>CM040118.1:339936473-342336473 GCA_022559845.1 Amorphophallus konjac | reverse complement strand
AGATCCTTGATGTTCTGATGGAGGGCGGCCTGGTCATAGCTCGGTCGGCGGCTTTGATGTCGGAGGCGTACGCCCGAGGCGGAGCGGTCGAACCTTGCATGGACCCATGGGGGATGCGAGAGGAAACTGGCCTGACTCAAGGGGGAGCATGAGGGGCTCCGGCAGGAGTTTTTCGCGTTCCGGGAGGTGGGGCGGGCGAGCCGACTGGAAGCTGGGGTGCTGACCGAACAGCTCGCCAAGACCCGAGAGTCTCTTGAGAGGACAAGCCGATCCTTGGAGGAGGAGCGTCTACGTCACCTCGAGCTAGACTATCGCTGGGAGCTCGAACGCGCCGAGCTGCTAGATCGGGCGGAGGTGGCGGAGCGCCTCCGAGCTGAGGCTGAGGTGGACCGGGCCCGGGCGGAGGAGCGTGCGAGCGAAGCCGAGCGGGCTCGGGTCGAGCTCGTCAGAAGGGCGGGGCAGATCGAGGCGGAGGTGATCGAGCGTTATAGGAGCTCGGATGCTTACTCGGCTGACCTGGTGGAAGCCACCCTACCCTATTACGAGGTAGCACTTCACCGGGGCGCTCGAAAGGGGTTCAAGATGGGCTATCGTCGGGCGGCAAACTATGCCGATGAGCAAAACTCCGCGATCGAGTTCCCCTTTGGCCAGTGTTATGACTCGGATGAGTCGGTTTCTAGCTCCTCCTCGTCAGTCGGAGAAGATTCGGAGGGGTTGCCTCCATCGGGGTCACCGGCTCCGGGCGTTTCGGGAGGGCTCTCGACCGAGACAGTTCTCGCACAGGCGAGGTCAGTGTCCGAGCCGACCGTCACAGAAGGCGCCGGGGATGACGCGTCTCCTTCCACCGTTCTCGAACGTCAAAGTGGGCCCGAGGCCTGATGCATTTTGCCTTATTTTGCCCCTTCCTCTTGTTTGTCTCTCTTTCCTCATTTAGGGAGTTCCCTCTTTATGAGATAATAAATGGCTTACTTGTTTGATCGCTGTCCTTGCTGTGATTTGGTTGGCGTGTCTGAAGTAGTTGGCAAGTGCCGATATGTCCTGCGTGATTTTCGCACGCTGTTTTGGTAGGCTTCTGACGGGGCGTCCTTCCGTTCCCTCATGCTTTGAATGCCAGGCCGCTTCGTGAATCCCACTAGGGCGGGAAACGAGGAGTTGGAGGTGACTGTTCAGGGGAGAAATCCTTTGGCGTGTTTCTGAGGGGGGGGGGTCATTTAAGGCGTGTAGCCTCCTTTGGCCTATAGGAAGGACCGAAAGGCGCCCTTTCCTCTTTACTGCTTGGGATTTTCTCTAACAGTCTTTCCTCACTCTTTCCTCTTCACTATGCGTTGTGCCCTTGCATTCGGAGCATGGAGGATCCTTCGGAGGGCGACGCCGCCGACGACGGGGAGCGGAGGGCTCTTGCCGTCCCAGCTTGTTGGACGGGTCCCACGGTCTCCGCGCGAGTTCGAGACGGGTCCAACGGTCGCCGTGCAGATCTGGAGAGGGCTTCGACGTGTGAAGGCACGGTTCTTGCCCTTTCTCAGTTCCGGCGTGGCTTCCGGGCGGGCGCCGAGGCGGAGGACTGATGGGGGCATCAGGGAAGCCTGCCGCCACTCCCCTCCGTGTGAGGGGAGGAGGCGACTCCAGCTCCCTCCTAACCTCTCCCAGCAGCCTCTTTTTCTCTCTTCTGCTCTTCATTTCTTTCACTCTTCGGGGGCTACTTGCTCTCTCCTTCCTTCCATGGAGTTGGCAGATTGGAAGAGGGGAGGCCTTCACGGCGCTCCTTTTTCCTGGTTGTTGCCAACTTGGGAGGTAGCTTTCCTCAACGTTTAAAGGTGGCCTCCCTTCTGCAGTCCCTCTGTCATCTTTGTCACGGGCCACCCGAGCCAACTGGCTCGACCACCTTTTATTCCGAGCCAGTTTCCGCACAAGGCAGAGTCAGTGGCTGGACGCGAGGAGATCAAGACCGAGTCAGTCGAGCGATGACCCCTTGAAGCGATGTTAGACGGATTTTTACTTTTTGCTATGTGATGTACTGGCATTTGCCTATCTGATGTACCAATGGTTTGGAATGAAAAGAAAAGGGATTTATTCCGTCCATCTTGCTGTACAATTTCAAAAATAGAATTTGCGTAGTGCGGCTGCGTTCCATGTCCGAGGAATAGGTTCCCCTTCCATTGTCGCTAACCTGTACGCACCTTTTCCGAGCGTCTCGACCACTTGGTAGGGGCCTTCCCAGTTAGGGGACAGCTTGCCCGCCGCCTCTAGTGGTCGAGAGGCTTCGGCCTTCCTGAGGATGAAGTCCCCCGGTTGGAAACGTCTGTCTCAGACCTTGGCATTGTAGTATCGAGTGAGGGGGCGCTGGTACTCCGTTGCTCAGACGTTCGCGATCTCTCGGAGTTCGTCTGCCAGGTCGAGGTTCTCGAGCAACTTTTGCCCGTTTGCCTCGGGTGAGAAGCTGATCACTCGGAGAGACGGATTGGCGATCTCTAATGGAACGATGGCTTCGGTGCCATATACCAACTGAAAAGGGCTTTCACCGGTTGCCGTCCTGGGGGTCGTTCGGTGCGACCATAGTACGCTAGGTAATTCCTCGAGCCAGCTACCCTTAGCCTTGCCGAGTCTGGTTTTTATGCCTTTCAAGATAGTCTTGTTGGCATTTTCAACCAGCCCGTTGGCCTGAGGGTGGGCGACCGAAGTGAAGTGGTTGCGGATATTTAGGTCGACGCATCTGTCTCGGAAATACCGAGAGTCGAATTGCCGGCCGTTATCGCTTACTATCACTCGGGGGATGCCAAAGCGACAAATGATCGATTTCCAAACAAAGCCCCAAACGACTGTCTCGGTGATCCTTGCCGTAGCCTCGGCCTCGATCCACTTGGTGAAGTAGTCGATGGCGACGATGATAAACTTCTTCTGGGACTGGGCCGTCAGGAATGGCCCAAGGATATCGATTCCCCACCGAGCGAAAGGGTAAGGCTCGGCTAGGGTGACAAGTTCCGTGGCCGGCCGATGGACCAAGTGGTCGAACCGCTGGCATCGGTCGCATTGTTGAACATAGGCCGAGCAGTCACGCTACAGGGTGGGCCACCAGTACCCCTGTCGTAATAGGATTCTGGCCAGCGACCTTGCCCCTGAGTGCGCTCCGCACAGGCCTTCATGAATCTCTTGACTAGCTCGGCTTGCTTCGTCGGGACCGAGGCACTTCAGGAGGGGACCGGAGAACGATCTTCGGTAGAGAGTGTTGTCGAGGACGACGAAGCGCCGAGCTTGATACTTCATTCGACGGGCTTCCCGAGGGTCGGAGGGCTCTTGGGAGTCCTGTAGCCAGGACAGGTAGGGGGAGCGCCAGTCGCTTGGAGTGGCCGAGTCAACAGCGAGGAGCTCCGTGTCGATGCTCGGGCGCTCTAGCTCTTCTAGGAGGACCGATCGTGTACCTTTCGGGTCTAGGGAGGAGGCCAATCGAGAGAGGGCGTCCGCCCGAGAGTTTTGCTACCGAGCTATCCGGACTACCCTAAAGTCCTCGAACTGTTGTGCCAGGCTCCGGACCAACTGAAGGTATTTGATCATGGGTGCCTCCCGAGCCTCATACTCACCGTTGACCTGACCTGTGACTAGTTGAGAGTCGGTGTGGATCCTGACTCGCTCGACCCCCAGCCGTCGGGCCATGCGTGCTCCCGAGATAAGGGCCTCGTACTCGGAAGCATTGTTGGATGCCTGAAAGTTGAATTTCAAGGCGTACTGTAGCTCTATCCCTTCGGGGGACCTCAGGAGTATCCCCGCACCGCTGCCTGCCGAATTGGACGATCCATCGATGAACAGTTCCTAGGTTGGCCCGGTCGTGGTCAGAGGCCAGATGAAGAGGCGAAATCTCACGCTGTGTCCTGAGCGGGCTATGGATCACCAGAAGATGAACTGCAAGACAGGGAAACGTATCAGAGGGCCCAGGGGGTTTCCCTGGGGAAAAACCCTCCGATGGTTAAGTCAGTAGAGCGGTGGTGGAAGCAGTAATGGGGAGGAGAAAAACTAGTGCGTGAGATTCCTCTCCACCAGAGGGTGAAGCGGATTGCTCAGGAGTTTGGGTGTATGAGTACCTTCATGGCTCCTCCTTCCACCGGAGGGTATCCCTGGTTTAAATAGTGCGCCGCCTTCAGGAGTCCTGCAAGCTGAGGGATCTCCGGCGGGAGTTACGTCCTCAACGTGGGCTTTCATGGCCTTATCGTGGGAACGTTATCGCCTCGAAGTCCGGCGGCTTCTTGATTCCCCTGTCCGTTGGGGACTCTTAACGGCAGCACGAACGGATAATATCTGGTCTGGCCGAGCTTCTGAAACGCCAGCCCAGTCCGGGCGATGAGCATAGCTCGGCGAAAGAGGGGTCGGATAGGTCGGCGAATGCCTGTCTCTCCCGGGCGGGGAAATGGCTTGGGCCGGACCTTCCTTATGACCTGACCATCACTCGGGCCCTCCGAGCCTAGGGGCCACCGGGGAGAGTTAGTTCCTTGAGTGTTTGTTCATTGGGCTTTTCTTTCCTGAGTGGGCCCTGTGGGCTGTCACTCAGGTGAGCTTGCCTCGTTGGACCCTGTTGGGTCTTGTTGGGCTGCTCTTTGGGTGGGCTACAGAAATCCCCCTCTCCAGACACCATCACTCACATCTATAGAGAAAGTAACACTGTAGCGGATTCTTTGGCCTCTTTAGCTTGCTCCTTGCAATGTAATTCTTTTTATTCTTACCATGAACTTCCCTCTAATATAAAGGGTGCTACTCGGTTGGACAAGCTAGGTATGCCTAGCATTCGATTGATGTAAATGCATTTTTTCTCTGTAGTAATAAAATTTACCCCTTAGTGATAGGATGGTGGAGTGGTTCCCCTAAGGGCTGTACTCTCCCACCTATCTCTAGGCAGGGCTTTCGGAAAAAAAAATCTTTCAATGTTTGAAAGCTCTCTTCACAGTCTTCGGTCCATTCATAGGGATTCTCCTTTCTTGGAGAAGTCCTTTATAAATTATCGATAATAACTAGCTAGTCCCAGAAAACTACGGATCTCCGAAGCATTGACGGGTCTCTCCCAGTTCTTCACCGCTTCGACCTTCGACGGATCAACATAAATCCCCTTCTTTAAGATCACATATGCCCTAAGAATGATACCTCCTCGAGCCAGAATTCACACTTTGAAAATTTTGTATATAATTGATTGTCCCTTAATAATTGTAGTGCAATCCTCAAGTGCTCTTCATGATCTTCCTTGGTCTTAGAGTATATCAGAATATCATCAATGAATACCACGGCAAATTGATCCATATGAGGCCTGAATATCCTATTCATCAACTGCATAAAGGCTGCAGGGGCATTCGTTAGTCTAATAGGCATAACAGTAAATTCATAATACCCATACCTGCTCTTGAATGCTGTCTTGAAGATATCATCTTCCTTAATCCTTAACTGGTGATATCCCGACCTGAGATCAATTTTTGAGAAATATTGAGTTCCAGATATCTGATCAAATAATTCATTGATCTGCGGCAGCGGGTATTTGTTCTTGATAGTAAGCTGGTTCAGCTGTCGATAATCTATGCATAGCCTCATTGATCCATCCTTCTTTTTAACAAATAGGACGGGCGCTCCCCACGGGGAAGTACTCGGCCTAATGAATCCTTTCTTCAAGAGCTCCATCAATTGTTCCTTTAGCTCCTTTAGTTCAGCGAGAGACATTCTATATGGTGCCTTTGAAATAGGGCCAGCACTAGGGATGGTGAATGACACCTCCCTTTCTGGGGGTAGACCAGGTAGATCCTCCGAAAAAATATCATGGAAATCTTGAACCACGCGAATGTACTCTAGCCTCGACTCTTTAACTTATGTTAAAGTTACAAGAGCTAGGAAGGCCATACAACCTTTCCTTATAAGTTTACGAGATCGAACAGCCAAAATAAGGGGTGACTTGTTTCGACTCCGAGGACTAGTGTAGACCAGCTCCGGGTGATCACTAAAAGTTACTTTACCCTTTTAGCAATCTATAACCGCCTTGTGTGTAGACAGTCAATCAGCACCTAGTATGACGTCATACCCATCCATATCTAGGTGTATTAGATCGGCAGGTAGATTTTGCCCTTCAACTATAACTTCACTATCTGGGTAATGGTGCGTAATCTCGAATCCGCTTCCAATAGGAGTAGAAATAACTAGATCCGTTTCTATCCAAACAGGTTTCATAGACAATGAAGCAACAAATCTTTTGGAAACAAATGAATGAGTCATGTCGGTATCAAATAAGACATGAGCAGTCTTAGAACAAATTTTCAATGTACCTTCCACAATTCCTCCCTCACTAGGTTCTGTCTCTTGTAATGCTTGGAGACGGCCTTGCTTCTTGACTGGGCGCTTCTCATTGTTGGCTTGCTCGTTCAATAGAGGGCAGTTGAGAATCTTGTGATCATGACTCCCGCATCGAAGACAAGCTCCCAACCTTCGCCAGCACTCCTCGGCCTTGTGTCCGACCTTATCACAATGTTTACATACCTCCTTAGAGGGAGTGGTGGTGATGGAGAACGGCTTGTCATTCTTCTTAGACTTCTTGCCTTTGGAGGAATCACCCCCATTATTGGATCTCTTCTTGGAGAACGAAACTTTGAATGTTCCCGAACTGGTGATTGGTTCCTTCTTATCTTACCCATGGATCCAGTCAGATAGCTCCGTGGCGTCTTCTAATAGCTGTGCCCTTCTCACCATCTCCAAATAGACTTGTATGTCCATCGGCGCCAGTTGTGTAATATAGTGGGGTCATAACCCATTAAGAAATCTACAAGCCTTCATCTTTTCTGTACTCATCAAATGTCATGCCCCGAGCACGGTAGGAACCTGGTATGTATGACGAGTTTATATCAATCATGTCAATCAGAGCATAAGGAATTCGACACATAGACAGAGTGCACAAAGTAGAGATAATAAACCAAATCCTTATTTCATTAATAACTCCAAAGATAATTTGATTACATACTCTTTATTGCCCCAAGTAAAGTTGCTAGACTCAACAAAAGGGAAAATACAATAATTGACTTAAGAAATAGAAAAGACACGACGTAGGTAATCTTGGACGGCTTCTAACTAATCTCTTCACTCGTTGTCATCCCCATCCGAATGATTCTCGTCATCGGAATTACCTGAAAAATAGGGAAAAAATTAGGGTGAGCGAACGCTCAATAGGAATTATATCTCAAGATCAAGCTTGCTTTAAGTAAATTACATGTTACATGAACTATGCAAGTATAGTGATGCATGTACGCAAGATAATGACGAGAGTAGAGTATCAAGAAATAATATAGATGAACTAGCAAGATTTCAAAATAATCATGTGAAGTATATCAAGATTGTCAAGCATATAAATATCAAGTCATGTCATGTGAATTGGCTATTATAATTTTAAGCAAGTAAATACCCATTCCGAGTCACGCAAGTCATGTCAAGTCAAGTCAAGCACGAGCTTTGTGGAATGCCAAAATCAAGCAAGTCTTGCACTTTGGTGCAATGTCACACCATGATCAATATAGCTCCCATGGGCACAAGTACTTTCGGGTGCTCCTCCTAGGACCAGATTGGGCCCTATATGCGCCAACATGGAGTCATGTATATATTTTTTAGACATCCACTATATTTTATAGCCAATAGAGTTTCAAAGAAATAAGCCATTGTAGGATGATAAGGTAGATTTCACAGAATGAGAAGTTCAAGGACAGAACTTTGAGTGAGGATAACATATTGATAAATCACATGAAAACCTTGACATGTCATGAAACTGGGCAATTGGCGTCCACTCAGACAACCACAGATTATAGAAATAGCGTCCACTGTGGTGGTCGCTCATTCCTGAGAATAGTACAGGCACGAAAAATTAGCATATATATCACGGCCGCTAAATCAGTAATCTGCGCCCACTGGCTGGTCGCCAATTCCTTTTGGCGTCCAAGTTATGGTCGCAGTTTCTAGAAAGAACAGACTTCTCAAAAGAGGCTAGAAACAATACTCTATGAGGGCTAAGCATCACGTTTCTTTAGAGTGACGTGACAATCATTGGTTCTAGAGTTTTTTTGGTACAACCAACTCGGCTGTCTTGAGGGAATCCAAGGCTAACAGAGATTTACGGAGGTCTTAATGAAGAAACTACCAGTCCGAAGGAAGGAATATCCCGCGAAGGGTTCAATCATCACCAAGAGTTGAGTGTGTAAGCGATAGAAAAAAAAATAGAGACTCCATCCACGGACATGAGATGAGAGTGCCAAAAGACCCGCGGTACGGGCCGGAAACCCGACATCATCTGTGAGAGGAAGAAATGACGTCCATTCAGACAGGCGCTCAATCTTAATTGTGCATCTGTGTAGTATGTCGCTAAATCAATAATTTTTTAGAATTTTAATAATTATCACCATAATTAGCGTCTGTTTAAAAACTCGCTAAATCATTATTTAACAATTTCTAATAATTTCACAAAGAATGGGCGACCTTGCAGAAAAGTGCCAGAACTTTAAAGAGCATCCATGTGATGGACGTAAATTTGTAATTTTCTGAATTACTTCATTTTTTAACAAATAACAAGAATCTACGTCTCTCCAGAGAGGCACTATTTATTAATTTGCGACTGAACGAACATTCACTTATTCTTCTTGGCATGCAACTCGGCACGCATCGGCCAGGTACGCTTAACACACATGTTACTATTCATTTTAAATGAACTTCGGTTCACTAGGGATGAACGGTTACCCACTTTGATATTTATCAAGACTTTTAGAAAACTAACAATATGGACATGTATAGAAAAATATGGGGAATCCAGAAACATGATCATGCAAGAATATTAACGTCAGGTTTCATAGATATTAAAATTTTAAACATGTGGTATTTATTAATTGCACTAAAAGAAATAGCGACTAGGTGTTGGTCGCTCATTAATTTGCGCCTATGGGACTGTCGCAAATTCCAGAATCTGCGTCTGCCCATACGGTCGCTCATTAATCTACGACCACTACTCTGACCGCTAATTCCATATGAAACATCATTGTTACCAATCTACGTAAAACTCAAAACTGAGATCATGGAGACAAAGTTTAAGCAAGATATCGTGATTCATATGCATGCATGACCTATTATTATGATCTTAGGCTTCGTCGCTTGACAAAAGCTATCTTTTGGGTGAATTGAGAACTACAAACGTGAAGAAAAAGAGAAAGAATAAGAGCAGCAACAACTGCACCGCAGGATATAGGAAGAAGAACATGGCAGGCTTCTTCTTCACGTGGTATAGCAGTAACGATTGCAAAAGAAGAAAGAAGGAGGAAGAGGCAAGGCTTCTTCACGTCGTAATACAGAAACCGCAGGCAGTGGCAGGAGCAGACGGTAGCAGTAAGAGGAACGAGGCAGAAGGAAGAAGCACACAACCCTTCTTCTTCACGCACGATAGCAGGAGGATGAAGAGGACGAGGTCGACGCAAGAGACTCCTTCGAACGCAGTAGCAACAGTAGTCTTTGCTCGTTCGAAAGTGGGTTTATTTATAAGGTCTTGGCTTCGACGGGTTCATAGCATCCTAATGGGATCTAAATTCCCATGTAGCAATCCTACTTGGTTAAAACCTTCCCATGTAATCCCTTTCCTTTCCCAAACCGCAGCCACCTTCCCAGTTAGGTTGAACCCTAAAATCTTGTTTGAAAACAAGCTTCGAACGGGATGGGGTTTTGAATGTTAACAAAAGAATCTAGATGTATAGGTATTATGTTTATACCCTTAAACCCATTTATAAGGTCCATTAGTTCTTAGGCTATCCATATGCGTGAAGCCCATGTATAAAGGTTAAGGCCTTTCATGTGTTTTTGAGGCCCATTGGTGATGGTTGTGGTTTGATTAAGGCTTTTGTTTGATTTGTCCCTTTGTTTATTTATTTAGAAGGTTTATTTATTTATGAAATTTTATTCCTATAGTTTTATCCGGGGTGCTACACCCTGTCCCATTTAAAAGAAATTGGTCTCCAAATTCAATTGCATATAAATATGGAGGGTGCAGAGACTTACATTTCTGAAATAAGTCTAGGAATCTTTTCTTCATAGATTCTTCTGTCTCCCATCTGGCTTCACGTTTGAGGTTTTTATTCCATTGAATCTTCACCATAGGGATCGTCTTGTTCCTTAGCATGCGAACCTCGCGAGCCAGGATCCTTAAGGGTCTTTGTTCATAAGTAAGATCCTTTTGTATCACCAGATTATCATGTTTTATGACGTGGGATGGATCATGAACATATTTCTTGAGCATAGACACATGGAACACATTATGGACTTCGGATAACTGTGGTGGCAAGGCAATCAGGTAGGCAACCTCGCCAACTCTTTCCAGCACTTCAAAGGGACCGATATACCTTGGTGTAAGCTTTCCCTTAACACCAAATCTTCTAATGCCTCATCCTGGGAAAACCTTAAGAAAGACGTGGTCTCTGACTTGGAACTCCAAGTCTCTCCCTCAAGTATCGGCGTAAGTTTTTTATCTAGATTGGGCCGTTTGAAGTCTCTCTCTAATTACTTGTATCTTATCGGTGTCTCTTAATATGTCCAAGCCTAGATGTTACTTTTCCCCAACTTCATCCCAGCATTTTGGTGAGCGACAACTCCTTCCGTATAATGCCTCGAAGGGTGTCATTTGGATGATCGCCTGATAATTATTAATATAAGCAAATTCCACTAAAGATAGATGATCGTGCCAGCTTCCACTGAAATCAATAATGCAGGTTCTTAGCATGTCTTCCACGACCTGATTAGTTCTCTCGGTCTGACCATCGGTTTGGGGATGAAAAGCAGTACTGAAGTTGAGTTTCATCCCCAAGGAGTGTTGCAGACCATTCCAAAAGTGAGAAGTGAAGTGTAGGTCTCGGCCAGACATGATTGAAATAAGAACTCCATGCAGTCTAACTACCTCTTTGATGTATAAGGAAGCTAGAACATCAACCGACCATATGCTCTTTATAGGCAAGAAGTAAGCTGATTTGGTCAATCGATCTATAATGACCCATATTCCATCATGTCCTCCCTTAGACTTAGAGAGACCCATAATGAAGTCCATGCCGATATGTTCCCAATTCCACTTGGGAATGTCCAGACGGATGTAACTTATCGATGGGTTTTTGATGTTTCACTTTGACTTGTTGGCATGTGAGACATCGAGAAATAAAGTCTGCTACCTCCCTTTTCATGTTGGGCCACCAAAAGGTTCGTATCAAATCCTGGTACATGTTGGTAGATCCGGGATGAATTGTGTACCTTGATCGGTGAGCTTCATCTAAGATTTTCTTCTTTAACTCCGGGCAGTCCGGTACGCAAGTCCTTTCTCGGAATAATAATCTTCCATCAGGTGCCAACTTGAAATTGGGTTGCTCCTCTATCTTGCCTTTAACTTCTACCAGCACCGGGTCATTGTCTTGAAGTTCCTTGATCTTGAAGAATAAATCCGGTTGTATCCTCATGTGTGACAGAGTAATACACCTTTTCTCCTTATCCATGCTTATATCAAGCTTGGAGAATTGCTCCAACATCTTCCACTCTTGGATCATACAGTTAGCCAATAATGCTCTTGGCTTTCGACTAAGGGCATCAGTTACGGAATTACCCTTTCCAAGATGATATTGTATTATGAAGTCGAAGTCCTTGAGATACTCTAGCCAACGTCTTTGTCTCATGTTCATTTCCTTTTGGGAGAATAAGTACTTGAGACTCTTGTGATCAGAGTACAGGGTGAATTGTTCTCCATAGAGATAGTGTCTCCAGATCTTTAAAGTAAATACTACCGTGGCCAGCTCTAGGTCGTGCACCGGGTAGTTCTCCTCATGCTTCTTTAACTGCTGGGAAAAGTAAGCAATGACTCTCCCTTGTTGCAATAACACGCATCCGAGGCTAATACCTGAAGCATCGGTATATACCTCAAATTTCTCCCCTTCGATTGGTAGTGCTAAGATTGGAGTAGTTGTCAGATGGTCTTTCAAGGCTTGGAAGCTTCTCTCACAATCTTCATTCCACTTATAAGGAATCTCCTTGCGGGTTAGCCTAGTAAGAGGAACAGCGATTTTGGAGAAGTCCTTTATAAATCATCGGTAATAACCAGCTAGACCCAAGAAACTTCGGATCTCGGTTGCATTTGTCGGCCTTTCCCAATTCTTTACAGCCTCGGCCTTTGATGGATCCATAGATATGCCATCCTTTGAAATCACATGCCCTAAGAAAGATACTTCCTCGAGCCAGAAATCACACTTGCTAAGCTTGGCATAGAGTTGATTCTTCCTTAATATTTGTAATGCGGTCCTTAAATGCTCTTCATGATCTTCCTCAGTCTTTGAATATATCAATATATCATCAATGAAAACCACTACGAATTGATCTAGATGAGGCCTGAATGTGCTGTTCATCAACTGTATAAAGGCTGCAGGGGCATTTGTTAGTCCAAAAGACATAATAGTAAATTCGTAATGCCCATACCTGCTCCAAAATGTCGTCTTGTGAATATCCTCATCCTTGATCCTTAATTGGTGATATCTCGACCAGAGATCAATCTTTGAGAAATATTTGGTTTCAGATATTTGATCAAATATTTCATCGATCCTCGACAGTGGATACTTGTTCTTGATGGTAATGTGGTTCAACTGCCGATAATCGATGCAAAGTCTCATCGATCCATCCTTCTTCTTTAAAAATAGTACAGGCGCTCCCCACGGGGAAGTACTCGGCCTGATGAATCCTTTCTTCAAAAGCTCCATCAATTGTTCTTTTAATTCATTTAGCTCGGCGGGGGACATCCTAAAGGGTGTCTTAGAAATTGACCCAGCACCAGGGACAAGGTCGATGGTGAAGGCCACCTCCTTTTGTGGGGGTAATCCGGGCAAATATTCCAGAAACACATCGGGAAACTCACGAACCACGTGGATGTCTTCTATCTTGGACTCCTTAACTTCCGTGGCAGACACACATGCTATGAAAGTAACACACCCCTTTCTTAAGAGCTTACTAGCTCGGAGGGCCAAAATAAGGGGTGTCTTGTTTTGACTTCGAGGACTAGTGTAGACAAGTTCCGGGAATTCCTTAAAAGTTACTTTGCCGTTTCGACAAACTATAACTGCCTTGTGTGTGGATAGCCAATCGGC
This sequence comes from Amorphophallus konjac, assembly GCA_022559845.1. Taxonomy (NCBI): domain Eukaryota; kingdom Viridiplantae; phylum Streptophyta; class Magnoliopsida; order Alismatales; family Araceae; genus Amorphophallus; species Amorphophallus konjac. The sequence goes on along the minus strand of CM040118.1, from coordinate 342,323,334 downwards.
TCCTAGTATGACATCATACCCGTCCATATCTAGGCATATCAGGTCGGCAGGTAGATTTTTCCCTTTTACCATAACTTCACAATTTGGGTAATGGTGTGAAATCTCGGATTCGTTTTCGAGAGGAGTGGAAATAACTAAATATATCCATTCCGGTTCCATAGGTAATGGATCAGCAAATCTTTTGGAAATAAAAGAATGAGTCGCGTCAGCATCGAACAAGACACGAGCAGACTTAGAACAAATCTTTAATGTACCTTCCACAAGTTCACCTTCACTATTGTCCGCCCCTTGGAGAGTTTGGAGATGACCTTGCTTCCTTGCCAGGCGCTTCTCATCATTGGCTTGTTCATTTAATAATGGACAGTCGGGCATCCGATGATCGTGGCTCCCGCATCGGAGATAAGCTCCCAATCTCCTCCAACATTCCTCGACCTTATGGCCGGCCTTGTCACAATGCTTACACACCTCTTTTGGAAGGTGTGGTAGTAATAGAAAAGGGCTTGTTATTCTTCTTAAATTTCTTCTCTTGGGAGGAATCTCCTCCGTTGCTATACCTCTTCTTATTGAATGTGGGTTTGAATGTGCTGGAGCTTGTGACATGCTCCTTCTCATCTTTCCCATGGATCCGGTCGGACAGCTCCGTGGCGTCTTCTAGCAACTGGGCTTGCCGTACCATTTCCGAGTAGACTTGAATGTCCATCGGCGCCAGTTGGGCAATATATTACGGATGAAGCCCATTGAGAAATCTCCGAGCCTTCATCTTCTTTGTACCAACTAGATGCGGTGCATACCTTGATAGACGAGAAAATTGGGCCTCATACTCGGCCACTGATAGGGTCCTTTGTTTAAGTGCGGCAAACTCTACGACTTTCTTCTCTTGTATACGGTCCGAGAAATATTTGTTGTTGAAATATTCTACGAACTCGCCCCACGTGACGTGGTCATGGGGTAAAGTAGCTTCAACCAACTTGATGTGACACAAAATGCAGCGGAGACTTTGATTCCTTGGACCTAATTCGCAATCACAATTACAAGGCACCGAGAATATGTTAAAGCTACCAACGCACCGTGCGCACACGATTCCCGTGGTGACCCGGTGATGCCGAGTCGAGGTGATAGAGATAGCCCCTGACTGATTAGAGGACCAGCACCACTTTAGTTAGCCCTCCCAAAGGTTTGAAAGCTCACAAACAAGGGCGGCCGGATGCCTTAAGGGCACGGGGTCACTCGCTCACTTATGGCCACGGTGACCACACTGAAAGGTGGCACCGGGATCGGGCACTCGCTCTCCTACCGGCCGATATGTTTTGCGGATATTAAATAAATAGGTATAAGGAGACAAGGGCAGGAGGCTCACCTAGTTGGTTTGAGGAAACCAACCCCGGTCGGAGACGAGGGCGGGCGGGGAAGTGTGGGTTCCCCGCACACTGCGCCGATGAAGCTTCGAACCTGTTTAAGTGTACACTCACTACACCTCACGCAGGAGGGTGATCTCGGGGGTGGGAATTGATGGGTTACAACAAACACTACCTCCCGCAGGGAGGGGCGGTAAGCCGGCCAGGCGAGAGGGGGAGATAAGCTTAGTAGCCCACGAGGAGGTACCGCTTCCGAATTGGACCGCTGGCTGTGGACGTAGATAGGCAGTCGGTGTAGTCCCTGTAGATCTCGGTCAGGAATTCTGCCGATGACGATCACAGGGGGGATCTTCTCGTAACAGGAACCCAAACGCCTCTAATTTATATCAATTTATTCTAACGTCGTCGATGGCTGCAGTGGAGGTCTGAGTAGAGCAACAGATTCTGGGGCGGGTGGCTCCCTGTTTTTGTCTGCAACTTGCAGAAGTTACCCCGGCCGCTCCTGGACGCCGAATCACGAACCGTTAGAGTCGATGGAACCGTGGACAAAGCCTCTACACAGTAAAACTGACAGCAACACCTTCTGAGGTCGGGGTGGACAGGGGGACACCGACGAGTGGGAACTGGTCGCTGCAGACTGCAGGAGGCAGACCCACGCGACTGAGGGAGAAAATTCGGCACTCTGGCTTCCGTTTGCCGAAAGAGGTTCCGTTTATTGATCCTAATCGGGGACAGGGGGAGGAAGAACTTTGATGAAGAACCTTCGGTCGGATTCCTTCTCCGTTGGTCGTGAAGTTGCTTCCAACCGGGCTCAGGCTCTCTGCAGAGGACGTCTGGCGCAGTTGGGGGAGAACAGCTCTCCCGGTCGGCCACGAACTTGGAACTGGACGATTCCACCTCGCTTGCAAAGTATACTCGAAGACCTTTCCGTCGGTGTAGGCCGCGCCCCCAGCAGGACCAGGATGGAGTCGTGGACGGTGCTGCAACTTGGTGCTGGTCTGCAGGTCTTCTCTGCACACGGGTTGGAGATTGAGTGGTGGGCAGGATGGCTCCTTGGTGGAGGAATAGGGTACAAGGGTGCCTTGGTGATGATGGGGGATCTTGTGGGGAGATGGGATGAGGGGTAATGGAGGTGGAGGGGAGGGCAGAGCTAGCAGGGAAAGGAGGTGGGAGTACTGGCTGCGATTTGGTCAAGAGGGGGGGGGGTGGGGTTGTGCTAGATGGAGGGGTGCGCACCAAGTGGAGGAGGGGAGAAGGCTTGGATCGCACTAGGGCTTTGAATAGAGTGTGGGGAAGGGGAGTGGTTGCTTAGGGGAGGGGGAAGGTTGCCTTGGAGGTGGGAAGTTGTATGGGGAAGGGGAAGGGTTATCTAGGGAAGGTGAAAGGTTGCTTGGGAAGTGGAGGGAATTGAAGGGAATTAAGGCCTTGGGAATATGAAAGGGTGGAGGGGGTGAGGTGGCAGCTGAGGTGGCAGAGTGAGGGGAAGGTGAAGGGGCTGTTGCGCCCAAGGGAGGGGAGGAGAGAGAAGTGGGTTTCGCCCCTTGAAGAAAGAGAGAGAGGGAGAGTTAGAGAGAGAGGGAGAGATGCACTTAAGTGGCTCAAATTTGCTTAATACTTCATTACTTCAAAAGAGGGGGTTTGGGGTCCTATATATAGGAAAACCCAATTTACAAAAAGTCCTCATGAAATGGACAAATGACGGAAGACCAAGGGGTGGGGAGAGGGGCGCCCATGGGCCAGACCAAAGAAATGGCCCAATAAGACCTACTAGCCCCATTAGCCCACTAGCCTACATACAAACATAAGTAAATAACATGATAACCTAGTAACATGACTCAACACATAGGCAAATACATCAAAATGACTCAAGAAAATAGGAAAATGTAATAGGATGATAAGCACCAATGTTCCGTCTGAAGAAGGGCTGCTCCCTAGCTGCCTCCGGGAGGGAGAGAAGTGCCAAGCCAGAGGGTATGTGGTGTGATGCCCTCATCAATTCTCCCGGGCGGCGAAGGGCTCGACTCTGTCGAGTAAAGGCCGTCCCTGCTGCGGTACTGCTCTAGGAGATCGGGGGACAGCTGCTGGAGATCCTCCCGGCTCACCCAGGTATCGTCCGAGGGTGGTCGTCCCTTCCACCTGACCAGGTAGCGCTCATACGCCTTGCTCCTTGTGATGGTAACCTGTTCATCTAATATCTGCTCCACTTCATCGCGCCGGTTTCTCAAATGGGGTTGAGCTCTCTGGGGTGTGGGGGCGCTCTCAAAGGAGGGAGTAGGCTGGATTTCACACCACATACCCTCTGGCTTGGCACTTCTCTCCCTCCCGGAGGCAGCTAGGGAGCAGCCCTTCTTCAGACGGAACATTGGTGCTTATCATCCTATTACATTTTCCTATTTTCTTGAGTCATTTTGATGTATTTGCCTATGTTTTGAGTCATGTTACTAGGTTATCATGTTATTTACTTATGTTTGTATGTAGGCTAGTGGGATAATGGGGCTAGTAGGTCTTATTGGGCCATTTCTTTGGTCTGGCCCATGGGTGCCCCTCTCCCCACCCCTTGGTCTTCCGTCATTTGTCCATTTCATGAGGACTTTTTGTAAATTGGGTTTTCCTATATATAGGACCCCAAACCCCCTCTTTTGAAGTAATGAAGTATTAAGCAAATTTGAGCCACTTAAGTGCATCTCTCCCTCTCTCTCTAACTCTCCCTCTCTCTCTTTCTTCAAGGGGCGAACCCCACTTCTCTCTCCTCCCCTCCCTTGGGTGCAACAGCCCCTTCACCTTCCCCTCACCCTGCCACCTCAGCTGCCACCTCACCCCCTCCACCCTTTCATATTCCCCAGGCCTTAATTCCCTTCAATTCCCTCCACTTCCCAAGCAACCTTTCACCTTCCCTAGACAACCCTTCCCCTTCCCCATACAACTTCCCACCTCCAAGGCAACCTTCCCCCTCCCCTAAGCAACCACTTCCCTTCCCCACACTCCATTCAAAGCCCTAGTGCGATCCAAGCCCTCTCCCCTCCTCCACTTGTTGCGCACCCCTCCATCTAGCACAACCCCACCCCCCCCCCCTCTTGACCAAATCGCAGCCAGTACTCCTACCTCCTTTCCCTGCTAGCTCCGCCCTCCCCTCCACCTCCATTACCCCTCATCCCATCTCCCCACAAGATCCCCCATCATCACCAAGGAACCCTTGTACCCTATTCCTCCACCAAGGAGCCATCCTGCCCACCACTCAATCTCCAACCCGTGTGCAGAGAAGACCTGCAGACCAGCACCAAGTTGCAGCACCGTCCACGACTCCATCCTGGTCCTGCTGGGGGCATGGCCTACACCGAAGGAAAGGTCTACGAGTCTACTTTGCAAGTGAGGTGGAATCGTCCAGTTCCAAGTTCGTGGCCGACCGAGAGAGCTGTTCTCCCCCAACTGCGCCAGACGTCCTTTGAAGAGAGCCTGAGCCCGGTTGGAAGCCACTTCACGACCAACGGAGAAGGAATCCGACCGAAGGTTCTTCATCAAAGTTCTTCCTCCCCCTGTCCCCGATCAGGAGCAAGAAACGGGACCTCTTTCGGAAAACGGGAGCCAGAGTTCCGAATTTTCTCCCTCAGTCGCGCGGGTCTGCCCCCTGCAGTCTGCAGCGACCAGTTCCCACTCGTCGGCGTCCCCCTGTCCACCCTGACCTCAGAAGGTGTTTCTGTCAGTTTTTCTGTGTAGAGGCTTTGTCCACGGTTCCAGCGACTCTGACTTTTCATGATTCGGTGTCCAGGAGCGGCCGGGGCAACTTCTGCAAGTTGCAGACAGAAATAGGGAGCCACCCGCCCCAGAAACTGTTGCTCTACTCAGACCTCCACTGCAGCCATCGACGACGTCAGAATAAATTGATATAAATCAGAGGTGTTTGGGTTCCTGTTACGAGAAGATCCCCCCTGGGCTCGTCATCGGCAGAATTCCTGACCGAGATCTACAGGGACTACACCGACTGCCTATCACCGTCCATAGCCAGCGGTCCAATTCGGAAGCGGTCCCTCCTCGTGGGCTACTAAGCTTATCTCCCCCTCTCGCCTGGCCGGCTTACCGCCCCTCCCTGCGGGAGGTAGTGTTTGTTGTAACCCATCAATTCCCACCCCCGAGATCACCCTCCTGCGTGAGGTGTAGTGAGTGTACACTTAAACAGGTTCGAAGCTTCATCGGCGCAGTGTGCGGGGAACCCACACTTCCCCGCCCGCCCTCATCTCCGACCGGGGTTGGTTTCCTCAAACCAACCAGGTGAGCCTCCTGCCCTTGTCTCCTTATACCTGTTTATTTAATATCCGCGAAACATATCAGCCGGTAGGAGAGCGAGTGCCCGATCCCGGCGCCACCTTTCAATGTGGTCACCGTGGCCATAAGTGAGCGAGTGACCCCGTGCCCTTAAGGCATCCGGCCGCCCTTGTTTGTGGGCTTTCAAACCTTCGGGAGGGCTAACTAAAGTGGTGCTGGTCCTCTAATCAGTCAGGGGCTATCTCCATCACCTCGACTCGGCATCACCGGGTCACCACGGGAATCGTGTGCGCACGGTGCGTTGGTAGCTTTAACATATTCTCGGCGCCTTGTAATTGTGATTGCGAATTAGGTCCAAGGAATCAAAGTCTCCGCTACATTTTGTGTCACATCAATTTGGTATCAGAGCAAGTTCTAGACTTGTCTCTACTAAGTCTTGTCCTAGGGCAATTACATTCATCACCCGATCATCATGCATACCCCTCGTTGGTCACATGGTCCGATTGACCCCCTCCACATGGACTACATTGTAGATGAGGACCTTCATTTTGATGGAACTAATCCTCATGCCTATCTTAGGTGGGAGAATACCATGGAAAGGGACTTTGAAAGTACTTGGGTATACGGATCCGAGAGAGTCCGCAGGGCCAAGGCACGACTTCGGGGTCTAGCTAAGAAAATGTGGGAACACAAGAGAGATTCAGAAGGGTTTGGGGGCAAGAGCCCATTCACTCATGGGAAGAGATGAAGAGTGAACTTAGGAAGATCTACGCTCCCCGACCGTCCCACTCCTACCGTGAGGACCATAACCCGAGGAGCACTCCCACTCCCCCTTTTCCTCCCAGTCAACCCAAGGCCTCCATTAGGACCCAAACCCCACCACCCAAAGGACCCCTAGATTCATTGGAAGAGATAAGGAAGATCTTCACTTCCCTTAGGGCCCAAACCCCACCACCCCAAATGACTCCTATCCCAATCACCACCACCATTCAAACCAAAGTGGCCCCCACCCTCACTCCACCTAGGCCCGTGACAGCCACCACTCCCCAACAAAAGGTTACTCACCCAAATCACCTTCCACTTCCAACTCCTATCCTACCCAAACCTAGCCCCCCGCTACTTCCACTCCCAACCCCAACCCAAGTCCGGCCTCACTCACCCCCCTGGGTACACCATACAACAACCATTTTCATCTCGCCCTCAGTAGACCCACTCACCTCCTTGGTAGAAGAACCCATACCCGACCCCATAGTGGTGAACACTCCGGACCCAACCCCCGCCATGGAAATCACCCATGCCCAGAAAGAAGAAGACACTTCACATGGTGGTCTTCACCTTACACCACCCTCCCTAGTAGGGGCCGAGCTCATCTTAGGAGAACCCCTATTACGTTGGCTAAAGGAGAACCCCTTTAGAGATCTCATGGCCCATGTTTGCCCTCCCATGGAACGACACCTCCCCATAGTACCCTTCTCCACCTATCGCACTACCATCCAATCCTCTTACCAAGTGGAAACTCTAGGAGACCTCCTACAAGGCCTAGCATGGCAAGTGGAGTTGACGGCTATATTGAACCCTATGGTCGACCAACCAAGGGGCCTTGGTCTTCTACACCCATGTGTCGGGTCTATCACTTCGGTTTGCACTGTTGGTTGCTACATTAGCGACCTCCTTCTCTTTCTTCCCACACCCGATGAGCCCGAGGCCATCCTTAAATTGGAGCTCCTCATTTCAGGAAGAAAACCCAACCATCCTCTCAAGGCTAACCCACCCACCAACAACTTTTGCCCAAAAATCTCAATAGAGGTGAATGACTCCCCACCACATGTGGACCTAGAGTTTCTAGGTAACCCATACCATGACCCATTCGATCCCTTCCTATACCCACCCACCTTACTCAACACCAACATTTTCCTACCACAACCTACCATGATGAGTCAAGACTACCTCTCCCAAGACCATGAGGACCAAGAGTTCCTCCCCCTAGATGACCCATTCCATGACCCCTTTGATCCCTCCCAATGGAAGCCAAAGAACCCATGGGACCTAGTCGCCTTACCCACCACCCACCTTTTCCTACCCTCACACACCATGTCAAACCTAACCCACCCATTCCAAACCTAGCCCACACCATGAGAGCCATGACCAAGGGTGACATCCACCTAGGAAATGAGGAATTAACCCATCCCAAGATGTCCACTTTCTGGGACCCCTTCGAACCCCATGAGTGGAGACCCCCAAACCAACCCTCACCAAAAGATGGGACCATCTTGATAGGAATGCATGTGCCACAACATTTTACCCCATCCGGTAGGGCTAGTCATCTCATTTGTGTCACATACACACTAGGTCCAGTGCACGACAGGATTACATTTGAACAAGCGGGTCCTCCCCCACTCTTCATCCATCTCATTCATGATAGGGCCACTTGTGGCTGCCCCGGACCACCTAAGTGCATCAAGGTCCACATGACTTCTAAGCATGATAGGTTTACATCTGGATGTCCAGGCCCCCCTAGGTCAATCCAAGTAAAGTCAAAACATGAAGAAAGCATTCATGGATGTCCCGGACCCCCGGCATCAAACACCCCTTTGCATGATAGTCTCATCTATGGATGTCCCGGTCCTCCTAGGTCCATCGAAGTCTATGTAGCGCCACTGCATGCTAGGTCCCCATTTGGTTGTCCAGGACCCCCATTATCCACTAGTGAATCAACATTCACAGAGTTGCCTGGAAACATTCGCAAAAACATCAACAAGAGCAATGAGATTTACAAGAAGTCTGCTGACTCCCACCGCCGCCACCAAGAATTCTAGATTGGTGATTTTGTGATGGTGAGAACTGAGAGGTTGTTCCCTGGGAATAATTCAAAGTTGAGGTCGCGTGGAGCTGGCCCCTTCCAGGTGCTGAGACGCCTTGGCACCAATGCTTACGTGTTGGACCTCCCTGAAGAGTACGGAGTAAGCCCCACATTCAATGTGGTTGACCTGGTGCCCTACAAGGGCCCCACGGTGACACCAGGTGAGGAAATCCAGCCTACTCCCTCCTTTGAGAGCGCCCCCACACCCCAGAGAGCTCAACCCCATTTGAGAAACCGGCGCGATGAAGTGGAGCAGATATTAGATGAACAGGTTACCATCACAAGGAGCAAGGCGTATGAGCGCTACCTGGTCAGGTGGAAGGGACGACCACCCTCGGACAATACCTGGGTGAGCCGGGAGGATCTCCAGCAGCTGTCCCCCGATCTCCTAGAGCAGTACCGCAGCAGGGAGGGCCTTTACTCGACAGAGTCGAGCCCTTCGCCGCCCGGGAGAATTGATGAGGGCATCACACCACATACCCTCTGGCTTGGCACTTCTCTCCCTCCCGGAGGCAGCTAGGGAGCAGCCCTTCTTCAGACGGAACATTGGTGCTTATCATCCTATTACATTTTTCTATTTTCTTGAGTCATTTTGATGTATTTGCCTATGTTTTGAGTCATGTTACTAGGTTATCATGTTATTTACTTATGTTTGTATGTAGGCTAGTGGGCTAATGGGGCTAGTAGGTCTTATTGGGCCATTTCTTTGGTCTGGCCCATGGGCGCCCCTCTCCCCACCCCTTGGTCTTCCGTCATTTGTCCATTTCATGAGGACTTTTTTTAAATTGGGTTTTCCTATATATAGGACCCCAAACCCCCTCTTTTGAAGTAATGAAGTATTAAGCAAATTTGAGCCACTTAAGTGCATCTCTCCCTCTCTCTCTAACTCTCCCTCTCTCTCTTTCTTCAAGGGGCGAACCCCACTTCTCTCTCCTCCCCTCCCTTGGGCGCAACAGCCCCTTCACCTTCCCCTCACCCTGCCACCTCAGCTGCCACCTCACCCCCTCCACCCTTTCATATTCCCAAGGCCTTAATTCCCTTCAATTCCCTCCACTTCCCAAGCAACCTTTCACCTTCCCTAGACAACCCTTCCCCTTCCCCATACAACTTCCCACCTCCAAGGCAACCTTCCCCCTCCCCTAAGCAACCACTCCCCTTCCCCACACTCCATTCAAAGCCCTAGTGCGATCCAAGCCCTCTCCCCTCCTCCACTTGGTGCGCACCCCTCCATCTAGCACAACCCCACCCCCCCCTCTTGACCAAATCGCAGCCAGTACTCCCACCTCCTTTCCCTGCTAGCTCCGCCCTCCCCTCCACCTCCATTACCCCTCATCCCATCTCCCCACAAGATCCCCCATCATCACCAAGGCACCCTTGTACCCTATTCCTCCACCAAGGAGCCATCCTGCCCACCACTCAATCTCCAACCCGTGTGCAGAGAAGACCTGCAGACCAGCACCAAGTTGCAGCACCATCCACGACTCCATCCTGGTCCTGCTGGGGGCGTGACCTACACCGACGGAAAGGTCTACGAGTATACTTTGCAAGCGAGGTGGAATCGTCCAGTTCCAAGTTCGTGGCCGACCGGGAGAGCTGTTCTCCCCCAACTGCGCCAGACGTCCTCTGCAGAGAGCCTGAGCCCGGTTGGAAGCAACTTCATGACCAACGGCGAAGGAATCCGACCAATGGTTCTTCATAAAAGTTATTCCTCCCCCTGTCCCCGATCAGGAGCAAGAAACGGGACCTCTTTCGGCAAACGGGATCCAGAGTTCCGAATTTTCTCCCTCAGTCGCGTGGGTCTGCCTCCTGCAGTCTGCAGAGACCAGTTCCCACTCGTCGGCGTCCCCCTGTCGACCCCGACCTCAGAAGGTGTTTCTGTCAGTTTTTCTGTGTAGAGGCTTTGTCCACGGTTCCAGCGACTCTGACGGTTCATGATTCGGCATCCAGGAGCGGCCGGGGCAACTTCTGCAAGTTGCAGACAGAAACCAGGAGCCACCCGCCCCAGAATCTGTTGCTCTACTCAGACCTCCACTGCAGCCATCGACGACATCAGAATAAATTGATATAAATCAGAGCCGTTTGGGTTCCTGTTATGAGAAGATCCCCCCTGGGCTCGTCATCGGCAGAATTCCTGACCGAGATCTACAGGGACTACACCGACTGCCTATCAACATCCACAGCCAGCGGTCCAATTCAGAAGCGGTCCCTCCTCGTGGGCTACTAAGCTTATCTCCCCCTCTCGCCTGGCCGGCTTACCGCCCCTCCCTGCGGGAGGTAGTGTTTGTTGTAACCCATCAATTCCCACCCCCGAGATCACCCTCTTGCGTGAGGTGTAGTGAGTGTACACTTAAACAGGTTCGAAGCTTCATCGGCGCAGTGTGCGGGGAACCCACACTTCCCCGCCCGCCCTCGTCTCCGACCGGGGTTGGTTTCCTCAAACCAACCAGGTGAGCCTCCTGCCCTTGTCTCCTTATACCTGTTTATTTAATATCCGTGAAACATATCGGCCGGTAGGAGAGCGAGTGCCCGATCCCGGTGCCACCTTTCAGTGTGGTCACCGTGGCCATAAGTGAGCGAGTGACCCCCTGCCCTTAAGACATCCGGCCGCCCTTGTTTGTGGGCTTTCAAACCTTAGGGAGGGCTAACTAAAGTGGTGCTGGTCCTCTAATCAGTTAGGGGCTATCTCCATCACCTTGACTCGGCATCACTGGGTCACCACGGGAATCGTGTGCGCACGGTGCGTTGGTAGCTTTAACATATTCTCGGCGCCTTGTAATTGTGATTGCGAATTAGGTCCAAGGAATCAAAGTCTCCGCTGCATTTTGTGTCACATCACAACTCCCTCCAAAATCGAGCATCCCGTTTTAGTTGGAAAGTCGCTAACACAACCTTCTCCTCATCCGTGCATTGCATCACATGGAAAATCCTTTCAATCTCTTTAATCCAATTCTTAGCATCGTCGGGGTCGGACGAGCCAATAAACTTCGGCGTGTTCATATTGCGAAAACTACGGTGGAGATCTTCCACTCCACGATTCGCTCTGCCCTGCGCCACTTGTTGTAGAGCATGGGTAAGGCCTTGTACGGTACGTTGCATATCGCGCCATTGCGTACATTCGGTAGCCATGATCCAACAAGATTTAAGTAACTATATTAAAATATGATTAACCAAGGGTCTTAATCCCCTAAGTTAATTTAACACATGGGTCTAACCATCTCACCGGGTAAAAGGTATAAACCTATCCTTGGACTTGGTTTCCTGGGAATTGAATATCCTAGACTCTGATACCACAAAAATTGTCACGCCCCGAGCGCGAAAGGAACCCGGTATGCGTGACGAGTTTATATCAATCATGTCAATCAGAGCATAAGGAATTCGATACATAGATAGAGTGCGCAAAGTAGAGATAATAAATTAAATCCTTATTTCATTAATAACTCCAAAGATAATTTGACTACATACTCTTTATTGCCCCAAGTAAAGTTGCTAGACTTAATAAAAGGGAAAATACAATAATTGACTCAAGAAATAGAAAAGACACGACGTAGGTAATCTTGGACGGCTTCTAGCTAATCTCTTCACTCGTGGCCATCCCCATCCGAATGATCCTCGTCATCGGAATTACCTAAAAAATAGGGGAAAAACTAGGGTGAGCGAACGCTCAGTAAGAATTATATCTCAAGATCAAGCATACTTTAAGTAAATTACATGTTACATGAACTATGCAAGTATAGTGATGCATGTATGCAAGATAATGACGAGAGTAGAGTATCAAGAAATAATATAGATGAACTAGCAAGATTTCAAGATAATCATGTGAAGTATATCAAGATTGTCAAGCATGTAAATATCAAGTCATGTCATGTGAATTGGATATTATAATTTTAAGTAAATACCCATTCCGGGACACGTATGTCATGTCAAGTCAAGTCAAGCACGAGATTTATGGAATGTCAAAATCAAGCAAGTCATGCACTTCGGTGCAATGCCTCACTGTGATCAATATAGTTCCCATGGGCATAAGTACTTTTGAATGCTCCTCCCAGGACCAGATCGGGCCCTATATGCGCCAACATTGAGTCCTGTACATATTTTTTAGACATCCACTATAGTTTATAGCCAATAGAGTTTCAAAGGAATAAGACATCGTAAGATGATAAGGTAGATTTCACAGAATGAGAAGTTCAAAGATAGAACTTTGAGTGAGGATAACATATCGGTAAATCACATGAAAACCTTGACATGCGATGAAACTGGGTAATTGGCGTCCGCTCAGACAGCCACAGATTACAGAAATAGTGTCCACTATGGTGGTCACTCATTCCTGAGAACAATATCAGCACGAAGAATTAGTGTCCATATCACGGCCACTAAATCAGTAATCTGCGCCCACTGCTGGTCACCAATTTCTTTTGGCGTCCAAGTCATGGTCATAGTTTCCAGACAGAACAGACTTCTCAAAAGAGGCCAGAAACAACACTCTATGAGGGCTAAGCATCACGTTTTTTTAGAGTGACGTGACAATCATTGGTTCCAGGGTTTTTTTTGTACAACCAACTCGACTGCCTTGAGGGAATCCAAGGCTAGTGGAGATTTATAGAGATCTTAATGAAGAAAGTACCAGTCCGAAGGAAGGAATATCCCGCGGAGGGTCCAATCATCACCAAGAGTTGAGTGTGTAATGATAAGTGTCACCTTTCATATCATAATTTGCATCACATTCATCATCTTTTAGTATTTAATGAGTCTAGTTATGCATTAATTTAACTAAATATCATTCTCACATTTAATTTGAGTCTGCATGAATTTATCATCATTTTAAGCCATAATAACTATGTGAGACATGAACTTACATAAGAGATATATTGCATAGCTTATTTATGGAATTTATAAATGATTTTTTACTATTTCAGGAATGTGCGATGCAGTGAACGGACGTCAATTTTGAATTTAATGCAAAGAAGAAAAAGGTTGAAAAATGAAAAATAGAATGAGCGCATGTTCACTCAGACGCCAATTCTTGATACAAAAATAAAGAAAATATCAAATTGAGGAAATAAAGAATGGGCGACCGTTCTGTTAGACGCAGAAAAGTATGTGCGCTCAATCCTCCAGTCACCATTTTCACTCGAACCAGAAACGGAAACGGATATGTTCGAATGAGGTTATCTTTCTATATTTTATGAAAGGAGGACTCTATCTATGGCAAGGGACCTACTTTGAGCAAGATCTTGGTGCTGTAAACTCGGATTTGAGCTTTATCTCCAAGGATTTGTAGGATTGAAGTCCCCTGCGCACTATAAAACTCACCCTAGAGTGACCGTGGCAGAGATCTTAGCATTTTTCATTACTTTCTGTTCTTCCTTTCGATTTACTGTCTTCAAAACACTTCTTCGTTTTTAAATCCTCTAGATTTTCTTCTTCTTCACCTTTAGCTAGTTCTCTCTAATTTTTAGGATATTTCTAATTTTTCAAAGCTCTGCCTTTTACGTTTTTCGAAGCTCTGTGCATCTCTCCGTTCTCTCTCTATTTTCTCCCTCTTCTGCTCCTCTTTTCATCTTAGTTTCTTCAGCAAAGTTCTCCATTTTTAAGTGTTCTTTAATTTATTCTTCTTCCCCTTCCCTAATTCTTTCTCGTTTTAAAGTTATTTCAAAATTTTCAAGCTTCTATCTTTTACATTTTTTTACTGTCCATCTCTATTTTCTTCCCCCGATCTCACCCTCTTCTGCACGTTTTCTCCCTTTACTCTGTTCACCAAACTTCTTTCTCTCTTCCTTATCTTCAACTTTCTCTTCTTTCTTATCTCTTAATTCTTCTCCGTTTGAAAGTTATTTCAGTTCTTCTTTAGCTCTATGTTTTATTTTATTTTTCAAAGTTCTTCTATCTTCCCCTCCTCTATTTTCATCTAAACATCCCTTTGGCGGAGATTCTTCTTCGGTGCTCCAAAGGCGGCGTCTATTTCCAAGGCAGGGGCGTCTACTTCTAAGGCTCAGGAAGGAGATGGCGGTGCTATTCTTCAAATTTCTTGACTCTATTTCTTCCTTTTCCCCTTAGTTTACTCAAGTTGTAATTTTTAGCTTTCATAGACATTGTAATCTTCCTTAGCAATAAAAATTCATCTTTTGCAATTGTGTTTTTCTAGTTCTTTCTCTTTCTATCTTCTTCTAAATTCTCTTCTCAACCCTCTCAAATTCTTTGGATAGGTTTATTTTTAGTCTCAAGTTCATGCAATTTTACTTTCCTTTAGTTTAAAGGTTTTTTGCATATTAGTCCCTACAAATATGACAAATTACTTTTTAGTCCCTAAAATCTCACTATTGTTTAAAAAGCCATTAAAATCATGTAACTCTAGCAGAAAGGCCCATGTAGTTCATCGACGTTAAAATAGTTAGATATTCGATGGAATATTCCATCCTTCCGTTAAAAAAAGTTGAAAATCCTAAACTACCCTTATCATAACCCTCTCCTTGTGAAACCCTTCACCCCACCACCTGCCACAGCACACCCCACCGCCCCCATACGCAGCCGCAGACGCCCCACCGTCGTTGCAATATGCAGACTGCATCCACCGGCCGCCGCAGACGCCCCACCGCAAGGCCTCTAGAGGACTGCCCCAGCCGTAGACGCCCCAGCCGCAGACGTAAACGCCCCACCGCCGACGCCCCACTGGCCACCGTAGAACCCCGCCGCAGACGCACTGCCCCATGTGTGCTTTTTCGCGTCTATTTCCAATTTTGAAAGTGGAAATCTTTTTCCCTTCTCACACACATTACTTTCTGCAAGTTCTGTAATTTGCATTGCAGGCCATGTAACCCTTCCAAATCGGCCCTTGCCATCACGCCCCTTGCATTTCATGGAAGCGTTTACCAGCCAAAGAAAGCCATTGAGATGCTCTCTTTTTAATACGGGGGGTTCCAAAATGCAAAGAAATCCTGAGAATCTGGTACCTCCATCATGAGATCCATTCCGTGACAACTACAACAACAACTCGCCAGATCTCTTGGTCTCTGCCCCACCACCGCTGGCCACTGCATTTACATATTCATTGACGAGATGCAGAGAGAGCCAGAGGCGATAACTATAGCAGCAGCACGAAGAAGATCCTGCCCACCTCTCACCTGTCTGTCTGGGTGCGCCCCCCATCTGTGTTGAGATGTTCTTGTCTCACTTATACCTCCATGGATGCCCAGATGAAAATGGAACACATTACTACCCTCAAGTGTCCATCTTTGCCCTCTTTCACGGCTTTCTTTGATAATGCGCATGACTACTCTATTTGATATTTTTATGTCACATCGAGTAAAAATGAGTTCTTCCCGAATAAATCCGAATATCTACTTCGTTCAAAAATCTCAAAAAAGTGATTATGATAACTAGAATATGATTAACTTTTGGCTATCAGTATCTGTTATTTTATCTATTTTTTGAATAAACTGATTCTCCTCTAAACAGAAGAAGATTTACTACCAACAAAAGTACTCTCTCTCTCCTCTGAACTGATGGAAGTACTTTTGGAAGTTGATGGAGAGGTCGACCCTCCTTGATGGAGAGGTCAACCTTTCATGGCAGTGGGCTAGTGAAATCCATCAAGATCACCATCCTTGATGGGGTATGGGGAGAGGTCGACCTCTCCATCAAGATCACCATATAAAGCATTGCAAGGGATGAACCATTGAATAAAATTGGGTGTTTGCTTGACAGTAAACACTGAAACTCAATGAAATCCCTGGATTCATTTTACTTGGATTGACGTACAATACTGAAAACTATGAGTTCCTTGTGTCTAGATCGAAAAAAATACTTGTTTAACATCAGGATTCACTCTTTTGCAAATGAATCCATCCCTTGTTTTACTTTCCATAAAAAATGACCCTAAAACAGACTCAAAAGGGTTTTGTTTACACTGATTTTAAACCAAGGATTTTAAAAATCAGATTTCAATCTTTTGCATTAATTGGAAGTACTTGAAACGTTCAAGCCTTGGATGAAGAACAGCACAAGATGCATCATAGGAGACACATTCTACAATATTTATTTCTGAACTTTGGAAGCCTGTATGCATACAAGATCCAACTCACGATAACTGTATACAGTATATCCACTCTCCACACGACATCAAAAGTAAACAATGTAATGGCAGACTAGGGTACAAGCAACCATGGTAGTTTCTTCTGATGAAAAGTAATCAATCTCTCAAGTCTATGCATGAAAGAGTACTCACTACATCTTCAGCCATTCTAAATAGCAACAAAGCCCCCAGCAGAACTTTGAAGGATAGTTCCTGATGTATACTTCTCTACTGAGTCCAATGATGTAGAAATTGAAGGACCGGTTGCGATGAGCCATTGTTATACGGGTAACAGGGACAACGGAGATTACATGCCTTTCACATATGATCCACAAACACTGCTTTCACATCACCAGCAGCCACCATGGTGGTGAAGAAGCCAGAGTTAATATCGGGAGAGCCTTGATAATGCATTTATATTGTATAATATTAGCACCACTAAAGTCTTTTTCAGTGGTGTCACCGTGTTGTTGAAGGACCCTTGTGAGGTGTCGACACCTCCTAATGGAGAGGTCGACCTTTCATGGCTAGACAGAAGGTGTTGCTTGGTGGATTGTCCGTGGTGTCGACGCTCCTTGATGGAGAGGTCGACCTCTCCCCACACCCCTGCACCTACACCTCCCCATACCCCTGCACCTCCTTGCTGCGATTGCCCTCCTCCCCTCCCCTTCGTGAACGGACACTCCACCGCGCCCACGGCGTCCCTGTGCCACACCCACAACCGCCCCTCCACCTGCACCCCCCTTTCGCCGCCGACCTCCCTCACCATCGCCCCTCTCCCCACGTCACCGGCCAACTCCCCACCCTCACCCTCTCTCGTTCTCCCTCTCTCTCACCCCACACCACGTCGCCGATCGCCCGCCTCTCCTCTTCCTACTACCACCCCGCAGCCTCCCCTCCGGCCTCCACTCCGCCACCGGACGTGGCCACGTAGCCACCAACCCACCCCCGGTAGCCTTCTCCTCCTCTAACACCACGTCGCACATGCCACCGCGGTAGCCCCCTGCCACCCTCACCACCTCCACACACCTCCGACCACCTCCACCACGGCGACCGCTTCTGGGCCTCCTCTCCGTACGGCGGCGGTACTATAGCAGGGAGGAGTCTAGGATGGGGGATCAACAACGGCGGCGAGGAGTCCAGGGAGGGGGAAGAAAATGATGGGGAGGCGGCCGCGGTTGGAGGGGAGAGAGGCCGGAAGGGGGAGGCCGGGAGGAGGAGGCCGGAGGGGGAGGGGAGAGGTCGCAGGAGAGGGGGGAGGGAGGCCGGAGGTGGAGAGGGAGGGGGGGAGGGAGGTCGCAGGAGAGGGGGGAGGTCACGCCGGTCGGAGGGGGAGGGCGGCCGGAGGGGGGGGGCGGCCGGCGGTGGAGGGGGAGGTCGCAAGGGAGGGGGGAGGCACCCCTCTCTCTATCTCTCTCTCACACTCTCACACTTAACCCATGGGTAAGTTAGTATTTTCATGACCTTTAGTATAAGGTAACTATAGTTTAGTTAACTGAATGAACGGTAGGGACTTAAACGTGTAACGACTAAGATTATAGAGACTATTAAAATAATATTCAGAATGGAGGGACTAATCAAAAATTCACTAAGTTTATAGGGACTAATATGCAAAAAACCCTAGTTTAAACTCACTCAAATTCAATTTTCAAAACATAAGGATTTTCCAACTTGCTTAAAAGAAATTTTCTTCTCCGTGGGATCGACCCGTTCTTACCACTGTACTTGGATTTTAAATCTTTTTAGTGAGTGAGTGCGGTTATTTTTGAAATTGTGCATGACTTTTTAACGACGAGTTTTGTGCACATCATGTAAGCAATAGAAAACAAAACAGGGACTCCATCCATGAACGTGAGATGAGAGCGCCAAAAGACCCGTGGTATGGGTCGGAAACCCGACAGAATCTGTGAGAGGAAGAAATGACGTCCATTCAGATAGGCGTTCAATCTTATTTGTTCGTCTGTGCAGTATGTCGCTAAATCAATAATTTTTTAGAATTTTAATGATTATCACCATGATTAGCGTCTGTTTACGAAGTCGCTAAATCATTGTTTAACAATTTTTAATAATTTCACAAAGAATGGGCGACCTTGCAGAAAGGCACCAGAACTTTAAAGTGCGTCCATGTGATGGACATAAATTTATATTTTTATGAATTACTTTAATTTTTAACAAATAACAAGAATCTGCGTCTCTCCAGAGAGGCACTTTTTATTAATTTACGACTGAACGAACAATCGCTTATTCTTCTTGGCATGTAACTCGGCACGCATCGGCCGGGTACGCTTAACACACATGTTACTATTCATTTTAAATGAACTTCCGTTCACTAGGGATGAACAGTACCACTTTGATATTTATCGAGACTTTCAGAAAACTAACAATATGGACATGTATAGAAAAATATGGGGAATCTATAAACATGCTCATGCAAGAATATTAACGTCAGGTTTCATAGATATTAACATTTTAAACACGTGGTATTTATTAAGTGCACTAAAAGAAATAGCGACTGGGTGTTGGTCACTCATTAATTTGTGCCTATAGGACTGTCGCAAATTCCAGAATCTACGCCTGCCCATACGGTCGCTCATTAATCCGCGACCACTGCTCTGACCGCTAATTCCATATGAAACAGCAGTGTTACCAATCTTCGTAAAACTCAAAACTGAGATCATAGAGACAAAGTTTAAGCAAGATATCATGATTCATATGCATGCATGACCTATTATTATGATCTTAGGCTTCGTCTCTTGAGAAAACCTACCTTTTGGGTGGATTGAGAAGGATGAACGTGAAGAAAAAGAGAAAGAATAAGAGCAGCAGCAACTGCAACTGCAACTGCACCGTAGGATATAGGAAGAAGAACACGACATGCTTCTTCTTCATGTGTGATAGCAGTAATGATTGTAGAAGAAGAAAGAAGGCGGAAGAGGCAAGGCTTCTTCACGTCGCAATATAGCAGCCGCAGGCAGCAGTAAGAGCAGACGACAACAATAGGAGGAATGAGGCAGAAGGAAGAAGTACACAGCCCTTCTTCTTCACGCACGATAGTAGGAGGATGAAGAGGATGACGTCGACGCAAGAGACTCCTTCGAATGCAGCAACAATAGTAGTCTTTGCTCGTTCGAAAGGGTGTTTATTTATAAGGTCTTGGCTTCGATTGGTTCACAGCATCCTAATGGGATCTAAATTGCCATGTAGCAATCCTACTTGGTTAAAACCTTCCCATGCAATCCCTTTCCTTTCCCAAACCTCAGCCACCTTCCTAGTTGAGTTGAACCCTAAAATCTTGTTTGAAAACAAGCTTCGAACGTGATGGGGTTTTGAATGTTAACAAAAGACTCTAGATGTATAGGTATTATGTTTTATACCCTTAAACCCATTTGTAAGGCCCATTAGTTCTTAGGCTATCCATATGCGTGAAGCCCATGTATAAAGGTTAAGGACTTTCATGTGTTTTTGAGGCCCATTGGTGATGGTTGTGGTTGGCTTAAGGTTTTTGTTTGATTTGGCCCTTTGTTTATTTATTTAGAAGATTTATTTATTTATGAAATTTTATTCTTATAGTTTTATCTGGGGTGCTACACCAAATGTGGTGCATAACGGGATAGCTTAGAGAGTTGGGCCTCGTATTCGGTAACAGACAGGTTCCTTTGCTTAAGTGAGGTGAACTCCGCGGCCTTCTTTTCTTGAATGCGATCCGAAAAGTACTTGTTATTAAAGTGGTCAATGAACTCACCCCATGTGATGTGATCATGTGGCAAAGTGGCTTCCACAGACTCCCACCAGAATCGGGCGTCCCGCTCTAGTTGGAATGTTGCTAGTAACACCTTCTCTTCATCCGTGCATTGCATGACACAGAATATTCGCTCGATTTCCTTAATCTAATTTTCAGCATCATCCGGGTTGGACGAGCCAGTGAACTTTGGCGGGTTCTTATTTCTGAAACTCTTATAGAGATCTCCGGCTCCACGGTTCATGCCCCCTTGCGCCACTTGTTGCAGCGCCTGGGTGAGGTCTTGGACGGTCCGCTGCATGTCTCGCCACTGGGCTTTCTCGGCGGCCATGATCATACAAGGGAATTTAAATTTAATTAATATGTGACTAAATTACAAATTTTTATGTCCTATATTGACTTAACCCATGGCCCTACCCATCTCACCGGGTATAAGGAGTGAAACCTATCCTTGGACATTGGTAACCTCGGAATTTGAAAACCTAGGCTCTGATACCACAAAAATTGTCACGCCCAGAGCGAGGAAGGAACCTGGTACACGTGACGAGTTTATATCATTCATGTCAATAGAGCATGAGGTAATTCGACACATAAGATAGAGTAC
The DNA here is from genome assembly GCA_022559845.1 of Amorphophallus konjac. NCBI lineage: Eukaryota > Viridiplantae > Streptophyta > Magnoliopsida > Alismatales > Araceae > Amorphophallus > Amorphophallus konjac. The sequence continues at coordinate 342,302,448 of CM040118.1, read as the reverse complement.
GCTAAACAAGATAATACCAAGGTCCTTTATTCATTAATAACTCTAAATAACTCTATTACATAATCCAAAGGAAAAGAGTACTTTAATGACAATGTAGACTCAATAAAAGAAAATTACAATAATGACTCAAGAAAATAGAAAAGACTCGATGTAGACATCTTGGATGGCTCTACGCTCATCACTCTTGGCCATCCCCATCTGATTGAGTCTCGCTATCGGAATTACCTGAAAAATAGGAGAAAACACAAGGTAAGCGAATGCTGAGTAGGGATTGCATCTCAATAACGAGCTTGCTTAAAGTAAGTTATATGTTACATGAAATGCAAGTATAGATAATCATGAAATGAACACAGGATAACATGAAAATAGAGAGAATAGAGTTGAACTAGCAAGATCATGTAAAGCTATCAAGGATATCAAGCATAATATCAAGTCACGTCATGAGATATTGACTATTTTAATGTAGCAAGGAAATACTCATTCCGGGCCACGCAAGTCACGTCATGTCATGTCAAGTCAAGTACGAGATGTGGAATGTCATCGATTAACCTAGAAAGTCATGCACTTCGGTGCAATACCACACCGTGGTCAATATAGCTCCCATGGGCACAAGTACTTTCGGGTGCTCCTCCTAGGACCAGACCGGGTCCCATTAATGTCAGGCATTGAGTCATGTATTAATCTAGACATCCACTTAGTTTATAGCCAATAGAGTTTTAAAGGAATAAGCCATTGTAGGAACATTAAGGTAGATTCACGGAACAGAGATTCAATGACAGAACTTTGTGGAAAGATGACGTAGCGATAAATCACATAAAAACCAATGTAGATCCTAAGAAATCCACTTAGATTAAAATAAAAAATATATAAGATATAAATAGAATGAGGAATAGAGGAAAGGGAGCATGCGTGGATGCTATATGGAGGGTGTGATCGCCAGAGACGCGTGGGCCTCAAAAGATATAACAATAAACAAAAGAGGGATCACATAGAATACGTTTAAAAAGCTTGGGGAGATTGTGGATGCACATTCTCTTCCTATCGGTCGGCCGATGAAGGGAGTCTTCCTTGATTGATTACCCTTGCAAAAATGAACAAACCAACAAATAAAGATATGGATTAGGAACAAGTGTGTAGCATCAAATCCTTATAAATATAAACATGAAGAGCATATGAATGAACATAGCTTGTTGGTATTGGTTTAAACCCCTATGCAAAGGGTGGATAAATATGATGAATGATAAGGAGGTGTGCAAGTGTTGCACTATGGAGAGCTCTCAATGTGGTTGAGATGAAAATAAAAAGAGAAGAAGGAAAAGATGCATGCAATGTATGAGCAACAATAGGGAAAAAAATAAGATAAGGGAAAGAAGAAGGGCTTATTGGTTTTTATCCTCCGTAGCAGCAGAGGCTTCAAGGATCCTTAATGTAGCGAAGGAAGGAGAACTCCAACGTATGAGGCTTTGAACGCATGGGAGCCTCCCTCCTCTTCAAGCTGCAAGTCCGGCAGCACCTCCCCTTAGAACATGAACTCCCTTTAAACCTTGGGAAAGGGGTCCTATTTATAGGGCCGAATATAGGAATTTATTCTATAGAAATTAGGAAAATCAATTTTATTAAGATTTAGAGAATGATAAACATTGCCCAAGTGTCCTCCTGATCCTTAGGAAGCCTTAGGACTCTTTCCCAAGTGGATAAGGAGCCTAAAACGGAGAAACAATGAGATTTTTCCAGACACAGAACTCTGCTAGAAATGGCGACTGGGGCTGTGGTCGCCCATTAAATGGACTTCAGATCAAAGAGTCGCCATTCCAGAATTTAATATGGAAAGTAAGAAATTTCCGAAATTAGAAAAGAATTTGCGTCCAAGGAGATGGTCGCTAATTAGGAATTAATATGAATTTTAGACGGAGTTAAAAGCTCAAAATATGGAAATAGAAATGGCGACCAGGGGGTCGGGCACTCATTCATGAATTGGTGACCTTCCAAACGATCGCTTATTAGAAAAGAATCTGATTTCGAGCCAAAATATGAAAAAAAGAATGGGCGCCCTTCCGGTCGGTCGCTAATTAAAGAATTGACGTCTCTCTAGAGTGTCACCAATTTAAAATCTCATAAAATCAGCTTTTAAAAGGAATGGGCACCCTTCCGGAGTGCCACCAATTAAAGAATTGGCGCCCTTCTAGGGTGTCACCAATTTAAAATATTGTAAAATCAGCTTTAAAAAGAATGAGCGCCCTTCCGGAGTGTCACCAATTAAAGAATTGGTGCCCTTCCAGGGTGTCACCAATTTAAAAAGGCCCTAAAAAATTGGAGAAAAAAACCAAAAAAATCTGAAAAAATGGGAAAAGATGTGGGAAAGCTTGAGAAATCTGAATATTCAAGAAAAAAAGGAGAAAAACCACTCAAATGAGTCGATTTGAGGGTGACATTGGGGCATCACAATGCGATAGGAGATATGCTCAAAGTGACATTAATTTGACGTGTCTACAGCTGTCCCGCCTTGGCGTCTGGTTTGGAAGGGAGCGAGACAGAGTGAAATAAAATAGAATGTAGTGAAATGAAGTGGAATGTAATGGAATGGAATGAAGTGGGAGCGAACTGAAAAGTAGACGCCAAGGTGTGATGAGACACACAATCAACACCACCTAAAAAGAATTGAGTCAAATGCTCGAGATGAAGCAATCTTAAGGAGATTCAATGAAAGCAACAATTTTTTGGATAAAGGAAGGATTGTGCACGAGGGCACGAAAAAGAAGTGATCAACTTCCAGCGCGGTGGAAGTACCACATGTCACAAACTTGTAGGTTTCACCATTGGAGAGCAGTTACTAGCCAATTTGGATGTGCTACAACCAAGGTGGATCAAAGGAAAAAGGATTAAATATGTTGGTCCCGGGGTAGGCAAGCGGATAAGAAGGGGGGTTGAATTATCCCCCACACTCGATGGCAAATTAAAACACTTACGTAGCGGACTTAATTACTTTTAAATAGATTGATAAAATTAACTAAACAAGCTAACTAATTCACTCAATCTCTCCGTTCACTCACGATCACACAAACGGATATAACATGTAAACTACGCACTCTTGCTCACCGATCACACATGCATAGATTTAAACCACAAAAAGTAAACCACAAAGCACACCACAATGTTCAAGGATTTTTAAGGTGGTTCGGGACCACGACGGGCTCCCTACGTCCACTCCTCACCGAACCGGTGAGGCTTCACTCGGGGATGAATCCCCAAAACGGAGGTGACTCTCCAAACACACACGGGACGATGCCCACACACACACATACACGGAGATGCGATCTCCAACACGATCCGACCACGGATCAAACACACACACACGTGTTGCAACACATAGCCCAATAAAACCACAATCGTACACAGACGGTTCAAGGCATGACCGTACACCGACGGTCCACAGACACGATTTCTCAGTTCAGAAAAATCAAGAAAAGTATCTAAACATGCTCAAACCAAAATATAGATCATGGAGAATATCATAAACAATCTAGGAAAAGATGTAGAGAATGTTTCCCCTTCTAAATGATCCTTTGCTCCAAGTCGATGTCGACAGTTGCTCGTGATTTTGACATCACCAGAATCCTCTCTTCATTCCGCTGCACTTTCTCTTCTTCCTCTAGCTTCAAAAACCCATGGATGGAGATTAGATCTTCTCTTGAAAAGCTCCTTCTTCCTTTCTCCTCTTTCTTGACCTACAAGATAGAAAGCATTAGCTCAAATGAGGATTTCTTGTCAAATTCGGAGTTCACATGAGTATATATATAGAAGAATGTATAAGACACATATAGCCTTCACAAAACCCATGAAAGACCCCTCTACCATATGTATATTAACCCTAAGGATAGGGATAACAAAACATTTCATTTGGATAGATTTTAGAAGGTTTTCGGATCCCCGTTTTTCAGTTTTCACCACAAACGGTCGACCTAAAGAATGGGGCGGTCGACCTAACTTTCACAGACCCAAAAACCAGCCACTCTAGGGATTTCGGTCGACCTAAGCTATATGGTCGGTCGACCTAACTTTTATGCATTTCCAGATTTGCAGAATTCAGCCCCAAACTCCATTGCAACCCATTCAAGTTTGTGGCATCAAACTCCTTTTACCTTGGAGGGTTTATACTGAGTATTTTGACCTGTAAAACCATAGAAAAAGGATTAGAAACTTTAGCTCAATAATCCATATGATAAATGCATGAAATACATACATGAAAAGCACATAAGCAAGGAGCATATAAACAATTTAAAAACTTGTTCATCCACAACTTAGGATCAAGATCACATAGCTATGCAATTTTATGCAAAACATGTGAACAAGTAGACATGAAGTTCTTCACATATAACAATACCATATAGCATAGACATCAAGGACAAAAACATCAATCTTCAATATAGGTCAATGAACACAAACTCATAGATTGAACCCAATCAAGCCATTTTCAGAAAAGAGCCACTCCATGCAATGTACACTATCATCAAAAAAACCTATGCATGCATAAAAACATATGCAAGCATGCATGACATTCTTCCTCACACACACACACAATATTTTGTTATCATCAAAATCAAAACCAAGAGGGAGCACAACCAAGCCAACAATCTCCCCCTTTTTGATGATGTCAAAATATTGTGACATCAATCACAATCCAGTCTTTTCTCCCCCTTTGGCATTATCAAAAAGTGGGGATGAAAGCAGTGAAGTTCAAATTTCAACAAGATAAACAACATGGATTCATGAATCAATAAAAGCTCAGTTAAGATTCTCAGATGATGCAATGGCAAAGGATGGGCAAGATGACATATCAAATGAGTTTCTTTGATTTTCAAATTTTTAGATTTTTAGTTTTCTTTTGGAATGTATGAAGCAAGATGCATATAAATGATGACATATGAGATGCCCATAATGCAACCAAGTAAATATGTATATATACATGCAACATATCTCTCCCTTACTTATTTAAGAAGGGAATGGGTGTAAGAAAAATGCATGAGAGTCATGACAACCGGAATGTTCATATATAGCACCTAGGAGGTTGTCCAATCACATAGGAGAATCATACAATAGTCAATACAGTCAATCAATTTTCTGAATACATATTAAATTAAATTACCAAGAGTGTAAGTAAATAACGTGAAAAATGACTATAGCCATATGGATATTCAGATTTTTAAATCAACGCAATGAGAGATTACACAGACTACATTCAGTTTATGAGAACAGCGTATTGGAGGCTACGCTCTACCTCAATAATTTTTCACATCAAATTTTTCAATGATTTCACAAAGATAATCTGAATTTTTCTAAGAATGATCAGGTTCAAATAATTCCTTTGTACGCGAGGAGACACATGGAGCTCATGCTAGAATCCCCGGTTGCTCAGAATACTGAACCATTTCACTTCATTTTGAACAGAGGTACTTTAGTCAACACTCTTTAGAAATGAACCACATCACGTCTCAGGTGACGTATATCCAGTTTACTCAGTGAGACTAAGCATTACTATGCCTTTCATTTCATATTCTTTCAACAAAGATAGGTAGGCAGGTTTTTCCTCAACTGTCTCTTCAACATACATGTAGCAAGTTTAACATCTCTAGAGTGTTGAAAGGAAATTCCTATATCCTTATCTCTAACACTCATTTTCACATTTTATGCATGAAGTGTGCGAATTTGATTTAGCATGTACACCGAAAATATTATGAACACATAACAATGCAGCTCCCCCTAAATAGATGCACTTATCAAATATTTTCTCCCCCTGAGTGTATGACATGAAACACACGAATGATGACTCAAATGTATCATTATTTAGCAAGAAAGCATAAGGTCATAGAAATTTCAAGGATGGAGGTGAATAGCATATATAAGCATGCAAGCACACAAAGGAAATATATGCAATATGTAATGCAAAATGAAAAGATATGATACAATTGTTGGAAGAATTCACTTTAGCAGTTATGCAACATGAACAATGTCCAAAATGATGCATTTCATTTGAATGTCCTAAATACGATGCAAAATGTAATGTGATACAAGATTTCAGATTTTCATTTGAAAGTTCTAAACACATTGTAAAATTTAACATGGGTGCAAAATGTAAATTTTCACTTTTTTATTTGAATGAACTTAATACACCTAATGCATGAATTCTAATGCAATACAATGCAATGCAAAAGTAAGATCCAATAGTTTGATTTTCAGACTATCATGGTAAATTACACATGAAAGCATTCACATTCAAATGATAAATAATAAACATTTTTTATAACATAGCCTTTATGAACAAGGGTGCAAATATTATCAAAATCAAGCAATGCAACCTAATTATTTTCAGAGATTGTTCAAAAATAAAATTTCAATGACTTTTCAGAAGCAAACGAATTCAATCACAAGACAGCCATTTGATTTTTCCAAGTTCTGGTACAAGGCGGAGTTTGAGGTCTGAAGACCCGACTCACACATGGTGAGAGCTTCCAAGTGGATGTAATCCACTCTTCCACAATCACACCATTTTATATATCAGAAACTCAGTTAATCTCAAAGGCTCATGCACAAACAATAGATGCATATTCAGTCCATTCAAACATTTGGCAAGTTCATCACAGCAGAGTAGATGATTAATAGTTCAAGTTTTCAGAATCAATACCTATCATGAGAACAAAATCACAAAGTGCCACAAGTTACTGCAGAGATTTTAAAAATTTCCTATCAAGTTGTTAGGCACAATGATTAATCCGAAAATCTTATAACAATATCATGATCAATTCAGATATAGCAATATGCATGAGGAGCATTTCCATAAAGATGAGTTGGATTCACAATTCAAAATCATTCATTCAAAAATAAACTCCCCATTTCTATGTGCATGAATTTCACATTTGACATTTTCTGAAAATCATGCATCCTATTGTAGATCTAATTAAAAATCCACTAAGAAAATATAGACATAAATGAATTAAGCATGCACGTGGTGCTAATAAGGAGAGTGATCGTCAGAGGGGTTACCTCAAAATATCAAAGGAGTGATCGCATGTACCTTGTATTGAGCGGGTGAGATTGGGGGTTCTTCCTTCCTCCTTCTATCGGCCGGCCGATGAAGGGGGTTTATAGCTTGATTACCCTTGCATAAACACACAAAATAAAGATATGGATTAGCCAAAGATGTGTAGTATCAATGCTCTAGAAGTATAGAAATCAATCAAATTAAGCATGGACACACACCTTGTGTGTTTTGATTTTAAAACCCCTAAGAGGAGTAACAAGGGATGGGATTATGGATGAGTATGCTAATGCAACGTAAACTAGTGTAATATGATCCTCTCTAGCAAAGCAACTAGAGAATGATATGTAATGATATGATAACAGCAAAATAAAATGAATAAGAGAGAGGGGTCGCCCTTCTGCTGTATGGCAGCAGTAAAGGGAGGAGGACAAGAGCTTTAGCTGCTACGGGAGGAAGGAAGCACACCGGAAGGAGAAATCTCCACCGCCGTGGAAGAAGAACGTCCGTGGAAGAAGTACGCCGGAGGAAGAGCTTGGGAGAAAACAACCTGCAAACAATGAAACGCTCCTCTCTGTTAGCTCTCTGTATGTGTAGTTGTTAGCTCTATTCTGCGATGTCCTCTACTACACTCTTTTTCTGCGTTCTCTCGTGCGTGAAGGATTCAAGGGGGTATTTATAGGGTGAAAAATCCTTACCTTAATGGGATTAAAAGAAGGCAATGAATCCTCAATAAGGAACCCTCTTCCCAATCGAACACAAGGTGCAAAATGGGGAAAGGGTTACTACTGGAAAGAAGAAGGCGAAAGGGAGACGGAAGTGAAAATGATGACCTAGCTAGGGGCGTCAATTGAAATGACGACATTCACACAGTCGTCAATTCCTAAATTTAATTATAGAAATAAAGGACATTCCTTATTTAAAATTATCAAATGACGCCTGTTTGAATGTGCGTTAAATAATCAACGGCCCTCAATAGGACGTCAATTACCTTGAGTTTTATTTTCGTTAGAATTTGTAAAATCCAAGAATCGACGACCGTTTGGACAGTCGTTTATTTAAGAAAAACGCCCCTAAGTAGGTCGTCAATTAAATGACGCCCTCCCCATAGGTGTTAATTTTAAAAAAGCCAAGAAATCACAATTAAATATGGAAAAATTAGAAAAACTTAATATTTAAGCCAATACTGAAGTCCACTTTGGGGCGTCACATGGTGACATGAGATTTACTCAACGTAGCATCGATTTTGGCGTGTCTACACCTATGACCTATATGAACACGTGACTCATGATACCGAGCGGAGGCACATTCTCACGCATGGTTATAGATTTTAGACAGGAATGACCTGCCCTTCCTCAAGTCACTATTTAATATACCATGTAGTCATGCAAATGATGATCAGAAGGATGCAATGCAAGCTCATAAGAAAAATTGATTTTTCTTGATTTTCATGGATGGAAATTCAACTAAAGTAAATTTCAGTTATTCAAATTTCAGATTTTCAAAGACAAATCAAAAATTTATTTTCAAAATCTATGCCTTGAGCAACCATTATATTCCAAGCCTTCCACTTGGTCTCAAGGCATTCCTGCAAAAAAGTTCTCATTTGGATGTTTTGGGTACCCAAGTCTTCTCGGGTTGCACCTCTAATGGGTGTCTTCCATAATTTTTGGGCATACATATCATCAAAACGCATTAAGGAGCAATCATGCATGGTATGCCCAAATTCACCATAGTAATGACAACATCCAAAAGATTTTACAGTTTTCTTATATGCATAAGCATTGAATTTCTGTGATTTAACATGAATGTTATCATTATAAGCATGTAAATTTTTCTTCTTGATTGCATGAATGTCATCATTTTTCTTTTAAAGACATGATTTCATCAAATGACCATATTTGCCACAGTTGTAACAATGCAATGGAGGAACTCTATTATATGGTCATTTTCATGAACATGGGAATTTTCAAATTCATTTCCTCTTTTTGAAAACTTCCTTGAATTTTAGAAATAATTCATTTTCTGGCATGCATTCAATTCATCATTTTTCTTAACAAAACAATCATTCATCATGTGTCCATACATGCCACAATAAAAATATGACACACTTCTTCTTTTGGAAACAAATTTGTTTTCACATGCTTTCAAGTCATCCGATTTCATAACAAAATAATCATTCATCACATGACCATGTTTACCACAATAAAAGCATGAGACATTTTTGTTGGTAACATGATGTTTGGCATTGTGCTTCCTAGCATGAACATTTATATAAGTAGAATTATTTTTCACTTTTGAGTTTTGGTTCAAGTTCTGCTTAACATTATATTTTTGGGTTTCCCTTTTAGCATGCTGAACATGTTGAGCATTTGAAGTATTAGAGGAGCAAGAAGCATGCACAAAAGAGGTTTAAATTTTTAGACCAAATGCTTTCTTTTTGGTGGGTTCATACCTAAAACCTTCTCTTTGAAAATTCACCTTGATCCCCAAGATTTTCTCAATGTTATCTTTCCCTTTTACAAAAGTAGACAACGAAGCATTCAAATCAATAATTTCTTTTTCAAGGGATGCAATGTGCAATTCATAGCTAGTTATTTCTTGTTCACTGCAAACAACACTTTTATTTAACACTCTATTTACAGTTTTATAGCTTTCAATTTCTTGTTCTAGCACATGTAATTTTTTACATTCATCAACAACCAAACTTTTCCCTTTTTCAAAAACCAGCAGTTTCTCAGACATAGTTGTATTTAAATGCTTCAGCTTTTCAATTTCTTATTTCATACATGAAATATTTTCTTCAGATTTTTTGATATCAACCAATAAAGATTCTTTTTCAGTTTTGAATTCCAAGCATTTATCACATGAAGAATTTTCATGAAATGATTTTTCAAGATTTTTTAAACTTCCTTCAAGCAAGAAAGTTTGAATCAATAGAGCACTATTTTCCTTGTTAAGTTCTTCTTTTTCATTTTCCAAACATGAAAGGTTTTGTTTAAGCATATCAACTTCAGATGTGAAAGATTCATTCAGACTTTCAAGTTCACAACATTTAACACATGAGGCATTATCATGAAAAGCATATTCAGGTTTCTTTTTAAGTTTTCTATTTTCAGATTTAACCTTCTTATACTTTTCAATCAATTCATCATACACATCCATGAGCTCTTCAAAAGAGATTTCCTCAAAATCCATGAGCTCTTCAAAAGAGATTTCCTCACCTTCCGAGTCTAGCTCGGAGCTTTCCTTACTTGTTGTATCGTGCTTGTCAGCCATCAAGCACTCACTATCCTTTGTCCCCTCATAGTCCTTGATCAGGCACTTCAATATCTCCCTAGCCGTCCTGCATGATGAAACAAGTGGAAATTTATCAAGATCAATTGAACTTCTAAAAATATGCAAAAGCTTAGCATTGTCTTTGTATCTTTTCACATGTTCAACTGTCCACTTAGAATCATCACTAGGCATTCCATATGAGTCATGCTCAACTAAGTCCCAGAGTTTGGGATCAATGGATTTAACATGACTATTTATGTGCCTAAGCCATTCATTAAAATTTGAACCATTAAAACACGGAGGAGGAGAAGACAAAACACTATCAGACATGATGCAAATCAAACACGCCTACAAAGATCACTGTGAAGATCGTTAGATCTTGAAATAGCAGAGCCTAGCTCTGATACTAATTGTTGGTCCCGGGGTAGGTGAGCGGACAAGAAGGGGGGTTGAATTGTCCCCCACACTCGATGGCAAATTAAAACACTTACGTAGCGGAATTACTTTTAATTAGATTGAGGAAATTAACTAAACAAGCTAACTAATTCACTCAATCTCTCCATTCACTCACGATCATACAAATAAATATAACATGAAAACTACGCACTCTTGCTCACCGATCACACCTGTAGATTTAAACCATAAAAAGCAAACCACAAAGCACACCACAATGCTTAAAGATTTTTAAGGTCTTCGGGACCACGATGGGCTCCCTACGTCCACCCCTCACCGAACCGATGAGGCTTCACTCGGGGATGAATCCTCAAAATGGAGGCGACGCTCCAAACACACACGGGATGACTCCCGCACACACACACGCGGAGACGCAGTCTCCAACACGATCAGACCACGGATCAAACACACACACACGTGCTGCAACACACAGCCCAATAAAACCACAACCGTACGCGGACAGTTCAAGACACGACCGTACACCAACGGTCCACAGACACGGTTTCTCAGTTCAGAAAAATCAAGAAAAGTATCTAAACATGCTCAAACCAAAATATAGATCATGGAGAACATCATAAACAATCTAGGAAAAGATGTAGAGAATGTTTCCCCTTCTAAATGATCCTTTGCTCCAAGTCGATGTCGACAGTTGCTCATGGTTTTGACATCACTGGAATCCTCTCTTCATTCCGCTGCACTTTCTCTTCTTCCTCTAGCTTCAAAAACCTATTAATGGAGATCCGATCTTCTCTTGAAAAGCTCTTTCTTCTTTTCTCCTCTTTCTTGACCTACAAGATAGAAAGCATTAGCTCAAATGAGGATTTCTTGTCAGATTCGGAGTTTACATGAGTATATATATATGAGAATATATAAGACACATATAGCCTTCACAAAACCCATGAAAGACCTCTCTAACATATGTATATTAACCCTAAGGACAAAGGGGTAACAAAACATTTAATTTAGATAGAGTTTAGAAGGTTTTCAGATCCCCGTTTTTCAATTTTCACCACAAACGGTCGACCTAAAGAATGGGGCGGTCGACCTAACTTTCACAGACCCAAAACTAGCCACTCTGGGGATTTCGATCGACCTAAGCTATATGGTCGGTCGACCTAACTTTTCTGCATTTCCAGATTTGCAGAATTCAACCCCAAACTCCATTGCAACCCATTCAAGTTCGTGGCATCAAACTCCTTTGACCTTGGAGGGTTTATACTGAGTATTTTGACCTGCAAAACTATAGAAAAAGGATTAGAAACTTTAGCTCAATAATCCATATGATAAATGCATGAAGTACATACATGAAAAGCACATGAGCAAGGAGCATATAAACAGTTTGAAAACTTGTTCATCCACAACTTAGGATCAAGATCACATAGCTATGTAATTTTATACAAAACATGTGAACAAGTAGACATGAAGTTCTTCACATATAACAATACCATATAGCATAGACATCAAGGACAAAAACATCAATCTTCAATATAGGTCCATGAACACAAACTCATAGATTGAACCCAATCAAGCCATTTTCAGAAAAGAGCCACTCCATGCAATGTACACTATCATAAAAAAAAACCTATGCATGCATAAAAACATATGCAAGCATGCATGACATTCTTCCTCACACACACACAATATTTTGTTATCATCAAAACCAAAACCAAGAGGGAGCACAACGAATCCAACTAAATAAAAGGATATAAATCCAAATAAGGGAGTTTTCAAGGAACTAGCCCAAAATGACAACAAGGCGAACTGAGGACACAATTCGGCATGAAATATCTCTTATCTTAGAAATTAATGATCAATTAACCTTCAAAATTGAGTTAATTAGAATGATTTTCTCAAAGTTGATTCAAAGTCCTACATGAATGCATGCTGGGTTTAAAGGAAAAATTAAAACAAATTAAAATAAAAAACAATCAATGATAATATTGTTAAGCTGCCCAGACTGAGTCAAGATACCGATTTGTGAGCTGATACTAAGCCGAAGCCCATTTATCCGCGCACCAACTCGTAAAAGGGAACCATCATCCCCAGTCTTGGACGGCTCAACGACCTATCCGTATGACTAAGATTCCTCTAAAATCATCATTATTTTTGATGAAGGGGAACTCAAATTTCAGATTTACTAAAGCCACAAGGTCCTTGATATAATCTAATAGCGTAATAATATATAGTAAAATGCATACAGGGAGGATGGTGGAGCAATAAGCATGTGGGGAATTGAGCAATGATGTGCAAACACTGTGGGACTTGGATGATGATGTCCAGACGGTGGGACCAAATGCTTCTTTTCCTGTGCTCAATATTTGATTAGTCAAGATATCATGAAGATAACAATCAATGAATTAAGCGTTAAGGCATAGCATAACAAGCATTGCATGTATCAAAGCATCAATAGCATCATTTTTTTTAAACATTCAACATGGATGGCATAGCATCAGAAGCATCGAGCATTAAAACATATGAGGCATAGTATGAATAGCATTTGAAGCATGCAAAGCATCATCGTTTATTATTTAGACCATGAGGATAACAATCTTAGCATATCATAAGATTTGGAGTTGAATGATCAAAATCAAGTAATGCCCAGTGGCAGGAATAATGAAATCAACATGCATTATTTTCAAAGATGTGGAGATGATACTCAATTGATGCCTAGAGTGGCAAATCATAAAGATGTTGAGAACATAGGGAAGAATCAAAAGGTAGATAGCAATGAATGGAGAGGACTCATCCCGTACTCTTGGTCCTTGTAGAAGTTGTTCATGTAAAATAACACCATCAGAGAATACAATGTAATTTTTTTGGATTTTTGAAATATGTAAATTTTTATGAGTTTTGAAAAGTATTCAATTTTTTATGAATTTTTTGAGAATATCTGATTTTTTTTGGACTTTGGAAGACATTTGATTTTTTTTGGTCGGATTTTGAAATTTTTTATTTTTTTATTTTTGTTGGGAAATATTCAATTTTTTTAGAGTTTTTAGTTTAGATGTTGCTAATACAGCATCAAAGGATGTTTTAAACCACTGGCTAGGGGTCATTGTTTCTTCCCCTTTCGCTAAGAACTACCTAAAGCTGGGCGTGCATTTAAAGGTGGCGCCCTATAGTCGGTTGCCCTTAGTTAATGGTGCCCCTACCAAGGCTATACCCGAGAAACACTGGTCTTTAGAGGGAGAAGAGAAGAAAAATTGGGAGATAAGCTTAATGTGAGTTAAGAAGAAAACATGTTTAACTTCTTTCCATAGCACAACCTTAGAGATTCGGTCTGTTGCTTTGGGACCTTGTGTCATATCATCGAACCTTAAATTCCACTTAGGCACGCATACGACTGGGCTCATGACGTCCCGCGGAGAAACTGTACTGCCCTCTTGCCATGCCAAATTCATTGAATTTTCTTTTCTTTTCACATACTTTTTCATTTGATCATCATTTTTTTTGTTTTGTGTCATTTGGACTTGAGAAGATATCGTAATTGAGCTTTGAAAATTTGAGAATAAGGTCATAATAGATTGCCCCTATTTGAGACTTCCTCTTGTCGGGGTGTGCTTAGGTTGGTTGTTTTACCCAGAATACCTCTGCCCTCATATTTTGGCAGAGTAGAGAAGAGAAAAAGACTTCGTGCCCTTGAGCATGGCCTAATAGCAACGGTGTTTTACCAAAGGAGACGGCTAAGGATGCCATGAAGTGTGTGCGGTGCCCAGTTAAGGGTTGCCTTTAACAAGCGGGGAGAGAAATGCCGAACTCCCAGCACATGGCTCTTATACCCAAAGTGCTGCATAGCAAGCTTAAAGACTCTTCTTTCTTTTCTTTTCCCCTTTTTTTAGGGACTTGACTTTAAATTAAAGACCTCGGATAAAGGCCTAAAACAACAACTCTTAATCAAGTTTAAGAAGCACCTCATTTTGAAAACCGTGCGTGAATATGAGTGAAGAAAATGCATAAAAATGCATACTTACACGCATACGTTACCTTGCAGTCTTAGTTGTAGCAGTTGCTGCCGGAGGTGATGTTGATAAACATTGGATTTGTGGTCCTCATTAGGCAGATAAGAATAAAGAGTAAGGATTAGAAAGTGACTTAATAAGAAGAAGTGGTGCCCAGACCTGACTTAGACGAATAAGGAGAAAAGGAAAAGAGGTGAGGGCTAGAACTCCCTCACTAAGGTGCGGAGACCCTGATCACATGAAAAGGTCTACAGAAGGAAAGGGAAATCAAGTGTAGGAGTGAGGACTAAAGCCCCAAAAGCAGTGGGAGAACAGGCAGATGCCCAAAGCCGTTAAAGAGGAAGAAGTCGGGTCGAACCCGGGATCAAGAGGAATTAAGAGAAATTGGTAGATCGAGAGTGGAGGATCCGGAGGGTCCGGAGGAAGAGGAGAATCATGGGTGGAAGAGGAATGAGAATCCGGAGGCTCCGGAGGAGGAAAGGGTCGAGGGACGTAATGCCCTGAGATGAGGTACGGAAAAAGATAATTTTGGAAGAAGAAAAGGACAAAGGATGTGATATCCCGGAGGAGTCGAAAGATAAATTAGAGGAGAGGGAGGAGGTTCGGAGGAAGAGGAGGAAGGAAGTAAGGAAGGGCGGGATGCCCTGTGAGAAGAGGTGAAGAATAAAACAGAGAATCCGGAGGTTTCGGAGGGATAAGATATAGAGGGGCGCGATGCCTTGAGTGAAGAAATAGAAGATACGGAGGTTCTGGCAAAGGAAAATAGGAAAGGGCGCAGTGCCCTAGGAGGAAATTGGAGGGGGCGTGATGCCCTGGGAAGATGAGAGGAAAATCCAGAGGTGCCGGAGAGTATGAAGGGAAGCGATGCCCTGGGAGAAATGGATCAAAAGAGGAAGGAGGGTCCGGAGGAATAAAATGACAAGGGGCGCGATGCCCTAGGAGGAGAAATAAGGAATGAGATAAGAAATCCGGAGGTAAAAACAGGAGGGGGCACGATGCCCAGAAAGAAGAGATAGAAAATCCGAAAGTTTCGGAGGACGGGGAGGATATGGGTTCAGAAACCTGGGAAAGAAGGAATGCAAAGAGATGCAATGCAATGAACATGATGGATGCATGGTGATGCGGGACGACTACGAGACTCGACGCGGATGGGTTGCGACCTTGGACTCTAAACGATGACTCGGCTAACAAGATGACGTGACCAGCAACGACACTACAACATGGCACCGAACGAGCTCCAGAAGAGGCGGTCATGCCCCAAACAAGAAGCACTAACTCACAGTCTGTAAGGTTTCGCACAGCACCTACGGACGACGCAGCGGATAACAAAAATTTAATTTGCCCGATTCCGGTGTTATGGAAAGCTTAATCTGTGCTCTAATCGGTGTTTCTAATACCCTAATTACGGGTTGCGTGTTTCACCTTGCGCAGAACGACGCTGTCCGCGATGCCCGATGCAGAATAACGAGCCGCACAGCTGTACGGCCTCTAGAGCAGATCCACACGGACCCTTGCGTAGCGACGGTACCTCCCCGACACAACTTTCCCCGGCTCTAACACCTTCTGGAGAGAGAGAGAGCAAGGGGGAGAAAGGGGGGAGGCTTAACCTCTCCCTTAATGCTTAATGCTTGATTAGCATTAAGGGGGGTTGGAAGGGAGCGTTCGAATGAACTCACATAGGTGCCATATATATAGAGTTTTGGCCCTTTTTAAAAGACCTCCAAAGGACCAAAATTGTATATATGACCTTTCCTTTATTATACATATGTATTAAGCCCCATTTACACTCATTTCCAAAAGGAATTAAAGGGAATTAATACATACGCTTGTATAATAATAAACCATCACCCAAGAATCTATTGTGTGTGATCCTCTAGGCCCACAGTCACTATAGTTTAAGGTCCATTAACTTCTAATTCCTAATTAGAAGTAAATTAAACGTATTCTTCGCTTCTACTAGAGCCGAACAATAGTTTAATTTATTCCGAACCTTTGATCACGTTGGGTCAAGCAAATCCGCGTGATCCTAGATGACCCCGGGTTTAAACCAGCCTGTCTGGTACCTGTCAGTCCACAGTTACCGCATCGATATAATCCCTCGCTCCTTCTATGAGTCTGGTACGATCGAGGGTACGGTTTCTGTCAAACCCCATGATCGTACCATTTGACTATGACCTCCTTAAAGTGTATGACGTCCGTTCTAAATGAACTCACACGACCCTGGCCAGGGATTTAACGGAGCGTCAATGTCATGACCCATTAACTGTCTGATATATACTTGACAGTGAGCGATCCCTTCTTGACCATTGACGATCTTCACACGTATCCTGGAGTGGTTAACTACTCGGCAACTCATGACTTATGGTTAAAGTCACTTAGCCAAGTAATTAAACCATTCCAATCCTCGTGTAAGATCCGATCAATATCTCAGGTCAAAGGACCAACGATGCTACTGAGACCGTTGGATCTTCAGTTGACATTAGGTATAATCAACCATCTGAAGATCCAATAGCGGATCAGTTCAGTGTACATCCTCCAAGGACATACACCTACACATATGTGTTGGTGCCCCACACCAATGACCATGAGACTGGTCACTGACACATCATGTGTACTGGTTTAATAGGTAATCAAAGTCCCCGAGTGATTACCCTCCAACCAGGAACAGTTTAAGGTATGTGTACATATAAAGTCAATCTCATGTTTGAGATCCCATCTCGAGCTGACTTTACAACCACATATCCTAGGGACAACGTAAAGTAATACAATCGCATATTTACGCTCAAACACCACTTTATTAATAATGAACAAGATCGTACAACTATTGGGCCTACCTGACCTGAAATTGGCCTGTAGCACACCAACACTAACACAGTCATCCCCGGCGAGGGAAACGTGATGATCGTGCACGGTTGGGAAACCAGCTTTGAGACTCGGGTGGTTGGTTTACTCTCATGCTCGGAACGAGTCATGGGACGGGTCTCGCACTCACAACTCACAACGGTGATTAATATATAGCAGGCTAATAAAATATCCTACTCACATGTAGCGGAATCTAGAATGCATACTAGCTAAGCAAAATATGACAAAAGGGGGTGACGAGTGTGCCTCCACGCTCGGGACATGGGGAAGACTTCCCGACTGAGATCCGGAACTCCCGGTACATTAATAATTAATAATTACAGAAATAATGCTAAAGCCCACTCCACGCAGGGAGGTAACAGGCGACACGTGGGGTCCGGGAGCACCAATCTCGGGTTGACGGGTAGTAGTCGGTGGCGCTCGGGCGGACGTGGTCGGCCGGTTCAACTCCGTTCCCCTGGGCCCGTAGGATGGCGCGTGGGACCCGCTGCTGGTACGGCGACATCCGGGGTGGCTCCTGGCTGCAGCGACTGGCGGGGACGTTCCTGGAGTGTCCCGGGTCGATTCCCGGGAGCGGCGGTCACCGGAATGGAGGCGGGCGATTTCTTTAGAATTATTTCCCAAGGCTGTCCCGCAGCTGTGTTTCTGTACAGATCTACGCACTCCGGCGAGATCGGCTGGTACGCTCAACTCCGACCTCAGATCGAGGAAACAAGGGTACCGATGGAAATAGAACTCAAAATCCTACAACATATTGGAACTACAAACTCGTCCAATGGTTGGATTGAAAATGGGAGCGACTACAAAATGACTGAGCACACTATCCCGAAATTTAGAACTGACTGGACAGAACTTGAGCCCCCAGATCAAGAGCTTTGAACGAGGATCAAATGGGCTAATTAGGACCAGGGTATTTTATGGTGGGTAGAGGGGAGGGTGGCGGAGACGCACATAGCTCTTTTGTGAAATTTGGGCAACATTTGATGGGTGAGGAAGATCATCTACTAAGATCTATCCCGTAGACCTACACACAGGTAGATTTTGGGTAAGATAAACAGGTGGTTGGAAAAGGGGGCCAACGGGCTCTGATCGACATAAAAATTGAACTGGGAATGACCTATGGTGGGAGAAACCTACCCTCAAAGTTTAGCGACGATCCAACGGTCGAATCTCCCTTACAAGATCCACCACCGAGCTGCTGTCCTGTAACTCCAAAATTCAGGGCAGCAGGATGGTTCTGGCTTGTGGTGGCTCAACGGCGGCATGAACGGTGGCGGCGACGGCGGTGAACGTTTACAATAGATAAGGGAAGAATAAGAAATTTGAGGGAGATAGAAGATTGGAACTCAGATCTAGAAGAGATTGGAGGTGGTAGGAGGAAGAACACCAAGAACACCAAGAGGAGAGGGGGGTGCACACCAAGCAATTTTCTTCAATATTTTCTCATTAGTTCCACCAAAATACAATGAGAGACTATAAGTATTTAAACCCTAGACCTAGCCAAAAGACCTAGAATACCCTTGGTCAAGGGTAGGTGGGAGGGTATAATAGGGAAATGAGACTTATGGGATTTGTTTAATCCCACATGGGGGACAAGCATGGGGGGCAAGGAGGACAAGCATGGGGGACAAGGAGGGGACACCCCTTGATTAAAGGGGAGAGAATCTTGACTTCTTTCCCCCTTTGTCCCCTTGGTCCAAGTCCTAGGTGGACTATGGGCCAGCCCTCATGGTCCCTAGCAGCCACGTGGCCTAATGGGAGAGAGGGTGGGGTCCCTCCGGGCCCAAGTGGTTATTTTACAAACAAACCCACTAACTTAGCCTAATTAAACATACCAAATGTAAAAGTACAAATACAAATATAATACTCTCAAAATAAATACAGAAAAATGTCAAGACTCTGATGGAAGCTCCATGCTGTCGCCCAACCATAAGGATGTCGGCGTGCTGCACGTCTGGTACTGACAGGTAGCTCTGGTGTCCCCACCACATGGAATGCACAAGATGCAAGGAAGAAAATATCCTTCTCACCCCATGAGTGGCCCATAAGGAGAAGTTAATGGTAAGTGGTAAAGTGAATGGAATAGAACAAGAGGTGAGTGGATTGGTGGAAAGCCCCTTATTAAAGGAATGTCCGCCCTTCCATGATAAACAAGGTGCCTGGCCAGGCGGCTCAATGGATGGAATTAATGCACATGAGCTCTCATTTGATGAAGAATGCGTTATCGTAATGCGAGAGGAGAACCCCTTCTTAGGAATTTGTACCATGATGGAACAAGGGGTAATGAGAGCTTTGAAAGAACATCGGCCAATGAGCAAAGTAAACTTAACAAATGCGGCCTCGGGCCGGCGTGGCATCAAATCCTGAGAATTCTTCATGGTGAGCATTGGTGGAGATTCTTCAAAGATGCCCGGCACAAGAACACGGATCGACATCCGGCAAATAAACTCTTGAATCTTGAATGGCATAGCCACGGCCAAATCCTTCTTGCCCGGCTCTTGATCATCATCCTTGGCACATATACTTGTAGAAACACACCCACTCCGAGTGGAAGAGGAAGCTGAGATGGAGGCGGTAAGCTCCATAGATGATAGGGGTATGATGGAGGGCATTGGAGGAAGTGTAAGTGATGGGAATCAACACCGAGCATTAACATTTTGTTTTACATTTGTGTCCTTTTGTTTGTATTTATATCTTTGGGTAATTGGGTTTGCAATTGTATGGCGATTATAAGCCATTTTGTTAGTCTTTAAAAATCTTTGGGTTTCTTTGCAGAAAGGCCTTTGAGTTTCCATGTAAAATGCCAATAGGTCCAGCAGGGTCCCCCACCCTCTTTCCCATTGGTCCACCTAGGATCTAGGGCCCATGTGGGGCTATTTGAAAGTCCAAGATTGGAGTTGGACCAAGGGGGGACAAGAATAGGAAAATTCAAATTTGACTACCCCATTTTCAAAGGGGCGCCCCCCCTTTAATATAGTCTATTCATGTTGTATTTTATTTAATTTGGTCATTTGACCACATAGGAGATTAGTTATCCCATCCCTTATTTTCCCCTCCCTAACCTTAGATCTGAGGGTAGTTTAGGTCTTTTGTACATTTCTATATAATCCATGTATTTTCCATTTTGTGAGAATTAATGAAAGATTATTGCATTTTGCCAAGAGAAGGCCCAAGGGCGCCCCTCCTCTCTCCTCTCTCCTTGCAGCTGGATTGCTGTATTCTTAGGATGGATTCCCTAGAAAACTTGGTGGATTCCAAGTTGTATCCCATCTCTGGGTGAGAAGCTCAGCTGCCGCCTCCGTTTGCGACGCCATCGCACCGCCGCCGCCACGCTGTCGCATATCTGTCCATTGCTGGACAGAGGTCTAAAGCCCGATTTTGAGCTCCCCATCAGGAGATCAGATAGTGCTAAAAATTGGAGGGTGAGTTCCCCACGTTCCCCCTAGCCTCCGAAAAAAAATTCATATTTTTCCTCCCTTGTTTACCTTCCTTTACCATTTATTCCCCCCGATCTACTGATTCTATCTCTGTGCAGAGTTGTGTTCCAGCAGCCTAACTCTTCTTCGTTTTGACCCGCTTTCCAATTTTAGATCACTCTGAAATTTGGACTGTGTATTCTATCCACCCAAAACCCTTTCCCCAATTTTGTTCACGATTTTAGGAGTTCATTTACCCCTCATAAAAATCTCTTTGAAAATTGGGTTCTATTATGTCCTGTGCAGTCCAGATCCGACCCTTCTTCGCCATAAAATCCATTTCCCCTATCAAACCTCCTCAGAAAAATATACAAAAATTATTCTCGTGTTCCTTACTTCCCCCTCCACCTCCCATAAAAATCTCAACTCCCAGATCCATAGTTTCCCCGCTCGGTCAAACCAAGTTCTCAGGCAGATCCTAATTTGCCCAATATTTCATGAATCTATTAGTCCGTCGGTTACAAATTCCACCAAGGAAACTACAGAGATAGGAAAATTCCTGTAACACCAGGTGGTTGAATATCTCTCAGCTGGCTTCACAACGGCGTTGGTTTCGTGTCGATCTGATGTTGGAGTTGGTCGCAGCAAGTGTTTTTGCTGGGTCGCATAGTGCTGAAACTGCTCCACAGGTCCGGGAACAGCAAGCAACAACGTCCCTCAGGCTAACCATCTCGCCTTCCACAAGGCGAACCGGCACGTCCCCCTCCTAGGGATTGTTCCCCCTGGGGTCCCCTTCGCAGCGGTACCACTCCCAGCTCGATCGGCCCACCGACCAGGACGTGGACCCCACTATTGTCGGCACGCGCCACCACCGGAGCTGCCCAAATTGCTGCCCGTCAATCCGTACCCGTTACTCCCGGGTCCACGTGTAGCCCTTTACCTCCCTGCGTGGAGTGGGTAGTAATATTCATTGCTGTAATTTAATTATTTATTGTTCCGGGAGTACGAAGTTCAGCCGGGATCGTCTTCCCCACGCCCGGAGCGTGGAGGTATCGTGTCTGCTCCCCACTTGACATTTGCTTTACTCGTATATATTTTCATATGCCGCTGCATGAGTGCTAGGAATGTAGCTCGTTATAATTTTATCACCACTGCGAGAGTGAGTGAGTGGAACCCATCCCGTGACTCAATCCGAGTACACGCGAAAAAGTTGATACCCGAGACTCATTGCCGGTTCCTCAACCGCGCAGATCCACGCGTTTCCCTCGCATAGGGACGTCCGTGAGCTAGAGTCCCAGATTCGCATCCCGTCCCGCATCAAATTCGTATTGCATTCCGATACCCTGTATATTAAAAGGTGTTCCCAAAATGATAGGTTACGCCTATCGGGAAGGTAGCACACTTGCGTGAGTGCGATCTTCGGATCAAACCTCCGCCACGTACCGAATACTTGTTGAGTCTAGGTTTGTAGTCTAGTCTGCATTTCAACTTTGCATTGTTGTATAGGGTCGTGCCTAGTCCAATAACGAGTCAGCCGGTCTTGTCACCGTGTGTCTGCATGACCACTACCCACCAGCCCCATGGCCGTTCCCCGAGACTGTGCGTCCGATAGGTCATCCCTGGTGGCCCAATTCAAGGCTTTCATGGCCCGACCCCCGGGTCTTGCCCCTATCATTACACCACCGGTTGACCCGACCCCTAAGCCCACAACCGAGTCGTTCCAGCACCCTATAGTGTCCATTGCCCACCTGCCTAATGGGTTGCATACGGAAATCGACTTCATCAGTAGGGTGTCATCTAATTATGTCTCACAAGACATAGTTGAGTCCCTCTCTAAGACCGGGGAGATTGTTCTGCATGGTGGCTTAGCATTCGTAGAGTTCCAATGGAGGTTCGACCCCGTTTCTTTATGACGATGGAGCATGGTGCAAGGTCGACATACTTGCTGGCCCATGCATCATTTTAGGGAAAAATTGGTTGGAAGAGAGGAGAGCGACCTTTGACCGGGATAGGAAGACCTGCACCTTATACCCACCTCACCTACCCGGCGAGTTCATCTTCCACGACGGCATTCAGCCGGCCACCTCCGTGTCACCAACCACCCAGCCCCAGTGGCCCGTTCCACCTCCAGACTCACGCCCACCACCTCTCCCGGAGCCCACCCATGTGGCCCCCTATAATGGGATTAGTCATTTCTCTGACCGGTGTCCTTCACATTCCCCTACCTTAGAGGACAACCATTCGGAGGATGCCTCACCCGGGCCTATTCTAGTGAGTTATGAGACTGACCAAGAGTAAACCGAGGAGTACCTCGCTGATGTTTTGGGGTTAGAGAGCGATCCAATAGAGGGCAAGGGTCTGTTAGTCACCCCAACCCCACCAGTCATCCTGGAGCTGTCTGTCCCACCCACTTTATCCTCGGTGGATGAGCCATCTTTATAGACAAGGGCCTTATTCGACCTAGTGTTTCACCATGGGGAGCCCCAGTCATATTTGTAAAGAAGAAGGACGGATCACTTCGCCTATGCATTGATTATCGGAAGCTCAATCAAGTGACGGTCAAGAACCGTTACCCTTTGCCACGTATTGATGATCTGTTCGATCAATTGCAAGGTGCTTCGGTGTTCTCGAAGATTGATTTGAGGTCAGGTTATCATCAACTCTGGATCAAGGAGGAAGACATTTCCAAGACAGCCTTTAGAACCAGATATGGCCATTTTGAATTCCGGGTTCTACCCTTTGGTCTAACAAATGCTCCTGCAGCATTCATGGACTTAATGAACCGGGTGTTCAGGCCTGATTTGGATAGCTTTGTGGTTGTGTTTATAGATGATGTCCTAATTTACTCCCCTGATGAAGCATCACATAAAGAGCATTTGAGGATTGTTTTGGAGACTCTGCGGGCACACAAGCTGTTTGCAAAGTTCAGTAAGTGTGAGTTCTGGTTGAAAGAAGTTCATTTTCTTGGCCACGTAATATCAGGTAGTGGCGTGGCAGTTGATCCAGCTAAGGTTCAAGCCGTGCTTGAATGGGAAGCTCTGAAGTCCCCCACTGAAATTTGGAGTTTTCTCGGGTTGGCAGGCTACTACAGGAAGTTTATTAAGGGCTTTGCTTCTATCGCAGCACCATTGACGAGGCTGACAAGAAAAGGAGTGAAATTTGTGTGGTCCGAGGAATGTGAACAAGGCTTCCAAGAGTTGAAGAGCCAAATAACTTCAGCACCACTCCTGATCCTACCAAATAACATTGATATGTTTACCATCTACACTGATGCTTCTAGGGTCGGGATTGGATGTGTTCTCATGCAAGATGGTAGGGTTGTTGCTTATGCTTCTCGACAGTTGAAGGAGCACGAGAAGAATTACCCTACGCATGATTTAAAATTGGCTGCTGTTGTTCATGCTTTGAAGATCTGGAGACAATACCTTTATGGGGTTAAGTTTGAGGTATTCACTGATCACCAGAGTCTCAAGTACCTGTTTTCTCAAAAAGAGCTTAATCTACGGCAAAGGCGATGGGTTGAAGTTTTGAAAGATTATGATTTTGAGTTGCTTTATCACCCTGGAAAGGCTAATGTTGTAGCCAATGCGCTCAGTAGGAAGCGGACTTTAATGCAGCAGGATTGGAAAATGCTAGAAGATGTTGTGTGTTCTATGACATCAGTTGAGTCTCAGCTTTGCCAAGCCTTTATTGCTCAATTATGTATTGGGTCAACGGTTATGGAGCGAGTATTAGAAGCTCAGCCAAATGATCCCCAATTGCAAGGTATGATTGGTAAATCTGGGATTGCTCGAGATGAAGATGGTGTGGTCAGATTTCAGCATAGAATGTGTGTACCTAATGTGAGTGAATTAAAGAATGAAGTGTTGGAAGAAGCTCATAGGTCAAAGTTCTCCATTCATCCTGGTGGTAAGAAGATGTATCAAGATCTGAAACGGTCTTTTTGGTGGCCGGGTATGAAGAAGGATGTGGCTGAATTTGTATCCAGATGTTTGGTTTGCCAGCAAGTAAAGGCAGAAAACCAGAGGCCGTCTTGGTTAATGCAGAAGATTGAAATACCACAATGGAAGTGGGAAGATGTCACCATGGACTTTGTCACAGGGTTACCCCGATCAGCAAAGGGTAATGATGCTATATGGGTGATCGTAGATCGATTCTCGAAGACTGCACATTTCCTGGCAATGAAAAAGAAGCAATCTATGGAGAGTTTAGCTCATCTTTATATTGATAATATTGTCAGATTGCATGGTGTGCCGAAGTCTATTATTTCGGATCGAGACTCTCGCTTCACGTCCCGATTTTGGCAAGGATTACAAAATGCTTTTGGGTCCCAGTTGAAACTAAGCTCGGCATACCATCCCCAGACAGATGGTCAGTCTGAGAGGACCATTCGCACCTTAGAGGATATGTTAAGGGCCTGTGTTCTTGACTGGGGAGGAGATTGGGAGCGACATCTACCATTGGTAGAATTTGCCTACAATAACAGTTATCATGCAAGTATAGGCATGGCCCTGTTCGAAGCTCTGTATGGAAGACCCTGTAGATCTCCTCTGTGTTGGGAAGAAATTGGTGAAAGGCAGTTAATTGGGCCAGAAGTGGTACAAGGAACATCAGATAAGATTCAGCAAATTCAGCGGAGATTAAAGGCAGCCCAAGATCGGCAGAAAAGTTATGCAGACAATAGAAGGAAGGATCTAGAATTTGCAGTTGGAGAGCATGTTTTTCTCAAGGTGTCACCAACTAAAGGAGTTTCAAGATTTGGAAAGCGTGGGAAGCTGCAACCTAGATGTATTGGACCCTTTGAGATTCTGGACAAGATAGGAAACGTGTCATACCGGTTGGCCTTACCCCCAACAATGGTGGCCATTCATCCGGTGTTTCACGTATCCATGCTCTGCAAGTATGTTCATGATCCATCCCACGTGATCAGCTATGAAGGTTTGGAGTTCCAACCGAATCTGTCATTTGAAGTTCAGCCCAAACTAAAAATCATAACTATTTATCTAAAATGAATTTGAGAAAACTAATAACTACCCATTTCTAATCATCATGGGCCCCATCTAGGAAAAATATAAAATAAATAAAAACTCTCAAAAATAAAACCCAACCCGAAATATGAATAGTAACAATCTTAATTAATTAATCTTAGTGTTAAGGTGTAATTAAGCAATTTGGGCAAAATTTAGACAAATGTGGATGGTGAGATTCAAACCTTGGACCTCAAGGTGAAAGGGCAAGTGTCTTAACCAACTACTCTAGGAATTCAATTGTTACATGAATGACTCTTTGTTTCTACTTTCACTTAAACCTTCTATAGGGGTTTTTATAAGTTATATGTACATATATTTGAGATACTAATTTAGTTGAAATATTAATAATACTAATAATGATAATAATAACATTATTATTATATTATGTACATTTTATAAGGGGTGCTACACCACTCTAATTCAATCAAATCAATTATTTCTTAATCAATTTTATTATCATAGAACTAAATCATGATAAAATTTATTGGGTACTACACTCTCTCCCCCTTAAAAGAAACTTCGTCCCGAAGTTTTACTGAAGTACATACCGAAGAGGTGGGGATATTTCTTCTTCATCTCCAATTCAAGCTCCCACGACGCCTCCTCGTGAAGCGCATTACCCCACAGAACCTTTACCAATGGAATGGACTTCGATCTGAGATTGGTTGAACTTCAAATGACAGATTCGGTTGGAACTCCAAACCTTCATAGCTGATCACGTGGGATGGATCATGAACATACTTACGGAGCATGGATACGTGAAACACCGGATGAATGGCCACCATTGATGGGGGTAAGGCCAACCGGTATGACACGTTTCCTATCCTGTCCAGAATCTCAAAGGGTCCAATACATCTAGGTTGCAGCTTCCCATGCTTTCCAAATCTTGAAACTCCTTTAGTTGGTGACACCTTGAGAAAAACATGCTCTCCAACTGCAAATTCTAGATCCTTCCTTCTATTGTCTGCATAACTTTTCTGCCGATCTTGGGCTGCCTTTAATCTCCGCTGAATTTGCTGAATCTTATCTGATGTTCCTTGTACCACTTCTGGCCCAATTAACTGCCTTTCACCAATTTCTTCCCAACACAGAGGAGATCTACAGGGTCTTCCATACAGAGCTTCGAACGGGGCCATGCCTATACTTGCATGATAACTGTTATTGTAGGCAAATTCTACCAATGGTAGATGTCGCTCCCAATCTCCTCCCCAGTCAAGAACACAGGCCCTTAACATATCCTCTAAGGTGCGAATGGTCCTCTCAGACTGACCATCTGTCTGGGGATGGTATGCCGAGCTTAGTTTCAACTGGGACCCAAAAGCATTTTGTAATCCTTGCCAAAATCGGGACGTGAAGCGAGAGTCTCGATCCGAAATAATAGACTTCGACACACCATGCAATCTGACAATATTATCAATATAAAGATGAGCTAAACTCTCCATAGATTGCTTCTTTTTCATTGCCAGGAAATGTGCAGTCTTCGAGAATCGATCTACGATCACTCATATAGCATCATTACCCTTTGCTGATCGGTGTAACCCTGTGACAAAGTGCATGGTGACATCTTCCCACTTCCATTGTGGTATTTCAATCTTCTGCATTAACCCAGACGGCCTCTGGTTTTCAGCCTTTACTTGCTGGCAAACCAAACATCTGGATACAAATTCAGCCATATCCTTCTTCATACACGGCCACCAAAAAGACCGTTTCAGATCTTGATACATCTTCTTACCACCAGGATGAATGGAGAACTTTGACCTATGAGCTTCTTCCAACACTTCATTCTTTAATTCACTCACATTAGGTACACACATTCTATGCTGAAATCTGACCACACCATCTTCATCTCGAGCAATCCCAGATTTACCAATCATACCTTGCAATTGGGGATCACTTGGCTGAGCTTCTAATACTCGCTCCATAACCGTTGACCCAATACATAATTGAGCAATAAAGGCTTGGCAAAGCAGAGACTCAACTGATGTCATAGAACACAACATCTTCTAGCATTTTCCAATCCTGCTGCATTAAAGTCCGCTTCCTACTGAGCGCATCGGCTACAACATTAGCCTTTCCAGGGTGATAAAGCAACTCAAAATCATAATCTTTCAAAAATTCAACCCATCGCCTTTGCCGTAGATTAAGCTCTTTTTGAGAAAAATAGGTACTTGAGACTCTGGTGATCAGTGAATACCTCAAACTTAACCCCATAAAGGTAATGTCTCCAGATCTTCAAAGCATGAACAACAGCAGCCAATTCTAAATCATGCGTAGGGTAATTCTTCTCGTGCTCCTTCAACTATCGAGAAGCATAAGCAACAACCCTACCATCTTGCTTGAGAACACATCCAATCCCGACCCTAGAAGCATCAGTGTAGATGGTAAACATATCAATGTTATTTGGTAGGATCAGGAGTGGTGCTGAAGTTAATTGGCTCTTCAACTCTTGGAAGCCTTCTTCACATTCCTCGGACCACACAAATTTCACTCCTTTTCTTGTCAGCCTCGTCAATGGTGCTGCGATAGAAGCAAAGCCCTTAATAAACTTCCTGTAGTAGCCTGCCAACCCGAGAAAACTCCGAATTTCAGTGGGGGACTTCGGAGCTTCCCATTCAAGCACGGCTTGAACCTTAGCTGGATCAACTGCCACGCCACTACCTGATATTACGTGGCCAAGAAAATGAACTTCTTTCAACCAGAACTCACACTTACTGAACTTTGCAAACAGCTTGTGTGCCCGCAGAGTCTCCAAAACAATCCTCAAATGCTCTTTATGTGATGCTTCATCAGGGGAGTAAATTAGGACATCATCTATAAACACAACTACAAAGCTATCCAAATCAGGCCTGAACACCCGGTTCATTAAGTCCATGAATGCTGCAGGAGCATTTGTTAGACCAAAGGGTAGAACCCGGAATTCAAAATGGCCATATCTGGTTCTAAAGGCTGTCTTGGAAATGTCTTCCTCCTTGATCCGGAGTTGATGATAACCTGACCTCAAATCAATCTTCGAGAACACCGAAGCACCTTGCAATTGATCGAACAGATCATCAATATGTGGCAAAGGGTAACGGTTCTTGACCGTCACTTGATTGAGCTTCCAATAATCAATGCATAGGCGAAGTGATCCGTCCTTCTTCTTTACAAATATGACTGGGGCTCCCCATGGTGAAACACTAGGTCGAATAAGGCCCTTGTCTATAAGTTCTTGCAATTGCTTCCTTAGTTCTGCCAACTCAGCAGGTGCCATCCGATACGGGGCCTTGGATATAGGCGTCGTACCGGGCACCAAATCAATAGAGAATTCAATCTCCCTCATAGGCGGCAATCCAGGTAGATCTTCAGGAAAGACATCAGGAAAGTCTCGGACTACCTCAATTTCACCCAGCTGTGGAGACTGAGGATTCTCCGTTGAGGTTACCACCAGAGCAAGATAAGTATTACCACCCTTACTTATTAGTCGAGCAGTCTTCATAGCAGATATTATAGACTTCCCCGACTTATTTTGAGGCAAAGGATGGAAGAACTCCCTCTCGCCAGGAATGCGAAAGACCACTCGCTTTTTTCGGTAGTTGATAAGAGCATAATGCCTCTCGAGCCAATCTAGCCCAAGGATAATATCATAGTCCTTCATCTTTAATAGATAGAAGTGACCAGACAACTCCTTCCCTTCGACAACTACGGGTAAGGAGGGATAGCTCTTCTTAGTGGACAAAACTCCAGCAGGAGTGTGCACTTGAAGGGACACATCCAATATTGATGGTGTCAAACCCAAATCATCAGACAATATCTTGGAGAAATGTTCAGACACAAATGAATGAGTAGCACCAGTGTCAAACAAAACTCTAGCATAGAAACCTGATACAAGAAGTGTACCTTCTGACACGTCCTCTGCTTGCTCCACATCCTCTCCAGCCAATGCAAATACTCGTGCCGGTGCTCGGGGACGCTTAGCTGACTTCATTGGTGCTGCAGCTGCAGTCACTGTAGGCGCTTGAGCTGGTAAAAACAGCTGCTGCTTCGGACAATCCCTGATCTTGTGCTCCGAGCTTCCGCACCTAAGGCACTTCCCAGTTACCATCCAGCATTCCCTGCCTCCATGACGTTTCCCATAATGCTTGCATTCACTCTTGATATCCATTGCTGATCTACCTGCACCACTTGCTTGTGTAGAAAATGGTTTCATGGTTGATTGAGGATACGATTGAGTAAAGGGTTTCTTCATGCGATCCTTGCGTTGAAACGATGATGACGGCCTCTTCAGTTGGGTCTTCTTTTCTTCCTGGTACAGCTCCATGTCACTTTCCTGCCGACACGCCGCACCGAGAGCCTCTTCCATCGAGTGGTGGTTGAAAGCAACCAGTTTTGTCCTCAATGATGATCGAAGACCCGATACGAACTTCTTCACCTTCCTCCTCTCATCGGCCACAATGTGAGGTGCATAACGCGCCAACTCAGCAAAACGAGCTTCATATTCCAGCATGGTCATAGACCCTTGGGTCAAAGTGAGGAATTCTTGCTCCATTTTATCTTGAATATGCTCGGGAATGTACTTCGCCCGGAATAGGTGAACAAAGTCATCCCAAGACACCTCTCTAGCCCCATCTTCAAATTGATTCCTCAGCACAGAATGCCACCAAACATCTGCACGTTCCTCCAGCATAAAAGTTGCCAAGTTGACCTTCTCGTCATCACAATGTATGCTTCGAAAAATCTTTTCCATAGACCGCAGCCAATGCTCTGCCACTAGGGGTTGGCTCTCCCCCTTAAAAGAAGGCGGGTTCATCCTCCGGAATCTCTCCATAGCTGACGGTCCTTCAGCCACCCTTGGTACTACCTCTTGATGCAGTTGAGCTTGGGCCTGAGCTTGGATCTGAGCTTGCAAGTCCGCCTGCGCATTTGCCTGGGTCTGCATCACTTGAACCAGTCCTTGCATGAAGGTGCCATAATCAACTAATGGTGGTGGTGGTGGCGGCGGAAATCCTTGTTGACTGCCCTCTGTTTCTCTCCTCGGCTCTTCATCCTGAGCGGAACGACGACGAGGTGCCATTTCCTGAAAGAAAGTGATTAAGTTCGGCCACGTTAATAGCCTTATTAGTGTTACCCATCTATTAGTTTTACTCCTTAATCGTGTACTAATGGATCTATTTAGATCTTGGGATATAGACTTAGCTGATGATCTTATTCATGTAGACTCAACCTGTGGGCGCTCTGATACCACTTCTCTGTAACGCCCCGCCTCGTACCCTGTTCAGTATAACACTCCCGTCGGATACGAGGGGCGACGCCACAGTGGGAAAATACCCAACAGAACGGAAGACGGGTTGAGAATGCACAAATAAAACATATAAATTTTTACAGCGGAAGAATATAATTTTCCATCAGCAATGTCCAATATCATAATAGCCAAACAAATTAAAGTCTTACAAATTTTATTTTAATATCCAGAATTGAAACGTAAAGTTTACAAGAACTAACAAGTAGATCCAACAATGGGAAAAGAACTACTAAGATCACGCCCGCGCCACCGACTCGGGCTCACTCGGATCTACTTCCACGCTCCCACTAGCAATCTCGCCTGAAATATCAAGTGTAAGTCTACGGGTAGACTTAGCAAGAAATAGAATTCAAACACGTCTATTGTACCAGCATAACAAATTAAACTATCATAATTTAAACCACAAGTTGTAACAAAGACTATATCGGTGTACTATGGCATAACTAATCGTAATATGCAGAAGTGATATCCAAATATGCAGGAAGAAAGATTGAAGAAGACGGGAATCAATGTAGGTATTCATAAGTGGAGTTCAAACCTCAGTAGAATTTGCAGAACAAAGACAGATAACAGATACAAATATAACAAAAAGCCCAGAGGCCATATTTTTATCACAATTCGATCTGAGGTAGACAGAAGAGGTAGAATGACCCAGACACATTGCCCAAACTACTATTAGAAGGTCAGAAACAGATACAGATACCAAATCACCTAGGCAATGGCGATGAGGTCTTGATTACAGCGCAGAATCGGAGGAAGATATTCCCCACCTTGACCAGTGAACAAGTTCACCTCCAGGATTTCACCCCCGTGCCCTCGGGGTCAGAAGGACCTCCCCATAGGGGCATTTCTACAGTTTGGCCCCAGACCCTTCTATAGTAGCAGTGTCCATATGGTCAAATGAGATCAATAAACAAGTTAAGAAGAATTTGGATAGATTCTAACTCGAATACAAACTGAAATGGTGATACTAACGCATGGATGGAATATGAAATTTTACAATGCTTATACTAACTCATAAGATAGAGTTTTTCAAACAAAATTTATCCTGTAACAAAGTTTAAACAGCCATGGTGGAAGTCAATTTAAAATCAAACCAAAATATGCAATTCTAGGATAATTTTGTTATCAAATTAACATGGTTATACTAACCAATTCCAGGATAACATTATTATCAAATTAACATGCTTATACTAACTCATAAGATAGAGTTTTTCAAACAAAATTTATCCTGTAACAAAGTTTAAACATCCATGGTGGAAGTCAATTTAAAATCAAACCAAAATATGCAATTCTAGGATAATTTTGTTATCAAATTAACATGGTTATACTAACCAATTCCAGGATAACATTATTATCAAATTAACATGCTTATACTAACAGGTTCCAAGATAACACTGTTAACATGGTTATACTAACTAATTCCAGGTTAACATTATTATCAAATTAATATGCTTATACTAGCTAATTCTAGGTTAACATTGTTATTAAATTAACATGCTTACATTGACAATCATTATTAGCAAGTTATATTTACAATCCAGGATACCACAACTCCAAGGCATTCTCATTTCCAGAGTATTAACATGTAATTCCATGGTGTTAATACACAATTCCAGGATATTAACACAATGTTCCATGGTATAATGAATGAAAATAGTATAACTCTATATTAATTTATTATCGCACTAACAATGCTAACAATGTTATACCATAATTAATTCCTAAAAACAGTATTAAATTGCTAACATATTGGTGATCACTTTTGTCTTCTATGCCTAATGCTAATAAAATTGTTTGTAAGACCTAATCAGTGATTTAAGCATGACTTAAATCACCATTCACTCGGAAAACACTATTTACGCAGAATTTTTACTATCTTACAAAAATGTAAAAAAAATAAGAAAATGGTACATCCGTATTTATAGAACACTTTTGTCTTCTTGAGTATTTTTAGGAAAAATCTATATTTGGATCTATACACCTTTTAAGGTAAGTTTAATAACATGGTTATACTAACCAATTCCAGGATAACATTATTATCAAATTAACATGTTTATACTAACTCATAAGATAGAGTTTTTCAAACAAAATTTATCCTGTAACAAAGTTTAAAGAGCCATGGTGGAAGTCAATTTAAAATCAAACCAAAATCATAACAGATTAACCCAAAACAGTACTGCTTGCACTTAACCAAACTACCCTCTTACTTAATTCTAACAAGTTTAATAAGCTATCCATGCACAATAGAGATGGTTGAGATACTAAACTTGCCTTAAACCGTGGAGAACAGGGAAGCCTCTGCAGGATCCATGAACTCTCCAGAGCCTTGCTTCCCTCCCGTAGATGGCGTTCTGAACAACACCCAGCCCTCTCCCCAGGGCTTTAACAAAGTCCCAAGCACTCAGATTGGATGAGGCAGGCTGGCAGGAAAGGAAAAAGAACGACATCCCACATGCTCCCGTAGTGCATGGGCTACCCCATGAGGACCCTCCCCATAAACTTAATCACTCATGATAAGGTGGGGGGGGGGGGGGGAGGGGCATGGAGTTACCAAAAGGGGAAGGTAAGAAGAGAGTTACATTCTTACGAACGTGAATGGCACTATTCACCAGCCCAAACTAAAAATCATAACTATTTATCTAAAATGAATTTGAGAAAACTAATAACTACCCATTTCTAATCATCATGGGCCCCATCTAGGAAAAATATAAAATAAATAAAAACTCTCAAAAATAAAACCCAACCCGAAATATGAATAGTAACAATCTTAATTAATTAATCTTAGTGTTAAGGTGTAATTAAGCAATTTGGGCAAAAATTCTTACGAACGTGAATGGCACTATTCACCAGCCCAAACTAAAAATCATAACTATTTATCTAAAATGAATTTGAGAAAACTAATAACTACCCATTTCTAATCATCATGGGCCCCATCTAGGAAAAATATAAAATAAATAAAAACTCTCAAAAATAAAACCCAACCCGAAATATGAATAGTAACAATCTTAATTAATTAATCTTAGTGTTAAGGTGTAATTAAGCAATTTGGGCAAAATTTAGACAAATGTGGATGGTGAGATTCAAACCTTGGACCTCAAGGTGAAAGGGCAAATGTCTTAACCAACTACTCTAGGAATTCAATTATTACATGAATGACTCTTTATTTCTACTTTCACTTAAACCTTCTATAGGGGTTTTTATAAGTTATATGTACATATATTTGAGATACTAATTTAGTTGAAATATTAATAATGATAATAATGATAATAATAACATTATTATTATATTATGTACATTTTATAAGGGGTGCTACACCACTCTAATTCAATCAAATCAATTATTTCTTAATCAATTTTATTATCATAGAACTAAATCATGATAAAATTTATTGAGTACTACACTCTCTCCCCCTTAAAAGAAACTTCGTCCCGAAGTTTTACTGAAGTACATACCGAAGAGGTGGGGATATTTCTTCTTCATCTCCAATTCAAGCTCCCACGACGCCTCCTCGTGAAGCGCATTACCCCACAGAACCTTTACCAATGGAATGGACTTCGATCTGAGAACTTGTTCCTTGCGATCCAAAATCTGGATTGGTTGAACTTCAAATGACAGATTCGGTTGGAACTCCAAACCTTCATAGCTGATCACGTGGGATGGATCATGAACATACTTGCAGAGCATGGATACGTGAAACACCGGATGAATGGCCACCATTGATGGGGGTAAGGCCAACCGGTATGACACGTTTCCTATCCTGTCCAGAATCTCAAAGGGTCCAATACATCTAGGTTGCAGCTTCCCACGCTTTCCAAATCTTGAAACTCCTTTAGTTGGTGACACCTTGAGAAAAACATGCTCTCCAACTGCAAATTCTAGATCCTTCCTTCTATTGTCTGCATAACTTTTCTGCCGATCTTGGGCTGCCTTTAATCTCCGCTGAATTTGCTGAATCTTATCTGATGTTCCTTGTACCACTTCTGGCCCAATTAACTGCCTTTCACCAATTTCTTCCCAACACAGAGGAGATCTACAGGGCCTTCCATACAGAGCTTCGAACGGGGCCATGCCTATACTTGCATGATAACTGTTATTGTAGGCAAATTCTACCAATGGTAGATGTCGCTCCCAATCTCTTCCCCAGTCAAGAACACAGGCCCTTAACATATCCTCTAAGGTGCGAATGGTCCTCTCAGACTGACCATCTGTCTGGGGATGGTATGCCGAGCTTAGTTTCAACTGGGACCCAAAAGCATTTTGTAATCCTTGCCAAAATCGGGACGTGAAGCGAGAGTCTCGCTCCGAAATAATAGACTTCGGCACACCATGCAATCTGACAATATTATCAATATAAAGATGAGCTAAACTCTCCATAGATTGCTTCTTTTTCATTGCCAGGAAATGTGCAGTCTTCGAGAATCGATCTACGATCACCCATATAGCATCATTACCCTTTGCTGATCGGGGTAACCCTGTGACAAAGTCCATGGTGACATCTTCCCACTTCCATTGTGGTATTTCAATCTTCTGCATTAACCCAGACGGCCTCTGGTTTTCAGCCTTTACTTGCTAGCAAACCAAACATCTGGATACAAATTCAGCCACATCCTTCTTCATACCCGGCCACCAAAAAGACCATTTCAGATCTTGATACATCTTCTTACCACCAGGATGAATGGAGAACTTTGACCTATGAGCTTCTTCCAACACTTCATTCTTTAATTCACTCACATTAGGTACACACATTCTATGCTGAAATCTGACCACACCATCTTCATCTCGAGCAATCCCAGATTTACCAATCATACCTTGCAATTGGGGATCATTTGGCTGAGCTTCTAATACTCGCTCCATAACCGTTGACCCAATACATAATTGAGCAATAAAGGCTTGGCAAAGCTGAGACTCAACTGATGTCATAGAACACACAACATCTTCTAGCATTTTCCAATCCTACTGCATTAAAGTCCGCTTCCTACTGAGCGCATCGGCTACAACATTAGCCTTTCCAGGGTGATAAAGCAACTCAAAATCATAATCTTTCAAAAATTCAACCCATCGCCTTTGCCGTAGATTAAGCTCTTTTTGAGAAAACAGGTACTTGAGACTCTGGTGATCAGTGAATACCTCAAACTTAACCCCATAAAGGTAATGTCTCCAGATCTTCAAAGCATGAACAACAGCAGCCAATTCTAAATCATGCGTAGGGTAATTCTTCTCGTGCTCCTTCAACTGTCGAGAAGCATAAGCAACAACCCTACCATCTTGCATGAGAACACATCCAATCCCGACCCTAGAAGCATCAGTGTAGATGGTAAACATATCAATGTTATTTGGTAGGATCAGGAGTGGTGCTGAAGTTAATTGGCTCTTCAACTCTTGGAAGCCTTGTTCACATTCCTCGGACCACACAAATTTCACTCCTTTTCTTGTCAGCCTCGTCAATGGTGCTGCGATAGAAGCAAAGCCCTTAATAAACTTCCTGTAGTAGCCTGCCAACCTGAGAAAACTCTGAATTTCAGTGGGGGACTTCGAAGCTTCCCATTCAAGCACGGCTTGAACCTTAGCTGGATCAACTGCCACGCCACTACCTGATATTACGTGGCCAAGAAAATGAACTTCTTTCAACCAGAACTCACACTTACTGAACTTTGCAAACAGCTTGTGTGCCCGCAGAGTCTCCAAAACAATCCTCAAATGCTCTTTATGTGATGCTTCATCAGGGGAGTAAATTAGGACATCATCTATAAACACAACTACAAAGCTATCCAAATCAGGCCTGAACACCCGGTTCATTAAGTCCATGAATGCTGCAGGAGCATTTGTTAGACCAAAGGGTAGAACCTGGAATTCAAAATGGCCATATCTGGTTCTAAAGGCTGTCTTTGAAATGTCTTCCTCCTTGATCCGGAGTTGATGATAACCTGACCTCAAATCAATCTTCGAGAACACCGAAGCACCTTGCAATTGATCGAACAGATCATCAATACGTGGCAAAGGGTAACGGTTCTTGACCGTCACTTGATTGAGCTTCCGATAATCAATGCATAGGCGAAGTGATCCGTCCTTCTTCTTTACAAATATGACTGGGGCTCCCCATGGTGAAACACTAGGTCGAATAAGGCCCTTGTCTATAAGTTCTTGCAATTGCTTCCTTAGTTCTGCCAACTCAACAGGTGCCATCCGATACGGGGCCTTGGATATAGGCGTCGTACCGGGCACCAAATCAATAGAGAATTCAATCTCCCTCATAGGCGGCAATCCAGGTAGATCTTCAGGAAAGACATCAGGAAAGTCTCGGACTACCTCAATTTCACCCAGCTGTGGAGACTGAGGATTCTCCGTTGAGGTTACCACCAGAGCAAGATAAGTATTACCACCCTTACTTATTAGTCGAGCAGTCTTCATAGCAGATATTATAGACTTCCCCGACTTATTTTGGCAAAGGATGGAAGAACTCCCTCTCGCCAGGAATGCGAAAGACCACTCCCTTTTTCCGGCAGTCGATAAGAGCATAATGCCTCTCGAGCCAATCTAGCCCAAGGATAATATCATAGTCCTTCATCTTTAATAGATAGAAGTGACCAGACAACTCCTTCCCTCCGACAACTACGGGTAAGGAGGGATAGCTCTTCTTAGTGGACAAAACTCCAGCAGGAGTGTGCACTTGAAGGGACACATCCAATATTGATGGTGTCAAACCCAAATCATCAGACAATATCTTGGAGAAATGTTCAGACACAAATGAATGAGTAGCACCAGTGTCAAACAAAACTCTAGCATAGAAACCTGATACAAGAAGTGTACCTTCTGACACGTCCTCTGCTTGCTCCACATCCTCTCCAGCCAATGCAAATACTCGTGCCGGTGCTCGGGGACGCTTAGCTGACTTCATTGGTGCTGCAGCTGCAGTCACTGCAGGAGCTTGAGCTGGTGAAAACAGCTGCTGCTTCGGACAATCCCTGATCTTGTGCTCCGAGCTTCCGCACCTAAGGCACTTCCCAGTTACCATCCAGCATTCCCTGCCTCCATGACGTTTCCCACAATGCTTGCATTCACTCTTGATATCCATTGCTGATCTACCTGAACCACTTGCTTGTGTAGAAAATGGTTTCATGGTTGATTGAGGATACGATTGAGTAAAGGGTTTCTTCATGCGATCCTTGCGTTGAAACGATGATGACGGCCTCTTCAGTTGGATCTTCTTTTCTTCCTGGTACAGCTCCATGTCACTTTCCTGCCGACACGCCGCACCGAGAGCCTCTTCCATCGAGTGGTGGTTGAAAGCAACTAGTTTTGTCCTCAATGATGATCGAAGACCCGATACGAACTTCTTCACCTTCCTCCTCTCATCGGCCACAATGTGAGGTGCATAACGCGCCAACTCAGCAAAACGAGCTTCATATTCCAGCACGGTCATAGACCCTTGGGTCAAAGTGAGGAATTCTTGCTCCATTTTATCTTGAATATGCTCGGGAATGTACTTCGCCCGGAATAGGTGAACAAAGTCATCCCAAGACACCTCTCTAGCCCCATCTTCAAATTGGTTCCTCAGCATAGAATGCCACCAAACATCTGCACGTTCCTCCAGCATAAAAGTTGCCAAGTTGACCTTCTCGTCATCACAATGTATGCTTCGAAAAATCTTTTCCATAGACCGCAGCCAATGCTCTGCCACTAGGGGTTGGCTCTCCCCCTTAAAAGAAGGCGGGTTCATCCTCCGGAATCTCTCCATAGCTGACGGTCCTTCAGCCACCCTTGGTACTACCTCTTGATGCAGTTGAGCTTGGGCCTGAGCTTGGATCTGAGCTTGCAAGTCCGCCTGCGCATTTGCCTGGGTCTGCATCACTTGAACCAGTCCTTGCATGAAGGTGCCATAATCAACTAATGGCGGTGGTGGTGGCGGCGGAAATCCTTGTTGACCGCCCTCTATTTCTCTCCTCGGCTCTTCATCCTGTTCCAATCCAGGATACCACAACTCCAAGGCATTCGCATTTCCAGAGTATTAACATGTAATTCCATGGTGTTAATACACAATTCCAGGATATTAACACAATGTTCCATGGTATAATGAATGAAAATAGTATAATTCTATATTAATTTATTATCGCACTAACAATGCTAACAATGTTATACCATAAATAATTCCTAAAAATAGTATTAAATTGCTAACATATTGGCGATCACTTTTGTCTTCTATGCCTAATGCTAATAAAATTGTTTGTAAGACCTAATCAGTGATTTAAGCATGACTTAAATCACCATTCACTCGGAAAACACTATTCACGTAGAAATTTTACTATCTTACAAAAATGTTAAAAAAATAAGAAAATGGTACATCCGTATTTATAGAACACTTTTGTCTTCTTGAGTATTTTTAGGAAAAATCTATATTTGGATCTATACACCTTTTAAGGTAAGTTTAATAACATGGTTATACTAACCAATTCCAGGATAACATTATTATCAAATTAACATGCTTATACTAACTCATAAGATAGAGTTTTTCAAACAAAATTTATCCTGTAACAAAGTTTAAACAGCCATGGTGGAAGTCAATTTAAAATCAAACCAAAATCATAACAGATTAACCCAAAACAGTACTGCTTGCACTTAACCAAACTACCCTCTTACTTAATTCTAACAAGTTTAATAAGCTATCCATGCACAATAGAGATGGTTGAGATACTAAACTTGCCTTAAACCGTGGAGAACAGGGAAGCCTCTGCAGGATCCATGAACTCTCCAGAGCCTTGCTTCCCTCCCGTAGATGGTGTTCTGAACAACACCCAGCCCTCTCCCCAGGGCTTTAACAAAGTCCCAAGCACTCAGATTGGATGAGGCAGGCTGGCAGGAAGGGAAAAAGAACGACATCCCACATGCTCCAGTAGTGCATGGGCTACCCCATGAGGATTAAACAAAATTTATCCTGTAACAAAGTTTAAACAGCCATGGTGGAAGTCAATTTAAAATCAAACCAAAATCATAACAGATTAACCCAAAACAGTACTGCTTGCACTTAACCAAACTACCCTCTTACTTAATTTTAACAAGTTTAATAAGCTATCCATGCACAAAGAGATGGTTGAGATACTAAACTTGCCTTAAACCGTGGAGAACAGGGAAGCCTCTGCAGGATCCATGAACTCTCCAGAGCCTTGCTTCCCTCCCGTAGATGGCGTTCTGAACAACACAGCCCTCTCCCCAGGGCTTTAACAAAGTCCCAAGCACTCAGATTGGATGAGGCAGGCTGGCAGGAAGGGAAAAAGAACGACATCCCCCATGCTCCCGTAGTGCTTGGGCTACCCCATGAGGACCCTCCCCATAAACTTAATCACTCATGATAAGGTGGGGGGGGGCATGGAGTTACCAAAAGGGGAAGGTAAGAAGAGAGTTACGTTCTTACGAACGTGAATGGCACTATTCACCAGCCCAAACTAAAAATCATAACTATTTATCTAAAATGAATTTGAGAAAACTAATAACTACCCATTTCTAATCATCATGGGCCCCATCTAGGAAAAATATAAGATAAATAAAAACTCTCAAAAATAAAACCCAACCCGAAATATGAATAGTAACAATCTTAATTAATTAATCTTAGTGTTAAGGTGTAATTAAGCAATTTGGGCAAAATTTAGACAAATGTGATGGTGAGATTCGAACCTTGGACCACAAGATGAAAGGGCAAGTGTCTTAACCAACTACTCTAGGAATTCAATTATTACATGAATGACTCTTTGTTTCTACTTTCACTTAAACCTTCTATAGGGATTTTTATAAGTTATATGTACATATATTTGAGATACTAATTTAGTTGAAATATTAATAATACTAATAATGATAATAATAACATTATTATTATATTATGTACATTTTATAAGGGGTGCTACACCACTCTAATTCAATCAAATCAATTATTTCTTAATCAATTTTATTATCATAGAACTAAATCATGATAAAATTTATTGGGTACTACACAACCCCACGTAGTCAGCCATTCTGTATGGTCAAATGAGTCCTAGACGGTATCCTCTGATACCAAGAGTAAGGGCCAAGGCTAGGATTCAGAAGGGGGGTTGAATGAATCCCTTAAACATTTTGCCCAATAAAAAAATAACTGTAACAATCAGAGATGTGGAATTAAAACAAACTAGGTTCTACCAAGTCTGAAGGACAGTGAGCCGCTCAATCAAACAGAAAACGTGCAACGAACATGCTCACTGGACATAGAGAGATAGATCGTGCCTAAGCATTCATCGAACGGAATAAGACAACCAAACCACAGTAGACAAGGAAATTTTTAGGTGGTTCGGTCCGCAGACCTACGTCCACCCCACACTCAACCCAGAGCGTGGCTTCCACTGATACACAGCTTAAACCGCTGGGCCTCACAGCTTGCCTACAACAGCTGAGCGTCACAGCTTGCTTCCGCTGGGCAATACAGCTTAGCCATCCGCTGCCTAACAGCTTGACCTGCTGGGAAATACAACTTAGCCTACCAGAGGAATCCTCCTCTGAAACCACTGAGCGTCACAGCTTGCTCTGCTGACTAACAGCTTGAAATAAAGAGTGTAAAAGGAAAACAAGAGATAGGAAATCAGAGCGACTGAAAGCTAAAAAATCATAAACCAACTGAAGCTCTCACAGGAGTTGACTGGCCTGGATTTAATCCAAGGTCCAGTGGAACTAATCTTCAGCAAAGTCTTCTATCTTCTTCTCCTCGAGCTCTCTCTTCACTCTCTCTCCTTCTCTCTCTTCTTCTCTCGATCTCAAGAGCTTTCTCTCAGAATTTTCTACTCTCTTTTTCCTCTTCTTCAGCTCTGTTCTTGTTCTACTCTTCTTCTCTGCTCAGATCTCCACTCAGATGTCTTCGATTCAGCATTTCCCCTTGTTCGCAGAAGAAGGGTCATATTTATATCTTCAGTCAGGGACCCACGGGCTCACGCATTGGGCGTATGGAGGGAACACTCCCGCCCAAATGCTTCCAGAAGGCTCTCACCCACGTGTCCATATCTGGGCACTATAGCTTCCACGTGGCAGTCATCTATCAGGGATGATCTGCCTTGGATCACGTGCCCTTCTTGAAAGTCACGAGCAGTTGACCTGTCAGTCTGTCAAGACATATAATCGTCAAACAAGTGCAGAGATTGTATAGACTTGCTGAGACCTCAAGGCAACCGTGCATAGACTCAATATACATATGCATGGACTCAGGTTGGTCTCATAGCAATCTTGTGCACGGACATGATCAACATACGAGCAGACATGCACAGACCATGTTGAGACACAAGACAAGAATACACCAACTTATACGCACGCATCAATGAGAATAACACAGACTTGTATGCATGTAGCAGTGAGAAAGGCTCCGAGTTCATTTTTGCATACGCAAAGTATGCACCGACTTAGATTCATGCGCAGATAAACACTTCAATGACTTGGTCGCGTGCAGCCACAGAGATTGCACCGACTTAATGAGACAGTAAATAGATAATGCATCGAGTATGAGAATGTGTGTAAGACAATGCAAGACTTGCACAAACTTAGAATGCAGCGTACTTCAATCATGCACAGACATTAGACCCATAAACCTCTTATGCACAGACTTACCAAAGAAGTGTGCACAGACTTTATGAGCACGATGCGAGAGATGCACCGACTTGATGTGCCTAGAGCTCAACATGCACGGACTTAGTTGCGTGCCTTAACGAAGGTTGCACCGACTTAACTCTTTCGACTCATGACATGCACATACCTGAACAAGTGTGCTAACGTGCATTGCACCGACTTGAAACATGAGCTGGGCTAAACTTTTGAGGAGTACACCGACTTCAACTTGATTGCGTCCAACGGTGAGAGTTGCACCGACACGGCTACAAGGAGATGCACATGCATAGAGCATATGTGCACCGACATAGCTAAGTGTAGACTAAATGATGCACATACTTCTATACCATACTTGTAAAGCACAAACTCGTTCTGACTAACTTAGACTTAGCACCGACTAACACAGCCTTGAAGAGAGAAGCAAATGCACTGACTCAGACTTGACAGACCAGACATTATGAACTCAACATAGATGAATGCACCGACCTATTCCCAACTGACATAAAACGAAGCATAAACCTTGGAGACATACGAGCAGATATGCACAAGCTAGCATAGAGCACAAAGAAGATGTGCACCGACCTTGTGGTGACACATGACACTGATGTACTGACTTATATGCTCACAGCAACTAGATTTGTACAGACCTGTGTGCTTGCAGCAACGAGAGTTGCACGGGCTTGGTTAGCACAAGGTAGACTTGCACCGACTGTGAGAATTCATGAAATGCAACTTGCATCGAGTTCGGTCTCGCACAAGCCAAATGTGCACCGACTTTAACATGCACGCTTCAGTTAAGTGCACAGACTTCGACTGCGTGTGCTACAGTGCATTGCACCGACTTGCATCTGCCAAGACAGTGTGCATGGACTTGAATACACAAACCTAGATGCACATGAATAGTGACGTGCACTGACTTTGAATAAATACACTAGCCTAATAAGCAATAGCAGCAAGAAATCCTATTACTGCAGCATCATTCAATCTTTCATATGCAGACATAGTGTGACTTATAGTGTTTTCTATCATCAAAACCATAGGGGCACAACAATCTCCCCCTTTTTGATGATGGCAACACTATGAGTCACACTGACTCATGTCAAAGTATTCTCCCCCTTTGACTTTAGCAAAAAGAAAATAGTTTGAGAGATAGAAATAAACACGCATTAAATGATTTATTCAGAATCTCCCCCTTTGACACATTATTAAGGCGTAGAAGAACTATACTCCCCCTAGATAAATGAAGGTAATCATCAAACACAGGGATAGATAAACAACCAAGCACCAATCAAGAGAGGATTGCAAGCAAACGTGAAGAACACTAAGGTACAACGTTCTCCCCCATTGATATAGATAAAATGGACTGAAACTGATAGACAGGTCGAATAAAGGATGCCTTCTCCCCCTGAACATGTGATACCAATTGTTATGAGACCAGTTGTCATGAAATGAGGGAATTCAGGCAAATGATACCAATTGTTATGATCTGTGAACATCGCAAGGATAGCCAAGAGGAACTATCAGAGGTAAATTTGATACCAAGAGTGGAGAAAAATGTGGACTGGATTGCCAATAAAAAGATGAGATAGAAAGATTTTCAATAGGGTACCAAATTCATAAATCTTGATAAGCAAATTTTAGACTCTTCTATTATAAGAGATTATGAATGAGTCTAAACTTACTACCATGATTTAAGAATGATGTATATAAAGTTTATCGAGAAAAATCAATACTCATCTGAAACACTTTTTAATAGAAATGAACCAAATGCACATATGACATTCTTGTTTAACCTCTTTCTATCTTACTCATTTAGATTCAATGACTCCTTTGGAAG
This sequence comes from Amorphophallus konjac, assembly GCA_022559845.1. Classification (NCBI taxonomy): domain Eukaryota; kingdom Viridiplantae; phylum Streptophyta; class Magnoliopsida; order Alismatales; family Araceae; genus Amorphophallus; species Amorphophallus konjac. The sequence goes on along the minus strand of CM040118.1, from coordinate 342,257,688 downwards.
TTACACTAGATAGTATTGAGATTAAACAAACATGAGTGTATCTGAATTGTCTTTGATTACACTTGTTTTTCAAAATTTTTCTTTTGATCAGCACTTATTTTTCCTGAGCAAATTTGGTTAAATCAACACCTTTTTACATGAGGTACAACACGTCTCAGGTGTAGTGACCCAGTTACTCAGTGTGATAGCCTTATTGCTTCTCAATAAGAGAACATAGTTAGCAATTTGTAGTGTCTTTTTACATGAGGAGACACCTTGATCAGAGGCCAGAATCCCCAGTTACACAACACTGCCATGCCATTGCTCTGCCAGATTTTCAATCATCTTTATGGCAGAGATAACTATGGCACTTCATGACTTGGGTTTGTTCTATTTCTTTGATAGAGAACCCAGTTTCTCTGTGACCAAAGTCATTGCTCTTACTTTATTTTCTTTCAAATGATTTCAGATTTTTCAGGCAATGCTCAGTACACTGAAATGATTAAGAACAATACTTTCTACATGTATCTTCACCAAAGAGAACTATAATTTTAAATTTTCAGATTATAGAAGGTTTTGCATGAAATTACATGAAGCAATTGGTTAAGATTTATTAAAATAATGATTCAGATATTTTCAAGACTTTTAAATCAAAACTTAATGAATACATTAGACTTAAATCAATTTGATTCATCAGACATTCTTAAACCATTATAATAGAAGATTCTTCTTTTAGAAATATGTCAGATTTATAATTAGGGTACACAGATTGAAATCTTCCCTCATTAAGATAAATCAACATTGACAGTGCAGCAAATCACTGGAAACAACAAGAAATTTTCATTGAGAGAGCAGTAGAAGACATTATCAAGCATGCATATAAAATGGCAGAATTGCAACACATGCTTGTATGTCAAACAGATTTTAAGGAGTCGGTGAGTTAACAAGGATAGAGCAGGAGGTATGCACTCGAGTAATCCAGTTCAGAAACCAATAACTAAGTCTGGAGTTCAGACAGATCAGTTTGACAACGATGAATTCTAGTTCAACTCTTTATTAGTAACTTAGAGGAGAGGCAGACATGGAATTCAGACAAGATTGATGACACTAGAAGGCTCCCCCTGTCTATATGCAGTGATTCTCTTCTTTATGGAATTTTTCAAAAACTTAATAAAAAGTAATGCAATTCACTACATGTATGCCTATGCAATGACTCTCCTAGAGATATTTCCTGAACATGAATGTCATGAACATTATGCAGAGGTAACCAAACTCCCCCTGATAAACGCAATGAATGATGTTTTTAAATGCAACATGTGCAATACTCAACATGCAGGGAGTTTGACCAATCATGCATCATGAATATGCAGACTGTGCTCATGAGTTTCTAACCTTTTCTATGTGCCCACTCAGGTGCCAAAGCATAAGTGCATGAGGAATGAATTCAACATTTCTTCAATGAATATGTGCACACATAGCTCAAAGTATGAACAAATAAACTCATGTAGCTCAATGCAAATGCCAAAACAAATAAAAGAACATGTATGCATGAAACTTTTGACTAATCAGATTTAACATGATATGCAGTTAAAACATGTTCCTAAGAAATTCAATTGAACAGATGTGAAGAATGCAAAATATTACTTGCATGGAGTTTTACCAATTTGGGCGTCTTGGTTTATTTACCCCTTTTCGTTCTTCAGCCCCAAGGCACACCTGCAAGAGCAGTTCCTTATTTAACAAATTTAGGAACCCAAGAATTCTTGGGTCCTAAATTGTCAGTGGCACCTTTAGAGGGTGCTTTCCACATTTTCTGAGCAAATAGATCATCAGACTTCATCATAAAATAGTTAGACATTGAATGTCCTAACTGACCACAATAATAACATGAACTAACAGGTTTTGTGTGCTTTTTGTGCATGAAAGGATGAGCATTGAATTTCTGGTTATAATTAAACCTGTGTTCATGCTTCCTATGAAACACTTTCCTTTCTTTAGCCCACCAACAGTCCTTGACTGTATGGCCATCCTTCCCACAGTTGTAGCACTCAATGTGGTTACCTTTAGGACCAGGAATAAAAACATCTTTCTGTGCAGGGAAGTTGACAAATTTAGAATTAAATTTTCTACCCTGAGCATGCCAGCATTCAATTGCCCTATGACCTGACTTTTCACAATTGAAACATGCAAAACATTTTCCATTTACAACTGATTTATTCCTACCAACAACATATTGATTTACAGGGAATTTAGCAGATTTGAAATAAACACCTCTCCCCTGGTTGTGCCAACAGTGGGCGGCAATGTGGCCCATCTTGCCACAATGAAAGCAATGAATTTTCTTATTCTGAAATGCATGAGTTTGCTTTAGAACATGGGATTTAGCATTTGAGTTCCTAGCATGCATTGTGTTGGCATTTAAATCATCCTTTTTCATCAATTTGTAGTCATTCATCAAATGGCCGAGCCTACCACAATAATGGCATGAAATTCTCTTCTTATATGCATAAATATGTGTGTTGGTGTTGTGGACAGCATGCACATTTTTAACATAAGTGTGTGTAGGCTTGTTCTGTAAATTTTCATTTCCTTCAGCCTTTTTAGTAGGTTTCTGACTATTCTGAATAGAAGCAAGATTTGGATTTTTCTGTGTAATGAACTGAAAAACCAATGGACTTTTGATGCTGGTTTGTTCTGAGCTACTTACAAATGATGTATGAATTTTATTTCCAAAGCTCTTCTTATTTACTGGATTATACCCCATCCCCTCTTTCTGAAAATTCACTTTCATCCCCAGCAGTTTATCCAAATTATCTTGACCTTTGTTTCCTTCAACAAATTTAGATAAAGAATTCTTTAAGTCCTTAATCTCATCTTCTAGGGATGCAATATATAATTCATAACCAGCAATTTCTTGTTCACTGCAATTCACACGTTCTTTTAACACTTTGTTTGCAGTTTTATGTTTCTCAATTTATTGTTCCAGATTACTCATTTTTTTAGATTCTTCATTACAAACAATTTTTCCTTTTTCTAAGGCTAAGAGTTTTTCAGAAATTACAGAGTTGAGATGTTTGAGTCTCTTATTTTCTAATTTCAATTGTTCAATATGTTCACTATGGTCATCAGATTTGGAATTCAACTCTTCACTCAGCCTTTCCTCTCTTTGTTCAGTTTCCAGTTTTTCATCCAACAGATTTTTATTTTCTTCCCTCAAGGATGCAACTAAGTTTTGATGCCATTCTAAATCACTGTGAAAGCTTTCATTTAATTCCTTCAGAAATTGACATTTATTACAAACTGATTTATCAGAGTAAGTTGTTTCAGCTGTGTGTTTTTCACATTATTTCCTAATACATTCATTCTCATACTTCAGAGCATTCAATTCAGAGCTAACGCACTCAAAATCATTCAAGGGTTTTTCATTTTGAACTACATTATTGATATGAGCCTGATTATCATCAATCGAACCAAGTCTATCATTTAGTTCAGACAAGCAATTATCATAAGAATTCTTCAATTTTTCACAGTTTTCACAAGGAAATTTGGAATTCTTCTGATTATTTTCAGTTTCAGATTCTCTTTTCAGATTTTCAATATCTTTTTGAAGTTCCATATTCACAGATTTGATAGCGTCAATATTTTCTAGTTGTTTCTTCAAACAATTGTTCTCAGCTCTTAGATCTTCAAAGTCAACATTTTTGAAACATGGGCGCATGCTAACATCTAGTTTCTTTTTCAATTCTTTGCATTCAGATTTTACTTTTCTATATTTTTCATACAATTCAGCAAACATTTCTTTTAAATCATCAACAGTCATTTCATCAAAATCAGATTTAGAATTTACCTGATCTTCTTTTTCATTACTTGAAGTACTTCCTCTAGCCATAAGACATTTCTGGTTCTCATGAAATATGATCACTGAATCCCAGGTAGGAATAGAAGAGATGACATTCATATCTATAGCATTCAGCAGAATGTCCCGAACTCTTATATTCTCACTATTCTTTTGTTTGTCCTTCTGGGACCATTTACTCTCCTCTCGAGGCAAAACATGTGGACCATGTTTAATGAGATTCCACAGTTTTGGATCTATAGAGTTTATAATACCGCACAGACTGCCTAACCATTTCTCAAAGTTAGAACCATCAAAAACTACGGAAGATGCCATTGTATCAAACATATTTTAAAACAGTAAGCGCTCGATGAGTAATGCACCAGAGTAAGATAACAGAAATAAGTAAAGCATCAAAATCAGCAGGATCCTCTGCAGATCGTTGGATCTGGAAAGTCAGAGACCTGCTCTGATACCAATTGTAGGGTCAAATGAGTCCTAGACGGTATCCTCTGATACCAAGAGTAAGGACCAAGGCTTGGATTCAAAAGGGGGGTTGAATGAATCCCTTAAACATTTTGCCCAATAAAAAAATAACTATAACAATCAGAGATGCGAAATTAAAAAAAACTAGGTTCTACCAAGTCTGAAGGACAGTGAGCTGCTCAATCAAACAGAAAATGTGCAACCAACATGCTCACTGGACATAGAGAGACAAATCGTGCCTAAGCATTCATCTAACGGAATAAGACAACCAAACCACAGTAGACAAGGGAATTTTTAGGTGGTTCGGTCTGCAGACCTACGTCCACCCCACACTCAACCTAGAGTGTGGCTTCCGCTGATACACAGCTTAAATTGCTGGGCCTCACAGCTTGCCTACAATAGCTGAGCGTCACAGCTTGCTTCCGCTGGGTAATATAGCTTAGCCATCCACTACCTAACAACTTGACCCGCTGGGCAATACAGCTTAGCCTACCAGAGGAATCCTCCTCTGAAACTGCTGAGCGTCACAGCTTGCTCTGCTGACTAACAACTTGAAATAAAGAGTGTAAAAGGAAAAGAAGAGATAGGAAATCAGTGCGACTGAAAGCTGAAAAATCGTAAACCAACTGAAGCTCTCACAGGAGTTGACAGGCCTGGATTTGATCCAAGGTCCAGTGGAACTAATCTTCAGCAAAGTCTTCTATCTTCTTCTCCCTCGAGCTCTCTCTTCACTCTCTCTCTTTCTCTCTCTTCTTCTCTCGATCTCATGAGCTTTCTCTCAGAATCTTCTGCTCTCTTTTTCCTCTTCTTCAGCTCTGCTCTTGTTCTACTCTTCTTCTCTTCTCAGATCTCCACTCAGATGTCTTCGATTCAGCATTTCCCCTTGTTCGCAGAAGAAGGGTCATATATATATCTTCAGTCAGGGACCCACGGGCTCACACATTGGGCGTGTGGAGGGAACACTCCCGCTCGAATGATTCCAGAAGGCTCTCACCCACGTGTCCAAATCTGGGCACTGTAACTTCCACGTGGCAGTCATCTATCAGGGACGGTCTGCCTTGGATCACGTGCCCTGCTTAACAGTCATGAGCAGTTGACCTGTCTATCTGTCAAGACATATAATCATCAAACACGTGTGGAGATTGTATAGGCTTGCTGAGACCTCAAGGCAACCGTGCATAGACTAAATATACATATGCATGGACTCAGGTTGGTCTCATAGCAATCTTGTGCACGAACATGATCAACATACGAGCATACATGCACATACCATGTTGAGACACAAGACAAGAATACACCAACTTATACGCACGCATCAATGAGAATAACACAGACTTGTATGCATGCAGTAGTGAGAGAGGCTCCGAGTTCATTTTTGCATACGCAAAGTATGCACTGACTTAGATTCATGCGCAGACAAACACTTCAATGACTTGGTCGCGTGCAGCCGCAGAGATTGCACCGACTTAATGATATAGTAAACAGATAATGCATCGAGTATGAGAATGTGTGTAAGACAATGTGAGACTTGCACAGGCTTAGAATGCAGCGTACTTCAATCATGCACAGACATTAGACCCATAAACCTCTTATGCACGGACCTACTAAAGAAGTGTGCACAGACTTTATGTGCACGATGCGAGAGATGCACTTAGTTGATGTGCCTAGAGCTCAACATGCACAGACTTAGTTGCGTGCCTTAACGAAGGTTGCATCGACTTAACTGTTTCGACTCATGACATGCACAGACCTGAACAAGTGCGCTAACGTGCATTGCACCAACTTGAAACATGAGTTGAGCTAAACTTTTGAGGAGTGCACCAACTTCAACTTGATTGCGTCCAACGGTGAGAGTTGCACCGACATGGCTACAAGGAGATGCACATGCATAGAGCATATGTGCACCGACACAGCTAAGTGTAGACTAAATCATGCACAGACTTCTATACCATACTTGCACAGCACAAACTCATTCTGACTAACTTAGACTTAGCACCGACTAACACAGCTTTGCCGAGAGAAGCAAATGCACTAACTCAGACTTGACAGACCAGACATTATGAACTCAACATAGATGAATGAACCGACCTATTCCCAACTGACATAAAACGAAGCACAAACCTTGGAGACATACGAGCAGATATGCACAAGCTAGCATAGAGCACAGAGAAGATGTGCACCAACCGTGTGGTGACACATGACAATGATACACTGACTTATATGCTTGCAACAACTAGATTTGTACAGACCTGTGTGCTTGCAGCAACGAGAGTTGCACGGGCTTGGTTAGCACAAGGTAGACTTGCACCGACTGTGAGAATGCATGAAATGCAACTTGCACCGAGTTCGGTCTCGCACAAGCCAAATGTGCACCGACTTTAACGTGCACGCTTCAATCAAGTGCACAGACTTCGACTACGTATGCTACAGTGCATTGCACCGACTTGCATCTGCCAAGACAGTGTGCATGGACTTGAATACACAAACCTAGATGTACATGAATAGTGACGTGCACTGACTTTGAACAAATACACTAGCCTAATAAGCAATAGCAGCAAGCAATCCTATTAGTGTAGCATCATTCAATCTTTCATATGCAGACACAGTGTAACTTATAGTGTTTGCTATCATCAAAATCACAGGGGCACAACACATTCCACTTCTACCCGTCTCTCCTACTATAGCGCAGCCGTTAGTGCTTACCGTACCATTATCGACACCTTTTGTTGACGTAGTATGGTTTGATTTCTACCATGCATACGAGAGACAGCATCGGGACTTCCTTCTTGTCGTTCTTTACATCAAACGTCCGGATGACTTTACCATCACCCACCTTCTTGTCCTTACACATTTCTGTACCCGAGGACGAGTCTTCTCCAACCAAAGACGGTTGACAAGAGTTGAAACTCACGACATTAAGTTGTGGGTCAGTCTATCTATACACATAGTGTATGCAGTCGGTGTCCAATATTCCCACTGAGTCTTCCTTAGTAAGTCCCTTGCATGCGTCATCAGTTATAGGAAGTCATTAGTTGGTGTCTCTCTCTCTGTCTGTCCTCATATCATAGTCCATGAGTTGATTTTTCTTATTTATACAGTTTGTCTGTTGAGCATATAGGAGTTGCATAGTCAAGTCAGTCTAATGCAAATTCGCGGTGTTAGTCTCTTTCGAGTGTGAGGCAAGTCGGATCTCATGCGTACGTTATGGACTTGCCTGACGCATAATGGGATCAGCTCTATCAATGTCTCGAATCTAGTCACATAAAGGGACCCAGCGGTGATTCCTAGTGAGTCATTGGGCCGTCTCCTTCCTTTGAGAGTGACCCCACCCCGGAGTGTCCACCACTAGCCTCATTCCCACAACAGCATGTGCATATCGAATATATACGGGATGAGCAGGTGACGATTACTTGGAGTGGAGCGTACTCCGCGCTACCTGATCGGTGACAGATCCGCATGAGCCACGCGAGCAGCTGCACCCCTTACTCGACGGGGTCGAGTTTCTCCCACTCGGGGAGAATTGATGGGAATCAACACCGAGCATTAACATTTTATTTTATATTTGTGTCCTTTTGTTTGCATTTATATCCTTGGGTAATTGTGTTTGTAATTGTATGGCGATTATAAGCCAATTTGTTAGTCTTTAGGAATCTTTGGGTTTCTTTGCAAAAAGGCCTTTGGGTTTCTATGTAAAATGTCAGTAGGTCCAGCAAGGTCCCCCGCCCTCTTTCCCATTGGTCCACGTAGGATCTAGGGCCCATGTGGGGCTAGTTCAAAGTCCAAGATTGGACTTGGACCAAGGGGGGACAAGAATAGGAAAATTCAAATTTGACTACCCCATTTTCAAAGGCCCCCCCCTTTAATATAGTTTATTCATGTTGTATTTTATTTAATTTGGTCATTTGACCACATGGGAGATTAATTATCCCATCCCTTATTTGCCCCTTCCTAACCCTAGATCTGAGGGTAGTTTAGGTCTTTTGTACATTTCTATATAATCCATGTATTTTTCATTTTGTGAGAATTAATGAAAGATTATTGCATTTTGCCAAGAGAAGGCCCAAGGGCGCCCCTCCTCTCTCCTCTGTTGTGCATCCCTTGGTTTTGATGATGACAATAGGATATGTTTGATTAATCAAGTTCTATCTTGTTTCATAACAAATACAAGTGGTTTGATTGTTCCTTCAAAGTATTGGACTCATTCAATTTACCTCTGATAAGTTAAGTAATTTCAGGTCCACTGAAATCCAAGTGGAATCAACAAATCAGAAGAAGTGTCAAAGGTCGCTTGTCGACCAGGGAAGTGGTTATGGTCGACCAACGAACTCAACCAGAAAAGCATCAGATCATCTGTCTTCTGGAAGCATCTTGGCTGTCGACCAAAGCCCCGCCTCTGGTCGACCACAGAAAAGACAGAAGCAACAGACAGAACTGCTGGCCATCTGGAAACTGCCCCCTGTCGACCAGCGACCAGGCTGTGGTCGACCAACGGGCGACGTGAGTTTCAGCCAGAAGAACCGGCCGTCTGGGGACTGCCCATTGTCGACCAGCGACAGGGTCATGGTCGACCACGGGTTTATATATCGTCCAAAACCGAACTCTAACCGAATTCTGTTTTGGTTCCTTAAAACCTGCAGATGGTTGTTGCAGGTTGTTGGGCTGCTCAGGAGATAAGATTCCGCACGGGAATCAAGGAAACAATCTTGCTTAGAAGTGGTCAAACTCGTTCTAACGATTGGATTTAAACCGATCCCTGTTTTCTAGCAGATTGGCGCTCGATCTGAAAATTGAGCGGGAAGAACTTTATTCTTGAAAATAAAAAGAGCTATATGAAGAATATAAGGCAACTAATCACGAAGAAGGAAGCGGTGAGAGAGCACGGAATAGAAGCCAAGGAAGATACACACAGAAGAGGAAGAAGGAGCTCTCCACCAATCAAAAATCTGCAGAAAGGTTAAAGGCAATCTCGTTGCTGCAGAAGGAAGACTTAGCTCAAGACTGTGTGATCTCCAGCAGCAGAACAATCGAAGGCAACTGACTGGAAGATCAACAGGGAGTCTAGGCTTCTTCATAAGCGTGATCAAGTCCCAGGCTGAACACCTATCCTTCTACACACAGACTTAGCTCAAGACTGTGTGATCTCCAGCAGCAGAACAATCGAAGGCAACTGACTGGAAGATCAACAGGGAGTCTAGGCTTCTTCATAAGCGTGATCAAGTCCCAGGCTGAACACCTATCCTTCTACACACGCCAATATTCAGTCCTGTCTTTCATCACCTGTTCTTATCATCTTTTCATTTCTGATTACAATTATTGTCAAGCTGTGAGGCAGCAGAATCAAGCTGTGTGTCAGCAGGTACAAGCTGTGTGTCAGCTGTGTTTTGGTTGAGATCAGAGATTCTCATAGTGAAGCCTTGCTTGAGTTAAGCAAGGGGTGGATGTAAGTCTCAGGAAGAGACTGAACCACCTTAAAAATCCTTTCTTGTGGTATGCTTGTGTGTGTTTGATTTCCTATACGTATGCTTGCATCTTTACTATCCGCATTAGTTCTATGATTCATTAATTACCAGTAGCTCATCTGGTCGATAGTCAGTAAATTATCAAAAAGGGGGAAAGATCTATTCACCCCCCCTCTAGATCTATTCAGTCTGTATCCAACACGTGGTATCAGAGCAGGTTCTCCAAAAATGTGGTCTAACAACCAGGAGAGACCGGGCGGACTGAACTCTAAAAGCCTCATAGCTGAGGGGCACTCTGTAACTAGACCTCCATATTTTGATGGAACTGATTATTCTTATTGGAAAAATCGTATGCAGGTGTTCTTACGTGCGCAAGACCACGAGATGTGGAGGGTAGTGAGCCGCGGACCTTTTGAGCTACCGGAAGATGAAGAAACCTGGACCAGAGAACAGGTCAGGAAATCAACTGTCAACTGGGGAGCCATGAACGTGATGCAGTGCTCACTACACCCCACAGAATTCTCAAGAGTTTCCCAATGCGCAACAGCCAAAGAAATGTGGGATCGTCTAAAGGTAATCTACGAAGGTACTTCCGAGGTAAGAGAGACAAAAGCAAATATGCTAGTCTCAGAATATGAGATGTTTAGGATGAAAAATGATGAAAGTATTTCTGAGATGTATGCCAGATTAGTACAATTGACTAATGGCTTGAAGAGCTTAGGGAAGACATACAAAGAGCAGGAATTAGTGAGGAAAATTTTAAGGTCTCTCACATCGATGTGGCATACCAAGGCCACAGTCATTGAGGACTCAAAGGATCTCACAACAATGACAGTGGATGAGTTAGTAGGATCCCTGATGGCCTATGAGGTCAATCTGAAGAGAAAGGAAGATGAGAGCAAGAAAAAGAAGCAACTTGCCCTAAAGACTAAGACAAGCACCTCTGAGGTGTCTGACAATGATGACTCATCTAGCTCAGGTGAAGAATCTGGTGAGCTAGCCATGCTTACAAGAAAATTTAAAAAATTCCTGCGGAAGGAAGGTAAAGGATTCAGAAATCCAAAGGGCATGGTAAGGAAGTCATCCCAGTTTAAATCTGATAAACATAAGGCTCCTTCTAACAAACTCATTTGCTACAATTGCAGGCAGCCTGGACATATGAAGGCTGAATGTCCAGAAGCTCCTAAGAAATCAAGCTTCAAGTGGAAAGGCAAGAAACCCAAGGCGATGATTAGCACTTGGAGTGAGGAGGAAGAGAGCAGTGAAGAGGAAACAACTTCCGAGGAAGAAGAAGGAAAGCTCTGTCTGATGGCCAAGGGAGACAACAGTGATCTTGAGGTAAATTCCCCATTTCAAGACTTCTCTAGTTCGGATTGGGAAGAAGTATATTCAGAATTGCTTGATACTTATGAAAGAATAAGAAAGGAAAATAAACATTTGAAGAAGAAGATCAGTCAACTGAATAAAGACAGCAATTCAATGGAAAACAAAACTGAACTAGAAATGGAAATCAAGTCACTGAAAAACAAGCTGAATCAAATGGACTTAGATGAAGAAAACCACAAGAGAATGTCCGAAGAGAATGAAATGCTAAAAAACGACATTGATGAGTTAAAACTAAAGACTCAAGAATATGAACAGGAAACTAAGTTAAGTCAAGAAAGAAACAATTCACTCAAGGAAGAAAACAACCAACTCCTAAGAGAAATAGAAAGAATTAAGAGTGACCTGAAAAACAAACAGGAGACCTTGGAAAAAATGACTCAAGGTCAAGAAAACTTAAATGCTGTCTTGGGAATAAAAGTAAACTTTCAAAAAGAAGGGTTAGGATACAATCCTACGGCTAAAAAGGAATTCCAAATAAAAACCGTAACTGGGATTGCTGACTCAAAAGGAAAAAGGCCCCTGATTAATCTATACCAAGATAAACAAGAGGATGTAGCTGAATGCTCCTCCAAAAGGAACAATGTCACCAAGGAAGAGAGAAATTTTAAAGAGAAAACAGTCAATCAATATAAGATTCAAAATAATAAACAAGAAACCCAAATTCACAGAAATCACCAAACAAACCAAGGACTAAACCAAGTTAAAAGACATAAATCTGGAAAACAAGATGTCTGGAGACAGGCTGGTCGACAACAGACCCTTCATCTGTCGACCAGAGGATCTGCCAGAACAGGCGCTGGTTACTGGAGAAGCAGTGGTCGACCACAGGTACACCAGATGTCGACCAGAGGTGCTGCCAGAACAGACGCTGAGTTCTGGAGACGCGATGGTCGACCACAGACATACCAAAAGTCGACCATGGCCAGACAAGCAAACAGAAATCATAGGTTTTCTCGGGTAAAACAAAATGAAAACTTGAATACACAAAGGTGGACTCAGATTAAAGAAGCTTTAGAACAAAAGCAACCCAACCTGAACAAGTTCAGAAATAAAAATTTACACTGCTCTAACAGAATCTGGGTTCCCAAAGGATTACTGCAGCAATTTCATAATTTCACAAGCTATCTTGGACCCGGGTACCATTGGGGTCCAAAAGTTTCTGTGTAACTTGTGATGCAGGTGTGTTTGGCAGCTATACACAACAAGTGGTACTTAGATAGTGGCTGCTCAAGACATATGACAGGGGACAAGGCAAAATTCTCCGAGCTAAACTCAAAAGATGGAGGACATGTGACATTTGGAGGAAATAACAAAGGCAAGATCATTGGGAAAGGTAAGGTAGGTAAGACATCTACAAATTGCATTGAAGATGTACTGCTAGTGGATGGCCTGGAATATAATCTTCTAAGCATCAGTCAGCTATGCGACAAAGGTCATCAAGTAGTCTTTGATTCTAAGATCTGTAAAATTCTTGAACCAAATTCGGCTAAAGTTAAGTTTATGGGCAAGAGAGTAAATAATGTCTACATGATAGACTTGGATGATCCAGCCCACTCCAACTTGTGCCTCACCGCCAAGAAGGAGGACCTGACTTGGTTGTGGCACCGAAGGCTAGGGCATGTTAGCTACAGGGTGCTGCACAAATTGGTTAAGAATAAAATGGTTTCTGGTTTACCTGAAATTTCGTTTGCTCAAAATGTCAAAGTATGTGAATCATGTACCCAAGGTAAGCAAACAAGAAAATCATTCAAAGGTAGAACTGAAAGTCAATCTTCTAGACCACTAGAACTTGTGCACATGGACCTTTTTGGCCCAACAAGAACTGCTAGTCTTAGTGGTAAGAGGTACGGTTATGTACTAGTTGATGATTTCTCTAGATTCACATGGGTAATGTTTTTATCACATAAAAACGATGCCTTTCATGAATTTCAGGATTTTTACAGAAGAATGAAGCAGGATGGTAAGTCCAAAGTGTGTTCAATAATATCTGATCATGGGGGAGAATTTGAAAATTCAGAGTTTGATGAATTCTGCAGGAACAAAGGAATAAATCACAGGTTCTCCTCACCAAGGACGCCAGAGCAAAATGGAGTGGTGGAAAGAAGGAATTGCACACTTGTTGAAATGGCCAGAACCTTGTTAGTTGAAGCCAATCTTCCAAGAAGATTTTGGGCTGAGGCGGTCAATACAGCATGTTATATTGTAAACAGGGCAATGGTAAGACCATCTAGTGCGAAAACTCCATATGAGGTGTTCAAAGGTAAGAAGCCATCTCTAGCTCATTTTAGGATCTTCGGTGTAAGGTGTTTTATTCATAACAATGACAAGAGATCATTGGACAAATTTGAACCAAAGAGTGACCCAGGAATCTTCTTGGGATACTCTGACCGATCAAGAGCCTATAGAGTCTACAACACCAAAGATCAGCTAGTTGAAGAATCCCCACATATCACATTTGATGAAAATAATGACTTTGACAAAACTGGACAGGTAGGCAAAGATGAAGATGGGGAATTTCTGGAAGGCAAAGAGGAACCAATGGAGACTGAAGCAGAACCAAAGCAAGGTGATTCCAATGATCAACCCGAAGGAGAGATCATCCCAGGTAACAATTCTGAAAATCTGAGATTTCTCAGAGATCATCCTCTAGATAACATCATTGGAGGAATTAATGAACCGAGGAAAACTAGATCTCAGCTTAAAACAGTTGATGAATTAGATCAGCTAGCCCTTGTATCTCAAGTTGAGCCTAAAAATGTAGAGGAAGCTTTAAGAGATGAATCTTGGATAAATGCCATGCATGAAGAATTAAATCAATTTGAAAGAAATCAGGTTTGGAAACTTGTTCCCAGACCCTCATCTCATCCTGTTATTGGAACCAAATGGGTTTATAAAAATAAGCTTAATGAAGAAGGAGTTGTTATGAGGAACAAGGCTCGGTTGGTGGCTAAGGGGTATAACCAAGAATTTGGAGTTGATTTTGAAGAATCATATGCTCCAGTTGCAAGGTTAGAAGCCATTAGAATATTGTTAGCATTTGCGGCGTCCCATGGAATTAAATTGCAGCAAATGGATGTAAAAAGTGCCTTTCTAAATGGCTTTGTAAAGGAAGAAGTCTTTGTGGAACAACCCCCTGGTTTTGAAAATGATGATCTTCCTAATCATGTCTTTAAACTGCATAAGGCTTTGTATGGTTTAAAGCAGGCTCCTAGGGCATGGTACGACAGACTGAGTTCATTCCTCACCAAAAAGGGCTACACAAGAGGTAAAATTGATCAAACATTATTCTCCAAGACCCAAGGTAAGAATATACTAATTGTGCAAATCTATGTGGATGATATTGTGTTTGGATCCACTGAAGCTTCATTATGTACTGAATTTGCAAATCTAATGACCAATGAGTTTGAAATGAGTTTAATGGGTGATTTACAGTTCTTTCTTGGATTGCAGATTCTACAATGTAGAGAAGGCTACTTCATAAATCAATCCAAGTACATAAAGGAGATGCTGAAAAAGTTTGGCATGGAGAGCTGCAAACCAATAGAGTCACCCATGGGGACAAATGCAACATTGGAGGCTGATGTAAAAGGTAACATGGTAGATGCCAAGAAATACAGAGGTATGATCGGATCCCTACTATATTTAACTGCCTCTAGGCCAGACATTCAGTTCAGTGTATGCATGTGTGCTAGATATCAATCTAGCCCTAGAGATTCACATTTAGGGGCTGTCAAGCGTATCCTTCGTTACCTTGCCGGTACCCAAGAATTGGGTTTATGGTATCCTACTTATTGCAAACTAGATTTAATTTCATATTCAGATGCTGATTATGCTGGTTGCAAAATTGATAGGAAGAGTACTAGTGGTTATTGTCAAATATTAGGTGGATGTTTAATATCATGGGCTTCTAAAAAACAGCATTCTGTGGCACTCTCCACTGCTGAGGCTGAGTATGTCGCAGTAGGGAGCTGTGGTACACAGGTTTTGTGGATAAAACATCAACTCCAAGACTACAATGTAGATCTTGGATGTGCACCTATTTTCTGTGACAACACTAGTGCTATTAATTTGTCTAAAAACCCCATTCAACACTCTAGGACAAAACACATTGAGATCCGTCATCACTTTCTAAGAGATGAGGTCTCCAAAGGAAATTTCATGCTTCATTTTGTAGAAACTGAAAAACAACTGGCAGACATTTTCACAAAACCCCTTAACAATGACAGATTTTCAACTCTAAGAAGGGAGTTAGGAATTTGTAGAATTTCTCCTGAAAATTCTTGAAATAATCATATTCATGTGTTCACTGCATAGATTCTGTCATTTCTGTCTAAGTTATGTCAACTAGGTCTCTAGTACTGGTCAAGTTTTTGAGTTTGGAAAGTCTTGTGTCGGGTGCTACTTCAGCAAGTTCTACAGAATACTGGTTCTCTACGGCTCATCTCTTGTGGTCGACCACAGACAAGGCGCTGGTCGACCAAGGCATCAGGACAGGAAATAGTTAGCTCTGGGAATTCGCAGCTGTCGACCACAGGCGATCCAATGGTCGACAACAGGTTTGTCAGAACGCAGTCTTCTCAACAGGCAGGTTCTGTGTCAGCACAAAGGTCGACCACAGGCCACTCCATGGTCGACAAAGGACCTGAAAAAGGGAAATTGGATCTAATCAAGCTGCTGGCTTTGGTGGGAAATCTTCTGAACTTTTTGGACTCTGAGCTCAGTTTTGCTTTACTCACTCATCCTTGTTCACACTTCCTATTCCTTGTGTCTCTATATCTCTTTGTGGCCAACTTATTGTTTTCTATCTTCAGCAAGGACTCACAAATTGAGGGGGAGTAAAAAGTGTAAACTCATTCCTTAATAAATCATTGAACAACCTAACCATATCTTACAAGAAAATCACCAAAGTCATCAATGAGAGTAAAGGTTAAGTGTAGTAATGAGAATTTGACCTGTACTACTGCAATAAATTCAAACCATAACTATGACTCTGACTCAAGACTATTGAGAACTTATGTTTTTAGTAATGAGACTGTTTCTCTACCTGTGTCTGTGTTGGACAGTGAAAATAAACGCTGCTATAGCATGAATGTATATGGAATACGCCATAATTCTGCCTTCTTGGTAGAGCAATGGACTGAGTTCTGAGAAACTACTGTTCTCTATCACAAAGCAAAATTGGCTGAAAAATTAAGTGGGAGACATGTATGTCATGAAGACTCAATCTACCTCTGCCACTCTCAAAATTATTAATTGGGCATCCTGAGTAACTGGGGATATTGGCGTCTGATAAACGTATATCCTCACGGATAAAAAGTGTGTCCCAGTTAAAAATGGAATGGTTAGGCATGCTAAGTAGCCGGGGTTTCTGGCGTGTAAAAAGCGTGTCTCCTCGTGTGGAAAAGCATGTGATAAACCTGACCACAGCTCTTAAATATTTCAAAACGAAAAGGCAACAAAAATGGTTGACCTAATGCACTATATGCAAATAGAGGCATAAAACACTGTTCAGCTTGTTCAGCTAGTAAAATTATCTCATGAACAATATTATAAGTTTAAGGAGCCGTGAGTAAGAAAGTGGATATGGGGAGTCAATTTATTGGGGCAATACTTTCAAATTCTTTGAACCACAAGACCCACTCGAATTTGTCACAAGGTGGTCTTTGAGAAAGGGAGGAAAGGTTACTTAATTGTCTTATTAAAGAAAGGGGGTACACTTCAATAATTTCCCAAAATATGAGTTATGCTGATTAATCGTGACCGCTCGTTCTAGATTGTCAGAGAACGTGAAGCCAGAGACCTCCTCATCCTCCTCAGAGGGATTGTTCAAATGATCTTCTTTTTGCTATTGACAAAGGGGGAGATAGGACTTTATGTGTCATTGTGTGTCTAGTTGTGTGTCTAGATGTGAGTCTAGATTGTCAAATTTACTTTGTCTACGTGTCCTCAGTGTCTTTATCCTTTTTTGAGTCTCTCATGTAATTAGTGCTATTGTTTTTGAAAGACACATCAAACGAATTGACTGAATGAAATCTGTGCTATGATAGCCTTGCATGCAATATCAAATGAATTTTATAATCTGTTGTTTGTCACAATGACTCATGGTTGTCATCATCAAAAAGGGGGAGAATGTTGTGCATCCCTTGGTTTTGATGATGACAATAGGATATGTTTGATTAATCAAGTTCTATCTTGTTTCATAACAAATACAAGTGGTTTGATTGTTCCTTCAAAGTATTGGACTCATTCAATTTACCTCTGATAAGTTAAGTAATTTCAGGTCCACTGAAATCCAAGTGGAATCAACAAATCAGAAGAAGTGTCAAAGGTCGCTTGTCGACCAGGGAAGTCGTTATGGTCGACCAACGAACTCAACCAGAAAAGCATCAGATCATCTGTCTTCTGGAAGCATCTTGGCTGTCGACCAAAGCCCCGCCTCTGGTCGACCACAGAAAAGACAGAAGCAACAGACAGAACTGCTGGCCATCTGGAAACTGCCCCCTGTCGACCAGCGACCAGGCTGTGGTCGACCAACGGGCGACGTGAGTTTCAGCCAGAAGAACCGGCCGTCTGGGGACTGCCCATTGTCGACCAGCGACAGGGTCATGGTCGACCACGGGTTTATATATCGTCCAAAACCGAACTCTAACCGAATTCTGTTTTGGTTCCTTAAAACCTGCAGATGGTTGTTGCAGGTTGTTGGGCTGCTCAGGAGATAAGATTCCGCACGGGAATCAAGGAAACAATCTTGCTTAGAAGTGGTCAAACTCGTTCTAACGATTGGATTTAAACCGATCCCTGTTTTCTAGCAGATTGGCGCTCGATCTGAAAATTGAGCGGGAAGAACTTTATTCTTGAAAATAAAAAGAGCTATATGAAGAATATAAGGCAACTAATCACGAAGAAGGAAGCGGTGAGAGAGCACGGAATAGAAGCCAAGGAAGATACACACAGAAGAGGAAGAAGGAGCTCTCCACCAATCAAAAATCTGCAGAAAGGTTAAAGGCAATCTCGTTGCTGCAGAAGGAAGACTTAGCTCAAGACTGTGTGATCTCCAGCAGCAGAACAATCGAAGGCAACTGACTGGAAGATCAACAGGGAGTCTAGGCTTCTTCATAAGCGTGATCAAGTCCCAGGCTGAACACCTATCCTTCTACACACGCCAATATTCAGTCCTGTCTTTCATCACCTGTTCTTATCATCTTTTCATTTCTGATTACAATTATTGTCAAGCTGTGAGGCAGCAGAATCAAGCTGTGTGTCAGCAGGTACAAGCTGTGTGTCAGCTGTGTTTTGGTTGAGATCAGAGATTCTCATAGTGAAGCCTTGCTTGAGTTAAGCAAGGGGTGGATGTAAGTCTCAGGAAGAGACTGAACCACCTTAAAAATCCTTTCTTGTGGTGTGCTTGTGTGTGTTTGATTTCCTATACGTATGCTTGCATCTTTACTATCCGCATTAGTTCTATGATTCATTAATTACCAGTAGCTCATCTGGTCGATAGTCAGTAAATTATCAAAAAGGGGGAAAGATCTATTCACCCCCCCTCTAGATCTATTCAGTCCGTATCCAACATCCTCTCTCCTTGCTGCTGGATTGCTGTATTCTTAGGGTAGATTCCCTAGAAAACTTGGTGGATTCCAAGTTGTATCCCATCTCTGGGTGAGAAGCTCAGCCGCCGCCTCCGTTCGTGCCGCCATCGCACCACCGTCGTCACGCCGTCGCAGATCTGTCCATTGCTGGACAGAGGTCTAAAGCCCGATTTTGAGCTCCCCATCAGGAGATCAGATCGTGCTAAAAATTGGAGGGTGAGTTCCCCACGTTCCCCCCAGCCTCCACAAAAAAATTCGCATTTTTTCTCCCTTGTTTATCTTCCTTTACCATTTATTCCCCCCGATCTATAGATTCTATCTCTGTGCAGAGTTGTGTTCCAGCAGCCCAACTCTTCTTCGTTTTGACCCCCTTTCCAATTTCAGATCGCTCTGAAATTTGGACTATGTTTTCTGTCCACCAAAAACCCTTTCCCCAAATTTTCCAAGATTTTAGGAGTTCATTTACCCCTCATAAAAATCTCTATGAAAACCAGGTTCTATTTTGTCATGTGCAGTCCAGTCCGACCCTTCTCCACCATAAAATCCATTTCCCCTGTCAAACCTCCTCAGAAAAATATACAAAAATTCTCCTCGTGTTCCTTACTTCCCCCTCGATCTCCCATAAAAATTTCAACTCCTAGATCCATAGTTTCCCCCTTGGTCAAACCAATTTCTTAGGCAGATCCCAATATGCCCAATATTTCCTGAGTCTATCAGTCTATCGGTTACAAATTCCACCAACGAAACTACAGAGACAGGAAAATTCTTGTAACATCAGGTGGTTGAAGATCTCTCATCTAGCTTCGCAACGGCGCTGGTTTCACGTCGATCCGATGTTGGAGTTGGTCGCAGCAAGTGTTTTCGCCGGGTCGCGCAGTGCTGAAACTGCACCACAGGTCCGGGAACAGCATACAACAACGTCCCTCAGGCTGACCGTCTCGCCTTCCACAAGGCGAATCGGCACGTCCCCCTCCTAGGGATTGTTCCCCCTAGGGTCCCCTTCGCAGCGGTACCACTCCCAGCTTGATCGGCCCGCCGACCAGGGCGTGGACCCCGCTATTGCTGGCGCGTGCCACCACCGGAGCTGCCTAAATCGTTGCCCGTCAACCCGAACCCGTTACTCCTGGGTCCACGTGTAGCCCTTTACCTCCCTGCCTGGAGTGGGCAGTAATATTCATTGCTGTAATTTAATTATTTACTATACCGGGAGTACGAAGTTCGGCCGGGATCGTCTTCCCCACGCTCGGAGTGTGGAGGTATCGTGTCCGCTCCCCACTTGGCATTGCTTTACTCGTATATATTTTCATATGCCGCTGCATGAGTGCTAGGAACGTAGCTCGTTATAATTTTATCACCGCTGCGAGAGTAAGTGAGTGGAACCCGTCCCGAGACTCATTGTCGGTTCCTGAACTGCGCAGATCAACGCGTTTCCCTCGCATAGGGACGTCCGTGAGCTAGAGTCCCAGGTTCGTGTCCTGTCCCGCATCAGTAAGTGGAAGTGGAGGCAACACGTCGAGCTTCTCCCCTTGCTCAGAAGCGAATGGGGTTGGCTCGGGTGCAAAAAGGGGTGGACCTTGCTCAGGATTGCCCACGGGTTTAGGTGAAGGTTTAAATGGAGAGATAGGCAACATTGGGTTCAGGGTAGTTGGATTTGGGGCTATGGAGATAGTAGAGGCCTTAGGTGGCGGTAATGGAGAGTTAGTCGGTTTGGTAATGGGAGGCTCAGCGGAGGCAAGTGGTAAAGTTATTGGTGGAGGCAAAATGGTTGGAGTGGAATCATTGGAGGGCCCGGAGGGCTTGGTGGAGGTTAAAGGTGTGGTATTTGGAGGTGTAAAAGGAGGGGGTTTAGTGCATAGGAAATGTCAGATTTTAGTGGGGCGTGAAGGATTGAAGGTAGGGGAAGACTCATAATGCGGCGATGTGGGTGATTGAAGTATCGACCCATCATTGTAGGGCCAATTAGTCTCATAAATGGGGTTGGGGACGGTGGCGTCGTCCTGAGCAGGGGGTTCATAGGGTGGCAGTGGAGGGAGAGGAAAATGGAGAAAACTCGGAGTGGGTGCCTCTTGAAGGTCTTCATCTTGTGCCAGCTCAAATTCTTCATCATTAAATTCAAGTGGACACCACGGTGGAGGCGTAATGATGGGTGATGGAGTTTACTGTTGTGGAGAGTTTGGTGTATATGAATGTAGAGGCGAAGGGCCATGTGAATGAGTGGGGTGATTGGGTGGAGGAGGTGTATAATGGCATAGAGGTTGGTGCGTATATGAATGTGGATGTGGAGACGTAGGGTCATATGAATGGGTTGTGCGAATGGGTGATGGAGGGCAGACGGCGTCCACTTGATCGTTGAAGCTTGACAAAGTATCTTGCTTACTTGTATTGTTGATGCCAGTATCATCTCT
This sequence comes from Amorphophallus konjac, assembly GCA_022559845.1. NCBI lineage: Eukaryota > Viridiplantae > Streptophyta > Magnoliopsida > Alismatales > Araceae > Amorphophallus > Amorphophallus konjac. Next base: position 342,236,549 of record CM040118.1, on the reverse strand, counting down.
CTTCTCCTTCCAATCCTTCTCCATCTTGGTGATTTCACTCATGAATGCATGATAGGGATTGATTTGAGAAGGAGGAGGAGGCCGCGGGCTTGTGGCCCTATTCAATTGTTCCTCCATTGAAACAATTTTATCAAGAAGCGTTTGTTGGAGGGGTGTGACACGGTTGGCATGGTGGCCTTTGAGGGGTGGCTTCACATTAAGGCCGTGATGGAGGGTTAATGGGCTGGCCCAAAGAAGGACCCGGTTGGGCCGGGTTGCAAGGAATATAAGGGCCTTGGGGCCGTGGAAGAGGAGGAATAGAAGGAGGCGGGTGCTGGACCACCAGGGGAGGAGCAAGTGTAGAAGAAGGTGGCGAGTAATGGGCCACCCGAGGATGAGATGAAGAGGGTGGGTGATGGGCCACCCGTAAGAGATTGGCATGAGAAGGAGAAGAAGATGCTCCCTCAACAATAGCCTTAAGGGCTTAGATTTGTTGAGGGGTGAGATGCATGAAGATCTTGGGAAACCTTCTCATCATGGGGAGGAGATGGTTCCGAGAGAGTAGTGGCTCGGGACGGATGCAAGGGACCATAAGGTTGGTGAGAATTATGAAATTGAGGGGTATAAGATGTGCTAAGTTGATAATCCTCATGAATATATAATTGGTTTAACATGTTGGTTTGATCATTCAAGCGAAACATTATGTAAGCCCACAATATTCAATCACAATAATTTCAAAGATATCAAATAAGTTGATGTTTACGCTTGATTTTTTTAGTTGAACCTTGGTGAATTAGATGATTTTGACAAAATTGATATCATTCACACAAGGTAGGAACCTACTTTCAATGTGATTTTCTTCAATGCCAACTAGGTACACTTTCTCACCATGTATTAGGCCAACTAAACCCGAGGAACTTCAGAGGTACAACCTGCTCGACGTCCGTGAGAGAATCCACGGGTGCGGGGACTTATGGAGGCCTTGGTTTAGGAGATTCCAGTTCAAAGAGAGGGAGTGCTCAATGGAGGGTCCTTCCTTAATCAAGAGGGGGGTATAGTCTCCTAAAACTGTAGGGAGAGGAGGTCTCCCAAGCCAAATGCGCTATGAATGCAAAATTAATGCAATAATGAAGAGACAATATGTATATGAACAAGGTATGCAAGAAGTATGCAAAAACAAACAACAAACAATGTGAATCTGAAAACATAGGGAAAGGGCGATAGGGACAATGGACGCTAAATCAGAAAATCGTGCCTGCTTCCCTGGTCGCTTAAAAAATTTCTTTTTTTGGCAAACAACGCCTGTTACAGTGGGCGCTAATTCAGGAAATAGCGCCCATTGTGCTGGGCGTAGAATCTTCTGCTCATAGAAATGTTCAATCGGCCAGAAAAATCAAAAAAATGTAGAAAACCAATAAGAAAAGGGAATGAACACTCACCAAATCACAAGATAACTCATAGCAATCAATCAAGGTATGAAATAAAGCATGACATGCTTTTTTTTAAGGTGGATAGATAAAAAAAGAGGAATTTCCAAATCTAGTCAAATTAACAATCCAAGTGGGAGGGGGTGTGCACGTAGTGCACAAATGATAAAAAAAATGAAAATAAAGAGTGCTACGTGGAGCACAAAAGGAGGTGGCACACGTGGGTGTCGAGTAGGGAAGGGTAATCAAAAGAAAAACAAAGGTGGTCTCACCGTGATCGCCAATTTGTAGATCCTAAGAAATCCACTTAGATAAAAATAAAAAGAATATAAGATATAAATAGAATGGGGAATAGAGAAAAGGGAGCATGCGTGGATGCTATATAGAGGGTGTGATCGCCAGAGACGCACGGGCCTCAAAAGATATAACAATAAACAAAAGAGGGATCACGTAGAATACCTTTAAAAAGTGTGGGGAAATTCTGGATGCACCTTCTCTTCCTATCGACCGGCCGATGAAGACAGTCTTCCTTGATTGATTACCCTTGCAAAAATGAACAAACCAAAAAATAAAGATATGTATTAGGAACAAGTGTGTAGCATCAAATCCTTATGAATATAAACATGAAGAGCATATGAATGAACACACCTTGTAGGTGCTGGTTTAAAACCCTATGCAAAGGGTGGATAAATATATGAATGATAAGGAGGTGTGCAAGTGTTGCACTATGGAGAGCTCTCAACGTGGTTGAGATGAAAAAAAAAAGAGAAGAAGGAAAAGATGCATGCGGTGTATGAGCAATAATAGGGAAAAAAACAAGATAAGGGAAAAAAGGGCTTATTGGTTTTTCTCCTCCGTAGCAGCAGAGGCTTCAAGGATCCTTAACGTAGCGAAGGAAGGAGAACTCCAACGTATGAGGCTTTGAACGCATGGGAGTCTCCCTCCTCTTCGAGCTACAAGTCCAGCATCACCTCCCCTTAGAACATGAACTCCCTTTAAACCTTGGGAGAGGGGTCCTATTTATAGGGCCAAAAATAGGAATTTATTCCATAGAAATTAGAAAAATCGATTTTATTAAGATTTAGAGAAAGATAAACATTGCCCAAGTGTCCTCCCGATCCTTAGGAAGTCTTAGGGCTATTTCCCAAGTGGATAAGGAGTCTAAAACGGAGAAATAATGAGATTATGCCGAACACGGAACTCTGCCAGAAATGGCGACTGGGGCAGTGGTCGCCCATTAAATGGACGTCAGATCAAAGAGTAGCCATTCCAGAATTTAATATGAAAAGTTGGAAATTTCCAAAATTAGAAAAGAATTAGCCTCGAGGGAGATGGTCGCTAATTAGGAATTAATACGAATTTTGGACGGAGTTAAAAGCTCAAAATATGGAAATAGAAATGGCGACCAGGGGGCCGGGCGCTCATTCATGAATTGGCGACCTTCCAAATGGTCGCTTATTAGAAAAGAATTCGAATTTGAGCCAAAATATGAAGAAAAGAATGGGCGCCCTTCCGATCGGTCGCTAATTAAAGAATCGGCGCCTCTCTAGAGTGTCACCAATTTAAAATCTCATAAAATCAGCTTTTAAAAGGAATGGGCGCCCTTCCGGAGTGTTACCACTTAAAGAATTGGCGCCCTTCCAGGGTGTCACCAATTTAAAATCTCATAAAATTAGCTTTAAGAAAAATGGGTGCCCTTCCAGAGTGTCATCAATTAAAGAATTGGCACCCTTCTAGGGTGTCACCAATTTAAGAAGGCCCTGAAAAATTGGAGAAAAAAACCAAAAAAATCTGAAAAAATGGAAAAAGATGTGGGAAAGCTTGAGAAAGCTGAATATTCAACAAAAAAGGAGAAAAATCACTTAAATGAGTCGATTGGAGGGTCAAATTGGGGCATCACAATGCGATTGGAGATATGCTCAAAGTGACATTAATTTTATCGTGTCTACAACCAAGACAATCATGAAATCTGGGTAATTGACGTCCATTCAGGCCGCCATCAATTACAGAATCCTTGTCCACTATAGTGGTCACCAATTCTGTGAATAGTACAGGCACGAAGAAATAGCGTCCACTGTGACGGCTGCTATTTCTGTTATGGCATCAACTGTACTGGTTGCCAATTCTAGTCAGTTACAGACTCTCATAGAACGCTAGAAATAGTGCTCCCTTATGACTAGGGTGTCATGTTTCTTCAGAGAGACATGACAAGACACAGTGTCCAGGGTTTTGAGGGTACAATCTACTTGGCTATCTTGAGGGAATCCAAGGCTAGCGAAGTCTTACGAAGGCCTTAGAGAGAGAAATTTTCAATCCGGCAGAAGGAATATCCAGCGGAGGGTCTTTCAATCTCCAAGAATTGAGGTGTAATCATGAAACATCGTGAAACAGGGACTCCATCTCGGACTTGAGATAGTAGTGCCATAAGACCCGCGGTATGGGTCAAAACCCGATAAAACATGAGAGATAAGAAATAGCATCCAAACGGAAAGGTGTTATTTAAAGAATTAGCGTCTCTTTAGAGAGGCACCAAATCAATAATTTAGTGAATTTAAATAAAATTTCCCTAAATTGGCGTCCTTGCAAGGAGGTGCCATATCTTTATATAGCGTCCATGTGATGGACGTTAATTCATGATTTCCAAGTTATTTCAATTTTCAATAATTTTAACAAGAATCAACGTCTCTGTAAAGAGGCGCCAATTCTGTAAGCCACATCTGTTCAGACAGACGCCATTTCTTTAATGTGTACAGATCAAACAACATCAGGCAGATACGTTCACAGACTCATTTTACTGTTGATTTCTTTAGATTAGCATGAGCTGTAGCACTTTGCTGTGTATAAGGATTTTCAGGAAACTGAATACATGAAAGTGTAGAGAAAAATATGAGGATTTTAGAAACATGCTCATGCAGAAATTTTATAATCTAGTTCCATACTTATTAAATTTTGAACATGCATTATTCTTTAATTACATTACAGGAAATACCATCTCGGTGGTGGTCGCTAATTAAATAGCATCCAGAAGACTGACACCAATTCTAGAATCAACGCCCTTCTAAATGGACGTTAATTAAATAGCGGCTACTGCCCTGGTCACTATTTTCATATGAAATAAAAAGCCATGCGAACTCAAGAAAACAAGGATCATGGAGATAATATAGTGATATGCATGTTATTAACCTCTTGTTTGACTTGTTAAAGGGATCACCTACCTTGTTTGTGGTTGAGGGATGAGGACTTCGAACGGAGAGAGTAAGGAACAGAAAAGGAAGAAGCAGCTTGCTTCCGCAACGGTAGCAGCAACAGAAATCACAAGAAAATGAGCGAAGGTATCAGCCCACGTCCGATCAGAAGAGGAAGTAGGGGAAGAAGAAGATACATCTCCTTCCCAATCTTACCAACGGCCACAGTAGGACGTAGAAGGACAAAAAGGAAGCAGAATAATGGAAGCAGAACAACCTCCTTCGCACGAGCAGCAGCAACACGATGCTCTTGCCATCGTAAGGCTTGTATATATAGAGAGGGAAGAATCCTACGAGTGCTAATATCCGTAATCGCTTTCCTGCTTCATTTTAGAATCCTGATAGGTTTCAAAATTTCCTGAGTTAATCTTTTCCCTGCCATATCCGCAGCCGCTTTCCTGCTTCGATCAGGAAAACCCTAAATTTCTTATGCAAGCTTCGAGCATAATAAGGGTTTAGTGTAACCCAAAGCCCTTCTTATACTAGTAATTATACATATGCCCATTTAAGGCCCCTTTTGGCTACTTGTAAGGCCCATTAGGATGTATTTTGTTTTTTTTGTCCATTTTTAGGCTTTCAGTATAGTTTGTAGTTTTGGGTTTTATTATTTTAAGTCTCAATGAATTCTATTTACGCTCTTTTGTCTATTAAATATTATATATTTTATTTAGGGTGCCATACAACCTCCGCCCCCGCCTGCTGAACAGGAGGCCTCCTCCCATCCACGTGGAAGGAGGAGCGAGGCAAGGCCACCTCGTCAGTCAGCAGAGGTGGCCGTCCCTGCCCTAGAGTGGCAAGGAAAAGACCAGGGGCGCACCCAAAGCCCCTCGATGCCGTCTCGCACCCATCTGGATCTTTCCCTCTAGCTCTGAGACTTTGAATGCCGATTTGTCGAGCAGGAGCGCGCTCTACGCACTCTACAATAGAGCTCTATGAATAGGGAGGACGAGGAGCAGTCCCTGTTCTCCCCTGAGATCCTAGAGGCCGAGATATCCCCCAGAGTTTCTCTTCCAGTCTTTAAATCTTAAGATGGTCTGGGCGACCCTGCCGATCACTTTGATAGCTTTGATGCCCTGTTGACTTTGCACGGGGCAACAGATGCCATCAAGTGCCGAGCGTTTGTGACCACCCTGGTCCAGGAAGCTCAAGCCTGGTTACGAGCACTCGCCACCGGGAGCATCACCGGCTTCTGTCTGTTTGGGCGGCTGTTTAAGGAAAGCTTCACTAGGAGCGGACCTCCAAGGTCGATTACGGGGTTGTTGGCACTCAAGCAAGCCCCAGGAGAAAAGCTGCAGGCCTATATCAACCGTTTCAAGGTAGAGGCCCTACGCATCCCCCGTCTTGACGTAGCTTTTACCATCACCATGCTGACCGAAGGTACCCACGATGAAGGACTCCGACGAGAGTTAGTGCTCCATCCCCCCACCTCCCTCGTCGACCTAGTATCGCTGGCTTGACGCCACACAGCGTGCGAGGAGGTCCTCACCGCCTGCCGGGGCTCTGCCAGTCAGGAGAGAGGATGAGATAGAAAATGACGGTCCGAGCAGACCTCCAGTCAGGGAAAAAGGAGGAATCGTGAGGGCGACCGCAGAGAGCCGCCACGTAAGTTTGAGTGCTACACCCCTCTTTCCACCCCTGTCTACGAGATATATCGGGAAATCAAGGACTCAGGTCTACTCCGCTGGCCCGAGCTGATGTAGACCGATCCTAGGTGTCGAAACCACCAAAAGCACTACCAGTTCCACAATGACCATGGGCACTGCACTAGTGATTGCCTGCAGCTCAAGGACGAGATCGAGAGTCTCATCCGCTGCGGGTATCTGGCTCAATATGTGGCCGAGCGACGAGATGCTCAGACGGACCCCCAGAAGAAATCGACAATCACCCCTGGGGGGTTCACATCAATGTCATCTCGGGAGGATTGGCCTCTGGAGGAGATAGTATCCGAGGAAGGAAGCGTCATGCCGAGCGAGCCAGCCGAGCCATAGAGCCTACTAGGGTCCCGACCCCAGTGAGTGAGCAGCAAGCCCTGGTATTCTCCGTCCAAGATCTGACAGGAGTGGTCACCCGATACAATGATGCCCTTGTAATTTTGGTGACTATTAATCACTGTAACATAGATAGGATATTGGTCGATAATGGCAATGTGCCTGATGTTTTGTCATATGATTGTTTTCTAAAGATGGGTGAAAACCCATCCGGATTACGTCCGATCCGAACCCCTCTATCTGGGTTCAATGGTCACGCCACTTACCCCGAGGGAGCCCTAAGCCTGTCTGTCACTCTCGGGAGCCCCCTAAAGCCATGACCTTTGTGGCGAACTTTGTTGTGGTTAAGGGGATGATGGCCTATAATGCCATTTTTGTCCAAGGCATCATCGGCCAAATAAAGGCCGCGCCGTCTACCTACTACGGAAAAATGAACTTTCCCACAAAATTTGGCATGGGGGAAGTCCGAGGAAATCAGGCAACAGCTAGAAGGTGCAACGTAATCTCCGTAGAGGCTGTGCGCCCTGAGGATGGGAACGGAGGACCCAATGTCATCGCGGACAAATCGATGACAGGCAAACCCTGTGGGGAGCTGCTGTCGATTTTTCTCAAAGATGATCTAGCCCACGAGGTTAAAATTGTAGCAGATTTGTCACCCGAAGTCCAAAATCAATATAAAGAATTTCTTTCGGAGTACATTCATGTCTTTGCATGGTCTGACGAGGATCTCCCCAGGATCCCCGAGGAAACTGTGATGCACCGCCTCAACCTAGATCCAATGGTGAAACCGGTTCAACAGCGGAAAAGAAGGAATGCTCCGGTGAAACAGAAGATTATAAAAAAGCAAATTAACAAAGGGAAGAAGATTGGGCTATTTCGCCCGGTGCTTTACCAAACTTGGCTTGCGAATGTCATTTTGGTGCCTAAAGCTTCGGGCAAGTGGCAGATGTGCGTCGACTTCACCGACCTTAACAAAGCTACTCCGAGGGACTGCTATCCGTTACCGAGCATCGACCAGTTGGTCGATTCAACTTCGGGTAATGAGCTCCTTAGCTTCCTGGATGCCTATTTCGGGTATCATCAGATTCGGATGCACCCTGAGGATGCCAAACAAATGGTGTTTACCTCTGATCTCGGTGTATACTGCTACATTCGAATGCCACTTGGGTTAAAGAACACCGGTGCAACTTATTAGAGGTTAGTCAACCAGATTTTTGAAGACCATATCGGGTGGAATGTCGAGCTTACATTAATGATATGCTCGTCAAGTCATCGAAGGTCGGAGACCACTTTTCCGACATGGCCGAGACTTTCTGCACTCTCCAAAAGTACAATATGAAACTTAACCTCTCCAAATGTGCCTTTGGTGTCAGGTCCGAAAAGTTCTTGGGGTTTTTGGTGACTCAATGAGGGATAGAGGTAAACCCCGAGAAGATCTAGGCCATCCTGGATATGCGACGACCTATGTGCGTAAAGGACGTCTAGTGCCTGACAGGAAGGATCGTCGTGCTCAACTGTTTCCTATCTCGAGCGGCGGAGCGCTACCTGCCTTTCTTCAAATTCTTGATAGGACCGAAGATGGCAACTCCCTCCTTCGCCTAGGATGATGAATGTGAAAAAACTTTTACCGAGTTGAAGCAGTTCCTAATGGCCCCTCCAGTACTGTCGAAGCCCGTGCTTGGAGAAACCTTGTATCTCTATCTCTCGGTGACGTCTTCTACGGTTAGCTCGGTCCAAGTTCGAGATGACCGAAGAATCCAGAGGCCATTATACTACATCATCAAAGTGTTCCTTGACACCGAAAGGAGATACCCCGCAACTGAAAAACTTGTGCTAGCGTTGGTAATATTGGCTAAGAGCCTCCGACCCTACTTTCAAGGACACAACATTGTAGTGCTGACTAGCGAACCATTAAAGAAGATCCTGGCTCACCCCGAAGCTTCGGGGTGCCTCATCAAATGGGTGATTATGCTTGGGGCCTATTATATCTCTTTTCGCCCTCGTGCCACCATAAAAGGTCAAGCTCTTGCAGAGTTCATCGCAGAGAATGCAGTCCCACCTGACAAAAGGCCCCCGCATACGGTTGGCCCGACCTGGGAACTTTTCATGGATGGATCATTGAGCTCGGCCGGTAGCGGTGCGGGTGTTCACCTTAGCTCCCCCGAGGGAGTGGAATTACAGTATGCTCTGAAATTCAAATTTGCAACATCCAATAATGTCTGCGAATACGAGACCCTTATTTCTGGGGCCCAGATGGCAATGCGCCTGGGAGCAGAGCGAGTTAAGATCTACACTGATTCATAGTTAGTGGCCAGCCAAGTTAACGAGGCCTATGAAGCTCAGGAGCCACTGATGATTAAGTATCTCCGGTTGGTGAACGAAGTAGCACGGCAATTTGAGAGCTTTCAGGTGATCTGAATAGCTCGGGAGGAAAACTCCCGAGCGGATGCGCTCTCTCACCTCGCTTCCTCCATTATCTCGGATGGAACCCGTTCGGTCCTCCTGAAGGAACTAGAGCATCCCAGCGTGGACGCCGAGCTTGCAGCAACCATACATGTATCGGCCGACGATTGGAGAACGTCCTACATAGCTTGGCTAAGCGACGCTCGGGAACCTACCGACCCTCGAGAAGCCAGGCGACTCAAGTATCAAGCCCAACAATTTGTTTTACTCGATGGATCGCTCTATTGACGGTCCTTCACAGACCACTCCTTAAGTGTCTTGAACCTCAGGAGGCCCGACGAGCAATCAAGGAAATCCATGAGGGGATTTGCGGCGCACACCAAGGGGGAAGGTCGATCGCAAGGATCTTGCTTTGACAGGGGTACTGGTGGCCCACTTTGCAGTGTGACTGCTCGGTGTATGTTCGAGAGTGTGATCGTTGCCAGCGGTTCGACCATTTGATCCACCAGCTGACTTCAACACTTGTAACCGTCACCGAGCTTTATCCTTTTGCCCGATGGGGAATTGACATTCTGGGTCCTTTTCCTATGGCCCAGGCTCAGAAGAAGTTCCTTATCATCGCCATCGACTATTTCTCCAAGTGGATCGAGGCTGAAGCCTCCGCCAAGATACCAGAAGGGGTAATCTGGAGTTTCGTGGGGCGATCGATCATACGTCATTTTGGCATCCCCCAAGTGATAGTAAGCGATAATGGCCGGCAATTTAATTATGTTTATTTTAAGAATAAGTGCACCGACTGACATATTCACAATCACTTCACCTCGGTGGCCCACCCGCAAGCTAACAGACTAGTCGAGCATGCTGATAAGGCCCTTCTTAAGGGCATCAAGACCAGGCTCGGTAAGGCTAAGGGAAATTGGCTCGAGGAGTTGCCTAGCGTACTTTGGTCACACCGCACCTCTCTAATGACCTCTAAAAGTGAAACCCCATTTTAGTTGGTTTATGGTACCGAAGCGTCATCCCGTTAGAAATTGGTAGCTTATCTCTTCGGGTTATCAATTACTAGCTCGAGTTGAGATACGAAGTATGTGAGATTACAAGGATCTGAGCAATGGAGTACTAGCATCGCATGGCTCGTTACTACAATGCTCATGTTCGGGATTGACATTTCTTACCGGGAGACCTAGTCTTGAGGAAGGCTGAAGCCTCTCGACCACTAGAGGGGGTGGGGAACCTTGCCCCTAATTGGGACGGCCCTTACCGAGTGGTCGAGACGCTCGGAAAAGGGGCCTATCAGTTAGCAACTATGGAAGGGGAACTGATCCCATGGACTTGGAATGCTACGATGCTATGCAAGTATTATTTTTTAGTTTATAGCAGCCATGCAACACACAAGTATGTAAGAATAAGTACAAATCAAAAATTTTATTTCATTACATCCATGTCAGTACATCAGAGAGGCAATAGCCTTTATAATGAGAAAGTGATAAAGCCCTACAGCCTTTACGATGGTGACAACTCGACGCATGTGGGACGAGTAGTCTCGAACCGAGCCACTGACTCCGCCAAGTGTGGAAAATGGCTTGAAAAATGAAGCTGCCGACGTAGCTGTGCCCTGAGTCCAGCGGATTACTTGAAGAGCCCTAATAGAAAAGTAGTGTTGGAATGCCTCCCCTCTAGGAAGGAGGTGTGGGCAAGAAGGAGCAAGAACAAAGAAGAGATGAGAAGCAAAAGAACAGAAGAGAGAGAAAGAAATAGAAGAAAAAGAAAAGGTAAAAAGAATGAGTGTCATGCCCCGGGCGTGGAAGATACCCATAATGCGGCGAGTTTATATAGATCCAATCAATCAGGGCAATAAGATTTTTGACAAAAGACAGAGTGCGTAAAATACTAGAGAATTAATAACTAAGATCTAAATTTCCAAAATAATACCAATAGTCCAAGATGGCAATTATCCAATTAACCAACTAACGATTATTCTAATCCATGACATTCATTATTCAAATCCCACTACTAGGCTACAAGCCTTAACAAGTTTCAATCAACCAACATGATTGGAAGTACAAAGGTAAGGACTCAAGAAATCAAAAGATGCGGCTAGCTAACAGTAGACGATCGGTGACTCTAGCACTCTTCACTCGATTTCATTCCCGTTCGTATGGTTTTCGCTATCCGAGTTGCCTGAAAATGTTACAATGAGACTAGATGAGTGAATCGCTTAGTAGGAATTATATCTCAAGTTCGAGCAGTCTTTAAGTAAATTACATGTTACGTGTAATGCAGGTATAACTATGCATGATGGACAAGTAAGAAATCAAGAACTGTGTAGAAAGAATATCGCATGATTTCAAGTACTATGAAGTGCTGACAAGCAAGATATCAAGAACTTTGCACAATGTTTGCATAATTTTCCAAATATGTAAGAATTATGTTCAAGCAACTAAGGATCATGTTCAAGCAAGTAAGAGTCATGATCAAGCAAGTAAGGATCATGTTCAAGCAAGTGAGAATCATGGTCAAGCAAGTAATATCAAGTACGTGTTACTGGAATTGGCTATTTCATTCATTTCATTCAAGCAACTACTTTGCCCTTTTACGGGCCACGCAAGTCAAGTCAAGTCAAGCACGCAAGTCATGTCATGAGAGAGTGAGTGGAATGCCTCAAGTCAAGCAAGTACTTCGATGTAATGCTTAAACACCGTGATCATTCAACTCGCATGGGCACAAGTACTTTCGGGTGCTCCTCCTAGGACCAGATCGGGCCCCATTAATACCAGCATTCATGTATTTCTTTCGACATCCACTCTCATTTATAGCCAATATAGAATTTCAAGGGGTTAACCATTGTAGGAAACATAAGGTAGATCATCATGGAATGGAGTTCGAGGACATATTTTTATGTAAAGATGAACTATGATTAACACGGCACGAAACACGAGACAAGTCAAGAATCTGGGTGGAATTGGCGCCTCAAGGGCTGCCACATATTACTGAATTGGCGCCCTTCGGGCAGCCATTATATTCAGAATTGGCACCCTCACTGAGGGGCGCCCATTCTATGAATAAGACATGCTCTAAAAATCTGGAAATCAGTACTTTCGGAAATGGCGCCCTTCTGGCTGCCATTATATCAGGAAATGGTGCCCTAATGGCTGCCATTATATCAGGAAATGGCGGCCTACTAGGGGGCGCCCATTCTCTCGGACTTACCTACTGTCATAGGGTTGAAACTCTGAAAATCAGTACTCAGGAAAATGACGCCTAGAGGGCTGCCATTATTTCATGAAATGGCGCCTTGAGGGCTACCATCGATTGAGAAAATGGCGCCTCCTCACAGGGGTGCCCAATCCTCTGACCCATATTCATTCTTTTTTTTTTTACAAAAGAAATAGCACCCCTGTAGAGAGTCATCATTTAATTGATGACCCTCTGGAGAGTCATTATTTAACTAATTGGCTCCCCAAGCTTGGGCGCCCATTCCTGTGGCTATCTACGCACAATGCGGGTATGTTTTAAGACACATACCACTGTTCACAATGTCAAAAGTTTACGAAATTAGGAAATAAGGACATGGATAGACAAAGAAAATTATCAGGATTTTAAAGTCATGCTCATGCAAGAGTTTTAAAGTTTAGTTTCATATATATAAATTTTCTAAGCATGAGTGATTATTAAATATGGAAAAGGAATTGGCACCTGGGCATGCTGTCACCTATTCATAGGTGCCTGCATATGTCGGCGCTTATTGAAGTAAATGGCGCCCAAGATCTGGGCACCTATTAAATGATGGCAGCCTGATGGGCGCTATTTTCACATGTAGCATTTTCAGAAAACTGGTATATATATTAGGGGCTATATAATATGGAAGATGGAACTAAACTACTACTAATCATGCTTGTTACCCTATTTCAACTACTGGTTAGGCCAGATCTTGTGAAAATCTACCTTTTTGGAGTGATACACGTAGTAAGAATAAAGAAAGCCAAGCCAAGCCCTTCTCATCTTTGCAGCAGAGCTTCAGAGAATAATTAATAAGGGAAGCCGCATGTTCTCCGCCGTAAAGCTTCAATAGTAGGACGTAGAATGTAGGAAGAAGACGCCCCTTCACGTCTTCCGAAGAAAAGAAGGGAGATATTCCCTTCTGCAGGCAGCAGGATGACGGCAGTAGCTTTTGCCTACTCAATAGAGGGTATAATTAGAGGGAAAATCCTTTGCTAACGAAAAAGCAAACGGTTTATTACCTTGCGGGTTCTTTGCCAGCGAAAAAGCAAACGGTTTATTGCCTTGCGGGTCCTTTGCCAGTGAAATAAGGCTGTTTGTGTTTCAACTACTTCTAGAAGGATAGTTCTTTGTCCCTGTTAGGAAATGGCGCCCTTGTATGGGGCGCCCATTAATCAGCACCCTCGAGGGAGGGCGTTTATTAGTTGAAATGGCGCCCTTGTAGGAGGGCGCCCATTGACTAGTTTGACCAGTCAAAGGGGTAATTGGCGCGCTAATGAGGGGGTGCCCATTATCGGGTTTGACCTAGTCTACTGTAAATGGCACCCATGAAAGGGGCGCCCATTCCCTTTGTGTGTAAAAACAAGGGAAGGCTCCTATACGTGTTATCTACGGTTGGTTGTTGACCGTTAAGTGATGTTGGGCCTCTTAAACACATGTGTATATATATAGTGGCCCTTACCAAGTATAGGGCTATGGTATTTATTTATTTAGGAAAAAGTTTGATTTCTCTATTTATTTTTATCGGGGTGCTACAATGAGGGGGGGAGCCCCTCGATAGGAAGGGAGAGGGAGGGGAGGCAGACGAGGAGGAAGCATAAGCCCAGGGCCACCCCCATGTCCCTCTCTCCCAGTGGGAAGAGCGTGACTAGAGGCATGTCTGGTCCCCCCTCCCCTCTCCTTGCATGGGCGGCATCACGGAAGGTCAAGAGGAAAGACACGTTAGCTGTCTTCCCTTATGCTATGCCGTCCACCTAGTCGTCTTCCATTCTGCTATGCTGAATTTGGCTAACTTCTCCAATGAATCCCGAGATCTTCATCTTCATCAGTAGCCTCCATGGCTCCTCTGCTAAAAGAATAGAAGACAAGGAAGAAGGCGGAGGGAAGGGGCAAAGAGTGCGAGTTATGAAACACGAGGAGCTGTAGGCCCAAGCCACTCTTCAAAGCCTTTTATAGGCCAAAGGGAGGCGGTGCCCAGACACGAATCAGTGCCCCCGCCTTAACTGCTCCCTCCCCCGAAGGGATGGGAGCAGACTTCGAAGAGACTCATTGAAGCATGGTTGTCCTAGAGTTCGAGAGCTCACCGTTGGGAAGGTGCAAAAAATATGATCTTTTAATGCCTGGGGATGCGAACAGACGTAAGCACTGCGCCCAAGAATCAATAAAGGCAGAGCTGGCGTTACATGCGTGACCCTGATTTTTTAGCAGGAGAATCATGCAAGGACATTATTCGCTGACGTTCGCCGAAACGGAGAGCCCTACTCAGTCAAAAATTGCACAAGTCGTATGCTACTTTTTGGGGGAACAATTTCTTGTATATATTAAAGGGAAAAAAGTACAAAAGAGATTACACAAGACGAGGGGAAAAGGGACAAATGGCAAGTACAATGTGATCTCAATATAGTGAGATCGGAGAAGAAGGTCTGGGAGCGGATCACCTTCCGGATACTCAAAGTCCCTCGATGTCCAGGACCACTGCTATGACTGAGGGCTGCGCATGCTCAGCTCCCTCGGGATCCACCGGCTTGGGCACTGACCACACCTGTGAGGGAACTGCCTCGGCTAGGAATTCTCCTGGGGTGACGGGGGTGGCTTCTCTCCCCCGGAGGGATCGGAAGAACCCTTGCCCTCTTCGTCTGAGGTATCATTCTCAGGTGTGGAAGGGGGAGTCATGCTTTTGTCGCCCGAGTCATACTGTTGCTCGAAGTCGACAACGAGCTCAGTGAGGGCTTGACTTTTAACTAGGCACACCCCTCGCTTGAACCCTTGCGCGGAGGCCTTCCGCAGCCCTCATTTTTAGCCCGGTAGTAGTAGGCTAAGGTGGATTTCTTCAAGACCTCCTGGTACTCTTTCGAGGCCAAGTATCGCTTCACCGCCCGAGCTTCAGCTTCCGCCATCCCTGCCTCGACCCCCGCTATCTTTGCCTTATCCTCAACCAACCTAGCCTCGGCCTCAACTCTCCATCGCTCTTCTCCCAGGAGGCGGCCCTTGAGCCCCTCCCGCTCAGTTTCCCATGATTTTAGGCTCGCGTCATGGGATTGTCGCTCCTTATCCAGGAGCCCGCTTTTTAGCTCGATAGTGTACCGAGCTTGGGAAAGCTATTCTGTAAGGGACCGCACTTCTTCTTGCTCTGCTTGGGCCCGAGAGCAGAGTGATGTCACTTCCGAACGAAACATGTCGCGCTCGAAAGTGAGATGGGTGACCTTCCAGTCTAGTTGGATGCGAGCCTTGGCTTCTGCCGCTTCTCCCCTCTCCACCGGTGCCATGCAGTCTGTGATCTCGGCCCTTAAATGGGCCAAGAAAAGCCCCCCTTCCATGACTCAAGCCAAGAGTGTCTGAGAGGAGCAGTGCTGGAATTAGTCTCAAACAGAGGAGGTGTTGGCACCCGAAATATAATCAAACGGCAATTGTGCCTGAATGATGGAAGGATGCGGCTTGCTGATGCACGAAAGCTGAAGGAAATCAACAAGGAAGGTTCACTCAAACTGCTGAAGCCTGAAGATACCCGATGGAGGGACTCCACAACTCATCTCTCAGAGCGCGATGATGTCGGATGGCAATCCGGAGCTAACAAGCCGGTGTTGACTCGGTCACGCCGAACAAATCCCGTCCACGAGGATGAAAATACCCTTGGTGGCTCACCACCTGAAGAAAGTGCCTTTCGAGGTAAAGAGACGTCTTTGGTCCCACCATACGGGTTTTCGAAGGCCATATCAACAGGAAAACCCGAGTGACCGAATTAAGAGCACGGCTTGCGCCGGAAGTTGTGGATCAGGAGTTTGATGGCCTCCACGATACCTTTTATGATGACCCGACAGGGCCAAAATAAGATAGGGGCTCAAAATAATCCCTGGAGCCAGTTCGGGACCCACAAACGGCAAGAAGAGGAGTTAAACCTGTGCGCTCAACACTAACCCAGCGTCGCTTAAACCTACGCACTCAACACTAAACCTACGCCACTGATTCCGGCGTGCAAAAGGGTGCAACCCAAGCCAAATGCAGCATGCTCCTCACCACACCGGATTAGCCAAAGTTATATAGCCCGATAAAAAGTGTGAATTTGGTGAAAAAAAAGAAGGAGATTGAAGAAGAGAAAAACCTACCCTTAAGAGAGAACCGCCAGAGCGGCCGCCATCCTAGCCTTCTGCAGAAGAGAGGTCCAGAGCGAGGAGAGAAGCTCGTATCTCCGATACTCTATTTTTAGTCTGAGGGCAGAGGTGGGTTCGTGTGAAGGGCATTGATCATTTCCCGTTCCCCTTCTCCAAATTTCTTGTGTTTTGTAATGTAGATGGGCGATGATATGAGCCCCTCGTCCCCCAGTTCCGTCTAATTTCCTTTTATTTGGCATTTGCCTCTGTATTCTTCTATCGTTCCAATGCTACAATGTATGAATGATGGCCGGTCTTTGAACGACAACACCGGGCCATGCTTGCATATGTGATATACTAGCCTTTCTTTGGCAATCTTATAGTATTTTGGGTCTGAATATCTCTGTTGCATCTTAGTGCTCCCCTTCCGGTTAGCTACACTTTCTCTCTACACTATCCGTGTGTTGCCGTTTGGGTTTCCGTCTTAGCGCAGAATGTGCCCGGGGCCACCCAAGGGCTATATCAACACTATCCCCCTCCCCGGGATCCCTTTGGTGGGTTGATCATATCGGGGTTACCTCGTGTGTTTAAAGTGTGTTTCCTCCCTTCGTCAGAGATGCATATGCCCCTCCGCTAACTTCCGGAACCGGCTCCCTCATCATCCCTCCACTCATAGCCTTGAGTTGGATGGAGTATGGCCGTTCCCACAACCTGGACGCCATATGCTTAAACATCAAAACCACCTTCATACATTCTACCTGTTAAATGCTTGAATATTTGTCCTATACAACTATATCTGTACGCTGCCCCTCTCTGTGAGCTCCATAGCCCATGTGTCTTTATGGTTAACCCCCAAATAAGGACTATTTAATCTTTTATATGCCTGGCTTGTCATCGATTTCATGATGATGGAATAGTCGTTCCTCATGTTTTATTCACCCTGAGAGGGATAAAGCTGGAGTCCATCAATATGACTCCCTGCCCCTTTTACCAAGGTAATATGAAATGCTCTTATAATCACCGTGTCTCTTACGTGTGTGAATATTGATTCGCCAACCGGGGAGGGGGAACATTCCCCATCAATGTGTCCACTACCATTTTCTTCTGGACCGTCAAAGGGCCACAGGGACCCGTCCTCCCATGACGTGGAGCCCAATGGGCCGTTAAGAGTGAACATGAATGGATCTTTTGGTCCAATAGTAAATTAAACCCACGTCCCCTATCTGGGATTATGGTAGCTCGTGAGTCCATGGAACCCCTCGTAGGCTAGGCCTCGGGGTCTCCATCCTGTCCGGGCTGTCTGTCTGAACTCGTTGATGACCCACAGATCATCGATGCCCTTCGTAGGCTAGCACTCGGGGTTTCCGTCTGTCACGCCCCGAGCCTTTAATTACAGCGGAAGACTCGCTCGGGGAGCGCGAACAGCGGGCATGGTAAGCCTCTCGCAAGCAAGAATCAATCAGAGCGCAAGATAATCACCCAAATAAATGCAATTGCACAATAATATTCAAACTCCAACTTTATTTCATAAATGATCAAGATACAATCACTAATTTGATTTCCATTCTACTAGACTCAAGAAATAGGAAAATTACATTGACTCAATCTAGACACTTTAACTTCCTAAATCTTCACTCTCATCTTTATAACACTTTCACTCACTTCCGGACCCGCTACTAGTATAGCCCAAATCCGAATCCGAACTATTTCCATCTCCTGAAAAACATTGGAAAATAGGTCATGAGCACACTTACCCAATAGGTATCTTCGCATCAACATGAAGGCACTATTTAAGTAATTATCATTTTAGCTCTAAAGAAATAAGGTAAAATCATGCGAATGCAATCAATCATGCGATCAAATCAATAGAAACAAGATAATCATGTAAGATAGAATGATCAGGAATGAACTAGCAAGAATATAACAAGAACATGACATTGGCCTTCCATGAACAAGAATGTAACGAGATTGTACTAGCAAGCCACATATTCCTCACTTTAGCATCTTATGCTTAAGAGCAAGTGCTTCGTGAATTTCTGTGGAATATCAAGCAAGAATGTCATGTCATATCAAGCAGGAATGAACTATCTTATTCTTCACTTATTTATAGAAATAGTACTCCCAGCGCAATGCGACGCCAGTAGCATCATACCCCATGGTTTATAAAATAGTATGTTTCCGGTAATTAGCTGAGGGGACTAGCATAGAGCCCTTGAACACAATCAGTGCTCGATCGCATCTTCAGTTATAAATTAAGATACTTTCACGCAGTATAACAGTAATGTATGGCCAAGAATATAGCACTTCCAATAATTCCATGATAACTAAAATCAATGAATGAATGCTTCAATTTTGAATATATGAGATCAAGAATGATATTTAAACTAAGTTATGCTTATAGAATAAATCGACAACATAATGGTATTTTCCTTAACTTCCATTCATTTAGATCAATTTAAGCAATATGACAAGTTCTAGATCATCAAGGTTTATCTAGAATCAATGGAATATCAACCCTTGGTCAAACCTTGGGTTAACATATACAAGCTATGTAACGGTCATTGGCTGGGCCGTTACATTTATGTAACGCGCCAGTAATAGGCCGTTACAGTGATCCGAGTCCAGAAGGATAAAAATAGACCCAGAGGAATGTGACGGTCTGGCACTGGGCTGTTACGTGAGACTGACGGTCCAGTTCAAGGCCGTTACATTTCAAAAATTAAAACCCACGATAGAGTGTTCTAATTAATGGGCTTTCATTGGTACAACCAACTCGGCGTCCTAGTGGGAATCCCAGGCTCGCGGAGAATTACGGAGGCCTTGAAACAATGATTTCCTAGTCCATTGGAAGGATTATCCAATAGAGAGGTCCTCATGTCCAAGATTGTGTTCCTATAGTGCAAAGTGTGAACTAATGACAACATACCGGAATATGTGCCATGTACTTATAGAATTGACTCTATTGATAGAGAGAGAGATATGTATAATCAATGTGAAAATCATGATAAAAACTCCATCAATACAATGTTAAAAAGTCATGCTTTATAGTACAAAACTATAGAATTTGGTTTAACATAACTTAAGTAGAAGTGATGACAAAACATGCAATACCTATCATGAATAATCAAATATCCTTAAAATCACATGATTATGTTTAAAACTTAGGTAACTAGGTTTTAACCATAATAAGATTGGCAGGTTGTATTCAGTCATATGGTTGACAGAACACAGGATATAACGGTCTGGAGATGGGGCGTCACAGTGAAAGTGACGGTCAGGACCCAGTCGTTACATGATTGTAACGCGTCTGTCCAAGCGCGTTAGAACCAACAGTGCAATTCCAATACCACAAAGTGTGTAACGGTCTGTCGTAGGGTCGTTACTTTAAAGCGACGGTCCTATGCTAATGCGTTACAGTATCTGCTAACAAAAAATAACTATAGAAACTAAGAGATCAACTCACATCATGTCTTTTATCAAAACATGATGAGCTTCTAATCATGTTATCGAAGTAAGGCCATCTACATGCATAGGTAATCATGAATAGATGAATAGTCATGTTTTAATTTCTTAATTTGGCTAAGAGGTGCATGATGTGCATAGAACAAATAAAACATGAAATCAATGCTCTACAATGCATGGAATTCAATCAAACCAGAGGGCTTTTAGTCCTTTCATGCTATTTTTGCCGTTCATGAGATAACCTACCTCTTACTTAGACTGTAGTTTCTGAATTTGGTTGAGAACCCTGCCCTAGATCCCTTCCTTCTCTTATGACTTTTTCAACAACTTCTTTAGGCTCTAACTCCACGCCCTCTTGACCTAAAGATGTGAAATTCGGAGGGGAGTTAGTCTAAAGTATTGTAAACAAATTATTCTAAAGAACTTACCTGAGATAATGACTCCTTACCTTGCTTCTTTACGTCCAAAAAGTAAGGGTCGCACAGTTCAGAACTATGCCCTATTTATAGAGTTTGGGCTAGGGTTTAAGGATTAGATCGAGTTTAGAGTCCTTATTTCATCAAATCCTGATCTCTAAGAGTCCTTAGAGTCTTTACAATCCTTCCCAAGTTGATCCATAGTGGATAGGAACATCAAGTTCCAATCCTTTCATGAGTCCCTTCACTTACGGAACTAACAGGAATGTAACGGTCGAGTGCCCATGCGTTACATGTCTGTGGCGATCTTACAATAGACCGTTACCGTCATCGTAGCTTAGAGTTTCAATTTATAAAAACTCTTTTGTTAATTATCTAAATAATTATCTTATATTATTAGTATTTATCCTTAAAAAAATCCGTGGATAGGCTTAAATACCTTCTAGAATATGGGCCTAACTTAATGGGCCTGAGTTTAAAACCTTTTAGACTTTAATTAAGTGGGTTGGGTTAATTGATCAACACTATTTGGTCTTTTAATGACTTATTTAATCAAATAGACCAATTATAAATTTTATTTAGGCCTTTATAATTTCTAGAAAATTATTTAAAATTTCTGGGGCACTACACCCTCCCCCACTTAGAAAGAATTTGGTCCCCAAATTCAAAACATGGATAGTGGAGAGTGTACTTACAGTCAAACAATTCCGGGAATCTTTTCTTCATAGCTGATTCGATTTCTCATGTTACTTCATAAGGCCATACTTTCTTCCATTGAATCTTAACCATAGGAATGACCTTATTTCTGAGTTGACGTACTTCTCGTTCCAAAATCTTCATTGGCGTTTGTTCATATGTAAGTCTTTCTGAATCTCTATATTGTCATAAGTGATAATATGATCTGGATCATATACGTACTTTTTCTGCATAGAGACGTGAAATACGTCATGAACTCCTGCTAATTGTGGAGGTAAGGCCAATCTATAGGCCACCTCACCGACCCTTTCAAGGATTTCAAATGGACCGATAAATCTTAGAGTTAGCTTTCCTTTAATGCCAAATCTTCGAATACCACGACTCGGAGAAACCTTTAGATATACATGTTCTCCTACTTAAAATTCCAAGTCGCGCCTTCGATTGTCAGCATAAGATTTCTGCCTATCTTGTGCCATTTTCATCATTTCCTGAATGAGCTTGATTTTCTCTGTAGAATCCCTGATTAAATCGGGGCCTAGAAATTATCTTTCCTTTATTTCATTCCAACATATTGGTGATTGACAACTTTTCCCATATAGAGCTTCAAAAGGTGCCATTTGTATGCTTGCTTGATAGCTGTTGTTATATGCAAATTCTACCAAAGGCAAGTGATCATGCCAACTTCCTCCAAAGTCAATGACACAAGCCCTGAGCATATCTTCTACCACTTGATTTGTTCTTTCTGTTTGACCATCAGTTTGTGGATGGAAAGCGGTGCTAAAATTCAATCTAGTCCCAAGTGAATGTTGTAGGCTCTTCCAGAATTATGATGTGAATCGGGGATCTCTATCTGATACAATAGCGACAGGGACTCCATGTAACTTGACAATTTCTTTTATGTATAGTGCTGCTAGAATATCTATAGACCATCGGCTTTTTATTGGTATGAAATGTGCAGATTTAGTCAATCGGTCTATAATTACCTATATTCCATCGTGTCCACCTCTTGTCTTAGGTAGTCCCATAATAAAATCCATTCCTATGCTCTCCCATTTCCATTCCGGGATACTTAAGGGATGTAATTTACCTGTGGGTCTGAAATGTTCCGCCTTCACTTGTTGACATGTGAGACACCGAGATACGAAGTCAGCTACTTCCCTCTTCATATTGGGCCACCAAAAGCTTCTTTTGAGGTCCTGATACATTTTTGTACCTCTTGGATGAATGGTATACTTTGATTTATGTGCTTCTTCTAAGATCAATTTCTTTGTATCTTCATGATCGGGTATACACATTCGGCCCTTGAATAGCATTTTTCCATCTTCGGATATAGAAAAATCCGGTCTTTGTTCAATATTGGCCTTAATTTCCAGTAAAATTGGGTCATCCTCTTGTAACTTGGCCAAATCCTCAATCAATGTTAGTTGAGCTCGGATATTTGCCATGAAACAATTATCTTCCTTAATGTCAACATCTAGATTCAATTGAGCAAATTGAGGAACAAGGTTAGTCATACTAATCATGAGACTTGATAACATACCAATTGGTTTTCTGCTAAGTGCATATGCTACAGCATTTGCCTTGCCAGAGTGATATTGAATAGCGAAATCGAAGTCTTTAAGATATTCCAACCATCTCATCTGCCTCATGTTAAGCTCTTTTTGAGAAAATAAATATTTCAAACTCTTATGGTCCGAATAGACAGTGAACTTTTCTCCATAAAGATAATGACGCCAAATTTTCAAGGTGAAAATAACTGCTGCTAATTCCAAATCATGTAAAGGATAATTTTCTTCGTGACGTTTTAATTGTCTTGAAGAATAGCAAATCACCTTTCCATCTTGCATAAGGACACACCCTATGCCAATTCCAGATGCATCCTTATATACTTCAAATCCAGCACCCTCTATTGGTAGTGACAAAACAGGGGCTGTTGTAAGATGATTCTTAAGGTTTTGAAAACTCTTTTCACAGTCCTTCGACCAGATAAAAGGACTTTCCTTTCTGGTAAGTCTAGTTAAAGGAACCGCGATCTTTGAAAAGTCCTTTATGAATTTTCTATAATAACCTGCTAGACCCAAAAAGCTTCTAACTTCAGATATACTCGTTGGTCGGCTCCAATCTCTGACAGCTTCTACCTTAGAAGGATCCACAGTAATACCTTCTTTTGTAATAATGTGGCCTAGGAATGAGACTTCCTTGAGCCAGAATTCACACTTATTGAGTTTGGCATATAGCTTGTGTTCTCTAAGTGTTTGCAAGGCTATCCTTAGATGTTCTTCATGTTCTTCTTTTGTCTTGGAGTATATCAGGATATCATCGATGAAGACGACGATGAACTGATCTAAATATGACTGGAAGACATTGTTCATAAGTTGCATGAATGCTGCTGGGGCATTAGTTAACCCAAACGGCATTACCACGAATTCATAGTGGCCATAACGACTTCGAAAAGCCGATTTGTAAATGTCCTCTTCTTTGATTCTAAGCTGATGATAACCTGATCTTAGGTCAATCTTAGAAAAATATTCTGCTCCCGAAAGCTGATCGAAGAGCTCATCAATACGCGGCAATGGGTATTTGTTCTTGATTGTAAGTTGATTCAATCGCCGGTAGTCAATGCATAACCTGAGAGAACCATCCTTCTTCTTGACAAATAGAACCGGCGCACCCCAAGGGGATGTGCTAGGTCTGATAAAACCCTTATCTAGAAGTTCATGTAATTGCTTCTTTAATTCCTTGAGTTCTGTGGGGGACATCCTGTAAGGGGCTATAGAAACAGGTGCTGCACCTGGAATGAGTTCAATGATAAAGTTTACTTCCCTCTCGGGCGGTAAACTAGGTAGTTCGGATGGGAACACGTCAGGGAATTCATTTGCAATAGGAATGTTTGCTATGATAATTTCCTTATATTTGGTGATAATGACTGAAGCAAGAAAAACTTCACATCCTCTCGAGATAAGTTTACAGGCGTGAAGAGAAGATATAATGGTAGGATGCTTCTTGTATTTGATGCCAAGAAAAGAAAATCTTGGAAGACCGGGTTTTCGGAAAGATATAATCCTATTTCGGCAGTTGATGTAAGCATCATGGTCTACAAGCCAATCTACCCCTAAAATGGCATCATAACCTTTCATATCGAGGCATACTAAGTTTACGGGGAGATTGTGTCCTTCTACCACTACCTCACAATCAGGATAATAGTTGGTAAGCTTAGTTCCAGATCCTAAAGGTGTAGTAATAGCGAGATCTGAAGGTAGGGGAACTGATGCAGTTGGTAAGGTTTTTGTAAAAGTGGTGGAGATAAAAGAATGAAAAGCACCAGTATCAAATAGCACGAATGCAGGACGAGAACAGATTTGAAGAGTACCTTCCATGAGCCCATCATTTTGATCCCTGGGCGCTTCTTCTTCATCTATAACTGCATTGAGGCGAGCCTGCCTTCTACGTCCTCCATTATTTGGTTGGTCTTTCATAAGGGGGCAATCTGGCACACGATGCTCCCTACTCCCACAACGCAAATAAGTACCTAGGCGCTTCCAGCATTCTTCAGTCGAGTGGCCGAACTTCTCACAAAAGGTGCATGTCGAGGCGACTTGCTCTTTTTCTTCCTTCACCTTTTTACTACTCTTTTGAGAACTTCCATCGTTCCCGTTCCTTGATCTTTTCTTATTATCACGGCTTTTGTATGGTTCCGTGATGCTAAACTTCTACTTCTTATAATGCCGATTAGAGCGCCGGCTAGATTCTTCTCCCTTTCCTTTCAACCTTTCAACCTTCTCTAAGGTCCTCTCGCATAAATATGCCCTTTGAACCATCTCCGCACAAGTGCGGATATTCTGTGTCCCCAGTTGCTGAATGAAACCGGGCCGTAACCCATCCATAAATCGGTTCACCTTTAATAATTCCGTATTAATAAGGTGTGGTGCATATGATGCTAGTCTTGAAAACTGCAACTCGTACTCTGCTACTGACATCATCCCTTGACGAAGGGAGGCAAACTCCATAGCCTTCCTTTCCTTCACATGTTCGGAGAAATACTTGGCACGAAATAAAGTGAGAAAAGCATTCCATGTATGTGGCGCATCGGCCAGAGGTGCCGGAACGGACTTCCACCAAGTACGGGCATCCTTATTCAATTAGAACGTTGCTTGACGGACTTCCTCCTGATCAGTGCATTATATGACATCAAATATACGATTCATCTCATCGATCCAATTTTCTGCTTCGTCTGGATTGGAAGATCCATAGAAACGCTGAGGATTTAGACTCCGGAAGTTACGATGAAGATCTCCTGCCCTTGCCCCTGCACCACCTTGTGCTATAGTCTGCAGTGCCTGGGTGAGGCCGGCAACAGTTTGTTGCATACCGTCCTAATCTACGCGATGAGCCATGATAAGAATAATAAGGTACCTGAGAGAAAATAACAACTTGTTATTTCTCATGAATATTGGAATAAGTAAAATAATTCTTAAACTAATTAGCTATCTTATCCCGAGTTCTACCCAATCCTCACATGGGTGTGGAATTTTTCCTTAGTTCATAGGTAGGGGTCCTTAACCTTGGACTTATCCTATGACATGTCTCTTTTCCTTAAGTCCTAAGACTTAGGCTCTGATACCACCTTAACTGTCACGCCCCGAGCCTTTAATTATAGCGGAAGACTCGCTCGGGGAGCGTGAACAGCTGGCATGGTAAGCCTCTCGCAAGCAAGAATCAATCAGAGCGCAAGATAATCACCCAAATAAATGCAATTGCACAATAATATTCAAACTCCAACTTTATTTCATAAATGATCAAGATACAATCACTAATTTGATTTCCATTCTACTAGACTCAAGAAATAGGAAAATTATATTGACTCAATCTAGACACTTTAGCTTCCTAAGTCTTCACTCTCATCTTTATAACACTTTCACTCGCTTCCAGACCTGCTACTAGTATAGCCCAAATCCGAATCTGAACTATTTCCATCTCCTGAAAAACATTGGAAAATAGGTCATGAGCACACTTGCCCAGTAGGTATCTTCGCATCAACATGAAGGCACTATTTAAGTAATTATCATTTTAGCTCTAAAGAAATAAGGTAAAATCATGCGAATGAGAATCAATCATGCGATCAAATCAATAGAAACAAGATAACCATATAAGATAGAATGATCAGGAATGAACTAGCAAGAATATAACAAGAACATGATATTGGCATTCCATGAACAAGAATGTAACGAGATTGTACTAGCAAGTCACATATTCCTCACTTTAGCATCTTATGCTTAAGAGCAAGTGCTTCGTGAATTTCTATGGAATATCAAGCAAGAATGTCATGTCGTGCCGTGGATCTTCACTTATTTATAGAAATAGTACTCCCAGCGCAATGCGACGCCAGTAGCATCATACCCCATGGTTTATAAAATAGTATGTTTCCGACAATCAGCCGAGAGGACTAGCATAGAGCCCTTGAACACAATCAGTGCTCGATCGCATCTTCAGTTATAAATTAAGCTACTTCCACGCAGTATAACAGTAACGTATGGCCAAGAATATAGCACTTCCAATAATTCCATGATAACTAAAATCAATGAATGAATGCTTCAATTTTGAATATATGAGATCAAGAATGATATTTAAACTAAGTTATGCTTATAGAATAAATCAACAGCATAACGGTATTTTCCTTAACTTCCATTCATTTAGATCAATTTAAGCAATATGACAAGTTCTAGATCATCAAGGTTTGTCTAGAATCAATGGAATATCAACCCTTGGTCAAACCTTGGGTTAACATATACAAGCTATGTAACGGTCATTGGCTGGGCTGTTACATTTATGTAACGCGCCAGTAATAGGCCGTTACAGTGATCCGAGTCCAGAAGGATAAAAATAGACCCAGAGGAATGTGACGGTCTGGCACTAGGCCGTTACGTGAACCTGACGGTCCAGTTCAAGGCCTTTACATTTCAAAAATCAAAACCCACGATAGAGTGTTCTAATTAATGGGCTTTCATTGGTACAACCAACTCGGCGTCCTAGTGGGAATCCCAAGCTCGCGGAGAATTACGGAGGCCTTGAAACAATGATTTCCTAGTCCATTGGAAGGATTATCCAATAGAGTGGTCCTCATGTCTAAGATTGTGTTCCTATAGTGCAAAGTGTGAACTAATGACAACATACCGGAATATGTGCCATGTACTTATAGAATTGACTCTATTGACAAAGAGAGATATGTATAATCAATGTGAAAATCATGATAAAAACTTCGTCAATATAATGTTTAAAAGTCATGCTTTATAGTACAAAACTATAGAATTTGGTTTAACATAACTTAAGTAGAAGTGATGACAAAACATGCAATACCTATCATGAATAATCAAATATCCTTAAAATCACATGATTAGGTTTAAAACTTAGGTAACTAGGTTTTAACCATAATAAGATTGGCAGGTTGTATTCAGTCATATGGTTGACAGAACACAGGATATAACGGTCTGGAGATGGGGCGTCACAGTGAAAGTGACGGTCAGGACCCAACAGTTACATGATTGTAACGCGTCTGTCCAAGCGCGTTAGAACCAATAGTGCAATTCCAATACCATAAAGTGTGCAACGGTCTGTCGTAGGGTCGTTACTTTAAAGCGACGGTCCTATGCTAATGCGTTACAGTATCTGCTAACAGAAAACAACTATAGAAACTAAGAGATCAACTCACATCATGTCTTTTATCAAAACATGATGAGCTTCTAATCATGTTATCGAAGTAAGGCCATCTACATGCATAGGTAATCATGAATAGATGAATAGTCATGTTTTAATTTCTTAATTTGGCTAAGAGGTGCATGATGTGCATAGAACAAATAAAACATGAAATCAATGCTCTACAATGCATGGAATTCACGCAAACCAGAGGGCTTTTAGTCCTTTCATGCTATTTTTGCCGTTCATGAGATAACCTACCTCTTACTTAGACTGTAGTTTCTGAATTTGGTTGAGAACCCTGCCCTAGATCCCTTCCTTCTCTTGTGACTTTTTCAGCAACTTCTTTAGGCTCTAACTCCATGCCCTCTTGACCTAAAGATGTGAAATTCGGAGGGGAGTTAGTCTAAAGTATTGTAAACAAATTATTCTAAAGAACTTACCTGAGATAATGACTCCTTACCTTGCTTCTTTACGTCCAAAAAGTAAGGGTCGCACAGTTCAGAACTATGCCCTATTTATAGAGTTTGGGCTAGGGTTTGAGGATTAGATCGAGTTTAGAGTCCTTATTTCATCAAATCCTGATCTCTAAGAGTCCTTAGAGTCTTTACAATCCTTCCCAAGTCGATCCATAGTGGATAGGAACATCAAGCTCCAATCCTTTCATGAGTCCCTTCACTTACGGAACTAACAGGAATGTAACGGTCGAGTGCCCATGCGTTACATGTCTGTGGCGGTCTTACGATAGACCGTTACAGTCATCGTAGCTTAAAGTTTCAATTTATAAAAACTCTTTTGTTAATTATCTAAATAATTATCTTATATTATTAGTATTTATCCTTAAAAAAATCCGTGGATAGGCTTAAATACCTTCTAGAATATGGGCCTAACTT
Source organism: Amorphophallus konjac (assembly GCA_022559845.1). Taxonomy (NCBI): domain Eukaryota; kingdom Viridiplantae; phylum Streptophyta; class Magnoliopsida; order Alismatales; family Araceae; genus Amorphophallus; species Amorphophallus konjac. The sequence continues at coordinate 342,208,043 of CM040118.1, read as the reverse complement.
AATGGGCCTGAGTTTAAAACCTTTTAGACTTTAATTAAGTTGGTTGGGTTAATTGATCAACACTATTTGGCCTTTTAATGACTTATTTAATCAAATAGACCAATTATAAATTTTATTTAGGCCTTTATAATTTCTATAAAATTATTTAAAATTTCTGGGGCACTACACCCTCCGTTCAAGTTCGTCGGTCGCCATGTTGGCCTCCCGGCAATTAGGAGCTTGCCCCGGGAACCCCGTGGGTGAGCCTCCACTTTTCCCCCGTGACCTTTTGGGATATGGAGAAATGCTGCCAAATTTCACCATCGATTTAATGACTTGTATGATCATCTTGCTGATGTTAATAAACAACTAAGCTACCCATGATGGTTAATACACCTAAGATAATTCTATCAACAAAACACTTAGCGTAGTGTCTGTGGGCCTGCCTCGAACTGGGATAAATTGTGCTCGAGTATGAACCTCGCACGAGACTGAATCAATCAACTTCTGCCCTAATAAATATGATGATCAAAGTATGAATGAATCATTGAGTTCTAATAAAAGAGGTTTATAGCTTGAATTGAGCCTTGAACAAAACTAATAAAAACTTCAAAAAGAACCCTTCTTCTATACCGGCGTGGCCTAATCCGGCGCCCAAACTGACGCGCCGGATTTGTCCCCCTCTCAAATTCTTTTTTTTTCGGCTCTCTGAAACGGCGTGGGGACTAATCTGACGCGCCCTCTGCCGCGCCGGATTACCCTCCTTCTCCTCATACCCCCTACGCCGGATTAAACTTCATACACACCCCCACGCCAGTTTAGTCTCCACTTGTACCTCTATCAGCCCTTTTATTGCCCTACCTCGTACAGAGTCGACTCCACATCTGAGGAGTCGACTTCATGCTTCAACTTGTTTTCCCTTTCTTGGCTTTCTATTCAGGAGCTAAGTGCTATCATCAGTCCCCCCGTTACCCCAATAGATCGATCGCTTTCTTTCTGGTTAATAGTTCATCCCTTTGTCATGCTTAACTCATGATCCTTCCCCGAGTGGGTAAAAAGAATGGTGATGGTCTCATTGATAAATCTCTTTTGAGTTTGCTCACACAATGCACCCTCATGCATCTATATATACACATATGTACATTTATCATTATTGCTTGTTTGTCATCATCCCGACCTCTCGGTATATCAAATTGTGATTTACGGAAGGTCGGATTAGATCTGGCTGAAAGCTCTCACTATGCGCGATGGTGGTCCTCGGACCTACGTCCTCCGCCCTGTACCGGGGGTCAGATCAATAAATATGATTGCATTGCATGCATGTATGTCTAGATCTTGCATTGCATAATCTCATCCTTTTAATATGCATATCCTTATATACCTGCTCTGCCCCGGTGGTTCTTTATCTTGACAATTAATCAAGGGTTTTCCTCCTTCCCGGAGGATGTAATTAACGTCATAGCCTTTACGGTATGACGGACTTCCGATCCCGACACGGATGTGAACGTGTCACATAGACATTTTTTTTAAGAGAAAAGAAAAAATGATTTTAAAATCGAAATGGGAAGAAATGTGCTAAAATATGTGGGACATGAGGAAAGAAAAAGGGAATGAGCATGAGATGCTCTATGGAGGGTGATCGCCAGAGGGGTTACCTCAAAATATCAAAGATGATCGCATGTACCTTGTGTGAAGCTGGGAAATTGCAAGTTCTTCCTTCTTCCTTCTACCGACCGGCCGATGAAGGGGGTTTATAGCTTGATTACCCTTGCAAGAAAACACACAAAATAAACAAAGATGTGGATTAGCCAAGTGAGGTGTAGTATCAATGCTCTAAAAGTATAAAATCAATCAAATCAAACATGAACACACCTTGTGTGTTTTGGTTTAAACCCCTTAAGAGGAGTAACAAGGGATGGGATATGGATGCAATGAATATGCAAAGCAAATATATATGATGTGGTGACGACGTCTCTAGCAGAGAACTAGAAGAAAAGGGTGCATGTGATGATGATATGCTAGTAATAACAAATACGATAAACTGAGAGGAGAGTGCCCGTTCTGCTGTGTGTGCAGCAGTAAAGGGAGGGAACAAGAGCCGCGGCTGCAGCAGATGAAGAATCAGCGGATGAAGATGCTGTCGGAGGAAGAAGAAGATCCCCACGGAGGAAGATCTGTTGGCTGGACGAAGGATGCCCGTGAAGGAAGAACTGCCGGCTAGAGGAGCCTGCAAAAAAGAAAGAAACTCTCTCTCTCTCTGTAAAAGGCTCTCGCTGTGTTCTTCTTAACCCTCTTAATTCTTCTCTCGCGCGTGAGGAATCGAGGGGTATTTATAGGCCCAAAAATCCTTGCATCAATAGGATTAAAATAAGACAATCAATCCTCCAACAAGGATCCCTCTTCCCAATCGAACACAAGGTGTAAAATGGGGAAAGGATCATATCTGGAAGGTAGCAGGCGAAACGGAGACGGAAGTGAAAATGACGACCTGAAGAGGGGCGTCAATTTAAATGACGACATCCACTCAGTCATTAATTCCTGGATTTAATTATAGAAATAAAGAACTTTCCTAATTTAAAATTGACAAATGACGCCTGTTTGATTGGGCGTCAAATAATAAACGCCCCCCATGCGGGCGTCAATCCTTTGAATTTTATTTTGTGTAGGATTCGTAAAATCCAGGAAACAACTTCTGTTTGAACAGTCGTTTCTTTGTGAAATCATGACCCCCATCAGGTCGTCAGTTAAATGACGCCCTTCCTCTAAGCGTTAATTACAATTATTATGGGAAAAATACCAAATAAATAGAAAAACTTCATATTAAGGCAATATTGAAGTCCACTTTGGGGCGTCACGTGGTGACATAAGGTTTACTCATCATAGCATCGATTTTGGCGTGTCTACAGCTGTCCCGCCTGGGCGTCTGCTTTGCAAGGGAGAGAGACGGAATGAAGCGAAAGTGCAACAAGCGGAATGAAGTGGGAACAGACTGATAAGTAGATGTCAAGGTGTGATGTGACATGCCTCCGACACTAAGTGTTAGAAATCTTTCCCGGATTGTGAACGAAACAACCTTGGATGATTACGAGAAAGTAATGATCGGCTGGATGAAGGAACTAAACTTAATAAACGAAGTGTGCGCGAGGGCACAGAAGGAAAGACACCATTGGAGAGCGGTTACCAGCCAATGTGGACGTGCTACAACCAAGGTGGGTTTGTAGAAAAGTAAAATGAATTGAGATAAGGAATCCAGCGAACAAATGCTTTCAAGGATCCAGCCTGAGCGGCTTCAAGGAGAACCTAGTACTTGATTTGGAATGGAATATCTCATGTCAATTCAAATTAAGAGCAAGCGGCCCTCATTATTGGCTTAATATGAGAATTTTCATTATTAAAGCTCAAAGTCCTACATGATGCATGCTGGGCTAAAAGAAAAATTAAAACAAACAAAAATATAAGATAATCAAGGAAAATATTGTTAAACCATCCAGACTTGGTCAAGAATCTAAATCTCTAAGTTGATACTAAGCCGAAGTCCGTTTATCCACGCATCAACTCAGAAAGTGGAACTGTCATCCCAAACATTAAATGACCCAATGGCCTATCCGTGTGATTAAGACTCCCCTGGAACTATCACTATTTTTGATGAAGGGGAACTCAAATTCTAGGTTCATCAGAACCACAAGGTCCTTGATATGCTATAATAGCGTAGATATCATATAGTAACAATGCATACATGAAAGAATACAAGGGATGGAATGATATTACCAGTGGAATAAATCCAACCATTTCAAGACCTGCATGGATTGCGCCTTCTGTGCTCAAAAATCATTAGCTCATAAAAAGATCGTTAGCTCATTAAAGCTCAAAATATGATCATAAGTGCATGACACAAGCAATTTCAATAAGATATAATAGCACTTAAGTTCATGATAATCAAAATACTGTAAAACAGCTCAAAAGATGTAAGCTTAGGAAATGACGACTCTGCATTAAGGCGTCATAATCATAAATGATGACAGACATGGGTGCGTTAATTATGATTACCATTAGACTTGGAATCGGACTGAAAATGACGCCCACACAAGAGGCATTAAATAAATGACGACACTGAGAATGTCGTTAATCAATGAAATGACGCCAGCATCTATGTCGTCAATTAACTATCTCACTGGCGCTCCGTTCCCTGCTCGGAATCAAACCCCCAGCGACTTAATTCTCATTCGAACACAAACTGATTGTTCTAACGGCTAGCCAAAGCTCCAAATCATTATAAAAGGAAGTACACATCCTCTACTGCATACATCAAACGCCTGAGAGCTGCGATAAAGAACCAGAGAACCGAAGAGAAGTACATACAAATTATTTCTTTAAATCGGAAGAAGGGATGGACAAGATGATGATGATGCGGAGGCCTTCTAAGAAGCCTATGATGGGATTTCCTAGGATCTCTGAAGTTACAAGCCATATTAGTGGGAGGATAGCTAAGGGCCAAGTAAGTTATTTGATTCTATTTTAAGCTTTCATCTTATTCTATCTTCTCTCTCTTCTTCCAAAAAAATTTAGATTGCATTCTCTTCTTTTATCTTTCATTTTTATCAGGACTACCCAAATGTACCGGGTCCAAGGAGGTTCTTGAAAATCAAGTGGCTCCCCCTACTCCTCTCTAAGCTTTCTTTAGATATGAGGTCTTTTCTTTCAAGATGGCACTTGCTTGGTCTTGTAACCCATGCTACTCAATATGATGATATCCACTTTGATTGGGCCTCCATTGGAGCACTCATAGAGTTATGGCACCCCAACACTCATACCTTCCTCTTCCCTACCTTTGAAGCCACTATACTCCTAGAGGAAGTAGAGATGCTCCTTGGGTTGAGAAAGATGAAGCAAGGAGAAGAGTCAAAGATGGATAGCATGACTAAACCAATAAATGCCCATGACATGCTTACTAGCCTCATACCAAGCCCAAATCTAGTGAACCAAATCAAAGCCTACAAAGGAATTAATCTTCTAAAGTTAGCCTCATGGGTATACAAGAATATGGATAAAGCCCAAGAGGATGAGAACTTGTTAGAGAGAGTAATGAAAGGCTTTACAATATGCATGGTAGGAGCTCTCCTCTTCCCTTCAATAGAAGACCACCTAGAGGAATGCCACTTGAGTGCCATAGCTAGTATTTGGAAAGGAAAAAGGATAGGTCCGGCGGTGCAAGCCAACTTATACAATGGGCTTACCTCGGCTTCATTGGGATGGCCTCTCTATGGGTCAATGCTACTTCTCTCGTGTTGGGTGGACCTCCACCTAAAGTGTTGTGTAGTGGACAGCGGATCTAGAGGGGAGGGGTGAATAGATCAGCCCCACTTTTCATAATGTGGCCCTCTATATAGCTACTTAAAATGAATTGCAGCGGAATAGAAACTAGCTTCCAAGTGCGTTATGATTTGCTTAGCAAGATAAGCAAGATATATAACAATTCGATCCTAAGCATGCACCTAGAACGAATCAATCACACAAGCAAACCACACTAGACAGGATTTTAAGGTGGTTTGGACTGAATCCTCAGTCCTACGTCCACCTCTCACCAAAACCTAGTGAGGCTTCACTTGTGCAGCGCACAGAACTGTAAATCGGAAACCACCGATTGCCTTCCTACTCACCACCTGGTAGGGATGTCAACCGCAAATTGGAACAACCTCCAATTGCCTTCCTACTAACCACCGGTAGGGATGAATCACACTTTCAATGTTTAAACAATAATGAAAATGAAACAAATGTGAAGGAACTAAAACAAGAGATTGAGTTGTGAGTGAAAATGAATTGGCCCTTGTATGAAATGTTGATCAGCAACAAGGCTCCTCTTGGCTTCAACTCAATCTTCTTGATTCACCCTTGATTGGGTGAATGTTCTTCACGGAGTACTGTTCACGTGAACAATACCTCTTCCTTCAATTCTTCTCTCTTGATCTTCTCTTTGAACTTCTTTGAATGAATGAAGGAGATGATGAAGCTACCTTGAATCTTGATTGCTTCTTTAGCTTCTAGGAGTTTGAATGCTTGAAATATCACCTTGAATGAGGTGGAAAGAACTTGAATGGATGAAGATGATTTCCTTTGAAGAACTTGAATCAAACCAGCTTCCTTGGATCACTTTGATAGCCTTGCTTTGATGTAATCTTCCTTGAGGTTTGCTGGCTTTGATTTGAGCTTGATTCCCCTTTGATTGGATGAAGAACACCTTCACGAACTACTGTTCACGTGAACAGTAGCTCGTCTCCAAGCTCTCTTGTAACCTCCCTTGCAGCCACCCTAGATCTCACAAGAAGCCCCTTGAAGCATTAGGGTTTCTAACCCTCTTACAAGAGTTTTATAGACCTTGAATGGTCTATGGACACCCTCCAGACCAGATCCACAATTTGTGGGGGATTAGGTGTCTTTAGGATTAAACAAATCAATGTTGAATGGCCCTTTTCGAAGTTGGAAACAAAGTCAACAATTGATGGCTCGGGGCTGGCGGTCGACCGGAATTCATGGGCCGGTCAACCGGAACCTGCTGCAGCCAGAACTTTTCGGCTCTGGCAAAGTCGGTCGACCGGACGCCTGGGGGCGGTCGACCGAAACCTGTAACAACGTCATCATTTCGGTTCTGGGAAAACCGGTCGACCGGCCAAGGTGTATAGGTCGACCGAAATCTGTAAACGTTGACATTTTGAGGCTCTGGCAAATCAGGTCGACCGGCCAAAGCGTGTAGGTCGATCGGAAAGACCTGTACCTGCAAAATTGAACTGTTAGCCCAAGGAAACATGTCCATAGGTCAAGATATTCATGTTCTCATCATTTTCATGTATTTTGGGATTGAAATCAATTTAGATTATGCTATGAGCATTTCTAAATTTTGTTCCGGGAGCTCCGCCTCCGGAAACCCCTGTAAGGGGCGCTGCCCCCTTGACCCCCGCGACCTGACCGGGCATGTCGATCCCCGCGATCTGACCGCGCAGGTCGATCCGCGTGCAAGGGCGCAACATTCAGCGTTCACGTTCACCATTTCCACTTGATTCCTTGTCCATTCATTGGCGCACCTGTCATGAACAAAAACATCACGTATGTCAATCACATGAAGGTGAAAAACATCAATGACTAATAGTGTTTAGCCATTATCAAAACCAAGAATACATTAGAACTCATATGACCATAGAATGATGTCGAATGACCCAAGTGACCATATGAACTCAAGTGACCATAGGGGCACAACATTCTCCCCCTTTTTGATGATGGCAACACTGTGAGTCATTATATGGCAGAGATATCCAATATGGCAAAGTGTATGACATATGCAACCTATGCAACTCAAGATCCATGATAGTAAAACATGGGAATGCGGATTTGTATGCATGGATGATCAAAGCATGTGAATGCTATATGGGAATACTATGATGATCAAAGCATGTGAATGCTATATGGGAATGCTAGGCATAATGTGATATGGGAATGCTATGTATAATGTGACGGTTGCATGATGACTGATGAAACCGATGAAGGCTCTCCCCCTCAACAAGGACTCCCATGTCCACAACCTCAACAAGGACTCACAAAAAGAATTCTCCCCCTTTGCCAACAGTAAAAAGGAGCAATAAAGTGAAATATCTGTGAGACCAGAGCGGAAAGGAGTGAAGAGCAAGCCATTATATGCAAACTTGAAGTAGATTGTGAGCAACATGTATGGTTCAAAGCTAATGAAATCCGAATTCATCAACAGAGTTCGAAAAGCAGCTACATCCAAGATTTAATAGAAATGAACTAAAAAGACATATCATGGCAGTGCTTAACCGTCCCTTGTCTTATATATCCATATTCAATAACTAGAAAGGGAATAACACCAGAACTCGTATTGAGGCTAAACAATCATGACTAGAGCATGGAATTGTATGATTGAGGCAAGAGGTGTCATATTTCGATTTTCAATATCTGTAGTATATGAAGGCACATGACTCATATTTTACGAGCAGTCAAGTTTAGTACATCCCTCCTAGCCGTAAGAATACACGTTGTTTAGATGCCAATATCCCTAGGTATTTGGCAAGACTGACTGTAATGCTTCAGAATGAACAGAGATAGCAGAGTCGCGTCATGACATATCCGATCTCATTTCTATGATGAGAAGATATATTTCTCAGCAATTGTGCTAGTGCTCTGCCTAGAGTCCAAATAGAAGTAAGACAGAGATAATAGAGGCACATCATGACATATCATTCGTCACTTGATGTGATGACGTGACATATTTCTCTGTGCAACAATATCATTGCTCTGCAAATAGATTTTCAAGAAGTCCAGCTCATCAAGATGTTTAAAAATAATACTAAGCTCTAGAGTATCACCAAGATTATCATGAAGTCTGGATTTTAGATATCAGGATAGTCATTCAAAGCATAATATGCAATCTTTAGTTAAGGTCTATTAAAACCATAAAACATAGATGATTTCAAAACGAATATTTCAGAGCTGCAAGGAAATCATTAAATCTGAACCATTTTCATTGATTGGACAATCATGAGGGCATATAATAGAAAGCTCTTACACCATATATTCGACACTCCCAGGAGCTCAAACCAGACTATAAGCCAAGAAGTAGATTACAAGAGGTTAAGAGAATCAGCAAAACTCCCCCTAAAGATATGCAATGGATGCGCGAAGGAGTTATATTTGCAATCAAGTTGAATGACAAATGAGGTTGGCCTAGTCACTCATGAAGGTGCCAGAAATGAAATGTATGACCCAACCCATGGTTGTACACTTATTAAATGCAACAGAATGAAGATGAAATATATGCATGAATGCTGCACAAGGACAACTCCCCCTTACTATATGGCCTATATGCGACATTGACGCATGGTACTTGGCGGAGGTGAAACCTCACGCATATTGAGTGCTTCGTGACAAGCATAACTTACCCTTCCATACATCAACATTTGATATACCATGGCCATGCGAGAATGATGCTACACAAACCATACAATGCATTATGAACATGAACTCAATTCATTATTATGCAACTACATGCAATGCGACACCATATGCAAAAAGACATATTGACATATAAACAATGCATGAATGTAAAACACACAACTAATTGAATAGGATTATCAATTCAAATTCTTATTGGCCTGAGGTCGGCAAAGACCAAGCTCCCTTCTTTGTGTTGAAAACCTGTCATTACACAAAGGGTTGGTAAAGATATCAGCAATCTGATTCAATGTATCAACAAAATGCAGTTCAAAGTTTTTCTTACCGACCTCATCTCTAATGAAGTGATGCCTAATCTCAATATGCTTAGTCCTAGAGTGCTGGACTGAATTTTTGGCAAGGTTGATAGCACTAGTGTTATCACACAGAATGGGAACACAACCAAGATCCACCAAGTAATCTTGGAGTTGGTGTTTAATCCACAACACTTGGGTGCCACAGCTCCCCGCAGCAACATATTCTGCCTCCGCGGTTGAGAGGGCAACCGAGTGTTGTTTCTTGGAGGCCCAAGAAACTAAACACCCGCCTAGAAACTGGCAATAGCCACTAGTACTCTTACGATCCAGCTTGCATCCAGCGTAATCCGCATCAGAATAAGATATAAGAGATAAATCACATGATGACGGATACCACAATCCCAAATCTTGAGTGCCGGCAAGATATCAAAGGATACGTTTGACGGTAATCAAATGGGATTCTCTAGGACTAGCTTGAAATCTAGCACAAAGGTAAACACTAAACTGGATATCTAGTCGAGATGCAGTCAAGTAAAGCAAAGAGCCAATCATACCTCTATAGACCTTTGCATCCACCAATTTATCATTCTCATCCGAATCTAGTGAAGTTGAGGTGCTCATAGGAGTTGCAATGATTTTACTGTTTGCCATGTCAAATCTTTTCAATAGCTCTTTAATGTATTTGGCTTGACTTATGAAGCACCCATCGTCTCCTTGGTTGACCTGCAAACCGAGAAAGAATTGAAGTTCTCCCATTAGGCTCATCTCAAATTCGCTAGTCATGAGGTTAGCAAATTCCTCACACATTTCAGATTTTGTAGAACCAAACACAATATCATCAACATAAATTTGAACAATCAAGATGTTCTTACCTTGCTTCTTGGTGAAGAGTGTTTGATCTACCTTACCTCGTGTGTACCCTTTTTCAATGAGGAATGAGCTTAGCCTTTCATACCAAGCTCTTGGTGCTTGCTTAAGTTCATAAAGCGCCCTGTCTAGCTTGTATACAAAATCTGCATTGTTAGAGTTCTCAAAGCCAGGGGGCTGCTCAACATAGACTTCTTCTTTGATCAAGCCATTCAAGAAAGCACTTTTGACATCCATTTGATATAGCTTTATCCTAAGGGAGCATGCAAAGGCAAGTAAAATTCTGATGGCTTCGAGTCTAGCAACAGGGGCATAAGATTCATCAAAGTCTACCCCAAACTCTTGATTATACCCTTGAGCCACCAATCTAGCCTTGTTTCTTATTATCTTGCCATCCTCACTTAGTTTGTTCCTAAAAACCCATTTAGTGCCTATTACAGATTGTGATGAAGGTCTAGGAACAAGATGCCAAACTTTGTTTCTTTCAAACTGGTTTAACTCATCTTGCATGGAATTTATCCAGTTTTTATCTTTTAAAGCATCATCAATGTTTTTGGGTTCATGCTGCGAGACAAGAGCAAGTTGATCTAATTCTTCCACAATTTTAAAATGTGACCTTGTTCTAGGTGAGTCATTCAAGCTGCCAAGGACATTCTCCAAGGGATGATCCTTATGAGTTCTAATGTTTGTAGAATCGTTACCTTCTCATGGAGCTTGATCCCTTGCATTGCTTGATTCAGCTAGGTCACCGTCTTCTTCTTGTGGAGAATCACTCTTGTCCTTCATGTTTAGGAATTCCCCATCTTCATCATTTTTCCTGCAAGAGTTATCATTGTTAGAATCATGATATTCATCAAAGGAAACATGGGGTGATTCTTCCACAATTTGACTTTTAATGTTATAAATTCTATAAGCCATAGATCTATCAGAATATCTAAGAAATATATCTTCATCGCTCTTGGGCTCGAATTTATCTAAATCTCTTTTGTCATTATTGTGAATGAAGTATTTTGATCCAAAAACTTTCATATGATGCAGAGAGGGCATTTTACCTTTGAGCAACTCATAGGGAGTCTTTTTGGTGTGAGACCTTACCATTGACCGGTTGATAATGTAACATGCCGTATTTACCGCTTCGGCCCAAAATTTCCTTGGAAGTTGCCGTTCGGCAAGCATTGTCCTCACCATCTCTATGAGTGTTCGATTCTTTCTTTCAACAATCCCATTTTGCTCGGGGGTTCTTGGTGTAGAGAATCGGTGTGAAATGCCTTCTGACCTGCAAAAATTATAGAAATCAGTATTATCAAATTCACCACCGTGATCAGATTGAATCTTGGAAATCTTAAACTCACCGTCCTGCTTTATCTTCAAATAGAGTGCCTGAAACTCATTAAAAGTATCATTTTTGTGTGTGAGGAAGAAAACCCATGTGAACCTAGAGAAATCATCCACCAAGACATATCCATATTTTCTACCACTTAAACTAGCAGTTCTGGTTGGACCAAATAAGTCCATATGAATTAGCTCGAGTGGTTTGGAAGACAAATATGAGGATCTAGCCTTGAAGGATTTTCTAGTTTGTTTACCAAGGGCACATGCATCACACAACTTGTTTTCTTGTTTAAAAGATAATTCAGGCAAACCTTTCACCATTGAATGCTTTAACAATTTATGTAGAACATTGTAGCTAGCATGTCCTAGTCTATGATGCCATAACCATGCAAGTTCAGATTTTGGTGCAGCAAGACAAAGATTTGCATGAGCAGGATCATCTAAGTCAATCATGTAGACATTGTTGACTCTTTTAACAAATTTTTTTACCTTGTCAGATTTTGGTTCAAAGATTTTACATGCATGAGAGTCAAACAATATTTTATGACCTTTATCACACAATTGACTTATGCTAAGCAAGTTGTATTTCAATCCTTCAACTAACAACACATTTCCAATGGAGTTGGAGAGGTTCTTACCTACATTACCTGTTCCAGTGATTTTTCCTTTGTTGTTTCCTCCAAATGTGACGTATCCTCCTTCCTTTTCCTCCAAGAGACAAAATTTTGATTTGTCTCCCGTCATGTGTCTTGAACAACCGCTATCAAGGTACCACCTGTTATGCATGGCTGCAAGACACTCCTTCACAAAGAATTAAGCAATGGGGTTTGGAACCCAGCAAAACTTGGGTCCCACCAACTTCTTCAAGTTTTCAAAACATGATACCATCTCTTTCGGAATCCAAACCTTTCTAGCATTCATGTTTTCTTTGCTTAATGCAGGAATTTTCTTTTCAACTTTGACATTCATTTTCTGTTTGGAGGTTCTTTGTTGAACTTTGTGAAAGTTTGAAAAGGCTTGCTTCTTAAACCATTGAGGCCGTTGGCTGGTTTTAGATTGAAAATGATTGTTTTGCCACCTAGGGGATTGGTGCACACAGAAATCACAATTACCCCACAAGTGAGGTGGTGTTGGCCTAAGTGATGGAGCACCCCAGTTATAGTGATACCAAGAAGGCTGAGCAGGTAAAGGCCAAGAATGTGTTGACCTATGCTGCTGGGAAGATTGGCCTTTCTTAGGCTTTTGGGCAGTCTTCTTGGGGATTTTGGTGATTGCCTCTTCAATCTTTTCTTTCCCTTTCTCCTTTTATTTTTGCTGGTTTTGTGTGGGAGTTGTGTTCGAGGTGGAGGCTTCGGAAGATGAAATGAATGTAACAATTTTGAGCCCAATTGGCCTTTTGTTTGTTGGTTCAAAACCTAACCCTTCCTTGTTGAAGTTCATTCTAGTACCTAGCAATGCATCTAGGTTTTCTCTTCCATCCACAAACTTTTCTAAAGATTGTTGTTTATCCTTCAACTCTTTTTGTAGGTTTTCGATATTTTGAAGAAGTTGAATATTGACTTGTTTGACAGCTTCATACTTTTCATTGCTCAATTTACTATCTTTTTCATAGCTTTGCATTTTGAGCTTCATGCTATCAATTTCATTTCTCAAATCCTCATTTTCAGTTTCCAAGTCAGCCATTTCTTTTCTTCCTTCCTCCAAATTTTAAATCATTTTCTTAAGATCTTCAATTTCAGTCTCAAGTATAGCATTCTTATGATTGGTTTCATGATCGTGCACAAAAGAATTGATTTTCTTTTTCAATGATTTATTTTCCTTTTTGTACATGTTATATTTTTCCATCAGTTGTATATATGCTTCCTCCCAATCATCAACAGTATAATCTTCAAATGGAGAAGTTACCTCGGTTTTTTCATCACCTTTGGCCATAAGGCAAAGATCTCCTCTTTCCTTGTCCGAGGAGCTGGTTTCATCATCACTTTCTTCTTCGTCGCTCCAAGTGGACACCATGGCCTTGTTCTTCTTCTTGCCCTTCCATTTGTCAGCCTTTTTGAGTCTGTCAGGACAATCAGTCTTGTAGTGCCCTGGTTTATTGCAAGAGTAACAAATGATTTTGTCATGTTTCTTGAAATTTTCAGAATTAGTTTTGAAACCATTTCCCACCTTAGATCTTCCTCTCAAGAACCTCTTACCTTCCTTTCTCAGAAATTTTCCAAACTTACGTGTAAGCATGGCCACGTCATCCTCATCTCGCTCACTAGCTGAATCCTCACTTTCATCGGAGGAGTTTTGACGGCTAGGTCCTGCTTTAAGAGCTAAAGACTTTTTCTTTGGTGTCTCAACCTCTTTGCTCTTAAGGTTGATCTCATAGGTCATTAGTGACCCAATGAGTTCATCTACCTTTATAGTGGAAAGATCTCTGGATTCTTCCACCACGGTAGCCTTCGTGTGCCATGCTGAAGTTAATGATCTGAGAATTTTTCTTACAATTTCTTGCTCTATGTATTTCTTTCCCAAATCAGTTAAACTATTAGTAAGCACAGTCAATCGAGCATACATATCTCGAATTGACTCATCAGGCTTCATGCGGAACATTTCATATTCAGAAACTAAAATGTTGGCTTTCGTTTCTCGTACCTGAGAGGTTCCTTCGTAGATTACCTCTAACTTATCCCACATTTATTTTGCAGATGCGCAGGTAGCCACTCTTGAGAATTCTACTGGATGGAGTGAGCATTGCATGATGTGTTTAGCATTCCAGTTGACAGTAGATTGCTTTATCTGTTCTTTGGTCCACAAGTCCTCATTATCCGTAAGCTCATACGGACCTTTGCTGATCACTCGCCAAAGTTCGTAGTCTTGGGCGCGAATGAACACCTGCATACGATGTTTCCAATAGGGATAATTAGATCCAGTGAAATAAGGAGGCCTATTCACGGCATGTCCTTCGGGTAGAAAACCCTTGGACGTTGATCCACCATTTCTCTCAAGGTCGTTGGACCCCATAATGAGAGATTAGGCTCTGATACCACTTGTTGTGTAGTGGACAGCGGATCTAGAGGGGAGGGGTGAATAGATCAGCCCCACTTTTCGCAATGTGGCCCTCTATATAGCTAGTTAAAATGAATTGCAGCGGAATAGAAACTAGCTTCCAAGTGCGTTATGATTTGCTTAGCAAGATAAGCAAGGGAAGAGGGAATCAGAGGTTGGGGCGTTGAATGAGTCAGTAGTCCGGGTGGAGGTCCATCCTTCTCATATAACAATTTGATCCTAAGCATGCACCTAGAACGAATCAATCACACAAGCAAACCACACTAGACAGGATTTTAAGGTGGTTCGGACTGAATCCTCAGCCCTACGTCCACCCCTCACCAAAATCCGGTGAGGCTTCACTTGTGCAGCGCACAGAATCGCAAATCGAAAACCACTGATTACCTTCCTACTCACCACCTGGTAGGGATGTCAACCGTAAATTGGAACAACCTCCAATTGCCTTCCTACTAACCACCGGTAGGGATGAATCACACTTTCAATGTTTAAACAATAATGAAAATGAAACAAATGTGAAGGAACTAAAACAAGAGATTAAGTTGTGAGTGAAAATGAATTGGCCCTTGTATGAAATGTTGATCAGCAACAAGGCTCCTCTTGGCTTCAACTCAATCTTCTTGATTCACCCTTGATTGGATGAATGTTCTTCACGTAGTACTGTTCACGTGAATAGTACCTCTTCCTTCAATTCTTCTCTCTTGATCTTCTCTTTGAACTTCTTTGAATGAATGAAGGAGATGATGAAGCTACCTTGAATCTTGATTACTTCTTTAGCTTCTAGGAGTTTGAATGCTTGAAATATCACCTTGAATGAGGTGGAAAGAACTTGAATGGATGAAGATGATTTCCTTTGAAGAACTTGAATCAAACCAACTTCCTTGGATCACTTTGATAGCCTTGCTTTGATGTAATCTTCCTTGAGGTTTGCTGGCTTTGATTTGAGCTTGATTCCCCTTTGATTGGATGAAGAACACCTTCACGAACTACTGTTCACGTGAACAGTAGCTCGTCTCCAAGCTCTCTTGCAACCTCCCATGCAGCCACCCTAGATCTCACAAGAAGCCCCTTGAAGCATTAGGGTTTCTAACCCTCTTACAAGAGTTTTATAGACCTTGAATGGTCTATGGACACCCTCCAGACTAGATCCATAATTTGTGGGGGATTAGGTGTCTTTAGGATTAAACAAATCAATGTTGAATGGCCCTTTTCGAAGTTGGAAACAAAGTCAACAATTGATGGCTCGGGGCTGGCGGTCGACCGGAATTCATGGGCCGGTCGACCGGAACCTGCTGCAGCCAGAACTTTTCGGCTCTGGCAAAACCGGTCGACAGGACGCCTGGGGGCGATCGACCAAAACCTGTAACAACGTCATCATTTCGGTTCTGGGAAAACCGGTCGATCGGCCAAGGTGTATAGGTCGACCGAAATCTGTAAACGTTGACATTCTGAGGCTCTGGCAAATCAGGTCGACCGGCCAAAGCGTGTAGGTCGACCGGAAAGACCTGTACCTGCAAAATTGAACTGTTAGCCCAAGGAAACATGTCCATTGGTCAAGATATTCATGTTCTCATCAATTTCATGTATTTTGAGATTGAAATCAATTTAAATTATGCTATGAGCATTTCTAAATTTTGTTCCGGGGGCTCCGCCTCTGGAAACCCCCGTAAGGGGCGCTGCCCCCTTGACCCCCGCGACTTGACCGGGCAGGTCGATCCCCGCGACCTGACCGCGCAGGTCGATCCGCGTGCGAGGGCGCAACATTCAGCGTTCACGTTCACCATTTCCACTTGATTCCTTGTCCATTCATTGGCGCACCTGTCATGAACAAAAACATCACGTATGTCAATCACATGAAGGTGAAAAACATCAATGACTAATAGTGTTTAGCCATTATCAAAACCAAGAATACATTAGAACTCATATGACCATAGAATGATGTCGAATGACCCAAGTGACCATATGAACTCAAGTGACCATAGGGGCACAACATAAAGTTCGATCCATGCCAAGAAACCTAATCGGCCTCAAAAATCTTTTCAAAAAGCCCTCTCCGGTACATGACGGATTCTCTTGGCCTATGTGAGAGGGTGACTAATCGGGTGCCAAAGCTCAAGAAGAGAAGTGATTGGAGGAGCTACTTCAAGACCATGCCAAAGGACGGTTTCACTTGAACACTGGGGTTCCTCAAGACCCAAGAGCTTCACTCAAGACTATCCTCTGGCATCGAGTTACGACTAATTGGTGGGACCGACTTCGTCCTCTACAACGCTCACCGGTGCCTCCCACAACTTGGACTACCTCGGCACACCTTTGAAGAACCTTCTCATCTTCCACCACTCAAAAGGAGGGAACTAGGCTCAAGTGGAGATCAAGAAGAAGTCAAGACAATCATGGCTCAATGGAAGGTTGGTTTACTTCGTAGGTCCAAGACACATGTTGAAGAAGAAGAAGACAAATGCAAATCTTATGTAATAGCACTTAGGAAGATAAGGCCCATGGTGGCTCATTGAATGTAACAATGATTTTCTTTGATGAAATAAAGGATCTTTCCTTAATTGAGCCAAAAAAAACATTTTTATAACAATCTTATCTTCCAATTTAATGTGATTCTATCTGATTTAACATAGTGTCGGGTCTCTATTCTGAGCCGCACCTTCTTTGATGGCGTCAATTCCTCAAATAACGCCCTAGCACATGTCGTCAATCTCTTTTAATCAATTTCAAAATAAAGACCATAATTGACGCCTATTCAAACCGGCGTTGATTAATTCGCGCCCCAACCGAAGGCGTTAATCGACTTAAATTCTTTAAAAGTATTTCCTTGATTTTCCAGAAATAACGCCTTGACTCATGTCGTGCCTTATAAAACTGACGCCCATACACACTGTCGTCAATTCCAAACAGCAATCATGATGACCAATCACATCAATCAATTTCCCATTAATGCGTCTGACGACAGTCACAAGTTCCCATGTAAAATTAATTGACGACCAAGACCTTGTCGTCAGATCCATAAATCATGCCTCAATCAGATCCGTCAATTACGAGGGTGACGACACCCATTAGGGCGTCAATTCGTTTCGACCGTTAAACCCTATTTCCCGCTTTCTTCTTCTTTCTTCGTTTACTTTCCCTCTTCTTTCTCTTTCTCTGCTGCGAACCCTAACCCTAACCGAGCCCCCATTTCTTTTCTCCCCATCTCTATTTCTCTCTACTCTCTCATCTCTGCTCTCTTCACCCATGGCGGGCCCGGGTAAACTACAAAGGGTAACCGCCCCCGAGGTGGTTGACCTTGGTGACGATGCACACGCTGTGGAGGAGGAGGCTCCTCCCGCGGCGGCTGAGGGTGCTCCGACGGCGGAGCATGGCGAAGAGGAAGAAGCCGCTGAAGAACAGGAACGAATAGACGAAGGAGGAGAAAATGACAGAGAAGATGGAGAAGAAGAAGACGATGAAGATGGTGAAGACGAGGATGATGAGGAAGATGAAGAAGAAGAAAATGAATAAGAAGAGGAAAATGAAGGAGAAGAGGAAACACCGGCGACGGCGACCCCTCGACCTCGTCGGCCACGGCAGCCTCGGCAACCTCGGTAGCCACTCCGTGGAGGACTCCTAACACCCGAGTGAAGCAAGGTAGGTC
Organism: Amorphophallus konjac; assembly: GCA_022559845.1. Lineage (NCBI taxonomy): Eukaryota > Viridiplantae > Streptophyta > Magnoliopsida > Alismatales > Araceae > Amorphophallus > Amorphophallus konjac. The sequence goes on along the minus strand of CM040118.1, from coordinate 342,189,917 downwards.
CCCTACCCCAAGCCCTTCTATTTTTTTTAATTTATTTTGATTTTTATCAACTTTCTATGGCCCTCGGTGAAGGGAAGAAATGACAAACTAGTGACACAATAAAATGATGCCCCAATGGGTGCCGTCAATTCAAAAAATGCCCCCCTTCGGGTCGTTAATTCAAATTGTTTTTAATTTCTAAAAATGGATAATTCATGAAACCACGCCCTACAGCACGTCGTCATTTTAAAATCATGATGTTTAATTATCATCTGCTGTTATTTTCATGTCATTTCTTTTATTTTCGATATATGATTTTATTTGTATTTCTATTTCACGCACTGTTTATTTTAAAACTCCCCAAAAAACAACGCATCCCACTGGGGCGTTAACTCATTAAACAACGACCACATGGACGGTCGTTAATTAAAAACATTGACAATTATGATTTTTGGGACCGAAAATATCCTTTAAAACAGCGCCCCCCATAGGGGCGTTAGTTAAACGAATAACGACCCAGGGTCGGTCGTTAATTAAAATTTCGCTTAAAATCACCAGGAACACATTCTGAAATAGCGCCCCCCACAGGGGCGTTAATTAAATAAGTGACGACCGAGGATAGGCCATCAATTCGAACAGAGTACAAATTTAAACAGAATATCCACATAAGAAACTCATGAAAACTCATGTCAAAATGTTCTATTGTTTGCAGGGATTGATGAGGACTCGGATCTCCTGGGTCCAGGTTCGAGCTGCCTACTACGGGCTTCCAGATTTCCAGAGGGATAGGGTAGATGCCATGGGGTTTGGACCCTTCCTTAGTATGGAACCTATGAGACCTGACCTACCCTTGATCCAGGTTCTTAGGGATAGATGGGACAGGACTAGCCGGGCATTTCTTATGCCGTGGGGTCACATGGTTCCCAGCTTGGAGGATGTTGCTAGGATCACCGGGTTGAAGGTAGACGGGGAGGCCGTGAGCGGGATTACCCTACCTGACTATAGCGAGTTGACACAGAGGCTGCTAGGGTTAGAGACGATTGCTGAGACACCTAGCGAGTGTAGGACCATCTACCGCACTAACCTGACCATTGCTATGGGGTTGGGTGATTCTAGATAGAGGTCGAGGGAGTCTCTGGAGCAGTTCTCGCAGAGGCTGATTGGGAGAGCTAGGGCCATCTACTGCCAGGACGCAGCTCAAAGAGAGAGAGTGGACCGAGATCTGAGGAGGTTCCTTTTCCTGATGCTCAGAAGATTATTGCTCGGGACGAAAGGCAACATCATCAACTGCCGATTCTTGGGCATCCTCGAGGACTTGGAGAGCATCGGCAGATATGCGTGGGGAGCCTCTCTACTGGCGCACTTGATATCCAACCTGTCCACGGGGACGGGTCGAGAGACGACTGTTAGTGGCTTCTCACCTTTTCTTCAGGTATGCATTTTTCTTTTCTTTTATGAATATGATTGTGCGTATGAATGTCTACTAATGCAATTGTTGGATGCAGGTGTGGAGCCACCTATACATGCCGATGGGGCGTGCCAACCCTTGAGCTGGAGATGAGAGAGCCTTCCCGCTGGCATGACGCTGGCTGCCTGTTGTGACCTGAGCACCGCTCGCCTATGAGCTGCGAGTTCTTCGGAGAGAGTTCCATGACTACCCCGCCCTACTTTATGAAATATGATGACTGATATGACATGATGTGATGCTATGCATGTGAATGCAGGTGGTGTGGAGACCCTACGAGGGCATGACCGATGAGGGCTAGCCCTGGGTCGTAATGGGACAACCTCGCTTTGGGCATGAGCTTTGGGTTCATTGCCTGAACGAGATCGAGCCATTACGGCTTAGGCTGGTCATGAGGACCCTTGGCCTACACCAGGAGTGGGTCGAGGTAGGAGAGCCCAGTGGAATAGGCAGGAAGACGCGCGATCGCATGAAGGTGATAGACTGGAGAGTCCGGTTCCCAGACCAGTACGCTGACTGGCAGCGCGGCGGGACCCGGGTTACTTCACAGGCGGCGGACAGCTCCGAGTACCTCCGACGCTACTGGGAGGTTTACGCCGGTCGACCCCAGATGAGGGTCTTAGGGGTATGTATGAATGCACTTTTTTTTCCTTTTATGCAAAGTTATATATATATTATGCGACTAATATGCGTGATGAATGTAGGATGCACGGGACATAGCGGCGATGGACATGCAGGTCCACCTCCACAACCTAGAGGCCCAGCTGGCCGCCACACGGGCAGACCTACAGACCCTGGTGAGTGTTTAATTATCTATATGCAAATGAATTATTGAATTATTAATGATTATCCACTGACAATCACAATGAATGCAGTGTGCCCAGCAGGGAGCAGTAGTGAGAGAGACTGGAGGAGCCTCCAGCTCGAGAGGGCCTAGTGCAGGGACGACTGCATTAGCAGAGCAGCTTGCTGGAGCGGTGGCACGGGCTGAGGTAGCAGAGCGTGACCTCGCCACACAGGTAAGTTCAAACTCAAACTCAGAAATGACTTTGATTATATATGATTATGTGTGTTTATAAAAATTTGTTCTTACAGACTGAGGAGCTTCGAGCCTCGCTCACTTGCATCGAGGCAGGACATCGCGCGATGGCTACCCGGGTAAGTTAATAACAATTTGTTTCAGTTATTTATGAAATTGAATTTAATATGGAACTGATGATTTGTTTGATTGATTGCAGACCACAGAGCTACAGGCGGCGCTTACCCAGGCTGCACTAGCCGGGACGGAGCTGGCCATCCGCGAGCAGCGAGTCGCGGAGCTCGAGGGGGCCTTGAGGCGGCGAGAGGAGCTACCTCAGGACGTGGTAGAGCTGAGAGTCCTCCTTGACATAGAGAGGAGGGAGCGTGCCCGTGAACGGGAGCAGCACCTAGCGGAGTGGACCCGTGACCAGGAGCAGCACCTGGTGGAGCGGACCCGTGACCGGGAGAAGTAGGCGGCACACGAGCGGGAGCTTGCAGACTTGCGGGCTCAGCTAGCAGTCACTCAGGAGCGGCTACGGGCGACAGAAGAGCGCCTCCAGCACAGCTGGGACCGGGCACGTGCTGTGGGGTACGCGTTTACAAGTTCTACGTTTGTGGCAGGTTCTTCTCTCCGACATAGGAGCGAGGCAGAGGAGCAGGATCGTGCTCCAGCTACTTCTCGGGGGTCCATGCCCCCTCCACGGGTACCTCGTCGGGACGACGAGGGTGAGGTAGAGAGTAGGAGAGAGGAGGGTGGAGGCGAGAGCTGAGTGAGAGACTTACTTGTACTCCTCCACCCTCACACTTGTACTCAGATATTCATTGATATATATATATATATATGTTGTGCAACTCTAGTTTTGATGATGACAATCCACAAATCATTGAGATACTCACTTAAACATGAGTAGAAATGTTCTCCAATTTATGAATCAATAAGAACTTCATTCTTCCATGAATCTAGGTATTGATGACATTGCAGGCAGTGGTGAAGTGATATTCACTCCAAGGGCTTCACTGATCAACAGTTTGATGGAAGAGATTGAGTGTCTTGATGCATGAAGCTTCAAGTCTGCACATCGGTAGCCAGTGCATGCATTATCCAGCAAGTCTATACACTGGCACTGTTAAGTTTGTACAATCCATCGCCTTCAGATTTACCAAGTCTATACAACCTGCCTTCATGTTCAAAGTCTATACATCGACGTTGGGCATCAAAGTCTATACACTGCTCACCGTCTCATTAAGCGTCTCACACTTGCAACTCTATACATCACTGTTGAACTAAAGTCTATACAGTCGTTTCTTGAGCCAAAGTCTGTACATCGCTTGCATCTTCAAAGTCTACACATCCACAGTTGAACTCAAAGTGTGTACAGCGTCAGCAACAGTGCTGCATCTCATTTTTCCAAGTCTATACATTGGCAGCTGAACTGTAAAGTCTGCACATTGTGCTTTGAAGCTTTTCAAGTCTGTACAGCCATCCGTCTCTTCTACCGTCTCAATTAAGCCGTGAAGTCTATACAGTGCACCGTCTCTTTTAGCGTCTCATGTTGCGTCTCCTGAAAGTCTATATAATGCTACATGCGTTTCTTCAAAGTCTGTACAGTCTCCACAGAATCTTCAAAGTCTATACACTCGTCTTCAAGTGAGCAAGTCTGTACATTGGTTCAAGCCATTCAAAGTCTGTACACTGGCCTCCCGCTATCAAAGTCTATAAATTGGTCGGTGGAAAGTCTATACATCCACCGCTGAACCTTTGAGAAGCCAAAGTCTATACATTGGAGCTCGTCCAGCAAGCAAAGTCTATACAATGGCTTGTTGCGAGTAATTGAAGTCTGTACACTGGCGATACTGTACGGGAAGCAAGTCTGTGATACAAGAAATATAAAGTGATCTAGAAGGGGAGGGGATGAATAGATCACTGTTTTCAACTGATTAAAAATTACTGAAGAATGATTCACTTAAAACAAGCAATCTCGGAATTGAACCCATAAAAACGCAGTGCGGACAATAGCTCGAGTGGATAGAAGGCACACCATAAAATCACCACAGACAATCACACGAGTACCCAGAGGTTTTTAAGGTGGTTCGGGCAGACCTCTAGTCTGCCTACGTCCACCCCTCACTTCAAATCGAAGTGAGGCTTCCACTAGCACCTGCTAGCAAAGCAGACTCAGTCTGCGACAACGGCTGATTCACAGCTTCACCAGGGGAACGCCTTCCCCTATTCCTCCACACCCGGAGGGAACCCTAAGGACGCCAAGTCCCTAGAAACCAGGAAACAATTTCCTCTTCCTCCAACCGGAGGGAACACTAGTGATCTACAGTCACTAGAACCAGAGACCAATGTCTCTCTTCCTCTGAAGCCCAGAGGGAACACCTCTTCTACGAGAGGGAACAATACTGCAACCTCTGTTGCAAGTGAACCAGAGAGAACACGTCTCTCTCTTCCCCTGAACACCAGGAGGTAACACAGAGAACTTTCAATCAAGAAGGAAAAATAGATAAAAATGAAAACAAGAAAGAAGGAAGCCAAATTTCTGAAACTGGAAACAATGTAGCTCAAACTGAGCAGCAGACTTCGGATTTGATCCGTAAGTCAATACCCATCTTCTGATCACTCTTCTGCTCTCTCTTCTCTCTCAACTGGAACACTCTAGTTTCTCAGGGAGGCTCTTTCTCTTCTGCTCTCACTCAAATTTCTTTACTGTAACCTCGGAGCTCCTCACTTTTCGTAGATGGTGAGGCAGTGCTTTTATAAGCGATCAGGAGGGTGCATGCAAGGCGTGTGCTTCCCGCGCTCGATCCAGAACCTTCTTGTCACGTGCCCTTATAGCATTGGTTCCTTTAGTATTGGATCACGTGCAGCCCAGACACCGGGGAATATTCTTCCTCGGACCACCTTCTTCTTTTTGTTTTTCTTCTTCTCCTGCAAAGAAATTAAAATGATTAAAACTTAGGACCACAAAAACTAAAACTGCATGAGGTATGTGGTAGCAATACGAGATGCACTATTCTGAGAACGACACGAGATACACAAGATTACTACAGTACGAAATAAAGAGAGAATGACACGAGGTCAGATGAAAACAGCACGAGGTGAGAAGGAAATAACACGGAGTGAAACGATAGAAACACACGATCAGAGGAACCTTGACGAAGATAGAGAGAGGCAACACGAAGACATAAAAACAACACTAAGGCACAAACATAGAAATAACATGAAGACACAAGCACAAAAGATAACACGAAGACACAAACATAGAAACAACACGAAGACATAAACAAAACGACTCGAATACAAAATTGCTCGAACTTACGAACGACTCGAAGACGAGGATGACACGAAACGACACGGACTGAAACCAACTCGAAGATGAAAATAGAAACCGACACGAAGTGTGGTCACAAAGTAAAAAGGACACGGGGTCTAGGAAAAACAACACGAAGACAGAAGACGGGAACGGCTACAACGACACGTGATAAAACAGTGAAAGCAGGAAAACGACTCGAGTAACTACAGTAAATGACACGAAAACACAAGAGCAAAAATAAAAAGGATGACTCGAGATGAGCAACTAAATACTGAAGAAACGACACGAGGTTCACAGGAAAATGACTCGAAGTTCATCAGAACAGATCGAGCTGCTTCAGTAATCAGCACGAAGATAATCAACAAACATAGTTGGAATAGCACGACGTACAAAAGGACAACACGAAGTGTAGTAAATACAAACAACACGAAGTATGAAAGGAACAGTCTACTTCATAGCAGTTTTCCTGTTAATCATGGAAATTTCAAATGCATAACATTACGCAAGATATCTGATTAAAATGACAATATTTAACATAGTGATGCTCATCATCAAAACACTAGGGAAGTCACAAAAAGCAAACAATCTCCCCCTTTTTGATGATGGCAACACTATATTAAATAACAGAGATGAAGTGCAATGAGATTATGTGAAGATAAGCTATGAAGATAAGCAATGCAGACACACAACACACTCGCCTCCTCTGACGACTCCCAAGAGCTCCCCCTGAACACAACAACTGCTTTCCTCTGACTAGATAACTCAGGGCACTTATCTTTCGCTCCCCCTCAGCAAAACACAAGCAAGACACTCTCCCCCTTTGACATCAACAAAAACTAGGGGCAGGTCTGAAGATATCACGAAAAGAAAATTGCTGACAGTGGAGAGAAAACAAGAGAGAGTATGGCTGATAAAGGAAAGTTATTGAGATGTTTAGGCAATTAAGAAAGTCATTAATTTTATGTGAGGATTTTGAGGATCAGTTAGTCAGACTGTGTGCAAAATGGTGAATGAAGATCCGCTCCATACACAGAACCAGATTCTAAGCAAGTAAGGTACAAGATACCAGTATGGTCAGAGTAAGTCTTTACTCAGAGATTATAAAGCAAGGAAGTCAGGAAAACAAAGACCTGTGGTATTGAAAACAAACAAACCAAGACCTATATGCCAAGTGAACAGGATCTTGATACCAAGAGGGAGAAATTTTTTCAAAGATGGTCAAGATCAAAGGTAAATCTGTCAAGTACACATTTGACATTAGGGAGACACCTTGTTTAGAGGCAGGAATCCCCAGTTACTTGGTGGCAAGACCACATTACCCCTTCTGACAAGAGGATAGAGATAGTATTCTAACTGGTGTTGACATTAAGGTGACACCTTTACCAGAGGCCAGACACCCCAGTTACTAACCAGATATGTACCATAGCTCTGTATGATCAAGACAGCTAATTAAACCTGATTTATACTGCCATCTCATGACATGGGATTCTTTCACTTCATTGATGAAAGTCCCAGTTTCTCAATGAACAGTTAACAAGGTTGTTAAAACTTCTTTCATGAATTTTTCATTAAATTGCACTTGAAACCTTGTAAATTAGTCTTGATTCAATTTGAGAACAATACACCAGCTCCAAAGTTTTTCAGACAAAAACACTATATACCTCATTTCGGACTTAACTAGACTAAGTAGGTATGCTGTACTGGCTAGATCAGAAGTCAGTTACAGTGTAAAAAGATAGTCTTGAATTCAGATTTTGATCTCAGTGGGACTAACAGCTGAAATTCCAACAAGAAATTAGATGAACAGTCTTAACGGATAAAACATCCAAAAATTTCTTTTATACACCTACTCAAACTGATTCTCTTATAAGGTCAGCAAAAGTCCGTTCAAAGTACGTTCAGATTTGGCCAAAAGAGCATGACTCCTATTATTAATCTAGCTCCCCCTAAGACCTTGACTCCAACTCAGACTTAACCAAGACAAACCTCAAAACACCTCAAAGAAAACAAAGTGATATCAATCAATACGAGTGAATCAGCAAACACTCATAATGAGGTTATTTTCAGCAACAGACAATGAGTATAGATAAGCACAAGAGCACATGACAGATTATTCAGAGATCAATTATTCAATCATGAAATTCTGTAAATACCTAATTCTCTGCGCAATGTGCTAAATTTTTCAGTATCCAGTGGCTTAGTGAAAATATCTGCAATTTGTGAGTTAGTGCCAACATGGATCAACTCAAAGGTCTTCCTAGCTACTTCATCTCGAATAAAATGATGCCTGATTTCGATGTGTTTAGTTCGAGAATGAAGTACAGGATTCTTTGCAATGTTTATTGCACTAGTATTATCATAAAAGATGGAAGTGCAACCTAGCTCAACTGAGTAATCCAGAAGCTGGTGTTTTATCCATATAACCTGTGTGCCATAGCTCCCTGCTGCCACATACTCAGCTTCAACAGTAGAAAGAGCCACAGAGTGTTGCTTCTTGGATCCCCAAGAAACTAGGCACACTCCTAAAAATTCGCAGTGACCACTAGTACTTTTCCTGTCCAATTTACATCCTGCATAATCTGCATCTGTATATGCAATGAGATCTAAACTACATGATGCAGGATACCAAAGACCTAGATCATGGGTAGCAGATAAGTATCTAAAGATTCTTTTTACAGCTGCCAAATGCAATTCAGTAGGCCTAGCCTGGTATCTGGCACACATCCCTACACTAAATTGAATGTCAGGCCTGGATGCTGTTAAGTAGAGGAGTGAACCGATCATACCTCTATATAATTTAGCATCCACCTCTTTACCTCTTTCGTCTGAATCCAGTGAGGAGTTGGTGCCCATGGGTGTTGAGAAAGTCTTGAGGTTGGTCATTCCAAACCTTTTCAGCATCTCCAGAGTATACTTGGTTTGATTTATGAAACAACTATCCTCCATCTGTTTGACCTGCAGCCCAAGAAAATACTTTAGTTCGCCAACTAAACTCATTTCAAATTCATGAGACATAGATTCAGAAAATTCTTTACACAATTTTGAATTGTTAGATCCGAAGATGATATCATCAACATATACCTGGACCACTATTAAATCCTTTCCGAGATTTTTGGTGAAGACCTTACCTCGAGTGTAGCCCTTGCTCAAGAGGAATTCAGAAAGTCTCTCATACCAGGCTCGGGGAGCCTGCTTTAATCCATAGAGGGCTTTATTCAACCTAAAAACCATGTTAGGCTGAACAGAGAAATTAAAACCTGGAGGTTGTTCAACATATACCTCTTCCTTCAATACCCCATTTAAGAATGCGCTTTTGACATCCATCTGCTGCAGCCGAATGTTCCTGAGGGTTCACCTACCTTAGCTGCTCCTTCTTGCTGTGAGTTTTCTGGTTGAGCAGCTGGCTGCATCTCTTCTTCTTCAATTCTCTCCAAGAAATCTCCCTCATTAGATGGCTCCCAAGGCTCGGTTTAGAATGTAGCATGCAGTATTCGCAGCTTCAGCCCAAAATCTCCTTGGAAGTCCACTCTCAATCAGCATAGTCCTGGCCATTTCAATTATTGACCTGTTTCTTCTCTCAACAATTCCGTTCTGCTCCGGTGTCCTGGGAGAAGAGAATTTGTGAGTCACTCCCTCTCTTGTGCAAAATTCAGAAAATGAAGAGTTCTCAAACTCTCCTCCATGATCAGACTGAATTGTAATGATATTATGTTCACCTTGCAATTTGATTTTATTGAAAAGTTCTTCAAAGTGAACAAAAGAATCATTTTTATTTGCTAAACAAAACAACCAAGAAAATCTAGTGAAGTCATCAACTATGACTAATCCATATCTCTTACCTGACAAACTTTGTATGCGAGTAGGACCAAAGAGATCCATGTGCAAGTGCTGCAGCGGTTTAGATGAAAGACTCTCAATTCTCAACTTAAAAACTGCACGAGTCTGTTTACCTTGTGCACAAGCATCACATAGCTTGGACCCTAACTGAAATCTTATTCTGGGCAAACATCTAACTAGGTTATGCTTAGACAGTTTATTCATTGTAGACAAACTAGCATGGCCTAGACGCCTATGCCAGTCAAAAGCAACCTGTTCAGAGTTAGCAGACATACACAAGTTAGTTTCAGGATTATCATCCAGGTCTACGATGTATACATTGTTTACTCTATGACCTTTGAACATGACGTTATCAGAATTCAGCTCAAAAATAGTGCAGGAATTGTGGTCAAAGAGTACCTTGTGTCCTTTGTGGCAGAGTTGACTTATACTTACCAAGTTGTGCTGAAGTCCTTCTACAAGATACACATCTTCAATGGAGTTAGTAGAGGACTTACCAACTGTACCAATTCCAATTATTCTTCCTCTGTTATTTCCACCGAATTTGACCAAGCCCCCAAACTTCATTTTCAGTTTGCTAAATTTGGACCGGTCTCCTGTCATGTGCCTGCTACAGCCGCTGTCAAGATACCACTTGTTATGCTCGGCTGCCAGGCTAACCTGCGAGAGTTCAGACAAAGTAATGTGGGACCCAATTCAAATTAGGTCCAAAGACAGTTTTCAATTTATCCAAATCACACTTAGGAACCCACATTTGTTTTACTGTTCTTTTCAGTGATTTCATGTGGATTGATTCTTCCTTCTTGGCATTTCTCAGTGGGTGTTGAATGAGCCTATTCCTATTAAAATTATGCTGTTTCCGAACAGAGAAATTGTTGTTTGGCCTCTTAGAGGAAACACGTGTGTGCTGAGCATAATTCATGTAACCATTTTTTATTCAAATGAAAATTGTGCTGAAGGTGATGCATGTTTGCATGCTTTCCTTGATAACTAGCACGCTGAACTTTCTTAGCGAAACTGTTCACCTTTCTAGTGACATCAATAGGAATGGTCGTGTGAAAACCTTTGTTCCACAACTGTTGCACAGGAGCAGTTCTAGTCTCAGGATTTCCTGACTTAGCTTGCTGACCAGTGGATTGACTGGATTTGCTGGTCGAAACCTTCAATGTAGAGACAGATTTGGAACTGGATGGTGTTTCCAGTTTTTCTTTGCCCTTGATGGGGCAGAACGTGACAGTTTTAAATTCAAAGGGTTTTTTACTTGTGGGATAGTATCCTAATCCCTCCCTATTGAAGTTTACCCTCGACCCCAGAAGGGCATCCAGATTGTTTCTCCCCTCTGTAAATTTTTCTAGCATTTTTCCTTTGTCCTCAATCTCCTTCTGAAGTTCATTACATTGGTCCGGGAGTTCCTGATTAACTTTTCTAATCGCCTCATATTTTTCTGCAATCAGTCTAAACTCCTTTTTACTCTCTTCAGTTTTACTCTTCAGCTCATTCATCCTAGCTAGATTTTCCTCTCTTTCCATTCTAAACTTCTCGATCTCACTTCTAGCCTGATCTAGCTCAATAACCATCTCCTTGGTTTTCATGTTATCCGTAACAGCAATAGAGTGTTCCTCAGAAACAGAGTGAAACTTTCGTTTAAGCATTCTGTGCTCCTTGGTTAGAAAATTATATTTAGCTAACAGGTCGCCATAGGCATCCTCCCAATCGTCCAAAATAAAATTCTCAAATAAGTTCGTTACCTCTTCCTCGTGGTTGGCCATGAGGCAAGTCTTCTCTTCACCTTCACTGGACGAGGTGGCTTCTGGATCCTCCTCCTTGTCGCTCCATGTGCACAGCATGGCTTTCTTCTTCTTGTGCACCATCTTCTTCTGGTATCCGGGAGCCTTAGCTTGCAACTCTGGACATTCACTTTTCATGTGACCAGGTTTCTTACAATGGTAGCATGTAACTTTCTTAACAAACCGGTTCTTCTCAAGTTCTCGTTCAGGAGACTTCCTTGCAGCATTAAATCTCTTTCTCCTGTAGAATTTCCCTTTAGTCCTCAAGAACTTTCTGAATTTCCTGGTGAGCATGGCCTGCTCGCCCTTGTCCAGGTCTGAGAATCCGTCAGAGTCTTCGCTGCTACCACCACTGCTGCTGCTGCTGCTCTTCTTAGTATGTCGTGAGACTTTCAGAGCAACATTCTTTCCCTTTCTGTCATGTCCATCATTCCCTTGTTTGAAGTTCATTTCGTGGGTCATGAGAGACCCAATCAGCTGGGTTACTGACATGGTGGATAAATCTCTAGATTCCTCTATGACGGTCACCTTAGTATCCCAGATGGGAGTTAGGGACCTAAGGATCTTCCTGACAATGTCTTCTTGCTGAATCTCCTTTCCAAATCCTCTCAGACTATTGATGATCACAGACAATCTAGCATACATTTCTATGATCGACTCCTCTGCTTCATCTTAAACAACTCATACTGAGTTGTAAGCATATTGATCTTGGTAGCTTTCACTTGAGATGTGCCCTCATAAATTAACTACAATTCATCCCACATTTTCTTTGCAGTCTTGCACGCTGAAATCCTCAAGTACTCTTCCGGGTGGACAGCGCACTGTATGATGCTAAGAGCTGTCCAATTCAGTGTGGAAAGTTTAACCTGTTCCTCTATCCACATGTCTTCGTTCGGTGGAAGTTGGTACGGACCATCTGTAATTACTCTCCAGAGCTTGTGGCTTTGGGCCCTGATAAAGACTTCCATCCTGTTCTTCCAAAAGAAATAGTTATTACCATCGAAGAAAGGGGGACGGGTGATTGACTGCCCTTCAGCAAATGTAGCTGCGAGGACCAGCGGATCCGTTTTCCTGGCCGTTGGACCTCATATTGGGAAATACCCGCTCTGATACCAAGTGATACAAGAAATATAAAGTGATCTAGAAGGGGAGGGGATGAATAGATCACTATTTTCAACCGATTAAAAATTACTGAAGAATGATTCACTTAAAATAAGCAATCTCGGAATTGAACCCACAAAAACGCAGTGTGGACAATAGCTTGAGTGGATAGAAGGCACACCACAAAATCACCACAGACAATCACACGAGTACCCAGAGGTTTTTAAGGTGTTTCGGTCAGACCTCCAGTCTGCCTACGTCCACCCCTCACTTCAAATCGAAGTGAGGCTTCCACTAGCACCTGCTAGCAAAGCAGACTCAGTCTACGACAACGGCTGATTCACAGCTTCACCAGGGGAACACCCTCCCCTCTTCCTCCACACCCGGAGGGAACCCTAAGGATGCCAAGTCCCTAGAAACCAGAAAACAATTTCCTCTTCCTCCAACCGGAGGGAACACTAGTGATCTGCAGTCACTAGAACCAGAGACCAAGGTCTCTCTTCCTTTGAAGCCTAGAGGGAACACCTCTTCTACGAGAGGGAACAATACTGCAACCTCTGTTGCAAGTGAACCAGAGAGAACACGTCTCTCTCTTCCCCTGAACACCAGGAGGTAACACAGAGAACTTTCAATCAAGAAGGAAAAATAGATAAAAATGAAAATAAGAAAGAAGGAAGCCAAATTTCAGAAACTGGAAACAATGTAGCTCAAACTGAGCAGCAGACTTCGGATTTGATCGTAAGTCAATACCCATCTTCTGATCACTCTTCTGCTCTCTCTTCTCTCTCAACTGGAACACTCTAGTTTCTCAGGGAGGCTCTTTCTCTTCTGCTCTCACTCAAATTTCTTTACTGTAACCTCGGAGCTCCTCACTTTTCGTAGATGGTGAGGCAGTGCTTTTATAAGCGATCAGGAGGGTGCATGCAAGGCGTGTGCTTCCCGCGCTCGATCCAGAACCTTCTTGCCACGTGCCCTTATAGCATTGGTTCCTTTAGTATTGGATCACGTGCAGCCCAGACACCGGGGAATGTTCTTCCTCGGACCACCTTCTTCTTTTTGTTTTTCTTCTTCTCCTGCAAAGAAATTAAAACGATTAAAACTCAGGACCACAAAAACTAAAACTGCATGAGGTATGTGGTAGTAATACGAGATGCACTATTCTGAGAACGACACGAGATACACAAGATTACTACAGTACGAAATAAAGAGAGAATGACACAAGGTCAGATGAAAACAGCACGAGGTGAGAAGGAAATAACACGGAGTGAAACAACAGAAACACACGATCAGAGGAACCTTGACGAAGATAGAGAGAGGTAACACGAAGACATAAAAACAACACTAAGACACAAACACAGAAATAACATGAAGACACAAGCACAAAAGATAACACGAAGACACAAACACAGAAACAACACGAAGACATAAACAAAACGACTCGAATATAAAATTGCTCGAACTTACGAACGACTCGAAGACGAGGACGACACGAAACGACACGGACTGAAACCAACTCGAAGACGAAAACAGAAACCGACACGAAGTGTGGTCACAAAGTAAAAAGGACACGGGGTCTAGGAAAAACAACACGAAGACAGAAGACGGGAACGGCTACAACGACACGTGATAAAACAGTGAAAGCAGGAAAATGACTCGAGTAACTACAGTAAATGACACGAAAACACAAGAGCAAAAATAAAAAGGATGACTCGAGATGCGCAACTAAATACTGAAGAAATGACACGAGGTTCACAGGAAAACGACTCGAAGTTCATCAGAACAGATCGAGCTGCTTCAGTAATCAGCACGAAGACAATCAACAAACATAGTTGGAACAGCACGACGTACAAAAGGACAACACGAAGTGTAGTAAATACAAACAACATGAAGTATGAAAGGAACAGTCTACCTCATAGCAGTTTTCCTGTTAATCATGGAAATTTCAAATGCATAACATTACGCAAGATATCTGATTAAAATGACAATATTTAACATAGTGATGCTCATCATCAAAACACTAGGGAAGTCACAAAAATCCAACAGTCTGTACATCGTGGGCTTCTGGCCTTCATTCGAAGTCTATACACTGGACGTTTGAAGTCTGTACACTGGGCTGCTCAAAGGCTCACAAAGTCTATACATCGTGGCCTTGAACTCTCAAGTCTGTACACTGGCCGTTGCCATGCGAAGCTCAAAGTCTGTACACTCAGTTGCAGGCAGCAGTAAAGTCTGTACATTGGCGTGCTTAACAACACACAAGTATATACATCCGTTGCGTGAGGCCTGTCAAAGCCTGGATAGAACCTACAGAAACTAATTCCAATCTGAAGGCCTAAAAATATGGAAAGAAGTTGAAGATGGCATGTGGATAAAGGCGTGGAAGAATCTTCTGCTTGATCTGTTGCTGCATCTGTGGAAGACTTAGTCAACCCTGCAAATCGGATTGAAGGAGCAAAATAGTTTTCTGTTCTAAAAAGCCGCAGAGAATCTGAGCGCTAATTTTTGAATGGCTCAAGCTTTGTTTCGCGCCAACTTTTGAAGGAAAGAAAAAGTGGAGGAAATAGTATCTGAAAGAGAAGAGCAGGTCGTGATCAAGCCGAAGTGTGCAGTCTTTGTAGCCGCAAGAAGATCTGCTGCTGAAGATAATGGGGATCCAACTGTGCAAGGGCTCAACCACCTGAAGGCTGCCCAGCTCAGAGATCGTGATCTCAATGCGCCAGCAGCCCTATGCACTTGGATTTGTCAAAACTCTGAAATCTCATATCTTCTGTTTAATGGTTCCTTGTTTTTCTTAAATCAACTATTTCTTCTGATTGCATCAAGCTGTGAGTCAGCGTGTGTGCAAGCTGTGTGTCAGCGTGTGTACAAGCTGTGAGGCAGCAGTGTTGATTGAGACAAGGGTCTCTTGGTAGTGAAGCCTCACTCAAGTTGAGTGAGGGGTGGTTGTAAGTCTCGTGTAGAGACTGAACCACCTAAAAAGATCATCTTGCATGTGTGATGATTCTTGGTGTGACTGCTCTTGTTGCATATTAGTCTATAACCTTGATGCTTAAGTAGCTAGACCATATTGAAACTCTAGTGTGCTGCATTAACTCTAGCAATAGTTCAAATAAAGTTGGAATAAATTGAAAAAGGCGGAAAGATCTATTCACCCCCCCTCTAGATCTATTCAATCCTCACACAACACGTGGTATCAGAGCCTGGCTCTCCAATATGTGGTCTAACAACTAGGAGAGAACAGGAGGATTGATGTCTAAGGGTCTGACAGCTGAGGTACACTCAGTGAGTAGACCACCATACTTTGATGGAAATGACTACTCATACTGGAAAAATCGTATGGAGGTATTTCTAAGGGCTCAAGATCATGAAATGTGGAAAGTAGTAAGTCGTGGCCCCTATGAGCTCCTTGAAGATGAGGACTCGTGGACGAGAGAACAGATTCGAAAATCAACTATCAACTGGGGTGCAATGAATGTAATGCAGTGTGCACTACATCCCACGGAGTTCTCAAGAGTCTCTCAATGCACAACTGCGAAAGCCATGTGGGACAGGCTGGAAGTCATATACGAAGGTACATCTGAGGTAAGAGAAACTAAAGCCAACATGTTAATCTCAGAGTATGAAATGTTGAAGATGAAAACTGATGAAAGCATCTCTGAATTGTATGCAAGATTGATGCAATTGACTAACAGCTTGAAAAGTCTAGGTAAGACTTACACAGATCAAGAATTAGTAAGAAAAATTCTCAGGTCTCTTACTCCTGTGTGGCATACCAAAGCCATGGTCATTGAAGATTCAAAAGACCTCGCCACTATGAAAGTGGACCAGCTAATTGGGTCCTTAATGACGTACGAGATCAATCTCAAGAGAAGTGAAAACGAGGACAAAAAGAAAAGCCCAGTAGCCTTGAAAGCCAGCCTAAGCAAATGTGAATCCTCTGAGACAAGTGAGTCCTCAAGCACTGAGGAAGACAACGGTGAGTTTGCTATGCTAACCCGAAACTTCAGGAAGTTTCTTCGAAGAGAAGGTAAGGGATTCAACAATAAGAAGGGAATGGTAAAAAAGTTTTCTCAGCACAAGTTTGATCAACCCAAGAAATCCTCTAACAAAGTAGTTTGCTATAACTGCAGGAAACCAGGTCACATGAAGGCTGAATGCCCTGAGGCCTCGAAAGGCATGACCTCTAAGTGGAGAGGGAAGAAGCCTAAGGCTATGGTAAGTACTTGGAGCGAAGAAGAAGAAGATAGTGAGGAAGAGATGTCATCTGATGAAGATGAAGGGAAATTGTGTCTCATGGCAGAAGGAGAAAGTGAAGATCTTGAGGTAACTTCTCCTTTCAAGCATTTCTCTGTTTCAGATTGGGAAGACGCATACACTGAATTATTAGATCAGTATGATTTAATCAGAAAAGAGAATAAAAGCCTGAAAAAGAAAACCAACAGCATAAGTCACGATACTAGCTCAATCAACAAGTGCATTGACTTAGAACTAGAGATCGCCAATCTGCACAAAAAATTGAGTGAACAGGAATTAGATGAAAACACGTTTAAATCTCCGGAAGAAGAAAATGAATTATTGAGGAAAACAATTGATGAACTGAAGTTAAAAGTGCAAAGCTGTGAACAGGAGACAAAATTGACCAATGAAAAGGCTAACGCGATGAAGGAAGAAAATAACAAACTTCTGGAGGAAATCAAAAGAACTCAGAAAGCATTGGAAGACAAACAAGAGAGTCTAGAGAAAATGGTAAGAGGAGAAGAAAACTTGAATGCCATGCTCGGAACAAAAGTAAATTATCAAAAGGAAGGTTTGGGGTATAATCCTAATGCCAAAAAGAAATTTCAAATGAAAACTATTACCTTTGTGGCCGGAGCAGATCCTAAAGGAAAGAGACCTCTTATAAACATGTATGAAGTTGAAGAGTCAAGTGACACAAATGCAAGAGAAAAAGATTCTAACAAAAATGACTTGGAAGACTCGAGAGTAAAAGGCCAAAACTCTCAAAAGCTCTTCTTGAAACAAGGCCAATCATCTAATAAGGAAACAAACTCAGTCAAGTCATTCAAAGCAAGAAATAAAGAGTTTTGGAATCAAGAAAGTCGGCTCAGAAACCCCCCCGAGCCGACCACAGGCAAAGCCAGACGAAATGCTGAATTCTGGCAGAATCGAAGTCGACCACGACCCCCTCAGATGTCGACCACAGCCAGTAACAGAAAGTGGGAAAACCACTGGGATGTCAGAGGCCGACACCCAGGGCTCCATAAGCCGACCACGGCTTCTAACAGCAACCATGCTTCAGTGAGCAGAAATCAGAATTGGCTCCGACCCACAAGATCCACCAATCAAATATGGATTCCTAAATCTTTCTTAAAATATTTAAGTGACCTTACTTGACATATTGAACCCAAGAGCAGCTGGGTTCCAAAAATCTTCACATGATGTGTCATGCAGGAATGTTTAGCAGCCGTCCACAACAAATGGTATCTTGATAGTGGCTGCTCGAGACAAATGACTGGAGACAAGAAGAAGTTTTATCAGCTGATTAAAAAGGATGGTGGACACGTAACCTTTGGTGGAAACAACAAAGGTAAAATCATCGGCACATGTAAGATAGGTAAGAAGCCCTCAAATTGCATTGAGAATGTGTTATTGGTAGATGGCTTAGAGCATAATTTACTGAGCATTAGCCAACTATGTGATAAGGGACACAAGGTGATATTTGACTCGGAAAGCTGCAAAATAATGGAACCTAATTCAGATCTAGTAAAATTCTTAGGCAAAAGAGTGAACAATGTTTACATGATAGACTTAAATGATCTTGTTCATTCTAACTTGTGTCTGACTGCTAAAAAGGATGATCTGATCTGGTTATGGCACCGCAGGTTAGGACATGTCAGCTTTAGAGTTTTGCATAAATTGGTTAAAAAGAACATGGTCAGAGGGCTGCCTGAAATTACCTTTAGTCAAAACATCAAACTATGTGCTGCATGTGCCCAAGGAAAGCAAACTAGAAAAACCTTCAAAAGCAAATCTGAAAACCAGTCCTCTAAACCACTAGAATTAGTGCATATGGACCTATTTGGGCCAACAAGAACAGCAAGCATTAGTGGGAAGAGATATGGCTATGTGTTAGTAGATGATTTTTCAAGATTTACTTGGGTGTTTTTCTTATCCCAAAAGAATGAGGCATTTCATGAATTTCAGGCCTTCTACAAAAGATTGAAACAGGATGGTAAGTTCAAAATATGCTCAATCTTATCTGACCATGGCAGAGAATTCGAGAATTCTGAATTTGATACATTTTGCAGGAGCAAAGGAATAACGCACAGATTCTTAGCACCCTGAATGCCAGAACAAAATGGGATGGTGGAAAGAAGGAATCGAACTCTGGTAGAGATGGCGAGAACAATGTTGGCAGAAGGGAACCTTCCAAGAAAATACTGGGTAGAAGCAGTTAACACCGCATGCTACATTATGAATCGTGCAATGGTAAGACCATCTAGTGCAAAAACTCCATATGAAATGTTCAAAGGTAAGAAACCATCTCTAGCCCACTTCAGAATATTTGGTACAAAGTGTTTCATCCATAACAATGACAAGAAAGACTTGGACAAATTTGAACCCAAGAGTGACCCAGGAATATTCTTGGGATACTCTGACAAATCAAGAGCTTATAGAGTGTTCAATATCAAAGATCAAGTAGTCGAGGAATCTCCTCACATTTCATTTGATGAAACTGATGAATCTATAGATGATGAACAGGTCAACAAGAAAAATGAAGATGGAGAATTTATGGAACCCAAGGATGAGCCAGATGAGCAAAGTAAGGAATCGAGCCATGAAGGAGAACAAGGTAACAACTCTGGCGAACCAAATGCAAATGAGGATGGATCATGTAACAATCTTGTAAATATAAGAGTGCTTAAGGATCACCCCCTTGATAGCATAATTGGTAATGTAAATGAACCAAGGAAAACAAGATCTCAGTGGAGAGCTGTTAATGAATTAGACCAACTTGCACTAGTCTCCCAAATTGAGCCAAAAACTATAGAAGAAGCCTTGAATGATGAATCCTGGATAGATGCAATGCATGAGGAGTTAAATCAATTTGAGAGAAACAAAGTTTGGAATCTTGTTCCCAGACCAACCTCTCACTCTGTCATTGGAACCAGGTGGGTGTTTAGAAATAAATTAAGTGAGAAAGGGGAGGTCATTAGAAATAAGGCTAGACTTGTAGCCAAGTGGTACAACCAGGAATTTGGTATTGATTTCGAAGAATCATATGCCCCTGTGGCCAGATTAGAAGCCATCAGGATTTTACTCGCTTTTGCATCTTCTCATGGAATCAAACTACAACAAATGGATGTAAAAAGTGCCTTTCTAAATGGAGTCATCAAGGAAGAGGTCTATGTAGAGCAACGTCCTGGGTTTGAGAATGAGGGTTTCCCTAACCATGTTTTTAAACTCAATAAAGCATTATATGGTTTGAAACAGGCTCCACGTGCATGGTACGAGAGGCTAAGTTCATTTCTTGCCAACAAGGGTTATTCAAGAGGTAAAATAGACCAGACCTTATTTTCAAAGATCCAAGGTAAGGATATTCTCATTGTGCAAATTTATGGTGACGACATTATATTTGGGTCTACAAAACCCCAATTATGTAATGAATTTGCAAACTTGATGACTGCAGAATTTGAAATGAGTTTGATGGGGGACTTACAATTCTTCCTTGGATTGCAGGTCATACAATGCAAGGATGGATACTTCATAAATCAGTCCAAGTACATCAAGGAGATGTTGAAAAGATTTGGCATGGAGAGCTGCAAAGCCATTGGAACGCCGATGAGCACAAATGTAACACTAGATGCTGATGAAAGAGGTAATCTGGTAGACACAAAAACATACAGAGGTATGATTGGCTCCTTGCTCTACTTAACTGCATCTAGACCAGATATACAGTTTAGTGTGTGCATGTGTGCTTGATACCAAGCATGTCCTAAAGAATCACACTTAGGAGCCGTCAAGCGTATTCTCCGATACCTTGCCGGCACCCAAGATTTGGGACTTTGGTATCCCGCTTTCTGTGATTTAGATTTAATTTCATACTCAGATGCGGATTATGCTGGATGCAAAATAGATAGAAAAAGCACGAGTGGCTACTGCCAATTCTTGGGCGGATGTCTGATAACTTGGGCTTCTAAGAAGCAACATTCCGTTGCACTCTCCACTGTTGAGACAGAGTATGTCGCAGTAGGGAGTTGTGGGACACATGTTCTACGGATCAAACATCAGCTCCAGGATTACAACATAGATATTGGATGTGCACCAATATTGTGTGATAACACGAGCGCCATTAATCTAACAAAAAATCCAATCCAACATTCTAGAACAAAACACATAGAAATCCGCCATCACTTCATAAGAGATGAAGTCAGCAAAGGCAACTTTGTGCTGCATTTTATTGAAACTGAAAAACAACTTGCTGACATTTTCACAAAACCCCTCAATAATGATAGATTCACCACCCTGAGAAGAGAATTGGGGTTATGCAGATCTCCTCATGAAAATCCATAACAGCCTTTCTGTAACAATTTTTCTGTACTGATCACCGATTATTTTCTGGCAAATAAATGTTACATTAAGGGGGAGTCTAGGTTAGTGATGTTCAGCATGCATGCATATGGCCAGTTCAGTCAACATGTCTTCTTCAGTTAGCATCTCATGATAGGTACTAGTGTCACTAGTCTTCTAGCTGAAACTGGTGGAAATGGAGCAGACTGAGCCGACTTCTTGGCATGATCCTTCTCCTTGTTGCCTAAATCCTGATCATGTTTTTATACCTCTACAAACCCAATTCAACCAAACTCTTCGTAGCCTACATCAACAAAATCTCACTTCCTCTAACTCTGCAAAGACTCCTGAACTAAGGGGGAGGGTTTGTATACACCTCTTCTATTATGAAATCGTTGGGCTGTCACAAGCCACCACTCATCCACTATATGATGAACATAATTCTGAGAACATAGTAAGAACAAGTTTGGTTGGCTGTAAAATGAGCTTGATTTGTCATGCTTCAATAAACTAAACATATAGGAATATGCCATTTACATGTCCTTGAATCTTATAATTGAGAGTAGTAAAGTTATCTTACTCAAAGTGCTCATGCTGTCAAATGAAAATCAAATTCAACTAATTCATGAATGCCTTGGGAATACGCTATTATCATGTCTGTCAGGAAGAGCAATGGAATGGCCTCTAAGAAACTGCTGTCTCTCCCTACAAAAAGAGTGATGTATAAAAAGGGAGAAACACGTGTGTCATGAAGAGCCAAGCTATCTCTGCCAGTATGAATAAAGGGGTGGGAGTACTGAGTAACTGGGGATACTGGCGTCTAATCAACGTGTATCGTCACGCAAAAAGGTGCTCACCAATTCCCAAGTGAGACGGTTAGGCATGCAAAGTAGCCGAGGTCTCTGGCGTGTAAAAAGCGTGTTACCTCGTGCAGAAATGTATGTGATAAACCTGACCACTCGTCAATCAATCAATCAAAAAAAAATTTGTGTATGCAGTTCAAAATTTTTTCAGTAAAAAATAATGACAGACAAGCTAGATGGTTGACCCTTGGCACCTCATGACAACAAAACTTTCCTGAATTCATATTGCTGCTAGCATTTTGGTCAATTTAACTTGTGCAAAATCAATTATAAGGTTACTAGATCATGTAAAGAGCCATATCCCACTTTGTTGAAGTTTATTCCTATCTTGACAATCAAACACACTGATAAAGCCCCACATTTATTTCACTAAATTCTTCAGAATGAAATTCATTCAGTTAGTGGACAAATTAACTAATACAATTCTTTATGGAAAGGGTTTAAACAAAAGCCCCCCTTTCAATTTAAGGTCTTTGCAGGTTTGTTTACAAAAACTCACATTCTTCCCTTCAAAAACTCTCATTCGCATCAAACTCTCATCTGCCTCTCTTATTCACCAGAACACTCATATTGCAAATGCTCTGATGGCAGTTCATGCACAGCTTAATGACATAGCCAACAGACTGACTTGGATTGAGCAACAGTTAGCTCCACTGCCTCCACCAGGGTCTCCTAGTAACTCCTCTTAGGTTAGGACCCCCCTTCTTTTGCTGATGACAAAGGGGGAGAAGGATGATAAGGATGATGTCAGTCATTTTAGTTTATGTACAGTTTTCTTTGGGTCTTTGGAGTCAATGCATTTCCTTCTTGATCAGTCATGTAATTCAGTTCTTTATATAATTCAGTTCTTTATATACTCAATGAGATGTTTGGCTTGGCTACAGTTTTCAACTGCACTGCAATTATGTACTCATACTTGATATATTGATTGCAAGGGCTTCACAATGACTTTTGGTTGTCATCACTAAAAAGGGGGAGAATGTTGTGCATCCCTAGTTTTGATGATGACAATCCACAAATCATTGAGATACTCACTTAAACATGAGTAGAAATGTTCTCCAATTTATGAATCAATAAGAACTTCATTCTTCCATGAATCTAGGTATTGATGACATTGCAGGCAGTGGTAAAGTGATATTCACTCCAAGGGCTTCACTGATCAACAGTTTGATGGAAGAGATTGAGCGTCTTGATGCATGAAGCTTCAATTCTACACATCGGTAGCCAGTGCATGCATTATCCAGCAAGTCTATACACTGGCACTGTTAAGTCTGTACAATCCATCGCCTTCAGATTTACCAAGTCTATACAACCTGCCTTCATGTTCAAAGTCTATACATCGACGTTGGGCATCAAAGTCTATACACTGCTCACCGTCTCATTAAGCGTCTCACACTTGCAACTCTATACATCGTTGTTGAACTAAAGTCTATACAGCCGTTTCTTGAGCCAAAGTCTATACATTGCTTGCATCTTCAAAGTCTACACATCCACAGTTGAACTCAAAGTCTGTACAGCGTTAGCAACAGTGCTGCGTCTCATTTTTCCAAGTCTACACATTGGCAGCTGAACTGTAAAGTCTACACATTGTGCTTTAAAGCTTTTCAAGTCTGTACAGCCATCTGTCTCTTCTACCGTCTCAATTAAGCCGTGAAGTCTATACAGTGCACCGTCTCTTTTAGCGTCTCATGTTGCGTCTCCTGAAAGTCTATACAATGCTACATGCGTTTCTTCAAAGTCTGTACAGTCTCCACAGAATCTTCAAAGTCTATACACTCGTCTTCAAGTGAGCAAGTCTGTACATTGGTTCAAGCCATTCAAATTCTGTACACTGGCCTCCCGCTATCAAAGTCTATAAATTGGTCGGTGGAAAGTCTATACATCCACCGCTGAACCTTTGAGAAGCCAAAGTCTATACATTGGAGCTCGTCCAGCAAGCAAAGTCTGTACAATGGCTTGCTGCGAGTAATTGAAGTCTGTACACTGGCGATATTGTACGGGAAGCAAGTCTGTACATCGTGGGCTTCTGGCCTTCATTCGAAGTCTATACACTGAACGTTTGAAGTCTGTACACTGGGTTGCTCAAAGGCTCACAAAGTCTATACATCGTGGCCTTGAACTCTCAAGTCTTTACACTGGCCGTTGCCATGCGAAGCTCAAAGTCTGTACACTCAGTTACAAGTAGCAGTAAAGTCTGTACATTGGCGTGCTTAACAACACACAAGTATATACATCCGTTGCGTGAGGCCTGTCAAAGCCTGGATAAAACCTACAGAAACTAATTCCAATCTGAAGGCTTAAAAATCTGGAAAGAAGTTGAAGATGGCATGTGGATAAAGGCGTGGATGAATCTTCTGCTCGATCTGTTGCTGCATCTGTGGAAGACTTAGTCAACCCTGCAAATCGGATTGAAGGAGCAAAATAGTTTTATGTTCTAAAAACCCGCAGAGAATCTGAGCGCTAATTTTTGAATGGCTCAAGCTTTGTTTCGCACCAACTTTTGAAGGAAAGAAAGAGTGGAGGAAACATTATCTAAAAGAGAAGAGCAGGTCGTGATCAAGCCGAAGTGTGCAGTCTTTGTAGCCGCAAGAAGATCTACTGCTGAAGATAATGGGGATCCAGCTGTGCAAGGGCTCAACCACCTGAAGGCTGCCCAGCTCAGAGATCGTGATCTCAATGCGCCAGCAACCCTATGCACTTGGATTTGTCAAAACTCTGAAATCTCATATCTTCAGTTTAATGGTTCCTTGTTTTTCTTAAATCAACTATTTCTTCTGATTGCATCAAGCTGTAAGTCAGCGTGTGTGCAAGCTGTGTGTAAGCGTGTGTACAAGCTGTGAGGCAGCAGTGTTGATTGAGACAAGGGTCTCTTGGTAGTGAAGCCTCACTCAAGTTGAGTGAGGGGTGGATGTAAGTCTCGTGTAGAGACTGAACCACCTAAAAAGATCATCTTGCATGTGTGATGATTCTTGGTGTGACTGCTCTTGTTGCATATTAGTCTATAACCTTGATGCTTAAGTAGCTAGACCATATTGAAACTCTAGTGTGCTGCATTAACTCTAGCAATAGTTCAAATAAAGTTGGAATAAATTGAAAAAGGGGGAAAGATCTATTCACCCCACCTCTAGATCTATTCAATCCTCACACAACAATATATATATATGAAATTTTTATTACCTGAGTTACTTTGAGCAGTTGAGCACTTGTGTACTTGCCTTTGCTTTCGCTTTGTTTCTTTTGTTCCTTTTCGTCCTTGTTCATTCTTGCCCTGTGATTCACACTTAAACAAACAGATTAATCCATCTGTTCGGGTTGGCCTCTTGCTTAATAAGCAAGGGATTATCTTTTGGACCTTGTTGACGGGTCAAGGGGCCAAGCCTCTAATTAATAAAGGTAGATAACAAAATATATAAGGAAATGTAACATGCAAGCACATAGATGCAAATTTAAAATAAAAGATGCCCACACAAAAATGCAATCAATCATATGAAATGGTGGGAAGCAATAGGCTTCATTTTTGTGCTTTTTGTTTCTTCTTCTTTTTTTTTATTTTTCTTTTGAAAATGACGCCCTAACACACGGGCGATGATTGAAAAATCATTTTTTTATTTATTTTATTTAAAATGACGACACTGAAAAAGCCGTGAATTGATTAAATGATGCCCCCTCAAGCGGGCGTGAATTGAAAAACTATTTTTTTTGTTTTGTTTTTTGAAAATGACGACGAAGACACTGTCGTTAATTATGGAAATGACGCTTACGTATCAAGGCGTTAATTAAAAAAACATTTTTTTTCTGCTTTGTTTCTCTTTTTCTTCCCTTTTATGAGGCTGAGCATAGCACAAGGGTCTTAAACCTTACACAATCACCATCTTAAATTCATTAATCTTTCTTAAATGATTTAACAACGGGTCGACGTGCTTAATGACTTTTATTTTTATTCATATCCTCTTGCGGTCCGTCCTTCTTGGTTGGTCTTTGCAATCCCTTGAGCTTATAACCTACCATGGGGGGAGAAGTGAAGAATAAGTTGAGGAAGCTCACGAGAGGTTTCCGAGAACAGGGAGACTTTCCTCCCATACCCTAAGGCCCGTTGGGGTTCGGTCTTCAGCTTAGAAAAATTTTGTTGCTCTTTTGCCCGTATTCACGCATGCTTACGACCAGGGTTTTCCCTGCTGGGACTTTGCCCTCTTGTCATGCTTTTCTTTTTTGTGACTTTCACATTTCTTTTCCTCCTTTTCTCTTTTTCTCTTTCTCTTTACTTTCAAAATAAAAACCTAATTGTACTTGGGAATTATAGCATTTATTCCCTTTTGAGCCCTGACTTCCACCTACTAGGGCGGCGGGCAGGTTTGGTTGGCATTCCTTGACTCGTACTCCCTCTTGTGAGCCGAAGAGGAGAGAATAGGTAAAGTTCTTACACTCTTAGTTTGGGTCTGACTTTTCTCGAATTTTGGACCGCTCGAGTTTAAGAGTAAAGCGTGTAGTGTGTGTGGGAATTGACCCCAAGGTTAAACCATCAAGACTGAAGAATGAATTAAGAATTTTGATCTTTCGGGCTTGCAACCTATGTACTATGCCAGCCTACAATTTTTCTTTTTCCTTTTTCCTTCTTTTTTTGTTGTTTTGTTTTTATTTTTTTATTTTTTTTGTTTTTATTTTTTTGGAAGACTTAGGGGTAGTACTTCTTCAAGTAAAGACCATTCCAAGGGTGAGGCAGCTCCTCCCCTTCAACATTAATCAATTTGTAAGCGTTGCCAGGATAAACATCTTTTATAACGTACTGCCCTTCCCAGTTCGGTTGGAGTTTTGAATGGAGTCCACCAGGTTTTACAAAAAATCGTTTAATTACCATTTCACCGATTTTAAATTTTCTCTCAATTACTTTCTTTTGGTAAAAACGTGAAAGCCTGTTTTGATAAACATGCGCATGCTCGGCGGCAGCTAAACGCTTCTCATCTAAGAGTTCCAATTGTGCAAGGAGAGATTCACGGCACTCATCAATAGGGAGCGCCTTGTCCAATTGTACTCGTAGAGAAGGAATAAAAATCTCATAGGGAACTACCACCTCCATTCCATAAGTAAGGGCGAAAGGGGTCTACCCAGTAGGGATACGAATGGAAGTGCGATAGGCCCAAAGAGCTTCAACCAACTTTTCTGGCCAATCCGCAAATTTATTAGCCTCACACGTTTTCTTGATAATTTTGATCAAAGTTTTGTTGGTTGCCTCTGCTTGGACATTGCCCTGTGGATAATAAGGAGATGAATGATGCAATGCAATGTTGTACCTGTTGCAGAGGTCCTGAAGTTCCTGAGAGATGAATTATGGCCCATTGTCGGTGACGATGATACTCGGGATGTCGAACCTCGTAATGATGTTCTTCATTATAAACTTGTAGACGGTTGACACTTTAATCTCCGCATAAGCTTCCGCTTCCGCCCACTTGGTGAAGTACTCCGTGGCCGTGAGTATAAATGACTTTGGTTTTGTGAGGAGGTTCGAATCACCAAGAGGTCCAATGATATCGAAAGCCCACATGGAGAAAGGCCATGGGGAGGACATAGGATGGAGTGAAGAAGCAGGAGAATGGATTTTGTCGGCGTGCAGTTGACACTTGACACACCTTCGAACATAGATGGAACAATCCTCTTCTAGAGTGGGCCAATAGAAGCCTAGCCTAAGGATCTTCTTAGCTAGCATCTGGCTATTGACAATGCCACCACACACTCCTGAATGCGTCTCTTCCACAACCTTCCAAGATTCGTTATCGTCAAGGCATCTAAGTAAAACTCCAGTGAGACCTCTTCTATATAGCACACCTCCAACCAAGGTGTATCGCTGAGCAACTCTTCGAATGGCTTTCTTTTCTTCAGCCGTGGCTTCCTCAGGATAGGATTGATCCTGACAATACTTAGCAATTTCATAATACCACGGCTTCTCCTCATCGTCCAATTCTTTCTCTAGATCTATTAACATGATCTCTTTATTCTCGACGATTCCACCTTGCTTAACCTTGTTGAGCACCTCCTCCTTAATACTAAGGAAAGCTGGATCTTTAACAGCTGGAGTGTCACGCCCCGAGCCTTTATTACAGCGGAAGACTAACTCGGGGAGCACAGACAGCCGGCATGGTAAGCCT
This sequence comes from Amorphophallus konjac, assembly GCA_022559845.1. NCBI lineage: Eukaryota > Viridiplantae > Streptophyta > Magnoliopsida > Alismatales > Araceae > Amorphophallus > Amorphophallus konjac. Next base: position 342,161,837 of record CM040118.1, on the reverse strand, counting down.
CTTGCAAGCAAGAACTACCAGAGCGCAATACAATCACACACACAAATGCAATTGCACAATATATATATATATATATTCAAACTTCAACTTTATTTCATTACTAACTCAAGTACAACCACTAATTCAATTTCCATTATGTACTAGACTCAAGAAATAGGAAAATTACATAGACTCAATCTAAACAATTTAGACTTCCTAAGTCTTCACTCTCATCTTGACAATACTTTCATTCGCTCTCGGACCTGCTACTTGTATAACCTGAATCCGAATTCGAATAACTTCCATCTCCTGAAAAGATTGGAAATATGTAATGAGCATACTTGCCCAGTAGGTATCTTCGCATCAACATGAAGGCACTATTAAAGTAATCAACAATTTAGCTCTAAAGAATAAGGTAAAAATCATGCGAATGCGATTAATCACGCGACGGTTTAGGATAGGCGCGTTACAGTGCTTGTGACGGTTTATCACGCGATGGGGGTCTGACGATCTAGGATAGGCGTGTTACAGTGCTTGTGACGGTTTATCGGGGGGCCGTTACAGTGGTGTAACACTCCTGCTAGGGTGCGTCAAAGACAATAGAACAATAAAAGCACAACAGGGTGTGACGGTCTATCGTAAGGCCGTTACATTCATGTGACGGTCTTACGTTGGTGCGTCAGAGAATCTGCTGGCAGTAAACTAAGTAAAGGTTTATGAAAATATAACATGCCTGGAAATCAAAATACTACCACTGTCCTAGTCATGATAACGAAGTATAGGCCAACTATATGCATGGGTTTAGTGAATAGACAGGATAATATCTTTTAATTTCCCTTTAGGGCTAAGAGATGTATGAATGTATAGAACAATTAGATCATGCAATTCTTAGTCTATAATACATGAAATCAAGCACAACCAAAGGGCTTTTATTCCTAACAAGTTGTTTTTTGCCAATCATGAGATAACCTACCTCTTCTAAATCCTTTAAACTTCGAATTTGATGCTAGGTGCTACCCTTAGTCCCTTGTACTTCTTGTGATAAATCAGTAACTTCAATCTGCTCTATTTCCTCAGCCTCTTGACCTAAGGATGTGAAATTTTGAGAGTAAGAAGATGAAACTATTGAGAACAAAAAGTTCTAAAGGATTGAACTCTAATTACCTCGTTTAGACGTCCTAATCTCTGGATCTTCAGGGAACTTGCGTTCAGATTCCTAGGTTGCTAAGGTTGAATCAGCAACTTTGGAAGCTTCTATCTCCTTGGTTGCTTGATCTCCTATCACGAAATTTGGAGAGCTATTAGTCTAATGTATTATAAACAAAAGGTCGTAAGAAACTTACCTGAAATTATGACTCCTTACCTTGATTCTTCACGAGCCAAAAGTAAGGGTCGCTCAGTTTAGAACTAGGTCCTATTTATAGGGTTTTGAAGATTATATCGATTCTAGAGTCCTTAATTTGCCAGAACCTAATCCCTAAGAGTCCTTAGTAATGTTATAAGCTTCCCTAAGTCGATCTCTTATAGATAAGATCCTAAAGTTCTAATCTTTTTGCTCGTTCTTCTTTTCACGGAACTATTAGAGTGTAACGCATCCAGCCTGGTGCGTTACAGGGCTGTGGCGGTCGTCCGATAGACCGTTACATTCAACGTGTATAGAGTTTCAATTTAATAAAACTCTTTTATTCATTTATCCACATAATTATCTTATATAAATAGTATTTATCCTTAAAATACGTGAATAAGCTAATTACCCTTCTAGAATATGGGCCAAACTTGATGGGCTTGGTCCATAAACCCTTTGGATTATCTTTAAATAGGCTAGGTTAATGTTTTAACCTAATAGGGCCTTATAATGGCTTATTGATCCAATATTCTATTTATTAATTTATTTAGGCCTTTATAAATTCCAAAAAATAATTAAATATTCATAAAATAATTTATAAAAATTTTGGGGTCTTACACCCTCTCCCACTTAAGAGAATTTGGTCCCCAAATTTAATATATGGATTTCAGAGAGTGTACTTACAGTTAAATAATTCTGGAAATCTTTTTCGCATGGCTGCTTCGGTTTCCCATGTTACTTCATATGGCCATGTTTTCTTCCATTGAATCTTGACCATATGAATAACTTTATTTCTTAGTTGACGCACTTCCCGTTCCAGAATCTTTATTGGCGTTTGCTCGAACGTCATATCCTTCTGAATCTCCAGATTGTCATAAGTGATAACATGGTCAGGATCATATACATACTTCTTCAGCATAGAGACGTAAAATACGTCATGAACTCTTGCTAATTGTGGAGGTAAAGCCAATTTATAAGCCACTTCACCAATCCGTTCAAGAATTTCAAATGGGCCAATGAATCTTGGAGTTAGCTTTCCTTTAATGCCAAATCTTCGAATACCACGACCTAGAGAAACCTTTAAATATACATGATCTTCTACCTAAAACTCCAAGTCACGTCTTCGATTGTCAGTATAAGACTTTTGCCTATCTTGTGCCATTTTCATTCTTTCTTAAATGAGCTTGATCTTCTCTGTAGAATCCCTGATGAGATCGGGGCCTAGAAATTGCTTTTCCCCTATTTCATTCCAACATATTGGTGATCGACAGCTTTTTCCATATAAGACTTCAAAAGGTGTCATTCGTATGCTAGCTTGATAGCTATTGTTATATGCAAACTCTACTAGAGACAAGTGATCATACCAACTACCTCCAAAGTCGATAGCACAAGCCCTGAGCATATCTTCTACTACCTGATTCGTTCTTTCCGTTTGACCATCTGTTTGTGGATGAAAAGCTGTGCTGAAATTCAATCTAGTCCCTAGTGAATGTTGTAGACCCTTCCAGGATTGTGATGTGAATCGAGGATCTCTATCAGATATAATAGTGACTGGGACACCATGTAGTTTGACAATCTCCTTTATGTATAATGCTGCTAGAATATCCACAGACCATGGACTCTTTATTGGTATGAAGTGTGCAGATTTAGTCAATCGGTCTATGATTACCCATATTCCATCGTGTCCACCTCTGGTCTTGGGTAAACCCATAATAAAGGCCATCCCTATACTCTCCCATTTTCATTCGGGAATACTCAAGGGGTGTAATTTACCTACGAGTCTAAAATGTTCTGCTTTTACTTGTTGGCAGGTGAGACAACGGGACACAAAATTAGCTATCTCTCTCTTTATATTGGGCCACCAGAAATTTCTTTTGAGATCTTGATACATCTTTGTTCCTCCTAGATGAATTGTGTATTTGGAATTATGCGCTTCATCTAGGATTAGTTTCTTCGTAGCCTCATGATCTGGTACACATATTCGGCCCTTAAATAACAATCTTCCGTCATGGGAAATAAAAAAATTCGGCCTTTGTTCAATATTAGCTTTAATTTCTAGTAATATAGGATCATCATTTTGCAGCTTGACCAGATCTTTTATCAATGTAGGTTGAGCTCGAATATTAGCTATGAAACAATCTTCTTACTTTATGTCAATATCTAAGTTCAACTGAGCAAATTGAGGAACAAGGTTAGTTACACTTACCATAAGACTTGATAGTATACCCATTGGTTTTCTGCTGAGTGCATCTACTACAGCATTAGCCTTGCCAGGATGATATTGAATAGCAAAATCAAAGTCTTTGAGATATTCTAACCACCTCCTCTACCTCATGTTAAGCTCCTTTTGAGAGAATAAATATTTTAAGCTTTTATGGTCCGAGTAGACCGTGAACTTTTCTCCATACAGATAATGACGCCAAATTTTCAAGGCGAAAATAACCGCTGCCAATTCCAAATCATGTACGGGATAGTTTTCCTCTTGACGTTTCAATTGTCTTGAAGAATAACATATTACTTTTCTATTATGCATGAGAACGCATCCTAAGCCAATGCCAGACGCATCCGTATACACTTCGAATCCACCACCCTCCATTGGTACTGATAAAATAGGAGCTGTCATAAGATGATTCTTAAGATTTTGAAAGCTCTTTTCACAGTCCTTTGACTAGATAAACGGGTTTTCTTTTCTTGTGAGTCTAGTTAAAGGAACCGCAATTTTTGAGAAGTCCTTAATGAATCTCCTATAATAACCTGCTAAACCCAGAAAGCTTCTTACTTCAGATACAATCGTTGGCCGACTCCAATTCTTGACAGCTTCTACCTTAGAAGGATCCACATCAATACCTTCTTTTGAAATAATGTGGCCTAGGAATGAGACTTCCTCGAGCCAGAATTCACACTTATTGAGTTAAGCATAAAGCTTGTGTTCTCTAAGTATTTGTAAAGCTATTTTCAAATGTTGTTCATGTTCCTCTTTTGTCTTGGAATATATCAAGATATCATCATTGAAGACGATGATGAACTGGTCCAGATATGGCTGGAAGACATTATTCATAAGTTGCATGAATGCTGCTTGGGCATTAGTTAACCACAACGGCATCACTACGAATTCATAGTAGCCATAACGACTTCGAAAAGTCGATTTATAAATGTCCTCTTCTTTAATTCTAAGCTGATGATAACCTGATCTGAGGTCTATCTTAGAGAAATATTCTGCTCCTGAAAGCTGATCGAAGAGCTCATCAATACGTGGCAACGGATACTTATTTCTAATTGTGAGTTGATTAAGTCGCCGGTAATCGATGCATAGCCTGAGAGAACCATCCTTCTTCTTGACAAATAGAACTGGCGCACCCCAAGGGGATGTGCTAGGTCTGATGAAGCCTTTGTCTAGTAATTCCTGCAACTGCCTTTTTAATTCCTTGAGTTCTATGGGGGACATCCTGTAAGGGGCTATAGAAACAGGTGCTACTCCTGGGATGAGTTCAATAGTGAAGTTCACTTCCCTCTCGGGCGGTAAACTGGTTAATTCGGACAGAAACACATCGGGGAACTCATTTACAATAGGGATGTCTGCTAAGATAATCTCCTTGGATTCGGTAACAATGACAGAAGCAAGAAAAGCTTCACATCCTTGCGAGATAAGTTTGCAAGCGTGAAGAGAAGATATGATAGTAGGATGCTTCTTGTACTTGATGCCAAGAAAAGAGAATCTTGGAAGACCGGGCTTTCGAAAGGATATAATCCTATTTCGGCAATTGATATAAGCATCATGATCAACAAGCCAATCTACCCCTAAATGGCATCATAACCTTTCATGTCAAGGCATACTAAGTTTGTGGGGAGATTATGACCTTCTACTATCACTTCGCTATCAGGATAATAGTCGGTAAGCTTTATTCCAGAACCTAAGGGTGTGGAAATAGCAAGATCTGAAGGTAAGGGAACTGATGCGATTGGTAATGTTTTAGCAAAAGTAGTGGAGATAAAAGAATGAGAGGCACCCGTATCAAATAGCACAAATGCATGACGAGAATAAATTTGAAGAGTACCTTCCATAAGCCCATCATCACTGGGCGCTTCCTCTTCTTCTAGAACAGCATTGAGGCGAGCCTGCCTCCTGCGGCCATTACCAGATGACTGGTCCTTCATAAGGGGGCATTCCGGCATGCGATGCTCCATGCTTCCACAACGTAAACAAGCGCCGAGACGCTTCCAACACTCCTCAGCCGAATGGCCAAATTTTTCACAAAATGTGCAAGCCGTGGTGACCTGCTCCTTCTCCTCCTTGACTTTCTTTTACTTATGGGAACTTCCACCATTCCCATTCCTAGATCTCTTTTTACTATCACGGCTCTTGTAAGGCTCCGTGATGCTGAATTTCTCTTTCTTATAACGCCGATCTGAGCGTCGGCTAGACTCCTCTCCTTTCCCCTTTAATTTCTCGACCTTCTCCAAGGTCCTTTCACATAAATACACTCGTTGAACCATTTCCGCATAAGTACGGATGTTTTGGGTCCCGAGCTGCTGAATGAAATCGAGACGTAACCCGTCCATAAATCGATTCAGCTTTAATAAATCGGTACTGATTAGATGTGATGCATACGGTGCTAGCCTTGAGAATTGCAGTTCATATTCGGCAACCGTCATCATTCCTTGCCGAAGAGCGGTGAACTCCATAGCCTTTCTCTCTTTTACGTGCTCAGAAAAGTACTTGGCACGGAATAGGGTAAGAAAACCGTCCCATGTATGAGGTGCATCGGCCGGAGGTGCCGGAATCGACTTCCACCATGTGCGAGCATCTTTGTTAAGTTGAAAGGTTGCGAGATGCACCTTCTCCTGATCAGTGCATTGGGTCACATCAAAGATATGGTTCATTTCATCTATCCAGTTCTCTGCCTCGTCGGGATTAGAAGAACCATAGAATCGTGGAGGATTTAAACTCCGAAAATTGTGATGTAGGTCACCAGCCCTTGCCCTTGCACCACCTTGCGTTATGGTTTGCAATGCCTGAGTAAGGCCGGCAACTGTTTGTTGCATGCCATCCCAATCTACATGATGAGCCATTCGTAATATAAGGTACCTGAGAGAAAAATAACAACTTGTTATTTCTCATGAAATGATAAATCAATCTTAAAGCTAATTAATTATCTTATCCTAGGCTCTCCCCATTTCTCACATGGGTATGGAAATTTCTTCCTTAATTCATAGGTAGGGGTCCTTAAACCTTGGACTTTTCCTATGACATGACTCTTCTTCCTAAGTCCTGAGACTTAGGCTCTGATACCAACTTAACTGTCACGCCCCGAGCCTTTATTACAGCGGAAGACTAACTCGGGGAGCACGGACAGCCGGCATGGTAAGCCTCTTGCAAGCAAGAACGACCAGAGCGCAATACAATCACACACACAAATGCAATTGCACAATATATATATATATATATATATTCAAACTTCAACTTTATTTCATTACTAACTCAAGTACAACCACTAATTCAATTTCCATTATGTACTAGACTCAAGAAATAGGAAAATTACATAGACTCAATCTAAACAATTTAGACTTCCTAAGTCTTCACTCTCATCTTGACAATACTTTCATTCGCTCTCGGACCCGCTACTTGTATAACCCGAATCTGAATTCGAATCACTTCCATCTCTTGAAAAGATTAGAAATAGGTACTGAGCACACTTGCCCAGTAGGTATCTTCGCATCAACATGAAGACACTATTAAAGTAATTAACAATTTAGCTCTAAAGAATAAGGTAAAAATCATGTGAATGTGATTAATCACACGATTAAACCAAAGTAAGAAGATGATCAAGTAAGTTAGAATGAGAGCAAGTGCGAACTAGCAAGAATGTAACAAGAACATGATATTGACCTTTCATAAACAAGAATGTATCGAGAATGTACTAGCAAGCCACATAATCATCACTTTAGTATCTTTTACTGATGAGCAAGTACTTCGTAAATTTCTGTGAAATATCAAGGAAGAAAGTCATGTCATGCTGTATTGTGGATTTTCACTTATTTATAGAGAAAGTACTCCCAGCGCAATACGACACCAGTAGCATCATACCCCATGGTTTATAATAGTATGTTTCCGACAATCAGCCGAGAGGACTAGCATAGAGCCCTTGAACACAATCAGTGCTCGATCGCATCTTCAAGTATAAATCAAGTTTTTTTCACGCATGTAACAATAAAGTATGGCCAAGATTGTAATAAGTTCAATAAGCTCATGATAACAATAATTCAATGAATAAATGATTTAATAAGAATCATGAGAAATCAAGAATGACTTAAGTAAGGTTATGCTTATGGAAATAAATCGGCAGCATAATGGTACATTCTTTATTTTCCATTCATTATTTTAGGTTTCTTGATCAATATGATAAGTTCTAGATCATTAGTCCATCTAGAAACCTTAGAATATTAACCCTTGGTCCACCTTGGGTTAAAAATACTCAAGCAGTGTGACGGTCGTGTACTGGGCCGTTACATGATGTGACGCTCCAGTATTGGGCCGTTACATTAGTCTGAATCCAGAACCAAAAAATCGGACTCAATTGAATGTGACGATCGTATATTGGGCCGTTACTTGTGCCTGACGGTCCAACATAGAGCCGTTACATTACTGATAATCAAAAACATCGATAGTGTAATCTAATCAATGGGCTTTAATGGTACAACCAACTCGGCGTCCTAGTGGGAATCCCAGGCTCGCGGAGAATTATAGAGGCCTTGAAATAAGATTTTCTAGTCCATTGGAAGGAATATCCAATAGAGAGGTCCTCATGTCCAAGAATAATATTCCTATAGTGCAAAGTGAACTAATGGATAACATACCGGAATATGCACCATATACTTAAAGAAATGACTCTATTGATAAAGAGAATGTGTGACGACGTGAAACCATGAGAAAACTCCGTCAATACAACATTTGGAGAATCATGATTTAAATACAAAACTATAGAATTTTGACACCTAAAATTAACATAACTTAAAATAACCTAAGACACATTAATCATGCAATTTGATCATGAATCAGTAACTAAACTTGAAGTCATGATAACAGGTCCAACTTAGCTATCTAAGCTTATTTATAAATAAACTTAACTGGTTATTATTTTGCCTTGGACTGGCAGAACACGGGGGTTTGACGGTCTAGGATAGGCGCGTTACAGTGATTGTGACGGTTTATCGGGGGGCCGTTACAGTGGTGTAACGCTCCTGCTAGGGTGCGTCAGAGACAATAGAACAATAAAAGCACAACAGGGTGTGACGGTCTATCGTAAGGCCGTTACATTCATGTGACGGTCTTACGTTGGTGCGTCAGAGAATCTGCTAGCAGTAAACTAAGTAAATATTTATGAAAACATAACATGCCTGGAAATTAAAATACTACCACTGTCCTAGTCATGATAACGACGTATAGGCCAACTATATGCATGGGTTTAGTGAATAGATAAGATAATATCTTTTAATTTCCCTTTAGGGCTAAGAGATGCATGAATGTATAGAACTATTAGATCATGAAATTCTTAGTCTATAATACATGAAATCAAGCACAACCAGAGGGCTTTTATTCCTAACAAGTTATTTTTTACCAATCATGAGATAACCTACCTCTTCTAAATCCTTTAAACTTTGAATTTGATGCTAGGTGCTACCCTTAGTCCCTTGTACTTCTTGTGATAAATCAGTAACTTCAATCTACTCTATTTCCTCAGCCTCTTGACCTAAGGATGTGAAATTCTGAGGGTAAGAAGATGAAACTATTGGGAACAAAAAGTTCTAAAGGATTGAACTCTAATTACCTCGTTTAGATGTCCAAATCTCTGGATCTTCAGGGAACTTGCGTTCAGATTCCTGGGTTGCTAAGGTTGAATCAGCAACTTTGGAAGCTTCTATCTCCTTGGTTGCTTGATCTCCTATCACAAAATTTGGAGAGCTATTAGTCTGATGTGTTATAAACAAAAGGTCGTAAGGAACTTACCCGAAATTATGACTCCTTACCTTGATTCTTCATGAGCCAAAAGTAAGGGTCGCTCAGTTCAGAACTAGGTCCTATTTATAGGGTTTTGAAGATTAGATCGATTCTAGAGTCCTTAATTTGCCAGAACCTAATCCCTAAGAGTCCTTAGTAATGTTATAAGCTTCCTTAAGTCGATCTCTTGTAGATAAGATCTCAAAGTTCTAATCTTTTTGCTCGTTCTTCCTTTCACGGAACTAACAGAGTGTAACGCATCCAGCCTGGTGCGTTACAGGGCTATGGCGGTCGCCCGATAGACCGTTACATTCAACATGTATAGAGTTTCAATTTAAGAAAACTCTTTTATTCGTTTATCCACATAATTATCTTATATAAATAGTATTCATCCTTAAAATACGTAAATAAGCTAATTACCCTTCTAGAATATGGGCCAAACTTGATGGGCTTGGTCCATAAACCCTTTGGATTATCTTTAAATAGGCTAGGTTAATTTTTTAACCTAATTGGGCCTTATAATGACTTATTGATCCAATATTCTATTTATTAATTTATTTAGGCCTTTATAAATTCTAGAAAATAATTAAATATTCCTAAAATAATTTATAAAAATTCTGGGGTCTTACATGGAGTGAGACGCTTATGAACAATGATAGAGTGGAAGTCCCTTTCGGGAAGAAAAACCAAGGAAGATGCAAGAGAAGCAAGAGCATCAGCTAGAATATTCTGATCACGAGGAACATAGACGAAGATTAATTTGGTGAAAAGCTTGGCATAAGCAGAAGTCAGTTCCTGATAGGGTTTGAGTTTAGGATTGAGCGTGCGACACTTGGTGAGCACTTGGCGAAGAATAAGCTAACTATCACCTACAATCCGCAATTGGGTAACACCAAATTGATGAGCGGCCTCCAGTCCGGCCGGGATAGCCTCGTACTCAGCTATATTGTTTGTGACTGGGAATGCAAGCTGAGTGGCAAGTGGAATAGTGATACCCTCCGGTGATAGGAGAAAAATGCCAATCCCCTTCCCTTTTGAATTCAAAGCTCCATCAAAATGTAACGTCCACATCTAATCAGGCTGATTGACGGACATTAGTTCCTCATCTGAAAACTCTGAGCGAACATGGTCAAATCTGGGGAGAGGGTGATGAGCAAGATGTTCTGCTATAGCATAGCCTTTAATCACTTTTTGCTGAATATAGATGATGTCAAACTGAGAAAGGAAGCTTTGCCATCGTGCTAATCAGTCCGTGAGAACGGATTTTTCAAGGAGGAACTTGATTTGATTCATACGAGCGATGAGATGAACTTCGTGAGCTAAGAAATAATGCATAAGTTTCTGAACTACCCAGACTAAAGCAGCACAAGTCTTCTCCATAGCGGTATACCTCTGCTCACAGGGGTTGAGAAGCTTGGACAATTAGTAAGCTGCCCTCTCTTTTCCTTCTTCATCTATCTGGGCTATGTCAGCACCTACAGAGTCATCCAGGATGGAAATGTAAAGAACAAGCGGTTTGCCCGGAACTGGCGGCCTCAGGACAGGAGGATTTGAGAGATAATCCTTCAATCTGTCAAAGGTTGCCTGACACTTGTCATCCCAAATAAACTTGAGTCCCGGCTTAGTAAGCTCATAAAACGGCCTACATCTTGGTGAATGCTGGGAGACAAATCGGTGAATAAATTGTAACCTCCCGATCAATCCTCGAACTTCTTTCAAATTCTTGGGTGGAGGCATTTCTCTAATTGCCTTTGCCTTGTTGGGATCAATCTCAATACCCCTCTTACTGACAATGAATCCAAACAACTTTCCTGATGAAACTCCAAATACGCATTTCTTGGGGTTCATTTTCAACTGATACTACCGTGCTCTTTGCAAGACTTTGGCCAGAACCCCGGGATGCTCAATCCTTGTCCTTGATTTCACTACCAAGTCGTCAACATACACCTCGATATAAATGTGAATCATATCATGAAAAATTGCCATCATGGCCCTTTGATAGGTGGCTCTAGCATTCTTAAGTCCGAAGGGCATGACCACATAACAATAAGGTCCCCATGGTGTAGTGAACGATGTCTTTTCTTGATCTTCTTTAGCCAAACGAATCTGATTATAGCCTGAAAAGCCATCTATAAAAGAAAGAGTCTCATATCCTGCCGTATTGTCAATCAAAACATCAATATGAGGGAGGGGGAAGTCATCTTTAGGACACGCGCGGTTGAGGTCCCGAAAGTCTATACAAATCCTAACCTTTCCATCTTTCTTCATGACTGGGACAATGTTCGCCACCCAATTGGGATAGAGGACGACTCTAACGAATCTAGCCTTATGGAGCTTATCGACCTCTTCTTTCATTTTCAATGCCATGTTAGGGTGGAAACGTCTCAACCGCTGTTTGACCGGAATGGACCCTGGCTTAAGTGTAAGTCGATGTTCAACGAGAGCAGGGTCTAATCCTGGCATATCTTCATAACTCCACACAAACGTGTCCTTATATTCTTGAAGAACCAAAATAAGCGCCTCTTCTTCGGAGGGTGACAAGTTCTTGCTAATGAGGACAATCCTAGGGTCTTCCTCGGTGCCCAGATTTATTTCTTTGGTAGGCTCTTCTACTGAGGCTGACGGCTCGTCGAATCTTCTGATACCACTGGCAAAGGCGTCCGCCTCGTCCTCATATTCTGTGTACTCTTCATCCCCCTCTTCAATAGGGTCTTCATCATTCATAATCTCATAAACACCAAAACCCTCGTCTAGAGAGCACAAATCCTCACATTCTACATCCGGCAGGAGTATCGGATCCTCCAAAAATTCGGGAAGAGCTAAGCATGCCTGGTATCTTCTAGTTAAATCTTGCAAGAACCTATGGGGAATCTGCCTACCCTTGGATTTCTTATGCGAAGTTACCCCATAAGTCTTATTAGAAGGAGAGGGAGAGGAACAAGATGACGAACTACCCTGACCTAAATGAGGTGGAGGAGAAGAAGACGAAGATGCAATAGATATAGTAAGGGATATAGGGAGAGCCTCCTCGTCGGAGGAGAAAATAAGGTCCACTAATGAACCTTGAAAGAGTGGCGCTTGGATCAGGGCACGCTCCGAAGCAAGATAGGAGGTCTCTTCAAAAGAGATGGAAGATTGGAGAGTTAGAAATTTGGCATTTTTTTTCATTTTCAATAATAAAGCAATGAGAGGGAGGAATAGGAGGTGGTGTTGAGATTGAGAGATTAGGGAAAGATTGAATAAGTGATTGCCCACGCGAGAGCGTGATGGAGAGTTTAGAGAATTGCTCGAGGAGCAAAGGGGGAATTGGAGGAGAAACTTGAAGTGGATCTGGAGAAAATGTTATCAAGACTGTGGGCGGTTGAGGGATATCTGAACAAAACATTTTATCAAGCAAATGGACAATAATTTTTGGATGGATGGATTTAAGAGAGAAAAGGCCGGCCCACAGCCTATCCACATTGAAGTCTTCTTCATACGGCACATCCGGCTCCCCGGTACCTGTGTAGTTGCTTAACAGCTGCCTTTTGTCAGTAATCACTGCTGGCTTTTCAATTAGTTCATGAATTAGAGGTGGCCATTCCGGGTCAGTTGGCATGAACAGACGGCTCAGAGCAATGGTAATATAATTCATATCGAACCATCTGTACCAGTCACATTCCGGGTCATCCATCTTTCTTCTTTTGTCTGGTCGTAAGGACTCCAGGGCTTTATACGTAACTAGCGGTGCTATATGGCGAGCAAATTGTCGTGCATGTACATCTTGACAATCTAGCATGGAAGTAACTAGTGTGGTTTGTGTTGTGTCTCTGAGGTCATTTGAGTCATTCTGTGGTCTCTTGGGTCATTCGACATCATTCTATAGTCATATGAGTTCTGTGATATTCTTGGTTTTGATAATGGCTTAACACTATTAGTCATTGTTGTTTATCACTCTCCATGTATTTGGTTTCATGATGCCCATTCACAACTTGCATTATATGTTCTCACATTGCATTAATACCAAGGAACATGTGGTTCTTGAATGCTCACATCAATCTTGAAACTTTGGGTTACTTGATGATCATCCATTCGTTTAAATTCATTGTCATATGAACTTGCTCTTTTGATATGGATGGTTAATTTGGGAATGAGCTGGTTAATTTGGGAATGAGCTTTTCTATCCTTCTTGTTATTGAAATTCCATGAGTGTGTTTCATGGATATTTTACTTGGGGTGGTTGAGCTCTTATTTCTTGATCTTTAGCTCAGAACACTTGTGATTCAAAGTGTTCACATATAACTAATTCATGAGATTTCATATGTGTATTTCATACATTTATTATATGGATTATTGAGCTATAGTTCTAATCCTTTTTATATGATTTTGCAGGCCAAAACACTCAATATATATTCCCCAAGATCAAAGGAGTTTGATGCCACAGAGTTCGGAAAGGTTATAATGACATTTGGGGCTGAATTGTGTTAATCTGGAATTTACTGTAGCTTTAGGTCGACCGGCGGCACTGTAGCTAGGTTGACCGAAATTCCCAGAACCAAAAGGTTCGGGGTCTGTGACATTTCGGTCGACCGCCCCATGAATTCCGGTCGACCGGTTTTGCCAGAGCCGAAAAGTTCTGGCTGTAGCAGGTTCCGGTCGACCGGCCCATGAATTCTGGTCGACCGCCAGCCCCGATGCAGCCTTGTTTGACTTCGAAATCAACCTCGTGGCTAGCCCCTTTCCATGGATTTGTTTAATCAAACCTTACCTAACTTCCCATGATTTGTGGATCTGGTCTGGAGGGTGTCCAAGGACCATTCCAAGGGTTATAAAACCAACATGAGAGGGTTAGAAACCCTAGTTGATGGAGTTGATGAAGTGAATCAAGGGAGGCCATTTCGAGAGCACTGTAGCACCTCCGTGAATAGTGTTTCGGGTAGGAGTTCTTCATCCTTCCAAGGTGATTCAAGGTGAGATCTGAAGCCAAGCAACCTCAAATCAAGCAAGAAGCATTCAATGCTTGCAAAGGTGATCAAAGCTACATCCATACACCTCTTCATCAACTCAAGGAGATTCAAAGAAGATCAAAGCTACATCCAATATCCTCTCCATCAACTCAAGGTGATTCAAGCTCATATCTCAATCCAGCAACCTCCAAGGAAGAGTAGAAGAAAGCAAGGCTAACAAGGGAAATCAAAGGAGGCTGCAAGGGTGTGTTCAAGGAAGAGGAGTTCGAGTTACTGTTCACATGAACAGTACTCCGTGAAGAACATCTTCATCCAATCCAAGGTATTCAAAGTTCATATCAAAGCAATCATCTTCCAAGATCTGTGAAGAAGGAAGCAAGGATCAAGGTAGCATCTATTCACTTCTTCATCCTTTCAAAGAGATCAAAAAGAAGATCAAAAGAGGAGGATTGGAAGAACAGTTACTGTTCACATGAACAGTACTCCGTGAAGAACATTCATCCATTCAAGGGTGAATCAAGAAGATTGATTTGCAAGAAGAAGAGATCCCTATTGCTGATCAACAAATCATCTCTATTCAAGGGCCAATTCCTTCTTACTCAATCTCTTGTTTTACTTCACATTTGTTTTACTTTCAATATTGTTAAACATTGAAGTCGTGATTCGTTCCTACCGGTGGTTAGTAGGAAGGCAATTGGAGGGTGTTCTAATTTGCGGTTGACGTCCCTACCAGGTGGTTAGTAGGAAGGCAATCGGGAGTTCTCCGATCTGCGGTATAGCCGTCCCTGCCGACTTTGTGTGTAGGAAGATCGAAAGAGGGTTTTCTCTATTCTGTGGTTTGGGGCGTGTCCCCAGGTCAAGCTGTGAGTCAGCAAGGAAGCCTCACCGGGTTTTGGTGAGGGGTGGACGTAGGTTGCGGGGTTGCAACCGAACCACCTTAAAAATCCCTGTGTTGTGGGTTATTTATCGTGTGTGATTGATCTATATCTTCTAACCCCATTCACAGGTTCGTGTGCTTTACATACTTGGTTAGATTGTTCACACACATATGCACTTTGAGTGATCATCATAGCACACACACACACAAGCACGGTTGTTGCAAGCTATTGCATGTTTTAGTGTTATGCTTTATGATCCCTGCACTACAAGGCTTATTTCTTTCAAGATCACAAATGTGCTTAAAGAAGTGTGGACGTTTCATAGCTTGTAATTCAAGTCTTTTCATTTGAGTCACTCTACTTAATTCCGCTGTGCATTGTGTCTAAGTGATTCATTCACTTTATAAGAGTGGTTTAAGCTTCCGCCAGCTAAGAGTTTTTAAATAGGCCAAAGCTTATGAAAGGATCTATTCAACCCCCCCTTCTAGATCCGTTTACACCTCACGGGACCCAACAAGTGGTATCAGAGCGAGGCTCTGTCATTCCCAGATCCAACGATCTGTAGGGAAAGATCCCGGTGTTTTTTATTTAGATGGATTCACATGCTACACTTGCTTCGATGGTTTCTCCACCCATTTATGATGGTTCAGATTTTTCTACATGGGTTGGAAGAATGTTCATTTATGTTAGCTCCATAGATCCACAATTGTGGACTCTTATATACAATAGTCCTCATGAGCTTCCATCAAATTCAATTGATTGGTTAGCCGAACATGAGACCAAACATAATGATAATTATCTTGCATATAACTTAATTACAGCTGCAGTTGATCTAAGACTAACTCATCTTGTGTCTTCTTGTAGCACAGCCAAGCAAGTATTGGACAAGTTGGTGAAAAACCATGAAGGGAAGGAACAAGAACAAGAATGCTTCATGGCCGACCGTGCAAAACAGTCCAGCAATACATCCTCATCACAGGTAAACTCTGACTCAGAGGAATTCACTTTTGAAGAGCTTATGGAAGCCTGTGATGAGTTGATTACTTAATACAAAAAGGTCAAATCAGAAAATAAAAATTTGAAAAAGGATCTCAAGAAAATCAACCAAAATGAAAGCTTGTTTTATAAAAAGTGTTCTATTGTTAAAGAGCTTAACAATACTCTCTCAGTTGATCTAGATACGCATAAACAAAGCATTGCATGTCTAAGGGAAGAAAATGAAAATCTTCATGATGAAATCACTAGGTTGGAAGAAATTGTAATAAAACTTCAAAACCAACCTAAGTCAATCTCTAATGATCAAACTATGGCCGATGGGCTAATCCATGATGAGAGGTTGATTGAAGAAAATAAAAATTATGTTTCATGCTCTGCTAATTTTGTATGTGAAAAATGTTCATTCATGAGAAACATAAATGTTGGTCTCCATGATGATCTTGAATGGCAACAAAAACTGATTGCTTCTCTGAAAGAAGAGAATAGAGAGTTGTTGGAAAAGAAAATTGAACTTGAACAAGCTGAAGAAGAATTGCATGAAAAAATGGCTGCACATGAAAAAGGCAAATCTGTCATTGAAGATCACTCTGAAACTTTGCATGCTTTAGAACAACAAAATCAAAATCTTAAAGCAGTAAACGCCATGCTCAATGAGCAATTGGCAGCATGCGAAGAGGGCCTTGTTGAATCTAAACAGCACATTTTCTCACTTGAAAATGAAATTCAAGGTTTGAATGATTTCTTGTCAATGTTTGCCCAAATCCAAGATTCTGGATCACCGGAAGCCACCACTTCCTGTGGTCACCAAAAGGGGCATACTGCTCGAAAGAAAAGCAAAATTCAGCATGCTCATCCAAACATGCACAATAACATGCCCAATGCCAAATACCATGCCTTCCACAAAATGAATGTCAATTGTTATTATTGTGGTAAACATGGTCACACTATGCATGATTGTTTGATCTTGAGAAATGATGAGCTTAGAGCAGGACATCAAGTGAAAGGGGAAGGAAAGAAACAGGTCAACACTGGCAGAGGGCTTGCTCAACAAAATTCTATACGGAACCACATGGAGAATCAGAAGTGTCGACATTCCTATTCAGACAGGTCGACACTCCCCATGGCCTTTAATAGAAATGCTTCTCTTTGCTGCTCTCATTGTGGTAAGACTGGCCATACTATCCAAGAGTGCTGGCATTTGAAGGGAAAGCATCACCTTCATGCCATGAAAGGTAAATCCCATGCTCACCCACAAAAGCATAATCCACATGCACACGCACATGAACATAAAAAGAAAAATCAATCTTTTGTGTGTTGTTTCTATTGTGGGAAAAATGGGCATGAGATATATGATTGCCTCACAATGAAGGAGGATGATGTGATTGCCCTGAAAAAGGTGGGCCAAGATGCTAAACATGTTGCTAACCCACAAGGACCCAAGTAATCTTGGGTACCTAAAAATTCCAAATGAGAATTTTAGGTGCAGGATGCCTTGGAGCTGAACAAATGAATGGTCAGGTAAATAAAAGCTCAAGGCACATGTATGTATATAAACTTTTTAATTTCAATCATCTTGCATGTTTAGTCTTAACATGTAGATAGTGCATCATACGTCTGCCCAATGTCATTAGATTCTGCAAACTGAACTGCTCTTTGAAATACAAAACCCCCAAGGTGTGAGATGAACTTTTGAGCTTGATAACTTGTTTACACCTTGCTTGATTTCAGCTATTTAACTCATGAAAAATTTGTTATGCTGATGAAGTTAATGTGATGATGAGTTGCATAAGTCTATCAGCCACATGAAATTCTTGGACTTTGGTTTTGATGATGCATACCATGGTTGCATTTTCAACTCGTTATTCATGTTAGCATTGTTCAAAAGGGGTATATATTGGCATCATCATCAAGTTGCATTCATGTGTGTTTGCATCATCTTGTGATCACACATACCTTAATGCACATCATGTTTAGAAGACACAAAAATGCACAATCATTTTGCAGCATCTTCATTGCATTGTGTATTCACATAAGTCTTGGGCTGCATAATTCATTGCCAACCCATGCATGTATTCAGGGGGAGTCAACATCAATCTGGCTTGAATCATTTTACATCATTTCACTCTTGCACGGCCATGGTATATTAAATGTTGATGTATGGAAAGGCATGTTATGCTTATCTAGAAGCACTCAATATGCGTGAGGACTAACCTCCGCCAAGTACCATACGTCAATGTCGCATATAGGCCATATAGCTAGGGGGAGTTGTCTTGATGAGGCATTCATGCATATGTTTCATATTCATCATGTTGGTTCATGCATTTCATGTTTGATCAGGTCAACCTTTGCATGGTTCAAGTAAATCTCTCATTGACATTTGTCATTCTTTATGACTGCAAACATCACTCCTTGCGTGCTTTCATTGCATATTCATAGGGGGAGTCGTGTTGTTCTTCTTGGTTCATTCGTCCTTTTTACATCTGAACCTCAATGGCCTCCAGTGTGATAATAAGTTCAAGAGACAGACATCACTACAGTGTAAGAGCTTTCTATTATATGAACTGATGATTGTCCATTCAATAAAAATGATTCAGATTTAATGATTTCCTTGAAGTTTTGATATATCTTTTGAAATCATCCATATTTTGTGGTTTTAATAGACCTTAACTAGAGATTGCATGTTGTGCCTTGAACAACTATTCTGAAATCTAAAAATCCAAATGTCTTGACAACTTTGGTGATACTCTAGAGCTTAGTATTGTTTCTAAACATCTTGATGAGCTGGAATTCTTAAAAATCAATTTGCAGAGCAATGATAGTGTTGCACGGAGAAATATGTCCCGTCATCAAATCAAGTGACGAATGATATGTCATGATGTGCCTCTATTATCTCTGTCTTAATTACTTTTGGACTCTAGGCAGAGCACTAGCATAATTGCTGAGAAATATATCTTCTCATCATCGAAATGAGATTGGATATGTCATGACGCGACTTTGCTATCTCTGTTCATTCTGAAGCATTACAGTCAGTCTTGCCAAACACCTAGGGATACTAGCGTCTAAACAACGTGTATTCTTATGGCTAGGAGGCCTGTACTAGACTTGATTGCTCGTAAAATATGAGTCATGTGCCTTCAAATACTAAAGATATTGAAAATCAAAATATGAAACCTCTTGCTTCTATTTTAAAATTCCATGCTTTAGTTATGCTTGTTTAGCCTCAATACTAGTTTTTGTGCTATTTCCTTTGTGGTTCTTGATTATGGATGTATAAGACAAGGGAAGGTTAAACATTGTCATGATATGCGCTTCTGGTTCATTTCTATTAAACCGTGGATGTCGATGCCTTTTGAACTCTATTGATGATCTTGGTTTTCATTAGCTTTGAACCATATATGTTGCTCACAGTCTGTTTCAGGTTTACATATAATGGCTTGCTCTTCCACTACTATTCCACTCTGATCTCTAGGAGTTTTGTCAGCCACTGTACCGTATCCCTCCTTTTGCTATTGGCAAAGGGGGAGAACGTCTTGTTGTGAATCCTTGCTGTGGACTTGGGAGAAAGGGGGAGATGTTGTCTAATGTTGCTTTTGAGCACTGTCAAAGGGGGAGAGTGCATTATGGATATGGGAGAATCCAAGGGAGAGAGAACCTTCATTTATGATGAGGGTTTATGCATAGCATTCATACACTTTACTTCTCCATGCATACATATTTTTCCTTCATCTGCCATATCTATATAAATCATTCAGGCTGCCATGATTACATCACCATACTACACAAGTGGTATATTCCAACAAGTGGTATCATCTTGATGCACCTTTCAAGTCGTCTCCAAAATCATTGGTGTCCTCTATCAAAAGATATCACATTGCTTTCTCATTCATTGGCATATGACACGAGTCCTAGCATCATTGGCATCATGTTTTCATGCAATAGGGTGGCATGCATGTATTGACTTCATACAATTGTAGCTTGCATCTATCATTTCCATGCATTGCTTAGCAAATCCAAAAAATCTGAAAACTAGAAAACCACTAAAAAGTGTCAATCTTAATAAGTGTACATCCATTGGCATGTATTTTCACATCATTTTGTGTGCGTCATTAATGTGCGTCTCTCTTTCTCTTTTCTGGATCTTTTGATGTTGTCAAAGGGGGAGAAGATTATGTGAGTCATTCATCAAAGGATGTGGTAAGGTAAGAAGGTAAGATTATGTGAAGTCATCACTCAATGCATGTGGTGAATGTGGAAAGATTCCTCTTCTTATTCTTCAGACTCATAGTTGCCCTGTGAGTTTATAATGACTCATAGTTCAGAATGACTCATATTTGCCATCATCAAAAAGGGGGAGAATGTTGTGTCTCTGAGGTCATTTGAGTCATTCTGTGGTCTCTTGGGTCATTCGACATCATTCTATAATCATATGAGTTCTGTGGTATTCTTGGTTTTGATAATGGCTTAACACTATTAGTCATTGTTGTTTATCACTCTCCATGTATTTGGTTTCATGATGCCCATTCACAACTTGCATTATATGTTCTCACATTGCATTAATACCAAGGAACATGTGGTTCTTGAATGCTCACATCAATCTTGAAACTTTGGGTTACTTGATGATCATCCATTCGTTTAAATTCATTGTCATATGAACTTGCTCTTTTGATATGGATGGTTAATTTGGGAATGAGCTGGTTAATTTGGGAATGAGCTTTTCTATCCTTCTTGTTATTGAAATTCCATGAGTGTGTTTCATGGATATTTTACTTGGGGTGGTTGAGCTCTTATTTCTTGATCTTTAGCTCAGAACACTTGTGATTCAAAGTGTTCACATATAACTAATTCATGAGATTTCATATGTGTATTTCATACATTTATTATATGGATTATTGAGCTATAGTTCTAATCCTTTTTATATGATTTTGCAGGCCAAAACACTCAATATATATTCCTTCAAGATCAAAGGAGTTTGATGCCACAGAGTTCGGAAAGGTTACAATGACATTTGGGGCTGAATTGTGTTAATCTGGAATTTACTGTAGCTTTAGGTCGACCGGCGGCACTGTAGCTAGGTCGACCGAAATTCCCAGAACCAAAAGGTTCGGGGTCTGTGACATTTCGGTCGACCGCCCCATGAATTCCGGTCGACCGGTTTTGCCAGAGCCGAAAAGTTCTGGCTGCAGCAGGTTCCGGTCGACCGGCCCATGAATTCTGGTCGACCGCCAGCCCCGATGCAGCCTTGTTTGACTTCGAAATCAACCTCGTGGCTAGCCCCTTTCCATGGATTTGTTTAATCAAACCTTACCTAACTTCCCATGATTTGTGGATCTGGTCTGGAGGGTGTCCAAGGACCATTCCAAGGGTTATAAAACCAACATGAGAGGGTTAGAAACCCTAGTTGATGGAGTTGATGAAGTGAATCAAGGGAGGCCATTTCGAGAGCACTGTAGCACCTCCGTGAGCAGTGTTTCGGGCAGGAGTTCTTCATCCTTCCAAGGTGATTCAAGGTGAGATCTAAAGCCAAGCAACCTCAAATCAAGCAAGAAGCATTCAATGCTTACAAATATGATCAAAGCTACATCCATACACCTCTTCATCAACTCAAGGAGATTCAAAGAAGATCAAAGCTACATCCAATATCCTCTCCATCAACTCAAGGTGATTCAAGCTCATATCTCAATCCAGCAACCTCCAAGGAAGAGTAGAAGAAAGCAAGGCTAACAAGGGAAATCAAAGGAGGCTGCAAGGGTGTGTTCAAGGAAGAGGAGTTCGAGTTACTGTTCACATGAACAGTACTCCGTGAAGAACATCTTCATCCAATCCAAGGTATTCAAAGTTCATATCAAAGCAATCATCTTCCAAGATCTGTGAAGAAGGAAGCAAGGATCAAGGTAGCATCTATTCACTTCTTCATCCATTCAAAGAGATCAAAAAGAAGATCAAAAGAGGAGGATTGGAAGAACAGTTACTGTTCACATGAACAGTACTCCGTGAAGAACATTCATCCATTCAAGGGTGAATCAAGAAGATTGATTTGCAAGAAGAAGATATCCCTGTTGCTGATCAACAAATCATCTCTATTCAAGGGCCAATTCCTTCTTACTCAATCTCTTGTTTTAGTTCTTTCACATTTGTTTTACTTTCAATATTGTTAAACATTGAAGTCGTGATTCGTTCCTACCGGTGGTTAGTAGGAAGGCAATTGGAGGGTGTTCCAATTTGCGGTTGACGTCCCTACCAGGTGGTTAGTAGGAAGGCAATCGGGAGTTCTCCGATCTGCGGTATAGCCGTCCCTGTCGGCTTTGTGTGTAGGAAGACAGAAAGAGGGTTTTCTCTATTCTGTGGTTTGGGGCGTGTCCCCAGGTCAAGCTGTGAGTCAGCAAGGAAGCCTCACCGGGTTTTGGTGAGGGGTGGACGTAGGTTGCAGGGTTGCAACCGAACCACCTTAAAAATCCCTGTGTTGTGGGTTGTTTATCGTGTGTGATTGATCTATATCTTCTAACCACATTTACAGGTTCGTGTGCTTTACATACTTGGTTAGATTGTTCACACACATATGCACTTTGAGTGATCATCATAGCACACACACACACAAGCACGGTTGTTGCAAGCTATTGCATGTTTTAGTGTTATGCTTTATGATCCCTGCACTACAAGGCTTATTTCTTTCAAGATCACAAATGTGCTTAAAGAAGTGTGGACGTTTCATAGTTTGTAATTCAAGTCTTTTCATTTGAGTCAGTCTACTTAATTCCGCTGTGCATTGTGTCTAAGTGATTCATTCACTTTATAAGAGTGGTTTAAGCTTCCACCAGCTAAGAGTTTTTAAATAGGCCAAAGCTTGTGAAAGGATCTATTCAACCCCCCCCTTCTAGATCCGTTTACACCTCACGGGACCCAACAGTTTGCTCATCATTATGAGTACCCCCTTTCACAAAGTGTGTTTGTACGGTCCATGTATGAGGCTGCCGGTCTGTTTTAAGAGTTGAAGTCATGACGGCCCATGGCCCTTCTTTATCTTTATTTTTGCTTGGCCCTTTGTACCCCAGGCCACCTCGGGGAATCATCTTCTGGTGCCTAACAGGTTTAACTCTACCTTGGAGATTAATGCCCATGCCATTACCAGCTTTATACCCCATTTTCAACAAAATGTTCCATCCTAGGGTATTTAACATATTCTTCTTTTTCTTTCCCTGGGAAGGTAGAGGTGTCATTGAAGCTGATGCCGGCTTAGTGACTGGAGGTCTTAACAAATCCTGCCGCGGGTCGGCAACATCTAGCACTGAGAGCAAAGGCATATTGGAAGGCCATATGGAAGGCACTGATGTTGCAGAGTGTATATCTTCTGCCAGCAAAATGGGCATGCTTGTGACTTTGACGATGCGCCCTTTGTAAGGAAATTTTATACATTGATGGTTAGTTGAGGGCACATCATCAAGCTCTTGGATATAACGGCGGCCCAGAATGCCGTTAAAGGTCGGATCCATGTCCAGAATGTGGAAATGCGCTGTAATCGAGATCGGACCCAAACCGACCTTCAGAGTAATCATTCCCAGGGGAGGCTTCTTAGTGTTATCATAGGCCGTGACGGTAATAGTGGATGGCCGGATTTGACTGTCTGGAATGCCACACATCTTCAAGGTGCTCGGAGGTAACACATTAATTGACGCCCCAGTATCCACTAAGCATTATTTGACTGGCACCTTATTGATATTAACTGTAATGCACAAGGCATATTTTCTGGCCGGCTTCGGGGCTAACTCATGTTCATAGAAGGTAATAGCTGGCTGATCACATGCCGGAGTCAAGACTATTATAATCTGTTCAGCTGGTATATCTTCATTAACCATCACTTTTTACAAATATTCTTTCAAAACTTGTTGGTGAACAGTGGATCTCTTTATCAATTCCAAACGCCGGGGTTTTGTCCAAGTGTTTCAGCAAATCATAGTGTGTGCCCAGTATGGACTCCTATTCTAGTCTTGCTTCTCCTGCCCCTGTGCGGGCTCTAGCTCCCTTTGAGGAAAGACGCGGTGGAACATCCGTCCACTACGGAGCATCGTGATTCGTGATGATCGCCCCTCTGTCGGGTTATGGGTAGACAGAAGGTTAGTGGATGAAGAAGAGGGGATATTGGGATTGGTGGATGTCGGAGGAGCAACCAAAGGAGGAACCCTTATGAGGGGCCTCGTTGGTTGAGAGACAGAGATGACTGGAGAAGTAATGGTAGGAGGTGCCTGAACGGCTGCAGGAGGTGTAGGCTGAATGAGGGGAGGCCTAGGCAAAAAGGAAGGATTTGTGGGAGGCGAAGGAGTAGGAATAGTAGTGGGGGAATTAGGTGTCGGTGAGGGGCGAATAAGAAGTGGCCTAGAGGGCGACGAGTTTGTAGAAGGAAGAGCTTGTTGTGGTCCATGGGTTGGTGGTGGTCGGATGAGGAGTGGCCTAGTTGGCGAGGGGTTAGTAGTGGTGATAGCGGAGGATATTTGACTGGTGGGGTGTAGGAGGAGACGAGATGATTGGGGGGTAAGCGCTGAATAAGGCATCCTTAGCAGATGTGGTGGTTGAACTGGTTGTTGGTTTATGGCCCCGACAAAGACGTTCTCATGGTGCCACCCTTGTCCCCTCTCTACTTCATAGAAGGAGGTGACATGGCTTACCTGTTGGTTTGGTGGATGCTCCGGCAGTGGGTTATTGACAATCCCCATGTTCGGTTGTTGTGCGGGAGCTTGCTGCTGTTGAGGAGGAGGTACTGCTTGTTGCTGAGCAGGCTGCTGAGCCTGTTGTTGCCGAGGAGGCCTTCGCGCCTTTAGAGTAGCGATAAATCTCCTCATCTCATCGCAATCAATACCACCTTGATCGTTCATGTCATATATATAATCTTTAAAGTGAAAACAATGATCAATGTTGTGCCCCGACTGTCGGTGAAAGACGCAATACCGAGAAGTGTCTACATTAGCCGGCCACACCATTCTTTCTTTAGGCAAGGTGAGCGCATTGGCGGCCATAAGGGCGTTGAAAATATCGGGTAGACTTTCGGGCAATGGGGGATATTGGGCCCTTCTAGGACCCAGTGGTCTTCTTGGTTGTTGTGACTGTTGTTGTGCATAATTGGCTGGCGGGGGTACCTGGTGGTATTATGGATGTTGATTTTGTGGCGTAAGAGGAGGTTGTTGTTGTTGAGGTAATAAGAGGCTGTAAAGTTTGAGGAGGGTTACTGTTTGGCTGGTGGACTTGGTTTTGGAAGGCAGGCTATTGTGGTGGCGGCCTTTGGTTTGGAGGGTGGCGGAAAGGTGTGGAATTGCCGAACGCGCTCACCTGCTCGTTAGTAACCTTACCTTCGGTGGTTCCACCACTATTGCCAACATTGACATTCTTCCTTATGACTTTCGGCCTTGGTTCGAACATGCCCATGATGGGCGAGTCTTTCATCTGTGTCTGTATATATCTTGCTCGCTCATAGAGCTCTTCCATTGTGCTTAATTTATTCATGGCTAAGATGTGACAGAACTGTGGAGCAGAGTTTGATATGATCATTTTTACTTGCTCCGGCTCTGACAGTGTGTCCTTCAGCCTCTCGGCCATGGCTCTCCACCTATCAGCAAATAAAACGAAGTCCTCCTCGGGCTTCATCTTCTCGGCAACCAAATCAGTAACTGACAAAGATGGACCCACATGGTCTTTATATTTCTGGAGAAATTTGTGCTGAACAACATCAAAATCATCGGCATCAGCTGGCTCCAAGGAATAAAACCATTCTTGTGTCGGACCATCTAAAGACCGCCTAAAGAGATAGGCCAGAGAAGTCTTGTTATCCTGCCAGAATGATGCCTCATACATGAAATCCTTCAAATGGATGAATGGATTGTTCGTTCCGTTATATCGTCGGAAATTCGGCATCTCAGATGGGGGTAAGTGAAAGACCGGCAGAGTGGGAAGGGTAACTTCGGGAGCGGTCTTTGGTGTCGTGACCTTCTTCAGCTACTCCTCCATACTGGCAATCTTTTGAAGGAGTAAAGTGTTTGTATCAGACTTGGCTCGGGTCGGATGAGAAGAGTATCGATTCAGCATAGGCTTTCTCAAGAATTGAAGAACATGAGGTTGGTGAGGCCTATTAGCGGAGCGACTTGCCAGTTGGGCCGACGTAGTCATAACATGAGTTGGTGGGCGCGAGGGCACCCTAGGTGCGATCGCCTGGTCGTTGGGAAAGTTAACAGAGTGGCCACCCGCGGCCTGGGGAAGGTTGGAAGATGACGGGACATATTTTCCTTTTAAAGCGGCTTGGACCGCCTGACGTTGGGAATCATCTAGCTGAGTGAGAGCTTTCAGAAAATTATTTAAGTTAAAAGAAGGGGAGGTATCCCCAAAAGTGCTTTGAGTGGTAGGTTGGGCCTGTGAAGAAGGCTCAACCTCATGAGAAGTAGTATCCACCATGTGGACCTGAGGGTAGTGCGTGGGAGAGGGAGCATAGTTTCCCTCGTAGTAGATGGAATCCTGAGGGGGAACCTCATAAAATGGGTCAGAGTGACCCTCCTCATAACCCTCGTAGGTATACCCGTAGTTGGCCATATTGATGATTTTACCTAAATGGAGTTTCATGTTTTAAAGAGAGAGAAAAATTTCAAATAATCAAGTAAAATCAAGAGATAATCACCCACTCAAATAAGATATACACTCAAGTTATGATGAACCCAAAGTTTTAAGGTTTTCTTCGGAGATTAGGGTGAGTTTTATAATAAATTCTCTCCTTTGAATGTGGGTCCTGGTTGAAAGTTTGGGTATAATCTCCGGGTTTAACTAGATTTTTTCCCTCTCTTCACCAACGTATGGGTCAACTATACTTCGGGTGCTTCGATGGTACAACCTGCCCGGCGTCCGTGAGGGAATCCACGGGTGCGGGGACTTACGGAGGCTTGGTTTAGGAATTTATGATCCAATGAGACGGAATGCTCAAAGGAGGGTCCTTCCTTCACCAAGAGGGGGGTGAGATCCTAAGTGTGTAGAGAGAGGAGGTCTCTCAACCAAATGCCCTAAGATGCAGTCTAATGCAGGCAAATCAAGCAGATAATGATCAAATAGATAGTAATAGCAATCAGCAGGTGAATGAACAACAGTTACCAGGGTTTTGTGGGCACAGAACAAAATGACGACCTCACTGAGGTCGCTATATCAGCAAGCAGCGATTGAGTCTTAGTCGCTAATCACTGTGAACAGTGTAAGCAAAAAAATAGCCGAAACGAAATAGCACCTTAGGGTGAGGCGTTAAATGAGGATGTGACGCCTCTGTGAAGGGGCGTCAAAATGCAATAATCAGTAATTAGGAACGATAGAATAAATAAGCAGTAATATGGGGATTGACGCCCTGGTGTGAGGCGTTGATCGAGAAAATGACGCCTCTGTGAGGGGCGTGGATTATGAAAATAATAAAAATGTAGAAAATAAATGGAAATCGTGCCTATTTGAACAGTCGCTGTATACCGAAATGACGGCGGAAGGGAGGGTGCTATTCAGTTCAGAGAATCGAAGGCCCTGATAACTAACAGAAATCAAATTTCCTTTCTAAAAAAATGATATGGACACTTCAAAAATTGGCTAATCGAGTGGGGGTGTGCACGTGGTGCATAAGGGGAGTGTGCTATGTGGAGCACGAAGGAGGGGCACACGAGGGTGCTAAAGGGAGGGGCACGCGAGGGTGCCAAAGGAGGGGTAATCAAACTAAAAACATAAAGAGTCCCACCATGATCGCCAATTTGTGAACGTGTCACATAGACATTTTTTTAAAGAGAAAATAAAAAAAGATTTTAAAATCGAAATGGGAAGAAATGTGCTAAAATATGTGATACATGAGGGGAAAAAAAGGGAATGAGCATGAGATGCTCTATGGAGGGTGATTGCCAGAGGGGTTACCTCAAAATACCAACGATGATCGCATGTACCTTGTGTGAAGCGGGGAAATTGCAAGTTCTTCCTTCTTCCTTCTACCGGTCGACCGATGAAGGAGGTTTATAGCTTGATTACCCTTGCAAGAAAACACACAAAATAAATAAAGATGTGGATTAGCCAAGTGAGGTGCAGTATCAATGCTCTAAAAGTATAAAATCAATCAAATCAAACATGAACACACCTTGTGTGTTTTGGTTTAAACCCCTTAAGAGGAGTAACAAGGGATGGGATATGGATGCAATGAATATGCAAAGCAAATATATATGATGTGGTGACGACGTCTCTAGCAGAGAACTAGAAGAAAGGGGTGCATGTGATGATGATATGCTAGTAATAACAAATAAGATAAACTGAGAGGAGAGTGCCCGTTCTGCTGTGTGTGCAGCAGTAAAGGGAGGGAACAAGAGCCGCGGCTGCAGCAGATGAAGAATCAGCGGATGAAGATGCTGCCAAAGGAAGAAGAAGATCCCCACGGAGGAAGATCTGTTGGCTGGAGGAAGGATGCCCGTGGAGGAAGAAATGCCGGCTGGATGAGCCTGAAAAAAGAAAGAAACTCTCTCTCTCTGTAAAAGGCTCTCGCTGTGTTCTTCTTAACCCTCTTAATTCTTCTCTCGCGCGTGAGGAATCGAGGGGTATTTATAGGCCCAAAAATCCTTGCATCAATAGGATTAAAACAAGGCAATCAATCCTCCAACAAGGATCCCTCTTCCCAATCGAACACAAGGTGTAAAATGGGGAAAGGATCATTATTGGAAGGTAGCAGGCAAAACGGAGAGGGAAGTGAAAATGGGGCATCAATTTAAATGACGACATCCACTCAGTCGTTAATTCCTGAATTTAATGATAGAAATAAAGAACTTTCCTAATTTAAAATTGACAAATGACGCCTGTTTGAATGGACGTCAAATAATAAACGCCCCCCATGCGGGCGTCAATTCTTTTAATTTTATTTTGTGTAGGATTCGTAAAATCCAGGAAACAACGCATGTTTGAACAGTCGTTTCTTTGTGAAATCACGACCCCCATTAGGTCGTCAGTTAAATGACGCCCTTCCTCCAGGCGTTAATTACAATTATTATTGGAAAAATATCAAATAAATAGAAAAACTTCATATTAAGCCAATATTGAAGTCCCCTTTGGGGCGTCACGTGGTGACATGAGGTTTACTCATCATAGCATCGATTTTCGCGTGTCTACAACGGACTTCACTTTCGTCTAACCAGGTCAGATCGAGCGCACAATAAATCTATCACCAAGTGACTGGCACGCCTACGCAACAAATAAATCTAACAATCCCAATAAATAAATAAATAAATAAATGTTTTGATAATAAGAATTTTCCATCCCCACACGCTGGCACACCCAGTGGGACGGAGTCTCCCTTCATCTCTTTGCCAAAAAAAATGGGCCCCGAGGGCTTCCCAAAGAATGCTGATTGTTTGCTTATTATTGTGATTACAAGAAGCAACGATGGCTGTTGGATTCGCTGCCTTGACCTTCGGCCCCACGATCGTGGCCGATCATGCTGCTTATGGATACCTAGTAGTACTGACCATTTTCGGCACCTTTCCACCGGTGGTCGGCTTCCTTAATTTCTTAGGGGTGGCCTCTACTGATGTACTAGAGGTGGAGGCTCCAGAGCCGGCTGATGAAAGCATCAACAAGAAGCCCAGGGTTCCTAACACCCACAGCTGCGGAAGCTCACCGAGAGGCCACGTCCGACTGACAAGCTGCATGGTGCACCATGTGGCTCAGGGGGCTCGCCCCGTTCACTACAACAAGCCTGGGAGTCGCCGCCAAGGGAGCTCTCGAAGGAAAGTTGCAACCCCTGTCACCGGATGGCTATCGGCATCCAGCAAGTCTACTCTTATCGGTGGCGTCTGCGTCTTCCTGGACGGATGCGATGCTCAGGTGATCTCGGACCGCGTGGTCCCTGTCCTACCAGTCCGTAACTCCTTCCAGGCCTTGTCTGGGAAGAGAGCTGAAAAAGAAGAAATTGGCCACCAAGGCCAAAGATAGCTGGCCCCAAGGCCGAAAACATTCAAGTAGGTGTGGGTCCCTAAGAAGATCCAGCTTGTCTGTCATAGTGCACCTGTTTGCCACTACCCCGAGCCCGTGGAGGTGAGGAAGAAGAATGAGAGGGGCTTGGCCCGAAGAAGAGAAGAAACGACTGTGGATCTTCCACGCCATCCTACCTTTAGAGCCTATTCTCGACAGGCCAACATCCCTATAGTAGGGAGAGGATTTGGTCAACCTGTTGGGAGAGCCCGGCTAGCTTAAATCCCTCCAGTGCGAGGTCGACAATTATCCCCAGTCCTCCACCAAGAACATAGTGAAGAAGAAATGAGCAACATGGTCAGAAGTTATTTCAAGCGTCTGGGAAACCCCTCATTAGGCCAGCAGCGATTGCTCCAAGCGGCTGTGGCTAAAGAAGAAGACTATTTGCCCATGGCAGTTGAAGAAGAAGAGGAAAAAGGAATGACATCATCTGTTGATGATAATGGATATGAAGACGGCCTGGATGGCGAGGCCAATGAAGCCCTTCGCCTGTGGGAGGAGAAAAGAAGAATATCTATGTTTGAGAGATTGACCTTCCTCGGTCGAACAAAGAGAAAGGTCTGCAGACAGAAGAAAGGGATGCATGTTTTTGCTTGCAACATGGCTGGAGTGGCCAGCAAATATGGGAGTCTGCCTGAAGAGCCCCAAGAACTGGCCCGGTTGGTCGAAAGGCCGGGGCCTAATACCATAAGAAGCGAGGCAGCGAAAGAGATGTTGAAGGTGGCAAAGGGAAAACAAGTGGTTTTCAAAGACGTCACTACGCTGACTGCTAATGTAGTGACGACTGAAGAAGATGAGGTGCTACTAACCACGTCGCCCGAAGGTGCTTCGGGAGAAATAGTTGAAGGCATCCCCAGCACGGCAACCATGGACCCCTCGGTGCTGATACTGTTGCAGAAATATCAGCAGGAGATAGAGCTTCTGAAGAGACAACTGCGGGAGAAGGTAGAACAAACCTAGGCATCCAAATAGTCTGAAATGCAAGCTGAATCATCATGAGAGGGTGTCAACCGATGCGATTTTCCACCAGTGCATACTCTACCCCAGCCAACAAAGCATAATCAGTCAGGTCGCTACCCAGCAGCGTGCACCTCAGCAGCTGCTGCCGCCGGTGCTACCTCCATTGTATCAGCCACCGATGTTTCGTCCTCCACCGCAGGCAACCACTCTGGTCACCCCATATCTGCAACCAGCACACTTCTACCCCAAGCCGGTTGACCCAACCACTATAAACAAGCTAATGGTGAAAAGGATGATTAAATTGAAGCTTGCTGAACGGGGTGAAGGTGACTATGTTACATTTAATGCTTATCGGGTGCCATACCCACCGCATCATGCAGCCAAGCGGCTCCCTCTGGGGATCAGTAAGCCCCCGAAGTTTGACAAGTTCAACGGGCAGGGTTCCACGAAAAAACATATTGCATATTACATGACCGTCATGGGAGACTTAGCTATAGACGAGTCATATTTGCTGAAATTCTTCGAGTCCTCACTAACGAGGCTCGCATTTGAGTGGTACTCCACCCTACCGGCAGAGTCAATTAGCGACTGGCCGGATATGCAGAAAAAGTTTAGAGAAAGATTCCATGTCACCGAGAGAGAAGTCACTGTGGCCGAGCTATATGCAACCAGGCAGAGGCCAGATGAAACAGCTCTCGATTATATTAAGTGGTGGAGGAACCTCGGCATGAGATGCAAGAGGCCCCCGCATCAGGATGATGCTATACAAATTTACAAATAGAACTGTCACGCCCCAAGATTTATACAACAGAAACAATCGGGAACGCGAACAGCCGGCATGGTAAGCCTCTTGCAAGAAAGAATAATCAAAGCGCAAAACAATCACACAAAGTAATTGCATAATAACTTACTAAAACCTTCACTTTTATTAATAATAACAACCATAATTCAAGTACATGAGACATTGACTTTCTTAAATTTGTTAGACTTAATAAGAGAAAATTACAGAGACTCAATCTAGACATTTTGGACTTCCTAAGTCTTCACTCTTTTAATCGCTCTCGGACCCATTACTGGAATGACATGAATCCGAATCTGACCCACTGGTACTTCCTGAAAAGATTAGAAAATAGGTAATGAGCACACTTGCCCAGTAGGTATCTTCGCATCAACATGAAGGCAATGTTAAAGTAGTTAATATTTTAGCTCTAAAGAAATAAGATAAAATCATGCAGATACGATAAATCACGTGAGTAAAACTAAAGTAACAAGATATGATCATGTTTGAGATATGGAAATATGATTGAGCAAGTATGATCAAGCAAGAATGTAACAATGGCCTTCATGAACAAGAATGTAACAAGAATGTACTAGCAAGTCATGTAACAAGTAAGAATGTACTCTTCACTTAGTAGCAAGTACTTCGTGAATTTATGTGGATCTATATTCAAGTCCCGTGGATATTTCCGCGGATATTTCACTTATTTATAAAAAAAGTACTCCCAGCGCAATGCGACGCCAGTAGCATCATACCGCATGATTTATATAGTATGTTTTCGACAATCAGTCGAGGGGACTAGCATAGAGTCCTTGAACACAATAAGTGCTCGAACTACATCTTCAAGTATAAATCAAGCTACTTCCACGTATATAACAATAATGTTTGGCCATGTAAGTAACAAGTTCAATAATGGTCTTCAAGATACAATGTCAATAAGAGAATGCTCAAAAATATGAATACGAGAGTTCAAGAAATGCATTAATAACTAGGTTACGCTTTTGGAGAAAAATTTGATAGCATAATGGTACTTTCTTTATTTTTTTCATAATTTATTTACTATATCTTGATTAAGGTGACAAGTCCCAGAAAATCAATAGTCCATCTAGGATCATAGGAATATTAACCCTTGGGTCAAACCTCGGGTTAACTGTACTCAGAAAAATAGCGGTCGTTTACTGGGCCGTTTCATGAAGAAAGCGGTCTAGCTCTGGACCGTTTAGAATGGGTCGAACCCAAATAAATCATTCTAAACTCAGAGACAGTAGCGGTCATAGACTGGACCGTTAATGGGCCTTAGCAGTTGAATCCTAGACCGTTAATGAGACATAATTTTAAAACTCGATGATAGTGCACTCTAGACAAATGGGCTTTAATGGTACAACCAGCTCGGCATCCTAGAGGGAATCCCAGGCTCGCGGAGACTTACGGAGGCCTTGAAACAAGATTTCCTAGTCCGTTGGAAGGAATATCCAAAGGAGAGGTTATCAAGTCCAAGATTGTGTGCCTAACGTGCATAGGTTTAACTAATGGTCATATACCAGGATATATGCCATGTACTTATGAAAATGACTCTATAGATGAGAAGAGAATCAGTAAGAATCTACAGTGAACCACATTCATCTCACTTTTGAAACATGCGTATAATACCAAGTATATGATTTTGGCAAGAAATTAACTTACATTTAAAATAAGTTTTAAATGCGTAAGAAACATGAAATATACTAGAAATCTCTATATATACATAAACAATGCCAGTAACAGGGATAAAACTTAACTAACTGGGTTTATCATATAAGAGATAGGGTGATTCTGCATTAGGCTTCGGATTAACCAAAAATACAAAACTCAGGGTTGTAAATGGTCTAATATACGGTCGTTTGTAGGGCTAAGCGGTCTATCGTAGGTCCGCTTATGGTTCTATAACAGTGAAATCACAGGAACACAAACGGTCTATATATTGGCCGCTAATCGTCGATAAGTGGTCTATCGTAGAGCCGCTAACCAATCCCTGGCGGTCCATCATTTGGCCATTTATGGTTGGTTGACAGAAACTAAACAATTGAAACTAAAGGATAATCCAAGACATATCATGCCTGGAAAACAACATACATAAATTCTATAGCATGCTAAAATAAGGAATAAGTCAATAATATGCATGGGTTCTGCGAAATTTACAAGAGAATTTCTTTTATTTCGTTAGGGTAAGGATTTATGCATGAACATTACACTAGATGCATAGACTCAAATAAAATATGAAATTCTCGGTCTATAATGCATGAAATCAAGTGCAACAAGAGGGCTTTTAATCCTAGAATATTATTTTAGCCGTTCATGAGATGACCTACCTCTGTTCTGGGCTTTTGACTTGGAATTTAAGCCTGGAAGTTAACCCTAGTTTCTTGCACTCCCTGTGCTAAAATAGCAACTTCACGACCTAATATCTCTTGATTTTCTTGACCTAATTACGTGAAATTTGGAGGGTAAGAAGAAGATGTTGTGCCCCTGTGATTTTGATGATAGCAAACACTATGAGTCACCATATGTTTGTGTTTGCATGAAAGATTGAATGATTGCATGCTCAGTCATTTTTCTAGCACGTTTCAAGCTCTACCACACACATCAGGTCCGAGCATATAGAGTGCGTCGGTGCATTGACCAATTCATGCATATTTTTGATCAATGCCTGTTTGCATATATTAGCCATAGTCAGTGCACTCGTCTGTCTCATGCCTACACTAAGTCTATACATCCATTAGCTGATAACTGAGGAAGTCTATACATCCGTTAGCTCAGCTCGTGACTTAGTCAGTGCAATCCATGTTCATTATGCATACAACATCAGTGCAGGGTTAACAGTCTAGGCCTGTGCATTTCATAACTATGTTTTATGTGGCCATAAGTTAGTACATGCCAGTTCAAGGGTTAGAGTCTGTACAGAGTTTTGCCTAGACTGCATCAACTCAAGTCTGTACATTACTTGGTGGCTAGTCTGTACAACCTCCGGTGTCTCACTCTACTAGTCAGTATAGCCAGTGGTCTTCATGCATATACATAGTCTATGCATTGATTTGTCTCGCACATACACTAAGTCTGCACATGGTGACTTAGCGAGTGTATACATTCGTGAACATAGTCAGTGCATCCTTTTGCATCGTTGTCCTTTACATTTATACATTCGGTGCATTTACTTGTTTCAAAACATGAAGGAAGTCTGTGGTAATAGCTTTAAGGTACGTGCATAACATGTCCTTGCATCTCACCTCTCGAGGACGGTGCAAGCTCTAGTCGGTGCAATCGTTGTCTGGTATGGACCGTTAGATCTTGTCTCTTCATCTCAGTGCAAATATGTCTTGGTGCAAGCGGTGTCTTGTACTTCTCTTTATCAATTCGGTGCAAGTCTCTGTCTCACTCACAAACACTGTAGCCCCGTTTCCATCTCGGTGCATTACGTGTCTAGACATAAATTGGCTCAGTGCATTTCATTGTATTTCATTGCAGCATACACTTTTAGGTTCGTGCATATCTTGTTTGTGCATCTTTGTGCATCTCGCCTTTCAGACTAGGTGTAAGTTCTGTCTTGCATCCGTTTTTTGTTCGTATGATTCTTCTCTTTCATCTCGGTGCAATTCTCGCAAATCCAACTCGGTGCATCAACTGTGTTCCACAGTTGTTTTAAGAGTCCGTGCATATCTTTGATCCTTTCTTTTGACTCGGTACAAAGTCTTCTTCTTGTGCCTCTTGGACCCATGTCTGTGCATATGGTGTCAAGCTGTTGTGTAAGTCAATACAATGGTTGACTTGAATATCTCTACTCAGTGCATTCTATGTTTGAACATAATGGTGCAAACTATGCTAAGCGTTTGATTAAAGGCCTTGTGTTTTTCTGACAGAGCTTCTCTTCGAGGAGGGGCACATAATCCAAGGTAGATCGACCTCCTAATGAGTGCCACATGGAAGGCTACAACGCTTAGATCGTGACACGTGGCTGAGAGCCTTCTGGAAGCTAATGGGCGGGAGTTCTTCATCCACACGCCCAGTGAGAGTATATAAGAAGACAATGATCGATGCAGAAAAATGTGAGACAGAAGTAGATAGAAGAAAAAAGATCTACAGCAACACGATCCAGTTTGGAGAAGAGAGTAGCAGCAGAGAAGAGAATACGTGAAAGTGAGAGAGCTCGTGAGATCGAGAGAGAGAGAGAGAGTGAAGGAAGAGCTTGAGGAGAAGAAGAAGAGAAGCTTCATTAAAGATCTGTTATCTATTGGCTCTTGGATCAGATCCAGACCAACTTGTTCCTATCGTTTACAGCTTTCAGTTGCTGTGTTTCCTTTGTTCTTCTTGTTTTTCTTTTGAAACTCTATTTCAAGCTGTTAGATAGCAGAGCTAAGCTGTATTGCTCAACGTTGCAGAGGAGGATTCCTCTGGATAGTAAGCTGTGTTGCTTAGCGGGCGAGGTGGATACCTCGGACAGTAAGCTGTGTTGCTCAGCGGTTGTAGGCAAGCTGTGAGGCCCAGCTGTTTAAGCTGTGTATCAGCAAAAGCCACACTCGGGTTTGAGTGTGGGGTGGACGTAGGTCTACGGACCGAACCACCTAAAAATCCCCTTGTCTACTGTGGTTTGATTGCCTTATTCGATTCACTAGATGTATGCATAGGCACGATCTATTTCTTATATCTAGTCAGAGATAGGTTTGCACACCGTGCGTTTGATTCTGGTCTTGATAGAGTCTAGTTGATTAGATGAACTGACTCATCTCTTTAGTTTATATGGAGTAGATCAGAGGTACAGTCTATCTGATCTTCCTTCCATCATTCGAAGAGTGCATCTAAGCTGATTAAGGCATCTGTGGGTTTTTAATTCCGCATCTCTGTTTGTTTAATTTTTTCAATTGGGCAAAATTCTTAAGGATATATTCATTCACCCCCCTCTGAATCTATCGCACCAGTCTCAACAATTGGTATCAGAGTAGGTGTCTGCACAGAGGGTCCAACGACCTACAGATCTGTTCCTACACTTAGTTTTGGTGCGATCTGGTTTGATCTATTTTGTATTGCAATTTCTGATTTAATATGAGCTTGATACTCATGACTGATCCTCCGAGATTCGAGGAATTAGGTTTTTACAGTTGGCTCGATCGATTCAGAGAATATGTGATGCATGTTAATCCAGATCTGTGGATAATCATTGCACAAAGTGCATATGAAGTTCCAAAGGATAAATCCTTATGGAAAACTTCAGATCACTTGAAATTCTCGTATAACCAGAAGGCCCTAGAGATAATAAAAATGGCGATAAATACTGACAAGTTTCCTTGTGTAACTAATTGCTGCAGTGCATCGGAAGTTGTCAAGATGGTTGCAGCTAGCAAGTGTCAGGAGGAGGTGAAGTGCCTCATAACTACAGACGAAGACCAGGATCAAATCGAGGAAACTTCATCTCAGGTAAATTCTGACACTGGTAATTTATGTATTGAAGAATTGATTATGTTCATGAGCATTTGATTGAGAAATACGATAAAGTTAAAAATGATGATAGAAATGCTATTAGGATGTACCCTATAAATCATCACTCTAGGAAATCTCATACCATTCAGAAAAGGAAAACTCAATGTTATTGTTGTGGCAAATTCGACCACATTGCTGCTCTCTGTTGGCACAGTCAAGGGAAGAAGTTCAAGTCTGAATTTGTTACATTCCATGCAAAAAGAAATGTTTCTAGTTACACTAAGTTTCATGTGAACTATGCCTCTGATAAAACCTACCCTGGTTCTAAAAGCAAGTATATTGAATGCTCCCACTGTTGGAAAGCTGGCCATTCAGTCAAAGACTGTTGGCATGTCAAGAAAAGGAATGTCTTTGATGTAAATAGAAAGAAAAATTTTCATGATAACAGGAATACCAATCATGTTCAGTTATATCCAGTTCATGCTACTCATATAAAAAGAACATGAAATTTGGTGACTCTTGTCATTACCGTGGACAGTCTGGTCATGTCATGTCTAACTATCAGTTAATGAATTCTGATAATTATAATGCTAGAAAATGGTGGAGAGCACCCTTCAAAGATGCCACTATCACTTCAAGACCCAAGGCTGCTTGGGTTCCTGCAGGATCAAAATGATTACTTTACTGCATGTGTGCCTTGGAATGAATAAAGAGGGGTCAATAAACTAAGGCACTCAAAAATTGAAAGACCCCATGATCCTGCTCTTCAGGTCAGTTCTGAACACTCTGTTTAAATTTCGTCATCTGAAAATTACTTGTTTGAGATAGTTGAGCATCTTGTTGATTTGATTCGTGTTTAATTGAAACTTTTTGGAAATTTGAAATGAACTTGATGTATTTGGTAGTTTCTCTCTCTGATTAAACAGCATGAATTTTCTTCGAGCATAAATTTTAAAATCATGAACATCATGAATTTTCTTTGAGCATAAATTTTAAAAACATGAGCTGTGCTTTCATTGCATATCATGCACTCTGTCAGGGGGAGTTTGACTGTTGTCGCTTGATGATCATGCTACTCTTTATTAGATTTGTTGCATACTGCACTTATGAAGAGTAGTGCATGTAATAAAATTTGAAAAACCTAAATAGATATTCTATTGCATCTACTGAGGGGGAGCTGATCGTTCTTGAATAAATCTGCCTGATGATCTTTTGGGTATTTCTGACTCACCTTGACACATCCTTTGCTGCACTTCTTGATAGTTTTCTTTTGGAAGTGTCGACACCATGAGCGGTCACTTTTGATTGTTCTGAAGTGTGGATCTTGTGAGCAGATGCCGACACAAAGAGTCAACACATTCTAGGATGATCTTCTGATCATGTTTCTGCACTTGCTCTCTTGATTGGAATACTTGTCATATTCTTAAACTTGTTTTTCGAAACACTGCATATCTCCTAGACCTTGGAGATCTTGAAACATGCCTGACCTCCAGTTATCTTGCTTGGTGTGCATATCTGAAAACATTGAGCTTCAAAATCACTTATTCTTGCTGGATCTCTTCTGTCAGTCATTCATGAAGATTTCAATGGGCATGTCTCGATCATAAGTCTAAAAACACTTGAACTAGGAATCTTCTATTATACGATTTTATGAATGTCTGAAATAACTCAGCTAGTTTAAGTTTAATGTATTCATTGAGTTTGACTTTAAATCTCTTAAAAGTATCTGAGTCAACTTTAATAAACTTTAACCAACTAATTCATGTTGAATCTTGTAAAATCTTCTGAAATCTAAAAATGTTAAAATCATAGCTTTATTCGGTTAAATTATATTAAATCAGTATTGTTTTTAAGCATATGATGATTCTAAAACATTCCTAAGGGTAAATTCTATCAGAGCAATGATTTTGGTCACTGAGAAACCATGTCCATTGACCAAGAAGTCTAGAGGACTGTGTCATGAAGTGCCATAATTAAATCTGCTAAATAAAATTCATTGAATATCCAGGCAGAGCAATGGCTTGAACACTAAGAAATATACTTCACTTATCAATGAAATAAGGTAAAGTATGTCATGAGATGTCAATACTATCTCTGAAGCATGACAGTTAGTCACACTAAGTGCTCAGGGATACTGGCGTCCAAACAACGTGTATCCTCTAGCCACAAGGTGTGTACTGAATTTAATTGCACCTGGTAAACTTGCTATGAAATCTTGTACTGTGCATAAAGAAAAATCTGAAATTATTTGAAGAAGTATGACTGATCCTCAGGAACCAAATCTGAATTCTTTCATGATGTTTAACCTCAATACTAATGATTGTAATTTCTGAAGAAGTCATTGAAATTGACTGAGTAAGATGAAGGGAGGTTAATCAAGATATAAATATGAGGGCTTGGTTCACTTTTATTAAACATTGATGTTCAGATATGAGTACATAATTTTATTGTCAAACTATGTATACATCATATTTAAACCATGATGTTCAAATAAAAATTCATAAGCCCCTATAATGGAAGAGTCTGAACCATCCGTTTATTCAGATTTATGAAATAAGTATCTTATTGAAATTCTTCTAGTTCCTTGAAAGATCCTGTAGTCTGCCGGCTGCCATGTCATCCTTCCTGAATGTCTTCTTGACATATCTCTCAACTTACACTCTTGAAAGCCTTGCTTCATTCAGATCAGGGAGCATTGGATTATTTTTAAAGAAGAGGTTAGGTCTTGTCTAGATTGCACTTATTGCTTTTTAAAGGAAAAGGATAGATTGATTGGCTCTTGTCTCGTTTGCATCATGTAAGCATCAGTTTCTCCATGAATCGCATTCATTATTCATAAGGAGAGAATACATCTGCAACATAGACTTGATTGGTGCTTCATTTAACTACCTCTGTGATTTCTATGCCTATATGATCTAGTCAAAGGGGGGGGGTGTTTAATTCAATCATGTCATGTATGTTTGTCTTTCTCGTCTCAAACTATTTTCTTTTTGATGAAGTCAAAGGGGGAGAATAGTTTGACATGAGTTAGTGTGACTCATAGTGTTGCCATCATCAAAGAGGGGGAGATTGTTGTGCACCTGTAATTTTGATGATAGCAAACACTATGAGTCACCATATGTTTGTGTTTGCATGAAAGATTGAATGATTGCATGCTCAGTCATTTTTCTAGCACGTTTCAAGCTCTACCACACACATCAGGTCCGTGCATATAGAGTGCGTCGGTGCATTGACCAATTCGTGCATATTTCTGATCAACGCCTGTTTGCATATATTAGCCATATTCAGTGCACTCGTCTGTCTCATGCCTACACTAAGTCTATACATCCATTAGCTGATAACTGAGCAAGTCTATACATCCGTTAGCTCAGCTCGTGACTTAGTCAGTGCAATCCATGTTCATTATGCATACAACATCAGTGCAGGGTTAATAGTCTAGGCCTGTGCATTTCATAACTGTGTTTCATGTGGCCATAGGTTAGTACATGCCAGTTCAAGGGTTAAAGTCTGTACAGAGTTTAGCCAAGACTGCATCAACTCAAGTCTGTACATTACTTGGTGGCTAATCTGTACAACCTCCGGTGTCTCACTCTACTAGTCAGTACAGCCAGTGGTCTTCATGCATATACATAGTCTATGCATTGATTTGTCTCGCACATACACTAAGTCTGCACATGGTGACCTAGCGAGTCTATACATTCGTGAACATAGCTAGTGCATCCTTTTGCATCATTATCCTTTACATTTATACATTCGGTGCATTTACTTGTTTCAAAACATGAAGGAAGTCTGTGGTAATAGCTTTAAGGTCCGTGCATAACATGTCCTTGCATCTCACCTCTCGAGGACGGTGCAAGCTCTAGTCGGTGCAA
The DNA here is from genome assembly GCA_022559845.1 of Amorphophallus konjac. Lineage (NCBI taxonomy): Eukaryota > Viridiplantae > Streptophyta > Magnoliopsida > Alismatales > Araceae > Amorphophallus > Amorphophallus konjac. The sequence continues at coordinate 342,120,641 of CM040118.1, read as the reverse complement.
TCGTCATCTGGTATGGACCGTTAGATCTTGTCTCTTCATCTTAGTGCAAATATGTCTTGGTGCAAGCGGTGTCTTGTACTTCTCTTTATCAATTCGGTGCAAGTCTCTGTCTCACTCACAAACACTGTAGCCCTGTTTCCATCTCAGTGCATTACGTGTCTAGACATAAATTGGCTCAGTGTATTTCATTGTATTTCATTGCAGCATACACTTTTAGGTTCGTGCATATCTTGTTTGTGCATCTTTGTGCGTCTCGCCTTTCAGACTCGGTGCAAGGTCTGTCTTGCATCCGTTTTTTGTTCGTATGATTCTTCTCTTTCATCTCGGTGCAATTCTCGCAAATCCAACTCGGTGCATCAACTATGTTACACAGTTGTTTTAAGAGTCCATGCATATCTTTGATCCTTTCTTTTGACTCGGTACAAAGTCTTCTTCTTGTGCCTCTTGGACCCATGTCTGTGCATATGGTGTCAAGCTGTTGTGTAAGTCAATACAATGGTTGACTTGAATATCTCTACTCAGTGCATTCTATGTTTGAACATAACGGTGCAAACTATGCTCAGCGTTTGATTAAAGGCCTTGTGTTTTTCTGACAGAGCTTCTCTCCGAGGAGGGGCACGTGATCCAAGGCAGATCGACCTCCTAAAGAGTGCCACGTGGAAGGCTACAACGCTTAGATCGCGACACGTGGCTGAGAGCCTTCTGGAAGCTAATGGGCGGGAGTTCTTCATCCACACGCCCAGTGAGAGTATATAAGAAGACAGTGATCGATGCAGAAAAATGTGAGACAGAAGTAGATAGAAGAAAAAAGATCTACAGCAGCACGATCCAGTGAGGATAAGAGAGTAGCAGCATAGAAGAGAAGACGTGAAAGTGAGAGAGCTCGTGAGATCGAGAGAGAGAGAGAGTGAAGGAAGAGCTTGAGGAGAAGAAGAAGAGAAGCTTCATTAAAGATTTGTTATCTGTTGGCTCTTGGATCAGATCCAAACCAACTTGTTCCTATCGTTTACAGCTTTCAGTTGCTGTGTTTCCTTTGTTCTTCTTGTTTTTCTTTTGAAACTCTATTTCAAGCTGTTAGATAGCAGAGCTAAGCTGTATTGCTCAACGTTGCAGAGGAGGATTCCTCTGGATAGTAAGCTGTGTTGCTTAGCGGGCGAGGTGGATACCTCGGACAGTAAGCTGTGTTGCTCAGCGGTTGTAGGCAAGCTGTGAGGCCCAGCTGTTTAAGCTGTGTATCAGCAAAAGCCACACTCGGGTTTGAGTGTGGGGTGGACGTAGGTCTACGGACCGAACCACCTAAAAATCCCCTTGTCTACTGTGGTTTGATTGCCTTATTCGATTCACTAGATGTATGCATAGGCACGATCTATTTCTTATATCTAGTAAGAGATAGGTTTGCACACCGTGCGTTTGATTCTGGTCTTGATAGAGTCTAGTTGATTAGATGAACTGACTCATCTCTTTAGTTTATATGGAGTAGATCATAGGTACAATCTATCTAATCTTCCTTCCATCATTCGAAGAGTGCATCTAAGTTGATTAAGGCATCTGTGGGTTTTTAATTCCGCATCTCTGTTTGTTTAATTTTTTCAATTGGGCAAAATTCTTAAGGATATATTCATTCACCCCCCTCTGAATCTATCGCACCAGTCTCAACAGAAGATACAAAGGAGAAAAAAAAGTTCTAAAGGTGCAACTTCTAAATACCTCGTTTTGGATTCCTAATCTCCTGTTCTTCACTGGTCCATTGCTCAATTTCCTGGGTTACTTGTGCAAAACCAGCGTCTTTGCAAGCTTCTATCTTCTTGATGGATTGATCTCCTAGCACGAAATTTTGAGGAAAGTTAGTCCTTAGTATTAGGAATAAAAATCTCAAAAGAACCTACCCGAAATAATGCTTCCTTACCTTAATTCCACACGGGCCAAACATAGGGGTCGCGCAAGTGAAATCTAGGGTCTATTTATAAGGTTTTGCTAGGGTTTCATGAATTAGATCAATTCTAGAGTCCTTACTAAACTTTAGGTCGACCTATGAGAGTCCTTAACACACTTACAAGTCCTAATACTTTGGTTTCTAGAATTTATAACGTCAAAAATTCCATCTTTTTGTTCTTCTCTTTTACTCACGGAATCTGCAGATCTGTAGCGGTCGATTGTGCGACCGTTTATGGATGTAGGCAGTCTTACGATAGACTGCTTACGGTCTGGGCGCTGAATTTGAATTCAATTCAAATTATTTTTCTCATTTATCTACTTATTTATCTAAATAGGGAGTATTTATCTTTTATATTCCGTAAATAACTAATTAGACTTCTAGAATATGGGCCAAACTTCATGGGCTTGGTCCTTAACTCCTTTGGGCTTTATTTAAATAGGCTAGGTTAATTGGTTATCATACTTGGGCCTTAATAATAATTTATTTAACCCCAAAATTCCTTTATTAATTTATTTTGGTCTTTAAAAATTCTTATAAATTCCTAGAAAATTCTTAAATACTTCATAAATATTCTATAAAATTTCTGGGGCATTACAAGAACCGTAGGAGGGAGGTACTTGGGAAGATGATTGGTATGGAAATACGGTCATTTGACCGCTTGAACAACGTGGTGGCTGAAATTGAAGCTTTCCTGGCAAAGCATGCCTCGACAATAGCCCATGTTGCCATAAAGAAAGCAAAAGCAGCAGAGCGGCGCCTGCCGCCTAAATAAGCAAATTCCTCGATATCAAAACATTTGAATAGCAAAGAGACAAGGGGAAGAAGGCAACTGCCTCTCAGCTTGATAAAACAGAAGAAAAGAGGGAAGGTCCCTCTCTCAGGGACAAAATGAAGAAGTCTTACTCTTTTCCAAAAGAGAAGACTAAAGTCCTATTTGACTGGGTTACCCAGTACAACAAGATTACCCTATCTGAGCCAAAAAGGCCGGAGGACTTGAAGAGAAAAGATAGCCCAAGATTCTGCCCCTACCATCAGATGCTAGGGCATCCGATTGAAAACTACTATGTATTCAAGGATGTCATCAAGGGCTTGATAAAGAAAGGTGAACTCGAGATGGGGGAGTGCAAAGTTGATCCTCCGCAGCCTCATGAAGCACCAATGACCCGAGCAGCTGCCAATATGGTATCTCTGTACCAGGCATTGCCAGAAGATGTTACGGAGTCCAGCACCCAACACACTTATGAGGCGTGCTTTCTAGATCCCCTAAAAGAGCAACAGGGATGGCAGCGGGTCCCTGTGAAAAATAAAAAGAAGCTTCCACCACGCCCCATAGTGGGGGCACATATCCATGGTGTGATGTCACGACCGGCTCCGTCGACTCCGGCACTAGTCTGGTTGAATCAGCCGACATTGATTAGAATACCCACTCACAACCGGAGAAGACAAACTTTGTTGCCAGTGAACAAAGAAATCAGCCTAGAAATCTGGCGACTTTAGGCCTACATAAATGGGATAGATGAATATGAACAACCCAAGTTGCAGCCGTTGCTGATAAAAGACCAAGTCTTGTGGAAGGAGTTAGAACAACTTTCTCTAGAACAGAAAAAAGAGACAGAGAAAATAGCAGAAAAAGATAACGACCTATTCTAGGGGAAGACACCATCTAAGAAAAAGCAGAAAAAGAAGAGAAAGGCCCGTAAAGTTAAGAGGGAGACAATACTCTCTTTTAATACTCTCTCAGTCCTTTTCAACCTACCCGAGGAGGAAGACGAGGAGGACATATGCTTCACATCAGCAACTGAGGCGAACCAGGCCGAAGCCGTAGCTAATACCCATGCAACCCGGTCAGGCCAAAAATGGAGATGCCCGTCGCCCGTCAACCATAATATTATCTTCAGAGGGGAGCAACTCTACAAGATACCCCCTCCAGAGGTTAGGGGAATTCAAATTGCTCCTCCGCTCGGGCTATACAACCAAAATGAGGACCAAAATGAGGACCATGCTGGTGTCTCGGCTTTCACCGAATTTCTGAAGATTGCTAAGGGTAAAAAACCCTGCAAGATGTCCTCCCCAGAAGTCAGGGGAACTTAGATCTCCTCCTTGTCGGGACTGTATAACCAAAATAAAGGCAATGATGGTGCACCTTCTTTCACTGAATTTCTGAAGATGCCTAAGGGCATGCAGCCCTACCAAGAGACCAGCTCTCCAACCAGGGGCACCTTCCCACAGCCTTATCAACCTTTTGATCTGCCAAATGAAGATAAGGCCAGCCCAACAGCAGGTATCAAGGAGCAGCAGGGTGATACCATGCAGCAACCGGGTTTTGGTCGAGAGTCCGATGAGGCGGGTCCATCAGAGACTGCAGCACAAGACTATTTTGAGTTTCTCCAAGTGATTTTGATGATAACAAATCCCTCGAATTAGTTTCCGTCTCGTGCCGTGTCGAAGTGATCAAGAGCGAGCTTTGAATATGATTAAGGTCAATGTGTGGTTTGTCAAATGCTCAAATGTTTAAAAGCCTTCCAAATGCATAAACTAAGCTCAATCAAACCCAAAATGAATGCAACAAATGAGGATATAAAGCTCTTGTCATATGGATATGTTTTATTGGGCTAACCATCTATTTTTGAAGGTTTTCCAGATTTTGGTCGACCAATTCATTTGGTTCGGTAGACCAAAATCTCCAGGGATCAGAGCTCTGTAAAAGTTACAGAGTTCGATCCACCGATGAAGGATTTCGATCGATTGAAATTTCCAGAGATTAAAATTTATAGGTTTCGCAGAGTTCAGTCGACCCACCAGAGAATTCGGTCGACCAAACCCCTCGAGGCAGCAATTATTGACTTTTAAATTTCTCAACATGGGAAGCCTTTCCTTTTGGATTCTTTAATCCCAAAGCCAGCAGACATGCTATGAATTGTGGATCTGTGTTTTGGCATGTCCCTTGACCACCGAAGTTGTATAAAAATATCTCTTTGGGCCAAGAAAGCCTAATTACTTAAGGGAGATCAAAGGGGGCTGCCATGGGAGAAAGAGGGTTGCAGGAAGAACTCCGTGAACAGTGTTTCATCCAAAAGTTCTCCATCCAAGATCAAGGTTTTCAAGATCAAGCTGAGGCCATTCAAGTGGAAATCAAGTGGAGATTCAAGCTTCGATCAAAATCTGCATCACCTACTCAGGGGGAGCTTAAATCAGAGTTTTTTCTTTTGTGTTTCTGCTTCTAAATTCTTCAAGCTTCAAGTGTATGTTATTTGTAATCTCTAAACATTTGTGTGTGTGTGGATCTACCCAGATCTGTGTGTGTGTGTGTCTTGTTTCCTTCAAATTCATGTGTGCTTTGGTGCGTTTGCACTTTCGTGGGAGTTCCTATCTCCTTACGAGTGTGTGTGTGTTTTGATCTTGTAACCGTTTACAAGATAGTGTGTGAATCCTCACAGTTTGTGAGGGGTGGACGTAGGTTGCCGTCGTTGCATCCGAACCACCTAAAAATCTCTATGTCTTATGTGGTTTGATCTGTCTCTTCTACCCCCATTTTGTGCTAACATATATGCATATTACTTCTCTTGATTCCGTCGTTCAAATCGAGCATATTTTATCACGTTCACACTAAATCCTTGGTATATCAAAAGATGGGTTCGGATTGACAAGGCAATCCTTGTCAGGAAGATAACACCTTGCATGAGAAGAATCTTCAGATTTACATCTCCGCCTTAGTACCAAAGATCCGCTGAGTGTGATAGATTTTGTTATATCTAATAGTTTCTTTAATAGATCTGAACTTCCTTGTTCCTATTCATTACATTTGTTTAAATCGGCTAAGGTTTTATAAAAATTTGTAATCACCCAATTCACCCCCCCTCTTGGGTGTCATTGATCGCGGGACTTCAATTGGTATCAGAGCCAAGGCTCTACATTTTTCAGATCTAACGATCTTGAGTCAGATCCCGATCAATGGCCAACAAGGGGATGATGCCTGAGGCTCACTCTATCCACCGTCCTCCATACTTCGATGTCTCGAATTACTCCTATTGGAAAAATATAATGCATATTTTTCTGAGAGCCTAAGAGTACGAGATCTGGAGGGTGGTGGACAAGGGCCCATATGAAGTTTCCAGAAATGAAGACGAGTGGACCCCTGAGGATATTAAAAAATCTATAGTAAATTTTAATGCTATGAACATTATGCAATGTGCTATTCCTCCAAACGAGTTTTCTCGTGTTTCCATGTGCAGTTCAGCAAAAGAAATGTGGGACAAGCTGCGGCTTATCTATGAAGGAACCTCCGAGGTCAAGGAGACCAAAGCCAACCTACTCGTTAGAGATTACGAGCTATTTAAAATGAAACCCGAAGAAACCATCTCTGAGATGTTCGCAAGACTGACTGAGATCACTAATGGTCTCAAGAGTCTTTGAAAAAAATACACCAACTCCGAGCTCATGAGGAAGGTGTTACGATCCCTTCCACCCGCTTGGCACACAAAGCTACAGTCATTGAGGATTCGAAGAATCTGTCCGCACTCTCCTTGGACGAGCTCATAGGGTCACTCATGACCTATGAGATAAACATCAAAAGAACTACGGAGGAGGAATCCAAGAAGAAGAAAACCGTGGCCTTGAAAGCCAACTAGTCTTATGATGACTCCCAATAAGAGGAGTCCAGCGAAGGGAGTAATGAAAAAAGAAGACTTGGCTATGCTGACCCACCAAGTGAAGAAATTTTTGAGAAGAAAGAAGAATTTCCAAGGAAATTTTAGAAAGGGGCAAAGGAAGCCTGTTCAAACCAAGGGTGAGCCGAGCAAGCCTAACAATGTTATTTGCCATAAATGCAAGAAGCTCGGGCACATGGGAGGAGAGTGCCCAGATCTGAAAAGAAAGATCAAGAAAGAAAAATTCAGAAAGCCAAAAGCCATGGTTGCCATATGGAGCGATGAAGAGGATGAATAATTCGAAGAGGAGCTGCAAGAGCTCGTAGAAAGCTTGTGCCTTATGGCACACGAAGATGATTCAACTGAGGTAAATTCTGACCCTGACTTTATCTCAAATGAACAATGGGAATCTGAGTATGAAAAGTTGTATGTGAAATACAAGAAAATCAGATCGGAAAACAAATCCCTCAAGAAAAAGATCGAAGATCTCACACATGAGGATTCTTCTGTTAAGTTTGAAAAACTTGAGTAAGAATGATTTGAACTAACAGAAGACAACGAAATTTTGTCTCAACCAATTTCAGATATTGAAAAATCCAAAGAGGAATTGTCATGCAAGATATCTGAAATAGGAAAAATTTCTAAGAACTTGAAAAGTGAAAAAGAAGTTCTGATATCCATAGTTTCAAAACTTGAAAAGAAAAATGGGAGTTTAAATAAGGAAGTGACTGACCTGCAGTCCAGTTTAGCTAGGTTTGTTAAAGGCAAACAAAACCTAGACAACATGTAAGGAGTTAAGGTTAACATCCAGAAGGAAGGTTTGTGGTACATTCCCCAAAACAAAAAATCTTTTGAGCACAAGATCACAACTTCCTTTGTTCATGAAAAAGAAAACAAATGTGGATCATGTTCACACTCTAAGCCAAAACATGCCCAACCTAAACCACGCCAATTCCAAAGGAGGTTCTCAAATGTGAATTGCTTTCACTATGGTACATTTGGTCATGTTGTTGCTAATTGTTGGTTCAAACTAACTTCACAAAGAAATCATACTGCTTGGATCAAGAAAAGATATGCACAGAACTGGACTAACACTCTCGGACCCAAATTAGTTTGGGTACCAAAAATAATTGCATGAGAATGTTGTATCTTGCAGATATGCCTTGAAGCAAGGGGGAGTAAATGGTACCTAGACAACAGTTGCTCAAGACATATGAGAGGAAACAAGAAGGTGTTCTCTATGCTGCAAGACAAGGATGGAGGCTTAGTTATCTTTGGAGGAAAAGACAAAGGTAAAATCATTGGGATCGACAACATAGGTAATAATTCTGAAACACTTATCGAGAATGTGCTTTTGGTAAAGGGCTTAAATCACAATCTTTTAAGCATAAGCCAACTGTGTGACAAGGGTTTTAAAATTATTTTTGACGAAACTCATTGCCTTGTCATGAATAAAATCACAAATGAAATAAAATTCATTGGAAAAAGGAACAACAATGTATATACCATTGATCTTGATGATGTTTCCGGTGATGATGTGTGCTTGGTAGCAAACAATCATGATAATTCTTGGTTATGGCACCGAAGACTAGGTCATGCTAGTTTTGGAATAATCTCCAAATTCTCTAGACATGACTTGGTGAATGGACTGCCAAAGTTAAATTTTGAAAGTGATAAAATTTGTGAGGCTTGCACAAAAGGCAAGCAAACACACATATCTTTCAAAAATAAGAATATTATTTCTACCGCTCGGCCTCTAGAACTGCTGCATCTTGATCTATTTGGCCCTATTAGGACATCTAGCCTAGGAGGCAAGTCTTTTGGATTTGTTATTATTGATGCTTACTCCAGATTTACATGGGTGTTATTTTTAGTCAATAAAAGTGATGTCTTGACGGAGTTTCAAGCATTTTGCAGAAAAATCTAGAATGATAGAGGTTATCTTATCACCACAATTCAAAGTGATCATGGTGGCGAGTTTGAAAACCATGACTTCAGTAATTTTTGTAAAGAGCAGGGATACACACATAACTTCTCATCACCAAGGACGCCTCAACAAAATGGACTAGTGGAGAGGAAAAACAAGACCTTGATTGACATGGCACAGACCATGTTAAGTGAGAACTCCCTACCAAAATATTTCTGGGCTGAGGCAGTAACTACAACATGCTACATCATCAACAGGGCAATGGTAAGGTCCATTTTGAAGAAAACTCCATATGAGCTCTACAAGGGTAAGAAACCAAACATTTCCTATCTTAAACCCTTCGGATGCCCTTGCTATATACTGAATAATGGTAAGTCAAACCTATTGTGTGGGAATGGCTGATCTAGAGGGGAGGGGTGAATAGATCTGACTCTCTTTTTCTAGATAAACAAAGATTGCAGCAGAATAAACTTACTATCACATGAAACAAAAACCTATATGCAAGATGATGAAGTGTAAGTAGACAACGAGCCTAAGCAAGCATCTAGCGTAGGACGATCAAGCACATGCAAACAACAAGAACATAGATTTTTAGGTGGTTCAAAATCAACCCCGAGTTCTATGTCCACCCCTCACTTAAGCCAAGTGAGGCTTCACTAGTGCCACCACACTAACCCGCTGTAAACACAGCAAATGGCACAGCCGGCCAACCACAGACACGAGAAGCCCTCTGTCTGTCTTCCTACAGTACCAGGTAGGGACTGAAACAGCATAGACCAGAGAACACCTCCGTCTGTCTTCCTACAACACTGGTAGGGATGGTTTACAGTTAGTGAAACTCAGGCCATGAGAAAGGTTTCTATCTGAAGGATGGAGAGCTTGGACGACTGCTTGCATAATCCGTGCTTCCTTCACGATGGCTTTTCCTTTTAGGATGAGGAGCACGATGGCCTTGGGTTGTTCTCCTTCTTCTTTCTTCTTTGATTCTTGTTATGGATGCATCTGGCTTAGATTCCTTCTTCTTCTTCTAGGTGTGTTAGTAGCTCTAGCAGTAGCAACTTCTCCTTCTTTCTTTTGGCTCCTATGTCTTTTTCCTCTCCAACTGCTTGCCCTTCTCTCTTTGTGTTTGTCACGCCCCGAGCGCAGAAGATACCCGGAGATGCGCGACGTGTCTATATCAATCATATCAATCAGAGTGGTCGTGTATTCGACGCAAAGACAGAGATGCGCAAAATAGCAAGATAACCCAATCCTTTATTTCATAATGGATAGACTATTACAAATCCAATACTCTGTTTAATAAAAAGGAAAAGAATACATATTTGACTCAAGAAACTATAGGAAAGACTAGACGACACTTGAGCAGCTCTATCACTTTCACTCTTGAACATTCCCATCCGATTGACTTCCATCGTCGTCGGACTTACCTGAAAAGTACAAAGGGACAACGGAATGAGCGAACGCTCAGTAGGAAATTATATCTCAAGTACTAGCAAGGGGTTTAAGTAATTACATCGTTCATGAATGCAATAAAGCTATGCATGCTCGCATAAAACGACAAGATAGAGAGAATGTAATATCAAGAAATAAGATGAACTTAATCATGAACTTCCAACAAGATGACAAGTGTATTCAAGGTATTCAAGCAAGCACGTTTAACAAGTCATGTCAAGAACTTTGGCTATCATGTATCAAGCAAGTAAATTACCCTTTTTCGGGCCACGCATTTCATGTAAAGTCAAGTACGATTCAAGTACAAGATGTGTGTGGAATGTCCAATCAAGCAAGTCAAGTACTCGGTATAATGCCAGATACCTTATCATTTTAACTCCCATGGGCACAAGTACTTTCGGGTGCTCCTCCCAGGACCAGATCGGGCCCTATATGCACAGGCATTTATCATGTATTTTTGACATCCACTCTTGTTTATATAGCCAATATAGAGTTTCAATATTCAAGCTTGTAGACATGTATGACAACTTTGACAGAATAGAGTCCAAAAATATGACAAAGGACATAGATTGGCGATAATAACGGTAAAATCATGATATCAATAAAACTAGGTAGAATATGGTTCCCTTAACTTAGGTCCCATGACAAATCAATATGGACATTCTTTATATAGAATTGAGGTCCACATAAACATTAGATCAAGCAAGATACCCTCATTCTTATCATAGAATTGAGGTTTACAAGAACGACATGATATGGCATGATATCATCATCCCATTAAGAATTTCTTATGATATACTCTTTGTATAATCATAAGGGCCGGTATACCATGTTTCTTTAGATTGACATGGCAAGGATCGTGTAATGGGTTTTTAGGGTACAACCAGCTCAGTCGGCCTTGAGGGAATCCAAGGCTACGAGGAGTCTTACGGAGGTCTCTATGACTAACTCGCTAGTCCAAAGGAACGGAATGTCCAATGGAGAGCTTGTATGTCAATGAGAGTTGAGTGTGATCGATGAAACAACGTGAAACGTGGGACTATACTCACGGAGTGGAGAATAGTGCCGATATATATATATTATAACATATGAAATCATCGGTTAACAAAAACAGGGAAAAATCAGTTTTACAGTAAAATAACGACTTAGGTCAAGTCATTTCTCAAGTAATTAACGCCTAACAGAAGGGCGTTTACATATTTCTATTTTACAGAATTTTCAATAATTTTATTAATTCATGAAAAACACGCCCTAGTCAGGGGCGTTAGTCAGGTAAGTAACGCCTAACATAAGGGCGTTTACATATGTTCCGTTTTGCAGAATTTCATTATTTCAATAATTTATATAAAACGCGCCCTGGACAGGGGCGTTTCTTCAGAGTTGACGACTATATAAGCAGGCGTCTCATTATTTAAATATTTGACAGAATATAAATAATTTTCAGGATTTATTTAAAACACGCCCTGGAAAGGGGCGTTACTGTTTAATTTTATTTTACAGGATATACATAGTTCAGGAATTTACAGAAAACGCGCCCTAGAAAGGGGCGTTTCTTTTCAATTTACGCCCTGTGATGGGGCGTTAACATGTGTAAAACGACGTTGTCAAGGTCGTGAATTCAAGGAATTTACAATACTTCAACAAATAAATTTCCAAGACAGGAGACATGATCATGACAAGAAAATTAGCAGGAATTTACAGGTAGAGTCATGCAAGATATTAGAATCAATATTTCATATTTATTGAATTTTAAACAGGATCAATTATTGATTACATGCGATTGTTCATGAAATTAACGCCTGTATACAAGGCGTATACTTTTAATTAACGACCACTGTGATGGTCGTTTCTTTTAAAGTAGCGCCCTATTCAAGGGCGTTTCTTGAAAAATTTACAGAAAACGTATTAAAACTACATGCAAACTGTATAAATATATCATGCATGGTGCTTCTTATATTTATTTTTAGTTTGGGCTACGAGACTTGAGAAAATCCTACCTTAAAGGGCTGATTTGGAGATAACCGTGAAGGGTCTGTAAGAATTAAAGATGCAGCAGATGTTGGATGAAGATGATGAAGAACCTTGTTCTTCACGTTACAGAACCTATAGAGGAAGAGAAAAAGAAAGAAGATGAAGATGTTAATAATCTTCACAGATGTAACTGAAGCTAGGACAAATAATGAAGAACATAACCTTGTTCTTTACTCAAGCACCAGATCCTTATCCTGCATTAAAGGAGAAGAATAATAATCAATATTCTTCATGCGGCTGTAAACAGAAGGGCAAAAGAAATAAGAAGAACGTATGTTCTTCACTTACCGTGTAGCAGTAGATCGATCAAATGGTTTAGGGTTGAATCGATCAGGTATATTTATAGGATTTTAGAGTCCTAACAAAGGTAGTGTTTGATTGAGGGTAATATATCCCTAGTAGAGTCCTTACTCTAATAGACACTTACTAGATTAGGTTAATCTTTCCCTGGATAAGCTCTGGGTTCGAACGGGTCACGAACTGAATTAACGCCTTAGGTCAGGGCGTCGATTCTTTAATTAACGACCTAGTTCAGGTCGTTTCTTAAGAAACGCCATGTATAAGGGCGTTCCTTGTTTTTAAAACACGCCTAATATATGGGCGTTTCTTTCACTTACCTATTTGGTCGCGTGAGAGTTGACGACCACATTCGTGGGCGTCCTTTCTTTAGTCACGCCGTATGTAGAGGCGTTTCTTTTTAAATTAACGCCTTACTCAGAGGCGTTATCTTTAATTTGTTTTATTTTGTCTGTATTACTTCTGTAATATGTATGTTTTTAATTTTATTTCAATATTCATTTATCAGGGTTGCTACACCCTCCCCCACTTAAAAAGAATTTGGTCCCCAAATTCAATATATATAATTATACACGTGGAGAGTGTATATACCTCTTAGAATAACTCGGGAAATCGTTTCTTCATAGATTCCTCGGTCTCCCATGTCGCTTCACGTTCGGGATTCTTATTCCATTGCACCTTGAGCATGGGAATAACCTTATTCCTTAGAGCTCGTATTTCTCGATCTAAGATCTTCATAGGCTTCTGTTCATAGGTGAGATCTTTCTGGATCACCAGATCTCTATGTTCAATAATATGAGATGGATCGTGCACATACTTCTTCAACATGGATATGTGAAATACATTATGTACCTCGGATAATTGAGGAGGCAATGCGATGCGATAAGCAACCTCGCCAACTCTTTCAAGTACCTCAAATGGTCCGATGAATCTTGGCGTAAGCTTGCCCTTAACACCAAATCTTCGTATGCCACGTCCAGGCGATATCTTGAGAAATACATGATCTCCGATTTAGAATTCAAGATCTCTCCTTCTTGTATCAGCATAAACTTTTTGTCTCATCTGAGCAACTTGTAATCTTTCTCTGATTACTTGTATCTTCTCAGTTGTATCCCTTACCATGTCTGGACCTAGCAGTTATTTTTCTCCAACTTCGTTCCAGCATATGGGTGATCTGCAACTCCTTCCGTATAAGGCTTCGAAAGGTGCCATTTGGTTACTAGCTTGGTAGCTATTATTATATGCAAATTCTACTAGTGGTAAATGATCATGCCAGCATCCTCCAAAGTCAATGATGCATGCCCTAAGCATATCCTCAACAACCTGGTTAGTTCTCTCGGTCTGACCATCCGTTTGTGGGTGGAAAGCAGTACTAAAGTTGAGCCTTGATCCTAACGAATGTTGTAATCCCTTCCAAAAATGAGAAGTAAAACGGGGATCTCTGTCAGACACGATTGAGACAGGAATTTCATGTATCCTGACTATTTCCTTGATGTATAGTGCAGCTAGTACATCAATTGACCATCGGCTCTTTATTGGAAAGAAATGCGCCGATTTAGTTAAACGGTCAATAATAACCCATATTCCATCATGTCCTCCTTTAGATTTAGACAAACCCATGATGAAATCCATACCAATGTCCTCCCACTTCCACTTAGGAATATCTAGAGGGTGTAGTTTTCCAGCAGGCTTTTGGTGTTCCGCCTTGACCTGTTGGCATTTAAGACAGCGTGATACATAGTCCGCTATTTCTCTTTTCATATTGGGCCACCAAAAGTTCCTCTTTACATCTTGGTACATTTTAGTTGATCCAGGATGAATAGTGTACCTTGATCGGTGAGCTTCATCTAAGATCTTCTTATTTAATTCCGGACAATCAGGTATACAAGTTCTACCTTTGAATAATAATCTTCCATCAGAAGTTAATTGAAAATCAGATTGTCCTTCTAATCTGCCCTTGATTTCCACTAATATAGGATCATCACCCTGAAGTGCTTGTATCTCAGATAATAAATCTGACTGTATGCTTACATGAGATAATGTAACAAATTTGGATTCCGTGTCCAAGCTTATATTGAGCTCGGAGAATTGTTCAAGTAACCTCCATTCTTGTATCATACAATTGGCTATCATTGCTCTCGGCTTTCGACTAAGGGCATCAGCAACATAATTACCCTTTCCGGGATGGTATTGTATATTGAAGTCGAAGTCCTTGAGATATTCTAGCCAGCGTCTTTGTCTCATGTTTAGCTCCTTTTGTGAGAATAGATATTTGAGACTCTTGTGATCGGAGTAGACAGTGAACTGTACTCCATAGAGATAGTGTCTCCATATCTTTAGGGCAAATACTACCGCGGCCAGTTCTAAGTCATGGACGGGGTAATTCTCCTCATGCTTCTTCAGTTGACGTGAAGAGTATGCTATGACCTTTCCTTGTTGCATTAGGACACATCCGAGGCCAATGCCAGAAGCATCAGTGTAGACCTTGAATTTCTCTCCTTCTATTGGTAGAGCTAACACCGGAGCTGTAGTGAGATGATCCTTAAGAGTTTGGAAACTTCTTTCACATTCCTCACTCCATTCATATCGGATCTCCTTACGAGTTAACCTTGTAAGTGGCACGGCGATCTTAGAGAAATCTTTGATGAATCGCCGATAATAGCCTGCAAGACCTAAGAAACTTCTGATCTCGCTTGCATTAGTGGGTCTTTCCCAGTTTCTTACAGCTTCAACCTTTGACGGATCTACAGATAAACCGTCCTTGGATATGACATGTCCGAGAAAAGCCACTTCTTCAAGCCAGAACTCGCATTTGCTGAGTTTAGCATATAATTGATTTGTCCTCAAGACTTGCAATGCAATCCTCAAATGCTCTTCATGTTCTTCCTTAGTCTTAGAATATATCAATATATCATCAATGAAGACTACTATGAATTGATCCAAGTAAGGCCTGAATATGCTATTCATTAACTGCATAAAGGCAGTAGGGGCATTTGTTAGTCCAAAAGGCATAACAACAAATTCGTAATGGCCATACCTGCTTCTGAATGCGGTCTTGTGAATGTCATCATCCTTGATTCTTAACTGATGATATCCCGACCTGAGATCAATCTTGGAAAAATATTTGGATCCTGAAATCTGATCAAATAATTCATCGATTCTCGGCAGTGGATACTTGTTCTTGATAGTAAGATGATTCAACTGTCGATAGTCGATACACAATCTCATGGATCCATCCTTCTTCTTTACAAATAAGACTGGTGCTCCCCACGGGGAAGTACTTGGTCCAATAAACCCTTTTGGATTAGTTCCATCAACTGCTCCTTCAACTCCTTGAGTTCAGCAGGGGACATTCTATATGGTGCCTTTGAAACAGGACCAGCACCAGGGACTAAGTCAATGGTGAAGGCCACTTCTCTTTGAGGGGTAATCCCGGCAAATCTTCTGAAAATACGTCTGGGAATTCTCGCACTACCTGAACGTCTTCTATCTTGGTTTTCTTAGCTTCTTTAACAGTGACAAAAGCAAGGAAGGATACACATCCCTTCCTGACGAGCTTGCTTGCTCGAAGAGCCGAAATAAGAGGGGATTTGCTTCGACTCTTAGGACTAGTATAAGTCAGTTCTGGAAATTCTTTGAAAATGAACTTGCTATTACGGCAATCAACCGTTGCCTGGTACTTAGATAACCAATTTGCTCCTAGTATAACATCATATTCTTTTAGATCTAAACAGATAAGATCAATAGGAAAATTCTTTCCTCGAACCAATACCTCACAGTTTTGGTAATGATGCGTGATATCCGTCTCGTTTCCGAGAGGAGTAGACAACACTATTTTCATCCATTCCGGTTCTAGAGGTAACGGGTCAGCAAACTTCTTAGAAACAATAGAATGTGATGCACCCGTATCAAATAAGACATGTGCATATTTGGAACAAATTTTCAATGTACCTTCCACTAATCCGCCTTCTTCTTCAGGTTCGGTCTCCTGTATTGCATGAAGACGAGCATTCTTTGTCACCGGGCGTTTACCATCGCCGGCTTGGTCGTTCATTAATGGACACTTGGGAATCCGATGCTCACGGCTTCCACAACGGAGACAAGCTCCTAATTTCCTCCAGTATTCTTCCGTCTTGTGACCAGCCTTGTCACAATGCTTGCAGACTATATTCGAAGGGGTAGTGGTGATAGAGAAAGGCTTGGTCTTCTTGAATTTCTGATCTTGAGAGGAAGAACCTCCATTATTGGGCCTCTTCTTAAAGTTGGGTTTGAAAGAACCCGAACCCGTGACTTGTTCCTTCTTGTCTTTTCCACGGATCCTATCAGATAGTTCCGTGGCATCTTCAAGTAATTGAGCTCGGCGCACTATTTCAGAATAAATTTGGATGTCCATAGGCGCCAATTGAGTAATATAGTGGGGCCTAAGCCCATTAAGAAATCTACGGGCTTTCATCTTCTCCGTGCTAATAAGATGCTTAGCATATCTAGATAACCTGGAGAACTGAGCTTCATAATCTGCTAATGATAAGGATCGTTGCTTTAATGCAGCGAATTCCGCAGCCTTCTTTTCTTGGACTCGGTCCGAGAAATATTTAGCATTGAAGTATTCCACGAATTCTTCCCATGTTACTTGAGTAGGATCGATGGTTGCTTCAATAGACTCCCACCAGCATCTAGCATCTTTCTCTAACTGGAATGTAGCTAATAGCACTTTGTCCTGGTCCGTGCATTGCATGACACGGAATATGCGTTCGGTTTCTCGAACCCAATGCTCGGCATCGTCCGGATCGGTCGATCCCATAAAGTTCGGGGGATTCATATTCTTAAAGGCTTGGTGTAAGCTTCCAGCTCGTGGAGCACCACCTTGTGCTACCTGTTGTAGCACTTGGGTCATCCCTTGAAGGGTACGCTGCATGTTGCGCCATTGAGCACGTTTGGCAGCCATTATCCTACAATTACAATAACTATATTAGTACGTGATCGTATTTAAAGACTCGTATACTATGTTAAATCTAACCCTTGGTTCTACCCAATCTCACTGGTTTAAAGGTTCAACTTATCCTTGGACTTGGGTTTTTCCTAGGAATTGAATACCTTAGGCTCTGATACCACAAATCCTGTCACGCCCCGAGCGCGGAAGATACCCGGAGATGCGCGACGTGTCTATATCAATCATATCAATCAGAGTGGTCGTGTATTCGACGCAAAGACAGAGATGCGCAAAATAGCAAGATAACCCAATCCTTTATTTCATAATGGATAGACTATTACAAATCCAATACTCTGTTTAATAAAAAGGAAAAGAATACATATTTGACTCAAGAAACTATAGGAAAGACTAGACGACACTTGAGCAGCTCTATCACTTTCACTCTTGAACATTCCCATCCGATTGACTTCCATCGTCGTCGGACTTACCTGAAAAGTACAAAGGGACAACGGAATGAGCGAACGCTCAGTAGAAAATTATATCTCAAGTACTAGCAAGGGGTTTAAGTAATTACATCGTTCATGAATGCAATAAAGCTATGCATGCTCGCATAAAACGACAAGATAGAGAGAATGTAATATCAAGAAATAAGATGAACTTAATCATGAACTTCCAACAAGATGACAAGTGTATTCAAGGTATTCAAGCAAGCACGTTTAACAAGTCATGTCAAGAACTTTGGCTATCATGTATCAAGCAAGTAAATTACCCTTTTTCGGGCCACGCATTTCATGTAAAGTCAAGTACGATTCAAGTACAAGATGTGTGTGGAATGTCCAATCAAGCAAGTCAAGTACTCGGTATAATGCCAGATACCTTATCATTTTAACTCCCATGGGCACAAGTACTTTCGGGTGCTCCTCCCAGGACCAGATCGGGCCCTATATGCACAGGCATTTATCATGTATTTTTGACATCCACTCTTATTTATATAGCCAATATAGAGTTTCAATATTCAAGCTTGTAGACATGTATGACAACTTTGACAGAATAGAGTCCAAAAATATGACAAAGGACATAGATTGGCGATAATAACGGTAAAATCACGATATCAATAAAACTAGGTAGAATATAGTTCCCTTAACTTAGGTCCCATGACAAATCAATATGGACAATCTTTATATAGAATTGAGGTCCACATAAACATTAGATCAAGCAAGATACCCTCATTCTTATCATAGAATTGAGGTTTACAAGAACGACATGATATGGCATGATATCATCATCCCATTAAGAATTTCTTATGATATACTCTTTGTATAATCATAAGGGCCGGTATACCATGTTTCTTTAGATTGACATGGCAAGGATCGTGTAATGGGTTTTTAGGGTACAACCACTCAGTCGGCCTTGAGGGAATCCAAGGCTACGAGGAGTCTTACGGAGGTCTCTATGACTAACTCGCTAGTCCAAAGGAACGGAATGTCCAATGGAGAGCTTGTATGTCAATGAGAGTTGAGTGTGATCGATGAAACAACGTGAAACGTGGGACTATACTCACGGAGTGGAGAATAGTGCCGATATATATATATTATAACATATGAAATCATCGGTTAACAAAAACAGGGAAAAATCAGTTTTACAGTAAAATAATGACTTAGGTCAAGTCATTTCTCAAGTAATTAACGCCTAACAGAAGGGCGTTTACATATTTCTATTTTACAGAATTTTCAATAATTTTATTAATTCATGAAAAACACGCCCTAGTCAGGGGCGTTAGTCAGGTAAGTAACGCCTAACATAAGGGCGTTTACATATGTTCCGTTTTGCAGAATTTCATTATTTCAATAATTTATATAAAACGCGCCCTGGACAGGGGCGTTTCTTCAGAGTTGACGACTATATAAGCAGGCGTCTCATTATTTAAATATTTGACAGAATATGGTGAGGACACGCGCCGCATCACTCGACAGAGCACACGGAGCACGTCAGCATCTCTTTGGCTAGGCGACTACGGCATCGACTAGAGGATCTTTCTTCTCATTTGAGGCCATGATGGGCCTTGGTTTAGTCCCTGCGTGGACACTTTTATTAGTGGTGTGGACCTCTGTAGGCCAATTGGGGCCAATTAGGCTTTACTTGAGTCTTTTATGCTTATTAGGTAGTAGTTGGGGTTATTGGGCCACTTCCTTGGTTCAAGCCTTGGCCCATTGGGCATGGCTGCCCAACCTTGGCTTGGCCCACCTGGAGATGTGCGCCCCCATCCTTAGGGTTAGGGTTTGGGCGCCCCCCTCCCCTCTTTCCCTCCTCTTGGAAGGTGGCAGCCGCCCCTCTCCTAGATTTTAGGAAGAGGGGTGCGGCCCCCCCCTTTCCTTCCCCTTTCGGTCACCCCCCCTCCCTCCTTTGGCCGCCCCCATCCCCCAATCCACTCCTAGATTCTAGGAGTGGTGCACACCCCCTTTCCCCCCTAGCCCATTGCGCATTCCCCCTTTCCCTTGTGGCTAGGGTTTCAAACCTAGCATTTCCCCTCCTCATATAAAAGATCTCATGTAATTTTTGGAGGAATTAATGAATACATGAACTATTTTGATTGAGCAGCCATTGGCGCAGCCACCCCTTGGAGAGGGCGACCCTCTCTTCCTCCTCTGCTCCTGCGACGGGAGCAACCCCGGGGTGCGACTCCCCATCCCCTCGGTGCGACGCCGAGGTTCTTCCTCCCTTCTACTTCGTCTCCGGTTCGAGTTCGCGTGTTCCAGATTCAGCCCCGAGTTGCAGCGGCGTCCCCATCCGGTGCGGATCGAATCCGAGCCCCTCCTTTTTTTGGTGGATACTTCTACGAGTCGGCAGTGCGTGGGCTTTGGTTTCGCCTCGATCCGAGGTCGGCACCACCCGTGGCGAGTTTTCTCGTGAGCTAGCGCAGGAGCCTCCCTCTCTGCGCGCCCAGATCCACCCTCCTTCTTGCGAAAATCCCACAGGACGGAAAACTCCGAGTTTGGAGCTGATTTCTTCAGGGTTTGTACCTCTCGTCGTCCTCTTTCCAACGCCGCCAACCTCGTCTCGTTCCGACATCCGAGCTGTTCGTGGCGTCCGTTCCCGTGAGGTCACGCGGGTCTGCCCAGTCCACCCGGTGCCAGGACAACCGGCGATTTCCAAAGTTCACAGCGTCCAACCACGACCAGATCTGATCGAGCTCTTTGGTCCGGACCTGCTGCTCTGCGTCCCCGACGTCCTCCCACAAGCGGGGCCTCGTTCGCCTACCGGAGCAGCGAGTTACCATTTTCCCCGCTCGACAGCGCAGTTCTGGGAGCAGATTCCTTGTCCCCACTTGCAGGTGCGGCCACGGCTTCCACGGACGGAATCTGAGCACGCCTTTTGGCCGAGGCTTCCTCCTGCGACCTAACTATGCGCCCTCGCTGACGGCGCCCCAATCGGACTCCGGATTCATTCGTGGGAACGTTTACCACCGAGTCGCGCGTTGCTGCGATTCTGCCGATCGTCATCCGGACCCTCCTCGTGGCCAACCCTTCACCGAGTGCCGCCCGTCAGCCCGTGTATCGGCCGCCCCGAATGGAATTGTTGTAGCCTGTTATCTCCCTGCGAGGAGTGGGCACCATTGCTGGCTTGTACCTATTCTTTCATTGTGTGTATCGGGGTTGTCGGTCTCGGCCGGGGTTCCTTCCCCACGCCTAGGCGTGGAGGTACGTGCGACACTCCCCCCCCTTGGCATTTTACTTTACTAGTATGTGATCTTGTATGCCGCGTGAGAGTGTAGGGATCCTAGCTAGCATTCAACACCGCGAGATCGTGAGTGAGAGTATCCCATTCCGTGGCCCTAGTCGAGCACCGAGCTCGGACTAGACTCCTATAGTTGCGCGTCGGCTCCTTTGCCGCTTTGATCCACTCGCTTCCCTCATAGGGACGACCGTGGACTTGGGTTTCTTGTTGAGAGACGCCTCTCTTCGGAGGAATAGTACGGAGGTCGATCTCTCGGCTTGCCTTGTCACGTGTGAGTGCTGGCCACACTTGGTCTTCATCATAGGTTTAGCCCATTTGTCAGTTCCGTCCCGCATCAAATTTGGTATCAGAGCATGGTCGTCCAGTTTGTCCCTACAGACTGAGGTCCTAGGCCATGTCGAGTCATTAGATTTGCTGGAGTTCATTTGAGTCCATAGGTCTACTACTTGCATTGGAGTCCTTTGTTGCGTTAGGAGTTTTCTGTCTAGGTTCGTGTCTAGTACCCTTTCATCCTTGTCCCTTAGAGTCTTGCATGCCCACCCGGCGTGGTACATCCTACCATCGCCCTATCCAGATGGCTGACCCTAGGAATCCCGTCCCAGATGACCTATCCCTGCGGGAGATGATCGAGACCCTGAGTCTCCACTTTAGGGACCACGCCGATCGGATGGAGGGCCGGATGAAGGCCATGGAGGATCGGCTGGGAGATGTGGAGGGTCGGGTTGAGGCCTCTAACCGGACCATCCAAGGTCTGGTTGATCGCACCCAGGGTAGAGCCCCACCGGTAGATGTTCCCGAGCAGGCCCATGGCCAACGTGACCCTGCTCCTCGACCCGACCAACCTAGGGGAGGCAATAGGAGACCCCACGTGCATGAGGTAGATGATTTTGGGTCCGACAATGAGAGTGAGGGCTATGGCCGTGATCGCCAAGGCCATCGGTATTATAGGGATGAGGAAGATGAGCGTCTCCTTAGATCCGTGCGGGTGGACCCTCCTACCTTTGATGGGTCATTGGACCCCGATGTTTTTAGTGATTGGGCTGCTAGTATGGATCGTTATTTTGAGTGGGTCGACATGGCAGAACATCGGAAAGTCCGATATGCCAAGATGAAGTTGATTGGAAGGGCCCAAACCTACTGGGCCAATGTGGAGAGCCTAGTGAGACGTCAGGGCACACCCCCGATTGAGACGTGGGTAGATATGAAAGAGAAGCTCCGGCAGAAGTACGTCCCTCGTTCCTACCGCCACCGGTTAGTTGATCGGTGGCAGACCCTTAGTCAGGGGAACCGGCCTGTGGCAGAATACATCGCCGAATTTGATGATTGTCTCCTGCGATGTGGAGTCTCGGAGGAAGCCATCATGACTATAGCCCGCTTCCGTCGAGGTCTGCGACGGAACCTCCAGATTGAGTTACTCCGCCGCCACGTGGCTACCTTAGATGAGGCGTACCAGGTCGCTCGAGATATGGAGCTGTTTGAGTTTGAGTTTGTGCCCGATCAGCGCCCCGCTCCCACATACCCTCGTGGGACGGACTCTCGCACTAGCACAGGACAGTATGCGAGGGGACCCGTGGCCCGACCACAGGACCCCACTCGTCCGGATTTTGCTCCTAGGCCCTGGCCTCCACCTCCCCAGAGGGACTATCCACCTCGCCCCCAGGCCCCAGCTCCCGCACCCCCTCGGCCCCAGCAGCCCACTATTCCTACCCGACCTCAGCTTCCACCACCCCCGGCCTGCCGTGATGACAAGGGAAAGGGGCCGATGATTGGTGGAGCACCGCAGGGCTCTAGGCCTCGTGGAGATTGTTATCGATGCGGGGGGGTCGGCCATTATGCTGCTCTGTGCCCTTCTCGGTAGCAGACCGTGGCCTTTGGAGATACCTCAGCAGGTGAGGCCGCACCCGAGGTCAAGCCTGTCAGTTATGAGGCAGACCCAGAGCTCGCCGAGGAGTTCTTTGATGAGTTGTTAGAGGGAGAGTCGTCAGGTGTCCAGGGCACGCAGTGCCAGGATGGTGTTCAGCTAGGTGTTGTCAGGTGCGTCTTGACCCAGCCTTTGGTGAGTGATGACTGGCGTCGCACCACCATTTTTCACACCTTTTGCAGGCTGGGTGGGAAGGTCTGTAAGGTGATTATTGATAGTGGGAGTTGCATTAATGCCATTTCCACGGGTACAGTGAAACGCTTGGGGTTAACCCCCGTGGACCATCCCTCCCCTTATCGTGTGTCATGGGTAGACACCACCTCTATTCCAGTCAGGCAGCGATGTCTGGTGCCTTTGCAGTTCCACGCCTACCAGGAGGAGATTTGGTGTGACGTGTTGCCTATGGAGGTAGGCAGCATTATCTTAGGGAGACCCTGGCTTTTCGATAGAGATGCTACCCTCCATGGCCGGTCGAACACATGCACCTTCGATCACAAAGGCCAGAGGATCACCCTTCATCCATCCCAGTCGACACGCCCTCCCGTTCGGGGTCCCACTGGGCCTAGTACCCCCAGCACTGATATTCCTGGGCCCAGTACCCCATCTTTGGCTCCGACCACGACACCCCCTCCTGTTGCTCCCACCCCGATTGATCCTCCGACTAGGAGGCTGATGCTTATTAGTCCCCGGGAGATGGAGCGCGAATTCATTAGAGGGGACCCCATCTACGCTGTCGTTGTTCGGGAGAGGGTTAGTGAGGCGGAGGGTGAGCTCCCTTCTGAGGTTGCTGTTATCCTTCAGGAGTTTTCTGATGTTTTCCCTGCTGATTTGCCTGAGGGTCTTCCCCCCATGCGGGATATACAGCACGCTATTGATTTGATCCCGGGGTCATCTCTACCCAACTTACCCCATTTTAGGATGAGCCCCGCTGATCATGCTAAGCTCCTGCGTCAGATTGAGGAGTTACTGGCTAGGGGATACATTCGTGAGAGCATGAGCCCTTGTGCCGTCCCTGCATTACTTGCCCCAAAGAAAGGCGGTACTTGGAGGATGTGTGTAGACAGCTGTGCAATCAATAAGATCACGGTGAAGTACAGATTTCCCATTCCCCGCTTGGATGATATGTTGGATATGATGGCGGGAGCCACTGTGTTTTCCAAGATAGATTTAAAGAGTGGCTATCACCAGGTGAGAGTCAGGCCTGGTGATGAATGGAAGACGGCCTTTAAGACCAAGGATGGTCTTTATGAGTGGCTGGTCATGCCCTTTGGGCTGACCAATGCTCCCAGCACCTTTATGCGGCTGATGACCCAGGTTCTACGGCCATTGATTGGGGTCTTCGTGGTTGTCTATTTCGATGATATTCTCATTTATAGCCGCACCCGGGAGGACCACCTAGAACACCTTAGGCAGGTCTGTCTTATTCTGAGGAGAGAGAGCCTTTATGCTAACCCGAAGAAGTGTGCTTTCATGACTACACAGGTCACTTTCTTGGGGTTCATTGTATCTAGTGATGGAGTCTCCACCGACCCGGAGAAGGTCAGGGCTATAGTGGAGTGGCCCGAACCTCGCACCCTGCACGATGTCCGTAGTTTTCACGGGCTGGCGACCTTCTATCGCCGATTCATTCGAGGTTTCAGTTCCATCACCGCCCCCATCACTGATTGCATTCGAAAAGGGGCGTTTGAGTGGACCAGGGCCGCTTCGGCTGCATTTGCGCTCCTCAAGGAGCGCATGACCCAGGCACCTATCCTTCGTCTACCGGATTTCACGAAGGTGTTTGAGGTCTCTTGCGATGCCTCTGGGGTTGGTATTGGAGGAGTTCTGAGTCAGGAGGCTCACCCCGTTGCCTTTTTTAGCGAGAAGTTGTGCGATGCCCGACTGCGTTATTCTACATACGACAAGGAGTTCTACGCAGTCGTGCAGGCTCTGCGGCATTGGAGACACTATCTTCTACACCAGGAGTTCGTCCTATTTTCTGATCATGAGGCACTCCGATATCTCCATGCCCAGAAGAAACTCAACTCTCGTCATAGTCGTTGGGTAGAGTTCCTCCAGGAGTATACTTTTGTGCTGAGGCACAAGGCCGGTGTGGAGAACCGGGTAGCTGATGCTTTGAGCCGCCGTGCTCACCTTTTGACCACCATGAGTGTAGAGGTGGTGGGGATGGATAGGATGAGGGAGTTGTACGCTGATTGTCCGGACTTCGGTCCGATCTACACCACCCTCCAGGCAGGCCCGTCCCGAGAGTATTCGGATTACATGCTGCATGACGATTATCTTTTCCATGGGAGTCGCTTATGTGTTCCGCGGACCTCGGTTCGCGATTTTCTTGCTTGGGAGATGCATGCTGGCGGTCTAGCCGGCCACTTCGGCCGGAATAAGACCATCGAGGCAGTTGAGCATCGCTTCTATTGGCCTAGCCTGAAGCGTGATGTTGCCCGGATCGTGGCCCAGTGCCGCATTTACGCTATGGCCAAGCAGAGGAAGCAGAATACTGGCCTGTATACTCCCCTCCCCGTGCCGGACAGTCCATGGCAGGACATCAGCATGGACTTTGTGTTAGGTCTGCCCCGTACCTCGCGTCGTCATGATTCCATTTTCGTGGTGGTAGACAGGTTCTCTAAGATGGCTTTGTTTATTCCCTGTTCCAAGACATCTGACGCCTCTAGAGTTGCCCGTCTGTTCTTCACTCATTGTGTCTCCCGATTTGGGCTTCCACGTACCATAGTGTCTGATAGGGATGTGCGTTTCACGAGCTACTTTTGGAAAACCCTTTGGCATATGATGGGCACCCAGCTGAAATTCTCCACCGCCTACCACCCCCAGACCGATGGTCAAACAGAGGTAGTCAATAGGAGTTTGGGGGATCTTCTTAGGTGCCTAGTGCGTGATCGTGTCGGGGACTGGGACTTGGTTCTGCCTTTAGCAGAGTTTGCTCATAATGACTCGGTCAATAGGTCTACAGGTCTGAGCCCTTTTGAGATTGTTACTGGTCGTAGACCTAGGAAACCGATAGATTTGGTCCCCTTACCCATCCAGGCCCGTGTCTCTGAGTCAGCTGAGTCCTTTGCAGAGCATATTAGGCAATTGCATGAGCATATACGTCGTCATATAGAGGCCAGCAACGCACGTTATAAGGAATTAGCTGACGCGCATCGACGCACCCGTGAGTTCCAAGTGGGAGAGTACGTCATGATCAGGGTTAGACCTGAACGGTTCCCTTCGGGGGCCGTGAAGAAACTCCAGGACCGCGGTGCAGGACCCTTCCGAGTTCTGAAGCGAATAGGGTCGAATGCGTATGAGATTGAGCTACCAGACGACTATGGGATCAGTTCGACGTTCAATGTCTCTGATCTGGTGGCATATCGGGATCCCGCGGTGATTCCCAGTGAGCTTTTTGGGCCTACCCCTCCTGTTGAGAGGATTACACCATCTGAGCGTCCACCTCCTCCAGCCCCATTACAGACACGCGAGCATATAGATTGCATACTGGATGAGCAGGTGACCACGACCAGGAGTGGAGCCTACCAGCGCTTCCTAGTGCGTTGGAGAGGGCGCCCTGCGACAGACGACGCCTGGATCACACGTGGAGAGCTGGAGAGGATCGATCCGGACCTGCTGGAGCGCTACTTGAGCGACCGTGACCCTTACTCGACGGGGTCGAGTTCTTCCCACCCGGGGAGAATTGGTGAGGACACGCGCCGCATCACTCGACAGAGCACACGGAGCACGTCAGCATCTCTTTGGCTAGGCGACTACAGGCATCGACTAGAGGATCTTTCTTCTCATTTGAGGCCATGATGGGCCTTGGTTTAGTCCCTGCGTGGACACTTTTATTAGTGGTGTGGACCTCTGTAGGCCAATTGGGGCCAATTAGGCTTTACTTGAGTCTTTTATGCTTATTAGGTAGTAGTTGGGGTTATTGGGCCACTTCCTTGGTTCAAGCCTTGGCCCATTGGGCATGGCTGCCCAACCTTGGCTTGGCCCACCTGGAGATGTGCGCCCCCATCCTTAGGGTTAGGGTTTGGGCGCCCCCCTCCCCTCTTTCCCTCCTCTTGGAAGGTGGCAGCCGCCCCTCTCCTAGATTTTAGGAAGAGGGGTGTGGCCCCCCCTTTCCTTCCCCTTTCGGTCACCCCCCCTCCCTCCTTTGGCCGCCCCCATCCCCCAATCCACTCCTAGATTCTAGGAGTGGTGCGCACCCCCTTTCCCCCCTAGCCCATTGCGCATTCCCCCTTTCCCTTGTGGCTAGGGTTTCAAACCTAGCATTTCCCCTCCCCATATAAAAGATCTCATGTAATTTTTGGAGGAATTAATGAATACATGAACTATTTTGATTGAGCAGCCATTGGCGCAGCCACCCCTTGGAGAGGGCGACCCTCTCTTTCTCCTCTGCTCCTGCGACGGGAGCAACCCCGGGGTGCGACTCCCCATCCCCTCGGTGCGACGCCGAGGTTCTTCCTCCCTTCTACTTCATCTCCGGTTCGAGTTCGCGTGTTCCAGATTCGGCCCCGAGTTGCAGTGGCATCCCCATCCGGTGCGGATCGAATCCGAGCCCCTCCTTTTTTTGGTGGATACTTCTACGAGTCGGAAGCGCGTGGGCTTTGGTTTCGCCTCGATCCGAGGTCGGCACCACCCGTGGCGAGTTTTCTCGTGAGCTAGCGCAGGAGCCTCCCTCTCTGCGCGCCCAGATCCACCCTCCTTCTTGCGAAAATCCCACAGGACGGAAAACTCCGAGTTTGGAGTTGATTTCTACAGGCTTTGTACCTCTCGTCGTCCTCTTTCCAACGCCACCAACCTCGTCTCGTTCCGACGTCCGAGCTGTTCGTGGCGTCCGTTCCCGTGAGGTCGCGCGGGTCTGCCCAGTCCACCCGGTGCCAGGACAACCGGCGATTTCCAAAGTTCACAGCGTCCAACCACGACCAGATCTGATCGAGCTCTTTGGTCCGGACCTGCTGCTCTGCGTCCCGGATGTCCTCCCACAAGCGGGGCCTCGTTCGCCTACCGGAGCAGCGAGTTACCATTTTCCCCGCTCGACAGTGCAGTTCTGGGAGCAGATTCCTTGTCCCCACTTGCAGGTGCGGCCACGGCTTCCACGGACGGAATCTGAGCACGCCTTTTGGCCGAGGGTTCCTCCTGCGACCTAACTACGCGCCCTCGCTGACGGCGCCCCAATCGGACTCCGGATCCATTCGTGGGAAGGTTTACCACCGAGTCGCGCGTTGCTGCGATTCTGCCGATCGTCATCCGGACCCTCCTCGTGGCCAACCCTTCACCGAGTGCCGCCCGTCAGCCCGTGTATCGGCCGCCCCAAATGGAATTGTTGTAGCCTGTTATCTCCCTACGAGGAGTGGGCACCATTGCTGGCTTGTACCTATTCTTTCATTGTGTGTATCGGGGTTGTCGGTCTCGGCCGGGGTTCCTTCCCCACGCCTAGGCGTGGAGGTACGTGCGACACTCCCCCCCCTTGGCATTTTGCTTTACTAGTATGTGATCTTGTATGCCGCGTGAGAGTGTAGGGATCCTAGCTAGCATTCAACACCGCGAGATCGTGAGTGAGAGTATCCCATTCCGTGGCCCTAGTCGAGCACCGAGCTCGGACTAGACTCCTATAGTTGCGCGTCGGCTCCTTTGCCGCTTTGATCCACTCGCTTCCCTCATAGGGACGACCGTGGACTTGGGTTTCTTGTTGAGAGACGCCTCTCTTCGGAGGAATAGTACGGAGGTCGATCTCTCGGCTTGCCTTGTCACGTGTGAGTGCTGGCCGCACTTGGTCTTCATCATAGGTTTAGCCCATTTGTCAGTTCCGTCCCGCATCAGAATATAAATAATTTTCAGGATTTATTTAAAACACGCCCTGGAAAGGGGCGTTACTGTTTAATTTTATTTTACAGGATATACATAGTTCAGGAATTTACAGAAAACGCGCCCTAGAAAGGGGCGTTTCTTTTCAATTTACGCCCTGTGATGGGGCGTTAACATGTGTAAAACGACGTTGTCAAGGTCGTGAATTCAAGGAATTTACAATACTTCAACAAATAAATTTCCAAGACAGGAGACATGATCATGACAAGAAAATTAGCAATAATTTACAGGTAGAGTCATGCAAGATATTAGAATCGATATTTCATATTTATTGAATTTTAAACAGGATCAATTATTGATCACATGCGATTGTTCATGAAATTAACGCCTGTATACAAGGCGTATACTTTTAATTAACGACCACTGTGATGGTCGTTTCTTTTAAAGTAGCGCCCTATTCAAGGGCGTTTCTTGAAAAATTTACAGAAAACGTATTAAAACTACATGCAAACTGTATAAATATATCATGCATGGTGCTTCTTATATTTATTTTTAGTTTGGGCTACGAGACTTGAGAAAATCCTACCTTAAAGGGCTGATTTGGAGATAACCATGAAGGGTCTGTAAGAATTAAAGATGCAGCAGATGTTGGATGAAGATGATGAAGAACCTTGTTCTTCACGTTACAGAACCTGTAGAGGAAGAGAAAAAGAAAGAAGATGAAGATGTTAATAATCTTCACAGATATAACCGAAGCTAGGACAAATAATGAAGAACATAACCTTATTCTTTACTCAAGCACCAGATCCTTATCCTGCATTAAAGGAGAAGGATAATAATCAATATTCTTCATGCGGCTGTAAACAGAAGGGCAAAATAAATAAGAAGAACGTATGTTCTTCACTTACCGTGTAGCAGTAGATCGATCAAATGGTTTAGGGTTGGATCGATCGGGTATATTTATAGGATTTTAGAGTCCTAACAAAGGTAGTGTTTGATTGAGGGTAATATATCCCTAGTAGAGTCCTTACTCTAATAGACACTTACTAGATTAGGTTAATCTTTCCCTGGATAAGCGCTGGGTTCGAACGGGTCACGAACTGAATTAACGCCTTAGGTCAGGGCGTCGATTCTTTAATTAACGACCTAGTTCAGGTCGTTTCTTAAGAAACGCCATGTATAAGGGCGTTCCTTGTTTTTAAAACACGCCTAATATATGGGCGTTTCTTTCACTTACCTATTTGGTCGCGTGAGAGTTGACGACCACATTCGTGGGCGTCCTTTCTTTAGTCACGCCGTATGTAGAGGCGTTTCTTTTTAAATTAACGCCTTACTCAGAGGCGTTATCTTTAATTTGTTTTATTTTGTCTGTATTACTTCTGTAATATGTATGTTTTTAATTTTATTTCAATATTCATTTATCAGGGTTGCTACAGTGTTTGTCTATATATTACTCCTAAACAGCAGCAACTTCTTGGCTTTTGGCACTTGCACAGCTCCCTATGTGCTTGGAATTTCGTCACTTAGGTAGCCCATCATGGGTAGCTTTCCCTCCAAAAATGCCTGTCCTTTTCATTGGCTCAGCAGGGAAATACAAGACATATTCACTCAAGGTCTTCTTTTGATAGCTTCAAAGAGATATCTGAAAGGGACATTTGTGCAGCTCCAAATCTGAGCATTTAATGAACCTCATGGAAGAGATCTAGGATGTCTGCATTCTCATTGGCTCATGCTAATTCATTGCTTAGGTACCATCTTAGGAGCATATCCCATTAGCTGACAACAAATAGGTAGCAGACCTATTAGAAGATTTTTCCCAGATTTGAATCTTATCATAGTAGCCTCAAAAGGTGTGTCAGATGTGATGATGATAGTTGGGACATGTGACAGACTTGGAACCTTCCTCCAGAGCTCGAAATCTGTGATTTTAGGGATTTGCGGTATGTATTTTTAATCCCTAGAAGATCTGGCGAATCTGACACAAAGACTTAAAAAGCTTCTAGAAGAATAGAGGTGTCGACCTGCTGAGGTGGAGGTGTTGACACGTCTAAAAAAAGCTTCATTTATAACGGTCTCTGGGAGCCCATAGTGTCGACCTCCTGTAAAGGACGTGTCGACACGTCTAATGAAAGATTCATTTATAACGGTCTCTAGGAGCCCATAGTGTCGACCTCCTGTAAAGGACATTTCGACACTCCTTAGGAAAATCCAATCTTCAGTTTCTGGAATCACCAAGGTGTCGACCTTCTGGAGCAAGGTGTTGACACATCTAAGGGAAACTTGCCAATATAACGCTCTCTGGAAGAGCTATAGTGTAGACACTCTATAACAAGGTGTCGGGTGTTGACACGTCTAAGGGAAACTTGCCAATATAACGCTCTCTGGAAGAGCTATAGTGTCGACACTCTATAAAAAGGTGTCGAAAATTCCCTTGTGACAACTACTTTTTATGTTGACTTTAGCTTTGCTTGATTGCTATTGGATCTGTCTTTTCTTGAAGTTGTTTCCTAATCCTCCTTGGTTTGGTTTATTTTTTGTGCAACCAATTTCCTCATTTTCTGTGCACTTGATTTCTTTCTATTCATTTAAGCTTTTTGCTTGAACTACCTTGAGAGTATCAAAGTGTCGTTAGAAAGTCAATGATTCATGGTGTTAGACAACATCAAAACCTTAGAATGCCAGTGACAAAGATGTTAGAATATCATCAAACTTTAGGGACACAACAAAACCTTGGTAAGTTTGATGAGAAAAGTGATAAAGGAATCTTCCTAGGTTATGTACTTAATTCTAGAGCTTACAGACTGTTTAATACGAGGACTTTGGTTGTTGAAGAAAGTCCTCATCTGATTTTTGATGAATTTGAACTAAAACTGACAAGTCAGCTAATTCCAATTATGGATGTAGATGAAGGTCCCAAACGCTCAAATGATGGTAAGGCTAAGGATGAACCAACTGGAGGGACCTCCAGTAAGGTTGAAAAGGATGAAGATCCGTCAATTGAAACACTTCAAGAACAGCAAGTGCATTGCCCTGACTTGCCTAGTTCCCCTACGTTCTTTAAAGATCACCCCGCAAAAAACATTATTGGTAATCCTAAAGATGGGGTAAGAACTAGATCGTCACTAAGGCAAGTGGAAGAAGAGGATTTGATGGCCTTAATCTCATAATAGGAGCCTAAGGGTGTATTGGAAGCTCTGTAAAATGAATCCTGGATCGAAGCTATGCATGAAGAGCTGCACCAGTTTGAAAGAAACGAGGTGTGGACTCTTATGCCGCGTTCTAAGAATCAACCCGTAATAGAAACCCATTGGGTTTTCAGAAATAAGTTGAATGACACAGGAGTGGTTGTTAGGAACAAGGCCCAGCTTATAGCCAAAGGGTATAGCCAAGAAATTGGTATTGATTTTCATGAGTCATTTGCCCCGGTTGCTAGATTAGAAGTAGTCTGGATTCTTTTGTCCTATGCTTGCTCATCGAACTTTAAATTATTTCAAATGGATGTTAAATCTACTTTTCTAAATGGGTACATCAAAGAGGATGTTTTTGTAGAACAACCTTCAGGTTTTGAAGACTCAAAATATCCAAAGCATGTGTACAAGTTGTAGAAGGCCTTGTACAGATTGAAGCAAGCTCCAAGGGCATGGTATGAAAGGCTCACCTTACTTCTGATTAAAAATGGGTTCAAAAGAGGTAAGGTTGACTAAACACTCTTCACGAGAAAATTAGGTAAAGACATATTAGTAGTTCAAGTCTATGTTGATGATATAATCTTTGGAGCTACTAATAATACCTTATGTAATGAGTTTGCACAGATAATGCAGGGCGAATTTGTAATGAGTCTCATGGGTGAACTTACATTTTTCCTTGGGTTGCAGGTGAAGCAAACGTCTGAAGGTATTTTCATAAATCAAGCCAAGTACACCTTGGAGCTGTTAAAGAAATATGGGATGGCAGAAGCAAAATCCATGTCAACTATGATGGCTACAACCATGAAGTTAGACAAAGATGAAAATAGTAAAACAATAGATCCCACACTGTTTCAAGGTATGATCGGATCACTACTATACTTAACAGTATGCTGCCGTAACATTCAGTACAACATATGTCTATGTGCTCGTTTTCAGTCATGTCCTAAAGAATTTCATTTGTTGGCTGTCAAATAGATTTTTCGGTATTTAATTGGCACACTAGACTTTGGCTTATGGTTTCCTATCGGTAGTTCGTTTGATTTACATCGATGCAGATTTTGCTGGATGTATTGTTGATCGCAAAAGTACTAGTGGGTACTGTCAGTTTCTTGGTGGGTGCCTAATTTTATCGACCTCCAAGAAATAACATTCAGTAGCTCTCTCAACAGCCGAGGCTGAATATGTAGCCGCCGGAAGTTGTGGAGCCCAAGTACTTTGGATCAAAAATCAATTACTTGATTTGAATGTTGAAGTGAACTCTGTTCCAATCTTGTGTGATAATACAAGTGCTATCAATTTATCTAAAAATCTAGTTCAACACTCCAAGACCAAACACATTGACATTCGGCATCATTTTTTGAGAGATCATGTAGGCAAGGGGGATTTTGAGTTCAAATTTGTTGATACACACAATCAATTGGCTGACATCTTCACAAAACCCTTAAATCATAAACAATTCAATAAAATCAGAAGAGAACTTGGCATGTGCAAGGGTGAGAGCATACATACCTAGGTCTGCACTAGGATGAGTGTTGCATTTACATAAAAGGTCAGAAACTTGAAGGGTAGATTGTGTGAAATGCATGCATACATTGTGTGTAATTTTGTTTAAGTTTGTGCATGATACCACCTTCCTTGAAAAATTTCTAAGAGCAAATATTCCTTGATAAATAAATGTGGACTAGTGACCTGGGGATTCTAGGCGGTCACTGAGGGGGAGTTTCAAAAAAACTCCTTAAGTCAAATCGTATCAGAAGTCAATCTCACTCAATTTCCTCCCAAAGCAAAAAAAAAAGGAGAAAGAAATGAAAAAGAAAAAGAAAGCAAAAATGGAAATGAAATAAAAAAATGGGCAAAGAAATGAAAACAAAAAAATGTGTGAAAATTAGGGCAGGCCGACCATTTCGGTCGACCGACAGGCCCGGTGCGGTCGACCGAATCCGGTGAACCGGCCGGCCGAACCCCCATCCGAACTCCTTTTTAAAGGGGTCTTCACCCCCTTTATGTCTTTCTATCACACCCATTCACCCTCCAACACTATCCTGAAACCCTAGAACACCCCTTCTCCCCATTTCCAACCCAAGAAACCCTTTTCTCCTCCATCCGCACAAGATCCGGCTAGTTCGTCAACACTTCGGGAAGAAATCTCCGTAGTGGCTTGTGAGGCTTCAAAGCTCATTCCTCTGCTTCTAGGTTGTGGGGAAGTTCTATCCACCACCTTTGGTGTGTCCTTCTGTGTCTTTCTACTCCCAAGAGAAGAGATCGGTCCTTTCAAGGGTTTCTACAGTGGATTTCTTGTCTAGATGGTGTCTAGAAGAAGCATTCGACGTCTCACCCAGGGGGAATCTAGTGCCAGGAGAAATGAGGGCCAAGCTCCTCCACGACAGTGGGCAGCCCCACCTCCACGGGCACCGCCGATGTGCCCACGGCCCATTCTCGACCCTCGTCTAGTCAACTTTGATGAGATGCATGAGTTCTTCCCCGATCTGAGTGCCATCTTTGAAGTTCAGAATGGTTGGATAGATTTTATGACAAGGTACACCAGATACTAACCCAACCTTGTACAACAGTTCTATGGCAATCTCACAATGAGAAATGCGCTTCTATCCACTGTGGTCAAAGAAGTTCAGATTCATATCAGTTTACATTTATTTGCAAGGGCCCTAGGAGTTTCAGCTTGGGGTGCCGATATGGTTTTTGGTCATGTCCTCATTGAGGACACTTTTATCCTCATGACTTGCAACGAATACGTGCATGGAGTCAGCAATCTGATCACGCTGAATTCCAACTACTTCCCTCCATTGCAGCGTATTTTGCATCACATGTTTACTACACTTATCTACCCAAAAGCAGGAAGCCATAATGAGGTCACAGAAGTACATATATTTTTGTTTTATCATGTGATGACTAGAGCGACTATCAATATGGGTCGTCTTATGACGGATTTAATTTGTTCATACTGTACACACAAGAGAAGATATCTGCCCTATGCATCCCAACTGACAGGAGTATTTATTTATGCTGGAATCCAATTGGCTGATGAGGTATTTATTGAAGTGCGACAGAGTGATGTGTATAACAAACACAAGATGTTCACAGATTTTGGATATTATTGGGGTCCGGATGGAGAGCTGAAAAGAAATGTAAGAATGTATGGAGAAGAGTCTGAAAATGAGGAAGCCGAGGAGCAACAACAACAAGAGGTTCAAGCACCACTCCCACCTCCAGCTCACCCCGAGGAGCAGCCACCTTCTCCTCCACATGTAGATCCGGACATGTCGCCGCCTCCATAATTTCACCATGGGGAGTCTTCTGCTCAGGGTGCTGGACAACACTCTTGGGCAGACTATGAGGCTTTTGATAGGTCTCTTTCAGGCTTAGAATCTAGTATGGATACCTTTGGGGGGCAGATTTCTGACCTTGGGAGTCATTTTGACACATCCTTTGGCCGGCTCGACACATCTTTTGGTCGGCTTGACACTTTCATGGACATAATGACTGGTCGGATGGATACCTTCTCCCACGCCTTAGATAGCCTCTCTACCCACTTGGACACTCTAACCTCCGGCTACGAGGATACCCACTAGGCCCTCGGGATCACCAACCAGACGCTTCTCCACATTGATCGTCAATTGGCGCATCAGGATTCTCTTCTGCACTCTTTTGAGAGCCGTCTTCCTCCGCCTCCACCTCCACCTCCTGCTACTGATGATGATGCCTCCGAGGATGAGGAGGATGCTTCTGATGATGATGATGTCGACGGGACTCCGGATCACCCTGCTCAGTAGCTGTTCTTACATCCCCTAGTATCCCTTTTCGTCCACTACTCTTGTATCCCCCTCCCTCTTTTGATGATGCCAAAGGGGCAGAAGTAGCTAGTTAGGCCTATATATGTTATGCTTGATGTATGTCTGCATGTGTGGTTGCCATTTGGCATTTGCATTCCATATGTGAGTCATGCATCAATGAATCAAGGAGTCATCTTCCCTCTAGTCAGTCTAGTCACTTTGTATTAGTCTTTCAGTGTCCATGTGTCAATGTTAATGTAATATGTAATACAAACTTCAATGAATGAAATGCACCTAGTATTTGCACACATATCGGTCTCATTTCCTTTCAAACAAATTGGGCACATATGGATGAATGAAATAGATTTAACATGCTTGGCGGATTGTTTTGGTTACTACCCTTAATTCATTCTAACGGCACGCTAATGTTTTTTCTGTTCTAGAATTTTATCATCATCAAAAAGGGGGAGATTGTTGAGTTTCTCCAAGTGATTTTGATGATAACAAAACCTGGGACTTAGTTTCCATCTCGTGCTGTGTTGAAGTGATCAAGAGCGAGCTTTAAACGTGATTAAGGTCAATGTGTGGTTTGTCAAATGCTAAAATGTTTAAAAGTCTTCCAAATGCATAAACTAAGCTCAATCAAACCCAAAATGAATGCAACAAATGAGGACATAAAGCTCTTATCATATGGATATGTTTTATTGGGCTAACCATCTATTTTTGCAGGTTTTCCAGATTTCGGTCGACCAATTCATTTGGTTCGGTTGACCAAAATCTCCAGGGATCAGAGCTCTGTAAAAGTTACAGAGTTCGATCGACCGATGGAGGATTTCGGTCGACCGAAATTGCTAGGGATGAAAATTTATAGGTTTCTCAGAGTTCGGTCGACCGACCGGAGAATTCGGTTGACCGAACCCCTCGAGACAGCAATTGTTGATTTTTAAATTTCTCAACGTGGGAAGCCTTTCCTTTCGGATTCTTTAATCCCAAAGCCACCAGACATGCCATGAATTGTGGATCTATATTTTGGCATGTCCCTTGACCACCCAAGTTGTATAAAAACATCTCTTTGGGCCAAGAAACCCTAATCACTCAAGGGAGATCAAAGGGGGCTACCGAGGGAGAAATAGCGTTACAGAAAGAACTCTGTGAACAATGTTTTGACCAAAAGTTCTCCATCCAAGATCAAGGTTTTCAAGATCAAGCTGAGGCCATTCAAGTGAAAATCAAGTGGAGATTCAAGCTTCAATCAAAATCTGCATCACCTACTCAGGGGGAGCTTAAATCAGAGTTTTTTCTTTTGTGTTTCTGCTTCTAAATTCTTCAAGCTTCAAGTGTGTGTTATTTGTAATCTCTAAACATTCATGTGTGTGTGGATCTACCCAGATCCGTTTGTGTGTGTGTGTGTGTCTTATTTCCTTCAGATTCATGTGTGCTTGTGGGGACGATATTTATTCTCATTTATTTGATTGTTTATTTGTATGGATTTATTTATTTATTAGTTATTTTTATTAGGCGTGCCAGTCACCAGAGTGACAATTTATTATGCGCTCGATCTGACTCAGTCAGTCTATTATGATGTTCGTGTCGGGACTCGGAGTCCGTCATACCATGAAGGTTATGACGTTAATTACGTCCTCCAAGAAAGAGGACAACCCTTGATTAATTGCCAAGAGTGGATGTCCCAGGGGCAAGACAAGATAAGACTATGATGCTGACTTCATTCGCAGGATGTGAAATGCGTGTGAATAATCATGTGATGCAAGATATGATACTAATATGCGGAATAAATCCGGCAGCACATTCCCTTATCTTGGTCTATGCCAAGTGGGAATATAGGTCATCCATCCACGGAGTACCGAGATGGAAGCCAAAGGAAGGATGGGCGTAGCCTGAGATCC
Organism: Amorphophallus konjac; assembly: GCA_022559845.1. Lineage (NCBI taxonomy): Eukaryota > Viridiplantae > Streptophyta > Magnoliopsida > Alismatales > Araceae > Amorphophallus > Amorphophallus konjac. The sequence goes on along the minus strand of CM040118.1, from coordinate 342,083,081 downwards.
AGGAGGTTCTAAGTCTGACGGGACAATGTCCACTATCATGGTATTTGTTGATATCCCCTTAAGAAACCATTGGAGGACATGTAGTGGCAGGACTCCAAAGGTCAGCAGGGTTAGCAAAAAACATTACAGTCCAACGGTATAATGTGAGGGGGGTAAAACCCCGTTGATTTAGCTCCCTTAGACTTGAGTAGAGAAGCATGATTCCCCATGATATGATGCAGGTTGGCAGGGAGGCTGATGAGGTTAGGACATTGGGTTTAGATTGAGTTTAAGGCTCATTAAGGTTGCTGGGAAGTTGGGTGTTTGAATGGTAGTTGGTGTTAAGATGAACCGGCGCGAATAGGGATCGGCGCGATGGGATCTCGGCGCGGTATGCCTCGGCGCGGTAGTGAGCATAGGGGGTATCGGCGCCGTGTGTGCCCGACGCGACCACTGTCCCGGCGCGCCCATCACCCGGCGCGGAACTCGCGCCTAGAGGGGGCTACGCCGGGAGGATATATGGCGCTGATAAGAAGGATTTCTTTAGGTTTTAGGTGCTTTGAGGGCTTTGTGAGATTATCGGTTTTAGTGGATCCTATTGGGGGGATCTCTTATGTTTAGTAAGGGTTTCATGGGCTCATCATCGGTGATGTTCAGGTAAACTGAAAGGTGGGTAAACTCATCCACACAAGGTCTAGGGAGACCATGTGACCGTCATGATTATATCCCCTTATTTCAGTGAACAAAAAGCCACAAGATAGTCTTTCTCAGGGCCTTTGCCATACCCAATGGGGGTTGATTCATTGGTTTAATGAAAACATCACATGATACGATAAAAACCGTGAATGAATTTTGGTAGCATCTCCCCTTGTTTTGGACTGTGCCAAAAGGAGAGTATAGGTCATCCATCCACGAAGTGCCGAGATGGACGCCAAAGGAAAAATAGGCATAGCCCGAGATCCAAACGGATCACAATCCGATAGGACAATGTCCACTCATCATGGTATTTATTAATGTCCCCTTTACAGACGCCATAGGAGAGCATGTAGTGGCAGAACTCCTTAAGCCAATGGGGTTATAGAATGTTGGGGGGGGGTGTTAACCCCATTGATTTAACTCGCATGAGGGTTGAGTGAAGGCTATCACTTCTCCTCGGAGTGATAGGACTTTGTACTAAAGGATTAAAGGGCTCAGGGCTCCCAAGAGCATCGACGCGAGTGTGTTTTGGCACAGTAGGGAGGATGGGTCTCGACGCGCTGGGTAATGCTCACTCGACGCGGGTGGCGCTCGGTGCGGAACTCGCGCCGAGAGAAGGCCACGCTGGGAGGTTTTTTAGGATCAGGGTTTTAAGGAGTTTAAAGGGGTAATGACCTGAGGATTTTAGAGACTTCTTTGAGGGATTCTAAGGGGTCCTATTCAAGGATTTTGAGGTGTTTTACCTAAGGGTCTGAGAGGTTTTATTCAAGGGATTTTGAGATGGCCTAAGAGGAATGAAATTATTCCGAGGAAAGGAGGGTTTTCACTCTGGAGCCTCAAGGGGAGCCAGATTGTTAACTGAATCACGCGAGCTTTGATTCTAGTATATCCCTCACCGTTTCACAAATGAGAAGCCATGAGATAAACTGTCTCAGGCTCTCAATGCGGTTATGAGGTTGGAAAGAAATGCAGTAGAAACACACTCAATAGATCTATAGGACATATATACGACAAACTCGAATCCGTTCGCACCAGCTATCGAATACGGTGAATTTCAGAGGCAGAGGGAGAGAGAGAGAAAGAAAGGGCAAACTTCAGCATCTCATACTTCTATTTCATTCAAACAGAGCACATACATTTAGCACGGAATAGAATCAGACAGAGAAAATTTAAACACAGACGATACCCCTTGACAATAGGGTTACATTGGCATTTGATGCCGCTGAAATAACGTCATTCGGAAGCAGACCAAAAGAAAGGAAAACAGATTCAAATAGAAGATGGGGAAGGGGATAATATAGCCCCTTAGGGCATTTGGCAGACTACCCCACCTTGAATCTTCCTCCCCGGGCTTCTACGACTCTTTTTCTCTTCAGACCTCTTAGCGGGCTCTCAAACTCTCTTTCTTTCAGTGGCGTCTTCTGCTTCGATTACCCTTCTCCTCTCTTCTCTTTTCTTCTCTTTTTTTGTTCTCCTCTGTTGTTCTTTCTCTTTTTTCAGTTTGTTGAAGGCACCTGATTTTATAGAGGGGTGGCCTCCCGCTTCCGGCACGAGCTCTTCGGCGCGCCCAACATAGAGCATCTCGGCGCCCCTGCATCCAGCACCTCGGTGCGTCTCATCTTGTGTTGGTCTTGGCCCATTTGCCTAGCATTCGGCACCGGACATGGGCTCATCTAATGGGCTTTTCTTAATTGGTCTTATGGACTTCTTAGAATAGATATTTGTTCTACCCGAGGCTGGCTTAACACCTTGCATTCACAAACATGTGAGAGGCAATGTGAATCCCATTTTATGAGCATCAGAATTGTCAGAGGATCCTCTTCAGTAGGCAGATGATTGCCTGGAGTTTGTCATAGTCTTTATCAGCCTGACTATCTGAATGATAGCCGTGCTGGGCAGCGGCCTAGCCAGAGATGGCTTCAGCCGATCAGGGTGTTAGGGGTAGTGGATCTCTTCTATTCTAATTCTCAGAATTTCCAGGGATGGCACATGAGTCGCACCCTTGATTGGTCTTCAGAGTCCTGAGCTTGCTTTGGCTTCAGCCTTTATATTTTAGGTGTCAATAGTGCTTCGGTGCGTTTGCACTTTCGTGGGTGTTCCTATCTCCTTACGAGTGTGTGTGTGTGTTTTGATCTTGTAACCGTTTACAAGATAGTGTGTGAATCCTCACAGTTTGTGAGGGTGGACGTAGGTTGCCGTCGTTGCATCCGAACCACCTAAAAATATCTGTGTCTTGTGTGGTTAGATCCGTCTCTTCTACCCCCATTTTGTGCCAGCATACATGCATATTACTTCTCTTGATTATGTCGTTCAGATCGAGCATATTTTATCATGTTCACACTAAATCCTTGGTATATCAAAAGGTGGGTTCGGATTGACAAGTCAATCCTTGTGAGGAAGATAACACCTTGCGTGAGAAGAATCTTCAGATTTACATCTCTGCCTTAGTACCAAAGATCCGCTGAGTGTGATAGATTTTGTTAGATCTAATAGTTTCTCGAATAGATCTGAACTTCCTTGTTCCTATTCATTACAGTTGTTTAAATCGGCTAAGATTTTATAAAAATTTATAATAACCCAATTCACCCCCCCTCTTGGGTGTCATTGATCGCGGGACTTTAGACTATTCTAAGACAAAGTGGGCATAAGAAATGAAGCTATCAAATGTTCGGGCCGGAAGTCGGGTAGTGAAGCTACTGAAAAAGCTCCCGGCAAGGTTCACCATTTGGGATATCCTCTCCCTGAGTGAGGAGACCCGACAAGCGATTATTACTGTCACGCCCCGAACATATAGCAACAGAACGTGTCGTTTGGTCGGAACGTGACAGTTAAACAGTCGTATTAATCAGAACATAGCCAAGACAATATATAATTGAATAAAATAGAATTTCATTTTGAATATAAGTTTATTACCATTTAGACCCAATAAAAGGAAGACCCAATAAAGGAAAATTACAAGAGACTCTTGACTAGACTAATCTTAACATAGACACAAGATAGCCAGACTCGGAGGTTCATCTAAGTTGTCGGAGCACTCTTCACTCTTGCCCTTGCCCCTCTTGCTCGTTCTCTTCATCACTATGGTCATTACTAGAAAAACATTGAAAAATACTAGGTGAGCGAATGCTCCGTAGGTCTTAATATCTCAAGCTCCAAGCTAACTTTAAGTAATTAACACGTTAACATGAACATGCAAGGTATCGTAAACGAGAACTATAATGGCACGGGCTTGGTCAATAAATCGGAGACAATATTTAAAGATAGTAGACATGACAATAGATACTTTCAAGTGCTATGAAGACAATAGATAGATGGAACAATAACTCTAAGAATAATCATGACAAGATATCAAACTTTTAAATAAGGTTTTCAAGAGCGTTCATGATGTGACAATAACAATCGTTTCAATAAGGTATTCACTTTCACTAGAGCATATCACGTAGCTTTCACTTTATAGGATTGTCCATATGTATAAAGAAGTTCAATTATTCAAGTAGTGATCACTTGTGGAATGTCATAGATCAATCTTGCTTTTGGTTGGTGCAATGCCACACCCGATCAATCATGATACCAATACACGTTTGGACTTTGCCCTGCCCATGGGATTAGATCCGGACCCTGTCACTTTTCTTTCTAGCATTGAGTGTCAATTTGTTGGACCAATAGCCCCTTTTTGTGTCTAGACCAACTCAACTTTAACTAATGGCCAAAGAGTTCCAAGGATCATTCATGTAGGAACACTAAGGTAGATTCATGGAATAAAGATTCCTAGTACAGACTTTTGACAAGGATTGTCACGCCCCGAGCGCGGAAGATACCCGGAGATGCGTGACGAGTTTATATCAATCATGTCAATCAGAGTGGTCGTGTATTCGACACAAAGACAGAGATGCGCAAAATAACAAGATAACCCAATCCTTTATTTCATAATGGATAGACTATTACAAATCCAATACTCTGTTTAATAAAAAGGAAAAGAATACATATTTGACTCAAGAAACTATAGAAAAGACTAGATGACACTTGAGCAGCTCTATCACTTTCACTCTTGACCATTCCCATCCGATTGACTTCCATCGTCGTCGGACTTACCTGAAAAGTAAAAAGGGACAAACGGAATGAGCGAACGCTTAGTAGGAAATTATATCTCAAGTACTAGCAAGGGGTGTAAGTAATTACATCTTTCATGAATGCAATAAAGCTATGCATGCTCGTATAAAACGACAAGATAGAGAGAATGTAATATCAAGGAAATAAGATGAACTTAATCATGAACTTTCAACAAGATAACAAGTTTATTCAAGATATTCAAGCAAGTACGTTTAACAAGTCATGTCAAGAACTTTGGCTATCATGTATCAAGCAAGTAAATTACCCTTTTTCGGGCGACGCAATTCATGTCAACTCAAGTACGATTCAAGTACAAGATGTGTGTGGAATGTCCAATCAAGCAAGTCAAGTACTCGGTATAATGTCAGATACCTTATCATTTTAACTCCCATGGGCACAAGTACTTTCGGGTGCTCCTCCCAGGACCAGATCGGGCCCTATATGCGCAGGCATTTATCATGTGTTTTGACATCCACTCTTGTTTATAGCCAACGTAGAATTTCAATAATCAAGCTTGTAGACACGTATGACAACTTTGATAGAATAGAGTCCAAAATATGACAAAGGACATAGAATGGCGATAATAACGGTATAATCACGATATCGATAAAAAAGCTAGGTAGAATATGGTTCCCTTAACTTGGGTACCATGACAAATCAGTATGGACATTCTTTATATAGAATTGAGGTCCACATGAACAGTATATCAAAGGTAAGATACCCTCATTCCTATCATAGAATTGAGGTTTTTACAAGAACGACATGATATGGCATGATATCATCATCCCATTAAGAATTTCTTATGATATACTCTTTGTATAATCATAAGGGCCGGTATCCCATGTTTCTTTAGAGTGACATGGCATCAATGGTGTAATGGGTTTTTAGGGTACAACCAGCTCAGTCGACCTTGAGGGAATCCAAAGTACGAGGAGTCTTACGGAGGTCTCTATGACTAACTCGCTAGTCCAAAGGAACGGAATGTCCAATAAAGAACTTGTATGTCAATGAGAGTTGAGTGTGATCGATAAAACAACATGAAAAGTGGGACTATACTCACGGAGTGGAGAATAGTGCCGATATATACGTATATGTATAATATGAAACCATCGGTTAACAGAATCAGGATAAAAATCAGTTTACAGAAAATAACGACTTAGGTCAAGTCGTTTCTCAAGTAATTAACGCCTAACATAAGGGCATTTACACGTGTTTCCATTTTGCAGAATTTTCATTAATTTAGTAATTTATCTAAAACGCGCCTTGGTCAGGGTCGTTTCTTCAAGATCTGACGACTACACCAGAAGGCGTCTTATTGTTTACATATTTGACAGAATATAATTAATTTTCAGGAATTATCAAAACGCGCCCTGGGCAGGGGCGTTACTATTTAATTCTATTTTTCCGAATATATAAATTTTAGGATTTTAACCGATACACGCCCTAGGAAGGGGCGTTATCTTTCAGATTCACGCCCTATGAGGGGGCGCTAATATGTGGAAAATGACTTTGTCCAAGTCGTTAATTCAAGTTCCTTCAGAAACTTTAAGGACAGTAATAATTTCAGGATAACAGAAGAACGAATGTAATATCATGACAGTAAAGTTAGCAGGTTGAAGACATAGGATCATGCATATATTTATAATCATGATTTCTTAGATAATCAGTTCTTAAGATGGGTGATTAACGGTTTAAAGAAATTAACGCCTGTGTACGGGGCGTTAAACATGAAATTTACGCCCTGGGAAGGGTCGTTTCATGTGAATTAGCACCCTTGACAGGGGCGTCTCTTTCAAAATATTGCAGAAAATGCATGGAAACTATAATAACCGTATGCATGACATGCTTGTATATATATATCTTACATTAATTTCATTTGGGCTACAGTAACTTGAGAAAACCTACCTGAAGACTTGAAGATTGATATGAAAAGGGGGACGTTGTTGCTTCACAGCAACAATAACCACAGTAGGAGGAAGAGAAGGCTTTGGTGAAGAACCTTTGTTCTTCGGTTCTGTAACTCCTACAAGAACATAAGAAGAAACATTAGTATTTCTTCATACTACCTGACCGAAAGTAAAAAGGGAAAAAGAACAATACCTTTGTTCTTCGCGTACGCCGCCTTCTTAACCTATAACAGAAGAAGATGAAGAACTGTTAGTTCTTCATGTAACGGACGTAGAGAAAATCAGAGGAACTATTCCTCTCTCACGTACCTTGCAGATTCCGAACGCCAAATAGCGTTGAAGGGTTCGAGCAGTAAATTATTTATAGGGATTTAGGGGGTCCTATTAGGGTTAGAGTCCTAGTGGAAGTAATGCTTCCAATATAGAGTCCTTGCCCTATTTAAATACTTACTAGATTAACATAATCCTTCCCGGGATAAGCTCCCGTGTCGAACGGAACTCGAATGGAATTAACGACTTTGGTCAGGGCGTCGATTCTTGAATTGACGACCTGGTTCAGGTCGTTTCTTAAGAAGCGCCTTTCGTTAGGGCGTTTCTTTGTTTAAAACACGCCCAAGATAGGGGCGTTTTTCTTGGCCTTACCATTTTTGGCGTTTAGAATTTGACGCCGTGTTGTCAGGGCGTCCCTTCTTGAATCACGCCTTTGCTAGAGGCGTTTATAATTTAAATAGCGCCTTTATCCGAGGCGTTATTTTGTATTATTTTATTTATCTATTTATTTGATTTATTTTAAAATCTTTATTGTTATTAATATTTTATCAGGGTTGCTGCACCCTCCCCCACTTAAAAAGAATTTGGTCCCCAAATTCAATTGCATATCATGTATACACGCGGAGAGTGTAGAGTATATACCTCTTATAACAACTCGGGAAATTGTTTCTTCATAGATTCCTCGGTCTCCCATGTCGCTTCGTGTTCATGATTCTTATTCCATTGCACCTTGAGCAAGGGAATAATCTTATTCCTTAGAGCTCGTATTTCTCGATCTAAGATCTTCATAGGCTTCTGTTCATAGGTGAGATCTTTCTGGATCACCAGATCTCCATGTTCAATAATATGAGATGGATCGTGCACATACTTATTCAACATAGATATGTGAAACACATTATGCACGTCGGACAATTGAGGAGGCAACGCGATGCGATAAGCAACCTCGCCAACTCTTTCGAGTACCTCAAATGGTCCGATGAATCTTGGCGTAAGCTTGCCCTTAACACCAAATCTTCGTATGCCACGTCCAGGCGATATTTTAAGAAATACATGATCTCCAACCTGGAATTCAAGATCTCTTCTTCTTGTGTCAGCATAAGCCTTTTGCCTGGTCTGAGCAACTTGCAATCTTTCTCTGATTACTTGTATCTTCTCAGTTGTATCCCTTACCATGTCTGGACCTAATAGTTGTTTCTCTCCAACTTCGTTCCAGCATAAGGGTGATCGGCAACTCCTTCCATATAAAGCTTCGAAATGTGCCATTTGGATACTAGCTTGGTAGCTATTATTATATGCAAATTCCACTAGTGGCAAGTGATCGTGCCAGCTTCCTCCAAAGTCAATGATGCATGCTCTAAGCATATCTTCAACAACTTGGTTAGTTCTCTCGGTCTGACCATCCGTTTGAGGATGAAAAGCAGTACTAAAGTTGAGCCTTGTTCCCAACGAATGTTGTAATCCCTTCCAAAAATGAGAAGTGAAACGGGGATCTCTGTCAGACACGATTGAGACAGGAATTCCATGTAACCTGACTATTTCCTTGATGTATAGTGCAGCTAGTACATCAATTGACCATCGGCTCTTTATTGGAAAGAAATGCACCGATTTAGTTAAACGGTCAATAATAACCCATATTCCATCATGTCCTCCTTTTGATTTGGATAAACCCATGATGAAATCCATACCAATGTCCTCCCACTTCCACTTAGGAATATCTAGAGGATGTAGTTTTCCAGCAGGCTTTTGGTGTTCTGCCTTGACCTGTTGGCATGTGAGACAGCGAGATACATAGTCTGCTATTTCTCTTTTCATATTAGGCCACCAAAAGTTCTTCTTTACATCTTGATACATTTTGGTTGATCTTGGATGAATAGTGTACCTTGATCGGTGAGCTTCATCTAAGATCTTCTTCTTTAATTCCGGACAGTCGGGTATACAAGTTCTACCTTTGAATAATAATCTTCCATCAGAAGTTAGTTGAAAATCAGATTGTCCTTCTAATCTGCCTTTGATTTCTACTAATATAGGATCATCATCCTGAAGTGCTTGTATCTCAGATAATAAATCTGACTGTATGCTTACATGAGATAATGTGACAAATTTGGCTTCCTTGTCCAAGCTTATATTAAGCTCGGAGAATTGTTCTAGCAACCTCCATTCTTGTATCATACAATTGGCTATCATTGCTCTCGGCTTTCGACTAAGGGCATCAGCAACATAATTACCCTTTCCGGGATGGTATTGTATATTGAAGTCGAAGTCCTTGAGATATTCTAGCCAGCGTCTTTGTCTCATGTTTAGCTCCTTTTGTGAAAATAGATATTTGAGACTTTTGTGATCGGAGTATACAGTAAACTGCACTCCATATAAGTAGTGTCTCCATATCTTTAGGGCAAATACCACCGCGGCCAGTTCTAAGTCATGGACGGGGTAATTCTCCTCATGCTTCTTCAGTTGACGTGAAGAGTATGCTATGACCTTTCCTTGTTGCATTAGGACACATCCGAGGCCAATGCCAGAAGCATCTGTGTAGACCTCAAATTTCTCTCCTTCTATTGGTAGAGCTAACACCGGAGCTGTAGTGAGATGATCCTTGAGAGTTTGGAAACTTCTTTCACATTCCTCACTCCATTCATATCAGATCTCCTTACGAGTTAATCTTGTAAGTGGTACGGCGATCTTAGAGAAATCTTTGATGAATCGCCGATAATAGCCTGCAAGACCTAAGAAACTTCTGATCTCGCTAGCATTGGTTGGTCTTCCCCCAGTTTCTAACAGCTTCAACCTTTGATGGATCAACAGATAGACCATCCTTGGATATCACATGTCCGAGGAAAGTCACTTCTTCAAGCCAGAATTCACATTTGCTGAGCTTTGCATATAATTGATTTTCCCTCAATACTTGCAATGCGATCCTTAAATGCTCCTCATGTTCTTCCTTAGTTTTGGAATATATCAATATATCATCAATGAAAACCACCACAAATTGATCTAGATAAGGCCTGAATATGCTATTCATTAACTGTATAAAGGCAGCAGGGGCATTTGTTAGTCCAAAAGGCATAACAACAAATTCGTAATGGCCATACCTGCTTCTGAATGCAGTCTTATGAATGTCATCATCCTTGATTCTTAATTGATGATATCCCGACCTGAGATCAATCTTGGAAAAATATTTGGATTCTGAAATCTGATCAAATAACTCATCGATTCTCGGCAGTGGATACTTGTTCTTGATAGTGAGATGATTCAATTGTCGATAGTCGATGCACAATCTCATGGATCCGTCCTTCTTCTTCACAAATAAGACTGGTGCTCCCCACGGGGAAGTACTTGGTCTAATAAACCCTTTTCGAATTAGTTCCATCAACTGCTCCTTCAACTCTTTGAGTTCCGCAGGGGACATTCTATAGGGTGCCTTTGAAACTGGACCAGCACCAGGGACTAAGTCAATGGTGAAGGCCACTTCTCTTTGAGGGGGTAATCCCGGCAAATCTTCCGGAAATATGTCTGGAAATTCTTGCACTACCTGAATGTCTTCTATCTTGGTTTCCTTAGCTTCTTTAACAGTGACAAAGGCAAGGAAGGATACACATCCTTTCCTGACGAGCTTGCTTGCTCGAAGAGCCGAAATAAGAGGGGATTTGTTCCGACTCTTGGGGCGAGTAAAGACTAACTCTGGAAAATCTTTGAAAGCAATTTGGCTATTGCGGCAATCAACCGTTGCCTGGTATTTGGATAACCAGTCCGCTCCCAGTATAACATCATACTCCTTTAGATCGAGGCATATGAGATCTATAGGTAAATTCCTACCTTGAACCATTACCTCACAGTTTTGGTAGTGATGAGTAATATCATTTTTGCTTCCAAGAGGAGTAGTTAGAACTATTTTTATCCATTCTGGTTCTAACGGTAACGGGTCGGCAAACTTCTTAGAAATAAAGGAATGCGATGCACCCGTATCAAATAAGACATAAGCACTTTTGGAACAAACTGTTAATGTACCTTCTACCAGTCCACCTTCTTCTTCTGGTTCGGTCTCCTGGATTGCATGAAGACGAGCATTCTTTGTCATCGGGCATTTACCGTCACCGGCTTGGTCATTCATTAATGGACAATCAGGAATCCGATGTTAGCGACTCCCACAACGGAGACAAGCTCCTAATTTCCTCCAGCATTCTTCTGTCTTGTGACCAGCCTTGTCACAATGCTTGCACACTGTATTAGAAGGGGTAGTTGTGATAGAGAAAGGCTTGATCTTTTTGAACTTATGGTCTTGAGAGGAAGAACCTCCATTATTGGGCCTCTTCTTGAAATTGGGTTTGAAAGAACCCGAACCCGTGACTTGTTCCTTCTTGTCTTTCCCACGGATCCTATCAGATAGTTCCGTGGCATCTTCAAGTAGTTGAGCTCGGCGCACTATTTCAGAATAAACTTGGATGTCCATAGGCGCCAGTTGAGTAATATAGTGGGGCCTAAGCCCATTAAGAAATCTTCGGGCTTTCATCTTCTCCGTGCTAATAAGATGCTTAGCATATCTAGACAACCTGGAGAACTGAGCTTCATAATCTGCTAATGATAAAGATCGTTGCTTTAATGCAGTGAATTCTGCAGCCTTCTTTTCTTGGACTCGGTCCGAGAAATATTTAGCATTGAAGTATTCCACAAATTCTTCCCATGTTACTTGAGTAGGATCGATGGTTGCTTCAATAGACTCCCACCAGCATCTAGCATCTTTCTCTAACTGGAATGTAGCTAATAGAACTTTGTCCTGATCAGTGCATTGCATGACACGGAATATGCATTCGGTTTCCCGAACCCAATGCTCGGCATCGTCCGGATCGGTCGATCCCATAAACTTCGGGGGATTCATGTTCTTAAAGGCTTGGTGTAAGCCTCCAGCTCGTGGAGTACCACCTTGTGCTACCTGTTGTAGCACTTGAGTCATCCCTTGGAGGGTACGCTGCATGTTGCGCCATTGAGCACGTTCGGCAGCCATTATCCTACAATTATAATAGCTACATTAGTATTATATCACTGTGATCTTATGAAAAGACTCATTGACTCTTACCCCTTGGTTCTACCCAATCTCACTTTGTTAAACGTTCAACTTATCCTTGGACTTGGGTTTTTTCCTAGGAATTGAATACCTTAGGCTCTGATACCACAAAAACTGTCACGCCCTGAGCGCGGAAGATACCCGGAGACGCGTGACGAGTTTATATCAATCATGTCAATCAGAGTGGTCGTTTATTCGACACAAAGACAGAGATGCGTAAAATAACAAGATAACCTAATCCTTTATTTCATAATGGATAGACTATTATAAATCCAATACTCTGTTTAATAAAAAGGAAAAGAATACATATTTGACTCAAGAAACTATAGAAAAGACTAGATGACACTTGAGCAGCTCTATCACTTTCACCCTTGACCATTCCCATCCGATTGACTTCCATCGTCGTCGGACTTACCTGAAAAGTAAAAAGGGACAAACGGAATGAGCGAACGCTCAGTAGGAAATTATATCTCAAGTACTAGCAAGGGGTGTAAGTAATTACATCTTTCATGAATGCAATAAAGCTATGCATGCTCGCATAAAACGATAAGATAGAGAGAATGTAATATCAAGGAAATAAGATGAACTTAATCATGAACTTTCAACAAGATAACAAGTTTATTCAAGATATTCAAGCAAGTACGTTTAACAAGTCATGTCAAGAACTTTGGCTATCATGTATAAAGCAAGTAAATTACCCTTTTTCGGGCCACGCAATTCATGTCAAGTCAAGTACGATTCAAGTACAAGATGTGTGTGGAATGTCCAATCAAGCAAGTCAAGTACTCGGTATAATGCCAGATACCTTATCATTTTAACTCCCATGGGCACAAGTACTTTCGGGTGCTCCTCCCAGGACCAGATCAGGCCCTATATGCGCAGGCAATTATCATGTGTTTTGACATCCACTCTTGTTTATAGCCAACGTAGAATTTCAATAATCAAGCTTGTAGACACGTATGACAACTTTGATAGAATAGAGTCCAAAATATGACAAAGGACATAGAATGGCGATAATAACGGTATAATCATGATATCGATAAAAAAGCTAGGTAGAATATGGTTCCCTTAACTTGGGTACCATGACAAATCAGTATGGACATTCTTTATATAGAATTGAGGTCCACATGAACAGTATATCAAAGGTAAGATACCCTCATTCCTATCATAGAATTGAGGTTTTTACAAGAACGACATGATATGGCATGATATCATCATCCCATTAAGAATTTCTTATGATATACTCTTTGTATAATCATAAGGGCCGGTATCCCATGTTTCTTTAGAGTGACATGGCATCAATGGTGTAATGGGTTTTTAGGGTACAACCAGCTCAGTCGACCTTGAGGGAATCCAAGGTACGAGGAGTCTTACGGAGGTCTCTATGACTAACTCGCTAGTCCAAAGGAACGGAATGTCCAATGGAGAGCTTGTATGTCAATGAGAGTTGAGTGTGATCGATAAAACAACGTGAAAAGTGGGACTATACTCACGGAGTGGAGAATAGTGCCGATATATACGTATATGTATAATATAAAACCATCGGTTAACAGAATCAGGATAAAAATCAGTTTACAGAAAATAACGACTTAGGTCAAGTCGTTTCTCAAGTAATTAACGCCTAACATAAGGGCGTTTACACGTGTTTCCATTTTGTAGAATTTTCATTAATTCAATAATTTACCTAAAACGCGCCTTGGTCAGGGTCGTTTCTTCAAGATCTGACGACTACACCAGAAGGCGTCTTATTGTTTACATATTTGACAGAATATAATTAATTTTCAGGAATTATCAAAACGCGCCCTGGGCAGGGGCGTTACTATTTAATTCTATTTTTTCGAATATATAAATTTTAGGATTTTAACTGATACACGCCCTAGGAAGGGGCGTTATCTTTCAGATTCACGCCCTATGAGGGGGCGCTAATATGTGGAAAACGACTTTGTCCAAGTCGTTAATTCAAGTTCCTTCAGAAACTTTAAGGACAGTAATAATTTCAGGATAACAGAGGAACGAATGTAATATCATGACAGTAAAGTTAGCAGGTTGAAGACATAGGATCATACATATATTTATAATCATGATTTCTTAGATAATCAGTTCGTAAGATGGGTGATTAACGGTTTAAAGAAATTAACGCCTGAGTACGGGGCGTTAAACATGAAATTTACGACCTGGGAAGGGTCGTTTCATGTGAATTAGCGCCCTTGACAGGGGCGTCTCTTTCAAAATATTGCAGAAAATGCATGGAAACTATAATAACCGTATGCATGACATGCTTGTATATATATATCTTGCATTAATTTCATTTGGGCTACAGTAACTTGAGAAAACCTACCTGAAGACTTGAAGATTGATATGAAAAGGGGGACGTTGTTGCTTCACAGCAACAATAACCACAGTAGAAGGAAGAGAAGGCTTTGGTGAAGAACCTTTGTTCTTCGGTTCTGTAACTCCTACAAGAACAGAAGAAGAAACATTAGTATTTCTTCATACTACCTGACCGAAAGTAAAAAGGGAAAAAGAACAATACCTTTGTTCTTCGCGTACGCCGCCTTCTTAACCTATAACAGAAGAAGATGAAGAACTGTTAGTTCTTCATGTAACAGACGTAGAGAAAATCAGAGGAACTATTCCTCTCTCACGTACCTTGCAGATTCCGAACGCCAAATAGCGTTGAAGGGTTCGAGCAGTAAATTATTTATAGGGATTTAGGGGGTCCTATTAGGGTTAGAGTCCTAGTGGAAGTAATGCTTCCAATATAGAGTCCTTGCCCTATTTAAATACTTACTAGATTAACATAATCCTTCCCGGGATAAGCTCCCGTGTCGAACGGAACTCGAATGGAATTAACGACTTTGGTCAGGGCGTCGATTCTTGAATTGACGACCTGGTTCAGGTCGTTTCTTAAGAAGCGCCTTTCGTTAGGGCGTTTCTTTGTTTAAAACACGCCCAAGATAGGGGCGTTTCTTGGCCTTACCGTTTTTGGCGTTTAGAATTTGACGCCGTGTTGTCAGGGCGTCCCTTCTTGAATCACGCCTTTGCTAGAGGCGTTTATAATTTAAATAGCGCCTTTATCCGAGGCGTTATTTTATATTATTTTATTTATCTATTTATTTGATTTATTTTAAAATCTTTATTGTTATTAATATTTTATCAGGGTTGTTACACCCTCCCCCACTTAAAAAGAATTTGGTCCCCAAATTCAATTGCATATCATGTATACACGCGGAGAGTGTAGAGTATATACCTCTTATAACAACTCGGGAAATTGTTTCTTCATAGATTCCTCGGTCTCCCATGTCGCTTCGTGTTCAGGATTCTTATTCCATTGCACCTTGAGCATGGGAATAATCTTATTCCTTAGAGCTCGTATTTCTCAATCTAAGATCTTCATAGGCTTCTGTTCATAGGTGAGATCTTTCTGGATCACCAGATCTCCATGTTCAATAATATGAGATGGATCGTGCACATACTTATTCAACATAGATATGTGAAACACATTATGCACGTCGGACAATTGAGGAGGCAACGCGATGCGATAAGCAACCTCGCCAACTCTTTCGAGTACCTCAAATGGTCCGATGAATCTTAGCGTAAGCTTGCCCTTAACACCAAATCATCGTATGCCACGTCCAGGTGATATTTTAAGAAATACATGATCTCCAACCTGGAATTCAAGATCTCTTCTTCTTGTGTCAGCATAAGCCTTTTGCCTGGTCTGAGCAACTTGCAATCTTTCTCTGATTACTTGTATCTTCTCAGTTGTATCCCTTACCATGTCTGGACCTAATAGTTGTTTCTCTCCAACTTCGTTCCAGCATAAGGGTGATCGGCAACTCCTTCCATATAAAGCTTCGAAAGGTGCCATTTGGATACTAGCTTGGTAGCTATTATTATATGCAAATTCCACTAGTGGCAAGTGATCCTGCCAGCTTCCTCCAAAGTCAATGATGCATGCTCTAAGCATATCTTCAACAACTTGGTTAGTTCTCTCGGTCTGACCATCCGTTTGAGGATGAAAAGCAGTACTAAAGTTGAGCCTTGTTCCCAACGAATGTTGTAATCCCTTCCAAAAATGAGAAGTGAAACGGGGATCTCTGTCAGACACGATTGAGACAGGAATTCCATGTAACCTGACTATTTCTTGATGTATAGTGCAGCTAATACATCAATTGACCATCGGCTCTTTATTGGCAAGAAATGCGCCGATTTAGTTAAACGGTCAATAATAACCCATATTCCATCATGTCCTCCTTTTGATTTGGATAAACCCATGATGAAATCCATACCAATGTCCTCCCACTTCCACTTAGGAATATCTAGAGGATGTAGTTTTCCAGCAGACTTTTGGTGTTCTGCCTTGACCTGTTGGCATGTGAGACAGCGAGATACATAGTCTGCTATTTCTCTTTTCATATTAGGCCACCAAAAGTTCTTCTTTACATCTTGATATATTTTGGTTGATCCTGGATGAATAGTGTACCTTGATCGGTGAGCTTCATCTAAGATCTTCTTCTTTAATTCCGGACAGTCGGGTATACAAGTTCTACCTTTGAATAATAATCTTCCATCAGAAGTTAGTTGAAAATCAGATTGTCCTTCTAATCTGCCTTTGATTTCTACTAATATAGGATCATCATCCTGAAGCGCTTGTATCTCAGATAATAAATCTGACTGTATGCTTACATGAGATAATGTGACAAATTTGGCTTCCTTGTCCAAGCTTATATTAAGCTCGGAGAATTGTTCTAGCAACCTCCATTCTTGTATCATACAATTGGCTATCATTGCTCTCGACTTTCGACTAAGGGCATCAGCAACATAATTACCCTTTCCGGGATGGTATTGTATATTGAAGTCGAAGTCCTTGAGATATTCTAGCCAGCGTCTTTGTCTCATGTTTAGCTCCTTTTGTGAAAATAGATATTTGAGACTTTTGTGATCGGAGTATACAGTAAACTGCACTCCATATAAGTAGTGTCTCCATATCTTTAGGGCAAATACCACCGCGGCCAGTTCTAAGTCATGGACGGGGTAATTCTCCTCATGCTTCTTCAGTTGACGTGAAGAGTATGCTATGACCTTTCCTTGTTGCATTAGGACACATCCGAGGCCAATGCCAGAAGCATCTGTGTAGACCTCAAATTTCTCTCCTTCTATTGGTAGAGCTAACACCGGAGCTATAGTGAGATGATCCTTGAGTGTTTGGAAACTTCTTTCACATTCCTCACTCCATTCATATCGGATCTCCTTACGAGTTAATCTTGTAAGTGGTACGGCGATCTTAGAGAAATCTTTGATGAATCGCCGATAATAGCCTGCAAGACCTAAGAAACTTCTGATCTCGCTAGCATTGGTTGGTCTTCCCCAGTTTCTAACAGCTTCAACCTTTGATGGATCAACAGATAGACCATCCTTGGATATCACATGTCCGAGGAAAGTCACTTCTTCAAGCCAGAATTCACATTTGCTGAGCTTTGCATATAATTGATTTTCCCTCAATACTTGCAATGCGATCCTTAAATGCTCCTCATGTTCTTCCTTAGTTTTGGAATATATCAATATATCATCAATGAAAATCACCACAAATTGATCTAGATAAGGCCTGAATATGCTATTCATTAACTGCATAAAGGCAGCAGGGGCATTTGTTAGTCCAAAAGGCATAACAACAAATTCGTAATGGCCATACCTGCTTCTGAATGCAGTCTTATGAATGTCATCATCCTTGATTCTTAATTGATGATATCCCGACCTGAGATCAATCTTGGAAAAATATTTGGATCCTGAAATCTGATCAAATAACTCATCGATTCTCGGCAGTGGATACTTGTTCTTGATAGTGAGATGATTCAACTGTCGATAGTCGATGCACAATCTCATGGATCCGTCCTTCTTCTTCACAAATAAGACTGGTGCTCCCCACGGGGAAGTACTTGGTCTAATAAACCCTTTTCGAATTAGTTCCATCAACTGCTCCTTCAACTCTTTGAGTTCCGCAGGGGACATTCTATAGGGTGCCTTTGAAACTGGACCAGCACCAGGGACTAAGTCAATGGTGAAGGCCACTTCTCTTTGAGGGGGTAATCCCGGCAAATCTTCCAGAAATACGTCTGGAAATTCTTGCACTACCTGAATGTCTTCTATCTTGGTTTCCTTAGCTTCTTTAACAGTGACAAAGGCAAGGAAGGATACACATCCTTTCCTGACGAGCTTGCTTGCTCGAAGAGCCGAAATAAGAGGGGATTTGTTCCGACTCTTGGGGCGAGTAAAGACTAACTCTGGAAAATCTTTGAAAGCAATTTGGCTATTGCGGCAATCAACCGTTGCCTGGTATTTGGATAACCAGTCCGCTCCCAGTATAACATCATACTCCTTTAGATCGAGGCATATGAGATCTATAGGTAAATTCCTACCTTGAACCATTACCTCACAGTTTTGGTAGTGATGAGTAATATCATTTTCGCTTCCAAGAGGAGTAGTTAGAACTATTTTTATCCATTCTGGTTCTAACGGTAACGGGTCGGCAAACTTCTTAGAAATAAAGGAATGCGATGCACCCGTATCAAATAAGACATAAGCACTTTTGGAACAAACTGTTAATGTACCTTCTACCAGTCCTCCTTCTTCTTCTGGTTCGGTCTGCTGGATTGCATGAAGATGAGCATTCTTTGTCACCGGGCGTTTACCGTCACCGGCTTGGTCATTCATTAATGGACAATCGGGAATCCGATGTTCGCGACTCCCACAACGGAGACAAGCTCCTAATTTCCTCCAGCATTCTTCTGTCTTGTGACCAGCCTTGTCACAATGCTTGTACACTGTATTAGAATGGGTAGTTGTGATAGAGAAAGGCTTGGTCTTTTTGAACTTATGGTCTTGAGAGGAAGAACCTCCATTATTAGGCCTCTTCTTGAAATTGGGTTTGAAAGAACCCGAACCCGTGACTTGTTCCTTCTTGTCTTTCCCACGGATCCTATCAGATAGTTCCGTGGCATCTTCAAGTAGTTGAGCTCAGCGCACTATTTCAGAATAAACTTGGATGTCCATAGGCGCCAGTTGAGTAATATAGTGGGGCCTAAGCCCATTAAGAAATCTTCGGGCTTTCATCTTCTCGTGCTAATAAGATGCTTAGCATATCTCGACAACCTGGAGAACTGAGCTTCATAATCTGCTAATGATAAAGATCGTTGCTTTAATGCAGCGAATTCTGCAGCCTTCTTTTCTTGGACTCGGTCCGAGAAATATTTAGCATTGAAGTATTCCACAAATTCTTCCCATGTTACTTGAGTAGGATCGATGGTTGCTTCAATAGACTCCCACCAGCATCTAGCATCTTTCTCTAACTGGAATGTAGCTAATAGAACTTTGTCCTGATCCGTGCATTGCATGACACGGAATATGCGTTCGGTTTCCCGAACCCAATGCTCGGCATCGTCCGGATCGGTCGATCCCATAAACTTCGGGGGATTCATGTTCTTAAAGGCTTGGTGTAAGCTTCCAGCTCGTGGAGTACCACCTTGTGCTACCTGTTGTAGCACTTGAGTCATCCCTTGGAGGGTACGCTGCATGTTGCGCCATTGAGCACGTTCGGCAGCCATTATCCTACAATTATAATAGCTACATTAGTATTATATCACTGTGATCTTATTAAAAGACTCATTGACTCTTACCCCTTGGTTCTACCCAATCTCACTTGGTTAAACGTTCAACTTATCCTTGGACTTGGTTTTTTCCTAGGAATTGAATACCTTAGGCTCTGATACCACAAAAACTGTCACGCCCCGAGCGCGGAAGATACCCGGAGACGCGTGACGAGTTTATATCAATCATGTCAATCAGAGTGGTCGTGTATTCGACACAAAGACAGAGATGCGCAAAATAACAAGATAACCCAATCCTTTATTTCATAATGGATAGACTATTACAAATCCAATACTCTGTTTAATAAAAAGGAAAAGAATACATATTTGACTCAAGAAACTATAGAAAAGACTAGATGACACTTGAGCAGCTCTATCACTTTCACTCTTGACCATTCCCATCCGATTGACTTCCATCGTCGTCGGACTTACCTGAAAAGTAAAAAGGGACAAACGGAATGAGCGAACGCTCAGTAGGAAATTATATCTCAAGTACTAGCAAGGGGTGTAAGTAATTACATCTTTCATGAATGCAATAAAGCTATGCATGCTCGCATAAAACGACAAGATAGAGAGAATGTAATATCAAGGAAATAAGATGAACTTAATCATGAACTTTCAACAAGATAACAAGTTTATTCAAGATATTCAAGCAAGTACGTTTAACAAGTCATGTCAAGAACTTTGGCTATCATGTATCAAGCAAGTAAATTACCCTTTTTCGGGCCACGCAATTCATGTCAAGTCAAGTACGATTCAAGTACAAGATGTGTGTGGAATGTCCAATCAAGCAAGTCAAGTACTCGGTATAATGCCAGATACCTTATCATTTTAACTCCCATGGGCACAAGTACTTTCGGGTGCTCCTCCCAGGACCAGATCGGGCCCTATATGCGCAGGCATTTATCATGTGTTTTGACATCCACTCTTGTTTATAGCCAACGTAGAATTTCAATAATCAAGCTTGTAGACACGTATGACAACTTTGATAGAATAGAGTCCAAAATATGACAAAGGACATAGAATGGCGATAATAACGGTATAATCACGATATCGATAAAAAGCTAGGTAGAATATGGTTCCCTTAACTTGGGTACCATGACAAATCAGTATGGACATTCTTTATATAGAATTGAGGTCCACATGAACAGTATATCAAAGGTAAGATACCCTCATTCCTATCATAGAATTGAGGTTTTTACAAGAACGACATGATATGGCATGATATCATCATCCCATTAAGAATTTCTTATGATATACTCTTTGTATAATCATAAGGGCCGGTATCCCATGTTTCTTTAGAGTGACATGGCATCAATGGTGTAATGGGTTTTTAGGGTACAACCAGCTCAGTCGACCTTGAGGGAATCCAAGGTACGAGGAGTCTTACGGAGGTCTCTATGACTAACTCGCTAGTCCAAAGGAACGGAATGTCCAATGGAGAGCTTGTATGTCAATGAGAGTTGAGTGTGATCGATAAAACAACGTGAAAAGTGGGACTATACTCACGGAGTGGAGAATAGTGCTGATATATACGTATATGTATAATATGAAACCATCGGTTAACAGAATCAGGATAAAAATCAGTTTACAGAAAATAACGACTTAGGTCAAGTCGTTTCTCAAGTAATTAACGCCTAACATAAGGGCGTTTACACGTGTTTCCATTTTGCAGAATTTTCATTAATTCAGTAATTTATCTAAAACGCGCCTTGGTCAGGGTCGTTTCTTCAAGATCTGACGACTACACCAGAAGGCGTCTTATTGTTTACATATTTGACATAATATAATTAATTTTCAGAAATTATCAAAACGCGCCCTAGGCAGGGGCGTTACTATTTAATTCTATTTTTCTGAATATATAAATTTTAGGATTTTAACCGATACACGCCCTAGGAAGGGGCGTTATCTTTCAAATTCACGCCCTATGAGGGGGCGCTAATATGTGGAAAACGACTTTGTCCAAGTCGTTAATTCAAGTTCCTTCAGAAACTTTAAGGACAGTAATAATTTCAGGATAACAGAGGAACGAATGTAATATCATGACAGTAAAGTTAGCAGGTTGAAGACATAGGATCATGCATATTTTTATAATCATGATTTCTTAGATAATCAGTTCTTAAGATGGGTGATTAACGGTTTAAAGAAATTAACGCCTGAGTACGGGGCGTTAAACATGAAATTTGCGACCTGGGAAGGGTCGTTTCATGTGAATTAGCGCCCTTGACAGGGGCGTCTCTTTCAAAATATTGCAGAAAATGCATGGAAACTATAATAACCGTATGCATGACATGCTTGTATATATATATCTTGCATTAATTTCATTTGGGCTACAGTAACTTGAGAAAACCTACCTGAAGACTTGAAGATTGATATGAAAAGGGGGATGTTGTTGCTTCACAGCAACAATAACCACAGTAGGAGGAAGAGAAGGCTTTGGTGAAGAACCTTTGTTCTTCGGTTCTGTAACTCCTACAAGAACAGAAGAAGAAACATTAGTATTTCTTCATACTACCTGACCGAAAGTAAAAAGGGAAAAAGAACAATACCTTTGTTCTTCGCGTACGCCGCCTTCTTAACCTATAACAGAAGAAGATGAAGAACTGTTAGTTCTTCATGTAACAGACGTAGAGAAAATCAGAGGAACTATTCCTCTCTCACGTACCTTGCAGATTCCGAACGCCAAATAGCGTTGAAGGGTTCGAGCAGTAAATTATTTATAGGGATTTAGGGGATCCTATTAGGGTTAGAGTCCTAGTGGAAGTAATGCTTCCAATATAGAGTCCTTGCCCTATTTAAATACTTACTAGATTAACATAATCCTTCCCGGGATAAGCTCCCGTGTCGAACGGAACTCGAATGGAATTAACGACTTTGGTCAAGGCGTCGATTCTTGAATTGACGACCTGGTTCAGGTCGTTTCTTAAGAAGCGCCTTTCGTTAGGGCGTTTCTTTGTTTAAAACATGCCCAAGATAGGGGCGTTTCTTGGCCTTACCATTTTTGGCATTTAGAATTTGACGCCGTGTTGTCAGGGCGTCCCTTCTTGAATCATGCCTTTGCTAGAGGCGTTTATAATTTAAATAGCGCCTTTATCCGAGGCGTTATTTTATATTGTTTTATTTATCTCTTTATTTGATTTATTTTAAAATCTTTATTGTTATTAATATTTTATCAGGGTTGCTACAAGGATAGTATGACGATACATGAAACCAAGACACTCATGATATCTGGATAATTGGCGTCCACTCTGTCGCCATCAATTACAGAAATAGCGTCCACTGTAGGGTCGCCCATTCCTATGAACAACACGATGAAATAGCATCCATATTACGGTCGCTAAATCATGATATAGCGCCACTGGCTTGGTCGCCAATTCCTTCTGGCGTCCAAGTCACGGTCGCTAATTACTTGGCAGAGACAGACTTCTCAAAAGAGGCCAGAAACAGTGCTCTATGAGGGTTAAACATCACGTTTCTCTAGAGTGACGTGACAAATAAGGGTTCCAGGGTTTTTAGGGTATAACCTACTAAGCTACCTTGAGGGAATTAAAGACTAGCGTAGACTTACGGAGGTCTCAATGAAGAAAGTACCAGTATGAAGGAAGGAATATCCCGCGGATGGTCCAATCATCACCAAGAGTTAAGTGTGTAAACGATAAAGTAAAACATGGACCAAGTCTCGGATATGAGACAGTGGTGCCGAAGATCCAGCAGTCTATGATCAAAACGAGCAGAGAAAACACCCAGAAGAAATCTACGTCCATACAGTGGTCGCACATTGAAATTGGCGCCCACTGTCTGGCCGTCCATTCATTAATTTTTGTCTGTAATCACGACGCTCATTCCTTTTTATTTTTCTTTATATATATATGTTTTTCAGGATTAGCGCCTTTTCAAATGGGCGCACATTCTTTTCTTCAGGAATTTGTGCCTGATCAACCAGGCATACATTCCTTACTAATTTTAGCATTTTTATTCCTTTTTCAGAATTTACAGGAAATAGCGCCTCTTTAAGATGGCGCAGTGTTGGATCCCCTAGTTGATTTTGGTAGTTAAGTTTCAATGATGACAAATCTTGTGTGTATGTGTCCTTGAGAAAGTTCATTGAAGATTGCTAACCAATGTGTTCATACTTCGATTAACTTGTTTTGCAGATTCAATGGAGTGACTTATGATGATGCAAGTCGACTTCAGCTCAAGGGAAGTTGACTTCTGACTCAGGCAAAGTCGACTCTTGATACAAGGGAAGTCGACTTCTGGTGGCATTTTCAGTTTAGAGTTTTGGGAGATTGAAGCAAGTAGACTTGTCCTTCAAGGGAAGTTGACTTGGATTGATATGCTATGAATATGCCCTTATGTGTTTGATCATGTGGATTTGAGTCTTGATGAATGTTTTAGTTTAATATTGATCAAAGAGATTGAAACTTGTGTGTTTGATTTTCATGCATATCATACATGCATTTATGAAAGCAACAAGTGTACAAATCATATATGTGAAATTGGGTCTTCATGTAAATCACTCTTGAGATCTAATGCATATTTCTCATATCATCTTGAGCTTGCATAATGTTGAATCAACACATGAAAAACTTGGTAGAAAATTGGAGACATGGTGCTCACATCTTGCTCAAACATATAGCTACAAGCTCTTGATGATTGGTTGTCATAGTTAAGTTGTCAAAGGGTTTTCATGCATGATATTCATGTGTTTTTAATGGGCTTTGATGTTTATATCTCATGGTTTTATTCCTTCACGTGTTGGAGGTTAATCCATCACTTTCTCTTATTGTTCATCACTTCTGCACTATTTTCGGTCGACCATTTAAGGGTCTTCGGTCGACCAATTTAAATTGCATGCAAAGGAAAATTTCTGCCACCGAGTTTGTTCGACCGACCCGAGGCGTCCGGTCGACCGATTCTCTTAGGTTGTGCCAGTTTGAAACCCGTAACATTTCGGTCGACCAACCCCTTTCGACTGGTCGACCGAATACGGTGGGCGGCAAAGTTTCTTTGTGTTCGAAACCCATTAAACATGATCCGTTTTGGCTCATATTTGACCCTCTTACCCCTAGGGCATTCATACACATGTTAGATATATATTGAAGGGGTTTTAGCATGGGTTTTAAGGTATTTTCATACTTCTCTTGTGGGTGTATAAATAAGCTGCGAATTTGGAGAGATATATCAAGTGTGCTAACATTTATATCTATCCTTGCAGAAGAAGAAAGGGAAGAAGGAGAGGAGCAGAGGAAGATCTATGGATATCATCAACATCCTTGCATTTCTAGAGATCATGATAGAAGACTAAAAGAAGCGGATCAAAGAGAGGAACGCGTCGACGTTCAAATCAGTGGCATCCGACTTCCCTCCGACCCAAGCATCAAAGAAGATCATCTACAACCCTTTCTTCCTATGGGGATCTATTTCTTCCACGTTTTTACATCTATTCCAGTGATTTACATTCGATTTATGAGCATGTATTGATCAGATCTTTATTTTCGAACTCCGACTCTGGAGTGTGTCGAACCGTCTGCGAACGGATGTGGTTTATTGTGCTGCGGAGTTGCAGCTCGTGTGTGTGTGTGTGTTTAGATTCAAGATGTATCGTGTAGGAGATGACGTCTCCATGTCATTGGAGTGAAAGCTTCGTGCGCTTCAATTCGAAGCGAGTGGACCCTCACCGTTTTGGTGAGGGGTGGATGTAGGGAGCCCGTCGTGGTCCCGAACCACCTAAAAAATCTATCTCGCATCTTGTTTGAATGTGGTTTGTTTGTTTATCTTAATCATTTTGATCGTGTGTGATCGGTAAGCTTGAGGGAACTGATTTCTTCAAAGCGTTTAATTCATTTGATCATATTCCGTGTTGGTAGCTAATTTCATTCCGCTGCAGAATTTTAAAAACTATCATTGCACTTGGTGGGGATAATTCAACCCACCTTCTTGTCCATACGTGCATCTAAGAACAATAATCTGGTACCAGAGCGGGTCTCTGATTTTTAGGACGACCTCACGGTCGTAGAGCAAAGATCCTTTGCTATGGCCAACAAGGGAATGCTCCCCGAGGGACATTCAATCCATCGACCACCCTTCTTTGATGGTACGAATTATGCCTATTGGAAGAATAGAATGATTATGTTCATGCGGGCACATGATTATGATACTTGGAGAGTCATCAGTAAAGGTCCTTATGTTTTACCTCCGAATGAAGATGAATGGTAAGGTAAACACATTAAGAAGTCATGTGCAAATTTTAGAGCTATGAATATTATTCAATATGTAGTACATCCAAATGAATATTCATGTATATCTATGTGTTCATCTGCGCAGGAAATGTGGAACAAGCTGAAGGTTATTTATGAAGGTACTTCAGAAGTACGGGAGACAAAGGCAAACCTACTAGTTCGGGAATACAAGCTATTTGCAATGAAGCCCGACGAGAACATAAGTGAGATGTATGCAAGGCTAAGTGAGATCACGAACAACTTAAAAGCCTTGGGAAAAGAGTATTCAAACCAAGATTTCTTCAGGAAGGTGCTGCGGTCACTCACATCGTAGTGGCACACAAAAATGCCAGTCATCGAGCATTCAAAGGATCTCACCACCCTCACGGTGGATCAATTGATCGGGTCATTGATGACTTACGAAATCAAGATCATGAAGTCAGTTGAGGAGGAAAGCAAGAATAAGAAATTGATTGCACTGAAAACTAATCCTGGATCGTCCGAAGAAAGTGATGGGAACTCCTATGGACAGTGATGAAGAAGAACTAATGGCTCTTGTTACAAGGAAAGTTAGAAAATATTTCAGAAGAGCTAGAAGAGATGGAAGCTTTCCGAGAAGATTCATGAGGAGAAATGCTAACAAGAAAGGCGTGCTGAGCAAGAAAGAAGAAATCATATGCTATGAGTGTAAGAAAGCCGGTCGCATGAGGGGTCAATCCCTCGAGCTCCAGAAGAAGCTGAAAAAGAACAAGTCAAAGAAAGGAAAAGCGATGAAGGCAACGTGGAGCGACGAGGATTCAGATAGCTCAAGATCCGAAGGTGAGAAGAATGAGCTGGACGAGCTGGTCCAGAACTTGTGCTTGATGGCGGATGAAGAAGATACTGAGGTAAATTCTGATTCCGAAAACCTTACTTTTGAGCATTGGTAGTTAGCATACACTGACATTTATCAGAAGTATAAAAGGTCTAAAAATGATGTCAAGAAGTTGAAAAAGAAGTTTTATGATTTGATTAATTCTGCAAATCCATGTGATAGATGTAATTTCTTTGAAATGCAAGTTGAAAGATTCAAATAAGAAAAAGAAGATTTTCAATCTAAAATGACTTTGTATGAAGATGAATTGGCATGCTTGGAAGCTAAAAAACAGAATGCTTATGAAAACATGGAAAACTTTAAAATTGAAAATGATGAATTGGTACGGGAGTTTGATGAACTCAAATTAAAATTGAATGAGAGTGAGAAATGAAAGAAAGAATTAGAAACCAACTTAAATACCATGAATGATGAACTGAGAAAATTAAAAGATGTTGTTCAAAAAGAATTGAAAGGAAAAGAGAAAACGTTTGAACTTGGTGAGACTAGCAATGGAAATGCTAGGAATGAGAAGAGAGATGTGGGACACTCACCCACAAAGAAAAATTGTTGTATCCCTGTGATTTTGATGATGGCAAACACTATGACTCATTATGAGCATGATGTCATATGATTTGTTTCTGATGATACAAACACTATGATTCATATATGCTTCACTATGCATGTGTCTCTCTAGTTTTGGACAAGATTAATGCATAACGATCACCATGTAGAGAAGGTCAGTGCACATGTGTTCTTTTCTGTGTACTCAGGATGATGCACATTTCATTTTTCTGTGTATAGAAGGTCGATGCATGTTCAGGCTTTAGTCATATAAAGTCGGTGCACACACTGTTCAAGTCTGTGCACATCATGCCTGCGTAGAACTCAAGTCAGTGCATATCACTGTTCACACCTTCACACAGGTCGGTGCACATGTTGTCTAAACTGCATGCATATAAAGCTCAAGCACATTTGCTCTCCGGGTCGGTGCACAATTGCATGCTCACTTAGAAGGTCGGTGCAACACTTCTATATACTGCATTGCCAAGGTCGTTACATACTTTGTTAGACTCATATAAGGTCCGTGCAAAATTAATTTTCATGCACAAAGGTCGGTGCATACTCGCCTTGTGTCTATACAAGGTCGGTGCATATTTGCTTTGCATGTTGTCACGAGGTCAGTGCATATTTGCCTTGGTCAGTTATAAGGTCGATGCACATCTTGCATCATGCACATAGGAGGTCGGTGCACCTTGTCATAATGCATCATCTAGGTCTAAGCACTTGCATATGTTTTGTTCACTAGAGTCAGTGCACATTGTGTCCTGCACACATTGAAGGTGGGTGCACGACTACCCTGTGGAAAACAAGGTCAGTGCATGTTGGCCTTTGCACAAGTCAAGGTCGTTGCATACTTTGCTAGTATGCATATTAAGTCGGTGCACTCTATATAACTGCATACATGGTCGGTGGTGAGGACACCAGAGCTAGCCGTCGTTATCAGACACGTAGCACGACTCGAGCGACGCCGACCTCCTTGTGGCTGGGTGATAGCATGGAGTCCCCACCTGGGTATTGAGTTTCTTTATGTTTATTACGAGTGTATTGTTGTGCATTTATTTGAGTATTTATGAGTGTAATGGGTCAAGGTTGTAAAATTGGTTACACTTCATGTAAGGAGTCCAATTTCCAAATTGGGCCTCCAAACTTTTAGGAGCCCAATTGGGCCTCTCTCTCCCTTGTGGGCTTCTACACATGTGGGCCCAAAAGGCTGGTCCAAGGCCCAAGATGGGCTTCTAGAAGACTTGGACCATTGGACCAAGGAGACAAAGGTAGAGGACGCCCCCTCTGTGTTCCCCATGCTTGTCCCCCACCTACCCTTAAAGGGGGGTGTCCCCTCCTTGTCCCCCATGCTTGTCCCCCACCTACCCTTGACCAATGTTAGTGGATGTCCTTTGGTGTTAGTGGATGTCCTTTGGTCTACATCTAGGGTTTGAGTATTTAAGGTCTCTTGTATTTTTGTGGAAGAATCAATGAAAAAAATGAATGAAAAAATCATTTGGGTGCCCCTCTCTCTCTCTCTCTCTTGTGTTCTTGATGTTCTTCCCTCTCCCACCTCCAATCTCTTCCAGATCTGATATTCAATCCTCGACCTCCTTAAAATTTCTTCTACTTCCCTTCTTCCTCTATCATCTGTGAACGATCACCACCGCCGCCGCCGCCGTTCGTGCCGCCGTTGAGCCACCACAAGCTGATCTTCATCCTGCTATCCCAAACTCGGAGTTGCAGGATAACAGCCTGGTGAAGAGGCTGGTACGGGAGATCTGACCGTTGGATCATCGCGAAACTTTGAGGGTAGGTTCACCGAACGAGCTCCAGAAGAGGCGATCATGCCCCAAACAAGAAGTGCTACTCACAATCATCCCCGGTGAGGGAAACATGATGATCTTGCACGGTTGAGAAACCGGTAATGAGTCTCGGGTGGTCGACTCACTCTCGTGCTCGGATCGAGTCACGGGACGGGTCTTGCACTCACAACTCACAGCGGTGACTAATTTGAACGATCTAGGGGGCTAACATGCTCACGAGCAGCGGCATCAAGAGCATATACTAAGAAAGCAAGCGACTAAAGAAGGGCAACGAGTGTACCTCCATGCTCGGGGCGTGGGGAAGACGTCCCGGCCAAGACGGTGACTCCCAGTACAAGAGTTAAAATTAATTACAGTAATGAACTATAGGCCCACTCCACGCATGAACTATAGGCCCACTCCACGCAGGGAGGTAACAAGGCCCAAGATGGGCTTCTAGAAGACTTGGACCATTGGACCAAGGAGACAAAGGTAGAGGATGCCCCCTCCTTGTCCCCCATACTTGTCCCCCACCTACCCTTAATGGGGGGTGTCTCCTCCTTGTCCCCCATGCTTGTCCCCCACCTACCTTTGACCAATGTTAGTGGATGTCCTCTGGTCTAGATCTAGGGTTTTAATATTTATAGTCTCTTGTTGTATTTTTATGGAACTAATGAAGAAATTGAAGTGAAATTCATTTTGGCACCCCCCCCTCTCTCTCTCTCTTGTGTTCTTGAAGTTCTTCCCTCTCCCACCTCCAATCTCTTCTAGATCTGAGTTCTAATCTTCTATCTCCCTCAAATTTCTCTATCCTCCTCTCTTCTTCTATCATCTGTGATCGTTCACCGCCGTCGCCACCGTCGTTCGTGCCGCCGACGAGCCACCGCCATCAATCCTCCAAGGTGCTGTCCGGAGTGCTGTTCTACTGGATAGGGGTGAAAAGCAAGATTTTTCATCCCCGAATCCCAGATCTGACGGAGCTGAAACTTTCAGGGTAGGTTCCCCACGTCCCCCCCATCCTCCACAAAAAAACCCCGGCCCAAAACCCTACGTCTTCTATTTTTACCATTTTCACCTTTCCACCCTTGGTAATCTACCTTCTGTGCAGACCCCTATTCCATCCAGTCACCTCACACCCCATTGACCACCTTAACAATTTCTGATTGAGCAGAAATTTTAACTGGGTATTCTGACCATCAAAACCCATCTACCATAATTTTTCTACGAATTTATAAAATCATTTACTCTCCCTAAAAATTCTTGCAAACTCCATTTCTTGTTCTGTCCACTGCCTTCCAGATCCGACCCCCAGCCACCATCAAACCCACAACAAATACCAAACCACCACTAGAACTCACATAAAAAATATCCATGTCTTCCTTACTTTCCCCTCTATCTCCCCTAAAAATTCCATCAGCCAGATCCATCATCATCCCCTCGGTCAAACTGCATTCTCAGGAAACTACCCTTTCTGCCCCGTCATACCTAGATCTATGAGCCAGTGCCTTCAAAAATCAGTCCCGGACAGCACATAGGGTTCTAAATTCCTACTCTAACTGGTGATCGAAGGTCTCTGAGAGAGCTTTCCAACGGTACCAGCCTCGCATCGATCTGACGTCCGGGTTGAACACAGCGGTCATTCTCGCCGGACTGCGCAGACCAATTTCATGAATGGGGCAGTAGAAAAAAGAGTCAAAATAAATCCCCAAGCCATACGCACGTGTTGATTCAGCCGCCGCCGCTCCAGAAGATTGTCTGAGAACTTGCTGCCATCGTCTCGGTGGGCCGCCGCCTCCAGAAGCCTCCCGGAGGACGTGGCTCCTTTGTATGTCCGTGGTTGCTGTCCTGTTGACCAGCAAACTACCGAGCTGGAACCGCCGGACGGGACCTGCTAAAATGCTGCCCGTCAACACAAGTTCGGTGCCCCCCGGTGTCGATGTGTAGCCTATTACCTCCCTGAGTGGAGTGGGCCTATAGTTCATTGCTATAATTAATTTTAACTCTTGTATCGGGAGTCACCGTCTTGGCCAGGACGTCTTCCCCACGTCCCGAGCGTGGAGTTACACTCGTCGCCCTTCTTTAGTCGCTTGATTTTCTAGTATAGGCACTTGATGCCGCTGCTCGTGAGCATGTTAGGCCCCTAGATCGTTCAAATTATTCACCGCTGTGAGTTGTGAGTACGAGACCCGTCCCGTGACTCGATCTGAGCACGAGAGTGAGCCGACCACCCAAGACTCATTGCCGGTTTCTCAACCGTGCAGATCGACTCGTTTCCCTCGCCAGGGACGACCGTGAGTGAGTGCTTCTTGTTTGGGCACATTCACCTCTTCAGGAGCCACGTTAGGTGCCGAGTTGTTCATGTTGTTACTGGTCGCGTCGTCCAACAAGTCACGTCGTCTAGTAGACGTCCAAGGATCGCACCAACAACATCGAGTCTCATTGTCGTCCCGCATCAGTCGGTGCATGGTTCTATAGAGTCAACGCCAGTTGCATCATACATAACTAGGGTCGGTGCAAGTTGTGTTTTTCACATAGCTAAGGTCGACGCTAGTTCATGCATAGCTAGGGTCGGTGCTAGTTGTGTTTTTCACACAGCTAAGGTCGATGCTAGTTGTAGTTCATGCATAGCTAGGGTTGGTGCTAGTTGTGTTCTTACACAACTGAGGTCGATGCTAGTTGCATATCATACATACTAAAGTCGATGCTAGCTGATGTTGTCTCATGCGTTAAAGTCAATGTTAGCTGGTGTGCTCTATGCATCAAGGTCGATGCTAGTCAAGTAAGGCAACTGTGTCTCATGCATCTATGTCGACGTTAGTATATTGTGTCATGCATCAAGGTCATCGTTAGCATGCTGTGTCTTGCATTCTAGGGTTTGTGTTAGTATGCATCACCCTACATCCAGGTCGATGTTAGCATTAATTTCATGCCCAATTCCACAGAATTCCCTGCCTATTTTATCTGTTTGATCTGAACATTCATTATGGGCATGACCATTAATTATTTCTCTCTTTCTATGACATATCTACATATAATGACAATGCATATTGACTTCTTACTATGTAAGCCAAGTATTTGATGGAATGCTTCTCAAACTGCTGACAGGAACTTGAAGTCACGTAAACTCAAAGTAAAGGCTCGTGATCCAAGACTGATCTATTAATTGGAGATCTTGACACGTGAAAAGTGAAAGTGATGAGATTACAACATGTGGAAAGAAGAGATCCAGATCTGCGTGAAAGTTTTGGGCAGAAAACGTGGTTTCCACGTGCCCATCGCTGGTTGCCTATAAAAGGGGGGAAGATCATCCTTTTTCAAAAGAGAAAGAAGAAAAAAGAGCTTGAAGAAAGGGTGAGTGGCAGAAAGCCAGCGGCAACCAGAGAAAGAGAAAAAGAAAGAGAGGGAGATAGAATTGAAGAAAGTCAGAAAAAGAATCAGAGAGAGTTTTGAGAGCAGAGATCGTGAGAGAGTGAGCAGCCGTCTGTGAGTGAAATTCCAGCAGTTCGTGTGTTTGAAAAAGAAGAAGAGAGTTCAGCAGCAAGATCCAAGGAGGAAGGAGATATGTAGCTTCTGGATCAAATCCAAGCTACATTGCTCCAGAGCGAGCTATATTTTCTGAGCTTTAATTCCAGCTTTCTGTTGCTGATTTTTATCATTCCTATTTTTAATTCTACATTCCATTTCAGACGCTGTGAATCAGCGGTGGCATAAGCTGTAAGGCCCAGCGGTTTGAAGCTGTGAATCAGCGGTGGCTAAGCTGTAATGCCCAGCGGAGCAAGCTGTAAGGCCCAGCAGTTTAAGTTGTGAATCAGCGTTGGGGTGTGGGGTGGATGTAGGTCTGGGGGACCGAACCACCTAAAAATCTCTTATGCACTATGGTTTGATTGTTCATTCGTTTATGATAGACGAATGTCTAGGTTTACTTTCAATCAAGTCTGCCTGAGTGACTCTTGAATGCATTACATACCTAGAGTGTTTCTGTAAGCAGCACAGTTGCTATCGTGTAGTCCACTGCATAGACCTACGACCTGTTCTTTAGTGTGCCTCAACATAGCTCACAGTCAGTCACCAAGTGTTTGATCATGTGCTTCATATTTAGTTTAAGTCAATTACTATTTAATTCTTCATAGCTTACTAATTAGAGCTTAAATTGGGCAGAATTTTTAAAGGGGATTCATTCACCCCCCTCTGAATCCGTGTGTGCACCATTGCACCTAGTCCTCACAAACTGACAATTGGTATCAGAGTGGGTCTCTAAATTTCAGGTCAAACAATCTGCAGAGGGTCCTGTCATTTTGTGTTCGGTGTTCTGCTGTGTTGATTTGGTGCTTTGCATTGCAACAGCTTTAGTTCGGTGCATCTCTTATATATTGTCTTGTAGTCTTTAGATCTAAATTTGTTCAGTTGTTTTTCAATGGCTCATCCACCGATCTTCAGTGGTAATGATTTTGATTTATGGTTAAAAAGCTTGCATATATATGTAAAAGCGGGTGTACTTTGTACTTTTCTTCAGGCATGTTACTGTTCATAGTGCATTTTCACAGCTTGGAATCTTCATTCTGCTTGTATAATCCCACTACTTTGTAAGCATGTTCGGACAGACACCGGCCTTTTAGGTTTAATTTCCTGGTTGCAGCATCCCAGGGTAAACAAGCCGGCGTGGTTGACGATCTCGGCACTCCCATCTCGGCACGGCATACAACCGGCGCGGAGTTTATGTCGGCACAGCACTGTTCTCGGCGCGCCTTTTTCATTTGGCGTTCTCGGCGCGGGCCGCATCGGTGCGCCATATCTTCTATTGCGCTCTCGGCGTAGGGGAGCTCTCGGCGCGCATTAGGGTTTTACCCTATTTATGCGCCGAGAGGACGAGGGAAGCTCATTTTGCCTTGAGCTTTCTATCTCTTCTCTCTTCCTCTTCCACCGCGGCGGCGATCGGCGTGAGGGGATTTTCCCTCCTCGTTTCTCTTCTTTTCATTGTGAGGCTCTCTTCTTTTGCTTCTCATATGGGACTACGTCCCTCTTTTCTAAGGAGTCATCCCCTCTTGGTAGATGTTCATCCTATTTGACTTCTGGGCATACCCCAGACATGGGGAGGTGCTGTCAAAATTTTCTTAGGATTCCCTCCTCTGTTTATGTCTTCA
The DNA here is from genome assembly GCA_022559845.1 of Amorphophallus konjac. NCBI lineage: Eukaryota > Viridiplantae > Streptophyta > Magnoliopsida > Alismatales > Araceae > Amorphophallus > Amorphophallus konjac. The sequence goes on along the minus strand of CM040118.1, from coordinate 342,048,848 downwards.
TATTATCTTATTTTCTTTGACTTTTATCTACAATTGCTGAAATGGCCACCACTTATAGCCGTGCTGCTTCCAGAACTACTGATGTTGGTGCCTCTTCCCAGGAGAGAGTATTTGGCCCCATCTTGACTTGGAGTAACATCGGACAGCTGGACCGAGGTCTTGGGAGGATCGCCATAGTTGACGAATCTTCTGACTCAGAAACGGACACAGTGTCTGCATCTCGCGTCCTGACCACTGAGGATGGGTTGAACTTCAATCGTGATGGCGGCTATCGTCTAGACTTTCTGAAGGATCGTCATCTAGCACCATTCATCTGCACCTTCAATGTAGCGGGGAAGATAGATGTTATGCTGGCTCGGATGGTGGAACGGGCCATGTTGGTGGATAGGGAGAGCTTGAAAGGCTCCGTATATCGTGGAGACACCATCTATCTCCCGGGGGAGCGGCGTATGTGGAACGCCATCTTGGGAGTAACCGAGCTGGAGGCGGAGCAGAAGATGTTGACGCGGGCTCCTGAATTCACACCGGCCAGATGGGACACTGCTGCAGGTCGGGTCAACAGAGAGAAGCCCGGCTATGGTTTGTTCTTGGTGCCCATCAAGTGGGGCTATAGAGATGATCCATTTGTTTTGAACTGTCTGGCTGGTCAATTTAAGTTTCAGTTGGCTGCTGCATGGTTTGCAGACATCAAAGTGACCGATGCCCATCTTTTCTGCGTGGGAGCTGTAGAGTTTACAGAGTATGTTCTGAAGGAATATGCTCCTTTACTGGTTAGGGCTGGGGTGTATCACAGAGTATATGCATCCCGTTTCAGGTACCCTATTTCCAAAGGATTGTGCTGCGGCATGTTTGAAGTGTTCTGCCCGTAGTTTAATACTTTCTACACAGTAGAGGGTGAAACTTCTTTGGACCTATGGAGTTTGTCACAGCTATCAGGACTGCCGATTGACGGAGAACCTTATGAAGAGGTCTGCCTTCATGACTTCATCAAGGATGAAACTAACGGTGAAGGTCAGTATTACTTTGGCTTTTCATATCGGTATTTGATGAAAGCATACTGCTCCCTCTGCTTGGCACACAACAGGGGATCATCTAGGGGATATCACACCCAGGAGAAGAGTAGCAAGCTGAGAGTCCACGTAGGACATTGGATTCAATATTTCTTTGGCGGCCCTCTGAAGTATAATGAGTTCCCTCATGTGGCTCCTATTGCGGGTAAGCCCAGTAAGCCTCCCAAGTTTAAGTATAAGGTGCCTACTTCACTTCAGCGAGCCAGCCATGGAGGACCGAATCCGACTGGGGCGGAGCCCCTTACTCATTGCGCTACTTACCTCACCTTTTGGTTGTGCACTTTTGCTCTCCCGTAGGGAGATGAGATAGTCATTACTCATTGATGACTGATGAGCAGAATAATTCCCTTTGTGCTATTCCTCTGGAGGAGGAGATAAGAAGTGTTGTTTTCTCATTGTCTGGGAATAGTTCTCCAGGTCCGGATGGATTCACTGGAGGTTTCTTTACTCACTGTTGGGATGTTATTTGCTTGGATGTGGTGAAAGCAGTGCAAAGTTTTTTTCAGGGCTGGGGGCTCCCACAGGGTGTCACCTCCTCTATAGTTTGCTTGATTCCTAAAGTAAAGAACCCTGTCTCTTATGCTGACTTTAGGCCGATCAGCTTGTGTAATTTCTCTTACAAGATAGTCTCCAAAATTCTAAGCGATAGGTTGAGGCCTGTGCTCCCTAATATTGTATCTAGTGAACAGAGTGGATTTACTAGCGGAAGGCTGATTTCTGACATTTTCCTGCTGGCTAGGGAGTTATTCATGGAGCTGGATAGGTCGGTCAGAGGTCATAACATGCTAATCAAATTAGATATGGCAAAAGCTTATGATCGCATAGAATGGGATTTTCTTCTTCAAGTATTAAAGAAGTTTGGTTTTTCCAACAGGGTTCTTTCTCTTATCTCTCAGCTCCTTGTGAACTGTTGGTTTTCTATTGCCTTTAATGGTCGGATTAAAGGTTACTTTAAGTCTTCAAGAGGGGTTCGTCAGGGAGATCCTTTGGCCCCAGCTTTGTTCATACTAGCAGAGGAGGTCTTGAGTAGAGGCCTACATCAACTCTTTTTGTCTGGGAAATGCAAGCCCTATCACCTGCCTCGTGGTTCTCCTTTACTGTCCCACATCTTATATGCTGATGATTTGATTATTTTTTTGAATGGTGGGATGTTAACAATTAAACACCTTCTTGCTTTTTTGGGGAGTTATGAGAGATCTTCTGGCCAAAGAGTGAATGCATCCAAAAGTTGCTTTATGACTTCAAAAAATATGCCTGCATTAGCTGTGAACAGGATAAAGAAGCTCACTGGTTTTCAGCATAGAACTGGCTCAATTCAATACCTGGGAATTCCATTGTTCAAAGGTAGTATCAAGGTCATTCATTTCAAGTATCTTCTTGATAAAGTTCATGCTAGACTTGCTGGGTGGCAGAGCAAGATTCTGTCCCAAGCTGGCCGAGTAGTCTTAATTCGCTCAGTGTTATCTTCAATTGCCATTTATTCTGCATGTGCTACATCCATTCCTTGTACTATCAGGAATCAGATAGCTAAGATCTGTGCGAGTTTTTTCTGGCAGGGTGTGGACTCTACCCATAAGAGGCACTGGATTGCTTGGAAAAAATTATGTTCTCCCCTTAACAGTGGAGGGCTAGGTATTAGAAGCCTGGATGACATTCAAATTTGCTGTCAGGTTAAACAGTTGTGGCTCTCTCTAGTGAGTGATTCACTGTGGGCTAAGTTTATCAGGAGCAAGTACTTGCATGGAAGACATATATCTGAATGTGATGCTCCTTTTCCGGCAGGGGTTAGGAGGAAAGCTTTTGTAAAGGCAAAGCAAATCCTGCTATCTGGTCTTCGAATGGTGGTTATGGATGGAGCTTCTACCAACTTTTTTAAGGACATTTGGTACAAGGATAGTGTAATACCAGTTCAGATGGCTCCCCCTCCCTCCATTGTGCATGTTTCAGTTAAGGAAGTCCTAACTAACAGGCTACACTCTGCTTGGGATTTTATTTTTGATTGGCAGACCTGTCAGGCTCTACAGGGTTTCTCTCTACAGGCTGGCAAGGACTCTCACATCTGGGCTTTCACCATCTCAGGAGAATTCAGCATTAAATCTACCTACAGGTATATAAGAAGTGGCAGCAATCTTCAGCATGGTCCTGGGGTTAAGAATTTGTTCAACTGCAATTTTCCTCCTAGGGCTGCACTCTTCTGTTGGAAGCTCTCTCAGCAAGCTGTGCCTGTGGACAGCAGAATCCAAATAGTAGGGATATCTTTGGCTTCATGTTGTTCATGCTGCATGAACTTTAAGGAAATTGAAAGCTATGACCACTTATTTGTCACCAGTGAGATTACAAAGTTCTTATGGGAAAAGTTTGGGCCTTTACTTGGTGGAATTAGGCCAAACAATCAAAGCTTCTGTTGCTGGCTGAATTCCTTTACCACTGGGTTCAGTATTGCTTCACCTAAAGGTTTTATTGCTCGGCTGGTGGTTTTGCTTGTTTTCTGGGAGATATGGAAAACTAGATGCTCAGTTAGGTTTGAGGGCTGTGCCCCTGATATGCCAAGGGTGGCTGATAACATATTGGCTGATATTAAACAGATCATGCTCTCTATGGTTTTTAAAAATTCTGCTCATTCCAGCTACAGGAATATAATTAGTGAGTTTGGCATTGAAGTGAAATCAAAAAGGCCGGTTATATCAATAATTAGATGGACTCCTCCAGTGGTAAAATTTTCCCTAAATGTGGATGGGGCATGTAAGGGGAATCCAGGCCTTGCAGGAGGGGGTGGTTGTGTAAGGGACACACATGGCAACTTTATTCTGGGTTTCTCTTATTTCTATGGGTATGGTACATCCCTGTTAGCAGAGGGGAGAGCACTTCTAGATGCTCTGCGCTTGATGAGGCAGCATTCCATTTCTGTATCAATCATCTTCTCGGATTCAAAGATGTTGGTGGATCTTCTATCCAGACAGATGAATCCACTTTGGAGTCTTCTGCCGTGGTGGCCTGCATTGAAGAAACTATTTGCTTGGTGCAATTGCCCTATTGCTCACTCCTTTAGAGAGATTAATCAAGTGGCGGACTATCTTGCTTCACATGCCATTTTGATGGGCCGGAATAAGGACTTCCATTCACTTGGTGAGTTACCAGTCCAAGCTAGAGCTTATGTGCGGGCGGATGCAGCTGCTGTTCCCAATATTCGTAGGCATTTTGTATAGATTTTTGTATTCTTTCTGTATTTAGAGACCTAATAGCTTGGTCTCCTTCTGCATTGTAAAGGCGCCGCCTCATTGTACACATGCCATTTGGAAGTTTAATAAAATTTCAGCATCTACTGTGCTTGTGGTGGAGTGGGTCCATTCCCTTCCTATGGAAGGGGGTGCACTCTCCCTTAAGCCAATAGATGACTAGAGCTTCAAAGAAAAAAGATAGTCATTAGGCCGGAGGCAATATACCCGGCATGTTAGATGGCTTGGGGCATGCGGCTCTCTCTATGTTCGGCCGCACTTTACCTGGTTTACAAATCTCTAGGAGACATTCATAGGCATCGGATCCCTCACTCTTTTAGAACAATGGGGCCGTTTCATTTCTTTAACGCCTGGGTATGCAATTTGTTCTCAGAACTGGCTCCCAGGACCTTGCAAACAACTACATTGTACCTCAGGATGCTGGAATTTGCAAGTACCGAACCCGGCTCAGTGTCTCAGCAGCTTTTCTCTATCAGAGGCCGGCTAACAAGGGTCCCGATGGACTCGGCGGGGACCATTCATTTCTGGAATTTAGCAGCACATTCTGCCCCATTGGTGAACCGCCAGCGTGAGTGCAAGCTTAAGGCAGTGGAGACTTTTACACATTTCATTTCGGGTAACACAGTGACCCGGCCAATCCTGGAGCCTGAGCTCATCGATTGTGCTCTATCAATTTGCCCCAGTGTTTTAGTGTTCAGAAAGGGGGGCGTGGTTCATCTAGAACCCTATTACCCATTTAGATTTGGCCGAAACTTCAGCTATGATCAGCACATCCCACCCTCAGCTGCTCAGTTTCCCTTGGACAGTAGGTCAAAGCATAGCTCGGTCGTTGCAAGCGAGGGTCGCACCTAGTGGGATTACTTCCACCGTCGAGATGCCAATGTTTTCAGAATTCTGGTGCCGAACCATGTACCCTGTGTCACTCCAGAATATGTGAAATTGATGCGGGACGAGACCACGGACACGACAAGCTCATGACTGTCCCTTAACGAGAGAAGCGTCGGACGTGCGTGGTTGAGAAATCGGCAATGAGCTAGGGTGATCGGCTCTCTCGTGTGCCCGGATCGGGTCACGGGACGGTCTCACACTCTCTCGCAGCGGCATAAACAAATATATATGAAGTAAGCAAAATGCTGAGAAGGGAGCGAAAATGATACCTCCACGCGCTCGGCGTGGGGAAGACGGACCCGGCCGAAACTCGTACTCCCGGGATAAATATTACACAATGATGACAGTAATGAAATATCACCCACTCCACGCAGGGAGGTAAAGGGCTACACAACTGGGCTCGGGAGGACCGAATTCGGGTTGACGGGCGGCTTCTCGCGTCTCTTCAGCAGCACCCGAACTTGTGGCTGTGGGGCCCACGTGCTGTCCAGAGGGGCCGTGTGGGACCCGATGGAACCGCTGTAGTGGGGGACACTTAGGGAAGCACTTCCCGGGCTGGCGGCACGCTGGTTCACCGGCCGGAGGCCGGGCGGCTCCGTTCGGCATCGGTCGGAATGACCGGCCACGGACCTGCCGGTTCTGTTTTCCAGCGCGCGCTCCGGCGAGAACGGACGCTGCGATCAGCCCCGACGTCGGAATGCGACGAAACTGGCGCCGTTGGAAAGATGCTTCGAAGGGCTTCAACCCAAGGTGATTATGGAAAAATGATCAAGCCTGTACTTCTGATTGGAGAATTTTGAAGGTTGCTATTGTACAGTGTCTGAAATCTCAGGTCAGCAGAGAAATTTCCTGTGGATTGCCTTTGACCGTGAGGTAGACGTCCAAATCTGGGGTTGTGTTCTTCAGAAAAGTTGTGGGAAATCAAGTTAAAAAACCAGGACTAGTTTCGGATCTGGATTTGGAAAAGGCTACGAATTTCTATGATTTTTGCACTAGCAGTGGGTCGGATCTGGAATCTGGTTGACAACACTGTAGCTGAGGAAGAACACGAATTTCTAAAAATAGATAGAAGGCTGATAAAAAATTAAGAAAATTTGTGGATGTAGGGGGTGATGGACAGAACTCCCAGTAAAATTGGAAGGGATTGGACAAATCAAAAAGATGGCCGGAGGTGGGAAACACAGGGCTGTTGTCACTGTAGACAGAGACAAAACAGAACTAGGAATTAAAGATGCATGAAAATGGGAAAATACTAAACGATGGAATTTTGGCGTGAAAATTTAGCTGGAGCTTGGGATACAAGGGAAGAACACACCATAAAAATTGCCGCTTGAGATATTCACGTGGTGGAGAGCAGATATTCGGACAAGAAGCCTCTATCTAGGATGGACAGAACACCGAAGGCGGCTCCGCGGCGGCGTGATGGCGGCACGAACGGCGGCAGCGGCGGCACCGATGATCACCGGAGGTGGGGGGAAGGAGATATCACTCTAGAATGGGGGTTGGGGATGAAGAAACCAGGGGGAGAGAGAGGGGAGGTCGAAATTCTCCAAGAGAGGGGTTCTTGCACAATGATTTTTTCACTTTCATTAATATTCAAATGGAAAATACAAGTATTTATATGCCTCCAATCTAATCCAATCTCTACCATTGGATATAGGGATGGGGAATGAATGGCCTAGATTAAATGTGACCAACACACACACAAAAAAATAAAATAACCCAAGTGGGAGACAAGCTTGACATGGTAGGTAGCCTACCTTAGACTTTTTACTCCCTTTGTCTACCCATGTGGCATTTGACATTCAACCCTTCTAGATGGCCACCTAGGATGGTTGACCAGCCCCACATAGGTGACATAGACCAATGGGAAAGGGCTGAGGGCCCCCTTGCTGGTCCTATTGTATAATTACATAAAACCCCACACAATCCATGGGAATGACGCATTGGCTTATAAATCCGTACAATTGCGCATATACTTTCCCAAGGATATAACACAAACTAAAAGGACATAAATGCAAAAGTAAATGTACATGCTCGGCGTCGATTCCCATGAACTATCCCCGGGTGGGAGGAACTCGACCCCGTTGAGTAGGGGTATGGATGCTCGAGTACTCCGACGGATCCGTCACCGTGCCAAGTAACGCGGGTACGCTCCACTCCAAGTGATCGTCACCTGCTCATTCCATATATACTCGATATGCGCAAGCTGCCATGGGCTAGTGGTGGACACTCCAGGTGGGGCACTCTCAAAGGGGGAGGTGGCGGCTCGAAGACTCACTAGGAATCACCGTTGAGTCCCTGTAGGTGACTAGATCTGGGTGTAGATATAGAACCGATCCTATACTCATCGAATGAGTCCACTCGCCTCTTACTCATAAGAGAACGACATCGAGCTTGCACAAGACACATGAAGATAAATAAACGACACACAAACCATGCAAACAAACCACACAAAGAAGAGACAATACCGACTCATATATGACCCTAAACATACCTAATGTTAGTCCGACCCGTACATGGGTGACGGCGGACCATGACACCCGAATGTGTGCCATGCATGCATATGGGATGTGGATGTGGGAGGGCCAAGAGTATCTCCCCTAGACGATGGTGTATCTTGTAAGGGTATGGGCTTGGTGGGCATAGACGACCCGGCCCGTGGGGAAGGGGTGTGGTAGCGGACTCCCTCGAAGAAGTGAAGTGAATGTGGAGGGTCTAAGGATCCACTAGGGAGTGGGTCAAAGGGATCAAAGAAGGTATGACCCCTTATGGTGGGTCCCACAAGTCACGGTCCTACGTGTAGAAGTTTTGAAGGTGTGGATAGTCACCTTCTTGAATTGTGACGGGTGGGACGGGGATCATAGGCAAGAAGTATGATTCCTCCCTCGGATAAAAGGGTATGAATTCGGGCTCATTCGGTAGCGGGAGAAGTAGAAAAACCTCCGTGGTGACACAACCCACGGTGCACTCGGAGGTAATGGACCCGAAGGCCGGATGGGTGAAGCTAAGACTAGCGGGTTGATCAAAACCTCGGGCCAAAAGATGCGTCAACTCCCATTGTGAATCTAATCCCATGACAAGATCATCCAACGTGTCAACATGGTGACTAGATCGAAAAGTTGTGTGGTAGGAGTTGAAGGGTACCAATGGTAGTGTGGGGTCCATAGATGAAAAGGGAGGTGGGACCAAGCCATCCTTGAGCCAACTAAAAAGCGGCTCGGTGATGTATAGCGTTCCTGTAAGAAACACGGGTGGCTCGGGGTGAGACGGCTCCAAGCATAATGGTTCCGAATGTGGAGTGGACCGCTGGGGTTGGGTGGCTGGGCATGTGAGGGTGATCTTGCCTGGTAGGTAAGGTGGGTATAAGGTGCAAGTCCTCTTGCCCCAGTCAAGATTGGCTCTTCGTTCTCCTAACCACGTTTGTCCTAAAATGATGCATGAACTAGCAAGTGTGCCGATCCTGCACCATGCGCCATCGGTGTAGAGAACAGAACCGATCCTCTTATAGAACTCAACACAAGCAAAATCACCATCGCGGATAATCTCGCCTGTCTTGGAGAGAGACTCCACGATGTCAAGAGAAACCCAATTATCCGACTCCCTATCGGTGAAATGGAGTTCCGTTGTGGACCCGTAGGGTATAGCGACTTTCATAGTGAGAGGGGTAAAACCAAGGGCTCGGGCCATGAGGATGTTGCCTTTGGCCGCAAAGATTGACCACTCGGACGTATGGTCTTGGGGAACGGCCATGGGTAGCGGACATGGACATGCATACGCACGGTGACAAGACACTAGACCGACTATGCAAGTTTGGAATGCATGCACACTAAGGACCCTAGACGTAAACCAAGACTCGGTACGTGGCGGAGTTAATCGATCCGAAGATCACTCGCGCAAGTGTGCGGCCTTCCCGATAGGCGTAGCCTAACGTTCGGACAACACCTTTTTATATACCGACTAATGGTATGCAAATACGACCCAAAAGACGCCTTTTTTTTATTTTAAAATAATGATGACCCTAAACATGACTTAGACAATGACTGATGGCTAGACGTAAATGACACCCTTTTTTTTGGACACCCTAGACTCAACCTCGCTATGATATCAAATTGATGCGGGACGAGACCACGGACACGACAAGCTCGTGACTGTCCCTTAACGAGGGAAGCATCAGACGTGCGCGGTTGAGAAACCGGCAATGAGCTAGGGTGATCGGCTCTCTCGTGTGCCCGGATCGGGTCACGGGACGGTCTCACACTCTCTCGCAGCAGCGGTAATGAATAGATAAAGCGAGCTAGATATCCCTACACATGCTCTCTAGCAGCGGCATAAACAAATATATATGAAGTAAGCAAAATGCCGAGAAGGGAGCGAAAATGATACCTCCACGCGCTCGGCGTGGGGAAGACGGACCCGGCCGAAACTCGTACTCCCGGGATAAATATTACACATTGATGACAGTAATGAAATATCACCCACTCCACGCAGGGAGGTAAAGGGCTACACAACTGGGCTCGGGAGGACCGAATTCGGGTTGACGGGCGGCTTCTCGCGTCTCTTCAGCAGCACCCGAACTTGTGGCTGTGGGGCCCACGTGCTGTCCAGAGGGGCCGTGTGGGACCCGATGGAACCGCTGTAGTGGGGGACACTTAGGGAAGCACTTCCCGGGCTGGCGGCACGCTGGTTCACCGGCCGGAGGCCGGGCGGCTCCGTTCGGCATCGGTCGGAATGACCGGCCACGGACCTGCCGGTTCTGTTTTCCAGCGCGCGCTCCGGCGAGAACGGACGCTGCGATCAGCCCCGACGTCGGAATGCGACGAAACTGGCGCCGTTGGAAAGATGCTTCGAAGGGCTTCAACCCAAGGTGATTATGGAAAAATGATCAAGCATGTACTTCTGATTGGAGAATTTTGAAGGTTGCTATTGTACAGTGTCTGAAATCTCAGGTCAGCAGAGAAATTTCCTGTGGATTGCCTTTGACCGTGAGGTAGACGTCCAAATCTGGGGTTGTGTTCTTCAGAAAAGTTGTGGGAAATCAAGTTACAAAACCAGGACTAGTTTCGGATCTGGATTTACAAAAGGCTACGAATTTCTATGATTTTTGCACTAGCAGTGGGTCGGATCTGGAATCTGGCTGACAACACTGTAGCTGAGGAAGAACACGAATTTCTAAAAATAGATAGAAGGCTGATAAAAAATTAAGAAAATTTTTGGATGTAGGAGGTGATGGATAAAACTCCTAGTAAAATTGGAAGGGTTTGGACAAATCAAAAAGATGGCCGGAGGTGGGAAACACAGGGCTGTTGTCACTGTAGACAGAGACAAAACAGAACTAGGAATTAAAGATGCATGAAAATGGGAAAATACTAAACGATGGAATTTTGGCGTGAAAATTTAGCTGGAGCTTGGGATACAAGGGAAGAACACACCATAAAAACCGCTTGAGATATTCACGTGGTGGAGAGCAGATATTCGGACAAGAAGCCTCTATCTAGGATGGACAGAACACCGAAGGCGGCTCCGCGGCGGCGTGATGGCGGCACGAACGGCGGCAGCGGCGGCACCGATGATCACCAGAGGTGGGGGGAAGGAGATATCACTCTAGAATGGGGGTTGGGGATGAAGAAACCAGGGGGAGAGAGAGGGGAGGTCGAAATTCTCCAAGAGAGGGGTTCTTGCACAATGAGTTTTTCACTTTCATTAATATTCAAATGGAAAATACAAGTATTTATATGCCTCCAATCTAATCCAATCTCTACCATTGGATCTAGGGATGGGGAATGACTGGCCTAGATTAAATGTGACCAACACACAAAAAAAAAAAAAACCCAAGTGGGAGACAAGCTTGACATGGTAGGTAGCCTACCTTAGACTTTTTACTCCCTTTGTCTACCCATGTGGCATTTGACATTCAACCCTTCTAGATGGCCACCTAGGATGGTTGACCAGCCCCACATAGGTGACATGGACCAATGGGAAAGGGCTGAGGGCCCCCTTGCTGGTCCTACTGTATAATTGCATAAAAACCCACACAATCCATGGGAATGACGCATTGGCTTATAAAGCCGTACAATTGCGCATATACTTTCCCAAGGATATAACACAAACTAAAAGGACATAAATGCAAAAGTAAATGTACATGCTCGGCGTCGATTCCCATCAGAAATGGTGGAATGCCCGAATCGACTTTTACCGCAATGCCAGGACGACATGCTGGGACGTGGCCGAGCGTACCTTTCTAAGCTAGCAGCCTGGGCCAGTTTTTGATATTGATGAAGCCCATTTGAAGAGGCTATTCTCCCAACATCCGAGGGAGGTAGGTGCATATATAGCACGCAGGAAGGCCGCGAAAGAGAATGCGACTATACAGCTGGTGCCTGTGCTTGCTGACATAGATGAAGACACTTTCATGAAGAATTTTGAACATCTGTGCCAGATTGGTGATTCCCGCTTAGAGCTTCAGCAATATCCCTTTCCCATTGAGGAGCCGCTCTCCAAAGTAGTTTCATGGAAATGTGAGGTCGATCGCTTTTGCCCGTACCAGGCATTCATCCGCAGAGAAGATAGAACCCTGACATATTATCAACAGACATCTTGGCTGTTTGTCTTGATGAATATCCATGGGCTGACCCTTGATAGTCCTGTAGCAAGTATCCTAGACAAACCTCTGTTTGTGTATTTTCATTATGCCGATGGCTGAGGTCTTGACCACCTTGGCTTGTATCATTGCATTGCTTCCCACGGTCATGCGGACTTGGTCGACCTAGCCGAGAAGTGTAAGAAAATTGGTGACATCTGCTGGCTTGTTCGGGAGACTGCATCCAGAAGCAAGAAGGTGGCTTATCAGTATTGGCCCCTCTCATCTTTTTACAACGGCCCGGCAGGTAACATCTTCTTCAGTTGGCATGTAGCCTAGCCTGTTGCTCAATTCTCTTTATAACGGCATGCGCCTCATTTGACAGATCGCCCAGACATAAAGTAGGAAGATTATCTCCCAAGCCCAAAAGTCAGAATATTTTGACGCTCCTGCACCAATGCCGACCACTACTCCGCTGCCACCTGGCAGAAAGAGAGTGGTCTCTTTGATGAAAGTCACCTTGGGCCAAGTGAAGAAAGCTCGGAAAACTTCATCGAAGCAGTCTTCGATTGATGCAGCTGAGGCTCCTTTGTCTATCGTGCCATCATTTGAACAATTTCCTGATCAGAAGGAGGCCACTCAGCAAGCAGCTGACGGTGACATCACCTTTCTTCGCAGCCTGTAGGAATGTTCTTTTCATGGCGTCTTCATTCTTTTGACACCTTCTTTGTTGGATTTTAGCTCAAGGGGCAGCTGCCACCACTACGAGTGCTGAGGAGGTCGCTGCAGAGACGGAGGATATGGGATCTTCTGCCGTGGCCATAGTAGAGACGACTGGTGTAGTTGAAGTTATAGGGGAGAGTTTCCCTATTATTGAGGAGGACGTCAGACTCCCTTCTCCCACGCTTGCCAGTGAGGCCGAGGGTGAGCCAAGTGACTGTGATCCTTCTGAATCTTCTTTTCTTGGTGATCTTCTTACCATGCCTTATGCATGTCTTTTTGCTGTAGTGGCAAGAGTAGTTAGTACTGTGGTTGAGACGCCTGCTGTGGATGCCCCTTTGCAGCAAGAAGGACACAAAACTGTCTTAAAGAAGGGTGCCATCCCATTGCGGTGTGTAATCACCCGCTCAGTAGCTCGTAAGGCAACATTGGAGGCGAGCCAACCCGAGCCTAGCATAGATATTTCTTCCAGCAGCTCTACCACCCCTTCTGATGAAGAATTTGATTACGGTTCTTCAGAAGATGACGAACAAGCACCTGCGGCAGCCAGTGAAGGGGCAGTGGCACCCTCCACACTGTCGAGCATTCCTTTAATATTTAGTCCCCCACGGTTGCTGGCACCATCATCTGAGGGAATGTTGTAGGAAGAATTTATCGGAATAGACATGGAGGTGGAGATAACTTCTCCTTTTGTTGCTTCATCTGCAGAGTTAGTGTCTTCTATACAAGCACTCGAAGAGATGGATGCCATGGCCATGGTAAATTCTGCCCACCCCTTTTGCCAAGCTGCATAACTTTTTCATTCTTCTTTTCCATCTTGGTGCTTATTGAAACCTTGCTCCAGGAATCTGACACGGTCGATCGCCTTTTGGTTTCATCTTCCGATGTCATCATTTCATCGGAGGCTTTAGACATGCTGTCGCCTGTCACTGTGTCTTCTTCAGAGGTGGTTACTATACTTCATCCTGTGCCAGTAAGAATACATGCAGCTACCGAAGTATCGTCAATAGAGCTGGGCTCACTAGGAGAAAGTTCTGATCTAGTTCCTGCAACAGAGCTGAGGACTAAAGCCGATCCGTCGAGAGGTTCTGCCTTCGTTACGACGGCCATAATGACTATTGCGTCTGACCCTGCTACTCCATCTGTGCCAGTAGTAGGGTCGGAGCCTTTGCCTCCTCCAGCCCTTGTAGAAGAGAGCTCTTCAAAGAGCCCAACGGAGCATGAGCAAGCTGCTGTGGTGCCTGCTTCTTCAACTTTGGTGGATGTCCCATCTTCCTCTTCTGAGCCAGACACTGGCTTATGGGCTTCCATAGACAAGGAGGTGACTTTTGATGTGGCGCCGGTAGCTTCCCTCGGCTTCATTTCGTCAGAGGACTTTGTCTGGTAGCATTTAGAGATGTTGCGTTGAGTCGTAGAATCTCAGCCGACATTGTCTTACCTCCAACTGAAGGAAGTGGCTGAATGACTGACGGTTGGGCTGCAGGCACTATGCTGTCCCTTGGTTATCTGGACCCAGCGGGTGTTGTTCTTGCTGAAATTTGTGAATCATCGAGACTTTCTTGGGCGGATAATGAATGATCGGCTGGCGGCCCTCAAATTGCAGAAAGCGGACTGTCAGACGGAGTTGGAGTCTCTGAATTATGATCTTCATAGGAACAAGGCCCAGATTGAAGCTTCAGCTACTCGTGTATAATTCCTACATAGCCGACGGGAAGAACTCCAGGCTGAATTAGATGCTGTCGAAGCCGAGATACCATTGCTGGAAGAGGCAGAAGTCTGGGGTATCGAGGAGACCACCTTGCTAGAGGGTCGAGTTGCCTCCTTACAGACTGAGATGACTCGCGTTCATGAGGAGGAAATGCAACTCCGTGAACTGGGAGCGGCTCCACATGTCAGGATTATCGACTTTGAGGATATCTTCAGGCGATCTTAGCTCATCCACCTCTTGTAATCTGTCCCCCTCGAAGGGCCCCTATTGTCTTCATCTCTCCCTTTTTTGCAATGAAATACAAGTTTCTCTTAATGCTTTAAGGTGTCCACCTTCACACTTGTACTCTATCATATCTTATGATAATTTTGGCGACCTGTATGGAAGTATACCCGTATCTGTACCACAGGAGAGCATCCACCCTTTCAGGGAAAGGATGGGGGCCTCACTCCACCGCGTGCCGGGGTTCCAGAGGTTGCCAAATTGGTACAAATGTAAGTCTTATTGGCCAAAAGTGCCGAAAGTACGACTGTTGGCTGACGTAAGTGTATGAAGGCATGTCCTGTTGAAATGGATGAAAGGTCCACCTCAGACAGGTTATAGCATTGACCACAGCGAAGTGCCGTATGATCATAAAAAGTTTCATCATCGGCAGTGGGTTTATGCCGATGCAAGGAGATGGGTGTGCTTCATCAGAATAGACAAAGGGTCTACTCTAGGTGGGTTTCATTATTGGCTTAGGCGATGATGCCGCAAGACCGACAGCAGGTTTCATTATTGATGTTGGGTTTATGCCAATGCAAGGGAATTGATGAGTTTCATTAGAACGGACGAAAGGTCTATTCTGGATAGATTTTATTACCGGTGGGATAAGTGATGGAAGTGTCACCAAGAGGTATAGCATAGGTTTTCATGTTATAGTAACCACATCACTGACCCAAGCGCCCTTTCGGGTTTTCACCGGAGCCAGCCCCCTCTTACTTTTACCCACGCGCCCTTTCGGGTTTTCACGTGGTGGGGTACCCGATTTTGCCTGTGGTGCCCTTTCGGGTTTTCACCACAGCTGGGTTGGAGCCATTTTTACCCTTGTCCTGGTATAGGATCAAGACTGGTGAGGCACCTCTATTTTAAGCCTCATTTTTTTATTCATTCTTTTTCTGTCGTTCATTTTTTTTATTCTCATCATTTTTTGAACTCAATTCTCGGGGCCAAGCTGGGCTTGAGGAGATGTTGGCCGACCTTGCCGATGATGGCAAGGGTTGCAAGGAAGTCGATTGATCTTGCCGATGGTGACAAGGGTCGCAAGGAGGATGACCGATCTTGCCGATGATAACAAGGGTCGCAAGGAGGTTGACCGATCTTGCCAATGGTGACAAGGGTCGCAAGGAGGCTGACCGATCTTGCCGATGGTGACAAGGGTCAGAAGTAGGTCGACCGATCTTGTCGATGATAACAAGGGTCGCAAGGAGGCTGACCGATCTTGTCGATGGTGACAAGGGTCAGAAGTAGGTCGATTGATCTTGCCGATGATGACAAGGGTCGCAAGGTAGGCTGACCGATCTTGCCGATGGTGACAAGGGTCGCAAGTAGGTTGACCGATCTTGCCGATGATGACAAGGGTCGCAAATAGGTTGACCGATCTTGCCGATGGTGACAAGGGTCAGAAGTAGGTCGACCGATCTTGCCGATGATGACAAGGGTCGCAAGGAGGCTGACCGATCTTGCCGATGGTGACAAGGGTCAGAAGTAGGTCGACTGATCTTGCCGATGATGACAAGGGTCGCAAGGAGGCTGACCGATCTTGCCGATGGTGACAAGGGTCAGAAGTAGGTCGACCGATCTGGTCGATGATGACAAGGGTCGTAAGGAGGCTGACCGATCTTGCTGATGGTGACAAGGGTCAGAAGTAGGTCGACCAATCTTGCCGATGATGACAAGGGTCGCAAGGAGGCTGACCGATCTTGCCGATGGTGACATGGGTCAGAAGTAGGTCGACCGATCTTTCTGATGATGACAAGGGTCGTAAGGAGGCTGACTGATCTTGCCGATGGTGACAAGGGTCAGAGTAGGTCGACCGATCTTGCTGATGATGACAAGGGTCGCAAGGAGGCTGACCGATCTTGTCGATGATGACAAGGGTCGGAAGGAGGCTGATCGATCTTGCCGATGGTGACAAGGGTCAGAAGTAGGTCAACCGATCTTGCCGATGATGACAAGGGTCGCAAGGAGGCTGATCGATCTTGTCGATGGTGACAAGGGTCAGAAGTAGGTCGACCGATCTTGCCGATGATGACAAGGGTCGCATGGAGGCTGACCGATCTTGCCGATGGTGACAAGGGTCAGAAGTAGGTCGACCGATCTTGCCGATGATGACAAGGGTCGCAAGGAGGCTGACCGATCTTGCCGATGATGACAAGAGTCGCAAGGAGGCTGACTGATCTTACCGATGGTGACAAGGGTCGCAAGTAGGTTGACTGATCTTGCCGATGATGACAAGGGTCGGAAGGAGGCTGAACGATCTTGCCGATGGTGACAAGGGTCAGAAGTAGGTCGACCGATCTTGCCGATGATGATAAGGGTCGCAAGGAGGCTGACCGATCATACCGATGGTGACAAGGGTCGCAAGGAGGCTGACCGATCTTGCCGATGGTGACAAGGGTCAGAAGTAGGTCGACCGATCTTGCCGATGGTGACAAGGGTCAGAAGTAGGTCGACTGATCTTGCCGATGGTGACAAGGGTCGTAAGGAGGCTGACTGATCTTGCCGATGGTGACAAGGGTCAGAAGTAGGTCGACCAATCTTGTCGATGATGACAAGGGTCGCAAGGAGGCTGACCGATCTTGCCGATGGTGACAAGGGTCAGAAGTAGGTTGAGGAAGATCTCCGATGGGGATCGGGGTGATCACCCTTTTCAGAATTTCACTAGAATGAGGGTGAGGCGGAACTTAAATTACCACATTACTGACTTAAGCGCCCTTTCGGGTTTTCGCCAAAGTCAGCCCTCTCTTGCTTTTTCCCACGTGCCCTCTCGAGTTTTCACGTGGCGGGATACCCGATTTTGCCTGCGGTGCCCTTTCAGGTTTTCGCCATAGCCGGGTTATGGCCATTTTTGCCCTTGTCCTAATGTAGAAACAAGGCCGACGGGGCACCTCTATTTTAAGCCCTATTTTTTTTATGATCATTTTATTCTCGTAGTTTTTGAACTCGAATAACGGAAGGACGTTGAGGGGGTCGACTAGGACACGAGGCCTGGCGCCGGGGAAAAGGTTTATTCATTAGCAAGAAGGTAATGCTAGCGCAAAGGACATATTTGAGCCGATTCGGCCATAAGGCCCGCAATGGCAATGTTGTAGGAGAGTCGGCTTGGACATGAAGTCTTGCGCCGAGAAAGAGGGTTTATTCGTTGGCAAGAAGGCAATGCTAATGCAAAGGATAGACTTCATGTCGGTTTGAGCGTAGGGCCCGCAATGGCAATGTTGTAGAAGGGTCGGCTAGGACACGAGGCCTTGCGTTGAGAAAAGGGGTTTATTCATCAGCAAAAAGGTAATGCTAACGCAAGGGATAGTTTGGTGCCGATTCGGGCGTAAGGCCCGCAATGGCAATGCTGTAGAAGGGTCAGTTAGGACATGAAGTCTTGCACCGAGAAAGAGGGTTTATTCGATAGCAAGAAGGCAATGCTAACGTAAAGGATAGATTTGAGCCGATTCGGGCGTAAGGCCCGTAATGGCAACGTTGTTTTATATGTCATTCTATGTATATATATATATATATATATATATATTAGAGCTCGTCCAGGACGGAGTGCCACTAGGCCAAGGTGGATAGAGCTCAGCCAGGGCAGAGTGCCACTAGACTAAGGTAGGTAGAACTTAGCTAGGGCGGAGTGCCACTAGACTAAGGTAGGTAAAACTTAGCCAGGGCAGAGTGCCACAAGACTAAGGTAGGTAGAACTTAGCTAGGGCAGAGTGCCACAAGACTAAAGCAGGTAAAACTTAGCTAGGGCTGAGTGCCACTAGACTAAAGTAGGTGGAACTTAGCTAGGACGGAATGCCACTAGACTAAGGTAGGTAGAACTTAGCTAGGGCGGAGTGCCACTAGACTAAGGTGGGTAGAACTTAGCTAGGGCGGAGTGCCACTAGACTAAGGTGGATAGAGCTCAGTCAGGGCGGAATGCCACTAGACCAAGGTGGGTAGGGCTCGGTCTGGGCGGAATGCCACTAGACCAAGGGTAGGTATAGGTCATTTTGGGAATGCCGGTTGAACTGTGTGATACAGCTTCATGTGTTTTCCATTAAGGGGATAGAACTGGACGACTCCTTTATGATCTACAAGGACGTACACACCCCCTTCATATACTCGGCGGGTGACATATGGTCCGACCCAGTTTTCAACCAACTTCCCTTTGGGGTTGGAGGCCATCACTTCTCTTCTTTTAACCATTACTAGGTCACCTTTCTTGAATTCCCATCCTTTGACCAGCTTATCAAAAGCACGGGTCATGCGGGCTTGGTAGAGTTGGATATTTTGTTGCGCACGGAGACGCTTTCCTTCGAGCTCGGCGAGCTCCTCTAGTCTTCTTTCTATGTTATTCTGCTTGCTGCTTACCAATCCATGCTGGATGGCGATTCGTAACGAGGGGACCTCTAATTCGATTGGCACCACAGCCTCCAACCCGTACACGAGGGAGTAAGGTGAGCAGCCAGTCGGGGTTTTATAGACTGTACGGTAAGCCTAGAGTGCTTCGTACATCCTTTCTTCCCAATCTCTTTTGTTAGCCTTGACAGTCGTTGCTAGCAGAGTGCATAGCATCTTGTTGAAGGCTTCTGCAAGTCCGTTGGCTTGAGGGTAGTAGGGAGATGATGCCCTCCAATCAATCTTGTATTTGTCGGCTAGTCAGTACACCTTCTGATTCTTGAAGTGACTACCGTTGTCAGAGATGATTCGGTTGGGTACTCCAAACAGGAATATTATATTTTGTCGGAAGAATCTGGTGACTAGATCTCTCGTTACTTCTTTCAATGCTACTGCCTCTACCCATCTGCAGAAGTAGTCTGTAGCTGCTAAGATATATTTGCATCCTGATGAAGATGTTGGTAGTGGCCTACCACGTCCGTACCCCATTGAGCAAATGGCCAGCTTGGGATGGTAGGATGCAGTGGCACAGGTGACCTTCTTGACACAGTGACATGTTCTTGACACCTCTGGCAGGATTTGGCAAACTTGCAGCAATCGTCAAACATAGAGGGCCAATAGTAGCCCAATTTCTTTATTTCGATTTTCATTTTCGGACCGGCCTGGTGTGCCCCGGCTGACCCGGCATGGACTTTGTGCATTACCTGCTCGGCTTCCCCTTGGGATAAGCAGCGAAGTAAAATCTTCTTTTGGGTGTCTACCATTATCCGGAACAACATTCCAATCCTCATTTTGTAAGAGTCTTTGACTCTAAGGAGCTTCATTCTCTGTTCTTTCTCTTTCGGGAGTTGCTAGTGTTGAAACCAATGCAGGAGGTGCTCCCGCCAATCGGACTGCTGGATTCCTTCTATAGCCGCCACTTCATTTATTTGTTCATCGGCTAGAGCTTCTGTCACACTGGGGACCTGCCACCGGTTGATTACTGTTATATTCAGGCTTGTAGCAGGCGGGATTGCAAAGAATTAGCCAGCTTTGCGAGGGCGTTAGCTTGAGCATTCTATCCTCGATTAATGTGCTTGATGCTAATGAAATAGAATCTTGTCATTAGGCGGTGTGCCAGATGATAATAAGGAATGAGTTCTTGCTTCCGCACATCGAACTCTCCTTCCAGTTGTTTTATAACTAGCATGGAGTCCCCGAATGCTTCTAGCATTTGAATCCCCATGGACAGAGCAATCTGTAACCCGATTATGAGGGATTCATATTCTGCTTCATTGCATGTACATGGCTTGTTTATTGAACAGGATGTATGTATGACTTCTCCTTCTGGAGATTTTAGGACTATGCCTGCCCCCGCCCGGACTCTGGTTGATCCAGTTGCTGAGGTGTCAATTCTGGAAGCGTCATCAAAATATAGCTGCCATAGAGAGGGCTGCACCTGGCTGACCTCTAAGGTTTCATCTTCAGGAAGCTCCGGTTCCAGGGGGCAGTCTTCAGGTATTGGATACTCGACAAAGAAGTCTGCAATAGCTTGGCCCTTGACGGCCTTTTGCGGTACATAGAAGATATCATACTTCATAAGAATCACCGCCCATTTGCCTAGGCGGCCTTTGAGGGCCGGTTGAGACATGATGTATTTAAGCGGATCCTCCTTAGAAATCAGCTTAACTTCATGTGACAGCATATAGTGTCAGAGCTTTTTGACCGCGAAGACCAGTGCCAAGCAGATCTTCTCAATGTAGGTGTACCTCTCCTCAGTTCTGACCATTCTTTGACTGAGGTAATAGAGGGCTTGTTCCTTCCCTTCTTCATTATTCTGGGCTAGCATTGCCCCCAGGAAGTTATACGTGGCCGCTATGTAGAGGATCAGTGGCCGTCCCTTCACCGGCGTACCCAGCACGGGAGGAGTCTTCAGATAATCCTTCAGCTTGTGAAAGGCTGTCTGGCATTCTTCATCCCAGTAGAAGGGAACATATTTCATCATTAGCTTATGAAAGGGGTGGCATCGTCCTGACAGGTTGTATATAAACCACCCGATGTATGCCAAGCGGCCTTGAAGAGATCTCAGCTCGGAGAGGTTTCTTGGAGAGGGTAACTCCTGAATTGCCTTGATCTTTGCGGGGTCTATTTCAGTTCCCCGAAATCTGACAATGAAACCCAAGAACTTTCTGCTCGAAACTTCGAACGCACACTTCATAGGGTTCATCTTCAATTCATACTATCTCAGCCTCTGGAAAATAACTCGGAGGTCTTGCATATGGTCTTCTTTCTTTCTGGTCTTGACTACCAGGTCATCTATGTAACACTTGACCTTATGGTAGAGCAGCTCATCGAATATTCTAATCATCGCCCGCTGATAAGTTGCGCCGGCGTTCTTTAATCCGAACGGCATTCTCTTGTAATGATAAATGCCTTTGGGAGTTCAGAAGGCAGTGTGGATCCGGTCATGTTCCGCGATCCATATCTGGTTGTAGCCAGATGACCCATCCATAAATGATAGGGCCTCGTGACCGGTTGTTGCATCTATCATGACCTCCGTTATTGGCACTGGGAAGTCATCTTTGGGGCAGGCTTTATTCAGATCTCGGAAGTCAACACATATCCGAATCTGTCCATTCTTCTTCTTCACAGGCACAATATTGGATAGCCATGCGGTATATTGATTTTCCTCGACGAAACCCACATCAATGAGTTTGTCAACTTCCTTGCATATTTGAGTGATGAGCTTTGGCCTCATGCGCCACGGCGACTGCTTCACCGGCTCGGCTTCAAGGTTTATGGTTAGCTCATGTTGTGAGACTGCGGGGCTCAATCCTGGCATTTCCTTGTAGGTCCAGGCAAAGCAATCCCAATATTCCTACAGTAGCAGGATATATAGCCCATGTTCTTCAGCAGATAACTGGGCGCTGAGGAAGGTTGGCCTGGGGTCATCATTGTCTCCCAAGTTGACTTCTATCAGTTCATCGACTGTTGCTTGGCCTCCGTCTTCTATCTCCGGTGGTGTAGGCTACAGGTCGACAAAGTCTGGTATATCATCTTCGAGGTCGAGGACCTCGATCTCTTCATTTTGCCTTATTTGAGGTTCGTCAGGAATCTCTGGTTCGGCTAGTAGCGACTGCATGAATTGCTCTGCCAGCAAATCTACCTCAATAGCCGTTCCGAGGGGTGAATCGATTGCCTCATCTCTTGCTGAGGGGGTTACAGTCGCTAAGGACTGGTGATTGTTTGTCATTAAATTCAAAGTAGAACCGGATCTCCATGGTACAGGGTGAGAAGGTCTCACTCCCTTGGATCACCATATCTTCAACGGAGGTAGCTCTTTCTTTTCTGGCAGTATCTATCTCTTGATCAGGCTTGGGAGAAGCTTTCCTGACTGGCCCAAGAAGTGCTGACATCATCATTAGAGGAATGTTACTGGAGAGAGGAAGCCCTGCTTCTTCAACATCTTCAGCTTCACTACTGCTAGCTGTGTCAAATTTGGCTTGAAGAGCTGCTTCTTCAGGGTAGACCTGTTCCCAGCACCGGCAGGGGAATATGGCCTCTGATTCCAGACTTCTTGGTTGAGCTGGCTCAGTGTATTCAGCTTCTACTGGGTGTTCATCAAAAGTTGCCCCCAGTGAGTTATCCTTAGTTGGGTAGAAAGCGGAAATGATATCCACTTCATAGCGTCCGCTGTAATAATATTCCTCGAGGGTGAAGCCCAACCCTGGGTGCTGAGAGACACATCTCATTTCTTTATCTAGGTTCGGGGAATACCACAGCTTCTGGAATGCTTCTTTCTTCTTGCGAGACTGGCCAGAGGGGATGTGCTGCTTCTGGAACATCTTGGCCATTCGACTCGTTATAAATGTCAACCCCTGTATGGGCATTGACGGGTCTTCTATATCTTCAGGCAGATGACAATCAATATCCTCCTGTGTAGGGTGCTCCTCAGCTGTGTAGAACAAGCTGCTGGGGCCATCTATCTGCGCCACTTCCCAAGCTTTGAAAGGCTCAACAGTGACATTATCGAGACCGAGAATTGGCTTGGTAAGGCCCTCTGGGATCCCGATATGGTCGTGCTACTGGTTGACCCTGACTTCATTAGCTTCGGGGTACATGGTGGGAGGTGCTACCCGACCCACATTTCGGTGATAGTGATGTGTGAGACCGTCTTGGGATTAACATATCCACCCGGCGGCGGAGGGAACCATTCGGCTCCGAAGGTGCTTTTTGTTGTGCTGGAAGAGGTCTTGGCTTCAGGGGCCTTCTGTGACCGTTCTGCATATAGAGGGGCATCCGCCAAGTGGCACTCGAACACTTCGAATGGGTGGAGATCAGCAAATGCTCTTTCCTCCTTCCCTTCCAAGTTATATTTGATGCACTGGTGGAGCGTGGAAGGCACCACCATATTCTCGTGTAGCCAGGGGCGGCCAAGCAGCGCCATGTATGAGGTGCGAGAATCGATGACATGAAACTGCACCTTCGTGACAAAGTCTGCTAGAGTGAGTGTGAACTCTGCTACTCCTAGCAACACCTCACACTTTTGGTTGAAGCCGGTAATATGCATATACCTGACTTTTTGGGGACGCACGTTGAAGTAGTGCCTCTCATATATCCTGTAGGGCAGGATGTTGATAGCCGCCCCGGGATCCACCAGGATTCTGTTCAACTCCCGGCCATTTAGATGCCCCCTCATATGCAGAGGTCTGTTGTGGCTGGTAGTGGGGAGCAACATGTCCTCCTGAGTGAAGGTCATGCTGGCCTCCGGTAGTGCCTTAGCTAGGCAGGCTTCATATTGAGCAGGCGTCTGCAAAGCAGTAATAATCGCCTGTCAGGTCTCTTCACTCAGAGAGAGGATTTCCCAGACAGTGAATCTTGTCGGGAGCTTTTTCAACAGCTTGACCACCTGACTTCCTGCTCGGACGTTGGATAGCTTCATTTCTTCTGCCCACCTGGGTTTGGAAGCGTCTTGGACTGTGGCCCCTGATGGGCCTGCTTCATCGGACTCAGAGGTTGCACCCTTCTACTTGGGGTCGTCTCCCTGCTGTCCCTCACTGGCTGCTGCTGGACGAGCTTCTGCTTCCTCTGGCAATTCGCAAGATTGCTGGAGTTGTGGGTGAATGCCTCCAGTTGCTGGTTCGACCTCCCGACATAGTTGCTTCCCCTTTGACATCTTCACAAATTCTAGGAAGGAAGGAGCGGGATTACTGCCCCCACTCTGGTTGTATAGACCTGATGGAGGAGGGATCTGGACTCCCCTAACCTCCGGGGGTGGTATTTTATAGGTTTGCTCCCCCCTGATGATAATGTTATGGTTGGCGGGCGGTTGACGCCCCCATCTTCGGCCTGATCGTGTTGCATGTGCAGCAGTTGCGGCTTCGGCCTGACTTTCCTTGGCGGCGGGTGTGAAGCATATCTCTTATTCATCCTCCTCACCAGGCAAATTGAACAGAGCAGAGAGGGTGTTGCAAGAAAGGATTATACCCTTTGTAGCCTTGCTGGCCCCTCTCTTCTTTCTTCGTCTTCTTTTCTTTTCTTTGGCTGGTGCTTGCCCCCAGAACAGGCTGCCATCCATGTCTGATGCTTTGTCAGCTTCCTCTTCCTGCTTCATTGAAAGCTGTTCTAGCTCCTGCCACGGGACATGATCCCATACTAGTAAAGGTTCTAGCTCGGGCTGTACATACTTATCTAGCCCATTTATGTAGTCCTGTAGCCGCCGAGCTTCTGGACTAATTTCCTTGACTGCCGACAATGGAGTTTGCCTCCTCCGGTTGTGGATAGGTATTCTGATGACTGCAGGTGGGTTGGTCCACACAGGTGTTGCCACTGGCAAAGGGGGTCGTGGTGTGATGCCACGAATATGTGCCCGCACTGTTGGGCGAGACGTGCCCTTCTTCTTGGTTCTTGCAGGGACTTGCTGCCACCCCTCTTGTTCTTTCATTGGGGCCAGAAAGCAAGCTTCATAGGTGTGATGAGTACTGGCTTCTGCGGTCTCCTTAGGCAGTGCTTGATATAGAGAGACCATGTTGATGATGGCTCTTCTTAGAGACGTCTCATGTGGTTGTGGAGGGTCAACCTTGTACTCCCCCAACTCTATTTCTTCTTTCCTCACCATGCCTTCGATAATATCCTTGAAAACATAATAGTCTTCAATCGGATGTCCCAGCATCTGGTGGTAAGGGCAAAATTTTGGGCTATCTCTTCTCGTCAGGTCCGCCGGCCTCTTTGGGTCAGGCAGGGTGATCTTATCATAATGGGTAACCTAGTGAAACAAGATCCTGGTTTTCTCCTTCGGGAAAGAGTAGGCCTTCTTCATCTTGTCCCAGAGTGATGGGCCTTCTTTGCCATCTTCGGTCTTAGCAGGCTGAGGAGCAGCTGTCTTCTTGCCTTTATCTTTTTGTTGTTCAAACGCCTTGATATCAAGGGCGTTCGCTACTTTAGGTGCCTGGCACCGCTCTGCTGCCTTGCCCTTTTGTGTAGTGGCAATATTTGATGTCGGGGCAGGTTTTGCCAGGAAGGCTTCTACCTCGGCCACAATATTATTTAGGCGGTCGAACAACTGAATTTCCATGCCAATCATCTTTTCCAGCACCTCTCTCCTGAGGTTATGCTTGCAGATCTGTACAGCGTCCTCCTGGTGTGGGGGCCGCTTGCATCTCATTCTGAGGTTCCTCCACCTCTTGATGTAGTCAAGGGCCATCTCATCTGCCCTCTGTCTTGTTGAATAGAGTTCAGTCACTGTGACCTCTCTTTCTGTGACATGAAATCTTTCTCTAAACTTCCTTTGCATGTCCGACCAGTCGCTGATCAACCCGGCCGGGAGGCTGGAGTACCATTCAAATGCGAGCCCCGTGAGTGAGGACCCAAAAAATTTCAGCAAATATGACTCGTCGGTGGTCAGGTCACCCATGACGGTCATGTAGTAGGTGACATGTTCTTTTGGGGATCCCTTCCCGTTGAACTTGCCGAATTTTGGCGGCTTGCTAATCCCAGGAGGGAGCCGCTTGGCAGCATGATGTGGTGGGTATGGAACCATGTATGCATCGAATGTGACATAATCGCCTTCACTTCTTTCAGCGAGCTTCATCTCGATCATTCTTTCCACCATCATCTTGCTCATGACGGTTGTATCAACTGGTTCTGGGTAGAAATGTGCTGGTTGCAGGTAGGGGGTGACCAGGGTGGTCACCTGCGGAGGAGGATGCAGTAGTGGAGGTGTCTGGTGCACCTGTGGTAGCACCGACGGCATCAGCGGCTGTGGTGGGCGTTGGTGAGTTGTTGCCAAGCTCGGTTCTATCAGCTGAGGCAGGGTGTAGAGTGGTGGGAAGTCATTTTGATTGACGGCTCCCCGTGGTGACTTGGCTTGCATATCAGGCTGCTTGGAGGCTGAAGACTGCTCTGTCTTCTCCATCAATTGCTTCTTCAACAGCTCTATCTCATGGTGGTACATTTGGAGTATCATCTGTATGGCCGGATCCATAGCTGCAGTGCTGGTGATAACCTCTGTCGTCTCTCCAGGTGCACCCTCAGGTAGGATGTCAAGCAAGACATCTTCTTCTTCTTCTGCCATCACCACATTTACGGTGAGAATAACGGCCTTATCATGTTGTTGGAGGTGAGCCAGGGTTTGCTTCCCCTTGGTTGCCGCCAGCTTTAATTTTGCGGCTTTCGCCCTTCGAGTACTCGGCCCTGGCCTTGCGGCCAGCCGGGCCAGCTCCTGAGGCTCCTCAGGCAGTCTTCCATAGTGGCCAGACATCCCAACCATGTTGCAGGTGAAAATTGACATCCTTCTTCTCTGTCTGCAAACCCTCCTTCTTGCATTCTCTGGGAAGGTGAGCCTTTTAAATACAGAGACCCTCTCCTTTCCTCCCGATGGGGAGTAGCTTCATCGGCTTGAATATCCAAGCCGTCTTCATACCCGTTGTCATCGACCGATGACGTCATTCTTCTATCTTCTTCTTCTTCCACTGCCATTGATGAGCAATGATCTTTTTCAGCCACGGCTGCCTGAAACAGTCGTTGTTGGCCCAGGGAGGGGTTGCCTAATCCCCTAAAATAGCTTTTGACCATATTGGTCATCTCTTCTTGCCCTCGGCCTGGATGTAGGGTTGGGGATAGTTATCGACCTCCCATCGGAGGGATGTAAGCGAGCCGAGTTCTTTCGGCAGTTTGCTGAAATCTTCCTCCCGCGGCGGGGATGTTGGCCTGTCGGGTGCAGGCCCTAAAGCTTCCACGGCGTGGAGAGTCCACGACCGTTTCTTCCTTCTTCGGTGTAGGGCCCCTCTGATTGTTCTCATCTGCTCCAGTAAATCTGGAGCGGTGTTGGACTAGTGCATCTTGGTATACAGGCTGGACCTTCTTGGGGACCCAAACCTGCTTAAATCTCCTCGGCTGGGGAGCCAACCTTCTCTGGCCATGGTGGCCGGCTTCTTCCTCCTCGGCTCTCATTCCGAAAAGAGCCTGATAAAAGTTGTAGACAGGCACTGCGGGGATCACCCGATCCGGGCTTACTCGAGCTTTGCGTCCATCCAGAAAGATGCGAACTCCCCCGATCAACATAGACTTGCCGGACATGGAGAGATGTCCGGTCACAGCAGCAGTAGCCTTCCTTCGGTGGTTCCGGTGTCGACGCTTCCCGAAATTCTTGGTAGGGCCGGAGCGGGTCCCATGAGCAATATGATGCACCATGCAGTTGGCAACTTGAGTTGGGCTCGTAGGCGAGCCAGCACAGTGTCGAGCCTCCGGGGCCTCGACCTTCTCTACGATCTTCTCCTCTGTAGGCTCTGAGGGTTCCGTCTACATGTCGGCAAAGGCCAACCCTAAGAAGTTGGGGAAGCCTACAGCTGGTGGGAAGGAGCCGAGAACCATGGGCACTGCCAGGTACCCGTGTTCAGCGTGGCCGACGACGATCGCGGGGCCGAAGTGAAGACCGGTGAGTCCCGATGACATCATTGTTCACCTGAGATAAGTAGACAAACATTCAACATTCTTGGGGGAAGCCCCCGAAGGCATCCCCTCTTGGCAAAGAGATGAAGGGAGACTCAAGTCCCATCGGGCGTGCCAGACTTGTGGGGATGGATTTTATCCTCATTTATTTGATTGTTTATTTGTATGGATTTATTTATTTATTAGTTATTTTTATTAGGCGTGCCAGTCACCGGAGTAAAAATTTATTATGCGCTCGATCTACTCAGTCAGTCGATTATGATGTTCATGTCGGGACTCGGAGTCCGTCATACCATGAAGGTTATGACGTTAAGTACGTCCTCCAAGAAAGAGGACAACCCTTGATTAATTGCCAAGAGAGGATGCCCCAGGGGCAAGACAAGATAAGACTACGATGCTGACTTCATTCGTAGGATGTGAAATGCGTGTGAATAATCATGCGATGCAAGATATGATAATAATATGCGGAATAAATATGGTAGCACATTCCCTTATCTTGGTCTATGCCAAGTGGGAATATAGGTCATCCATCCACGGAGTACCGAGATGGAAGTCAAAGGAAGGATGGGCGTAGCCCGAGATCCAGGAGGATCTAAGTGTGACGGGACAATGTCCACTATCATGGTATTTGTTGATATCCCCTTAAGAAACCATTGGAGGACATGCAGTGGCAGGACTCCAAAGGTCAGCAGAGTTAGCAAAAAATATTGCAGTCAAATGGTATAATGTGAGGGGGGTAAAACCCCGTTGATTTAGCTCCCTTAGACTTGGGTAGAGAAGCATGATTCCCCATGATATGATGCAGGTTGGTAGGGAGGCTGATGAGGTTAGGACATTGGGTTTAGATTGAGTTTAAGGCTCATTAAGGTTGCTGGGAAGTTGGGTGTTTGAATGGTAGTTGGTGTTAAGATGAACCGGTGCGAATAGGGATCGACGCGAAGGCAAACCGGCGCGATGGGATCTCAGCGCGGTATGCCTCAGAGCGGTGGTGAGCATAGGGGGTATCGGCGCCGTGTGTGCCAGGCGCGACCACTGTCCCTGCGTGCCCATTACCCGGCGTGGAACTCGCACCGAGAGGGGGCTGCACCGGGAAGATATATGCCGCCGATAAGAAGGATTTCTTTAGGTTTTAGGTGCTTTGAGGGCTTTGTGAGATTATGGGTTTTGATGGATCCTATTGGGGGGGTCTCTTATGTTTAGTAAGAGTTTCATGGGCTCATCATCGGTGATGTTCAGGTAAGCTGAAAGGTGGGGGTAAACTCATCCACATAAGGTCTAGGGAGACCATGTGACCGTCATGATTATATCCCCTTCTTTCAGTGAACAAAGAGCCACAAGATAGTCTTTCTCAGGGCCTTTGCCACACCCAATGGGGGTTGATTCATTGGTTGAATGAAAAAATCACACGATACGATAAAGATCATGAATGAATTTTGGCAACATCTCCCCTTGTTTTGGACTGTGCCAAAAGGAGAGTATAGGTCATCCATCCACGAAGTGCCGAGATGGAAGACAAAGAAAAAATAGGTGTAGCCCGAGATCCAAAAGGATCACAATCCGATGGGACAATGTCCACTCATCATGGTATTTATTAATGTCCCCTTTATAGACTCCATAGGAGAGCATGTAGTGGCAGAACTCCTTAAGCCAACTGGGTTACAGAATGTGGGGGGGGTTAACCCCATTGATTTAACTCGCATAAGGGTTGAGTGAAGGCTATCGCTTCTCCTCGGAGTGATAGGACTTTGTACTGAAGGATCAAAGGGCTCAGGGCTCCCAAGAGCATCGGCGCGAGTGTGTTTCGGAGTGGTAGGGAGGATGGGTCTCGGCGCACTGGGTAATGCTCACTCGGCGCGGAACTTGTGCCTAGAGAATGCCGCGCCGGGAGGTTTTTTAGGATCAGGGTTTTAGGAAGTTTAAAGGGGTAATGAGATGAGGATTTCAGAGACTTATTTGAGGGATTCTAAGGGGTCCTATTCAAGGATTTTGAGGTGTTTTACCTAAGGGTCTGAGAGGTTTTATTCAAGGGATTTTGAGTGGCCTAAGAGGAATGAAATTATTCCGAGGAAAGGAGGGTTTTCACTCTGGAGCCTCAAGGGGAGCCAGATTGTTAACTGAATCACGCGAGCTTTGATTCTGGTATATCCCTCACCATTTCACAAATGAGAAGCCATGAGATGAACTATCTCATGCTCTCAATGTGGTAGTGAGGTTGGAAAGAAATGCAGTAGAAATGCACTCAGTAGATCTGAAGGACGTATATACGACAAACTCGAATCCGTTCGCAGCAGCTATCGAATATGATGAATTTCAGAGGTAGAGGGAGAGAGAGAGAAAGAAAGGGCAAACTTAAGCATCTCATACTTCTATTTCATTCAAACAGAGCACATACATTTAGCACGAAAGAGAATCAAACTGAGAAAATTTAAACACAGACGATACCCCTTGACAATAGGGTTACATTGGCATTTGATGCCACTGAAATAACATCATTCGGAAGCAGACCAAAAGAAAGGAAAACAGATTCAAATAGAAGATGGGGAAGGGGATAATATAGCCCCTTAGGGCATTTGGCAGACTACCCCACCTTGAATCTTCCTCCCCGGGCTTCTGCGACTCTTTTTCTCTTCAGACCTCTTAGCGGGCTCTCAAACTCTCTTTCTTTTAGTGGCCTCTTCTGCTTCGATTACCCTTCTCCTCTCTTCTCTTTTCTTCTCTTTTATTGTTCTCCTCTACTGTTCTCTCTCTTTTTTCAATTTGTCGAAGGCACCAGATTTTATAGAGGGGTGGCCTCCCACTTCCGGCACGAGCTCCTTGGCGCACCCAACATAGAGCATCTCGGCGCGCCTACATCCAGCACCTCGGCGCGTCTCATCTTGTTTTGGGCTTGGCCCATTTGCTTAGCATTCCACACCAGACATGGGCTCATCTAATGGGCTTTTCTTCATTGGTCTTATGAACTTCGTAGAATAATTATTTGTTCTACCCGAGGCTTGCTTAACACCTTGCATTCACGAACATGTGAGAGGCAATGTGAATCCCATTTTATGAGCATCAGAATTGTCTGAGGATCCTCTTCAGCCGGTAGATGATTGCCTGGAGTTTGTCATAGTCTTTATCAGCCTGACTATCTGAATGATAGTCATGCTGGGCAGCGGCCTAGCCAGAGATGGCTTCAGCCGATCGGAGTGTTAGGGGTAGTGGATCTCTTCTATTCTGATTCTCAGAATTTCCAAAGATGGCACAAGAGTCGCACCCTTGATTGGTCTCAGAGCCCTAAGCTTGCTTTGGCTTCAGCCTTTATATTTTAGGTGTCAACAGTGCTTCAGTGCGTTTGCACTTTCGTGGGAGTTCCTATCTCCTTACGCGTGTGTGTGTGTTTTGATCTTGTAACCGTTTACATGATAGTGTGTGAATCCTCACAGTTTGTGAGGGGTGGACGTAGGTTGCCGTCGTTGCATCCGAACCACCTAAAAATCTCTGTGTCTTGTGTGGTTAGATCCGTCTCTTCTACCCCCATTCTGTGCCAGCATACATGCATATTACTTCTCTTGATTCTGTCGTTCAGATCAAGCATATTTTATAACGTTCACATTAAATCCTTGGTATATCAAAAGGTGGGTTCGGATTGGCAAGGCAATCCTTGTGAGGAAGATAACACCTTGCGTGAGAAGAATCTTTGGATTTACATCTCTGCCTTAGTACCGAAGATCCGTTGAGTGTGATAGATTTTGTTAGATCTAATAGTTTCTCTAATAGATATGAACTTCCTTGTTCCTATTCATTACAGTTGTTTTAATCGGCTAAGATTTTATAAAAAATTATAATCACCCAATTCACCCCCCCCCTCTTGGGTGTCATTGATCGCGGGACTTCAGACTATTCTAAGAGAAAGTGGGCATAAGAAATGAAGCTATCAAATGTTCAGGCCAGAAGTCGGGTAGTGAAGCTACTGAAAAAGCTCCCGGCAAGGTTCACCATTTAGGATATCCTCTCCCTGAGTGAGGAGACCCGACAAGCGATTATTACTGTCACGCCCTGAACCGATAGCAGCGGAACGTGTCGTTTGATCGGAACGTGACAGTTAAATAGTCGTATCAATCAGAACATAGCCAAGACAATATATAATTGAACAAAATAGAATTTCATTTCGAATATAAGTTTATTACCATTTAGACCCAATAAAAGGAAGACTCAATAAAGGAAAATTACAAGAGACTCTTGACTGGACTAATCTTAACATAGACACAAGATAGCCAGACTCAGAGGTTCATCTAAGTTGTCGGAGCACTCTTCACTCTTGCCCTTGCCCCTCTTGCTCATTCTCTTCATCACTATGGTCATTACCTGAAAAACATTAAAAAATACTAGGTGAGCGAACGCTCTGTAGGTCTTAATATCTCAAGCTCCAAGCTAACTTTAAGTAATTAACAAGTTAACATGAACATGCAAGGTATCGTAAACAAGAACTATAATGGCACGAGCTTGGTCAATAAATTGGAAACAATATTTAAATATAGTAGACATGACAATAGATAATTTCAAGTGCTATGAAGACAATATATAGATGGGACAATAACTCCAAGAATAATCATGACAAGATATCAAACTTTTCAATAAGGTTTTCAAGAGCGTTCATGATGTAACAATAATAATCATTTCAATAAGCCATTCACTTTCACTAGAGCATATCATGTAGCTTTCACTTTATAGGATTGGCCATATGTATAAAGAAGTTCAATTATTCGAGTAGCGATCACTTGTGGAATGTCATAGATCAATCTTACTTTTGGTTGGTGCAATGCCACACCCGATCAATCATGATACCGATACACGTTTAGACTTTGCCTTGCCCATGGGATTAGATCCGGACCCTGTCACTTTATTTCTAGCATTGAGTGTCAATTTGTTGGACCAATAGTCCCTTTTGTGTCTAGATCGATTCAACTTAAAATAATGGCCAAAGAGTTCCAAGGATCATTCATGTAGGAACACTAAGGTAGATTCATGGAATAGAGATTCCAAGAACAGACTTTTGACAAGGATAGTATGACGATACATGAAACCAAGACACTCATGAAATCTGGGTAATTGGCATCCACTCAGTCGCCATCAATTACAGAAATAGCGTCAACTGTAGGGTCGCCCATTCCTGTGAACAACACGATGAAATAGCGTCCATATTTTTTTTTCCAAAAAACCCTGCCTAGGGACAGATGGGAGGGACCATCAGACCACTAGAAGGTAAATATTATTACTAACGAAAAAGAATAGAGATTACATCAATCTGATGCTGGGTAAACCCAGCTTATCCAATCGAGCCTCTCCCTTTATAAGTGAGGGTAACTCATTGTAATAAAGGAAAACATTACATTTGGCTGAGCAAGCTAAAGAGGCCAAAGAATCCGCTACTTTATTTCCTTCTCTGTAAATATGATCAATCTTGTCATGATGTGTAATAGATCTCCAAATCTCTCTTACATATGAAAGTATAGACCATGGGCATTGATATTCCTTTTTAATTACACGAACAAGAACTTGTGAGTCACATTCTATATGTGCTGGGTGGTTTGAAATTGTGTGAAGGTAGTTGATGCCATCAAGTAAAGCCCTTGCTTCTACTACAAGACTGTTGGTCGGACCATAATAATGGGAGTAGGCAAGGATAACATTGCCACTATGGTCTCTTATAACACCTCCACCTCCAGATGTACCATTAGATTTGCAAGCACCATCAGAGTTTAATTTGAGAAAAGGCCAGGGGGGCATACCCATTTAACAATTTCCAGCTGAGCACCATTAGAGGGGTAAGTAGAAATACCCAAGGTATCCAGAGCCTTTTGTTTGCAAATATCAGATTCCTTTAAATTGGCACTAGCACAAGCCTGTTTCACTTGATTTGTGATTTGGTGGAGGACACGGCTTTTGGAAATAGTTCTACCTTCATACCTCACAGAATTCTGAGCTCTCCAAATGTCCCAACAACCATAGCCTATGACTACTAGGATTAGGAAGCCATAAGTAGATTTCGGTTGAACATTACTAGCAGCATTAGAAATGAATGAGATAACAGAATTTCCTTCCAACTGTAGCCCAATAGATTTGAAATATGACCATATGTGAGAGGCTAGCTCACTGTGTAAGAAAAGATGGTTCATGTTTTCCCCATGGTGGACCTGACAGCAGGAACAAATAGAGCACAGTTGCACACCCAAGCGCTGAACATTGGAATCAACAGGAAGGCTATTTTAAAGAATTTTCCATAGGTGAACAGATATTTTCGTAGGTAGCCATTGTGACCACAGCCTTTCCCAATGCATACTTGGCTGGTTTGAGATAGTTTCGGATAGAACTTGATAGGTAGAAGCCACCGAGCATCTTCCTGAGGATGACAAACTCCATGCTTGAAAATCAGCATCTAGAGTGAGAGTAGTGTTAATAATAGTAGCCTTGATAGGTGCTGGCATAAAACTGTCAAGTAGTTCCATTTCCTCTCTTGGGGTATGCAGCAGGAAATCATTAACAGTGATAAGGGGGTTAGGAATGCTGTTAGTAGGAACAAAGTCAGCCAGACATTGATTTCCAATCCAGTGATCATACCATAAGTTTGTGAGTTTTCCATCCCCGATGATGACCTTTTGAAATTGGAGAACAAGATTTTTTGCCTTGATCCAGCTTCTTCTAGCAAGACCATTCATACTGTTGAAATGCACATCCCTCAAATGTCTCTGACCAATATACTTAGCTCTGAAGAAAGTGGCCCACAAGGAATTTGAATGCAAAGCCTGCCATAGCATCTTAACTCTTAAGGCTATGTCCATTTGCCTAAGTGACATAATGCCAAGGCCTCCCTATGAAATAGGTCTGCAAATAAGATCCCATGATCTCCAGTGCCTTTTATTCCCATTCGGGGAAGAGCCCCAAAAGAAATTTGCAAAGGACTTCTCAAGCAAAAGGTGTGTTCCTGAGTAGAGGGGTGAAGTGGAGAGGGAATAGATTGGAATAGAAGTGAGCACATGCTTAATCAAAATCAACTTTGCACCTTGAGAAAGTAAGCTGGATTTCCAACCAGAAATTTTCTTTTGAATGGATTGTATAATACCAGCAAAATGAACTTTTTTACGTCGGCCTAGAACCAGAGGAAAGCCAAGATACTTATGTGGGAAGCTATGTCTTGTGAAGCCTGTGAGATTGGAAATCCGAGTTGTAATGGAAATGTTAATCTTTGGATGCAAAAAGAAGCCACTCTTACTAATATTAATAAGCTGACCTGATCCCATTTCATAAGTCTTGAGAATTTTTAATAAATTCCTGACAGAGATAAGGCTGGCCTTAGTAAAAATCAGGGTGTCATCGGCAAATAAAAGATGGGATATTGTGGGACACCTCCGAGGCCCTTGGAAACACTCAATTTGTCTATTTAGATGAGCTTCCATATTACAGTCGCTAAATCATGATATAGCGCCACTGGCTTGGTCGCCAATTCCTTCTGGCGTCCAAGTCACGGTCGCTAATTACTTGGCAGAGACAGACTTCTCAAAAGAGGCCAGAAACAGTGCTCTATGAGGGTTAAACATCACGTTTCTCTAGAGTGACATGACAAATAAGGGTTCAAGGGTTTTTAGGGTATAACCTACTCGGCTACCTTGAGGGAATTCAAGACTAGCGTAGACTTACGGAGGTCTAAATGAAGAAAGTACCAGTCTGAAGGAAGGAATATCCCACGGAGGGTCCAATCTTCACCAAGAGTTGAGTGTGTAAACGATAAAGTAAAACATGGACCAAGTCTCAGATATGAGACAGTGGTGCCGAAGATCCAACAGTCTAGGATCAAAACGAGCAGAGAAAATACCTAGAAGAAATCTACGTCCATACAATGGTCGCCCATTGAAATTGGCACCCACTGTCTAGCCGTCCATTCATTAATTTTCATCTATAATCACGGTGCTCATTCCTTTTTATTTTTCTTTTTATATATACATTTTTTAGGAATAGCGACTTTTCAAACGGGCGCATATTCTTTTCTTCAGGAATTTGCGCTTGATCAACTGGGCGTACATTCCTTACTAATTTTAGCATTTTTATTCCTTTTTTAGAATTTACAAGAAATAACGCCTCTTTAAGAGGGTGCAGGTTCTGGAATGTGCGACTGTTTGTCTTGTCGTAATTTTTTTTACCATATCTTTTGGGACCAATTTGCGCCTGGGTACACGGGCGCATGTTTAAATAGGCGACAGGGCTATGGCCGCCCTTTTCCTTTAACATTTTACGCTATAACGCATCGCATGGATGCGCTTGCAGACTCAAGGAACTGTTCATTTCTGGTTATTACTGTTCATTAGGGGATGAACAGTGCTACTTTCCATTCTAATGGAATTTTGGAAAACTAAAGACATGATACTGAAGAAAAAATTATGAGGAATCTAGAAACATGCATACTGTAATCTTTACACATCAGGTTTCATACTTATTAACTTTTAGAGATGGGTCAATTATTAAATCATGTTACATGAAATAGCGATAGTGTCGTAGTCGCACATTAATTTATGACTTAGTAGATGGTCGCCAAGTCAGATTTGGTGCCCCTCT
The DNA here is from genome assembly GCA_022559845.1 of Amorphophallus konjac. NCBI lineage: Eukaryota > Viridiplantae > Streptophyta > Magnoliopsida > Alismatales > Araceae > Amorphophallus > Amorphophallus konjac. Next base: position 342,012,497 of record CM040118.1, on the reverse strand, counting down.
ACGTGGTCGTTCCTTAATAAGTGACCACTTATATGGTCGCTCAATCCTTTTCATGCAGTAACGATTCCAGACGTCCAATAATCACGTTTAAACATGCTATATATACAAGTAAAAAAGCCCAAAGCCCATGAAGGAATCTACATGCTCTAATGATCTAACATGATATCTATTTAGAGTTTTGCTTGGGAGATTGCCTACCTTTTGATGTTTAACGGACGAAGACGACGAGGAGGAGAGATAGCAGGAAGAAGAAGAAGAAGCCTTGCTTCCTCACTGCAACAACAACAGTAGCTGCAGCATGTTCAACAACGGCAGCAGAGGAAGAAGACGACTGCAGCAGCAGTAGCCCTCGAACGAAGAAGGAAGAAGAGGACACAGAACAAGGAGGAAGTCAGACGGCATCGACGCAGCACGAACCCATAGTAACAGCAAGAGCGCGATGGCTCTGCCATCACTGTGGGAGTTTATATTTATCGGGAGATAATCCAAACGTGGGTGCAAAGTCTTAATGGGACTTAAACTTCCCACAATAATAATCCTAACAGGTCTCCAGTTTCCCTCGTTAATCATTTCCCTGCCAAAACCTCTGCCACCAATCCTTGTTCGATCATAGAAAACCCTCAGCCATCCGTACAACCTTCGAACGTGTATTAGAGTTTAAATCCAATGTGAGAAAGGTTTGCTATTTAAATCCCATGCATATATGTATATGTATATGTATATGTATATGTATATATATATATATATATATATCCTCTGCCCTTATGTATTTATTTATATATACATACACTTAAGCCCAAACCGTAAGGCCCATTGGTTTCTTTATCATTTTGAGAATTCAAAATCCCACTAACTATATGTTTTAGAGTTATGATGGGTTTTTGGTTAATTAATAATGTTAACATTTAAATCTTTAGTAAGGCCCACTATCCATTTCTATTTTTTTATATCAAAATTTTATTCTGCATAATATTTCTATGACTAATATTATATGGTTGTTATATTCTTTATTTAAATTTTCAGGTTGATACACCCTCCCCCACTTAAAAGAATTTGGTCCCCAAACTCACACGATTTTCTTTCCATAATAGTGGGATACAATCACCATATTTAAAACATGTATTCTAGCTAGATCCATTCTCATAACATGCTAAGAACTAAGATCACCGTATCCAATAGGATGGGTTGGAGTTACCTTCCAACGCTTGAAGTCTACCCTGACACTTTGGTCCGCCTTGTTGTTGCTCTCGCGTCACTTGCTCCTTTAAAAGTGGACAACATGCAATTCTATGATCTTCACTTCCGCAACGAATACACTTCCCAAGTTTGTACCAACAGCCTTTCGGTTTGTGCTCTCCTTTCTTGCAATGCTCACTTTTTTCCTTGGCCGGAATAATTTGTTGATCATCATTCCGGGGTTTCTTGTCCTTCTAGGAACCGTTATCTCCATTGGACCTCTTCTTGCCATTCACGGGTCCCCTATTCTTAGATCAATTCGCTAACTCCTTCTTGGCAATTTCCCCTTTGATTCTTTCCATCATATCCATAACATCTTCCAATAGTTGTGCCTTCCTAACCATCTCTGTGTAAGTTTAAATTTCTAACGGAGCTAATTGAGGAATAAACTCCACCTTCAAGCCATTCATAAATCTCTTTGCCCTCATCTTCTCTGTACAGACTAGATGTGGTGCGTATCAGGCCAATCTAGAAAACTTTACTTCATAATCCACTACCGATAAACTACGTTGTTTTAGTGCCGTAAACTCAATTTCCTTCTTCTCTCGAATTCTCTCCGAAAAATATTTCTCATTAAAGTGTTCCAAGAACTCATCCCAAGTAACTTGGTCATTGGGCAACATAGCTTCCATGGACTCCCACCATTCCCGAGCATCCTTTTCTAATTGATAAGTCCCCAAAAGTACCTTCTCTTGGTCGGTACATTGCATAACCTTGAAAGTTCTTTCTATTTCTTATACCCAATCCTCCACCTCATCCGGGTCGGTAGACCCACTAAACTTCGGGGGATTCATCTTTTGAAACTTCCGATGAAAATCCCCAGCTCCATGCTGAGCTCCGCCTTGTGCAACTTGTTGCAATGCCTGAGTAAATCCTTGGACGGTGTGCTGCATCTCTCTCCATGGAGCTCTCTCAGCAGCCATTTTTGCCTACAAAAAAAGTTTTTAAAAGTAATTATTTCTCATATCTTGACATTAATGTAACGTAGATGAGACGTGTTTTATCGCTTAGTCCATAGCTCTACCCAATCTCACAGAATTCCTATAGGGTAATTGACAAGGACAACTTGATCTATAACTTGGACTTAATTACCTAGGGATTTAGAAAGCCTAGGCTCTGATACCACCTTCTGTCACGTCCCGAACCGATAGCAGCGGAACATGTCGATTGCTCGGAACGTGGCAGTTAAATAGTCGTGTCAATAAGAACATAGCCAAGACAAGATATAATTGAACAAAATAGAATTTCATTTCGAATATAAGTTTATTACCATTTAGACCCAATAAAAGAAAGACTCAATAAAGGAAAATTACAAGAGACTCTTGACTAGACTAATCTTAACATAGACACAAGATAACCAGACTCGGAGGTTCAGCTAAGTTGTCGGAGCACTCTTCACTCTTGCCCTTGCCCCTCTTGGTCGTTCTCTTCATCACTATGCGCATTACCTGAAAAACATTGAAAAATAATAGGTGAGCGAACGCTCAGTAGGTCTTAATATCTCAAGCTCCAAGCTAGCTTTAAGTAATTAACAAGTTAACATGAACATGCAAGTCATGCAAGGTATCGTAAACGAGAACTATAATGGCACGGGCTTGGACAATAAATCGGAGACAATATTTAAAGATTGTAGACATGACAATAGATAGTTTCAAGTGCTATAAAGACAATAGATAGATGGGACAATAACTCCAAGAATAATCATGACAAGATATCAAACTTTTCAATAAGGTTTTCAAGAGCGTTCATGATGTGACAATAACAATCGTTTCAATAAGGCATTCACTTTCACTAGAGCATATCACGTAGCTTTCACTTTATAGGATTGGCCATATGTATAAAGAAGTTCAATTATTCGAGTAGTGATCACTTATGGAATGTCATAGATCAATCTTGCTTTTGGTTGGTTCAATGCCAAACCCGATCAATCATGATACCGGTACACGTTTGGACTTTGCCTTGCCCATGGAATTAGATCCGGACCCTGTCACTTTTCTTTCTAGCATTGAGTGTCAATTTGTTGGACCAATGGCCCCTTTTTGTGTCTAGACCAATTCAACTTAAAATAATGGCCAAAGAGTTCCAAGGATCATTCATGTAGGAACACTAAGGTAGATTCATGGAATAGAGATTCCAAGAATAGACTTTTGACAAGGATAGTATGATGATACATGAAACCAAGACACTCGTGAAATCTGGGTAATTGGCGTCCACTCAGTCGCCATCAATTACAGAAATAGCATCCACTATAGGGTCACCCATTCCTGTGAACAACATGATGAAATAGCGTCCATATTACGGTCGCTAAATCATGATATAGCGCCACTGGCTTGGTCGCCAATTCCTTCTGGCGTCCAAGTCATAGTCGCTAATTACTTGGCAGAGACATACTTCTCAAAAGAGGCCAGAAACAGTGCTCTATGAGGGTTAAACATCATGTTTCTCTAGAGTGACGTGACAAATAAGGGTTCAAGGATTTTTAGGGTATAACCTACTCGGCTGCCTAGAGGGAATTCAAGACTAGAGTAGACTTACGGAGGTCTCAATGAAGAAAGTATCAGTCTGAAGGAAGGAATATCTCGTGGAGGGTCCAATCATCACCAAGAGTTAAGTGTGTAAACGATAAAGTAAAACATGGACCAAGTCTCGGATATGAGATAGTGGTGCCAAAGATCCAGCAGTCTAGGATCAAAATGAGCAGAGAAAACACCCAGAAGAAATCTACGTCCATATAGTGGTCGCCCATTGAAATTGGCGCCCACTGTCTGGACGTCCATTCATTACTTTCCGCCTGTAATCACAGTGCTCATTCCTTTTTATTTTTCTTTATATATATATGTTTTTTGCGATTAGCACCTTTTCAAATGGGCGCACATTCTTTTCTTCAGGAATTTGCGCCTGATCAACTAGGCATACATTCCTTACTAATTTTAACATTTTTATTCCTTTTTCAAAATTTACAGGAAATAGTGCCTCTTTAAGAGGGCGTAGTGTTGGATCCCCTAGTTGATTTTGGTAGTTAAGTTTCCATGATAACAAATCTTGTATGTATGTGTCCTTGAAAAAGTTTATTGAAGATTGCTAACCAATGTGTTCATACTTCGATTAACTTATTTTACAGAATCAATGGAGTGACTTATGATGATGCAAGTCGACTTCAGCTCAAGGGAAGTTGACTTCTGACTCAGGCAAAGTCGACTCTTGTTACAAGGGAAGTCGACTTATGGTGGCATTTTCTGTTTGGACTTTTGGGAGATTGAAGCAAGTCGACTTGTCCTTCAAGGGAAGTTGACTTGGATTGATATGCTATGAATATGCCCTTATGTGTTTGATCATGTGGATTTGAGTCTTGATGAATGTTTTAGTTTAATATTGATAAAAGAGATTGAAACTTGTGTGTTTGATTTTCATGCATATCATACATGCATTTGTGAAAGCAAAAAGTGTACTAATCATATATGTGAAATTGGGTCTTCATGTAAATCACTCTTGAGATCTAATGCATATTTCTCATATCATCTTGATACATAATGTTGAATCAACGCATGAAAAACTTGGTAGAAAATTGGAGACATGGTGCTCACATCTTGCTCATACATATAGCTACAAGCTCTTGATGATTGGCTGTCATAGTTAAGTTGTCAAAGGGTTTTCGTGCATGATATTCATGTGTTTTTAATGGGCTTTGATGTTTATATCTCATGGTTTTATTCCTTCACATGTTGGAGGTTAATCCATCACTTTCTCTTATTGTTCATCACTTCTGCACTATTTTCGGTCGACCATTTAAGGGTCTTCGGTCGACCAATTTAAATAGCATGCAAAGGAAAATTTCTGCCACCGAGTTCGTTCGACCGACCGGAGGCGTCCGGTCGATCGATTCTCCTAGGTTGTGCCAGTTTGAAACCCGTAACATTTCGGTCAACCGACCCCTTTCGACTGGTCGACCGAATACGGTGGGCGGCAGAGTTTCTTTGTGTTCGAAACCCATTAAACACGATCCGTTTTAGCTCATATTTGACCCTCTTACCCCTAGGGCATTCATACACCTGTTAGATATATATTGAAGGGGTTTTAGCATGCGTTTTAAGGTCTTTTCTTACTTCTCTTGTGGGTGTATAAATAAGTTGCGAATTTGGAGAGATATATCGAGTGTGCTAACATTTCTATCTATCCTTGCAGAAGAAGAAAGGGAATAAGGAGAGGAGCAGAGGATGATCTATGGATATCATCAACATCCTTACATTTCTGGAGATCGTGATAGAAGACTAAAAGAAGCGGATCGAAGAGAGGAACGCGTCGACATTCAAATCAGTGGCATCCGGCTTCCCTCCGACCCAAGCATCAAAAAAGATCATCTACAGCCCTTTCTACCTATGGGGATCTATTTCTTCCACTTTTTTACATCTATTCCAGTGATTTACATTCGGTTTATGAGCATGTATTGATCAGATCTTTATTTTTCAAACTCCGACTCTGTGAGTGTGTCGAACCATCTGCGAACGGATGTGGTTTATTGTGCTGCGGAGTTGCAGCTCGTGTGTGTGTGTTTAGATCCATGGTGCATCGTGTGGGAGATGACGTCTCTGTGTCTTTGGAGCGAAAGCTCTGTGCGCTTCAATTCGAAGCGAGTGGATCCTCACCGTTTTTGTGAGGGGTGGACGTAGGGAGCCCGTCGTGGTCCCGAATCACCTAAAAAATCTATCTCGCATCTTGTTTGAATGTGGTTTGTTTGTTTATCTTAATCATTTTGATCGTGTGTGATCGGTAAGCTTGAGGGAATTGATTTCTTCAAAGCGTTTAATTCATTTGATCAAATTCCGTGTTGATAGCTAATTTCATTCCGCTACGTAATTTTAAAAAACTACCATTGCGCTTGGTGGGGACAATTCAACCCCCCTTCTTGTCCATACGTGCATCTAGGAACAATAATCTGGTATCAGAGCGGGTCTCTGATTTTTAGGACGACCTCACGGTTGTAGAGCAAAGATCCTTTGCTATGGCCAACAAGGGAATGCTCCCCGAGGGACATTCAATCCATCGACCACCCTTCTTTGATGGTACGAATTATGCCTATTGGAAGAATAGAATGACTGTGTTCATGCGAGCACATGATTATGATACTTGGAGAGTCATCAGTAAAGGTCCTTATGTTTTACCTCCGAATGAAGATGAATGGAAAGGTAAACACATTAAGAAGTCATGTGCAAATTTTAGAGCTATGAATATTATTCAATGTGTAGTACATCCAAATGAATATTCACGTATATCTATGTGTTCATCTGCACAGGAAATATGGAACAAGCTGAAGGTCATTTATGAAGGTACTTCAGAAGTATGGGAGACAAAGGCAAACCTACTAGTTCGGGAATACAAGCTATTTGCAATGGAGCCCGACGAGAACATAAGTGAGATGTATGCAAGGCTAAGTGAGATCACGAACAACTTAAAAGCCTTGGGAAAAGAGTATTCAAACCAAGATTTGGTCAGGAAGGTGCTGCGGTCACTCACATCATAGTGGCACACAAAAGCGACAGTCATCGAGCATTCGAAGGATCTCACCACCCTCACGGTGGATCAATTGATCGGGTCATTGATGACTTACGAAATCAAAATCATGAAGTCAGTTCAGGAGGAAAGTAAGAAGAGGAAATTGATTGCACTGAAAATTAATCCAGGATCGTCCGAAGAAAGTGATGGGAACTCCTATGGACAGTGATGAAGAAGAACTAATGGCTCTTGTTACAAGGAAAGTTAGAAATTATTTCAGAAGAGCTAGAAGAGATGGAAGCTTTCCGAGAAGATTCATGAGGAGAAATGCTAACAAGAAAGGTGTGCTGAGCAAGAAAGAAGAAATCATATGCTATGAGTGTAAGAAAGTCGGCCGCATGAGGGGTCAATGCCTCGAGCTCCAAAAGAAGCTGAAAAAGAACAAGCCAAAGAAAGGAAAAGAGATGAAGGCAACGTGGAGCGATGAGGATTTGGATAGCTCAAGATCTGAAGGTGAGAAGAATGAGCTGGACGAGCTGGTCCAGAACTTGTGCTTGATGGCGTATGAAGAAGATACTGAGGTAAATTCTCATTCCGAAAACCTTACTGCTAAGCATTGGCAGTTAGCATACACTGACATTTATCAGAAGTATAAAAGGTCCAAAAATGATGTCAATAAGTTGAAAAAGAAGTTTCATGATTTGATTAATTTTGCAAATCCATGTGATAGATGTAATTTCTTTGAAATGCAAGTTGAAAGATTCAAAGAAGAAAAAGAAGATTTTCAATCTAAAATGACTTTGTATGAACATGAATTGGCATGCTTGGAAGCTGAAAAACAGAATGCTTATGAAAACATGGAAAACTTTAAAATTGAAAATGATGAATTGGTAAGGGAGTTGGATGAACTCAAATTAAAATTGAATGAGTGTGAGAAATGAAAGAAAGAATTAGAAACCAACTTAAATACCATGAATGATGAACTGAGAAAATTAAAAGATGTTGTTCAAAAAGAATTGAAAGGAAAAGAGAAAACATTTGAACTTGGTGAGACTAGCAATGGAAATGCTAGGAATGAGAAGAGAGATGTGGGACACTCACCCACAAAGAAAAATTATTGTATCCCTATGATTTTGATGATGGCAAACACTATGACTAATTATGAGCATGATGTCATATGATTTGTTTCTGATGATACAAACACTATGATTCATATATGCTTCACTGTGCATGTGTCTCTCTAGTTCTGGACAAGATTAATGCATAACGATCACCATGTAGAGAAGGTCTGTGCACATGTGTTTTTTTCTATGTATTCAGGATGATGCACATTTCATTTTTCTGTGTATAGAAGGTCGATGCATGTTCAGGCTTTAGTCATATAAAGTCGGTGCACACACTGTTCAAGTCTGTGCACATCATGCCTGCATAGAACTCAAGTCGGTGCATATCACTGTTCACACCTTCACATAGGTCGGTGCACATGTTGTCTAAACTGCATGCATATAAAGCTCAAGCACATTTGCTCGCCGGGTCGGTGCACAATTGCATGCTCACTTAGAAGGTCGGTGCAACACTTCTATATACTGCATTGCCAAGGTCGTTGCATACTTTGTTAGACTCATATAAGGTCCGTGCACAATTAGTTTTCATGCACAAAGGTCGGTGCATACTCGCCTTGTGTCTATAAAAGGTCGGTGCATATTTGCTTTGCATGTTGTCATGAGGTCAGTGCATATTTGCCTTGATCAGTTATAAGGTCGATGCACATCTTGCATCATGCGCATAGGAGGTCGGTGCACCTTGTCATAATGCATCATCTAGGTCTAAGGGCTTGCATATGTTTTGTTCACTAGAGTCGGTGCACATTGTGCCCTGCACACATTGAAGGTGGGTGCACGACTACCCTATGGAAAACAAGGTCGGTGCATGTTGGCCTTTGCACAACTCAAGGTCGTTGCATACTTTGCTAGTATGTATATTAAGTCGGTGCACTCTGCATAACTGCATACATGGTCGGTGCATGGTTCTATAGAGTCAACGCCAGTTGCATCATACATAACAAGGGTCGATGCTAGTTGTGTTTTTCACACAGTTAAGGTCGACGCTAGTTCTAGGGTCGGTGTAACACCCTCAATTCTGTCACGCCCCGTACTCTATACCGTCGAGATATTATCCGCTTTGGCCTACCGGCCTTACGGTTTTGTCCCTTTCTAACAATGATTCGCTCTAGGATGGAGGACTTCCCGGGAGGTCACCCATCCCAGTACTACTCCCCATTAAGCACGCTTAACTTCGGAGTTCTTTTCAAAAATTGAGTCGATACTTCAGAAGGCGCCTCGGTGATATAGAGTACAACTGAGCTATATTTGAGGGTGTTACAATCTACCCCTCTTATATAGGCGACGTCCTCGTCGCTGGGCACATATAGCACGCAATCACGCAATTAAACCCCTAGGCAGGTAGGACTCTAGAGGTGGCCCCTACTGGCTCAAGAGGTGGCTCCCACTATGTAGCACTTTGTCCCATTGTGAGTTCAAGAGGTGGCTCCCATAGCGTAGCACTTTGCCCTACATGGCACTTAGTTACCATCTTCCGGCTGGGGTATGGCTCTGATACCACCAAACTGTCACGTCCCGACGCGGAATATCGGGACTGGCAGTAGAAAATGCTAGTAATGATAACATGCTAAGCTAAGAATTTACATAACGTCGTGAATAGAAATAACTCCAAATCTATTACAATAGCCATCAAATCAACTTAAACATAATCAAGCATAACCTCTACTTGACTCCATTACAATAACTAACACAAGCTCTAAGGTATAGCTCGATGTAAAACAATTATAACAATCTCAACATATCTATTAGCTGATACACTCCAAGTCATCACTCTGCCCCATTCCCATCCATCTGTGAATCTTCACCTGAGTTGCCTGGAAAAGGGGGGAAACAACTATATGAGTGAATGCTCAGTAGGTAACAATAGGCAAGTGTAAGTAATTAACCAATTAATTACATATTTATATGAAATAGAAAGAAAAGAAATGACGATCAGATGAAACAACATTAAAAAAAGTGCTAAAGAACGAAATGGAATAACACTATGGCAGGATGATTTAACTACAAGAATTGCAAGTTTATGAACAATATAAATAACAGGAAATTGTAGGAGATTGGCCAATAAGCAAGAATATAACCAAGTCGAACACGATTCAAGTAAGAGATTAAGAGATCATTGTCATAGACATCACGCTAGTCATGCACTCGGTGCAATGCATCACCATGTCATTACAAACTCCCATGGGCACAAGTACTTTTCGGGCGCTCTCCCCAGGACCAGACTGAGCCCCTATGATGCGTTGGCATTGATTTATTGGATCCAAGATCCCAAGTTGTCTAGACTTTAATCAAGTTAAAATGGCCAATTACAATCAAGTACAAACTTACCTCGGAACATCCCAAGGCTAAGTTGAAGAGATACTGTCCAGAATTTCTATCTAGGAGTTTAAGTTATCAAGAACCATCATGTTATTGGATTCAAAATCATAAATCACGGAGAAAACTCGTCTCTGGGAGATAGGCGGTCACTACTAGGCCGCGCAAGCACTGGGCGGTCAATTGTGAGCTGCTCAAGAACTGGGCTGGAGATCAGTCTCCACGAGGTCAAGGTTGAACTGATGATTAAGGGCCACTCAGAAGTTGGACGGTAATTACTGGGCCGCGTAACTCCGCTGAACGGGCAATACTGGACAGCACAAGATACAGACGGTCAAAAATAAGCCACGCAGGGCCAGAAGGTAAGAACAAGATATACGGGCAACATTGGTCCGCTCAATGGAAGGACGGTCCAATATGGGCCGCCTGTAACATGGACGGTCCAATATAGTCCACGCAACACATGGCCTATCAATAAGTTGGAAATTCACCCAAGTGGGCTCCCGGGGTACCATAGATAGGGTGGAACTGAACCAGACTCCAGCCCACTGTCTGTTGGTCGGCCTAGGGCTTACTAGGCTGATCAATTCGGGGTTTGGTCGAAGATGGATCAAGGATTAAAGACCAAGGTTAATTGGCAATAACCAGAATCGAACAGTCTCTGGTTGGCCGTGCAATGATATAGGCGGTCCACTTATGGCCGCGCAACGATATAGGCAGTCCACTTATGGCCGCTAAATCTCTGTCAGGTCCGAAGGCATTATGGAGTTGGGCGGTCAGTAGGGTGCCGCTGAGTACGTTGAACAGTTGAAGACTGGCTGCGCTTAGGTTGAGCGGTCAGGGATCTACCGCGTGCCTGTAGAGACGTAACAATAGTAAAACAGTTGAACGGTCGAAATCCGGCCGCTTATAAGGATATGCGATCTGTCGCAAGGCCATCTAAACCAAAACAGGGGGGTCAGGGAAACGATCGGAGATCGAAGCCTAGGACCTAAGTAATATTCCTAGGCTCTCTAAGCTATAGGATCCTAAGTGATATCATAGGATCTATAACCTTGTTATAAGTCTAAGGACCCAACCTGGTGAGATTTGGGTAGAAGACTGGGGATTAGTTAATAATCTAATTGCATGATTATCCATTCTTAATTGAACTTAACATAACATATTCCACGTGTAGGCTTTGCAATGGCAGGAGAACGCGCGGAATGGAGGAACTTGCAGCGTACGGTTCAAGGACTTACTAAGGCTTTGCAATAAGTGGCCCAAGGAGGAGCTATAAACCATGGCACTGGCGACCTTTATCGAAACTTTCGTGGGATGAATCCCTTGCGATTTGGTGGCTCAACTGACCCTGATGAAGCCGAGCACTGGCTTCAAGAGATAGGGAGGATTTTTGAAGTGATGCAATGCAGCGATCAAGAACGTGTCCTCTTGTTGACCTTTCAACTTGAACGTGATGCGAGGACATGGTGGGACGCAGTGAAGGCTAACCTTGGTGATAGACAAGTCACATGGGAAGAGTTCGAGGAATTCTTCAATGGTAAATATTTTTCTAATAGAGTACAAGAGAAGAAGGCGGCTGAGTTTGCTACTTTGAAGCAATGAAATCTATCCGTAGCTGAATATGAAGCTCAGTTCTCTCGGATTGTTTGAGGAATTCTTCATAGGCCCAACAATTTAAGCTATGTATCAGCGGAATCCACACTCTAGTTGGAGTGTGGGGTGGATGTAGGTCTGGGGGACCGGACCACCTAAAAATCTTCTGTGCACTATGGTTTGATTGTTCATTCGTTTACGGTAGACGAATGTCTAGGTTCGCTTTCAATCAAGTCTGCCTGAGTGACTCTTGAATGCATTGAATACCTAGAGTGTTTCTGTAAGCTGCACAGTTGCTGCCATGTAGTCCACTGCATAGACCTACGACCTGTTCTTTGGTGTGCCTCAACATAGCTCACAGTCAGCCACCAAGTGTTTGATCATGTGCTTCATATTTAATTTAAGTCAATCAGTATTTAATTCTGCATAGCTTACTAATTAGAGCTTAAATTGGGTAGAATTTTTAAAGGGAATTTATTCACCCCCTCTCTAAATCCGTGTGTGCACCATTGCACCTAGTCCTCACAAACTAACAATTGGTATCAGAGTGGGTCTCTAAATTTTAGATCAAACAATCTGTAGAGGGTCCTGTCATTTTGTGTTCGGTGTTCTGCTGTGTTGATTTGGTGCTTTGCTTTGCAACAGGTTTAGTTCGGTGCATATCTTATATATTGTCTTCTAGTCTTTAGATCTAAATTTGTTCAGTTATTTTTCAATGGCTCATCCACCGATCTTCAGTGGTAATGATTTTGATTTATGGTTAAAAAGCTTGCATAGATATGTAAAATCAACTGATCCTGATCTATGGAAGGTAATTGTTCATGGTCCACATAAACTATCAAAAGATAAATCTAAATGGACTAATGAGGATAGACTAAGAAATTCTGACAATGTTAGAGCATTAGATCTGATGATAGGTCGGTGCACATCTTGCATCATGCACATGGTAGGTCGGTGCACCTTGTCGTAATGCATCATCTAGGTCTAAGCACTTGCATATGTTTTGTCACGCCCCGACGTGGAATATCGGGACTGACAGTAGAAATAATTAATAATAATATGTTGATTTACAGACATGATATGCTAACGCTACGGGTCAACACAAACACCATGAATAGAAAATAACTTCATTCACTAAATATCACTTAAATAATCCATATTCCAATCACATAAACCCACTAAAACAAACTTTCAACTTAACATCCACTTGACACTATTACAATTGCTAACTTCGAATTACAATTCTTCCTCTACACACTCTAAAACATAAATAGACACAAACAACTATGACTGGCTCCACACACTTCTAACAGGTTCACTCCATGGCCATCACTCTTGCCTGTCCCCATTAGTCTGTGAATCCTCACCTGAGCTACCTGAAAAGGGGAACAACTGGGTGAGCGAACGCTCAGTAGGTAATAACAGGCAAGTTTAAGTGATTAACCAATTAATTACAATTATATGCGAGAAAATAAGTAACGAAACAAAATGACGATACGACGAAACAACATAATAAAGAGAAGGCAAGATCATGATAAAACTGGAAATTGGCCAACAAGCAAGAACTATCCAAGTCAAGAAAAAATTCAAGTAATAGATTATTGTCGTAGACATCACGCTAGTCATGCACTCGGTGCAATGCCTCACCATGTCATTCAAACTCCCCGGGGCACAAGTACTTTTCAGGCGCTCTTCCCAAGACCAGATCGGGCCCTTATGATGCGTTGGCATTGATTTAATGGATCCGAGATCCAAGTTATGTCTAGACTTTAATCAAGTTAAATGGACAATAATGTCAAGGTATAACTTACCTCGGAGAATTCCAAGAGTAAGTCGAAGAGATATTTTGACCAGAAAGTTCAAATTATCAAGAACCAGTCAAGTCCGTGAATTCAAACATAATAACCACGGAAAATAATTTCCATAGGATACACGGTCCATTTTGGGCCGCTCAAATGAAAGGACGGTCAATAATGGGCCGCTCATGGCTAGAAAAGCTGGAAGCCCAAGAACAAGGTAAACGGTCCTTTCAGGGCCGCTCAATGGATGAACGGTCCAATAAGACCCGCTCTAATATATGGACGGTTTTAATCAGACCGCTCAACTGGGCCTAACTAGAAGACTAGAAATCCACCCAAAATGGGCTCCGGGCTGCCATAAGTGGGGCAGAATAGAACCAGGGTCCAGCCCACTCTCCACTTGACAACCTAGGGCTTATTGGGTAGATCCAAACATGATTTGGTCGAAGATAGAACAAGGTTAATCTACCAATGTAAGTGGCACTCGGCCAAGGAATGCACGGTTCATAATGGGCCGTCTATTGAGTTAAGCGGTTCGATTCTAACCGTTCAAAACTCAGTCACTCCACATTGAGCCGTGACTCACAGCACAATAATTCAAGCAGTTCGATCACATAAACAAGTTTAGGTTTTGGTGGTACAACATGCCCGGCGTCCTAGTGGGAATCCCAAGCTCGCGGGGGCTTACGGAGGTCCCGTAATGAAGGTCCTAGTCCGACGGAAGGAATATCCGGTGGAGAGTCCCAACCATTACAAGGAAATGAGACTATCAAACCATCGAAAACCAAGTATAGCGGTCAGTCAATCCTACCGAAGTAGAATGACTGTCAAACAATCCTAATAGTTTTATGAAATCATGTTTGAATTTAACATATTGAAATAAGTCAAGGCCATGATGAATCAAGATCAAGTGAAAACAACCTAGCATAATTCCTGATTGTGTACTTCCATAAGTTCCAGTTGTCATGTGGATTGCTAACTTTCCATTAACCATAAATTTACTAAGATAAATCATGCTAAAAAGAAAATAAGCAGTTCTGTATAGTTGGGCGGTTCGTACAGAACCGCTCACTGGCCTCAGCGGTAGCACGACAGGCCGTTCACACCCTCTCAGGTCCGAAGGCCTGCTGGTGATGAGCGGTCTGTAATGTGCCGCTGGGAACAGTGCACGGTCTGGGACTGGCTGCTTAAAGGAATGGGCGGTTAGGATTACACCGTGCAATCTACAACACCAATCGAAGGTAAAACATATGGACGGTTGAGAACAGGTCACCTATAGAATATGGGTGGTCTATCGAGAGGCCGCGCAAGTCAGATCAGTCCGCCGCCCCTTCGCCTTGCCCGTCTCCGGCGGGGTTGGCTAGGGTTAGCAATGATAGCTAAATACGCACAATATAAAGCATGAAAATTAGGGCTTTTATAGTCAATAGAACACGCATATAATTTTATACAAGATAGCATGATCAATTTAATGGTTAGTGCCTATAATCCCTACATAAATCGAGATGGAACATAGTTAACCCTAGTTCTAGCATGCTTCCACAAAAACTCGAAATCCTAGCAGGATACTAGATGAAATTTAGAACTTTCTAGATCAATGGAAAGAGGACAGGACAACGCTTCTATTGATATATAATAGTTAGGGTTTGGCTTGCTATCACCTACCTTAATCAAAGGATGAAGGAAGAAGAGGGAAGCCGATCGCGCTAGGTACACACCGTCGATGATCATCGAAATCCACCCTCGATCAAGCTCCTCTCCGGCTGCCACAACTTCTAAACGATTCTAGGGTGGCTAAGGATTATTTTTATAGGTTCAATTGGGTCTGGGGAGTCCTAATCGCGAAGATAGAGTCCTTGCACCGCGGACGTGCGAGATTCGTGCGAGACCAAGTCAATCCGCCACTCCGCCGCCAAATACACGTCCTAGAGTTAAGGTTTCGGAGTTTAACAAGAGGGGAAATGAAGAGTTGATCCTTACCGTTCATTTGCATCCGATTTCAGATTAATTGGTTTAGTATTGGGCTCGAATTTCGCGTTTTAAGGTCCGATTAGGCTAAGTGTGGTTTTGGGCCTTAATATGCTAATTCGGCTTATTTATGGATTTTATTTGTGCTAGTCATAGAAGATAATTTTTCTTAACGTTTCATCCTCTACAAGATTCTAATTTTTCTAGATTTTTAAAAACTGTTCAAAATTTTACTTATCCTATTTCTTAAGGAATTACTTATTAATTTCTTAAAATTTTTATTTTTAATAAATCGGGGTACTACATGTTTTGTTCACTAGAGTTGGTGCACATTGTGCCCTTCACACATTGAAGGTGGGTGCACGACTACCCTGTGGAAAACAAGGTCAGTGCATGTTGGCCTTTGCACAAGTCAAGGTCATTGCATACTTTGCTAGTATATTAAGTCGGTGCACTATGTATAACTGCATACATGGTCAGTGCATGGTTCTATAGAGTCAACGCCAGTTGCATCATGCATAACTAGGGTCGGTGCTAGTTGTGTTTTTCACACAGCTAAGGTCGATGCTAGTTGTAGTTCATGCATAGCTAGGGTCGGTGCTAGTTGTGATCTTACACAGCCGAGGTCGACGCTAGTTGCATCTCATACATACTGAAGTCGATGCTAGCTGATGTTGTATCATGTGTTAAAGTTAGTGTTAGCTGGTGTGCGCTATGCATCAAGGTCGATGCTAGTCAAGTAAGGCAACTGTGTCTCATGCATCTATGTCGACGTTAGTATGTTGTGTCATGCATCAAGGTCATCGTTAGCATGTTGTGTCTTGCATTCTAGGGTTGGTGTTAGTATGCATCACCCTACATCCAGGTCGATGTTAGCATTAATTTCATGCCCAATTCCACAGAATTCCCTGCATATTTTATCTATTTGATCTGAACATTCATTATGGGCATGACCATTGATTATTTCTCTCTTTCTATGACATATCTACATATAATGACAATGCATATTGACTTCTTACTATGTAAGCCAAGTATTTGATGGAATGCTTCTCAAATTGCTGACAGGAACTTAAGGTCACGTGAACTCAAAGTAAAGACTCGTGATCCAAGACTGATCTATTAATTGGAGATCTTGACACGTGGAAAGTGAAAGTGCTGAGATTACAACACATGGAAAGAAGAGATCCAGATCTGCGTGAAAGTTTTGGGCGAGAAATGTGGTTTCCATGTGGCCATCGCTGGTTGCCTATAAAAGGGGCCAGGTCATCCTCTTTCAAGTGAGAAAGAAGAAAAAAGAACTTAAAAAAAGGGTGAGCGGCAAAAAGCCAGCGGCAACCAGAGAAAGAGAGAAAGAAAGAGAGGGATATAGAATTGAAGAAAGTCAAAAAAAGAATCAGAGAGAGTTTTGAGAGTAGAGATCGTGAGAGAGTGAGTAGCTGTCTGTGAGTGAAATTCCAGTAGTTCGTGTGTTTGAAAAAGAAGAAGAGAGTGCAGCAGCAAGATCCAAGGAGGAAGGAGATCTATAGCTTCTTGATCAAATCCAAGCTACATTGCTCCAGAGCGAGCTATATTTTTTGAGCTTTAATTCTAGCTTTCTGTTGCTGATTTTTATCATTCCTATTTTTCATTTTACATTCCATTTCAGAAGCTATGAATCAGCGGTGGCATAAGCTGTAAGGCCCAGTGGTTTGAAGCTGTTAATCAGCGGTGGCAAAGCTGTATTGCCCAGCGGAGCAAGCTGTAAGGCCCAGCAGTTTAAGCTGTGTATCAGCAGAATCCACACTCTGGTTTTTTTTTTTTTGTAAAGCCCTGCCTAGAGATAAGGGGAGGAGTGGATTTTACCCACTCCATCACCTTTCCACTAGGGGGAAATTTTATAAGAATATGAATAAGCCAGATATTACAATTACATCACTCGAACGCTAGGCATGCCTAGCTTATCTAGCCGAGCTGTACACTTTATATGAGAGGGAAGCTCAAGATAAGAATAAAAAGAATTACATTTCAGAGTACATGTTAAAGAAGCCAATGAATCTGCCACAATGTTCCCTTCTCTGTAGATATGAGTGATGGAATCCTCATGAGTAAGAATGCTCCAGATCTCTCTGACATAGGTGAGGATGGACCAAGGACATTGGGCTTGTCTATTAATGATGTGGACAAGAGTTTTTGAATCACATTCAATAATGGTGGGCTTTGAAACAGTAGTTCTTAAGTATTTAATACCGTCCAGGAGAGCACGGGCCTCGGCAATGATACTGTTAGACATTCCATAGTAGTAGGCAAAAGCAAGAAGAATGCTTCCTTTGTGATCTCTTATGATCCCACCTCCTCCAGATTCACCATTTTGCTTTGAGGCACCATCCGTATTTAGCTTGAGGGATGGCCAAGGTGGACAAATCCATTTGATGGCCAGAAATTGATGGTGTCTACATTTAGAATTCAGCAGGCCAAAAGCTTCTAAAACTTTAATTTTACTGTGATTGGCTTCAGTAAGATCAGTAGCTTGGCAAATCTCCTTTACTTTGAAGTAGATTTTTTGGATGAGTCCCTATTTTGAAACTTCTTTCCCATCATACTTTGCAGAATTTCTAGCGCACCATATCTCTCACATGCCAATACCAATAGCTGCTAGAGTGAAGAGACCGAAGAGGGATTTCTGCTGAGAATTGCAGATAGTGTTTAGAATGATGGAACTAACAGAGTTTCCTTTAGTTTGCAAGCCTATGGAAGTAAAAAAAAAACTGAGTATGTGAAGCCCAATCACTCTGCATAAATAAATGGTTGTAGTCTTCAAAATGTGCTCTCTTGCAGCAGTAACATTTGGAACATAGGTGGATACCCACCCGTTGTATATTAGAATCCAGAGAGAGGCAACTATTAAGAATCTTCCACAGGTGGACTGATACCTTGGTAGGGATCCATCGGGACCACAACCGAGTCCATTGATTGTTGAATTGTAACCTGTTGCTATTGCAGATAAAATTGTAAGTGGAGGCTACACTACATTTCCCCGAAGAAGATAGGCTCCAAGCAACTAGATCCTGCTCCTGATTAAGATTTACATTCCTTAGAGCAGTACATATTTCAATAGGAAGGAACCTGCTTTGCAAAACTGAGTCTTCCACTGTCTGATGTAATAAATAGTCTCGGACAGTCAGACTATGGTTGGGAATATTATTTTCAGAGATAAAATCAGCAAGGGTGATATTACCTAACCATCTGTCATACCAGAAATTGGCATGACTACCATCACCCACAACCACCCTTTTATGTTGGATGATGAGGTTTTTCGCCTTAATCCAACACCTTTTATCAAAACCTCTCATGTTGTTGAACTGAACCTTGGCTAATGGACAGTTCCTAATGTACTTTGCTCTGAAATAAACAGCCCATAAAGAATTTGAGTGCAATGCCTGCCACAACATCTTTATTCTCAAAGCTACCTCCATGTGTCTAAGAGACATTATACCAAGGCCACCTTGCGAAACAGGCTTACAAATAGCTTTCCAAGATCTCCAGTGCTTCTTATTTCCTTGGGTTGATGAACCCTAGAAAAAATTTGCAAAAGCCCGTTCAAGAACTTGATGGGTGCCAATGTGAAGAGATGACGATGTTAAAAAATAAATAAGTAGAGAAGAGAGGACATGTTTGATAAGTACCAGCCTAGCACCCTGAGATAACAACCTGGATTTCCAGCCTGAAATACATTTATGAATTGTATTAATAATACCATTATAGTGGACCTTCTTGCATCTGCCTTTAACTAGAGGAACTCCTAGGTACTTGTGTGGGAATGAGTGCCTTGCAGAACCCGTTGCTTCCTGAATCTTTCTGACAGCTTTATTATTGCTTCTTTAGTGCATAATGAAACCACTTTTGTCTACATTTATCTTCTGTCCCGAAGCCCTTTCATAAGTTCTGAGAACTTTAAGAAGGTTCCTTACTGAAATAATGTTTCCTTTGCAAAAAATCAGTGTATCATCAGCAAAAAGAAGGTGTGATATATTCGGACAATTTCTTGGGCAAGCAAACCATTCAACTTGTCCACTAAGGAAAGCTTTGGTCAGTGATCTACTCAAAGCTTCTTCAGCTATAATAAACAGTGAGGGAGCAATGGGGTCACCTTGTCGGACCCCTCTTGTGGATATAAAGAAACCTGTAGGGACCCCATTTAGGAGAATAGAAAACCAATTGTTGTTCAACATTTTTTCAACAAGGAAGATGAATTGAGTACTAAAACCAAACTTGTGAAGAACAGAGAAAAGGAAATCCCACTCTAATCGGTCATATGCCTTAGCCATATCAAGCTTTAACATCACATTAGAACCCCTGGTTTTCTTACCCAGTTCATGGGTTAATTCCTGAGCCAGAGCAATGTTCTCAACTATTTGCCTTCCTTTTACAAATGCAGATTGTTCAGGGGAAATAATCTTGGGAAGAATGTTGGCTAATCTGCTTTTTATGATGGAGGAAATTATCTTGTAGAAGTAATTGCAAAGACTGATAGGTCTTAATTCAGATATCTTGGTGGCATTAACCTGTTTAGGGATCAAAGTGACTAAAGTTGCAGTGACATGTCTAGGAAGAGCTTCCTGGGAAATGAAGAACTCCTGAACAGCATTTACCATAGTAGTTGAGATGATATCCCAGGCTGAGTGATATAATGCACCTGAAAACCCATCTGGCCCCGAGGCACTGTCCTGGGATAAATTGAGAACATCATCATGTATTTCTGACTCAGAGGGGATAGCACAGAGTGTTTCATTGTCCAATTGATTTGCCATGTGAGGAATACAGTCAAGTAAATTATCCTCTATAAAATGGGCTTTAGTTGTAAATGCTTGATGAAAGTGAGTCACTGCAACCGAACGACCTAAAAATCTTCTGTTCACTATGGTTTGATTGTTCATTCGTTTACGGTAGATGAATGTCTAGGTTCGCTTTCGATCAAGTTTGCCAGAGTGACTCTTGAATGCATTGCATACCTAGAGTGTTTCTATAAGCTACACAGTTGCTGCCGTGTAGTCCACTGTATAGACCTACGACTTGTTCTTTAGTGTGCCTCAACATAGCTCACAGTCAGCCACCAAGTGTTTGATCATGAGCTTCAAATTTAGTTTAAGTCAATCAATATTTAATTCTGCATAGCTTACTAATTAGAGCTTAAATTGGGCAGAATTTTTAAAGGGGATTCATTCACCCCCCTCTGAATCCGTGTGTGCACCATTGCACCTAGTCCTCACAAGCTAACAAAACTCATTTGTGAGAAATCAATTTCAAAAATCTTATGATTCATATTGTTATTCTTCTGTTGATCCATGCATGAACTCGTTTGTTAATAAGTCAAACATGCATAGGAAAAACTATTTTAGAAAGCCAAATGTCACTTGCTTTTATTGTGGAATGTTCGGCCACTCCATGCATGTATGTGATTTGATGAGGGTTGATGATGAGTACTTTGAAAGGAAAAACAAAATGTATGTTGTCCCAAAGGTTCTCGTATGGATAAGAAGGGGGGTTGAATTGTCCCCGCCAAGCACGATGGTAATTTTTCAAATTTAACGCATCAAATTAAATAACTACCAATGTAAATGATGATTGGACGAAATATAAACTATGAATAAATTAATTCTCTCAAGCTTACCGTTCTCACACGATCAACAAAAAGGATGTAAACAAGCAAACCACAAGCAACCACAGTACGAGACAGATTTTTAGGTGGTTCGGGATCGCGACGGGCTCCCTACATCCACCCCTCACCAAAACGGTGAGGATTCACTCGCTTCAAATGAAGCACACGGAGCTTCCGCTCCAAGAGACACGGAGACGACATCTCCTACACGATCCACGAAGGATCTAGTCACAAACACGAGCTGCAACACCGCAGCACCACAAATGACTACCGTTCACAGACGGTTCAACACACACAAAAGGTCGGAGTTCAGAAAAATGAAGGATATGTTCAATACATGCTTGTGAACCAAAGGAAAATGACTCAAACAAATCCAAACAAGATGTAGAAGTGAATGCCCAAGAGTAGGAAAGGGTTTTAGAAGGTCTTCTCTAAGCCTCAAGTCGGAGGGTGGCTGGATGTCGACGATGAGAACGTCCCCGCGTTCCCCTTCTCGTTCCGCTCCTTTCTTTCTTTAGCCACGAGCTCCAGAAATGAGTGGAAGTAGACCAAAACCATAGATCTTTGCTCAGCTCCACTCCTTTTTCCCTTTCTTCTCCTACAAGATGAAAAACAAAGCACATTAGGGCTCACAATCCCCAAATTCAGATCTCACATTAGCATATATAGAGGACTAACCCAAAGACCCAAATACCCCTTCCAAAGTGTGTTAGAAACATCCATTTAAGCTTAAGAACCATTGGGGGGTGTTTTGGTAAAGTTTGGAGAGGTTTAGAAATGGTTACAATCGGATTCGCAAATCCCGTGCCCCTGGACAACCAGAGGGCGGGCAGATAAGAAATGGAAACTCAATTTCCAGGGGTCGACCCCATGGGTCGACCCATGCAGACTGACTGCATTTTTAGCCTTCGGTCCGGTCCGAAAACACTGGGGGTCGACCCATAGGGTTGACCCATGCTAGTGGGGGTTAGAAAATACCATTAAATCAACATGAAATCATGGGGAAATAAATGTTTAAATATTATCATAACCCCATGATGATCAACCATGATTTTTTGACCTGAAACACATGATGAAACAAGCGGTTAGTTCATAATCAACATTTGAGCATCAAATTTGACATTTTGAGCTTGTTCATCCAAATAAACTACAATAAGCACACTTCACCAAGATTTTGACTTCCATTCTCAACCAACAGAAGTGTTTGACAAATACAAGATCATGGAGACTTAATTATGCAAATGACATTCTTGAACCTCCCATATGCTCAATACAAGAAAAGCCTCAAATGAGGAATATTCATTTGCACATGAGTGAGCATCTTTGTTGATCATTTTAAGTTCTTCCAAAAATATGAAAAATATGATTGTTCTATTTAAAAACCATACACTCACACAATCAAATAAGAAGTATTATTCTATCACATTTTAACATCAGAATGCAATCAAAGGCCATTAAGAACACATGCTCTTCTAAACACACAATGTTTTGAATTCATTAAACCACACATAAAGTTTTGCTCCCACAAACTCACAATATTTGTTATCATCAAAACTAGGGTCAAAAATAATGTGAGAACACATACCCAATAATCTCCCCCTTTTTGATGATGACAAAACATTGTGATAATCTAAACATTTTTCTCCCCCTTTGACATGATCAAAAATGGGGAACACAAGAGCTGGAGCATTTTGCATAAAAACCAACCATATCAATGAAACGGGATACTCATGCACGCAAGCAAGCAAGCATGAGAGACAAGCATGCATGTACATATGTATATCTCCCCCTCAATGGGATAGAAGGATATGAAAAGAGTATTTGATTCAAGTCATAGTGTAGAGCATGAGGCATAATCAAAAGAGGTAGTGCATGCATATGTTAGAAGCACTGCATAAGCCATGATAAGAATAAATTCAAGCTATACAAACATCACAATAACACCCGAGTGAAATATGTGAAAATGCGCAATGAACTTCAGAAATATATGGATATTGATAGAATTTCTAGAGAACACTAGAGGGTTATTTCCTTTCTACAATTCAATTAGATCCACGACTTTTGGTAGCTTCGCACAACCCCTTTATTATTTATTTTTTATTTTTTTAATTGGATTTCACCATTCAATGTGAGTCACCTCATGTGTCTCAATGGGATTTCTCGGTTGCTAAGATTCATCACAATTTTGAATCTTGTGGATTTTAGCTTCACTTTTCGACGCGAGTTTCCTCATTTATTTCAGTGGAGATTCCCGGCTACTCAGTTCCGCATTCCACTTATTGATTGGGGTTGATAACTTTTTTCTCACGATTACTCTTCATTTTCATGTAGAAATTTGATTCCCCTTCAAGTGTTAAAAAGAAGTTCTGAAATCCTTATTAAGCAAAGTCATATGTATCATCTTGTGCAAGGTGTGTGGGTAATTGCTATATATCTAGAACATGGATTTGTCATACTATAGCTATGACTCCCCCTAAATGTATGTACAATTGGAAATAGTTCCGCCTCCTTTGTATATGTCATGATTCACAAATGATCAAAATCAAAGCATCTTATTTAACAAGGAGGAGAGGTCATAGAAGATTTTTAAGAAATGATTTTCTAGAAATATATATACATGCAAATAAGCAAGGATAGTGCAGTATGTACAATCATGGCATGCAAGTACAATCACTCATTCAAACCGTAAATTCCAAGTTCTCTTCTTATTTGAGTGAATTTTTCAGGAGTTAAGGGTTTTGTGAAAATGTCTGCAAGTCGATTTTCTGTATTTACATGCACAAGCTGAAAATGACCCTTACTCACATGATCTCGCAAGAAGTGATGTCTAATCTCTATGTGCTTTATGCGAGAGTGCAAAATAGGTTTTTGGAAAGATTAATTACAGAAGTATTATCACATAGAATGGGCGTGTCATTCAAAGAGATACCAAAATCAACAAGTTGTTGTTGGATCCAAAGCACTTGGGCTGCACAACTGCCTGCCACCATGTACTCGGCTTCGACAGTTGACAATGCCATAGTATTTTGTTTCCTAGAGGCCCATGAGACCATGTAACCTCCAAGAAAGTGACAGTACCCGCTCGTGCTCTTACGATCCACTAAACACCCAGCATAATCGGAATCCGTGTAAGCTACCAAATCAAAAGTGCAGCTACGTGGAAACCAAAGACCAAGATCTGTGGTGCCTAGCAAATATCTGAAAATCTTTTTGACTACTAACATGTGTGAGTTTCTAGGATCAGATTGAAATCTTGCACACATGAAAACACTAAATATGATATCTGGCCTACTAGCAGTCAAGTACAATAAGGAACCAATCATTCCTCTTAAGAGTTTCTGATCGACAGACTTATCTTCTTCATCTTTATTCAAGTTCATTGTTGTTAACATAGGCGTCTTGTGTGACTTTGCATTGTCAAATTTGAACTTTTTGATAAGCTCCTTTGTGTATTTCCTTTGATTGATGAAGATGCCATCTTTTACCTGCTTCACCTGCAAACCCAAAAAATATGTCAATTCTCCCATCAAACTCATCTCAAACTCTCCCTGCATCAATTTTACAAAATCATCATTCAATGAATCAGAAGTGGCTCCAAAAAAATAATGTCATCAACGTATACCTGAACAATAAGCATGTGTTTATTGTTACTTTTAATGAAAAGAGTTTGATCGATATT
Source organism: Amorphophallus konjac (assembly GCA_022559845.1). Taxonomy (NCBI): domain Eukaryota; kingdom Viridiplantae; phylum Streptophyta; class Magnoliopsida; order Alismatales; family Araceae; genus Amorphophallus; species Amorphophallus konjac. The sequence goes on along the minus strand of CM040118.1, from coordinate 341,987,657 downwards.
ACCTCTCTTGAAGCCATTTTTTGAAAGAAAAGTACTTAGCCTTTCATACCATGCACGGGGGGCTTGTTTCAGACCATAAAGTGCTTTGTCAAGTTTGAATACATGGTCCAGATACTTCTCATCTTCAAATCCCGGTGGCTGCTCAACATAGACATCTTCTTTCACTACACCATTCAAAAATGCACTTTTAACGTCCATTTGAAAAAGTTTTATGTTCCTAGAGCATGCAAAGGTAAGTATTATTCTAACAGCCTCAAGCCTAGCCATTGGTGCAAATGATTCATCAAAATCAATTCCTAATTCTTGACTATAGCCTTGGGCTACAAGCCGGGCCTTATTCCTAATCACCACCCATTGATCACTAAGTTTGTTTCGACAAACCCACTTAGTTCCTATCACCGGGTGGCTCTTAGGTCTAGGCACAAGAAACCACACCTCATTCCTTTAGAATTGGTGTAATTCCTTCTGCATAGCCAAGATCCAAAAATTATCATTTAATGCTTCATTTACAGATTTTGGCTCAATAGTAGAAAGAAATGCAAGATTATCAAATTCTTCAACTTCCCTGATTGAAGCCCTTATTTTTATGCCTTGTTCCACATCTCCTATGACATTGTCTTGTGGATGGTCCTTGTGGAACGTCCATTGCTTGGGGAGCTCCTCATTTTGGGTTGGAGCTTCATCATTCTTGTTGCAATCCTCATTTTGGGTTGGAGCTTCATCATTTTTGTTGCTCGACTCTGCTTGATCCACATCTTGATTTTTTTTATCTTCCTTTTCTTCTCCATCTTCATGCCCTATATCAAGAAAATGATGATCTTTGTCAGGCATTCTTAATGTGTATTCATCAATGATAACATGAGGGCTTTCCTCTACCATAAGAGTACGTAGGTTATATACTCGATATGCTCTAGATGATAAGGAATAACCAAGAAATATACCTCTATCACTCTTTGCGGAAAATTTCTCCAAATGTTCTTTAGACTTATTCAAGATAAAACATGGAGAACCAAAAGGTTTAAGATATGCAATTTTAGGTTTCTTACCTTTATACAACTCATATAGAGTTTTCTTGAGTATGGGTCTTACCATGGCACGATTGATGATGTAACAAGCCGTGCTCACTGCCTCGGCCTAAAAATACCTTGGTAACCCATTTTCAGAAAGTATTGTCCTCGCCATCTCCACGAGCGTCCTATTCTTTCTTTCCACTACTCCGTTTTGTTGTGGGGTTTGAGGTGCCGAAAAGTTGTGTGTAAACCCCTGTTTCATGCAAAAATCATCAAAGTCATGGTTATCAAATTCTCTTCCATGATCACTTCTAATTACTTTAATTTGATATCTCTTATCAGTTTGTAAGTTCCTGCAAAGATCTTCAAACTCCTGTAAAGCATCATTCTTATGGGTTAAAAATAATACCCAAGTGAATCTTGAGTAGTCATCTACAATAACAAACCCATAAAGTTTCCCTCCAAGACTGTGTGTCCTAGTGGGACCAAATAAATCTCAGTGAAGAAGTTCAAGGGGTCTAGTGGTGGTGACAATGTTTTTGGATTTGAAAGACACTCTTGTCTATTTTCCCATAGCACATGCATCACAGATTTTATTTGCATCAAAATTCAGTTTTTGTAAGCCTCTTACCAAATCTTTTCTAAACAGTTTAGAGAGAACACTAAAACTGGCATGACCAAGTCGTCGATGCCACAACCATGCATCATCTGATTTATTTGCAACTAAACAAAGATTTTTATTTTGAGAATTTTCAAGATCAACAGAGTAGATGTTTCTATCTCTAACACCAATGAACTTTATTTCATGAGACACCTTATCTACAATGGAGCAGTGTGTGTTTTCAAATATGACTTTGTGACCCTTGTCACAAAGTTGACTGATGCTAAGTAAACTATGATTCAAACCATTCACAAGCAAGACATCCTCAATGGATTGATTTGAATCCTTAACTATTCATCCAATTCCCACAATTTTACCTTTGTCATTTCCGCCAAAAGTAACCAGTCCACCATCCTTTTCCTTCAGGTCTAAAAAGAGTTCCTTATTTCCCGTCATATGTCTGGAGCATCCACTGTCTAGGTACAATTTGCTCCATTTGGCTCTTAGACAGACCTGCACAATCAAAACAACTCTCAAGTTGATTTAGGTACCCAAGTAAGCTTGGTTCCCGAAGTGTTAGTCCTACCATGAGAGAAATGCATTCTATTTCTTCTTTCAAAATATTCATCATCAGCCTTCATCAAATCACAAACGTACATTGAGTGGCCGAACATTCCACAATAGAAGCATGTGACATTTGGCTTTCTAAACCGACTCCTATGCATGTAAGATTTATCAACAAAAGAGTTCATGCATGAGTCAACATGATTATAGCCATATGAATCAAATGATTTTTGAACTTTGTTATTCAAAAATGAATTTTTCTTTGTGGGTGAGCATCCCACAACAATTCTCTCATTCCTAGCATTTTCATTGCTAGCCTCACCATGTTTAACAATTTTCTCTTTTCCTTTCAATTGTTTTTGAGCAACATCTTTCAAACTTTTCAATTCAACATGCATGGTTTTGAAGTTGGTTTCTAACTCTTTCTTTGATTTCTCACATTCACTCAATCTCAATTTCAAATCATCCAACTCCTTAGCCATTTGATCATTCTCATTTTTTGATTTTTCAGCATTTTCATATGCATGATGTTTTTCTGCTTCCAAGCACTCTAGTTCATCCATGTACAAGGTTAGCTTAGATTGAAACTCTTCTTTTTCTTCCTTGAATTTTTCAATTTGCATTTCATAAAAGCTACACCTATCACATGGACTAGTAGAGTTGAACAAGTCACAAAATCTCTTCTTCATTTTCTTAACATCATGTTTTGATTTCTTGTACTTCTAAAACAAATCCACAGAAGCTAAATGCCATTGTTCAAGAGTAAAGTTTTCAGAATCGGAGTTTACCTCAGAATTATCCTCATCCGCCATAAAGCAAAGATTTTGGAATTGCTCGCCCAATCCTTTCTTGTCACTTTCGGATCTTGAGCTATCCGAGTCCTCATCACTCCATGTTGCCTTCATTGCTTTGCCTTTCTTTTGCTTGTCCTTGTTCAGCTTCTTTTGGAGCTCGGGGCATTGACCTCTCATATGCCCAGCCTTCTTACACTCATAACAAATGATTTCTTCCTTCTTGCTCGATTCTCCTTTCTTGTTGAAGTTTCTCCTCATGAATTTTCTGGGAAGATTTCCATCTCTTCTAGCTCTTCTAAAATATTTTTGGACATTCCTTGTTACAAGAGCCATCAATTCTTCCTTATCGCTGTCCATAGGTGAGCCTCCATCACTATCTTGCGACGATTCTGGGTATGCCTTCAATGCAATGGATTTCTTCTTCTTGCTCTCCTCCTCAGCTGGCTTCATGATGTTGATTTCATATGTCATCAATGATCCGATGAGTTGATCCACCGTGAGTGTGGTGAGATCCTTCGAATCTTCGATGACAGTCGCCTTGGTGTGCCATGGAGGTGTGAGGGACCGCAACACCTTTCTCACCAAATCTTGATTAGAATACTCCTTTCCTTAAGCCTTCAAATTATTTGTTATCTCACTCAGCCTTGCATACATTTCCTAGATGTTTTCCTTGGGCTTCATAGCAAACGGCTCATATTCTCGCACCAATATATTTGCTTTTGTTTCCGAACTTCTGAAGTGCCTTCATAGATAACCGTGAGATTGTTCTACATTTCCTACGCAGATGAACACATAGAGATTCGTGAGTACTCATTAGGATGTATTACGCACTGAATAATATTCATAGCTCTATAATTAGCACATGATTTCTTGATATGCTCTTCCTCCCATCCATCCTCATTGGGAGGTAACACATAGGGACCTATGTTAATGACCTTCCAACTATCATAGTCTTGTGCTCGCATGAACACAATCATCCGATTTTTCCAATAGGGATAATTAGTCCCATCAAAGAAAGGAGGTCAATGAACCGAATGTCCCTCGGGGAGCATTCCCTTGTTGGCCATACTAAGGGATCTTTTCTCTACAACCGCGAGGTTGTCCTAAAATCAGAGACCTCGCTCTGATACCAGATTGTTGTCCCAAAGGTTCTCGTATGGACAAGAAGGGGGGTTTAATTGTCCCCGCCAAGCACAAAGGTAATTTTTCAAATTTAACGCAGCAAATTAAATAACTACCAACGCAAATGATGATTGGATGAAATATAAGCTATGAAGAAATTAATTCTCTCAAGTGTACCGTTCTCACACGATCAACAAAAAGGATGTAAACAAGCAAACCACAATCAACCACAGTACGAGACAGATTTTTAGGTGGTTCGGGACCGCGACGAGCTCCCTACATCCACCCCTCACCAAAATGGTGAGGATCCACTCGCTTCAAATGAAACACACGGAGCTTCCACTCTAAGAGACACGGAGACGACATCTCCTACACGATCCACGAAGGATCTAGCCACAAACACGAGCTGCAACACCGCAGCACCACAAATGACTACCGTTCACCGACGGTTCAACACACACACAAGGTCGGAGTTCAGAAAAATGAAGGATATGTTCAATACATGCTTGTGAACCAAAAGGAAAATGACTCAAACAAATCCAAACAAGATGTAGAAGTGAATGCCCAAGAGTAGGAAAGGGTTGTAGAAGGTCTTCTCTAAGCCTCAAGTTGGAGGGTGGCCGGATGTTGACGATGAGAACGTCCCCGTGTTCCCCTTCTCATTCCGCTCCTTTCTTTCTTCAGCCACGAGCTCCAGAAATGAGTGGAAGTAGATCAAAACCATGGATCTTTGCTCAGCTCCACTCCTTTTTCCCTTTCTTCTCCTACAAGATGAAAAACAAAGCACATTAGGGTTCACAATCCCCAAATTCGGATCTCACATTAGCATACATAGAGGACTAACCCAAAGACCTAAATACCCCTCCCAAAGTGTGTTAGAAACATCCATTTAAGGTTAGGAACCATTGGGGGGTGTTTTGGTAAAGTTTGGAGAGGTTTAGAAATGGTTACAATCGGATTCGCAAATCTCGTGCCGGAATGGGTCGACCCCATGGGTCGACCCCTGGACAACAAGAGGGCGGGCAGATAAGAAATGGAAACTCAGTTTCCAGGGGTCGACCCATGGACACTGATTGCATTTTTAGCCTTCGGTCCGGTCCAGAATTCACTGGGGGTCGACCCATAGGGTCGACCCATGCTAGTGGGGGTTAGAAAATACCATTAAATCAACATGAAATCATGGGGAAATAAATGTTTAAATATTACCATAACCCCATGATGATCAACCATGATTTTTTGACCTGAAACACATGATGAAACAAGTGGTTAGTTCATAATCAACATTTGAGCATCAAATTAGACATTTTGAGCTTGTTCATCCAAATAAACTACAATAAGCACACTTCACCAAGATTTTGACTTCCATTCTCAACCAACAGAAGTGTTTGACAAATACAAGATCACGGAGACATAATTATGCAAATGACATTCTTGAACCCCCCATATGCTCAATACAAGAAAAGCCTCAAATGAGGAATATTCATTTGCACATGAGTGAGCATTTTTGTTGATCATTTTAAGTTCTTCCAGAAATCTGAAAAACATGATTGTTCATTTAAAAACCATACACTCACACAATCAAATAGGAAGTATTATTCCATCACATTTCAACATCAGAATGCAACCAAATGCCATTAAGAACACATGCTCTTCCAAACACACAATGTTTTGAATTCATTAAACCACACATAAACTTTTGCTCCCACAAACTCACAATATTTGTTATCATCAAAACTAGGGTCAAAAACAATGTGAGAACACGTACCCAACAATGTATTTTGCTCAAAGTAGAACTAACAATGCGGGACCCAAGCTTGCTTGGGAACCTAAATCAACTTGAGATTTTCTTTGATTGTGCAAGTCTGTTTAAGAGCAAAGTGGAACAAGTGGTACCTCGATAGTGGATGCTCCAGACACATGACTAGAAATAAGGAACTCTTTTCAGACCTGAAGGAAAAAGAAGGTGGACTAGTTACCTTAGGCGGGAACGACAAAGGTAAAATTATGGGAATTGGACGGATAGGTAAGAATTCCAACCAGTCTATTGAAGATGTTTTACTTGTAGATGGTTTAAATCATAGTTTGCTTAGCATTAGTCAACTCTGTGAAAAAGGTCACAAAGTCATTTTTGAAAACACACATTGCTCAATTGTAGATAGAGTTACAAATGAAATAAAATTCATTGGTCTTAGAGACGGAAACATTTACTCTGTTGATTTTGAAAGTTCTCCAAATGAAAATCTCTGTTTAGTTGCTAATAAGTCGGATGATGCATGGCTATGGCATCGATGACTTGGTCATGCTAGCTTTAGTATTCTTTCTTAACTGTATAGAAAAGATTTGGTTAGAGATTTGCCAAAGTTGAATTTTCATGTAAATAAAATTAGTGATGCATATGCTATGGGGAAATAAACCAGGGTTTCTTTTAAATCAAAAAATATTGTCACCACCACTAGACCCCCTAAACTCCTTCATTTGGACTTATTTGGTCTCACTAGGACACCCTGTCTTGGAGGGAAACTTTATAGGTTTGTCATTGTAGATGATTACTCAAGATTCCCTTGGGTATTATTTTTAACATATAAGAATGATGCCCTGTAGGAGTTTGAAGATCTTTGCAGGAATTTACAAAATGATAAGGGGTATCAAATCAAGGCTGATCGAAGTGATCATGGAAGAGAATTCGATAACCATGACTTTGGTGATTTTTGCAAGAAATAGGGGTTTACACAAAACTTTTCAGCACCCAGAACCCCACAACAAAACAGAGTTGTGGAAATAAAGAACATGATGCTCGTGGAGATGGCGAGAACGATGCTTGCTGAAAATGGCTTACCAAGGTATTTTTGGGTCGAGGCGGTGAGCACGACCTGCCACATCATCAATCGAGCCATGGTAAGACCGATACTCAAGAAAACTCCATATGAGCTGTATAAAGGTAAGAAACTGAACATTGCATATTTAAAACCTTTTGGTTCTCCATGTTATATCTTGAACAATTCCAAAGATAACTTAGAGAAGTTTGCCGCAAAGAGTGACAAAGGTATATTCCTTCGATATTCTTTATCATCTAGAGCTTATCAAGTATATAACATGCACACTCTTGTGATAGAAGAAAGTCCACATGTGTTGATTGATGAATACACTTTAAGGTTATCTAATAAAGATAATCATTTTCTTGATGTAGGGCATGAAGATGAAGAAGAAAAGAAAGACAAGGAAACACAAGACGTGGATCAAGCAGAGTCGAGTAACAAAAATGATGTAGCTCCAACCCAAAATGAAGACCTCCCCAGGCAGTGGACGTTCCATAAAGACCACCCACAAGATAATGTTATAGGAGACATGGAACAAGGCATAAGAACAAGGGCTTCAATCAGGGAAGTTGAACAATTCGATAATCTTGCATAACTTTCCGATATTGAGCCCAAATCTGTAGTTGAGGCATTAAATGATAATTTCTGGATCTTAGCTATGCAGGCATGAATGACACCAATTCTATAGGAATGAGGTGTTATTTCTTATGCTTAGACCTAAGAATCACCCGGTGATTGGAACTAAGTGGGTTTTTTGGAACAAGCTTAGTGATCAAGGGGTGGTGATTAGGAATAAATCCCGGTTAATAGCCAAGGGCTATAGTCAAGAGTTAGGAATTGATTTTGATAAATTATTTGCACCCGTGGCTAGGCTTGAGACGGTTAGAATATTACTTGCCTTTGCATGCTCTAGGAATATAAAACTTTGTCAAATGGACGTTAAAAGTGCATTTTTAAATAGTGTAGTGAAAGAAGCCACCGGGTTTTGAAGATGAGAAGCACCCGGACCATGTGTACAAACTTGACAAAGCTTTGTATGGTCTGAATCAAGCCCCCCGTGCGTGGTATGAAAGTTTAAGTACGTTCCTTTGAGAAAATGGCTTCAAAAGAGGTAACATCGATCAAAGTTTTTCAATAAGAACGATAATGAACGCATGCTTCTTGTATAGGTATATGTTGATGACATTATCTTTGGAGTCACATGTGATTCATTGAATGATGATTTTGTTAAGTTGATGCATGGGGAGTTTGAGATGAGTTTGATGGGGGAGTTAACCTTCTTCTTGGGTTTGCAGGTGAAGTAGCTAAAGGATGGAATCTTCATAAATCAAAATAAATACACAAAGGAGCTCATCAAGAAATTTAAATTCGACAATGCAAAGCTACATAAGACACCGATGTCAACAACAGTGAAATTGAAGAAGAGTGAACAAGATAAGTCTGTCAATCAGAAACTTTTTTGTGGAATGATTGATTCATTACTGTATTTGACTGTTAGTAGGCCGGATATCATGTTTAGTGTTTGCATGTGTGCTAGATTTCAATCCGATCCAAAAGAATCACACATGTTAGCATTCAAAAGAATTTTTAGATATTTGCTTGGCACATCGGATCTTGGTCTTTGGTTTTCTCGTAGTTGTAATTTTGATTTGGTAGCTTACACGGATTCTGATTATGCTGGGTGTTTAGTGGATCGTAAAAGCACGAGCGGGTATTGTCAATTTCTTTGAGGTTGCATTGTGTTATGGGCCTCTAGAAAATAAAATACAATGGCATTGTCAACTGTCGAAGCCGAATACATGGCTGCCGGTAGTTGTGCAGCCCAAGTGCTATGGATCCAATAATAGTTAGTTGATTTTGGTATTATCTTGAATAACACACCCATTCTTTGTGATAACATCTCTGCATTAACATTTCCAAAAATACTATTTTGCATTCTCGCACAAAGCACATAGAAATTCGACATCACTTTTTGCGAGATCATGTGAGTAAGGGTCATTTTGAGCTTATACATGTAAATACTGAAAACCAACTTGCAGATATTTTTACAAAACTCTTATCTCCTAAAAATTTCACAAGAATAAGAAGAGAACTAGGAATTTGCTATTGGAATGAGTAATTTTTCATATTAGGCTTGCATATACACACTTTTACTTATTTTACAAATACCATTTCAATTTTGCATATATTCAACCTTATGATTTAGATTGCACATATCCTTGCATACTTGTGAATAGGAATAATTCTTCATCATCTTTTCATTCACTTGCATATGCCTATATATACTTGATATACTTACTTGAATGCCATGATTCTTCGATATCTCAAATGGTGAGTTGTGGAAGGGTGGATTACGTCCATCTAGAAACACTCTCGATACGTGAGTTGGGTCTTTAGATCTTCACCTCTGTCACATACCGGAAATCATCTTGCACGAATTTACTTTCAAATCCTTGCTTGATTGCATGTATATATTGTAGAAAACCTTTTTTTCTTGAAAATTTCTAAGACCTTACCTCCTTGATAGATAAAATGCAGTGATTCTGATCATTTGTGAATAGTGACATATACAAAGAAGGAGGACATGTTTTCAAAATGTGCATACATTTAGGGGGAGTAGTTATATTTTGGCATATTCATTTTCAACATACAAAGTAATTACCCACACACTTTGCACAAAATGATGCATATGACTTTGATTGATAAGGATTTCAGAAATTCTTTTCAACACTTCAAGGGAAACAAATTTCTACATGGAAATGAAGAGTAATCATGAGGAAAAAGCTGCGTACCTCGTAATATTCAAAAAGTGGAACGTGGAACTGAGTAGCCGAGAATCCCCACTGAAATAAATAAGGAAGCTCACGTTGAAAAGTGAAGCTAAAATTCACAAGAATCAAATTGTGATGAATCCTAGTAGCTAGGAATCCCCATTGAGACGCATGAGGTGACTCGAGCCAAACGGTGAAATCTAATAAAAGAAATAAAAAGGGATTGTGCGAAGCTACCAAAAGTCGAGGATCTAAATGAAATTATAGAAAGGAAATAACCCTCAAGTGTTCCTTATAAATTCTACTAATATACATATATTTTTGAAGCTCATTGCTTATTGCCGCACATTTTACTCTTGGGTATTATTGTGATGAATGTGTATCTTGAATTTGTTCTTATCATGGTCTATGCAATGCCTCTAGCTTGTGTATGCACTACGTTTTTTATTATGCTTCATGTGACACAACTTGATTTTGAATCAACTGTTCATTTGTTATCCCATTAACCCACTTAGGGGGAGTTATGGTACTACATGCTTGCTTGCTTGGTTGCTTGCATGAATAATTTCATACTTCAGATCATACATGTTCATAACAAATTTAATAACCCCATTGTCAGTCAATTTTCGTTGATGACAAAAAGGGGGAGAAGAGTGTGTATTTTCATTCAGAAACTTGCATTTTCACACACTTGCATTTTTATACACACATGTTGATATTGATACTTTAGTTTTCATATGAGAATAAATCATTCCTCAAAGTTGTCATACACACTTCTTCAAAGTGTTCATATGGTCTTCATGTGTGCATATTTCAGAATCTTAAAATTTCAGTTCAATTTTGATTTAGTTTAGAGTCTTTAGTTCAAGATACTTTGAAGGTTTCACAAATGTTCATAGTATTTGTATTTGTTCATAGTGCTCACACATGTTTTTAGTTCACTTGTTCATAGCTCATAGTTTTGTGTTCACAGCTTAGACACACTGTTAGTCAATATCATGTCATTTGGAATTCATGCACACATAATGCACACGTCGTTTTGTCATCATCAAAAAGTGAGAGATTGTTGGATCCCCTAGTTGATTTTGGTAGTTAAGTTTCAATGATGATAAATCTTGTGTGTATGTGTCCTTGAGAAAGTTCATTGAAGATTGCTAACCAATGTGTTCATACTTCGATTAACTTGTTTTGCAGAATCAATGAAGTGACTTATGATGATGCAAGTCGACTTCAGCTCAAGGGAAGTTGACTTCTAACTTAGGCAAAGTCGAGTCTTGATACAAGGGAAGTCGACTTATGGTGGCATTTTCAGTTTGGACTTTTGAGAGATTGAAGCAAGTCGACTTGTCCTTCAAGGGAAGTTGACTTGGACTGATATGGTATGAATATGCCCTTATGTGTTTGATCATGTGGATTTGAGTCTTGATTAATGTTTCAATTTAATCTTGATCAAAGAGATTGAGACTTGTGTGTTTGATTTTCATACATATCATACATGCATTTGTGAAAGCAACAAGTGTACAAATAATATATGTGAAATTGGGTCTTCAAGTAAATCACTCTTGAGATCTAATGCATATTTCTCATATCATTTTGAGCTTGCATAATGTTGAATCAACTCATGAAAAACTTGGTAGAAAATTGGAGAAATGGTGCTCACATCTTGCTCATACGTATAGCTACAAGCTCTTGATGATTGGTTGTCATAGTTAAGTTGTCAAAGAGTTATCATGCATGGTATTCATGTGTTTTTAATGGGCTTTGATGTTTATATCTCATGGTTTTATTCCATGACATGTTGGAGGTTAATCCCTCACTTTCTCATATTGTTCATCACTTCTGGACTATTTTCGGTCGACCATTTAAGGGTCTTCGGTCGACCAATTTAAACAGCATGCAAGGGAAAATTTCTGTCACCGGGTTCGATCGACCGACCGGAGGCGTCCGGTTGACCGATTCTTCCAGGTTGCGCCAATTTGAAACTTGTAACATTTCGATTGACCGACCCCTTTCGACCGGTCGACTTAATATGGCGGGCGGCCCAGTTTCTTGGTGTTCGAAACCCATTAAACATGATCCGTTTTGGCTCATATTTGACCCTCTTACCCCTAGGGCATTCATACACATGTTAGATATATATTGAAGGGGTTTTAGCATGGGTTTTAAGGTCTTTTCATACTTCTCTTGTGGGTGTATAAATAAGCTGCGAATTTGGAGAGATATATCGAGTGTGCTAACATTTCTATCTATCCTTGTAGAAGAAGAAAGGGAAGAAGGAGAGGAGCAGAGGAAGATCTATGGATATCATCAACATCCTTGCATTTCTGGAGATCGTGATAGAAGACTAAAAGAAGCGGATCGGAGAGAGGAACGCGTCGACGTTCAAGTCAGTGGCATCCGGCTTCCCTCCGACCCAAGCATCAAAGAAGATCATCTACAACCCTTTCTACCTATGGGGATCTATTTCTTATACTCTTTTACATCTATTCCAGTGATTTACATTCGATTTATGAGCATGTATTGATCAGATCTTTATTTTCCAAACTCTGACTCTGTGAGTGTGTCAAACCATCTACAAACGGTTGTGGTTTATTATGCTGTGGAGTTGTAGCTCGTGTGTTTGTGTATGTTTAGATCCGTGGTGGATCGTGTACAAGACGACGTCTCCGTGTCTTTGGAGCGGAAGCTCCGTGCACTTCAGTTTGAAGCGAGTGGATCCTCACCATTTTGGTGAGGGGTGGACGTAGGGAGCCCGTCGTGATCCCAAACCACCTCAAAAATCTGTCTCGCATCTTGTTTGAATGTGGTTTGTTTGTTTATCTTAGTCATTTTGATCGTGTGTGATCGGTAAGCTTGAGGGAACTGATTTCTTCAAAGTGTTAAATTAATTTGATCATATTCCATGTTGGTAGTTAATTTCATTCCGCCGCATAATTTTAAAAATTACCATTGCGCTTGGTGGGGACAATTCAACCCCTCTTCTTATCCATATGTGCATCTAGGGACAACAATTTGGTATCAGAGCGGGTCTCTGATTTTTAGGACAACATCACGGTTGTAGAGCAAAGATCCTTTGCTATGGCCAATAAGGGAATGCTCCCCGAGGAACATTCAATCCATCGACCGCCCTTCATTGATGGTACGAGTTATCCCTATTGGAAGAATAGAATGACTATGTTCATGCGAGCACAGGATTATGATACTTGGAGAGTCATCAGTAAACGTCCTTATGTTTTACCTCCAAATGAAGATGAATGGGAAGATGAACACATTAAGAAGTCCTGTCCAAATTTTAGAGCTATGAATATTATTCAATGTGCAGTACATCTAAGTGAATATTCACATACATCTATGTCTTCATCGGCACAAGAAATGTGGAACAAGCTGAAGGTCATTTATGAAGGTACTTCAGAAGTACGGGAGACAAAGGCAAATCTACTGGTTCGGGAATACGAGCTATTTGCAACGAAGCCCGACGAGAACATAAGTGAGATGTATGCAAGGCTAAGTGAGATCACGAACAACTTAAAAGCCTTGAGAAAAGAGTATTCAAACCAAGATTTGGTCAGGAAGGTGCTGCGGTCACTCACATCACCATTGCACACAAAATCGACGGTCATCGAGGATTCAAAGGATCTCACCACCCTCACGGTGGATCAATTGATCGGGTCATTGATGACTTACGAAATCAACATCATGAAGTCAATTGAAGAGGAAAGCAAGAAGAAGAAATCGATTGCACTGAAAGCTAATCCAGGATCGTCGCAAGAAAGTGATGGGAACTCATTTATGGATAGTGATGAAGAAGAACTAATGGCTCTTGTTACAAGGAAAGTTAGAAAATATTTCAGAAGAGCTAGAAGAGATGGAAACTTTTCGAGAAGATTCATGAGGAGAAATGCTAACAAGAAAAGCGAGCCGAGCAAGAAAAAAGAAATCATATGCTATGAGTGTAAGAAAGCCGGCCACATGAGGAGTCAATGCCCCGAGCTCCATAAGAAGCTGAAAAAGAACAAGCCAAAGAAAGGAAAAGTGATGAAGGCAACGTGGAGTAGTGAGGATTCGGATAGCTCAAGATCCGAAGGCGAGAAGAATGAGTTAGACGAGCTGGTCCAGAACTTGTGGTTGATGGCGGATGAAGAAGATACTGAGGTAAATTCTGATTCCGAAAATCTTACTGCTTAGCATTGGCAGTTAGCAAACGCTGACATTTATCAGAAGTATAAAAGGTCCAAAAATGATGTCAAGAAGTTAAAAAAGAAGTTTCATGATTTGATTAATTTTGCAATTCTATGTGATAGATGTAATTTCTTTGAAATGCATGTTGAAAGATTCAAAGAAGAAAAAGAAGATTTTCAATCTAAAATGACTTTGTATGAAGATGAATTGGTATGCTTGGAAGCTAAAAAATAGAATGCTTATGAAAACATGGAAAACTTTAAAATTAAAAATGATGAATTGGTAAGGGAGTTGGATGAACTCAACTTGAAATTGAATGAGTGTGAGAAATCGAAGAAAGAATTATAAACCAACTTAAATACCATGGATGATGAACTGAGAAAATTGAAAGATGTTGTTCAAAATAATTGAAAGGAAAAGAGAAAACGTTTGAACTTGGTGAGACTAGTAATGGAAATGCTAGGAATGAGAAGAGATATATGGGACACTCACCCACAAAGAAAAACTCATTTGTGAGAAATCAATTTCAAAAATCTTATGATTCATATTGTTATTCCTCTGTTTGTCCATGCATGAACTCGTTTGTTAATCGGCTAAACATGCATAGAAAAAACTATTTTAGAAATCCAAATGTCACTTGATTTTATTGTGGAATGTTCTGCCACTCCATGTATGCATGTGATTTGATGAGGGCCGATGATGAGTACTTTGAAAGGAAAAATAGAATGTATTTTGCTCAAAGTAGAACTAACAATTCGGGACCCAAGCTTGCTTGGGTACCTAAATCAGCTTGAGATTTGCTTTGATTGTGTAGGTCTGTTTAAGAGCCAAGTGGAACAAGTGGTACCTTGACAGTGGATGCTCTAGACACATGATTGGAAATACGGAATTCTTTTCAGACCTGAAGGAAAAAGAAAGTGGACTAGTTGCCTTTGGCGGGAATGACAAAGGTAAAATTGTGGGAATTGGATGGATAGGTAAGGATTCCAACCACTCTATTGAAGATGTTTTGCTTGTAGATGGTTTAAATCATAGTTTGCTTAGCATTAGTCAACTCTGTGACAAAGGTCACAAAGTCATTTTGAAAACACACATTGCTCAATTGTAGATAGAGTTACAAATGAAATAAAATTTATTGGTCTTAGAGATGGAAACATTTACTATGTTGATTTTGAAAGTTCTCCAAATGAAAATCTCTGTTTAGTTGCTAATAAGTCGGATGATGCATGGCTATGGCATTGACGACTTGGTCATGCTAGCTTTAGTATTCTTTCTAAACTGTATAGAAAAGATTTGGTTAGAGGTTTTCCAAAGTTGAATTTTCATGTAAATAAAAATTATGATGCATGTGCTATGGGGAAACAAACCATGGTTTCTTTTAAATCAAAAAAATATTGTCACCACCCCTAGACCCCTTGAACTCCTTCATTTGGACTTATTTGGTCCCACTAGGACACACAGTCTTGGAGGAGAACTTTATGGGTTTTTCATTGTAGATTGTTATGACCGCCAATTGGGCACTGGCCCAATTTAGTATAATTCAGACCCATGAACTCAACGAACTAGAAAATCTAGATAGCTTGTTAAAGAACCCTTAGAAAATCCATAACTTAACCTAGGGAGATCAGAATTAGGTGAAACCAAGGCCATAATTCCGAGTGGGATGTTAGCTATAACTTCTACATTGAGGTCGAGGCCAAATACTGCCTGGATGCTAGAGTTATACCCGAATTACATCGGGCTACCAAAGGGTCGCAATTAGAATGAGGGAGAATAAATGATAATATTGCAAAAGTCATAACTCGGACTAGGAATGAGGAAATTTAATGAAACTACATCTCAAAGTTAGATCTCGAAGTCCTCTTAATTTTATTTGAAGACATCTCAATCCAAATCCCAACATAAGAGCATGCCCACTCACATTTTTGACTAGGTAGATGACGGGTCGCGACTGGAATAGAGGGGAAATAATGTTAATATTGTAAAAATCATAACTCATGCTAGAGTTGATGAAATTCTCTGAAACCATAACCTCAAGTTAGATCTCAAAGTCCTCTTCATTTCATTAGAGACATCCCAACCTAATTCTCACCAGAAAAGTGCGCCCACGAGCACTTATGACCAGCGGTCGAAGGGTCACACCTGTTCAAACCCGAAGGGGTGCTTAGCATTAACTCTCCTTTAAGCCAGTGACCTTGGGGGCTGGACTGAGTCTTGTGGGTTGTGAGAAGAACCTTGGGTGGCTTGAAAACTATATAATTTGGTGGTTTTCAAGGGTCGTAAGCCTTTAGCAACCATTCCCATCAACCCTCTACCATCTTCTACCCTTCCTGAGTAAGAAAGAAAGGTAAGGGACTGTGACCCTGCAAAGGAGGGCAGACCTGCAGTACCTAGGGCAACGAGCAAGGTCTTGGGAGGATCTGGGGTGTGGATCTCATCCCGGGATCGAAAGGTGAAAGCTTAGAAGGATCTAGGGTGTGGATATCATCCCCGGATCAATCGGTTGAACATTCCAAAGGTAGGCACCTAACCTCAAATTTTAGGGGTCAATGATGCATTAGAATGATTTCAAATATAACTTTCTACATTTTAAAGAGGGACTTAAGGGCATGTGGGGACCACCACCATGTTCATTTTTGGTTTTTGGTTTCACCAAGATTCGGGCTTCCATGAGTCTCCTCTGAGTCTCTAAGGTTAGTACAGTCCCTAGGAAGGTTAGCCTTTGGGCAGGGTTGGTGCACCTTTGGAGTTGGCCAGTCAGGTCTGAGCACATGTAGGTCAGTGCACATGAAGAACAAGTCATTGCACATATGTTAAAGTCCATGAGTAAGGTCTGAGCACATGTAGGTAAGGTCGGTGCACATGAAGAACAAGCCAGTGCACATGTGTTAAAGTCCATGAGTAAGGTCTGAGCACATGTCGGTAAGGTTAGTGCACATGAAGAACAAGCCAGTGCACATGTGTTAAAGTCCATGAGTAAGGTCTAAGCACATGAAGGTAAGGTCAGTGCACATGAAGAACAAGTCAGTGCACACATGTAGGTAAGGTCAGTGCACATGAAGAACAAGTCACTACACATGTGTTAAAGTCCATGAGTAAGGTCTGAGCACATGTAGGTAAGGTCGGTGCACATGAAGAACAAGCCAGTGCACATGTGTTAAAGTCCATGAGTAAGGTCTGAGCACATATAGGTAAGGTCGGTGCACATGAAGAATAAGTCAGTGCACATGTGTTAAAGTCCATGAGTAAGGTCTGAGCACATGTAGGTAAGGTCGGTGCACTTGCATTGTAGTCTTTGGTCAGGCCTGAGCACATGTAGAGTAAGGTCGGTGCACATGCACTATAGCCATTGGTCAGGTCTGAGCACATGTAGAGTAAGGTCGGTGCACATGTGCTGCAGCCTTTGGACAGGTCTGAGCAGGTCCAAGGTAAGGTCGGTGCACATACACTGTAGCCTTTGGTCAGGTCTGAGCACATGTAGAGTAAGGTCGGTGCACATGCACTATAGCCTTTGGTCAGGTCTGAGCACATGTAGAGTAAGGTCGGTGCACATGCACTGTTGCCTTTAGACAAGCCTGAGTATGTCCAAGGTAAGGTCGGTGTACATGCACTGTAGCCTTTGGTCAGGTCTGAGCACATGTAGAGTAAGGTCGGTGCCCATGCACTGTAGCCTTTGGATAGGTCTAAGCACATGTAGAGTAAGAGTAAGGTCGGTGCACATGCATTGTAGCCTTTGGACAGGTCTGAGCAGGTCCAAGAAAGGTCCGAGCACGTGAAGAGGCAGGTCGGTGCACATACACTGTAGCCTTTGGACAGGTCTGAGCAGGTTCAAGAATGGTCCGAGCACATGAAGTGGCAGGTCTATGCACATGTGTTGAAATCCTTAATCAAGGTCGGTGCACATGTCGAACAGGTCGGTGCACATGCGTTGAAACCCTTAAGCCAGGTCGGTGCACATGTATGTTGCATCCCCTAGTTGGTGTTTGGTTTCAATGATATCAAAATGATTATATTTGTGTATGTATGTGTTTCATTGAGCAACATGTGTATATCGTGATTGATGAGTTGAAAGATGGCTTTAAGGTTCATTCTTGAAAGTCATATGAATCTTTGGTGTTTAAGAAACTAATGATATATTTATCTTGATTTGTAGGATCAAATCCATGGCTCACGTTTTGGAACTCAAAGGAGTGCATCAATGAAGTTCTTCTTCAAAAAGGGAGTTACCTTTCTCATTGCATTGCATTAACTCCTTCTATGATTCATACATTTCATCAAATAAGGTTTCAAGTCTTGATTGGGATATTTCCTTGCATTTTCCTCACAACGCTTTTGGGCTAGAAATACACTTAGCCTATTTACTTGAATCTTGATGAATGTGATTTTATATCAATGTTCCTCGTGAGATAATGCTTCATGAATGTTAGTTTTTATTCAACAAGAATGCCATTTGAATGAATGTGGTTCGATGATATTATGTATGCTTTGCATTTGACATGATTGTTAACACTTGTGTAATGAAGCATTTTGATGTTGAAGATTTGGTTGATTCAAGAAAGTGATTGAATGGTTGAGCTCCCATGTCATTATATTTGATTAAGTGAGAGATTCATGTTCATCATATCAAAACCTTGTCATTTGGTGAATATATTTTTGATGGTTGAATTGAGAAGTCAAATACATGCTTGAATGTGTTCAATGATGTATTTTTATGTGAACTAATTCAAAGAGTTAATGCTTGGTTCATGAATTTTGATTCTCATCTAACCTCTTACTTTTTATGTTTTCAGGATGAAAATTCATGGTTAATCATCATGGGATTATGGTAATATTTAATCATTTATTTTCCCTTGAATTCTTAGAGGTTTGAAGTATTTTTGTAACCCTCTCTGGTAGGGGTCGACCCTTGGGGTCGACCCTTATAGTTTCTGGTAGAACATAAGCTATTTTTTTGTTGTCTGCCGGCAAGGGTCGACCCATAGGGTCGACCCCTAAGTGTTGGAATTATTTTCAACCTCAGCCGCCCTCTGGTTGCCCGAGGGTTGACCCATGGGGTAGACCCCTTCCGGAACGGGATTTCCGGGAGCGTCCGAAGCCTAATGAAAACTCTTCTAAACTTTTCCAAACTACCCCCCATTGGTTCCTAAACATATTAGGGGGTTTCTAACATGTATTTGGAGGGTTTTATGTGTCTTTTGTCCACTCCTCTATAAATATGAATGTGAACTACGAATTTGGGAGACAAGAACCCTAATGCTTGTGTTTTCTATCTTGTAGGGGAAGAAAGGGGAGAAAGCAAGGAGGAGCTCTTGGAAGGAGGAAATAATCTACATCCATGAAGATTTGGAGCTCATGATAGAAGAGAAAAGAGAGCGGATAGACGAGAGGATTAAGAGGACGCAAGAATCATCTTCATCCGGCTTCCCTCTGACTTGTGGTTCAAGGATTATCTTCATCCGGCTATTGAGGGAGATTATTTCTACATACTTTCTATGTTGTTCTTGATATGTTCCATGATCTATATCTTGAGTTTAGCATGATTTGAAGATTTATGTTTAGCTTCTGAACATTAGAGATATTTGTGTGTGGAACCGTCTACGTACGGTTGTGGTTATAGTGTGCCGCGGTTGTTGCGGTTTGTGTGTGTGTGTCTTGATTTGTGGTAGGATCATGTTGGAGACCGTGTCTCCGTGTGTGTGTGTGTGTGTGTGTGTGCGAGCATCATCCCATGTGTGTTTGGAGCGTTGTCTCCGTGTTGGGGATTTTTCCCCGAGTAAAGCCTCATCGGTTTGGTGTGGGGTGGACGTAGGGAGCCCGTCGTGGTCCCGAACCACCTTAAAAATCTCTGTGTCCTATGGTTTGCATTGTGGTTTGCCTTGTTGTGTTTAATAGCTTAATTCATTTATCCTGATCATGTGTGAACGGTGAGATTGAGAGAATTTAATTATCATGCTTTAGTGAAATCTTCAATCTCGTCAAAGTTGTTAATTCCGTTGTGTTAGCATTTTAATTTTACCATCGATCGTGGGGGACAATTCAACCCCCCTTTCTTGTCCACTCGCCTTCCCAGGGACCAACAATTAGTATCAGAGTCACGGATCTATCTTCTAGGGTCTACCGACCTTTAGAGTGATCGCTCGACGAGTTTCATTTCGCAATATGTCTAGTTTTACTCTTCCTCCTCGTTTTGATGGTCCTGATTTTATTTCATGGAGAAACAGCATGTGTGCTTATCTTGGCTTTAATGAATGTGAAATTTGGGAAGTCATATGTAACAGTCCACATAAACTTCCATCAAATGAAGCTAAATGGAGTGCAAAGCATGAAAATAAAAATGATATCAATATTAAGGCTTTGAATTTTATAAGGAATTGCATTGAGTCTAATGTTCTTTCTCAAATTCCTCCTTACAGATCAGCCAGAGAATTATGGGAAAAATTGGCAAAGTATGAAGCAAATGAAAAGACCTCGCAAGTCAGCTCAAGCTTCATGGCCAATGATGAAGAAACCAAAGAAAGCTCGGAGGTAGGATCCGAAGGTGAGGAAATTTCCTTTGAAGAGCTAATGGAGCTTTATGAGGAATTGTTAGGTAGATATAAAAAAGTCAAATCTGAAAATAAGAAATTGACAAAGAAAATTGAAAATGTTGTGAATTCCTCTGCTTCATGTGAAAATGCACATGATAATGCTTCTTATGAAAAGTGTAAAACTTTGAAAAAGGAAAATGAAGCTCTGAAGTCAGAAAATGAATGCTTGGAAAGATAAAATGAAGATATGGAATCTAGAATAGATGAGCTTGATAAAGAAATTTTTGACATGTGTAAAGAATACACCTTGGTTGAAAAATCTGATAGATCTTTGAATTCTGAGAATGATTGTCATGAGTTGCTTGAGCAGAATAAACTCTTGTTGTCTAAGATTTCATTGCTCGAAGAAATAGAAAAACATCTTAAAAGCAAGCTAGCATCTTTTTCTAATGATGATAAAATGTTTGAGAAACTGCTTGATAGTGAGATTGACAGCAAGAGCATCATGAATGAAAATGAAAAACTTAAAAAGGAAAAAGGTGCCATGTTGATTCAGATTTCCTTACTTGAAGGTAGTTTGAAATGTTTTGAAAAACTTGAAAAAGGGATTTCCTTTTTGAAATGTGAGAATGAACAATTGCTTGCAAAGAGTTCAAAGCATGTTGAAATTGAAAAGATTCTTGAAAAGCTTGCTGAAAAACTTCACTGCATAAATCTGAAAAATAAAAATCTCATGTAAGAAAATGAAAAACTCACATCAAAGAATTGTTTACTTGACGATAAAATCCTTACATGTGAAAAAGAGATCAACAACTTGAAGCTTAATTTATCTAGATTTGTCAAAGTGAAGGAGAACTTAGACACAATGCTAGGTGTTAAAGTGAACTTTCAAAAAGAGGGTCTTGGTTACATCCCGATCAACAAAAAATCTTTTGAATCAAAAATGAAAATCTTTTTTGTTCATGCCTCCGACATTCCTAGCACCTCCAAAACACCTCCTCCCGTTGCTCAAGTGAAAATCTCTAAAAATAGTTTTGATAAAAAGAAAAATCTCAACAAAAAGCCTTCCATGTCAAATAGATCTCAAAAATCAAAGTTGAATATTGAATACTTCTATTGTGACATGTTTGGTCATGAAATGAATGATTGTGTTATCTTAAAAATGGATGATCAAAATGCATGCAAAGATAAATCTTCCTTCAAAAGAAAGAAAAATATCTCATGCTTTTATTGTCACAAACTTGGCCATGTCATGGAGGATTGCTTTGTGAAACAAAATGATGATTATCGTGTCATGAATGCTAAGTTTAACTTTCAAAGAAAATTCAGAAATGAACATGCTTCCCATGCTAAAAGGTTTGCATCCCATAAGAAAAATTCATTCACGAACACTCATGCAAACAATGGAAAGTCATTCCATAGACCCACATCTTCTTGTTGCTTTCACTATGGGAAATACGGCCATGTCATGCAAGAATGTTGGTTTTTGAAAACTGAGTATTTCCATGCTTTTAGAATGAATGCTAGGTTTAATTCTATTAAATCTAGACCTTTTGGAAATAGGAGATGGAATATTTCTGAAAACACTTTTGCTCCCAAAAGAAAGACCTTTGCTAAAACTACTCCTCCTCATTGCTACTATTATGAAAATTATGGACATGTGCTTGAGGATTGCAGGATCATGGTAGATGATGACATGAGGCAAATGAAAAGCAACAAAAATGTGCTTGGAAAGAATACTACTAAACTCGAGGGACCCAAGAAGGCTTCGGTGCCCAAATGTGTTGAATAAACTGGCTTTGATCTAAGTGTGCCTTGAGGTAAATAAAGAATGAAAGGGATTCCAATAAAGGGAACAAGACACACACATATGGTAAAACCCCAACTCTACTTCTTTCATTGTCAAACTTGATGGTTTTGATGTTCTGGTATGATATTTTGGTGTGTTCTCATGTTGTGCTCTAAATTCTTCACAAGCCATATATACTCCTATTGAATGAATATTTGGTATATCAAATGGTGATGTGTGAAATGACATGTTAAGCCTATTAGGAAGCCATCACTATGCGTGAGTTAGATCTTTGGATCAAAATCTTCACCTTGTACCAAAATTCAAAAATTCAATATGTTTGGCTTAAGAGGAAACATGCTTTTGAATGAAATTATCGTGTCGTGGTGGCTGCGTACTTCTCCACGTGAGGGGGGAACTCATCCTTCTTAGGAGGGATATTAGGGTGAAAATTGGGGATTACCAGGCACCTCCAGGTTTCCTCCACAGAACAAATCTTCACCCAGAAGAATTGAGTTTTCCACCCTTTATGCGAAGAATCCTTCGCCGCCAAAGAGATACAACTCCTATTCCGCCTCGCCTAGATGAAATAGAAGCCCTTCCCCGCCAAAGGATGCACTTTCAACTCAAAGAAATAGTGGAAGAGGTCCAGGGAAGGAGGAACTCCGCACTGACGACAGAGAATACGAAAGGCAGAAAGGAGGAGATAGGAGTTGGCTACCAACTGAATAGGCGCCAACCGAAAAAAATTAAGAAGCTGAGGGATGAAAGGTTCGAAAGGAAGGCGGAATCCACCCTTCCACGACAGAAGAAACATACAGATGTGGCCTGTACGAGAGTCCAGGCTCATCTCATATGGGGTAGCAGCGGCAAAACTGAACTTGTGGGGTAGGCGATACTGGTGCTCCAGCCTCCTCACATCCGCCTCCCCCAGTTCGCTGCAGTTGGGGACCGACGCCCTCGCCACCGGCTCGCCCTCCCACTCCTCAACATCTGGGCGCTGGCCCGCCATGGATTCAGAAGAAGACTCTGAGGGAAGACGGTCCTAAGACCCTGAAGATTTCGGGCGAGGAGGAAGCTACAGAACGGCCTGCGCGGTTATCGCCGCCAACTCCTCAAATGCCGCCGCACGCCTCTGCTCCTCCGTCGTGTCCTCACGGCGCATCGAAGAGCCCCAAAAAATGGGAACGAAGGAGAGCCAAAACCCTAAGAGACGGAGGGAGTCTGGAATGACAACAAGCGCCCAATACCTATAAACCCACGCAGAAGGCGGCGCATCGTTCCGACCTCCGAGGCAAGGGGGCCCCTTCAATTTAAATCTGTCAGGATCATCATTAACACGGGCACAGGTGACCACGACACGTGACTTCCTAAACACCGCCAGATTTCCACCCACCTGAGCCACGCTGGTCTGAAACCCCAAGCAGCTACTCGACCGAGCTTACTAAAGCTTAGGAGTAGGAGGGGGACAAGTGGAGAGGGGGATTTCTGTAGCCCAATTAAGAGCAGCCAAACTAGGCCCATCAGGACCGAACGAGGCTTAGCTCATCCAAGTGACAACCCTCTACGGCCCACTTCGACAGAAAAGCCCAATAAAGATCACTCGGGATCCCATCCTTCCTCGGCGGCCCTTAGGCTCGGAAGGCCCGAACGTCAGAACGGAGGAAGATCCACGCCCGAGCCATCCCTCATCGGCATGAAGGGCGAGCGCTCCGCGCCCACTCTGATCTGATTGCATCCGAGATATGCCTATCACCCGGACAGGGCTGGCACTTCTCATGCTTGGATTGACTGAAAAATATTTATCCATGCAGCCATTGACAGTCCTTTATGAGCAGGTGTTCAGTGGGATAAGGGAGCCACGATCCCCCAAGGTCATGAAGAGCCCACGACGAGAACGTAATGATCCCATGATGAGGACATAACGATCCCATGATGAGGACGTAACTCCCACCTAAAACTCCTCAACTTATGGAACTCGTCAGGGGAGCTCGCTATATAAACCATGGACTCCCTCCGGTAGCAAAAAAGGCAGATAGAGGCCTAACACTCCCTGAGCAGGAACCACTTCACCACCTTGGTGTTGGGGAATCTCGCGCATTTCTATCTACTTCCCTCAATACCTTCCACCATTGCCCTACTGACTTAAGCATCGGAGAGTTTCCCCAGGGAACCATCCCTAGGCCCCCTGATTCGTTTCCCCTTCTCTGCAGTTCACTACCCGGTGAACATCCTCCCAGCTCAGGACCAGCGCGAGATCACGCCCCTTCATCTGGTGCCGTTTGTGGGAAACGACCAAAGGGCCAGTATGGTGAGAAGAAGTTCAGGGAGGAGGTCCACCGGCGACAGGGGAAAGGCCACGACGGCGACGGGGGAAGGCCCCTCACAATCCTCCCAAAACCCCCCCTCCGGTGCCAGCAATCCTGATGCGGGATGGACCACGGACACGACTCCGAATGGATATGCGATCCTCGGACTCTAGGTGAGCTCGTGATTGTCCCTTAACGAGGGAAGCGTCGAACGTGCGCGGTTGAGAAACCGGTAGTGAGCTAGGGTGGTCGGCTCTCTCTTGTGCCCGGATCGGGTCACAGGACGGTAACGCTCTCTCTCGCAGCAGAGGTGATATAAATATAAAGCGAGCTAATTACCTTATCATGCTCTCGAGCAGCGACATATAAAGCATACATGAAATAAAGCAAAATGCCAAGTGTAGGAGCGAATACGATACCTCCATGCGCTCAGCGTGTGGAAGACGGACCCGGCCGAAACTCATACTCCCGGAACAATAATACACGATTGTTACAGCAATGAATCACTGACCACTCCACATAGGGAGGTAAAGGGCTACACAAGCGGGTCCGGGAGGACCGATTTCGGGTTGACGGGCGGCTTCTCGCGTAGCTTCGGCAGCACCCAAACTCGTGACTGTGGGGCCCACATGCTGGTCGGAGGGGCCGTGTGGGACCCGGTGGTACCGCTGTAGTGGAGACGCTTGGGGAAGCGCTCCCTAGGATGGCGGCATGCTGGAATGTCGACCGGAGACCGGGTGGCTCCGATCGGCACCCGTCGGAAAAACTTCCCACGGATCTGCAACTTCTGTTTTCAGGCGCGCGCTCCGGCGAGAACGGACGCTGCGATCAGCCTCGATGTCGGATCGACACGAAACTAGCGCCGTTGGAAATCTAACTCAAAATGCTTTGATCTAGGAATAGAGATAAAAAATAGATTTTTCCACATCTGGCCTTGACCGAATTTCCAAGCTGCTGTTGTACAGTGGCCGAAATCTCAGATCAACAGGGAACTTTCCTGAGAGTTGCCTTTGACCGTGAGGTAGACGTCAGATTCAGCTCCTAAGCTCTTCACTAAACTTGTAGAGGTTTGAACAAGGAAAACGGAAATAATTTTGGTGGAAGGATTGGTGGAGGCTACGAGTTATTATGGATTTTGGACTGACTGGTGGTCGGACCTAAAAACAGACTGATAGAACTATAGATGGTTCGGAAAGAGAATTTCTAAAAATATGAAATGAGCTTTAAAAATTCCACGAAAAATGGGTGGTAGAGAGGAAGGTGGACAGAACTCCCAGTAAAATTGGGGGCTCCAAGAAAAATCAAAACAAGGTCCGGATATGGGAAAATCTAGGTTGCTGTCACTATATATAGAATCCTAGCAGATCTGGGATGACCTGAAGACCGAAAATGGAAAAATAGCAAAAGGAGGAATTTTGGCTTGAATTGTTTTGTGAAGATAGGGGTTCGAGAGGGGAACCACGCCTGAAAATTTCAGCTCCAGAGGAGGAGGGAGGTGGGAGCAGGAATTCTGGGAAGATGCTTCTGTCCTGGTTGGACAGAATACCGAAGACAATGGCGGTGGAGCAACGGCGGCACGACGGCGGCGGCGGCGATCACCGGAGATGAACCAGAAGGTAGAGGGGAGGGGATAGAAGGTAGATCCACTCTAGAATTGGGGTTGAGGAGGAAGAACACCAGGAGAGAGGGGAGGGGCGCAAGAAGCTCTTGGGCATTCAACAAATTTTCTATCATTCATTAATTTCCAAATGGAAAATACAAGGTTTTATATGCTTCACATCAAATCCAATCTCCACCATTAGATCTAGGGATGGGGAAGGGATGGCCTAGATTAAATGTGAGCAACACAAAAAAAAAAACTAATCCAAGTGGAAGGGGGCGCCCCGTTGACTAGGGTGAAATGGTTGAATGGGTAGGTAGCCTACCTTTGAAAATTTTAACCACTTGTCTACCCATGTGTCATTTGGCATTCAACCCTTCTAGATGGCCACCTAGGATGGTTGACCAGCCCCACATGGGTGACATGGACCAATGGGAAAGGGATGGGGGCCCCCTTGCTAGACCTACTGGCAATTTACATAGAAACCCATACAATCCAAGGGAATGACGCATTGGCTTACAAAGCCTTACAATTACGCATATACTTTCCCATGGATATAAAAATAAACTAAAGCACATAAATGCAAAATAAAATGTACATGCTCGGTGTCGATTCCCATCAACTCTCCCCGGGTGGGAGGAACTCGACCCCGTCGAGTAAGGGGTGCGGCTGCTCGAGTACTCCGGCGGATCCGTCACCGTGCCAAGTAACGCGGGTATGCTCCACTCCAAGTGACTATCACCTGCTCATTCCATATATACTCGATATGCACAAGCTGCTATGGGCTAGAGGTGGACACTCCGAGTGGGGCACTCTCAAAAGGGGGAGGTGGCGGCTTGAAGACTCACTAGGAATCACCGCTGAGTCCCTATAGGTGACTAGATCCGGGTGTAGATATCTTCACACTCATAAGGGACTGACATCGATGAGCTTGCACAAGACACATACAGACAGACATACCACACAAAGAAAAAGCACACCGACTCATCTATGACCCTAGACACACCTAATGTTAGTCCGACCCATACAAGGGGACGGTGGACCCGGACACCCGAACGTATGCCATGCATTCATCTGACGTAACCGGTGGTTGACATCATGCAGAAATCCTAGACCTCCTAAGGTGGGCCATGCATGCATATGGGATGTGGATGTGGGAGGGCCAAGAGTATCTCCCCTAGATGATGGTGTATCTTGTAAGGGTACGGGCTTGGTGGGCATAGACGACCCAGCCCGTGGGGAAGGGGTGTGGTAGCGGACTCCCTCGAAGAAGTGAAGTGAATATGAAGGGTCTAGGGGTCCACTAGGGAAGGGGTCAAAGGGATCAAAGAAGGTATGACCCCTTATGGTGGGTTTCCATAAGTCACGGTTCCCGGTGTAGAAGTATTGACGGTGTGGATATTCACCTTCATGCCTTGTAGGGGAAACGGTGATCATGTGTAGGTTGTATGGTTCCTCCCTCGGGCGAAAGGGTATGAAGTCGGACTCGGCCGGCATCGGGAGGAATAGAAGCATCTCCGTGGTGACACAACCCACGTTGCACACAAAGGTAATAGACCCTAAGGCCGGATGGGTGAAGCTACGACTATTGGGTTGGTCGAAGCCTCGGGCTAATAAATGTGTCAACTGCCATTGCCAACCTAAACCAAGAATAAGGTCACCCAATGTGTCAACATGGTGACGGGATCGGAATGTAGTATGGTAGGAGTTGGCGGACACTAAAGGTAGGGTAGGGTCCATGGATGGGTAAGGGAGTGGGACCAAGCCATCTTTGAGCCAACTAAGAAGCGGCTCGGCTATATATAGCGTTCCCGTAAGAAACACAGGAGGCTCGGACCTCGGTGGCTCCCAATAAGATAGTTCCGAAATAAGATCAGAGGATGAGGTTGATGGTAATGGAGCTCTTATGGGTGATGAAGGAATGTCCTCCTTGGGAAGAAGGGGTCCTTGGGGTGGATCCGAGAACATCCGATCTACCCCGGCAGACAATCGATCTAGGTTAGTACTAAACCGATCTAGGCTCGTATTCAACCCCTTAATTGCTCCCATAGTGGCTCGGAACATTCTGACCACTTCATCGGCACTATGGACTCGGGGTGTGGCCATGGTGGCCAAGATGGGGTTGGGTCCCCTAGGAATGGATATGCAAGGCCATTTTTTTGTTTTGTTTTTTGCAAGCACCTAGACACGACATAGAATGAGATGCACATGCAAAGTTAAAATGAGACTCGACTACAACCTAGACACAACCAAGATTCGGTACGCGGCGGAGTTAATCGATCCCTCTCGCGCAAGTGTGCGGCCTTCCTGATAGGCGTAGCCTAACATTCGGACAACACCTTTTTATATACCGATTAATGGTATGAAAATGTAACTCCTAAGACCGACTTAGACACTTAGACTTAAATGACACTTTTTTTTTGATTTTAGACACCCTAGACTCAAACTCGCTCTGATACCAAATTGATGCGGGACGGACCACGGACACGACTCCGAATGGATATGCGATCCTCAGACTCTAGGTGAGCTTGTGATTGTCCCTTAACGAGGGAAGCATCGGACGTGCGCGGTTGAGAAACCGGCAGTGAGCTAGGGTGGTCGGCTCTCTCTTGTGCCCGGATCGGGTCACGGGACGGTAACGCTCTCTCTCGCAGCAGCGGTGATATAAATATAAAGCGAGATAATTACCCTATCATGCTCTCTAGCATCAGCATATAAAGCATATATGAAATAAAGCAAAATGCCAAGTGTAGGAGCGAATACAATACCTCCACGCGCTCGGCGTGGGGAAGACGGACCCGGCCGAAACTCGTACTCCCGGAACAATAATACACGATTGTTACAGCAATGAATCACTGTCCATTCCACGCATAGAGGTAAAGGGCTACACAAGCGGGTCCGGGAGGACCGATTTCGGGTTGACGGGCGGCTTCGCGCGTAGCTTCGGCAGCACCCGAACTCGTGACTGTGGGGCCCACGTGCTTGTCGGAGGGGCTGTGTGGGACCCGGTGGCACTGCTATAGTGGGGACGCTTGGGGAAGCGCTCCCTGGGATGGCGGCATGCTGGAACGTCGACCGGAGACTGGGCGGCTCCGATCGGCACCCGTCGGCAAAACTTCCCACGGATCTGCAACTTATGTTTTCAGACGCGCGCTCTGGCGAGAACGGACGCTGCGATCAGCCCCGATGTCGGATCGACACGAAACTAGTGCCGTTGGAAAGCTAACTCAAAATCCTTCGATCTAGGACCAGAGAGAAAAAATGGATTGCTCCAGATCTGACCTTGACCGAATTTCCAAGCAGCTGTTGTACAGTGGCCGAAATCTCATATCAGCAGGGAACTTTCCTGAGAGTTGCCTTTCACCGTAAGGTAGAAGTCCGATTCAGCTCCTAAGCTCTTCACCAAAGTTGTATAGGTTTGAACAAGGAAAACGGAAATAATTTTTGTGGAAGGATTGGCAGAGGATACGATTTATTATGGATTTTGGACTGACTGGTGGTCGGATCTGGAAATAGGCTGATAGAACTGTAGATGGTTCGGAAAGAAAATTTCTAAAAATATGAAATGAGCTTTAAAAATTCCATGAACAATTGATGGTAGAGAGGAAGGTGGACAGAACTCCCAGTAAAATTGGGGGCTCCAAGAAAAATCAAAACAAGGTCCGGATATGGGAAACTCAGGGTTGCTGTCACTGTAGATAGAATCCTGGAAGATCTGGGATGACCTGAAGACCGAAAATGGAAAAATAGCAAAAGGAGGAATTTTGACTTGAATTGTTTTGTGAAGATAGGGGTTCGAGAGGGGAACCACGCCTGAAAATTTCAGCTCCAGAGGAGGTGGGAGGTAGGAGCAGGAATTCGGGGAAGATGCTTCTGTCCTGGTTGGACAGAATACCGAAGACAATGGCGGTGGAGCGACGGCGGCACGACGGCGGCGATCACCGGAGATGAACCAGAAGGTAGAGGGGAGGGGATAGAAGGTAGATCCACTCTAGAATTGGGGTTGAGGAGGAAGAACACCAGGAGAGAGGGGAGGGCGCAAGAAGCTCTTGGGCATTCAACAAATTTTCTATCATTCATTAATTTCCAAATGGAAAATACAAGGTTTTATATGCTTCACATCAAATCCAATCTCCACCATTAGATCTAGGGATGGGGAAGGGATGGCCTAGATTAAATGTGAGCAACACACAAAAAAAAAAAACTAATGCAAGTGGAAGGGGGCGCCCCCTTGACTAGGGTGAAAGGGTTGAATGGATAGGTAGCCTACCTTTGAAAATTTTAACCACTTGTTTACCCATGTGTCATTTGGCATTCAACCCTTCTAGATGGCCACCTAGGATGGTTGACCAGCCCCACATGGGTGACATGGACCAATGGGAAAGGGCTGGGGGCCCCCTTGCTGGACCTACTGGCAAATTACATAGAAACCCACACAATCCAAGGGAATGACGCATTGGCTTACAAAGCCTTACAATTACGCATATACTTTCCCATGGATATAAAAATAAACTAAAGGACATAAATACAAAATAAAATATACATGCTCGGTGTCGATTCCCATCAACTCCCACCGACGGACCGCCCCCTCTGCCTGCGGCCGGGCTGCCGCCCCCTCCTCCCACGACGGTAGGGCTGCCGCTCAACGGTGGCACCGACGCCTTCCAAGCCCTCAACGTGAAACTGGACGTCCTCATGGAACTCATGAGGACCCAGGCGGCCAGGGATGGAAGGTAACGCGCCCCTCCGGAGAGCCCTCCCCGGAGGCTGCTTCACCCTCCGAGGATAGTAGCTCATCCGCAACAAAGTAGGAGGACCCTCGCAAGCCCCTCCTCCGGAGCAAGAGGCTTCCTCCACGCCGAAGTGGGGCAGACATGGGGCACGCTATCCCCTCCTGGAGATTGAAGTCCCCAGGGAGCGCCAAGATAGCCTACCTTCACGCCCCCTCAGCCCTACGGCGCAGTGGCAGCCAGAGCTATCCCTCCAACTGCGAGAATTCAAGAGGCGTTTCGTAGAGCAGGAGCGCGCCCTGTGAGCCCTACAGAAGACCTCTCCACCAGAGGACGAGGAGAGATCCCCATTCTCTGACCATATCTTGAAGGCAGAGGTATCTCCCCGAACCTTTATCCCGACCTTCAAGCCGTACGACGGCCAGGGCGACCCGACCGACCACTTTGACAGCTTCGACGCTCTGGTGACCCTTCACGAAGCATCCAACGCCATCAAGTGCCGAGCCTTTGTGACCACCCTGGTCCAAGGCCCCCAAGCATGGTTCCGGGCCTTCGCCCCCGGATCCATTTGAGACTTCAAGCAGTTCGGGCGACTATTCAAGGAGAGTTTCGCCGGTAGCGGCCCCCCAAGGTCGATAGCGGGGCTTTTGGCCCTCAAACAGGCGCAAGGGGAAAAACTTCGGGCCTACATCTTCCGATTCAAATCGGAAGCCCTGAGGATCCCCCGCCTGGATGTCGCCTCGGCCATAACTGCTCTGACCGGGGGCACCCGTGACAAGAACCTCCACCGTGAACTTGTCCTCCACCCTCCCTCGACCCTTACTACGCTAGTGACTCTGGCATTGCGCCACGCCGAGTGCGAGGAAGTGCTCAGTGCCTGCCGAGATGCAATCGGCTCGGGTCGGGAGGGGGACAAGAAGCGGGCACCCGAGCCAAGCTCGGGCCCAGGAAAAAGGCGGAACCGAGACGGGGAACGTAAGGAACTGTTGCGGAAGTACGAGCGGTACACTCCCCTAACCGCTCCAGTATACGAGATTTATGAAGACATCAAGGATCGGGCCTCCTCCGCCAACCCGAGCTAATGAAGTCAAAGAACTGCAGTCGCAGCAAGCATTGCCTGTTCCATAGCGACCACGGGCATCATACCGGCGACTGCCACCAGCTCCAGGACGAGATCGAGCGTCTCATCCGTTAGGGGCACCTCTCCCGGTTCGTGGCCAGGCGCCAGGAAGACTGAGGCGTCCCAGAGGAGATCGACAACGCCCCCCGAGGGGTCCACATCAACGTCATCGCCGGAGGAGCTACATCAGGAGGAGACAGCGGCCGAGGAAGGAAGCGTCACGCTGAGCGGGTGAGCTGAGCCATCGAGCCTCCCAGGGCCCCGCCAAGCAAACCCCAGGTCATAATCTTCTCCGACCAAGACCTGGAGGGGCTAAGCACCCCGCACCACGACGCCCTGGTGATATCGGTCACAATAAACCATTGTAA
This sequence comes from Amorphophallus konjac, assembly GCA_022559845.1. NCBI lineage: Eukaryota > Viridiplantae > Streptophyta > Magnoliopsida > Alismatales > Araceae > Amorphophallus > Amorphophallus konjac. The sequence continues at coordinate 341,955,357 of CM040118.1, read as the reverse complement.
CGTAGATAGGATTCTGGTTGACAATGGAAGTGCCCCTGATGTATTATCCTACGAATGTTTCCTTAAGATGGGAGAGGATTCGTCTAAACTTCGCCCGATCCAGACCCCCCTATGCGGGTTCAATGGCCAGGCCACCTATCCCGAGGAAGCCCTAAGCCTGCCTGTTACTCTTGGCACCCCACCCAAGACCGTTACGGTCATGGTGGACTTCATAGTAATCAAAGGTATGATAGCATACAATGCAATCTTCAGCCGAACGAAAGCGGTGCCTTCTACCTATCACCAAAAGGTGAAGTTCCCCACCAAAAATGGATTGGGGGAAGTCCGAGGTAACCAGGCAATTGCCCGAAGGTGCTATAATATCTCGGTCGAAGCCACAAGGTCGGACGGGAAAAATAAGGGTCCCCGGGAAGTCGAGGAAAAATCCGCAACCGCTGAACCCGGAGGCGAATTGCTAGCGGTTTTCCTAAACGACGACCCGACCCTAGGAGTAAAGATCAGAGCCGACCTAACATCTGAGGTTCAACAGCAATACAAAGAGTTCTTTCCGCGTACATCCGGGTCTTTGCATGGTCTGATGATCAACTCCCTGGGATACTGGAAGAGATGGTGGTGCATAAGCTCAACCTCGACCCAACCATGAAGCCCGTGCAACAACGCAGAAGGAAGCATGCGCCGGAGAAGCAGACGATTATCAAGGAGCAGGTCACCAAGGGGCAGAAGACTGGACTTTTTAGACCGGTCCTGTACCCGACGTGGCTAGCTAACGTCGTCCTGGTGCCGAAAGCTTCGGGAAAGTGGCGGATGTGCGTGGACTTCACCGACTTGAACAAGGCTACTCCAAAGGATTGCTATCCCTTACCGAGCATCGACCAACTGGTTGATTCAACCTCGGGCAATGAGATACTCAGCTTCCTGGATGCCTACTCAGGTTACCACCAGATCAGAATGCACCCCGAAGACATCGAGAAGACCACCTTCATCACCGACTTCGGCGTACACTGCTACACCCGGATGCCTTTCGGGTTGAAAAATGATGGGGCCACGTACCAAAGACAAGTCAACCATATGTTCGAGGGACAACTCAGTCGGAACGTCGAGGCCTATATTGACGACATGCTCGTGAAGACCCCCAAGACCGAGGACCACTTCGCCGACCTAGCAGAAACTTTCAACACCCTCCTGAAGTACAACATGAAGCTCAACCCCGCCAAGTGCACCTTCGGAGTAAAGTCCGGGAAATTATTGGGCTTCTTAGTCACTCAGCGTGGGATTGAGGCCAACCCCGACAAGGTCCAGGCCATCCTGGACATGCGTCCACCCACCTGCATCAAAGACGTTCAATGCCTTACCGAGCGCATCGCTGTGCTCAGCAGATTCCTGTCCCGCGCGGCTGAACGATGCCTACCCTTCTTCAAACTATTGAGGGGGCCCAAAATGGCATCTCCCACATTCACGTGGGACGAGGAATGTCAAAGAGCGTTTACCAAGCTTAAGGGGTTTCTGGCTTCGCCCCCAGTGCTTTCCAAGCCCGTCCTAGGGAAAGCCTTGTATCTCTATCTCTCGAAAACTCCATCCACAGTTAGCTCGGTCCTAGTCCAAAATGACTCTGGAATCGAGAGACCGGTCTACTACACAAGCAAGGTGCTCAACGAGGTTGAGAAAAGGTACCCCGCAACCGAGAAACTCGTGCTAGCGTTGGTTACCTCGGCCAAGCGCCTCCGACCCTATTTCCAAGGGCACTACATCACCGTGCTGACCGATGAACCATTGAAGAAGATCCTCGCTCACCCTGAAGCCTCGGGACGCCTTGTCAAGTGGGCGATCATGCTCAGGGCCTACGATATATCATATCGGCCTCGCTCGGCTATCAAAGGCCAGGCGCTCACCGACTTCATCACCGAGAGCACCATCCCGACTGAAGAAAGATCTCCGTCCGCACCTGGGCCGACCTGGGAACTGTTCGTTGACGGATCTTCCAATTCAGCCAGGAGCGGTGCCGGCATCCTCCTAAAGTCCCCCGAAGGGGTAGAGCTACAGTATGCCCTGAAGTTCAACTTCCAAGCATCCAACAACGCTTCCGAGTATGAGGCCCTCATATCGGGAGCCCACATGGCCCGGTGGTTAGGGGCTGAGCGAGTCAGGATTCACACCGACTCCCAACTAGTCGCTAGCCAGGTCAACGGCAATTATGAAGCTCGAAAGGCACCGACGATCAAATACCTCAAACTGGTTAAGACTGTGGCACAACAGTTTGAGAGTTTTGAGGTAGTCCGAATAGCTTGGGAGGAAAACTCCTGAGCGGACGCCCTCTCTCGGTTGGCCTCCTCTCTTGACCCCGAGGGTACTCGATCGGTCCTTCTCGAACAGCTAGAGCGCCCGAGCATTGATTCGGAGCTCCTAGCTGTTGACTCAGCCTCCCCAGGCGACTGGCGTACCCCCTACCTGTCATCGCTCCAAGACTCCCAGGAGCCTCCCGACCCTCGGGAAGCCCGAAGGTTGAAATACCAAGCTCGGGGATTCGTCACTCTGGATGGCGCACTTTACCGAAGATCCTTCTCTGGCCCCCTTTTGAAGTGCCTCGGTATCGACGAAGCCAACCGAGCGATCGAAGAAGTTCACGAAGGTCTGTACGGAGCGCATTTGGGAGGAAGGTCACTCGCCAGGATCTTGCTACGACGAGGTTATTGGTGGCCCACCCTACAACGTGACTGCTCGACCTACACGCAACGTTGTGACCGTTGCCAGCGATTCGACCACTTGGTCCATCAGCCAGCAACGGAGCTCATCACCCTAGCTGAGCCTTATCCTTTAGCTCGTTGGGGAATTGACATCCTCGGGCCGTTCCCCACGGACCAGGCCCAGAAGAAGTTCATTATCGTCGCCATCGACTACTTTACTAAGTGGATCGAGGCCAAAGCCACTGCAAGGATCACCGAGACAGTCATCTGGAATTTTGTCTGGAAGTCGATCATCTGTTGCTACGGCATCCCCCGGGTGATAGTGAGCGATAATGGTCGGCAATTTGATTCTCGATATTTTCGAGACAGATGCACCGATCTCAATATTCACAATCACTTCACTTTGGTCGCCCACCCTCAGGCTAATGGGCTGGTCGAAAATGCCAACAAGGCTATCTTAAAAGGCATCAAGACTAGGCTCGGCAAAGCTAAGGGTAGCTGGCTCGAGGAATTGCCAAACGTACTTTGGTCGCATAGAACGACTCCCAGAATGGCAATCGGTGAAAGCCCTTTTCAGCTGGTATACAGTACTGAGGCCGTGATCCCGTTGAAAATTGGCAACCCCTCCCTCTGAGTCATCTGCTTCTCGTCCGAGGCAAACGACCAGAAACTGCTCAAAAATCTCGACTTAGCAGATGAAATCCGGGAGATTGCCAGCATCAGAGCAATGGAGTACTAACGCCGCCTCACTCGATAATACAATGCCAAAGTCCGAGACAGACACTTCCAGCCGGGAGACTTCATCCTCAGGAAAGCCGAAGCCTCTCGACCACTTGATGCGGCGGGCAAGTTACCCCTTAACTGGGAAGGCCCCTACCGAGTGGTCGAGACGCTCGGAAAAGGAGCATACCGTCTGTCTACGATGGAAGAAGAGCCCATACCTCGGACCTGGAACGCAACTACATTACGCAAGTTCTACTTCTGAGTACTGAGTATTGTGCAAACGACATGAGATAAAACAAAAGGCTCCTTTCTTTTTATTCAAACAACCCATTTTTACATCAGGAAGGCCGAAGCCAATAGAATACATGTCAAAAAAGCAAAAGATCCACCTAGCACCGTCATATGAGCCCATCGCTCGGCTGACTCGAATGACCTTCCTACGTCCAGCCACTGACTCTGCCTAGTGTAGAAACTGGCTCGGATAAAGGATAGTTGACCCCGTTGGCTCGGGCAGCTCGAGACAAAGGTGACAAATGGATTAAGAAAGAGAAGGCTACCTTCCAAGTTGAACTTGGAAGAAAATGAGGAGAGGGAATGCATATGAAAGCATTTTCACCGCCAAACTACTAACTCCTTGGAAGAAAGAGAGTGCAGGCACCCTCCGAAGAGTGAAAGAGCAGAAGAGGGAAAAAGAGGCTGCCAGAAAGAAAAAGAAACCAACAGAGCTGGATGAGGAGGCAGGGGAAGGCCCGGAAGGGATGGAGCTTAGTTGGCTTCCTCCTCCCATCCGTGAAGTGAGCAGGAAGGGACGGACAGCAGGGATGTCTGATGCCCCCATCTGTCCTCCATCTCGCTCCCCTGCAAGCGCCGCCGAAACTGATAAAGGGAAAACGGCGTGCCTCCGCGCGTCGGCCCCTTTTCAAGTCTGCCCGCCGGCCGTCGACTCCTTTTCAAGTTCGGAGCAGTAGGAACTCCCTGCCCCCCGTCGTCAACAGCCTCCTCATCTGGAGCTTCCTCCATGCTCCGAATACAGCGGCACAACGCAACGTGAAGAAGGAATGAGGAAAGATTGTCCGGGAAAACCCTAAGCGGTGGAGAGGAAGGGACGCCCTTCAGTCCTTTTTATAGGCAAAGGGAGGCTACTTGCCTTAAATGATTTCCCCCCTCAAAAATACGCCAGAAGGATTTCTCCCTACGAACGGTCACCTCAAACTTCTCGTCTTCTGCCCCAGCGGGACACACGAAGCGGCAAGACATTTAAAGCGTGGGGAAATGGAAAGACACCCTGTCAGACCCTCACCCAACCATTATGCGAGATTAACGCAGAAAAGATCGGTTCTTTCCAACCACCGCAGATACGCTGGATAGAATACGGCAATGGCGATATGAACTAGATAAGTCTTCATCACAATGCCACTGCCTTATTTATCTCTACACAAAAAAGGGAGTCTTTTCCTTCAAAAAGGGAAAAGGAATGCAAAAAGAAGAAGCGAAATAGATACATCAGGCCTCTGGCCCACCTTGAAGACCGGAAGTAGAGGGCTCGAGCGGTCTGCCCCCGACAGCCTCGGTGATGGCTGACCCTGGCACCGACCCCACCGACGTGGGAACTACCTCAGTTGCGTGCCCTCCCGAGGCATCCGGAGTTGGCGACCCCTCGGGTGATGAGCCCTCGGGATCCTCTTCATCCTCCACCGAAATAGAGGAACTAGAGGATGACAAGTTCGAGTCATAACATTGACCGGACGGGAAGTCAACCACTCCGGACGCCTGCTCCTCGGCGTAAGAAATGGCCCGGTCGTAGCCCTGCTGGAACCCCTTGCGGATGCCCCGGCGGAGTCCTAGCTTATAGTAGGGGAGGGCAGCCTCCTTAAGGTCGAACCGGTAAGCCTCTGAGCTCTTGTATTGCTCGAGAGCCTCCGCCCCGGCCGATTCCACCCTACCGGCGAGCTCGGCCTCCCTCTACTCTGCCTCGGCTGCCTTCCGCTCGGCCTCAGCAGTCCGCCCTTCGGCCGCCGCCACCTGCTTCTCCGCCTCAGCTCGATCAGCCTCGGCCTCCCGCCAAAGATGCTTGGCTTCCTCTGCACGGTCTACTAGCTCGGCATGCTCGGTCTCCCACCGGCCGTCCAGCTCAACGCGTGCTAAGCGCTCCTCTTCGAGAATCCGGTTCTTCCTCTCGAGCGATTCACAAGCCTTAGCCAGCTGATCGGCTAGCGCTCGGGTCTCCACTTGGCTCGATCGTACCAGCTCCCTGATTGAGGAGAGCTACCGTCGAAGCCCATCACGCTCCTCGACGATCCGAGTCAACCTCCTGTCCGACCCACCGAGGGTCCAGGCCTGGTTCACTCGCTCCCACTCCGATCAAGCGTATGATTCTGCCAGAACCGCCCCCATCTGGGCCAGGGCCAAGCCGCCCTCCATAACCCTGGTAAGAGCCATGGACGGGGAGTGCTGCCTACCTCCCCCCCTCACCTTCGTGGATATACCATGACACACCTAGTACAGGGGGCCCGAGATACCCAGCCTCTCCAAGGCCGCCGAAACGAAGAACCCCCCATCGCCCGATGCCCCACCGTATGGCCCGGATCGAGCCCCAGCCTCGGCCGCCTCTCGCGTCACGGCCGGATTTTCCTGCGGCCTCTCCTCACGGATCGGCTCGGCACGGCACTGGCATCGCCACCTGGAGCGCCAACCTCGGCCGCGATCACAGCACCCCCAACTTCAGCCACGGCCCCCTCGGCTCCGGCTGAGGGGAGAGCCGGGTCGGCCCCACTGCCGGTTGCAGGAACACCCTCGTCCCCCTCGGTCTCAGCCAAAGGAGGAACAAAGCCTTCATCATCACCGCCCGCAGGGGCAGCCCCGACCTCCTCGGCCCCCTCTGGCTCGGCTGGTGGGAGAGCCCGCCAGGTAGGGTCGGCCCCACTGTGCCTAGCGAGGGGTTAGCCGCGGTAGGGTCATCTTCGACCGTGGGTACGACCCCGGCCTTCTTTCCCCGCTTTCTGGCCCTCACAGTGGCCCGGATCATACCCTCCACAGGGTCCTTGCGCTTGGGTCCCCACGGTCCGGAGGATTCACCCTGGGCCACTCCCTTGCCCTTATCTTTGGTTCGGGAGCGACCCACGGGAGCAGTCGGTTCGTCGGCAGCTGAGTCATCTCCAAGCTCGATCACCTCTGCGGCCTCCTTCAGAGGCTCCCGCCTGGTGTCTACACAAAGAAGAAGACGTATTCAGGAAAAGAAAGATGACCATCACATCCGAAGGAAAATCTAAGTTGTGGCACCCGGGTGCAGCTGCGTGAGAAGACACCGCTCGATATTCTCCGGTGTCACCAGTTCCTCGGTGGACTCGCGTTTTTTTAGCAGGGTGGCTGCATACTTCTCCACGTGCGGGGGGAACTCATCCTACCTAGGAGGGATATTAGGGTGGAAATTGGGGATTACCAGGCACCTCCAGGTTTCCTCCACTGAACAAATCTTCACCCAGAAGAATTGGGTTTTCCACCCTATATGCGAAGAATCCTTCGCCGCCAAAGAGATACAACTCCTATTCTGCCTCACCTGGATGAAATAGAAGCCCTTCCCCGCCAAAGGATGCTCTTTCAACTCAAAGAAATAGTGGAAGAGGTCCATGGAAGGAGGAACTCCGCACTGACAACAAAGAATACGAAAGGCAGAAAGGAGGAGATAGGAGTTGGCTAATAACTGAATGGGCGCCAACCGAAAAAAATTAAGAAGCTAAAGGATGAAAGGTTCTAAAGGAAGGTGAAATCCACCCTTCCACGACAGAAGAAACATACAGATGTGGCCTGTACGAGAGTCCAAGCTCGTCTCGTATGGGGTAGCAGCTGCAAAATTGAACTTGTGGGGCAGGCGGTACTGGTGCTCCAGCCTCCTCACATCCGCCTCCCCCAGTTCGCTGCAGTTGGGGACCGGTGCCCCCGCCACCGGCTCGCCCTCCCACTCCTCAACATCTGGGTGCTGGCCCGCCATGGAGTCAGAAGAAGACTCTGAGGGAAGACGGTCCTAAGACCCTGAAGATTTCGGGCGAGGAGGAAGCTACAGAACGGCCTGCGCGGTTATCGCCGCCAACTCCTCAAATGCCGCCGCACGCCTCTGCTCCTCCGTCGTGTCCTCACGGCGCATCGAAGAGCCCCAAAAAATGGGAACGAAGGAGAGCCAAAACCCTAAGAGACGGAGGGAGTCTGGAATGACAACAAGCGCCCAATACCTATAAACCCACGCAGAAGGCGGCGCATCGTTCCGACCTCCGAGGCAAGGGGGCCCCTTCAATTTAAATCTGTCAGGATCATCATTAACACGGGCACAGGTGACCACGACACGTGACTTCCTAAACACCGCCAGATTTCCACCCACCTGAGCCACGCTGGTCTGAAACCCCAAGCAGCTACTCGACCGAGCTTACTAAAGCTTAGGAGTAGGAGGGGGACAAGTGGAGAGGGGGATTTCTGTAGCCCAATTAAGAGCAGCCAAACTAGGCCCATCAGGACCGAACGAGGCTTAGCTCATCCAAGTGACAGCCCTCTACGGCCCACTTCGACAGAAAAGCCCAATAAAGATCACTCGGGATCCCATCCTTCCTCGGCGGCCCTTAGGCTCGGAAGGCCCGAACGTCAGAACGGAGGAAGATCCACGCCCGAGCCATCCCTCATCGGCATGAAGGGCGAGCGCTCCGCGCCCACTCTGATCTGATTGCATCCGAGATATGCCTATCACCCGGACAGGGCTGGCACTTCTCATGCTTGGATTGACTGAAAAATATTTATCCATGAGGCCATTGACAGTCCTTTATGAGCAGGTGTTCAGTGGGATAAGGGAGCCACGATCCCCCAAGGTCATGAAGAGCCCACGACGAGAATGTAACGATCCCATGATGAGGACGTAACAATCCCACAATGAGGACGTAACTCCCGCCTAAAACTCCTCAACTTATGGAACTCGTCAGGGGAGCTCGCTATATAAACCAGGGACTCCCTCCGACAGCAAAAAAGGCAGATAGAGGCCTAACACTCCCTGAGCAGGAACCACTTCACCACCTTGGTGTTGGGGAATCTTGCGCATTTCTCTCTACCTCTTTCAATACCTTCCACCATTGCTCTACTGACTTAAGCATCGGAGGGTTTCCCCAGGGAACCATCCCTGGGCCCCCTGATTCGTTTCCCTTTCTCTGCAGTTCACTACTCGGTGATCACCCTCCCAGCTCAGGACCAGCGCGAGATCACGCCCCTTCAGTTGAGCTCCCATGTCATTATATTTGATTAAGTGAGAGATTCATGTTCATCATATCAAAATCTTGTCATATGGTGAATGTGTTTTTGATGGTTGAATTGAGAAGTCAAATACATGCTTGAATGTGTTCAATGATGTATTTTTATGTGAACTAGTTCAAAAAGTTAATGCTTGGTTCATGAATTTTGATTCTTATCTAACCTCTTACATTTTCATATTTTCAGGTTGAAAATTCATGGTTAATCATCATGCGATTATAGTAATATTTAATCATTTGTTTTCCCTTGAATTCTTGGAGGTTTGAAGTGTTTTTGTAACCCTCTCTGGCAGGGGTCGACCCTTACAGTTTCTGGTAGAATATAAGCTATTTTTTTGTTGTTTGCCTGCAGGGGTCGACCCTTGACCCCTGAGTGTTGGAATTATTTTCAGCCCCGGCCGCCCTCTGGTTGCCCGAGGGTCGACCCATGGGGTCGACCCCTTCCGGAACGGGATTTCCGTGAGCGTCCGAAACCCAATGAAAATCCTTCTAAACTTTACCAAACTACCCCCTATTGGTTCCTAAACATATTAGGGGGTTTCTAACATATATTGGGAGGGTTTTATGTGTCTTTTGTCCACTCCTCTATATATATGAATGTGAACTACGAATTTGGGAGACAAGAACCCTAATGCTTGTGTTTTCTATGTTGTAGGGGAAGAAAGGGGAGAAAGCAAGGAGGAGCTCTTGGAAGGAGGATATCATCTACATCCATGAAGATTTGGAGCTCGTGATAGAAGAGAAAAGAGAGCGGATCGACGAGAGGATCAAGAGGATGCAAGAATCATCTTCATCCGGCTTCCCTCCAACTTGTGGTTCAAGGATTATCTTCATTCAGCTATTGGAGTTCGAGAGAGATTATTTCTACATGCTTTTTATGTTGTTCTTGATATGCTCCATGATCTATATCTTGAGTTTAGCAAGATTTGAATATTTGTGTTTATCTTCTGAACATTAGAGATATTTGTGTGTGGAACTGTCTGCGTACGGTTGTGGTTATAGTGTGCCGTGGTTGTTGCGGTTTGTGTGTGTGTGTCTTGATCTGTGGTATGATCGTGTTGGAGACCGCATCTCCTTTGTGTGTGTGCGGGCATCGTCCCGTGTGTGTTTGGAGCGTCGTCCCCGTGTTGGGGATTTTTCCCCTAGTAAAGCCTCACCGATTTGGTAAGGGGTGGACGTAGGGAGCCCGTCGTAGTCCCGAACCACCTTAAAAATCTCCGTGTCCTATGGTTTGCATTGTAGTTTGCCCTGTTGTGTTTAATAGCTTAATTTTTTTATCCTAATCCTGTGTGAACGGTGAGATTGAGAGAATTTAATTATCATGCTTGAGTGAAATCTTCAATCTCGTCAAAGTTGTTAATTCCATTGTCTTAGCATTTTAATTTTACCATCGATCGTGGGGGACAATTCAACCCCCCTTCTTGTCCACTCGCCTTCCCAGGGACCAACAATGTAGAACATGTCGGTGCACATGTGTTGAAACCCTTAAGCCCGGTCGGTGCACATGTAGAACTGGTTGGTGCACATGTATTGAAACCTTGAAGCTAGGTTTGTGCACATATAGGTCTATGCCTGCTTTAGGTCAATGCACATTTTGGAATTCAAGGTCTATGCACATGTTAAGGTCTATGCACATATAGGTCAGTGCATATCCAGGGCCCTATGTCAGTTTCCAGAAACTAAGAATAAGAGAATTTTGAGGGGTCATTCTAATTTAGAAAAAATCTGAAAAAATAGGGAAATGATAGAAAACTAAGGTAGTACCCCACTACAAAGATTTCATGCTCCCAGAAATTTTGTACTTGTAGTAATACATCATTTTCTATGCATGTGTAGCCTAGAAATAAACATGTCCTCCATTATATAGTAACCTGATCATGCTCTATTTTTCGTCAAGTAATTTATGATTATGATTCGTCCACTTAAACCATTTGGAAGCATGCTTGCTATGATAAAGTATCGTACTAATATTTGTAAAATGAGTATGAATGTGAATGTGAATATGATGTGAATGTTATGAATGGAAAACAACAGCATTCTATGAGGTTGGACTTCATCCCTTCTACGGGACGGCGATACGTAATGCCGCAGAAGTAAAAGATCCCAGGGGACGGCGATAGGTAACGCCCTAGTCAAAAACCTATCGATTCGGTTGGTTTGTTTTATAGGACGGTGATACGTAACACCACAGAACCCGGGGGATGGTGATATGTAACTCCCCGTGCAGCAGGAGTCTAGGTGGGAGTTCGCTCCCGGGTCTGTGTAGTACTCTTTCATTCCTGGTGTGTGTGGGCCTCCTGTGTTTGCGGCAGCTGTTCGGTTCCATGAATAACAAAAATGTGAAAACTCATGAAAATGTGATAAAGTGTAACTGCTCATTCACTGAGGTCTTGTTGCATGCATGGGTACTTTATATGTTAGTTAGAGAATATGTATTTTCCTCATATGAGTTATTTTAAGTAGATGATAATGGATGTATTATGCTATTATTAACATCTGAAATATGTATATAATTTGGTTATATAGATGCGAGTTAACCCCTGTTTGTTTAGGCTGCCTACTAAGCATCACACTCACCCCTTTGTGACACACGTTTTCAAGAGACATAAGAGAAGGAGGTTGAGGAGGAGGCTGCTGCTGAGGAGTAGTGCTAGATCATAGTTCGTCTGGGTATGTTGTGGATGAATGTCTCTCTTATATGTATGGTTATGGGGTGGTGAGCCTATGAGGACTCATGTTTATTCTGGAACGATGGACATGTACCCTCTTTTGAAAATTATGAATGGTTGAGATGTTGTTTACATTTCTTGTAATTGTGGTTTCTCTCTCTCTCATGCTCATGTATGCATGTTTATATATTGTTCTTTCGCGATACGTACGAAGTGCTGTCTCGGGGTCCGATGGAAGAAAAGAAAAAAAAATGCCCATAAATTGGGACTCGGAACCCGGGGCGTTACAGAGTGGTATCAGGGCACGAGAGACAAACTATGGTTACAACCATTCCAAATGTCCAAGTAGTAGAAGAAGAGATAGGCTAGAGTGGAAAAAGGGTAGAGTATATTTGAAATCATTTAAAAACCCTCTCACTTAATAATTGGTTGTTTCTCAAAATTATGCCGCCAATAAGGCAAAGAGATCTTCCCCAGGTGGATGAGAGGGGATCGGGGGTAGATGACCCAAATGGGGGGAATGACAGGGCTGTCCATGCTCTAGCAGTTGGCAGCAGACAAGTGCCCAATGCGGTAATTAATCTGGAGGGGTTCATGCAGAGATTCCAAGGGCTAATGCAGGCCATGCAGCAATAGATGTAGCAGCAGCCCGCGCCCGCACCACATTACGACATGCTGGCGCTTGATCATTTCCTGAGATTGGCGCCTCCTATTTTTAAGGGGGAGAGTCGTCCAGAGGTGGCTGAGTCATGGCTCAGCGAAATGGAGAAGAAATTTCACGCGATGCGATGTCCCGAGGAAGAGACGGTGAATCTAGCGACCTATGTATTACAAGATCAAGCTGACTTGTGGTGGAAGGCCAAGATGAGGACTACCTTCGCAGACTACCACGATGGTGACATATTATGGGAAGAGTTCCTAGTTGTCTTCTGAGAAAAGTATTTCCCTTAACATGTGCGGGATGCTAAGGAACAAGAATTCTTAAGCCTCGAGCAAGGAAACATGACAGTAGCTGACTATGGGGCCAGATTCTCCACTCTGGGTCAATATGCTCTGCACATATTCGATGACACACGTCGAAAGGTGAATAAATTTGTCAACGGTCTGCGTAGCAACGTTCAATGCTATTTTGCAACCCAAGACCCTAACTCCTACACAACGGCATTGAGGCTTGCTCATCTAGCCGAGCAAGAGAATGCAAGGTTCGCTGAGGAGCAGAAGATGTCAGGCAAAAGGCCTATGCAGTCAGGAGGGAGGCGAGACAAGGGAAAGGTGGCACGCCAAGAGCTAATGCCTAAGAACGGACCAGGGATCCCATTTTGTGTCCATTGTGGGCACAACCATCTTGGACAGGAATGCTGGAGGGCAAAGGGCAAGTGACATGAATGCGGTGAGGCCGGACACATTGTGAGGAACTGCCCCAAGAAGGCCCAGCTTTCCCAGTAGGAGTAGATTCAGTACAGAGGGTGAGTCTATGCACTGATGCAAGAGGAGGCAGACAATACCCCTACCGTTGCTGAAGGTATGCTCCTCATGGATAATGTTTATGCAAATGTCTTGTTTGACCAAGGAGCTACTCACACATTCATATCCACTAGTTTTGCTAATCAACTGAAGAACAGACCCCAAGCCACATTCTTTGGGGAAATGATAGTTAGCACACCAACTGGGAAACAAGTCCACATCAACCTTGTGATCCCTACTATAGAAATCGACATCAATGGGAGAATATTGCTGGGGGAAGCATACATACTAGATATGAACGAATTTGACCTCATCCTGGGAGTGGATTGGTTAGACAAACACTATGCTCGCTTAGACAGCCGTCAGAAGAGAGTGATCTTTTAGAAGTCGGGAAATGAGACATTCTTCTTCCAATGCCCGAAAAGTAAGACGGGAAGAATGATAGTGTCAGTCATCAGGGCTTCTAAGCTGATTAGCGAGGGATGTAGCTATTTCTTAGCTAGTGTGGTAACTGAAGAAGACACCGTCAAGACCTTGGAGGACTTGGACGTGGTCCAAGAATTTCCTGATGTGTTTCCCGATGATCTACCGGTGTCACGCCCCGATGCGGAATCTCGGGACGTACGGTTAGAGGCAAGCGAGCAATAAAGAATTCCGAACCATTGCACTAAAGGTTGGAAAAGTAATAATCAGAGTTTTATTGATAAAAATTGAGTACAATGGGTAGAACAACTACATCCATATAATAATCAAACTAGAACAATTTCTCATTAATTCTACGGGTACAAACTGACTCAATAAACTAAAACTATCTCTCGATATCACTCCAGTCCATCCCTGACAAGTTCGTCACCTGGAAAGAGGGGAAACAGTAGGAGTGAGCTAAACGCGCTCAGTAGATAACCACAAACAGGTTTAAGTAATTAACCATTGATTTCCAATTTATATGAAATGCAGTAAATAAAGAATGACGATAGAAATAACTTGCAAAGTCAAGAAATATAGCAATTTATCAAGTAATGAACAAGTAAAGTAACAGTAAGAAAATTTGGCCAGCAAGTATGTTACACATGTAACCAGGTAAATACACACGAGTCGAGTATCCAGAATTTGTCGTAGACGTAACAAGTCAAGTCAAGTATTCGGGTGTAATGCCTCACCCTTGTCATAAACATCCCAATGGGCTCAATATCTTTTCGGGCGCTCTCCCCAGGACCAGACTGGGCCCTTATGATGCGATGGCATTTCATTTCAATTGGATCACCGATCCCCCGTCTAGACATAGTCAATTATGGCCAATATAATCAGATGAATTTCTGTCGGGTACAAGATGTAAAGGACGACACTTGTCTCCTTTGATTCAAGAGTTTAAACACAACGAAAAACCCAAAACAAGGTATTCGTACGGCAATCACTGGGCCGTACTCTTATGAGTAACGAGTCACGGGGCCAAGAATGAACGGGTGACAGTAAGCCGTTCGAGAAAGAGAAGTAAGTTCCGAAGAACGAGAATATACGAACCATTTGGGTCGTATTTTTCAAGAAATACGGTTCTAGAGAATCCGTATTAAGTATAATGATCTAAATATAAGATAATTTATGTGAAATATTTACCGGGTTGCCAATAACAATTAAACCAACCAATTTCAGTTTAATGTCCATTGGTCAATTCCGGGCTCAAGTATGACCGAAGATTATCCAAGGGTAATCGGTCAATTTATCAAGTTAAAACGATAGTCATGATGTAACCGTAATTTTACCACGGTAAATTGTCTCACGGTAAAAATGTGAAGTTTACCGGATAGAGTGTCCGGTTAATTGGCCAAAGACTTGCCATAAGTTGGCCAATAATTTTCTGATTTACAGTAATTTACAGAAATTACCTACGGTAAATTTTTAGCTTATGGTAATTAGCCAATTTATCCAAAGTTACAAGTGAATTACAATAATTTTCACTTTAACAAAATAGATACTGCAATTAATAGAAATTTACTCATCTCATTATTTGTTATTTATGTGGATTATCAGTTTTTACTATTTAACATTGTTAAATGGGTCAGAATAGCAAAAATCAGGTTTTCTGGAAGTTAAACAGTTGAAAATGGGCCGTTAAACCTATTGGGTGAAAATTGGACCAGAAATAGGTTTCTGTTAAGCGGTCTAAGTACGGCCGTTTTCAGGAGAACAGCGGTCTGGGAATGACCGTTAAATGGATAAACAACGGTTCCCTAACAGCCGTTCTAGTCTGAGGAATTTACCTTCGGCTGTCTGCTAACACACGTCGGTCAGGGGCCGTTTCTAGGGTAAAAGGGTACAACGGTCATGGTAGGGCCATTTATCATGTAAAACGGTCGTTTTCTAGCCGTAATAAAAAAAATACACTTAAATGATAATATTACTAAATTTATTCTAAAGCGGTCTCGGGTTGACCGTTATGCATGTACAACGGTTTGGGGTGAACCGTGGAATGCCAGGGGACAAAACGGTTCATGAAAAGCCGTTAAGACGTACTCTATGGCGGTCGTTACGGGGCCGTTAAAGTAAATAAACGGTCCGTGTGGAGCCGTCTTTCTCTGTAACACGGGAATATTGAAAACAGAAGTATAATCCGGTAATGGGGCTTCAATTCATGAGTTTAAGCATGCAAATGGATAATAAAACATGATTTCTAGAAGTTAACAGCATGCCCTTTCATTCCATTTATCAAATTTGAGGTTTGTGCCATGGTTACCTACCTTAACCAAGGAAAATAAGAGATGTCTTGAGGAAGAAGATGAATAGTGATATTTGCAGAAGCCTTCACAGCACGTAGCAGCAGAGTCTCCTTTGTTTAGGCTTAAGGATTGCTAAGGAAGGCTTAAGGGGGCTTCTATTTATAGTTTTCATTTGAAGGAACGTGTGAAATCTTCACACACTTCACACAAGACTGGTCAGAGCCGCAAAACCCATCCCTGCGTCCAAGCCGTGTTCTTGCCGACCTAAAACACGTTTTCACGTGTTCCACAAGGTAGGTTAGTCTTAAGCTAAGCCTAATCCTATGGATTAAGGAATAGTTAACTAAAACCTCCTTTAAATGTTACCAAACGATTTTTAATGAAATTGACCCAGAAGACAAAATTGCTAATCAATACATGCCCTTTCAGATTATGATTTTTATAGAATTTTATCACGAGGTTTAAGGTTAATCTCCTAATCTTAAGATTAACATAATAATTTAACTCAAATGTTCAACGGTTCAATCGATAGAGAGAGTTTCTGATTTTTACCGATGAAACTCCAGAAGACAAAGTTGCTAAGAAAAATACTCTCTATCAGATGTGATTTTTGTAGATTTTTCTACGGTAGTTGTATTTTCGGGTGAATAGTGTTTTCCGCGTTTTTAAGTCAAGCTTAAATCATCGATTAAGCCATGTAACTGATTTTATTAGGGTCAAGTATAGAAGACTAAAGTGTTTACCATAGTGTTTACTAATTAACTACCATTTTTAAGTATTTTCATATGATAGTCAAAAAAATTACGATTTACTATTTACCATAGTTACTATTCAAAATTTTTTTTTTACTATTCACGAAATTAAATAATTGCACAGAAACTCGGGGTCTTACACCCTCCCCTACTTAAAGAATTTGGTCCTCCAAATTCACTGGACCAAAATACGGTAAAAATATCGCTTACCTAGAGTAGATCGGGATAACGCTTCCGTATAGCGTCCTCGGATTCCCATGTAGCTTCTTCTATTCCACGCCGACTCCATTGTATTTTAACCATCGGTATGGAACGATTCCGAAGTTGTTGCTCTTTCCGATCCAGAATCTTCACTGGTCTTTCTTCATAAGACAAGTCCTTCTTCACTTCGAGGTCCGCATGTTGAATGACGTGACTAGGGTCGTACACGTATTTCCGAAGCATAGAAACATGGAACACGTTGTGTACTCCAGCTAGTTGAGGAGGTAAGGCCAATCTATAGGCGACTTCACCCACTCGATCAAGGATCTCAAATGGACCAATATACCTTGGGCTTAACTTGCCATGAATACCGAATCGGCGAATACCTCTCGACGGAGAGACCTTCAAAAATACATGCTCGCCAATCTGGAATTTCAAATCTCTTCTTCTATTATCAGCATAACTTTTCTGCCTTGATTGAGCTACAAGTAACCGGTCTCGAATAATTCGAATATTCTGTGATGATTCTGAGACAAGATCCGGTCCAAGCCATTGCTTCTCGCCAATCTCATCCCAACATAATGGAGAACGACAACTCCTTCCATACAAAGCCTCGAAAGGTGCCATTTGTATGCTGGATTGATAACTATTGTTATAGGCGAATTCTATCAATGCCAAATGATCACTCCAGCTGCCATCGAAGTCAATCATACAAGCTCTCAACATATCTTCCACAATCTGATTTGTTCTCTCGGTCTGTCCATCTGTCTGCGGATGAAATGCAGTACTGAAATTCAGACGGGTACCAAGAGATTCTTGCAAACCCTTCCAGAAATGAGATGTAAATCTCGGGTCTCGGTCAGACACAATGCTGACTGGAATACCATGAAGTCTAACCACTTCCTTCAGATATAATGCTGCTAGTACATCAACCGTCCACTTGGACTTAATAGCTAGAAAATGGGCTGACTTAGTCAATCGATCCACGATGACCCATATTGCATCATAGCCACCTCGAGTCTTAGGAAGACCCATAATAAAGTCCATACCAATACTCTCCCACTTCCATTGGGGAATATCAAGTGGTTTCAATTTACCTGCCGGTCTAAAATGCTCGGCCTTTACTTGTTGACAAACAAGACATCTGCTTACAAAATCTGCAATTTCCCTTTTCATGTTTGGCCACCAAAATGTCCTCTTCAAGTCTTTGAACATCTTAGTGCCTCCCGGATGGATAGTGTATCGGGATCTATGTGCTTCTTCAAGGATCCGATTCTTTATATTAGCCTCATCCGGTACACAAGTTCTACCTTGAAACACCAGTCTTCCATCATTGGCTATCGAGAAGTCAGGTCTGCCACTTAAGTTTTCCTTAATCTCGACTAGCTCGGGATCAATATCTTGTAATAGCTTGATTTCCACTAACAGTTCGGGCTTGAGTTGCATCTGGGAAATCAAAATCCGATCATTATCAATATTGAGATCCAGACTAGCCATCAGCTCTAGTAACTTCCATTCTTGTAACATAAGACTGGATAACTTAGCCACAGGCTTCCGACTTAACGCATCAGCCACGACATTGCCTTTGCCAGGGTGATACTCGATAGAGAAGTCGAAATCCTTTATATATTCCAACCACCTTCTTTGCCTCATGTTTAATTCCTTTTGAGAAAATAAGTATTTCAGACTTTTGTGATCCGAAAATACCGTGAATGATTCTCCATATAAATAGTGCCTCCAAATCTTTAATGCGAATACTACGGCTGCCAATTCCAGATCATGCACGGGATAATTAACTTCATGCTTCCTTAACTGCCTGGAAGAATAGGCAATCACCTTGCCATGCTGCATAAGCACACAGCCTAAGCCAATACCAGAAGCATCTGTGTAGACCACAAAACCGCCTTCACCCGAAGGTAAGGTCAAAATAGGGGCAGTAGTCAAACAATCCTTCAGAGTTTGAAAACTCCGTTGGCATTCAGCTGACCACTCAAACTTGATTTCTTTGCGGGTTAATTTGGTCAAAGGTACCGCAATTTTAGAGAAATCTTGAATGAACCTTCGATAATAACCAGCCAGGCCAAGAAAACTCCTTACTTCAGTAGCATTAGTAGGCTGTTCCCAATTCTTGACTGCTTCCACTTTAGATGGATCCACAGAAATTCCATCCTTAGTAATAATATGTCCTAGAAAGGACACTTCACTCAGCCAAAATTCACACTTGCTGAATTTGGCATATAATTGGTGATCTCTCAATAATTGAAGAGCCGTTCTTAGATGCTCGGCATGATCTTCTTCACTCTTTGAGTAGATCAAAATGTCATCAATAAATACCACGACCCATTGATCAAGATAAGGTCGGAACACATTGTTCATAAGTTGCATGAAAGCTGCCGGTGCATTCGTTAACCCAAAGGGCATAACGACAAACTCAAAGTGACCATATCGGCTTCGAAAAGCTGACTTGTAAATATCATCTTCCTTAATTCTCAATTGATGATACCCAGATCGAAGATCGATCTTAGAAAAATACGAAGCTCCAGCAATCTGGTCAAATAACTCATCAATCCTCGGCAGTGGATATTTATTCTTGATAGTTATCTGGTTGAGTTGCCGATAGTCGATGCACAACCTCATCGAACCATCTTTCTTCCGAACAAACAATACAGGAGCTCCCCAAGGGGAAACACTCGGGCGAATAAAACCCTTCTCGAGTAATTCTAACAATTGTTGCTTCAATTCCCGCAATTCCGCAGGAGACATACGATAAGGGGCTCTGGAAACAGGAGATGATCCAGGAATAAGATCAATAGAGAATGTAACTTCACGCTGAGGCGGAAGTCCTGGTAACTCCTCTGGAAATACGTCCGGAAATTCCCGAACAATAGCAATATCCTTAATCTCGATCTGCTGTTCAGGGGACGCATGAACAAAAGCCAGAAAAGCTTCGCATCCACGCCTCAATAACTTGTCAGCACGAAGAGTCGAGATAAGAGACACCGGACTAGGATGTTTCACTCCTTTGAAGAATAATCCGGGGTGCTTAGAAAAAGACACCGAACAAGAATTGCAGTGAACATTGACCTCATACTGGGCCAACCAGTCGGCTCCTAGGATTACATCGTAATCCTTCATGTCTATGCAAATCAAGTCGGCTGGAAAATTCCGATCATTCACCATAACTTTACTAGAAGGATAATAATGCTGAATAGCTGAACTGGTCCCAATAGGGGTTGATATCTCTAACGGAGAGTCCATCAAAACAGGTTCTATAGCTAATAACTTAGCAAATCTCCGGGATATAAAAGAATGTGTTGCACCAGTATCAAATAGAACAAAAGCCGGAAAGTCGGATATAATGAGAGTACCTTCGACGAGTCCACCATCCTCGGAGATACCCTTTTCCTTTGTATGAAGAGCCTGGAGCCTGCCTTGAGGCTTCTTGACGTTTAGAGGTTTTGCCGGAATAGCTTGTTCCGATAATAAGGGGCAGTTGGGAATGCGGTGCTCCTTGCTTCCACATCGCAAACATGCACCTTGCTTGCGCCAACAATCCTCCATTTTGTGACCGGGACGATCACAATATCGGCATACGCCTTTGAATGGAACCACAGAATCAGGTTTCTTGTCTTCTTGTCTTGGCGCCTTGCCCTTCCACGAACCAGAACCAGAACTAGAACCAGTACTAGTGAAAGGTCTTTTCTTGTTAGGACCAGTGCCAGAATCAGTCTTATCATTCTTGAGTGCCTTCGGTTGATTCTTCTTACTACCTTGACCACGAATCCTTTCCGTCATTTCCAATGTATCTTCTAATACTTGTGCCTTTCTTACCATCTCAGAATATGTAGAAATTTCCAGTGGTGCCAGTTGATTAATATAATGAAGTCGAAGACCGTTAAGGAAACGCTTCGCCTTCATTTTCTCAGTTGAAATGAGATGTCTCGCATAACGAGAGAGTCTTGCAAACTGGGCTTCATATTCTGATACCGATAAGCTTCGCTGCTTCAGAGCTGCGAATTCCGCGGCCTTCTTTTCTTGCACGCGATCAGAAAAATATTTATCATTGAAGAATTCCTCGAATTCCTCCCACGAGACTTGTTGGTCACCGAGAGTCGGTTTAATAGACTCCCACCAAGTACGCGCATCACGTTCCAGTTGGAAAATGGACAAGAGAACACGCTCCTGGTCAGTGCATTGCATGACCTCAAAAATCCTTGCCATCTCGTCGAGCCAGTTCTCGGCTTCATCAGGATCGGTTGAACCAGCAAACCTAGGCGGGTTCATCCCTCGGAAATTCCGATACAATTCACCAGTACCATGAGCTGCGCCATGAGGTGCCGCTCCGGCTCCAGCTCCTGCCTGAGCCAATGCATTCAAGGCTTGCGTAAGTCCTTGAACCGTACATTGCAAATTCCTCATCTCAGCACGATTGGCTGCCATTTCAAGTACCTATAAGGTAATCTGTTGTTCATGAGTCGATTATTATGAGAAAAGAATTCTCAGATGAGATGAGAGAGAAAGAACTAGAGGAGTGAGACACGATTACGATTAATAGCTTAACCCGATTTCTACCCAAATCTCACAAGGTCTAGTTTTTCCTAAACTTATAGGAGAGAAGGAAACCTAGGACAATTTTAACCTAAATTTCTAGGTCAATGCGACCTATGCTCTGATACCAACTAAACTGTCACGCCCCGATGCGGAATCTCGGGACGTACGGTTAGAGGCAAGCGAGCAATAAAGAATTCCGAACCATTGCACTAAAGGTTGGAAAAGTAATAATCAGAGTTTTATTGATAAAAATTGAGTACAATGGGTAGAACAACTACATCCATATAATAATCAAACTAGAACAATTTCTCATTAATTCTACGGGTACAAACTGACTCAATAAACTAAAACTATCTCTCGATATCACTCCAGTCCATCCCTGACAAGTTCGTCACCTGGAAAGAGGGGAAACAGTAGGAGTGAGCTAAACGCGCTCAGTAGATAACCACAAACAGGTTTAAGTAATTAACCATTGATTTCCAATTTATATGAAATGCAGTAAATAAAGAATGACGATAGAAATAACTTGCAAAGTCAAGAAATATAGCAATTTATCAAGTAATGAACAAGTAAAGTAACAGTAAGAAAATTTGGCCAGCAAGTATGTTACACATGTAACCAGGTAAATACACACGAGTCGAGTATCCAGAATTTGTCGTAGACGTAACAAGTCAAGTCAAGTATTCGGGTGTAATGCCTCACCCTTGTCATAAACATCCCAATGGGCTCAATATCTTTTCGGGCGCTCTCCCCAGGACCAGACTGGGCCCTTATGATGCGATGGCATTTCATTTCAATTGGATCACCGATCCCCCGTCTAGACATAGTCAATTATGGCCAATATAATCAGATGAATTTCTGTCGGGTACAAGATGTAAAGGACGACACTTGTCTCCTTTGATTCAAGAGTTTAAACACAACGAAAAACCCAAAACAAGGTATTCGTACGGCAATCACTGGGCCGTACTCTTATGAGTAACGAGTCACGGGGCCAAGAATGAACGGGTGACAGTAAGCCGTTCGAGAAAGAGAAGTAAGTTCCGAAGAACGAGAATATACGAACCATTTGGGTCGTATTTTTCAAGAAATACGGTTCTAGAGAATCCGTATTAAGTATAATGATCTAAATATAAGATAATTTATGTGAAATATTTACCGGGTTGCCAATAACAATTAAACCAACCAATTTCAGTTTAATGTCCATTGGTCAATTCCGGGCTCAAGTATGACCGAAGATTATCCAAGGGTAATCGGTCAATTTATCAAGTTAAAACGATAGTCATGATGTAACCGTAATTTTACCACGGTAAATTGTCTCACGGTAAAAATGTGAAGTTTACCGGATAGAGTGTCCGGTTAATTGGCCAAAGACTTGCCATAAGTTGGCCAATAATTTTCTGATTTACAGTAATTTACAGAAATTACCTACGGTAAATTTTTAGCTTATGGTAATTAGCCAATTTATCCAAAGTTACAAGTGAATTACAATAATTTTCACTTTAACAAAATAGATACTGCAATTAATAGAAATTTACTCATCTCATTATTTGTTATTTATGTGGATTATCAGTTTTTACTATTTAACATTGTTAAATGGGTCAGAATAGCAAAAATCAGGTTTTCTGGAAGTTAAACAGTTGAAAATGGGCCGTTAAACCTATTGGGTGAAAATTGGACCAGAAATAGGTTTCTGTTAAGCGGTCTAAGTACGGCCGTTTTCAGGAGAACAGCGGTCTGGGAATGACCGTTAAATGGATAAACAACGGTTCCCTAACAGCCGTTCTAGTCTGAGGAATTTACCTTCGGCTGTCTGCTAACACACGTCGGTCAGGGGCCGTTTCTAGGGTAAAAGGGTACAACGGTCATGGTAGGGCCATTTATCATGTAAAACGGTCGTTTTCTAGCCGTAATAAAAAAAATACACTTAAATGATAATATTACTAAATTTATTCTAAAGCGGTCTCGGGTTGACCGTTATGCATGTACAACGGTTTGGGGTGAACCGTGGAATGCCAGGGGACAAAACGGTTCATGAAAAGCCGTTAAGACGTACTCTATGGCGGTCGTTACGGGGCTGTTAAAGTAAATAAACGGTCCGTGTGGAGCCGTCTTTCTCTGTAACACGGGAATATTGAAAACAGAAGTATAATCCGGTAATGGGGCTTCAATTCATGAGTTTAAGCATGCAAATGGATAATAAAACATGATTTCTAGAAGTTAACAGCATGCCCTTTCATTCCATTTATCAAATTTGAGGTTTGTGCCATGGTTACCTACCTTAACCAAGGAAAATAAGAGATGTCTTGAGGAAGAAGATGAATAGTGATATTTGCAGAAGCCTTCACAGCACGTAGCAGCAGAGTCTCCTTTGTTTAGGCTTAAGGATTGCTAAGGAAGGCTTAAGGGGGCTTCTATTTATAGTTTTCATTTGAAGGAACGTGTGAAATCTTCACACACTTCACACAAGACTGGTCAGAGCCGCAAAACCCATCCCTGCGTCCAAGCCGTGTTCTTGCCGACCTAAAACACGTTTTCACGTGTTCCACAAGGTAGGTTAGTCTTAAGCTAAGCCTAATCCTATGGATTAAGGAATAGTTAACTAAAACCTCCTTTAAATGTTACCAAACGATTTTTAATGAAATTGACCCAGAAGACAAAATTGCTAATCAATACATGCCCTTTCAGATTATGATTTTTATAGAATTTTATCACGAGGTTTAAGGTTAATCTCCTAATCTTAAGATTAACATAATAATTTAACTCAAATGTTCAACGGTTCAATCGATAGAGAGAGTTTCTGATTTTTACCGATGAAACTCCAGAAGACAAAGTTGCTAAGAAAAATACTCTCTATCAGATGTGATTTTTGTAGATTTTTCTACGGTAGTTGTATTTTCGGGTGAATAGTGTTTTCCGCGTTTTTAAGTCAAGCTTAAATCATCGATTAAGCCATGTAACTGATTTTATTAGGGTCAAGTATAGAAGACTAAAGTGTTTACCATAGTGTTTACTAATTAACTACCATTTTTAAGTATTTTCATATGATAGTCAAAAAAATTACGATTTACTATTTACCATAGTTACTATTCAAAAAATTTTTTTTTACTATTCACGAAATTAAATAATTGCACAGAAACTCGGGGTCTTACAACCGGGACTGCCACCCGTTCGAGAAGCGGACTTCTCCATTGAGCTAGTGCCGAGCACCGCACCCATCTCCGTTCCTCCATACCAGATGGCCCCGACAGAACTTGTCGAACTCAGGAAGCAATTGCAGGAGTTACTAGACAAAGGCTTCATCAAGCCTAGCGTGTCTCCATTGGGAGAACCAGCCTTGTTCGTGCGGAAGAAGGATGGGACCATGTGGCTGTGCATTGACTACCGCAAGCTTAACCAGGCCACCATAAAGAACAAGTACCCACTACCGAGGATTGAAGAGTTATTTGACCAATTATCATCTACCAAAGTCTTCTCCAAGATTGATCTGAGGACGGGTTATCACCAGATCAGAATCAAGCCCGAAGATGTGTCGAAGACGACCTTCAGGACTCGGTATGGTCACTACGAGTTCTTAGTAGTACCCTTCGGGTTGACCAATGCACCAGCTATATTCATGGAATAGATGAATCAGATTTTCTACCCTTATCTGGATCAGTTTGTCGTGGTCTTTATAGATGACATCCTGATATATTCTCCCAGTCTGGCGGAGCACCGGCAGCACTTGAGGGTGGTTCTGCAAACCCTTAGGGAGACTAAATTCTTCGCCAAATTCAGCAAGTGCAAATTTTGGCTAGATCGGATTATGTTTCTCGGACATGTTATATCCAGGAACGGCATATCGGTGGACCCCAGTAAGGTTGAAGCAGTGACAAAGTGGGAAGCACCAAAGACAGTCATGAAGATTAGGAGATTCCTTGGTCTGGCTAGATACTACCACCGGTTCATTGAAGGTTTCTCCACCATTGTAGCCCCAATGACCAAGTTGACCAAGAAAGGAGCGAAATTTATCTTGTCAGAGAAGTGTGAAAATAGTTTTCAGATGCTCAAGGAAAAGTTGACTTTAGCCCCTGTGTTGGCACTCCCCCAAGGGAATGATGGCTTCACTATTGATATCGATGCCTCCAGGATCAGCCTCGGCTGTGTACAAATGCAGCATGGCCGAGTGATTGCCTATGCCTCGAGACAGTTGAAGGACCATGAGAAGAATTACTCCACTCATGACCTTGAGATGGTAGTAGTGGTGCATGCCTTGCGCATCTGGAGACACTATTTATATGGAGTTCAGTTTGAGGTCTTCACCGACCATTAAAGCCTCAAATACATATTCACTCAGAAGGAACTCAATTTGAGGTAAAGGAGGTGGGCCGAGCTATTGAAAGACTACGACTTTGCCTTACAGTACCACCTAGGCAAGGCGAATGTGGTGGCGGATGCTCTCAGCTGTAAACTGATGGCGTTAAGCTTGCATCGAGAGTGGGATATGATGGAGGGTGTGATTGAATCATGACCCAAGAAACGGAAGCAATACGGCCTCTTGGCTGGGTTGTTGGCCAGACCTGCATACTTAGATAGAATTGCTGAGGCGTAAAAATGGGACATGGTATTACGGAAGCAACTGAATAATGAGAACTTCCAGGTGGGGATTGATGGACTGATCTTATTCTGAGGACGGATTTGTGTACCAGACGATGTGGAGTTGAAGAAGGACTTAATGCAAGAGGCGCATAGGTCAAAGTTCTCCATCCACCCCGGAAGCACCAAGATGTTCCAAGATATGAAGAGGATGTACTGGTGGCTAGGAATGAAGCGAGACATTGCGGAGTTCATGTCCAAATATCTCATATGTCAACAAGTGAAAATAGAGCACCAAAGACCAGGTGGTCCTCTCCAGACCATTGAGATGGCACAATGGAAATGGGAACAAATCACCATGGACTTTGTGTCGGGTCTACCCATGACCAGAAGAAAGCATGATACAATATGGGTGATTGTGGACAGGTTCACCAAGACTGCACACTTCCTGTCCATCAACAAGCAGACTCCAATCAAATCCTTAGCGAAACTATTCATCGCTGAGATCATTCGGTTGTATGGTGCCCCTTTATCTATCATCTCTGATCAGGACCCTCGATTCACTGCGAGGTTCTGGAAGAGTTTGCAGCAAGCTATGGGGACAGAGTTGTGGCTCAGCTCGGCATTTCATCCTCAAATCGATGGACAATCCGAGCACACTATCCAAACTCTAGAAGATATGCTGAGGGCATGCAGTATTGAATGGAGGAGGAATTGGGACGATCATTTGCTCCTGATAGAGTTTGCATACAATAATAGTCACCATTCCGCCATCGGGATGGCACCTTATGAAGCACTCTACGGGCGGCCGTGTAGATCACCGGTGTGTTGGTATGAAGTTGGCGAGAAGCAGCTATTCGGGCCACAGTTAGTACAAGACTGCTCGGAGAAGATATCTATGATCCAGCAATGACTCCTCATAGCCTAGTGCTGTCAGAAAAATTATGCAGACCAGTGGTGGAGAGAGTTGACATTTGCAGAAGGAGACCATGTGTTCCTAAAGGTGTCTCCTACCAAGGGAGTCATGCGATTTGGAAAGAAGGGCAAGCTCAGTCCCAGATATATCGGGCCTTTTGAGATTTTGCAAAGGGTCGACGAGGTGGCTTATCGACTTGCACTTCCACCCGCCTTGTCACATGTACATCCGGTTTTTTACGTCTCCATGCTCAAGAAATATGTCCAAGATACCTCATATGTTATAGGATATGGACTCCTGGAAGTTCAAGTAGATCTGTCTTATGTGGAGCAGCCCAGCAAGATCATAGATTGGAAGGAACAAGTATTGAGGAATAAAATCATCCGGCTGGTGAAAGTCTTATGGAGGAATTCTCATTCCGAGGAAGCAACTTGGGAGCCGGAGGACAAGATGCACCGGGAATACCCTCAACTATTTGGTGAGTAAAAGTTTCCTTTTAAAGAAATTCTCAAGTCAATTTCGAGGATGAAATTATTTTAAGGGGGAGAGGATGTTATGACCACCAATTGGGCACTGGCCCAATTGAGTATAATTCGGACCCATGAACTCAACGAACTAGAAAATCTAGACAGATTATTGAAGAACCCTTTGAAAATTTGCAACTTAACCTAGGGAGATCAAAATTAGGTGAAACTAAGGCCATAATTCCAAGTGGGATGTTAGCTACAACTTTTACATTGAGGTCAAGGTCAAATACTGCCTCGATGCTGGAGTTATACCCGAATTACCTCGGGCTACCAAAGGGTTGCAATTGGAATGATGAAGAATAAATAATAATATTGCAAAAGTCATAACTCGGACTAGGAATTAGGAAATTCGATGAAACTACATCTAAAAGTTAGATCTCGAAGTCATCTTAATTTCATCTGAAGACATCCCAATCCAAATCCCAACATAAGAGCACGCCCACTCACATTTATAACTAGGTAGACGAAGGGTCGCGACTGGAACAGAAAGGAAATAACGTTAATATTGAAAAAAATCATAACTCACGCTAGAGTTAATGAAATTCATTGAAACCATGACCCAGAGTTAGATCTCGAAGTCCTCTTCATGTCATATGTAGACATCCTAACCTAATTCCCAACAGAAAAGCGCAGCCACTAGCACTTATGACCAGCGGTCGAAGGGTCACACCTATTCAAACTCGAAGGGGTGCTTAGCATTAACTCTCCTTTAAGCCAGCGACCTTGGGGGCTGGACTGAGCCTTATGGGTCGTGAGAAGAACCTTGGGTGGCTTGAAAACTATATAATTTGATGGGTTTCAAGGGTGGTAAGCCTTTAGCAACCATTCCCATCAACCCTCTGCCATCTTGTATCCTTCTTGAGTAAGAAAGAAAGGTAAGGGACCGTGGCCCTGTGAAGGAGGGCAGACCTATAGTACCTAGGGCAACGAGCAAGGTCTTGGGAGGATCTGGGGTGTGAATCTCATCCCCGGATTGAAAGGTGAAAGCTTAGAATGATCTAGGGTGTGGATATCATCCCTGGATCAATCGGTTGAACATTCCAAAGGTAGGCACCTAACCTCAAATTTTAGGGGTCAATGATGCATTAGAATGATTTCAAATATAATTTTCTACATTTTAAAGAGGGACTTAAGGGCATGTGGGGACCACCACCATGTTCATTTTTGGTTTTTGGTTTCACCATGATTCGGGCTTCCATGAGTCTCATCTGAGTCTCTAAGGTTAGTACAGTCCCTGGGAAGGTCAGCCTTTGGGTAGGGTCAGTGCACCTTTGGAGTTGGCCAGTCAGGTCTGAGCACATGTAGGTAAGGTCGGTGCAAATGAAGAACAAGTCAGTGCACATGTGTTAAAGTCCATGAGTAAGGTCTGAGCACATGTAGGTAAGGTCGGTGCACAAGAAGAACAAGCCAGTGCACATGTGTTAAGGTCCATGAGTAAGGCTTGAGCACATGTAGGTAAGGTCGGTGCACATGAAGAACAAGTCAGTGCACATGTGTTAAAGTCCATGAGTAAGGTCTGAGCACATGTAGGTAAGGTCGGTGCACATGAAGAACAAGTCAGTGCACATGTGTTAAAGTCCATGAGTGCACATGTGTTAAAGTCCATGAGTAATGTCTGAGCACATGTAGGTAAGGTCGGTGCACATGAAGAACAAGTCAATGCACATGTGTTAAAGTCCATGAGTAAGGTCTAAGCACATATAGGTAAGGTCGGTGGACATGCACTGTTGCCTTTGGTCAGGTCTGAGCACATGTAGAGTAAGGTCGGTGCACATGCACTGTAGCCTTTGGTCAGGTTTGAGCACATGTAGAGTAAGGTCGGTGCATATGCATTGTAGCCTTTGGACAGGTCTGAGCAGGTCCAAGGTATGGTCGGTGCACATGCAATGTAGCCTTTGGTCAGGTCTGAGCACATGTAGAGTAAGGTCGGTGCACATACACTATAGCCTTTGGTCAGGTCTGAGCACATGTAGAGTAAGATCAGTGCACATGCATTGTAGCCTTTGGACAGGTCTGAGCAGGTCCAAGGTATGGTCGGTGCACATGCACTATAGCCTTTGGTCAGGTCTGAGCACATGTAGAGTAAGGTCGGTGCACATGCACTGTAGCCTTTGGACAGGTCTGCACAGGTCCAAGGTAAGGTCGGTGCACATGCACTGTAGCCTTTGGACAGGTCTGTGCTGGTCCAAGGTAAGGTCGGTGCACATGCATTGTAGCCTTTGGACAAGTCTGAGCAGGTCCAAGAAAGATCCGAGCACATGAAGAGGCAGGTCGGTGCACATGTGTTGAAACCCTTAGTCCAGGTCGGTGCACATGTGTTGAAACCCTTAAGCTAGGTCGGTGCACATGTAGAACTGGTCAGTGCACATGTGTTGAAACCCTTAAGCCAGGTCTGTGCACATATAGGTCTATGCCTGCTTTGGGTCTGTGCACATTTTGGAATTCAAGGTCTACACACATGTTAAGGTCTATGCATGTAAGACCCCAAATTCTTTAGAAATTTATTTAGAAAGTTATTTGTAATTATTTGGAATTTATTTGAAGTTATTCGAAATTAATGAGAATTATCCAAATTAATTAGATTAATTAATTAATTAATAGAATAAGTCATTTTTATACTATTTTCTAAAAATCCCCAAAAATCACATCTTGTAGAATTAATTTTGTTTATCAACTTTGTCTTCTACAATTAAGCCTAATACAATCGTTTATTAAGCCGAATTAGCGAACTAATTCTTCCGAACTTAATATTTAATTAATTACGGAATAGTAGAAATGGAATTTTATCTAACATATAAAAATTAATAAAAATATTAATTAAATAATAGATACTTCGACTAACACTTTTGTCTTCTTGGAGTAAGCCTAATTAAACCATTATCTAGGCCTAATCAGTGGATTAAGCCTGACTTATAACCCACCTAACCCAAATTCGTATTTACTATTCACCCAAACTTTGAACATCAAATTCGAGCTTGATTCTCAACCAAATGGGGTGATTCCAGAGGCAAATGAAAGGTATTACATAAAGGAACATTTACCCTCAATCAATTTGAGGTAAAGTTAGCCCCAAAACGTGCTGCCGACATAGTTAGGTCAAGTCAAGGATTTCGGCGCCGTTTCTAAACTCGTAGCTTGCAGCAGCAAATACTCCCAATTCAGAAGGCTCCAGAAGCTCTATGAGCTATCAAAATGAAGCCCTACGAGTCTTCTTTCATTTGGCTGCTGTGGGGTTCGCTGAAATTTCAGATCTGGAGAGATCTAGTTCGATTTGTGGAGGTCGGTCAGTAGGCCGTTGGCTTCCCTTCATCCTTCTTTGATCAATCGATTAAGGTAGGAATTCTCAACCAAATCTTGATCATGAGTATAGTAAATTGTACCTCTCATCGAGCTCTTTCCATTGGTGGCAAAAGCCCCAATTTTCATTAGGTATCCGTGGAGATATCGAAGTTTTAGTGAGGTGCTGTCAAGTTGTTCTTTATTCTAGGTTTTGAGTTCCTTCTTCAATTTGAGGTAGGTGATAACAGCCCAATTTCTAATTAACATACATGAATGTAATCAATAGCATGTTAGCTTTCTTTTGACATCAAAATCCTCAATTTTTATAGATCATGTCTAGAGTATTTTGTGTGTTATTAGAAGCATGCTAGCAAGCTAGACTTTTCTTGTGTTCTTCATAGAATAGGTTGTATTTCATTGGATTCCTATCGAAATTCGTGATTTAAAATCGTGTTTCATGACCCTAAGATGCATATTATTAACCCTAGAGTCTATGGTTATGATCCCAATACATTTAGACCCCAATTCATGGAGTTTTCATGTTTTTTTTTAGGCCTTTTTGGGTCTGGAAATCAAGGGGTCGACCCACGGGTCGACCCATTTCAAACCCTGCAAGTAGCAATGCTGCCTTGCATGGGTCGACCCAATGGGTCGACCCACAACCTGCAGGGGTCGACCCATGGGTCGACCCATGCAGCCAAGATTGCAGGGGTCGACCCAGGGGTCGACCCATCCCTGGAATTTTTCCAGGGGTCGACCCAAAGGGTCGACCCATGCAGTGTAAACCCGTTTTTTTTGATGATTTGACCCGGGGATCAATCCGGATCATCGGGGAATCAAACCATTCAACCTAAACACTTTGAAAACTACATTTTTGAGGAACTAATGACCTATTCATGTACCCTTTTAGTTTCAATTAACATTGGTCCATACATGCAAACTTAGTATAAAAACACACCGTTTATCATCTTCATTTCAATGCATACAAGATTAAATAGAAACCCACATAATTAATGGTTAATGGTGTAACTAAATCTCTGTTAATGCATTCTATTTCACTCCTGTGGGAGTTGTTCTTTGCCTTATCATCTTGAATCAGCTTCTTGGTAATTGTCTTAATGCAAATGATAATGGTTAAATCATGATATCTTAACTTGATGATTAGGATTAATATGTTGATTAGCTTGTTTGATTGCTGCTGTTGTACAGTAGCGCAGCACGATTAACTCTTGTTGTGACTTGATTTCAATCTCCTTGATGATTATACTTACCTTGAAATTCTGGAAATGAATCTCCTTCCTACTTGAAGTTGTTATTGCTACTTAGTTTAAACCTTAGAATTCTGGCCATAAACTGTGGAAGTCTAGATTCGTGGGATCTTTGATCCAAAAGAAATCAATGCCTGGCAAACAATTAAGGGCTCGGTCTAGTTCTGGGAAGAGCGCCCGAACACTACGTGTACCCTTGGGAGGTGAATGACTAGGTGTGGCATTTGGCACCAGTACTTGACATGTGTTAAATCTAGGACTGTCCACTACTCTATCCACTACTCTATACATTACTTTCTACTACTTTTCACTTTCCACTCGTCACTGTTCTATACTCTACTTGTGGTTACTGTACTTGCTCATTACTTGGGCGTGGAAATGAAATTACATACGTGCTTGACATGACTTGAATTGACTTGATATGGCCAACTTTTTATCGTTATCTCCGGTAGTAAATTCTTGTCTTACTATTCTATTCATTATATTTCTTGACCTTGCAAGATCTTTGAATTTCATTTCGTGATATCATCGTTATCTTTTATTGTTTTTATCATTTGTAGCATGACATTTTGAAAATGTAATTAAACTGTTAATCACTTATACATGTCTGTTATTTCCTACTGAGCGTTAGCTCACACCCCGTTGTTTCCCCCTTTTCCAGGCTTTTCAGGTGACGCGCTTACCGATGGGGAAGGGCAGGAGTGATGTCTTGAGTGTATCAGTTCTAGTGTGTTAGTAGTGTGTTATCCTTCTTTAGTTGTGTTTTGGAGAGCTTTTAGTCTCAGTCATATTATTGAGTTTTAGTGGTTGATTATTCCAGTTGTATTAAGTTGAACTTGAGGATTATTGTATTAGTCGTGGTTTATTAATGATCATTTAGCATTACCATCTTGTAGCTCTTGTGTATTGTTTTAGATTTAGTTCCCTCTCTTGCCAGCGTGTCCCTAACTGTACGTCCCGATATTTCCGTCTTGTTCGGGGCGTGACAGTTTAGTTGGTATCAGAGCCCTAGGTTTCACATTCCTAGGTTCCCTAAGTTTTAAGTTTTCTTGCATTGCATCCCAATAACCGGTATATAAAAAGGTGTTGTCCGAACGTTAGGCTACGCCTATCGGGAAGGTCGCACACTTGCGCGAGTGGTCTTCGGACCGATTACCTCCGCCAGGTACCGAGTTTTTGGTCGTGTCCAGGTGCACTAGATCCCTAACCTTGTAAAAGTTTAAGACCAGACCTGTGAGATTGGGTAGAACTTGGGTTAAGTTCGTTTCTTAATCGTGTAATTATCTATCTTATTTGAACCTAAGTAACCTATTTCTCGTGTAGATGGCAGCTGATCGTGCTGAATGGAGGAACCTGCAGCATACGGTTCAAGGCCTTACTCAGGCCCTTCAGCAAGTAGCTCAGGCAGGAGCGGCACAGCATGGCACCGGTGATCTATAACGGAACTTTCGCGGAATGAATCCGCCTAGATTCGCTGGTTCGACTGACCCTGACCAAGCCGAGCACTGGCTAGATGAGATGGGGAGAATCTTTGAAGTTATGCAATGTACCAACCAGGAGCGTGTCCTTTTGTCCACATTTCAACTGGAACATGATGCACGTACTTGGTGGGATTCTATCAAGGCAACTCTCGGAGATCGACAAGTTATGTGGGAAGAGTTCGAGGAATTCTTCAACAGCAAGTATTTTTCCGATAGAGTGCAAGAGAAGAAAGCGACAGCGTTCGCGGCCTTGAAACAATGAGGTTTGTCCGTGGCGGAGTATGAGGCTCAATTCGCACGACTTTCTCGATATGCTACACATCTCATTTCCACCGAGAAGATGAAGGCGAAGCGCTTTCTCAATGGTTTGAAGCTTCATTATATCAACCAATTGGCACCGATGGAGATTTCCACTTATTCCGAGATGGTGAGGAAAGCGCAAGTTCTAGAGGATACTCTTGAGATGACGGAGAGAATCCGTGGGAAAGGCACCAAGAAAGAATTACCTACGGGTTCCGGGAGTGTCAAACCCGGGTATACCAAGAAGAGGCATGTTAGTGGACCTAGTTCGTGGAGCGGGTCCGGATCGTGGAAGGGCAAGATGCCGAGGCATGAAGACAAGAAGCCTGGCCCTATTGTTCCATTCAAGGGCGTGTGCAACTATTGTGATCGTCCGTGTCACAAGATAGAGGAGTGCTGGCGCACGCTAGGCGCCTGTTTGCGATGTGGAAGCAAGGAGCACCGTATCCCCAATTGTCCTCTCATATCGGAGCAAGCTACACCGGCAAAACCTCTAGTCTTCAAGAAACCACAAGGCAAGCTTCAAGCTTTACATGCAGATGAAACTGGGATTTCTGATGATGGCGGACTCGTCGAAGGTACCCTTACTATAATCGATAAGCCCGCGTTTGCTCTCTTTGATACTGGTGCAACACATTCTTTTATTTCACGGAGATTTGCTAAGTCATTAGCTGTGGAACCTGTTTTGATGAAAACTCCGTTAGAGATTTCAACCCCTATTGGCACTAGATCAACAATCCAGTATTTCTATCCTTCTAGTAAGGTTATGATAGGTGAACAGAACTTTCCAGCAGATTTGGTCTGCATGGATATGAAGGATTATGATGTAATCCTAGGAGCAGATTGGTTGGCCAAGTATGAGGCCAATGTTCACTGTAGTTCTAGCTCAGTGACTTTTACTGGACATTCTGGTTTATCTTTTACGGGAGTCAAGCACCATAACTCCGTACCACTCATTTCGGCTCTTCGAGCTGATAAGCTTTTGAGGCATGAGTGTGAGGCTTTTCTAGCCTTTGTTTGTGCAACTCCTGAGCAGCAGATGGAGATCAAGGACATTCCTGTTGTCCGAGATTTTCCTGATGTCTTTCCAGAAGAACTACCAGGACTTCCGCCTGAGCGGGAAGTTATCTTTTCTATTGATCTTATTCCTGGCACAGCTCCTATTTCTAAGGCTCCTTATCGTATGTCTCCTGCGGAACTGAGGGAACTGAAGCAGCAACTGATGGAATTACTCGAGAAGGGTTTTATTCGTCCTAGTACTTCTCCGTGGGGAGCCCCTGTGTTATTCGTCAGGAAGAAAGATGGTTCGATGAGGTTGTGCATTGATTATCGGCAAATAAACCAGCAGACTGTCAAGAACAAATATCCCTTGCCGAGGATTGACGAGTTATTTGACCAGATAGCGGGAGCTCAATATTTCTCTAAGATCGATCTTCGATCTGGATATCACCAGTTGCGGATTAAGGAAGAGGATATTTATAAAACAGCTTTCCGCAGCAGGTATGGTCATTTTGAATTTGTCGTTATGCCTTTTGGTCTAACGAATGCTCCAGCAGCTTTCATGCAGTTGATGAACGATGTATTTCGGCCCTATCTTGATCAGTGGGTCGTGGTATTTATTGACGACATCCTGATTTATTCTAAGAATGAGGAGGAGCATGCTGAGCATCTGAGAATGGCATTGCAACTATTGAAAGATCATCAGCTATATGCTAAGTTCAGTAAGTGTGAGTTCTGGCTACAAGAAATGTCCTTTCTCGGACATATTATCACCAAGGAAGGTATTTCTGTTGATCCTTCGAAGATTGAGGCAGTGAAGAATTGGGAGCAGCCTACTAGTGCAACTGAAGTTAGAAGTTTTCTAGGCCTGGCAGGCTATTACCGAAGATTTATTCAAGATTTCTCCAAGATTGCAGTACCTATGACAAGATTAACCCGCAAGGAGAACAAGTTTGATTGGTCAGATGATTGTCAGCGAAGCTTTCAGACTCTGAAGGAGTGTTTGACTACTGCACCTGTTTTGGCTTTACCTTCTGGTGAAGGAGGATTTGTTGTTTATACTGATGCTTCAGGTATTGGCTTAGGCTGTGTACTCATGCAGCATGGGAAGGTGATTGCCTATTCCTCTAGGCAGTTGAGGAAGCACGAAGATAATTATCCTGTTCATGATTTGGAACTTGCTGCAGTCGTGTTTGCTTTGAAGATATGGAGGCATTACTTATATGAAGAAACCTTTACAGTGTTTTCGGATCATAAGAGTTTGAAGTATTTATTCTCTCAAAAGGAACTCAACATGAGGCAGCGGAGATGGTTGGAGTACTTGAAAGACTTTGACTTCTCGATTGAGTATCATCCTGGCAAAGGTAATGTTGTGGCAGATGCATTAAGCCGGAAGCCGGTAGCTAGATTGTCAAGTCTCATGTTACAAGAATGGAGATTGTTGGAACAATTATCTAGTCTGGATCTCAATATTGACAATGATCGGATCTTGATTGCTCAGATTCAACTTAAACCTGAATTATTGATAGAGATCAAGTCCATGCAAGATAATGATCCCGAGTTGGTAGAGATCAAGGGAAGCTTGAGTAGCAGACCTCACTTCATGTTGGCCGATGATGGTAGATTATTATTTAAAGGCAGAACTTGTGTTCCGGATGAGGCTACAATAAAGAACAAAATTCTTGAGGAAGCCCATAGATCCAGATATACCATTCATCCTGGAGGCACTAAGATGTACCGAGATTTGAAAAGGTCCTTTTGGTGGTCGAATATGAAAAGAGAAGTTGCAGATTTTGTGAGCAGATGTTTGGTATGTCAGCAAGTTAAGGCCGAACATTTCAGACCAGCAGGGAAATTGAAACCACTCGACATACCCCAATGGAAGTGGGAAAGTATTGGCATGGATTTCATTATGGGTCTACCTAGGACTCGTGGTGGATTTGATGCGATATGGGTGATTGTCGATCGATTGACAAAGTCGGCTCATTTCTTACCAATTAAGTCCAAGTGGACGATTGATGTATTGGCTGCTTTGTATATAAAGGAAGTGGTGAGATTGCATGGTATTCCAGTGAATATAGTATCTGATCGAGACCCCAGATTTACTTCACATTTCTGGAAGGGACTGCAAGAGTCTTTGGGTACTCGTCTAAATTTCAGTACTGCTTTTCATCCACAGACATATGGACAGACTGAAAGAACCAATCAGATAGTGGAAGATATGTTGCGAGCTTGCATGATTGATTTTGGTGGTAATTGGAGTGAGCATTTGGCATTAATTGAATTTACTTACAATAACAGCTATCAGTCTAGCATTCAGATGGCTCCTTTTGAAGCACTATATGGTAGAAGTTGTCGTTCCCCGTTGTGTTGGGACGAGGTAGGTGTGAAACAGTGGCTTGGACCAGATCTTGTTTCGGAATCATCACAGAACATTCGTGTTATCCGAGACCGGTTACAGGTAGCCCAGTCAAGACAGAAGAGTTATGCCGACAACAGGAGAAGGGCATTGGAATTTCAGGTTGGCAAGCATGTGTTCTTAAAGGTCTCTCCGACGAGAGGGATCCGAAGATTTGGCATTCATGGCAAGCTGAGTCCGAGGTACATTGGTCCATTCGAGATTCTAGATAGAGTGGGAGAGGTGGCATACAGACTGGCTTTACCACCGTATTTGTCTGGTGTACATAATGTTTTCCATGTGTCTATGTTACGGAAATATGTGTACGATCCCACTCATATCATTCAACAAGTGGATTTTGAACTGAAGGAAGATTTGACCTATGAGGAAAGACATATCAAGATTCTGGACCGGAAGCATCAGCAACTCCGGAATCGTTCGATACCGATGGTCAAGATTCAGTGGAGTCGGCGTGGGACCGAAGAAGCTACATGGGAATCCGAAGAGACTATGCGAAAGCGGTATCCCGATCTATTCTAGGTGAGTGATCTTTTTCTACTCTCAGTTTTAGTGCAGTGAATTTGGAGGACCAAATTCCTTTAAGTAGGAGAGGGTGTAAGACCCCAAATTCTTTAGAAATTTATTTAGAAAGTTATTTGTAATTATTTAGAATTTATTTGAAGTTATTCGAAATTAATGAGAATTATCCAAATTAATTAGATTAATTAATTAATTAATAGAATAAGTCATTTTTCTACTATTTTCTAAAAATCCCCAAAAATCACATCTTGTAGAATTAACTTTGTTTATCAACTTTGTCTTCTACAATTAAGCCTAATACAATCGTTTATTAAGCCGAATTAGCGAACTAATTCTTCCGAACTTAATATTTAATTAATTACGGAATAGTAGAAATGGAATTTTATCTAACATATAAAAATTCATAAAAATAGTAATTAAATAATAGATGCTTCGACTAACACTTTTGTCTTCTTGGAGTAAGCCTAATTAAATCATTATCTAGGCCTAATCAGTGGATTAAGCCTGACTTATAACCCACCTAACCCACATTCGTATTTACTATTCACCCAAACTTTGAACATCAAATTCGAGCTTGATTCTCAACCAAATGGGGTGATTCCAGAGGCAAATGAAAGGTATTATTCAAAGGAACATTTACCCTCAATCAATTTGAGGTAAACTTAGCCCCAAAACGTGCTGCCGACATAGTTAGGTCAAGTCAAGGATTTCGGCGCCGTTTCTAAACTCGTAGCTTGCAGCAGCAAATACTCCCAATTCAGAAGGCTCCAGAAGCTCTATGAGCTATCAAAATGAAGCCCTACGAGTCTTCTTTCATTTAGCTACTGTGGGGTTCACTGAAATTTCGGATCTGGAGAGATCTAGTTCGATTTGTGGAGGTCGGTCAGTAGGCCGTTGGCTTCCCTTCATCCTTCTTTGATCAATCGATTAAGGTAGGAATTCTCAACCAAATCTTGATCATGAGTATAGCAAATTGTACCTCTCATCGAGCTCTTTCCATTGGTGGCAAAAGCCCCAATTTTCATTAGGTATCCGTGGAGATATCGAAGTTTTAGTGAGGTGCTGTCAAGTTGTTCTTTATTCTAGGTTTCGAGTTCCTTCTTCAATTTGAGGTAGGTGATAACAGCCCAATTTCTAATTAACATACATGAATGTAATCAATAGCATGTTAGCTTTCTTTTGACATCAAAATCTCCAATTTTTATAGATCATGTCTAGAGTATTTTGTGTGTTATTAGAAGCATGCTAGCAAGCTAGACTTTTCTTGTGTTCTTCATAGAATTGGTTGTATTTCATTGGATTCCTATCGAAATTCGTGATTTAAAATCGTGTTTCATGACCCTAAGATGCATATTATTAACCCTAGAGTCTATGGTTATGATCCCAATACATTTAGACCCTAATTCATGGAGTTTTCATGTTTTTTTTGAGGCCTTTTTGGGTCTGGAAATCAAGGGGTCGACCCACGGGTCGACCCATTTCAAACCCTGCAAGCAGCAATGCTGCGTTGCATGGGTCGACCCAATGGGTCGACCCACAACCTGCAGGGGTCGACCCATGGGTCGACCCATGCAGCCAGGATTGCAGGGGTCGACCCAGGGGTCGACCCATCCTTGGAATTTTTCCAGGGGTCGACCCAAAGGGTCGACCCATGCAGTGTAAACCCGTTTTTTTTTATGATTTGACCCGGGGATCAATCCGGATCATCGGGGAATCAAACCATTCAACCTAAACACTTTGAAAACTACATTTTTGAGGAACTAATGACCTATTCATGTACCCTTTTAGTTTCAATTAACATTGGTCCATACATGCAAACTTAGTATAAAAACACACCGTTTATCATCTTCATTTCAATGCATACAAGATTAAATAGAAACCCACATAATTAATGGTTAATGGTGTAACTAAATCTCTGTTAATGCATTCTATTTCACTCCTGTGGGAGTTGTTCTTTGCCTTATCATCTTGAATCAGCTTCTTGGCAATTGTCTTAATGCAAATGATAATGGTTAAATCATGATATCTTAACTTGATGATTAGGATTAATATGTTGATTAGCTTGTTTGATTGCTGCTGTTGTACAGTAGCGCAGCACGATTAACTCTTGTTGTGACTTGATTTCAATCTCCTTGATGATTATACTTACCTTGAAATTCTGGAAATGAATCTCCTTCCTACTTGAAGTTGTTATTGCTACTTAGTTTAAACCTTGGAATTCTGGCCATAAACTGTGGAAGTCTAGATTCGTGGGATCTTTGATCCAAAAGAAATCAATGCCTGGCAAACAATTAAGGGCTCGGTCTAGTCCTGGGAAGAGCGCCCGAACACTACGTGTACCCTTGGGAGGTGAATGACTAGGTGTGGCATTTGGCACCAGTACTTGACATGTGTTAAATCTAGGACTGTCCACTACTCTCTCCACTACTCTCTACATTACTTTCTACTACTTTTCACTTTCCACTCGTCACTGTTCTATACTCTACTTGTGGTTACTGTACTTGCTCATTACTTGGGCGTGGAAATGAAATTACATACGTGCTTGACATGACTTGAATTGACTTGATATGGCCAACTTTTTATCGTTATCTCCTGTAGTAAATTCTTGTCTTACTATTCTATTCATTATATTTCTTGACCTTGCAAGATCTTTGAATTTCCTTTCGTGATATCATCGTTATCTTTTATTGTTTTTATCATTTGTAGCATGACATTTTGAA
This sequence comes from Amorphophallus konjac, assembly GCA_022559845.1. Taxonomy (NCBI): domain Eukaryota; kingdom Viridiplantae; phylum Streptophyta; class Magnoliopsida; order Alismatales; family Araceae; genus Amorphophallus; species Amorphophallus konjac. The sequence goes on along the minus strand of CM040118.1, from coordinate 341,915,320 downwards.
AATGTTATTAAACTGTTAATCACTTATACATGTCTGTTATTTCCTACTGAGCGTTAGCTCACACCCAGTTGTTTCCCCCTTTTCTAGGCTTTTCAGGTGACGCGCTTACCGATGGGGAAGGGCAGGAGTGATGTCTTGAGTGTATCAGTTCTAGTGTGTTAGTAGTGTGTTATCCTTCTTTAGTTGTGTTTTGGAGAGCTTTTAGTCTCAGTCATGTTATTGAGTTTTAGTGGTTGATTATTCCAGTTGTATTAAGTTGAACTTGAGGATTATTGTATTAGTCGTGGTTTATTAATGATCATTTAGCATTTCCATCTTGTAGCACTTGTGTATTGTTTTAGATTTAGTTCCCTCTCTTGCCAGCGTGTCCCTAACTGTACGTCCCGATATTTCCGCCTTGTTCGGGGCGTGACAATGCACATATAGGTCAGTGCATATCCAGGGCCCTGTCTCAGTTTCTAGAAACTTAGAATAAGAGAATTTTGAGGGGTCATTCTAATTTAGAAAAAATTTGAAAAATTGGGGAAATGATGGAAGACTAAGGTAGTCCCCCACTACAAAGATTTCATGCTCCCAGAAATTCTGTACTTGTAGCAATAAGTCATTTTTTATGCATGTGTAGCCTAGAAATAAACATTTCATCCATTATACAGTAATCTGATCATGCTCTATTTTTCGTCAAGTAAGTTATGATTATGATTCGTCCACTTAAACCGTTTGGAAGCATGGTTGCTATGATAAAGTATCATACTAATATTTGTAAAATGAGTTTGAATGTGAATGCGAATATGAAGTGAACGTTATGAATGGAAAATAACAGCATTCTGTGAGGTTGGACTTCGGTCCCTTCTGTGGGACGGCGATACGTAATGGCGCAGAAGTAAAAGATCCTAGGGGACGGTGATACATAACGCCCTGGTCAAAAACCTATCGATTCGGCTGGTTTGTTCTGTGGGACGGCGATACATAATGCCACAGAACCCGGGGGACGACGATACGTAACGACCCCCGAGTAGCAGGAGTCTTGGTGGGAGTTCGCTCCCCGATCTGCGTAGTACTCTTTCGTTCATGGTGCGTGTGGGCCTCCTGTGTTTGCGACAGCTGTTCGGTTCCATGAATAACAAAAATGTGAAAACTCATGAAAATGTGATAATGTGTAACTACTCATTCACTGAGGTCTTGTTGCATGCATGGGTACTTTATATGTTAGTTAGAGAATATGTATTTTCCTCATATGAGTTATTTTAAGTAGATGATAATGAATGGATTATGCTATTATTAACATCTGAAATATGTATATAATTTGGTTATATAGATGCGAGTTAACCCCGGTTTGTTTAGGCTGCCTACTGAGCATCACACTCACCCCTTTGTGACACACGTTTTCAGGGGACATAAGAGAGGGAGGTTGAGGAGGAGGCTGCTGCTGAGGAGTAGTGCTAGATCATAGTTCGTTTGGGTATGCTGTAGATGAATGTCTCTCTTATATGTATGGTTATGGGGCGTAGACCTATGAGGACTCATGTTTATTCTAGAACAATGGACATGTACCCTCTTTTGGAAATTATGAATGGTTGAGATGCTGTTTACATTTCTTGTAATTGTGGTTTCTCTCTCTCTCATGGTCATGTATGCATGTTTATATATTGTAGTTCTACGATACGTACGAAGTGATGTCTCGGGGTCCGATGGAAGAAAAGAAAAAAAAATATGCCCATAAATTGGGACTCGGAACCTAGGGCGTTACATAGATGATTACTCGAGATTCACTTGGGTATTATTTTTAACCTATAAGAATGATGCCTTGAAGGAGTTCAAAGATCTTTATAGGAATGTACAAAATGATAAGGGTTATCAAATCAAGGCTATTCGGAGTGATCATGGAAGAGAATTTAATAACCATGACTTTGGTGATTTTTGCAGAAAATAGGGGATTACACATAACTTTTTAGCACCCAGAACCCCACAATAAAATAGAGTCGTGGAAAGAAAGAACATGACACTCATGGAGATGGCGAGAATGATGCTTGTTGGAAAAGGCTTACCAAGGTATTTTTGGGCCGAGGCGGTGCGCTCGGCCTGCCACATCATCAATCGAGCCATGGTAAGACCGATACTCAAGAAAGCTCGATATGAGCTGTATAAAGGTAAGAAACTGAACATTGCATATTTAAAACCTTTTGGTTCTCCATGTTATATCTTGAACAATTCTAAAGATAACTTAGAGAAGTAAGCCGCAAAGAGTGACAAAGGTATATTCCTTCGATATTCTTTATCATCTAGAGCTTATCGAGTATATAACATGCGCACTCTTGTGGTAGAAGAAAGCCCACATGTGATCATTGATGAATACACTTTAAGGTTATCTAATAAAGATAATCATTTTCTTGGTGTAGGGCATGAAGATGGAGAAGAAAAGAAAGATAAGGAAAAACAAGACGTGGATCAAGCGGAGTCGAGTAACAAAAATGATGAAGCTCCAAACCAAAATGAAGACCTCCCCAGGCAGTGGATGTTCCACAAAGACCACCCACAAGACAATGTTATAGGAGACGTGGAACAAGGCACAAGAACAAGGACTTCAATAAGGGAAGTTGAACAATTCGATAATCTTGCATTACTTTCCGATATTGAGCCTAAATCTGTACTTGAGGCATTAAATGATAATTTCTGGATCTTGGCTAAGCAGGAGGAATTACACCAAGTCCAAAGGAATGAGGTGTGGTTTCTTATGCCTAGACCTAAGAATCACCCGATGATTGGAACTAAGTGGGTTTTTTGGAACAAGCTTAGTGATCAAGGGGTGATGATTAGGAATAAAGCTCGGCTAGTAGCCAAGGGATATAGTCAAGAGTTAGGAATTGATTTTAATGAATCATTTGCACCCATGGCTAGGCTTGAAGCGGTTAGAATATTACTTGCCTTTGCATGCTCTAGGAATATAAAACCTTTTCAAATGGACGTTAAAAGTGCATTTTTGAATGGTGTAGTGAAAGAAGACGTCTATGTTGAGCAGCCACCGAGTTTTGAAGATGAGAAGCACCCGGACCATGTGTGCAAGCTTGACAAAGCTTTGTATGGTCTGAAGCAAGCCCCCCGTGCGTGGTATGAAAGGTTAGGTGCGTTCCTTTCAGAAAATGGCTTCAAAAGTGATAACATCGATCATAGCTCTATAATTAGCACATGATTTCTTGATATGCTCTTCCTCCCATCCATCCTCATTGGGAGGTAACACATAGGGACCTATGTTAATGACCTTCCAACTATCATAGTCTTGTGCTCGCATGAACACAATCATCCGATTTTTCCAATAGGGATAATTAGTCCCATCTAAGAAAGGAGGTCAATGAACCGAATGTCCCTCGGGGAGCATTCCCTTGTTGGCCATACTAAGGGATCTTTTCTCTACAACCGCGAGGTTGTCCTAAAATCAGAGACCTCGCTCTGATACCAGATTGTTGTCCCAAAGGTTCTCGTATGGACAAGAAGGGGGGTTGAATTGTCCCCGCCAAGCATAATGGTAATTTTTCAAATTTAACGCAGTAAATTAAATAACTACCAACGCAAATGATGATTGGATGAAATATAAGATATGAAGAAATTAATTCCCTCAAGTTTACCGTTCTCACACGATCAACAAAAAGGATGTAAACAAGCAAACCACAATCAACCACAGTACGAGACAGATTTTTAGGTGGTTCGGGACCGCGACGGGCTCCCTACATCCACCCCTCACCAAAACGGTGAGGATCCACTCGCTTCAAATGAAACACATGGAGCTTCCGCTCTAAGAGACACGGAGACGACGTCTCCTACACGATCCACGAAGGATCTAGCCACAAACACGAGCTGCAACACTGCAGCACCACAAATGACTACCATTCACCGACGGTTCAACACACAGACAAGGTCGGAGTTCAGAAAAATGAAGGATATGTTCAATACAAGCTTGTGAACCAAAGGAAAATGACTCAAACAAATCCAAACAAGATGTAGAAGTGAATGCCCAAGAGTAGGAAAGGGTTGTAGAAGGTCTTCTCTAAGCCTCAAGTCGGAGGGTGGCCGGATGTTGACGATGAGAACGTCCCCGCGTTCCCCTTCTCGTTCCGCTCCTTTCTTTCTTCAGCCACGAGCTCCAGAAATGAGTGGAAGTAGATCAAAACCATGGATCTTTGCTCAGCTCCACTCCTTTTTCCCTTTCTTCTCCTACAAGATGAAAAACAAAGCACATTAGGGTTCACAATCCCCAAATTCGGATCTCATATTAGCATATATAGAGGACTAACCCAAAGACCCAAATACCCCTCCCAAAGTGTGTTAGAAACATCCATTTAAGCTTAGGAACCATTGGGGGGTGTTTGGGTAAAGTTTGGAGAGGTTTGGAAATGGTTACAATCGGATTCGCAAATCCCGTGCCGGAATGGGTCGACCCCATGGGTCGACCCCTGGACAACAAGAGGGCGGGCAGATAAGAAATGGAAACTCAGTTTCCAAGGGTCGACCCATGGAGACTGACTGCATTTTTAGCCTTCGGTCCGGTCCAGAAACACTGGGGGTCGACCCATAGGGTCGACCCGTGCTAGTGGGGGTTAGAAAATACCATTAAATCAACATGAAATCATGGGGAAATAAATGTTTAAATATTACCATAACCCCATGATGATCAACCATGATTTTTTGATCTGAAACACATGATGAAACAAGCGGTTAGTTCATAATCAACATTTGAGCATCAAATTAGACATTTTGAGCTTGTTCATCCAAATAAACTACAATAAGCACACTTCACCAAGATTTTGACTTCCATTCTCAACCAACAGAAGTGTTTGACAAATACAAGATCACGGAGACATAATTATGCAAATGACATTCTTAAACCCCCTATATGCTCAATACAAGAAAAGCCTCAAATGAGGAATATTCATTTGCACATGAGTGAGCATTTTTGTTGATCATTTTAAGTTCTTCCAGAAATCTGAAAAACATGATTGTTCATTTAAAAACCATACACTCACACAATCAAATAGGAAGTATTATTCCATCACATTTCAACATCAGAATGCAACCAAATGCCATTAAGAACACATGCTCTTCCAAACACACAATGTTTTGAATTCATTAAACCACACATAAACTTTTGCTCCCACAAACTCACAATATTTGTTATCATCAAAACTAGGGTCAAAAACAATGTGAGAACACGTACCCAACAATGTATTTTGCTCAAAGTAGAACTAACAATTCGGGACCCAAGCTTGCTTGGGAACCTAAATCAACGTGAGATTTTCTTTGATTGTGTAAGTCTATTTAAGAGCAAAGTGGAACAAGTGGTACCTCGATAGTGGATGCTCCAGACACATGACTAGAAATAAGGAACTCTTTTCAGACCTGAAGGAAAAAGAAGGTGGACTAGTTACCTTAGGCGGGAACGACAAAGGTAAAATTATGGGAATTGGACGGATAGGTAAAGATTCGAACCAGTCTATTGAAGATGTTTTGCTTGTAGATGGTTTAAATCATAGTTTGCTTAGCATTAGTCAACTCTGTGAAAAAGGTCACAAAGTCATTTTTGAAAACACACATTGCTCAATTGTAGATAGAGTTACAAATGAAATAAAATTCATTGGTCTTAGAGATGGAAACATTTACTCTGTTGATTTTGAAAGTTCTCCAAATGAAAATCTCTGTTTAGTTGCTAATAAGTCGGATGATGCATGGCTATGGCATCGACGACTTGGTCATGCTAGCTTTAGTATTCTTTATTAACTGTATAGAAAAGATTTGGTTAGAGATTTGCCAAAGTTGAATTTTCATGTAAATAAAATTAGTGATGCATGTGCTATGGGGAAATAAACCAGGGTTTCTTTTAAATCAAACAATATTGTCACCACCACTAGACCCCCTAAACTCCTTCATTTGGACTTATTTGGTCTCACTAGGACACCATGTCTTGGAGGGAAACTTTATAGGTTTGTCATTGTAGATGATTACTCAAGATTCACTTGGGTATTATTTTTAACTTATAAGTATGATGCCCTGTAGGAGTTTGAAGATCTTTGCAGGAATTTAAAAAATGATAAGGATATCAAATAAAGGCTATTCGAAGTGATCATGGAAGAGAATTCGATAACCATGACTTTGGTGATTTTTGCAAGAAATAGGGGTTTACACAAAACTTTTCAGCACCCAGAACCCCACAATAAAACAGAGTTGTGGAAAGAAAGAACAGGACGCTCGTGGAGATGGCGAGAATGATGCTTGCTGAAAATGGCTTACCAAGGTATTTTTGGGTCGAGGCGGTGAGCACGACCTGCCACATCATCAATCGAGCCATGGTAAGACCGATACTCAAGAAAACTCCATATGAGCTGTATAAAGGTAAGAAACTGAACATTGCATATTTAAAACCTTTTGGTTCTCCATGTTATATCTTGAACAATTCCAAAGATAACTTAGAGAAGTTTGCCGCAAAGAGTGACAAAGGTATATTCCTTCGATATTCTTTATCATCTAGAGCTTATCAAGTATATAACATGCACACTCTTGTGATAGAAGAAAGTCCACATGTGATGATTGATGAATACACTTTAAGGTTATCTAATAAAGATAATCATTTTCTTGATGTAGGGCATGAAGATGAAGAAGAAAAGAAAGACAAGGAAACACAAGACGTGGATCAAGCAGAGTCGAGTAACAAAAATGATGTAGCTCCAACCCAAAATGAAGACCTCCCCAAGCAGTGGACGTTCCATAAAGACCACCCACAAGACAATGTTATAGGAGAAATGGAACAAGGCATAAGAACAAGGGCTTCAATCAGGGAAGTTGAACAAGTCGATAATCTTGCATAACTTTCCGATATTGAGCCCAAATCTGTAGTTGAGGCATTAAATGATAATTTCTAGATCTTGGCTATGCAGGCATGAATTACACCAATTCTAAAGGAATGAGGTGTTGTTTCTTATGCCTAGACCTAAGAATCACCCGGTGATTGGAACTAAGTGGGTTTTTTGGAACAAGCTTAGTGATCAAGGGGTGGTGATTAGGAATAAATCCCGGCTAATAGCCAAGGGCTATAGTCAAGAGTTAGGAATTGATTTTGATAAATCATTTGCACCTGTGGCTAGGCTTGAGACGGTTAGAATATTACTTGCCCTTGCATGCTCTAGGAATATAAAACTTTGTCAAATGGACGTTAAAAGTGCATTTTTAAATAGTGTAGTGAAAGAAGCCACCGGGTTTTGAAGATGAGAAGCACCCGGACCATGTGTACAAACTTGACAAAGCTTTGTATGGTCTGAAGCAAGCCCCCCGTGCGTGGTATGAAAGTTTAAGTACGTTCCTTTGAGAAAATGGCTTCAAAAGAGGTAACATCGATCAAAGCTTTTTCAATAAGAACGATAATGAACGCATGCTTCTTGTATAGGTATATGTTGATGACATTATCTTTGGAGTCACATGTGATTCATTGAATGATGATTTTGTTAAGTTGATGCAGGGGGAGTTTGAGATGAGTTTGATGGGGGAGTTAACCTTCTTCTTGGGTTTGCAGGTGAAGCAGCTAAAGAATGGAATCTTCATAAATCAAAGGAAATACACAAAGGAGCTCATCAAGAAATTAAAATTTGACAATGCAAAGCCACATAAGACACCGATGTCAACAACGGTGAAATTAAAGAAGAGTGAACAAGATAAGTCTGTCGACTAGAAACTTTTTCATGGAATGATTGGTTCATTACTGTATTTGACTGCTAGTAGGCCGGATATCATGTTTAGTGTTTGCAATTGTGCTAGATTTCAATCCGATCCGAAAGAATCACACATGTTAGCAGTCCAAAGAATTTTTAGATATTTGCTTGGCACATCGGATCTTGGTCTTTGGTTTTCTCGTAGTTGCAATTTTGATTTGGTAGCTTAGACGGATTCCAATTATGCTGGGTGTTTAGTGGATCGTAAAAGCACGAGCGGGTATTGTCAATTTCTTGGAGGTTGCATGGTGTCATGGGCCTCTAAGAAATAAAATACAGTGTCATTGTCAACTGCCGAAGCCGAATACATGGCTACCGGTAGTTGTGCAGCCCAAGTGCTATGGATCCAATAATAGTTAGTTTATTTTGGTATTATCTTGAATAACACACCCATTTTTTGTGATAACATCTCTGCCATTAACATTTTTAGAAATTCTATTTTGCATTGTCGCACAAAGCACATAGAAATTCGACACCACTTTTTGCGAGATCATGTGAGTAAGGGTCATTTTGAGCTTATACATGTAAATACTGAAAATCAACTTGTAGATATTTTTACAAAACCCTTATCTCCTGAAAATTTTACAAGAATAAGAAGAGAACTTGGAATTTGCTGTTTGAATGAGTAATTGTTCATATTAGGCTTGCATATACACACTTTTGCTTATTTTGCAAATAACATTTCAGTTTTGCATATATTGAACCTTATGATTTAGATTGCACATATCCTTGCATACTTATGAATAGGAATAATTCTTCATCATCTGTTCATTCACTTGCATATACCTGTATATACTTGATATACTTACTTGCTTGAATGCCATGATTCTTCGGTATCTTAAATGGTGATTTGTGGAAGGGTGGATTACGTCCATCTAGAAACACTCTCGATACGTGAGTTGGGTCTTTAGATCTTCACCTCTGCCACGTACCGAAAATCATCTTGCATGAATTTACTTTCAAATCCTTGCTTGATTGCATGTATATATTCTAGAAAACCTTTTTTTCTTGAAAATTTCTAAGACCTTACAGCTTTGATAGATAAAATACAGTGATTCTGAACATTTTTGAATAGTGACATATCCAAAGGAGGAGGACTTATTTTCAAAATGTGCATACATTTAGGGGGAGTCATAGCTATAATTTGGCAAATTCATTTTCAACATGCAAAGCAATTACCCACACACTTTGTGTTGGGTCCGCGACAACGGTAATCAAGAGGGGGGGTGAATTGATTGGCCCTAAAAAAAAAATTAATCTAAACTATTTCAATCAACTTTGATAAATAATAGATAGATAGTCAATTACTTCCTATGCGCCTAGATGAACAAGGAATAAGATGTAGCAATTTAGATTATGCTCTCATAGCTCACTCGTGTGTGATAAGAATTGATATGACTGTTTGTGAATGAAATGATGTCTCGATGCCCCGAATAGTGAGTAACTAAAACAAGAGAATGCAAACCACAAACACACCACAAGCAAACCGTGAGGTACAAAGATTTTTAAGGTGGTTCGGGACCACGACGGGCTCCCTACGTCCACCCCTCACTCAAATGAGTGAGGCTTCCTCAACACGCTGTGAATGCAGCAAACATGGGGATTTTTCCCCACACACATGGGGTAAAAACCCCACCACACACACTTGGAGCCAAGCTCCAACACACACACACGTAGGGCGACGCTTGTACAACCGCACGAGGGTAAACTCCCAACCACACACGGGGAACACACCCCAAGTTATGCCGAAACACACACACAGATATGCTCCACACCAAACGACGCATACGCGTCAACACAAACACTCAGAGATCAAATCTCCTAACACCCACACAAGATATTCATTCAGAATTTAATGAACATGGACAAATAGATACAAAAAACTCCAAACAAACTCTAGAGATAGAATCAAAGAAGATATAGCATGTATGAAGCTCCCCCTTCTATGAATAATCCAGCTCTTCTTGGCTCGTTGTCGGATGGTCGCGATTTCGGCGTCATCTTGCTCCTCTCATCATTATGCTCCCTTTTCTCTTCTATCACGAGCTCCAAAAACTTCTCCCAGTAGATCAAAACCTCCTTGCAAGAGCTCCTCCTTCTTTTCCCCTTTTTCTTCTCCTACAAGATAGACAGACATAAGCATTAGGGTTCACTTCCACAAATTCAAAGTTCACATATATATATAACAAAGAGTGGGGAAAAGACTCATAAAACCCTCCCAAAGTGTGTTAAAAACACCCTCATATGTCTAAGAAACATTTGGAGGTAGTTTGGTAAAGTTTCAAGGGGTTTAGAATGGGTTTAGAAGACATTCGTAAATCACGTGCCGGAAATTGTCGATTCTTAGAGTCGGCACTTTTAACCTGTGCAGACTTAAAGAGCCAAAACCAGAACACAGATAGAAAAGTGTCGACTCTAAAAGTCAACTCTTAGAGTTGACTCTTAGAGTCGACTCTTCTTCTCTGCAACCCATACAACACACAAACAGAACTGTGTCCAAAGAGAGTCGACTCTTAGAGTCGACTCTTCTCTGCTCACATGTAAAAACACCTTCTTTAGCCTCAAAAGCCCCATGAACTTAATGTGGTTGGATTGTACCATTTAACCTTGATTCAAAAGGGGTTTAACCTATGAATTTGAACCTGCAAAACATGATAAAGCAAGTGGTTAGATGATAATCAAAATACTTGCATCAAGGATGGCACTTTCAACTTGTTCACTCAAAAATACTTCAACAAACCCACTCAAACATGTATTGGACTTCTCATTTTAACCAACAAAAACATATTACACAAAGTGACAAGCTTTTGTTATGATGAACTCGAATCTTTTAATCATCCAAATATAAAGACATGGGAGCTCAACCATTCAATAGCATTCTTGTATCTACATAACCTTCAACATCAAAATGCTTCAACATGCCCATGTAGACAATCATGCCAAATGCAAAGGCATGCACAGTAGCATTGGAACTCATTCATTCAAATGGCATTCTTGTTTATAAGAATAACATTTATGAAGCATTGTTTTAACGAGGAGCATTGTTATAATCATGGGACCTTCAAGTCGCATGCATCGCATGCATCATATACATTAATATGCATTCATGCAAACATGTTTTCTTATGTAAAATCATATGCATCACATGCATCTCACACATATGCAATTATGCATTCATCCAAGCATGTTTCCACAAAATCAATCTCATCTAGAACATAACTCAAAAGCCACAAAGATGCATATTTAATAGAGAAATGTTTCCATGATCTCACACACACATAAAGTAATGTTGTCATCAAAATCACAAGCATAACACAACACTTTGCATAAAATGATGCATATGACTTTGATTGATAAAGATTTCAGAAATTCTTTTTAACACTTCAAGGGAAACAAATTTCTACTTGGAAATGAAGAGTAATCGTGAAGAAAAAGTTACCTACCACGCAATATTCAATAAGTGGAATGTGGAACCGAGTAGTCGGGAATCTCCACTGAAATAAATGAGAAAACTCGCGTTGAAAAATGAAGCTAAAATCCACAAGAATCAAATTATGATGAATCCTAGTAGTCGGGAATCCCCATTGAGACACATGACATGACTCGAGCCAAACGGTGAAATCCAATAAAAGAAACAAAAAGAGGTTGTGCGAAGCTATCAAAAGTCAAGGATCTAAATGAAATTGTAGAAAGGAAATAACCCTCAAGTGTTCCTTAGAAATTCTGCAAATATCCATATATTTTTGAAGCTCATTGCTCATTTCCGCACATTTCACTTTTGGGTATTATTGTGATGAATGTGTATCTTGAATTTGTTCTTATCATGGTTTATGCAATCACTCTAGCTTGTGTATGCACTACCTTTTTTGATTATGCTTCATAAGACACAACTTGATTTTGAATCAACTGTTCATTTGTTATCCCACTAACCCACTTAGGGGGAGTTATAGTACTACATACTTGCTTGACTTTCACGCTTGCTTACTTGGTTACTTGCATAAATAATTTCATACTTCAGATCATACATGTTCATAACAGATTTAATAACCCCATTGTCAGTCGATTTTTGTTGATGACAAAAAGGGGGAGAAGAGTGTGCATTTTCATTCACACACTTGCATTTTCACACACTTGCATTTTCATACACACATGTTGATATTGATACATCACTTTTCATATGAGAATAACTCATTCCTCAAAGTTTTCATACACACTTGTTCAAACTGTTCATATGGTCTTCATGTGTACATATTTCAAAATCACAAAATTTCAGTTCAATTTTGATTTAGTTTAGAGTCTTCAGTTCAAGATACTTTGAAGGTTTCACAAATGTTCATAGTCTTTATATTTGTTCATAGTGCTCACACATGTTTTTAGTTCACTTGTTCATAGCTCATAGTTTTGTGTTCACAGCTTAGACACACTATTAGTCAATATGTTGTCATTTGGAATTCATGCACACATAATGCACACGCCGTTTTGTCATCATCAAAAAGGGGCAGATTGTTGGATCCCCTAGTTGATTTTGGTAGTTAAGTTTCAATGATGACAAATCTTATGTGTATGTATCCTTGAGAAAGTTCATTGAAGATTGATAACCAATGTGTTCATACTTCGATTAACTTGTTTTGCAGAATCAATAGAGTGACTTATGATGATGCAAGTCAACTTTAGCTCAAGGGAAGTCGAATTCTAACTCAGTCTAAGTTGACTCTTGATACAAGGGAAGTCGACTTTGGGTGGCATTTTCAGTTTGGACTTTTGGTAGATTGAAGTAAGTTGACTTGTCCTTCAAGGGAAGTGGACTTGGACTGATATGCTATGAATATGCCCTTATGTGTTTGATCATGTGGATTTGAGTCTTGATGAATGTTTTAATTTAATCTTGATCAATGTTGTACCCTGACTATTTCCAAGCCAAAATGACAAGAAATAAGGGTTCGGGCATTTCCCCGAACACCTTCAAGGCACGGGCTACCTAGCCCTTTCTACAACCCTAAAGGCCCCCACAAGGGTCCCGATCAACTCGCCGTGACGCGCGGTGGCACAAACAAGTGTTCGGGGTCAATCTTGGCCACTCTCATACGGGCTTTGCCCGCATTCTATATGACCGCCCGGGATCACCCGGGGGCGTCCCGACGTTAAGCCACGCCACATGGCATCCAGCAAAGAGTCACGGTCCCACTCCAAGACTCTTCATTCAACCCCCCAAGGTCAAAGGGAGACCCGAGCAAGTCAACCACATGCTTTGGAGGCCCGCAGCATGTACGTACGGCTCACACACGTGTGTTCGGCATTTTTTCGGACACCTTGTGGGCGCGTATGTTTCAACCCTTCTACAAAAGACCACGGGTTAGCCCGTGGTTCCAGTACGCCAGTTGGGTCCTACAACGACCCCCCAGCAAGTCGGGGCCACCCCCGACCCTCAGACACGTGGCAACAAGCCACCGAACTTAGCTCTCGGGCCAACCCGAGGCTACCCTGCCAAACCGCCGTACAACGTGACACGTAGCACGAGGCAAGACCCATGGGTCCAGAATGCCTCCTTCCAACCCCTACAGACTTCTACCCTTGGCCTTATGATGCGGGACGAACACGCGACTTGGGACTCTAGCTCGGGATCGTCCCTAAGCGAGGGAAGACGTGGGACCGGGCGCGGTTGAGAAACCGGCCGTGAGTCTCGGGTATCGGCCTTTCCGCGTGAACTCGGATCGAGTCACGGGACGATACACTCACTCACTCTCGTAGCGGTGATAAAGTATGATCGGGCTAGAAACCTAACACTCGCAGCGGCATTCAAAAATATACGAGGTAAGCAAAATGCGATAAAGAGAGAGGGCGAGTTTACCTCCACGCTCCGGGCGTGGGGAAGACGATCCCGACCAAGACAGTAACTCCCGGTTAAACAATTATCACAATAATTACAGAAATTATTTCTACTACCCACTCCACGCAGGGAGGTAACGGGCTACAAATGGGGCTCGGGAGGACCGACCCTGGGTTGACGGGCAGCAATCTGGAGGTACATTCGGGGCGAACTCGACCTGTTGGTCCAACTCGGTCCTACGCCGACTCAGTACTACGCCGACTCGGTTCTGACTCGCTGGACAGCAAGGCGTGGTTTCCAAAGGAACGTCACCCTCCTGAGGTCTTCTAAAGGCGCCGCATAGCTGTGACGATGGCAGGATGTCCCTTATCGACTCCCTGAAGTGGCGATTCCAGAAGTTGACTTTTGATATCTTTGCACGAATTATTCCCGAACTGATTTTTCTGACCTACACAGGGATCATATTTGCGCGTCCTGGCGGCAAGAATTAATTCTGTGAAATCCAAAATCGGATCGAGGTGAAACCAGTGTGGTTGGAAAGAAGACTCCTAGATCACCACATATAATTTTTTTAGGTTGATTCAATGAAGGGATGAGAAATGGGAGGCTCTGCAACCTACGAGTTTACCTGTGGATCTATTTGCAGACACTCAGGACAGAAATGGATCTGCCTGAAACTGACCTTTGACCAAGGTGTAAATGATTTTTCCAGGGACTAAAAAAATTAAGGAAGGTAGGGGGAAACGTGAGGAACACTGATTAATTTTTGTGGAAGTTTTGAAAATTTCTAAGGGGGTGGGAAAAATATGAATAGGTGACACTGTCCCGTAGATCTATAAAAGGGCAGATTACTAAGAGGGTGGAAAAAATATCAAACTAAGGTCAAATGGCACGAAATTTGAACTGGAGATTAGGGGAGACAGGGAGAACAAACCCTCCAAATTAGGGCTCAAACAGATAATAAAAAAAGATAAAATTTTGGAGATGAGGTTCTGTCCTGATTTGGACAGAACCCCGATGTAGCGGCGGTGGCAGCGCGGTGGCGGCACGAACGGAAGGCGGTTGCCGGAAGTCGCATCCAGCGGAGGTGGAGATCATGGAGTCACACTAAGAGGAGGGCTTCACACCCTAGAATGGTAGAAATCCATCTGCAAGAGGGCAGGAGAGACACAAGGGGTGCCCTTGGGCTTGCTCTTGGCAAAAATACTTAATTCTTCATTAATATCTCTAATGACACTATACATAGGCTTATATAGAGAATGGCAAGGGGTGGGGGGCTTGGAATTTCGTGGCAGAGAGGGTATTTTCTTCCCCATGTGGTCAAATGACCTAAAAAAATAAAAAATATAACATGGGATAAACTATATTATAAGGGGGAAGCATCTTGGACTTTAAGAGTTGGAATATTGGACTTTTTAATCCAATTGTCCCCTTGAATGGTCAAGCCATCTAGAAGCCCATATTGGACCTTTGACTGACCCCACATGGGCCCTAAGACTTAGGTGGACCAATAGGAAAGGAGATGGGGTCCCCTTGCTGGTCCTACTAGACTTTTGCACAAAATCCAAAGAATCCTAAGGAATGACAAATTGGCTTATAAAGCCTTACAATTGTAAACCTACTTCCTAAAGATATAAATGCAAACTAAAAAGACAAAAATATAAAAATAAAAGTTAGTGTCCGGTGTAGATTCCCATCAATTCTCCCTGGGTGGGAAAAACTCGACCAAGTCGCGTAAGGGGTGCGGTTGCTCGTGACGCCGGCGGATCCGTCATCGTACCCGGAAGCGCGGAGTACGCTCCACTCCAAGTAATCGACACTTGCTCATCCCGTATAGATTCGATATACACACGCTGCCATGGGAATGAGGCTAGATGTGGACACTCCGAGGTGGGGTCACTCTCAAATGAGGGAGGCGGCTCAAAGACTCACTAGGGATCACTGCGGGTCCCTTTTGTGACTAGATCCGATATGTAGAGTAGAACCGATCCCAATAATCTGACAAGTCTCATACTCGAAAGGGACTAACAACGCGAGCGTACAAAACTGACTCGACTCAACGTATGCACAGACACACAATGCACTCGACAAACAAACGAAATAAAGATTAACAAGGACCCTAAACAAACCTAATGTTAGTCTGACCTGTACATGGGTGACGGCGGACCAGGACATCAGAATATGTGCCATGCATGCATTGACGCGGGACGGGGACCGACACGGACTAAGACTCACAAAAGACTCTAACTCAGGCCAGCAGTAGCACGCTCAAGGGTCGCCAAGTGGCTGACCACCGTGATATCCCACAGAATGAGGGACGTCTCTCAACAGAAACTCCGACCTCGGCCGTCCCAAGGAGGGAAGCGCACGTGTCTAGGCGTATAGTCGACCTCCAAAGACAAGGGGAGTCGAGTCCTAGCTCGGTGCTCGACTAGTGCTAGGGATGGATGCTCTCACTCACGATCCGCGGTGATGGCAATAAGTGGCTAGGCGCCTACCCTCTCTCACGCGGCATAATCAATCACATACTAAAAGAGCAAGCAAAAGGAGGGGAGTCGGAGCGCGTACCTCCACGCCTAGGCGTGGGGAAGGAACCCCGGCCGTGAATCAACAACCCCGATACACCAGAGATCAATAGAATACAACCCAATAACGGCCCACTCCTCGCAGGGAGGTAAAAGGCAACAACCAATACGTCGGGGCTGCCGGACACGGGTTGACGGGCCGCACTCGGTGACGGGTCGGCCACGAGGAGGTTCGGGTGCAACGCCGCAGAAACCGGGGTCGCGCGCGCCTGGGCTGAGGAGGGGTCTCACGGGCTGATACGACGCCCGTTTGAGGCACCGTCAGAGGGGACGCGTCGCTGATTGTTGGAGGAACGCTCCGGCCAAAGGGGGCGCGCTGGATCCGCCGGTGGTGACCGTGGGCGCTGCTGAAAGACAGATCAGGTTCTGTGGGCGCAGAACTACGCACGCCGACGGTAAAATCTGGAAATCGGCCTTCTGGTGCCCGAACAAGTCCGGGCCGGTTGAGGGTGAAAGCTGACTGGCAGAAATCGCCCTCGGCCAAATGGCGCTGGCAGACGACACCGGTGCGAGCCGCAGGAGTCGCTGAAAGTCGGGGCTGGTTCGCTGGGCGGACTGGACAGACACGCTGGCGCAACCCCACGAGATCGACCGCCACGGACGGTGACGATGTCGAAACGCAACGCCGTCGGCGGCGTTGGAAAGTTAACTCGGAGATCCACGAACCCTGAAGAAACCGGCGCAAAAGACGCGGCGTGGAGGCCTGGGGAAAATTCGCAATCAGGGCCTCCCCGCTGGGCGGGCAGAGAAAGTGGTGCTGGCGCAGGTCGGCGGAGAAAATCGGTACGGGCAGTGCCGATCTCCGATTGATGCAAAACCGGCGCCGACGCGAAGCTGATCCGCAGACGTATCTCCAGAAAATAGATCGTGGCAAAACTCGTCCAAGAAGGGGGCGCGAGCTCTGCTACAAGTCGGGGCAGAAATCTGGAATCACGCACACGAACCGTTGAGGAAGAAGATGAGGATAAGAGGGAACCCCGGAGTCCACCGAGGGCTGAGGCGTCACACCCCGCCGTTCTCCCGTCGCAGGAGCAGAAAGAGAGAGAGAGAGAAGGGCGCAAAAAGCTTTGCACAATACTCACTTGTATTCAAATTCATGTGTAAACTGTAATCGGTACAATGTGAGAACTACTTATAGGGGATGGGGAAACCCTAATCTAGCTAGAAGGGGAGGGGTGCGCCCAGCTCCAAGGAGAGAAAGGCGGCCCATAATTCAGCAAGCTTAGAAAATAAGAAAGAAATCTAAGTGGGAGAAGGAAGGGATGGAGTTGGGGAAAGGAGGAGAGGGGAAAAGGGGAAGGGAGAGGGGGGCGCCCAAAAAAGGAAGGCGGCTGCTACCTCCTCCACTTGGAGGAGGTGGGATGCGCCCAAAACCCTAACCCTAGGGGTGGGTGCGCAAGTCCCCACATGGGCCAAGGAGGAGTGGAGCACAAGATGGCCCACTAACCCTTTGCCCTCTAAATAAGCCTACAAAGCATAAAAAAATGTCCAATTGGCCTACAAGGGCCCACAACTAGAAAGCAATGTCCACGCAGGGACTAATCCAAGGCCCAACATGGCCTAAACATGATGAAAAGATAACTAGAAGGTGCCGCCGTCGCCGAGCCACAAGGAGGTAGCGGTGTGCCGGGTGCTCCGTCGAGGATAGCGCCGTGTGTCCTCACCAATTCTCCCCGGGTGGGAAGAACTCGACCCCGTCGAGTAAGGGTCACGGTCGCTGAGGTACCGCTCCAGCAGGTCCGGATCGATCCGCTCCAGCTCTCCACGTGTAATCCAGGTGTTGTCCGACTCGGGGCGCCCTCTCCAACGCACTAAGAAGCGTTGGTAGGCTCCGCTCCTGGTAGTAGTCACCTGCTCATCCAGTATGCAATCTATATGCTCGCGTTTTTGTAATGGGGCTGGAGGAGGTGGACTCTCAGTAGGTGTATCACTCACAACAGGAGGGTCAGGCCCAAATAACTCACTGGGTATCACCGCGGGATCCCGATAAGCTACCAGATCAGAGACATTGAACGTCGAACTGATCCCGTAGTCGTCTGGTAGCTCGATCTCATACGCGTTCGACCCAATACGCCTCAACACTCTGAATGGTCCTGCACCGCGGTCTTGGAGTTTCTTTACGGCTCCCGAAGGAAACCGTTCCGGTCTAACCCGGACCATGACGTACTCTCCCTCGCGGAACTCACGTGTGCGTCTGTGCGCGTCAGCTAACTCCTTGTAACGTGCGTTGCTGGCCTCTATATGACGACGGACATGGTCATGCAACTGTCTAATATGCTCCGCAAAAGACTCAGCTGACTCAGAGACTCGGGACTGAATGGGGGAGGGAATCAAATCAATCGGCTTTCTAGGTCTTCGACCAGTGACAATCTCAAATGGACTCAACCCTGTAGACCTATTGACCGAATCATTATATGCAAACTCTGCTAATGGTAAGACAAGGTCCCAATCTCCAACTCTATCACGCACTAGACACCTCAGAAGATCCCCTAGACTTCTATTGACTACCTCTGTCTGACCGTCAGTCTGGGGGTGGTATGCGGTGGAGAACTTCAACTGGGTGCCCATCATCCGCCAAAGGGTTTTCCAAAAATAGCTCGTAAAACGCACATCCCTATCAGAAACAATGGTACGTGGCAACCCAAACCTGGACACACAGTGGGTGAAGAACAACCTGGCAACTCTAGAGGCATCCGATGTCTTGGAACAAGGAATAAACAAGGCCATCTTGGAGAAGCGGTCAACCACAACAAAAATAGAATCATGCCGCCGTGCAGTACGGGGCAAACCAAGCACAAAGTCCATGCTGATATCCTGCCAAGGACTATCAGGGACAGGCAGAGGGGTATAAAGGCCAGTGTTCTGTTTCCTCTGCTTCGCTAGGGCACAAATACGACACTGGGCAACTATGCGGGCCACATCCCTCTTCAAACTGGGCCAGCAGAAACGGTGCTCAACAGCCTCTATGGTCTTGTTTCGGCCGAAGTGGCCGGCAAGACCTCCTGCATGAAGCTCCCACGTAAGAAAATCACGAACTGAAGTCCGTGGGATGCACAACCTATCACCTCGAAATAAGTGACCATCCTGAAGGACATACTCGCTAAACTCACGGGACGGTCCTGATTGAAGGGCAGAATAGATGGGACCGAAGTCCGGGCAATCAATGTAGGCCTCCTTCAACTTCTCTAAACCAACCACCTGAACATTCATGGTGGATATCAACATCACCCGCCGGCTAAGAGCATCGGCCACCTTGTTCTCAGCACCTGCCTTGTGCTTGAGAACGAATGTAAACTCCTGCAAATATTCCACCCATCTACTATGCCTGGCATTCAACTTCTTTTGGGTGTGGAGAAATCTCAAAGCCTCGTGGTCAGAAAAGAGCACGAACTCCTGGTGGAGGAGATAGTGCCTCCAATAGCGCAAAGCCTGGACAACTGCGTAGAATTCCTTGTCATAAGTAGAGTAACGCAGTTTGGCATCATTGAGTTTCTCACTGAAAAAGGCTATAGGGTGGGACTCCTGGCTAAGCACACCTCTTATGCCTACACCTGAGGCATCACATGTAACCTCAAACACCTTAGAAAAGTCAGGAAGTGTAAGAACGGGTGCCTGGGTCATGCGATCCTTGATAGTCTGGAACTGAAGGGGCACCAGGCAACGGAGTCTAACAGGAATGGAGGTAGAATCGACCCACGAAACCCTATAGGGGGCAGGGTGGTCAACTGGGGTCAACCCAAGGCGGGTAACAGTGCCAGTAGATATGGCGTTGATGCAACTCCCGCTATCAATGACAACCTTGCAAGCTTTACCCCCAAGCCTGCAAAAGGTGTGAAAAATGGTGGTGCGACGCCAGTCGTCACTCACCTGGGGCTGGGCTAGGATGCACCTAACTACCCCTAACTGTGGGTCACCCTGAAAGTGGCTACCCTGAGCACCATCCTGCTCTCCTTCGAGCAGATCATCGAAGAACTCCTCAACCAAGTCCTGGTCTACCTCATAACTAACAGGAATAGGCTCAGTGGGGGACTCAGTGGAAGTGGGGTCTGCCATGACAAGGGCCTTCCTCTCTCGAGTGGGGCATCTATCAGCAAAGTGGCCAAATCCGCCACACCGGTAACAATTATTACGTGCGCCCGCACTGGATGAGGCTCCAGCGGTCATAGGACTCTTGCCCTTGTCATCATGACGGGGCGCGGGGAGTAAAGGCTGAGAACGCGCAGGGTGTGCGGGAGGTGGAAGTGTAGGGCGTGTGGGGGGGTAGGGTGGCTGCTGGCGAGGTGGAGGAAACGGGTCCCTAGGAAGGGGTGGACGAGGCCTGGGACCAGTGGGGTCCTGGCGAAGAGGCTCCGCGGGCCGAGCCGCCGGATATCGACCATACTGGGTGGAAGTGGAGCGAGGGTCAAGACCCCGCTGACTAGGCATCCCCTGACGAAAGGTGGGACCAAACTCCAACTCAAATTGCTCTAACTCTAGGGCAACCTGGTAAGCCAGCTCTAAAGTGTCTACCTGGCGACGGTAGAGCTCATACTGATACTCGGGCCTCAAACCACGGCGAAAACGCGAAACAGGCATGCCCTTCTCCTCATCAACTCCACATCGCAAATAATACTCGTCAAACTCGGCGATGTACTCGGTCACGGACCGATCGCCCTGACTAAGGGTCTGCCATCGGTCGATGAGCCTCTGGCGGTAAGAAGGAGGGACATACTTCTCGCGGAGCTTACGCCGCATGTCAATCCAGGTTTCTATGGGTGGGTCCTGCCGCTGCAACATCAGGCTCTCGACATTCCTCCAGTAGGTCTGGGCTCTCCCCACGAGCTTCATCTTGGCAAATCGGACTTGCCGAAGCTCAGACATCTCAACCCATTCGAAATACCTATCCATGCTATTCTCCCAGTCTATGTAGACTTTTGGGTCAAGGGACCCCTCGAAAGTGGGTGGATCGGCACGGACGGTCCTAAGGATCCTATCATCCTCATCCTGATGTGGTCGACGACCACGGTACTGGCGCCCATTCCCCTCAAAATCATTCTCGGACCCATAGTCATCAAAGTCGGGGGCTCGGGGACGTCGCTCCTGAGCCCGAGGGGCTTGAGCGGCAGCAACTAGAGGGGCACGATCGGCTCTAGGAGGGTCCTGGTGGGGCACTTCATCAACTCTCCCAAACCGTCCAACAAGGCCCTGGATGGTTAAGTCAGACACTCTGGCACGATCCTCAATGATCTTCAGACGGCCATCTAGATGCTCCGTCAACTCCTTGATGGACTGGTCGGACCTGTCCATACGGGTCATAAGTTGGGTAATCAGATCCTCTAGAGATGGGCGTCCCTGAGGTGGGTGTTGGTCACCCATGGCGTCCGGGCGATGATAATCCGCACCACCCCGAGTGGGCATGCAAAGGAGACTAAGTGGTGGGTAGGCTGACACCCTAAGACCTAGAGGGACACGAATGCAAAGAGATGCAAGACTCAAACAAGACACGACCAAAACCTAGACACGACCCTAAGACCCAACCTGTAAGGACAAGTTGGTAACCATGCTCTGATACCAAATTTGACGCGGGACGGGGACCGACACGGACTAAGACTCACAAAAGACTCTAACTCAGGCCAGCAGTAGCACGCTCAAGGGTCGCCAAGTGGCTGACCACCGTGATATCCCACAGAATGAGGGACGTCTCTCAACAGAAACTCCGACCTCGGCCGTCCCAAGGAGGGAAGCGCACGTGTCTAGGCGTATAGTCGACCTCCAAAGACAAGGGGAGTCGAGTCCTAGCTCGGTGCTCGACTAGTGCTAGGGATGGATGCTCTCACTCACGATCCGCGGTGATGGCAATAAGTGGCTAGGCGCCTACCCTCTCTCACGCGGCATAATCAATCACATACTAAAAGAGCAAGCAAAAGGAGGGGAGTCGGAGCGCGTACCTCCACGCCTAGGCGTGGGGAAGGAACCCCGGCCGTGAATCAACAACCCCGATACACCAGAGATCAATAGAATACAACCCAATAACGGCCCACTCCTCGCAGGGAGGTAAAAGGCAACAACCAATACGTCGGGGCTGCCGGACACGGGTTGACGGGCCGCACTCGGTGACGGGTCGGCCACGAGGAGGTTCGGGTGCAACGCCGCAGAAACCGGGGTCGCGCGCGCCTGGGCTGAGGAGGGGTCTCACGGGCTGATACGACGCCCGTTTGAGGCACCGTCAGAGGGGACGCGTCGCTGATTGTTGGAGGAACGCTCCGGCCAAAGGGGGCGCGCTGGATCCGCCGGTGGTGACCGTGGGCGCTGCTGAAAGACAGATCAGGTTCTGTGGGCGCAGAACTGCGCACGCCGACGGTAAAATCTGGAAATTGGCCTTCTGGTGCCCGAACAAGTCCGGGCCGGTTGAGGGTGAAAGCTGACTGGCAGAAATCGCCCTCGGCCAAATGGCGCTGGCAGACGACGCCGGTGCGAGCCGCAGGAGTCGCTGAAAGTCGGGGCTGGTTCGCTGGGCGGACTGGACAGACACGCTGGCGCAACCCCACGAGATCGACCGCCACGGACGGTGACGATGTCGAAACGCAACGCCGTCGGCGGCGTTGGAAAGTTAACTCGGAGATCCACGAACCCTGAAGAAACCGGCACAAAAGACGCGGCGTGGAGGCCTGGGGAAAATTCGCAATCAGGGCCTCCCCGCTGGGCGGGCAGAGAAAGTGGTGCTGGCGCAGGTCGGCGGAGAAAATCGGTACGGGCAGTGCCGATCTCCGATTGATGCAAAACCGGCGCCGACGCGAAGCTGATCCGTAGACGTATCTCCAGAAAATAGATCGTGGCAAAACTCGTCCAAGAAGGGGGCGCGAGCTCTGCTACAAGTCGGGACAGAAATCTGGAATCACGCACACGAACCGTTGAGGAAGAAGATGAGGATAAGAGGGAACCCCGGAGTCCACCGAGGGCTGAGGCGTCACACCCCGCCGTTCTCCCGTCGCAGGAGCAGAAAGAGAGAGAGAGAGAAGGGCGCAAAAAGCTTTGCACAATACTCACTTGTATTCAAATTCATGTGTAAACTGTAATCGGTACAATGTGAGAACTACTTATAGGGGATGGGGAAACCCTAATCTAGCTAGAAGGGGAGGGGTGCGCCCAGCTCCAAGGAGAGAAAGGCGGCCCATAATTCAGCAAGCTTAGAAAATAAGAAAGAAATCTAAGTGGGAGAAGGAAGGGATGGAGTTGGGGAAAGGAGGAGAGGGGAAAAGGGGAAGGGAGAGGGGGGCGCCCAAAAAAGGAAGGCGGCTGCTACCTCCTCCACTTGGAGGAGGTGGGATGCGCCCAAAACCCTAACCCTAGGGGTGGGTGCGCAAGTCCCCACATGGGCCAAGGAGGAGTGGAGCACAAGATGGCCCACTAACCCTTTGCCCTCTAAATAAGCCTACAAAGCATAAAAAAATGTCCAATTGGCCTACAAGGGCCCACAACTAGAAAGCAATGTCCACGCAGGGACTAATCCAAGGCCCAACATGGCCTAAACATGATGAAAAGATAACTAGAAGGTGCCGCCGTCGCCGAGCCACAAGGAGGTAGCGGTGTGCCGGGTGCTCCGTCGAGGATAGCGCCGTGTGTCCTCACCATGCATCCTATGTACCCGAAGGTTGGTGGTATGGGAAACACCTAGACGCCCAAGTATGACCCAGTCATGCATGAACGGCCCTTTGGATTTGGGTGGGGAAGGGCTAGGAGATCCAAAACTAACCTCGTCATTACTCCTAGACGTAGGTACGGCTTGCCAACTAGACCGAGGGGTAGGGGTGGGATAGTGAACTCCTTGGAAGAAGTGGAGTGAATATGATAGCTCGGGAGGTTCACTAGTGAAGGGGTCAAAAGGGTCAAAGAAGGTATGACCCCATGAAGTGGGTTCCCCCATGACTCGGTTCCAAGTTAAGAATTCATAATCACCGTCATACATTGTGATCGGTGGGACGACGGTCATGTCTAAAAAATAGGATTCCTCCCTTGGGCAAAAGGGAACGAAGTTGGACTCGACCGGCATCGGGAGGAATAGAAGAATCTCTGTGGTGACACAACCCACGGTGCACACAGAGGTAATGGACCCTATGGCTGGATGGGTGAAGCTACGACTAGTGGGTTGGTCGAAGCCTCGGGCTAATAAGTGCGTCAACTTCCATTGCCAACCTAAACCAAAAATAAGGTCACCCAATGTGTCAACATGGTGACTAGATCGGAATGTAGTATGGTAGGAGTTGACGGGCACCAAAGGAAGGGTAGGGTCCATAGATGGGTAAAGAGGTGGGACCAAGCCATCCTTGAGCCAACTAAGAAGCGGCTCGGCTATGTATAGCGTACCCGTTAGAAACACGGGTGGCTCGGGCTTGGGTGGCTCCAAATAAGATGGTTCCGAATAAAGTTCGGAAGTAGAAAGTGGCAATGGAGCACTCACGGGTGGTGAAGGAGCATGTGTCCTTTCTATCCTTTCCAACCAATCCAAAAGTATTTTCTTGATTTCATCTAAGGTGCGGGTTGGAGTAGGGGCCTCGGGGTGGATTCGCTCCTCATCTCTCGGCCCGGATGCGGACCTAGACTCGACTATAAGTGGGGCTTCCACTTGGTTGGAGGCGATTGGGTGGGATTGGACGGTGGTGCCAAGGGGTGGTTGGTTGGAAGCGACAGGGAGGGCAACTTGATTGGGGTTGCTTTGGTGGACTTGGATGGAGGTGAAGGGGCGGGGTTGGTTGGAAGTGTGGCCCACTTGATTGTGGGTGAGTTGGTGGGGTTGACTAGTGGTATGACCCCCGTGGTTGGAGGTAGGTGGGCAGGGAAGGTAGACCCTCCTAAGTGCTCTCTTCATCTCCCACCATGACTCGATGGGCCTTAGCCTCCTATCTTTCCGGAAGTATTTGATGTCCCTCCATGTTTCGGCGGCTTCATAGAAAAGTCACCTTTTGGCAAAGTCCACCTGCATGGGACCGGACATAATGTACACCTCGAAGTAGTCGTCCATAATGGCTTCCCACTCTAGGTAGTCACTCGGGTTATCGGAGCCATAGAAGTCCCGGGCTACGGGCCTTTTGGGGTGATCCAGGTGGTCCTTCCATTTTAGATAGTATCGCCACCATGCAGAAGATGCGGCCCCTTGGTCATTCATGGGACACGGGGATGCTAGTGAATGGACATGCCAACAGTTGGTGACAAGACACACTAGACCGACTATGCAAGGTTGGAATGCACTAACTAATGCACACTAAGGACCCTAGACTTAAACCAAGACTCGGTACATGGCGGAGTTAATCGATCCGGAGATCACTCACGCAAGTGTGCGGCCTTCCCGATAGGCGTAGCCTAATGCTCGGACAACAACTTTTGATATACCGATTAATGGTATGCAAATGTGACACTTAGACCGACTTAGACTTAGACTCGATTTAAATGACTCTTTTTTTGTTGAGGACTTAGACACAAAGACTACCCTAGACTCAACTCTCTCTGATACCAAATTGATACGGGATGGACATGCGACCTAGGACTCTAGCTCGCGATCGTCCCTAAGCGAGGGAAGACGTGGGACCGGGCGCGGTTGAGAAACCGGCCTTGAGTCTCAGGTATCGACCTTTCCGCGTGAACTCGGATCGAGTCACGGGACGGTACACTCACTCACTCTCGCAGCAGTGATAAAGTATGATCGGGCTAGAAACCTAACACTCGCAGCGGCATTCAAAAATATACGAGGTAAGCAAAATGTGATAAAGAGAGAGGGTGAGTTTACCTCCACGCTCCGGGCGTGGGGAAGACGATCCCGATCAAGACAGTAACTCCCGGTTAAACAATTATAACAATAATTACAGAAATGATTTCTACTACCCACTATACGCAGGGAGGTAACAAGCTATAAATGGGGCCCGTGAGGACCGACCCTGGGTTGACGGGCAGCAATCTGGAGGTGCGTTCGGGGCGAACTCGGCCTGCTGGTCCGACTCGGTCCTGCGCCGACTCGGTACTACTCCGACTCGGTTCTGACTCGCTGGACAGCAAGGCGTGATATCCAAAGGAACGTCACCCTCCTGAGGTCTTCTGAAGGCGCCGCTTGGCTGCGACGATGGCAGGATGTCCATGATCGACTCCCTGGAGTGGCGGTTCCAGAAGTTGACTTTTGATATTTTTACACGAATTATTCCCGAACTGATTTTTCTGACCTGCACAGGGAACATATTTGTGCGCCTTGGCGGCAAGAATTAATTCTCTCCGATCCGAAATTGGATCGAGGTGAAACCAGTGTGGTTGGAAAGAGGACTCCCAGATCTACCACATATAATTTTTGTAGGTTGATCCAATGATGGGATGAGAAATGGGAGGCTCTGCAACCTACGAGTTTTCCTGTGGATCTGTTTGCAGACACTCAGGACAGAAAGGGATCTGCCAGAAACTGACCTTTGACCGAGGTGTAAATAATTTTTCTAGGGACTACAACAATTAAGAAAGGTAGGGAGAAACGTGAGGAACACTGAGTAATTTTTGTTGATTTTTTGAAAATTTCTAAGGGGGTGAGAAAAATATGAATAGGTGACACTTTCCCGCAGATCTGCAAAAGGGCAGATTACTAAGAGGATAAACAAAATATGGGGAAAATATCAAACTAAGGCCAAATGGCACGTAATTTGAACTGGAGATTAGGGGAGACAGGGGGAACAAACCCTCCAAATTAGGGCTCAAACAGACAATAAAAAAAGATAAAATTTTGGAGATGAGGTTCTGTCCTGATTTGGACGGAACTCCGACGTAACGGTGGTGGCGGCGCGATGGCGGCACGAACGGAAGGCGGCGGCCGGAAGTCGCATCCAGCGGAGGTGGAGATCTTGGACTCACACCAAGAGGAGGGCTTTACACCCTAGAATGGCAGAAATCCATCTGTAAGAGGGGAGGAGAGACACAAGGGGTGCCCTTGGGCTTGCTCTTGGCAAAAATACTTAATTCTTCATTAATATCTCTAATGACACTATACATAGGCTCATATAGAGAATGGAAAGGGGTGGGGGCTGGGAATTTCATGGGAGAGAGGGGATTTTCTTCCCCATGTGGTCAAATGACCAAAAAAAATAAAAAATATAACATGGGATAAACTATATTATAAGGGGGAAGCATGTTGGACTTTAAGGGTTGGAATATTGGACTTTTTAATCCAATTGTCCCCTTGAATGGTCAAGCCATCTAGAAGCCCACCTTGGACCTTTGACTGACCTCACATGGGCCCTAAGACTTAGGTGGACCAATAGGAAAGGAGATGGGGGCCCCTTGCTGGTCCTACTGGACTTTTGCACAAAAACCCAAAGAATCCTAAGGAATGACAAATTGGCTTATAAAGCCTTACAATTGCAAACCTACTTCCGAAAGATATAAATGCAAACTAAAAGGATACAAATATAAAAATAAATGTTAGTGCCCGGTGCAGATTCCCATCACCTTAGGCCAAATCCAAGGCCCGTCGGCCACTTACACGGCTCGTTCGGCAACCCGGGGTGTGTCGGGCATTTACCCGAACACCTTGCAAGCGGCTACTCCGACTCAAGGAACAACGGCCCCACGGGCCCATGTCAGCCTCTCGAAGGTCATAGTCCATCAAAGGACGTCCCCAGGCAGCACAAGAAGACCCCCCGGGGGCCATCCCCCGGGGTTACGGCCGGCCCGGGGCCAATTCGCCCTAGGGCGTGGCCGCGCCCCCGGGAGGGAGAACTCCCCAGGGGGCTGCGCCCTCTCTCCAGCTCGGTGGTCCCACGACCCCACTCAGCCCCGGTTCGCTCAATTACGGTTCTACGATGTGGTTCATGTGCCGTACCAGGTCGAGGGGTCAAAGCGCGGACGTGGAAGCGCAAAGCGACAGCACGACGGGTTCGTCCTCAAGTCAACGCGCACAAGTCTCCACAAGCCGCCACGTACCCTTGTACTTAGTCAAATTGGGAAGAAAAAAAAATCCAAAATCAATTTTTATAGGGTGGGGACCACCCCCCCCCTCTCTCCTTGCGAACCCGCCTAAACCCCCCTGGGGGGGTTTATGCGGACCAGCCAGGCCCCCCTGGCTGGTCCGCATAAACCTCTTTCCCTCCTCTCTCAGCCCGTAACCCAGTGCACTATTCCATTGGGTTTACGCGGATCAGCTCACCCCCCTTAGCTGGTCCACGTAAACGCCCTTGTGACCCTTCACCTTCCCTATAAAAACCCCCTAGGGGGCAAGGCAAAGGCAATGCATGCATCTCCAAAGGATTCAAGGCAATTCAAGCGCTTCGGCTCCAAGCAGGGAGCTAAGGAGAATTGTGTATGGGTGACTTGTTCGGCGGTCTACTACGCCGGGGGTATGTCGTTCGTACTCCCCTCACGCCGTATGTAGCCGTCACACACGAGTCGACACCCACCGTATGTGAGACATTATGATATGGGCGGACGTCCCCTCATGTCGGGATTCCCCCTCGCACGCCCGTTGGTGGCAACCACACGCGTGCCATGACGCCATGCTCACTCGCAGTCACGAGGCCACGTCTGACCACTCAACTCGAGTCGCGACCGGCCCTCGCCCAGATACCGGATCGACGTATCCCCCAGTTATCCAGTCATAGGCCCCCCGTTCGGCACCACGGCTATGGCCCACGCCACAGGAGGACCCCTCTGTAAAACGCACATATGTGCATCCATCACACATCGACCCGGGGACCGATTAGCACGTCAGAATTGTCCCGTGGCATGCGCAGTTGTACTTTGGCCATTACGGCTTTCCTGTAAAGAAATATACATCTCAGCACAACATTTTCGATTGGACGAGTGCTCTCGCACCCGCGTCCCTGCCTTCAACCTTCTATCCACATCCCTCGGCATCCGTGCCTAACACTCCAACCCCCAGTAAACACCCCTCGATCCAACACGCACCCCTAGCTGCTGAATGCCCCCATCCCTCTACCCATGGCTTCAGACATATATACAGACTTCTCTTCAGCATGGAACGAAGGTATTCAAATTCAATCCGATGTAAATAAACACCGATTGCTTGCGGTCGGTGGGGAAAGACGTCCTATACACGATTCCCGCAATCGCCTACGCACTCGTACCCATGGAACCCCTTCTCTCCACATGTCGCCCGATCACCTGAGCCCACGTGTCACGCCCTGGTGGCGCTTCCCCGATCAAACCTTGGTTCCATGAGTGATTGTCGAGAGATCGACTAGCATGCCCGCATCTTGTCCGGTTAACCTTTATCACGACACTTCCGTGCCATTCGACCCTTTCCGACTTTCCGTGAAAGGAGAGTGCCTGATACCACCGTGAGAGGCATGCACCCGTGAGGAGGATACCCGAGATACATCAAACTCCCGTATTTTCCTTCCCCGCTATATTCCTTCCCTCACCCCGGCTAATCGGCATAAAAACCCGCACAACAGAGAGGATGGCACGCCCGGTGGGACGTCTCCCGCCTTCCTTCTTTTTGCTGAAGAAAAGTCTGTACCAGCCCTGAAGCCCGGTGCCTTTTCCCTGTCCTTGCAGGAGAGGCAGAGGAGGGTACTCATGCGCACATTCTTCAGCAGCTTCCGGTCCGCGTTTCGATTGTCGGGTCGCTCCGGGCGACTATCAGCGACCGTCACCTCCGCAGCACTCAATATTCTGGCAACCATGGCGGACGTCACCTACGGCCCCAACGTCATTGCCACCCATGCCCGGGTGGGCTACCTGGCGACACCGATCGCTTTCGGCAGCTTCGCACCGGTTATCGGATCGCCCTACTTCCTGGGTGTGACTGTGGCTGATCCTCAGCCAACTCCAGTCTCTCCAGTGGCCCCTGCGGCCAATGCGCCATGCGTGCCTCCAACTCCAGTGTCCCACCCGAGTGCCGGGCGTCGGACTGCCACTGTAGGCCCCTACAGGGTCCCCATATTAACGCCGGCCCGGGTGAACGTCAGCTCCCGAGGTCAGCCTCGTCTGATCTCCAACACGGGCCCCGTGCCCCGGACTTCGGTCACCATCCCAGCATCTTCCTCGAGTCCTCAACCCCGAACCGCAGCCAAGCCAGCACCCGACACGGGCTCCCTGCCCCGGGTCCACGGCATCCCAGCATCTTCCACGGGTCCTCAACCCCGAGCCACAGTCAAGCCGGCACCCAACACGGGCTCTCTGCCCCGGGTTCGCGACTTCCCAGCATCTCCCTCGGGTCCTCAATCCCGAGCTCCAGCAAAGCGGACACCCGGCACGGGCTTTCGGCCCCGGGTTTACGGCTTCCTAGCATCTGCGTTGGGTTTTCGACCCCGAATCCCGGCAAGGCCGACACTCGACACGGGCCTACAACCCCGAGTTCACGGCTCCCCGATAGTGCACTCGGGACCCCGATCCTGAGCTCTAGTTGAACCGGCTCTCCCCATGGGTCTTCCACCCAGAGGGCAGCGTTCCTCAGCACCTTCCTCGGGCATCCCGACTCGAGCCCAGATTACGTCGGCACCTACCCCGGGTCCTCGACCTAGGGGCGTCGGCGCTCTAGCACTTCCAATGGCTTTACCTTCTGGTGCAAGAGTGTCATCTCGAGCCTCGGCGACACTCTTATCGGCGCGGATGAAGCCTTACACCCGTGTCACCCAGCCATCGACTCCCGGTGCGGGCTACTTGCCCTGGGGACCGATCCCGGCACTTCAGACTAACGGCTTCATGTTGCCGGTCGTTCCGGGCCATGTCTTCTCGGTCTACCATCTTGGGGCGGAGTCTTCCTCAGCTCCTCAGAAGAAGCATCGCCATGGCCGTAGAGGTAGGCGACTCACTGCCGCAACCAGTAACTCCGGCAAGACAGTCCTTGTCAGTGACTTATAGATCCGTCTCGATGAGGGTGAACCAATCATACCCCAGGAACAGACAATTCCCACCATCCCCACTTCCAATCGTTTTGACCTCTTGCGTCAAACATGAGAGGACGGGGCGACGCTCAAAGGAGCAGGTTCCTCGGCGGCAGCCCGGGGGCGCGCACCTCAGTCCGGCACATAGCCTCCCAAGACAACTCGCCGAAAAAATGGTGACAAGGAAGATTAGCAACCTGTCCTGAGAAGAATCTGGGTCACCCCAGAAGAAGCTCAAGCTGTTCGAAGGCGCGTATTACCAACCCCCTACGAGCACTCAGACGCGGCATCAGACGGGATGCAGATGGCTTTACAGTAGCATCGTCTAACGACGCCCAGTCATCCAATGTCCCCCGCACAAGAAAGCAGAGGCAAAGGCGAGCCCATCCTCGGGCCCTCCAGCAACCTGTCCAGGGTTCTCCTCCGACCAACATCAGGAATGAGCCCCCTCCGCAATGCATCTCGGTCTTTGACAGACTAGGGATACCTGGCCGCCCCGAGCGGCACATGCGCGGGAAGCGGACGGCCCAGTTTATCAATGATGTGGTTCGAGTGTTAGCGTGCTACACAACCGGACACCAGCCAGACACCCAGTCTGATGACTTGAACCAGCCTCTGTCCCACTTTTGGAGGCCACGCCATCCGGCTCTGCCGCCTCCCCTAACAGGTCATATCGGCACTTCTACCGGACCGCAAGCGTCGGAGCGCGTAGAAGAGGTCCCAGTGGAAGGCCGTGACCCTCCCATCAACGTAGAGCCGGTCAACAACGACCCTCCTGCGAACGAGGTTCAAGAAGTGACCCTCGACACTCTCATGAAGGAGAACAAGCATCTGAAGGCCCTCTTGCAAAACCTTCTCCAGGAGCGAGACCTTCATCCGCAGCAACCTGACAGGCCTCAGGCGTTGGTACCGGCACCCCCAGTGGCTCGCGATGCTGCCAGCACCTCAGTGGCGATTGCCCGAACTCCAATGGCAATGGGGTTTGGCACGCCTCCGGTCGAGGCTCAACCACGAGCCTCCAACACACTAGTGCCGAAAAATCTCTTGGCGTAACGCCAGATGATCGAGCGCATTGTCGAGACAAAGCTCATCCAGTATGGTGAAGGGACGATCACGGTGGATCTCTACAGTGTACCCTACCCGCTTCACCACCAGTTGAAGAAGCTTCCTCCAGAGTAATCCAAGCCCCCGAAGCGACAAAAGTTCAATGGGCAAGGGTCGCCACATGAACACTTGGCCTACTATGTCACGGCCATGGGCGAGCTAGCGTTGGATGAATCCTATCTCCTCCGCTACTTTGCCACTTCGCTCATGGGAACGGCCTTTCAATGGTACTCCCACCCGAAGCCCGACTCTATCATCGATTGGGCGGATCTCCAGAAGAAATTCCTTGACCGATTTCAGACGGCCGAGCGAAAGGTCTCATTAGCCGAACTTTGTTCCCTTCGGCAGAAAAAGGGCGAGAGCGCCCTCGACTTCATCAAGAAATGGCGAGACCTCAGCATGAGGTGTGTCAATCCACCCATCCAAGAGGACGCCATCACCATATGTCGTCGAGGTCTGGCGACCGAGGTCAGCGAAAAGCTTCTCGACACAAATATCAAAGGCTTTGACCAACTTAACTCGGCAGTTGCCGAGATAGAGATGTTCTTCGCTGATAACCCGAGCTATGCTGCAGCAAAGGGTAAACAAGCGCGAGAACGCCAGCCTGGCAAGGAGGTGAACATCATAGAATTCACCCCTGCCACCAAGGCCAGTAAAGCGGCCGAGTCCAGTGGCTCTGACAAAAAGCCAGCAGACAAGCCGGCTGCTCCTTCCTTCTCAGAGCATATGAAGACACCCTTCTCCTTCAAGAAGGAACACACGAAGATGCTCTTCGACCTCTGCATGGCTCAGAAGATCGTCGAGCTGCCATAAATCTGCAAGCCGGACGAGGCTCTGAAGACCGACGATCCCAGTTACTGCCTGTACCATCGCATGCTGGGTCATTCAATTGAAGATTGCTACGTCTTCAAGACTCAGGCACAGAAGCTGATCCGAGATGGCCTCGTCCAGATGAAGAGCGGTCTCGTCGATCCCCCACTGCCACATACATAGGCTAGGCCGACTAAGGCAGCCCGCGTGGCTCACCCCTCGGCCAATGTCATCCACATGATGGCCGCATTCTCTCTCTCTGATGACGAGTCAGAGGAGCCGAGGGCTAATCGAAGGGAACGTTCGATCTGGTACCCAGGGTGGAGGCCCTGGCATGATCAGAGACCTCTGTCCTTCCCCAGGGAGAGAACTTGATGACTCTTCGATATCCTCGTCGAGAACGGGCAAATCATGCCCCGCGACTCGCCTGCCGACTACACCCATTGGGATCGTAGTCACCCCCAATACTGCCCCTTCCACGCCAGAATCTGCCACCCAATCGAGTCATGCGAGGAAGTTTAGTACCTTATCCAGGAATAGATCCGATGTGAGCAGATCGATGCGGAAGGAAACTCCATGTCGCTCGTCAGGCTTCGGCAAGCTGTCGAAGAGACCCTGAGCATCACCAGGGATGAGCCAGAGCGGCCAGACTCTCCTCAAGAAAATGGCCACGGGCTGCCTTACCAGCATCCTATGGAATGGCTCGAGTTCTGGAAAGACAACCAAGAGGCGCTCGAGCGACTGCGAAGGCGTAGGGAGCACGATGCCAGTCAAGAGGCGGAGCCGACTAACCTCTCGGTCAACGTCATCCATTCTCCTGCTCCTCCGGCCCTTGAGAGCTCTCAGGCATCTACAACTAGCCAGCCAACCCCAGCTACTTCGGCGTGCAGTGGCGGTCCTGGCGGGAGCTAAAGTCTCTCCCTTTCCCTGAAGAAGACACTGTCAGGCTCCTCCGGGTCCTTCTCGACCGAGAGGACGTTCTGGTGGGCGAGATGACGACAAGCTCTTCGGCTCTATCTCGTCCTCCTCCCGCCCTATCTTCTTCCCCGACAGCCGCGGATAGGAAGGGAAAGTAAAATTAGGGTAAGGCCCCGCCTCAGCCTCGGTGCACCTCCCCAGCGGAGGGGCCATCCGGTCCTCTCTGCCTACCTGTTGACACAATCCGGAGTACAAAGAAGACGTCTTCGGAGTCTCCAACGGCTTCGATTCAAGTGGCAGGCCCACCGCCACAAAGCTCCTCCATTCCGCAAAGTCGAGATAATTGTGCAGAGTGACAATGTCCTGCGACACTGTTAGTTGTCGCCAGGCCTAGCCCTCAGCATGGTTGCAAAGGCAAGGCTAAGGAGTGGGACGACCAGTGCCCCTCTCTGTCCGCTCCTCAACAAAACCCGCCGCCACTATAGGTAAGGCATCAAACCACGCATATGTCCTCTAACGCCAGTTCCAATGTATCGGCTTAGCGAAAGACATCTTTGTCGCCACCACGGTTAAGGCATCAAACCGCGCACACGTCCTCGGATGCCAGCACCAGCCTACCGACTCCTCGTAGGCTCCCGTCACCACCACGGGTAAGGCACCAAACCGCGAATACGTCTTCGGACGCCAGTCCCACTATTCTAGCATACCAGGAATTGATGCTCGAGGTGATCGAGCAGGCGATCAACACCACCTTCCAGATACAACAAGCGGAAGGCGCCTGGATCAAAATTTGGGTGAGGAAGAATCATCGACCTCGCCCTACAAGGGCGTCGGCTCGGAGATATCCTCATCAGGATTTGTCAACTCCGGCTCCAGCAACTCTCCCTCCTACTCCCTTGGAGACGGCTATCGCCAAGAGACAAGAGAAAAATAGGAGAAAGAACCTTAGAAGGCAGCTCAAGAAATAGGCTGAACAAGCAGCCGCCCTGCAATTTTCGGTCGAGCCAACGCCTCTCCAAAGGCTCTAGCAGCTCATTGACGACCTGGAGGAATACATTCCTCCTTGTCCTACCGGGGCTCTCCCACTCGATAGCTACATCCCTTGGGAAGAAATGCAGAAACGAGCCCGCCTTAGAAATTTGGTCCAAGAGATGATCCAAAAGCTCAAGAACGGCGAAAGACTCGTGATCCCTGACGTGCTCTCCTTGTGCTATAAAGACAAGGAGATCACCAAAGAGCAGCTGGAAGAAATGCTTCGGCACTACACTTGTAACATGGTGTCCATCCCACCGCCTGATAATATCAATGCTTCTCGGCAGGGTGAGCCAGTAGCCTCCCGAAAGAGACAAAGGGCGACCGCCCCTCTTGGGCTCCAGCCAGCTCCAGAGCACACCGGTCACGGTCGAGGCCGTGGCCGGGAACGTGGTAGAGGCCATGGGAGAACTCCCAAGCTACCCCTCTCTCCGTCCACCTTCGATCCGGAGTGAATTATCCTCTTTCGAGGAGAGGAATCGGCTCCCATCCCGGAAGTGGAAATTTGGGGCGGACCCAGTATCTTCGATCCTTCCGGATTTGGTGAGGCTACTGCCAGCCTCCCAGCCCCTGCACCAGTACCGACTGATGCAGCAGAACAAGCGGGACCGTCCGACAAGGACGAGCCAGCCCGCCAATCACCCCCAGAAGAGCCATCATTGGCATCCCTGTTCCAAGAGCCCGCTGGCGACCGAAGTCAATCTGATCCAGGTGGTAAGGGCAAGGTAGTGCAACTCCCCGACGAGGAATAGCACGGCAGCTCACAGAAGGTTCAACCTGACATACTACCCTCTCTGGAGGATGCTCGAGCCCGAGCCGATCGGAAGGTCCTTCACCAGATGAAACGCTTCCCTGCCAGCATTTTATTTTGGGAAGCCATTGCTTGGAGTAAGGATCTGAGGGAAACCCTTATCAAAATACTCCAAGAGTCGAAAGTTTATGAAGTGCGTGCCACAGAAATGAAGGCGGCTGCCTATGGAGCCTTCGCAGCCACCATCACCTTCACGGAGAAAGACATGATGTTGTCTCCTCTGTGCCACAATCATCCTCTTTATATGAAAGGGAAGATCAGCGGGCATGATGTAAACTGGATCTTGGTGGATGCTGGTGTAGCAGTTAACATCATGCCACTCAAGACATTCAAGTCTCTGCATCTAACCCCATACCTCCAGAAGGTTCAGGCGGTCAAGATATCCAGCTTTAACCAGAACACCGAGGACGTCCTCGGCCGGGTAGACGTCGATCTGATGCTCGATGATTTCACCTCCAAGGCGACATTCTACATCATCGACTCCAACATGTCTTATAAGATGCTACTGGGCAGACCCTGGCTCCATGAAAACTGGGTTGTCCCGTCAACTCTCCACCAATGCATCAAGTATGCCAAGGACGGGGAGCAACACAAGGTCTTTGCAGACCTGTCGTCGTACACACCGATAGAATGCAACCTAGTCGACGCTGCGCTCTACTTCAAGGGGATTAGTCCATACCCCGTGATCAAGAGCAAAAGCAACGGTTGGCTCTCAGAGGAAGATGATGATGATCTCTTCTCTGTCGACGAGGAGAAGGCCAAGCTTCACCGGCTGCGCCTTGGCTGCAAGTCAACCCCGGATCGCCCTGAAAGGCGCCAGATCGACTTTGAGGCTAATCTTATTAGCTGAGCTATCAACAAGAGTATATGCTTGCCACAAGTCTACATCTAGCTCCCGCGTGCATCCGAGGAGCACAGCGTCGAGTCGCTGACAACATTCATTGTCACCTTCAAGCGACAATGCCAAAACAAGAGTAAGGCTAACAGGAACAAACCTATTGTCTTCTATAAAGAAGACATGGTCCCTCAAGCCCCGCCAGATGACGACTTCGACTGGTTTAGGCAAGTCGATGATACCCCTGAAGTAGTTCAGGTGTGGGGCGACCTGTCGCCGCATATTCAAGAAATGTGTTTGAAACAACACATTCCCCTATGGCAGACCTCTACCCAATAAAGATACTTCCGTCCACTATGGGACCCTTCCCAGGTCCGGAGGCAACCCCTATCCTTCCATAAGGATACCAGGGGGCTTGGCTACGACCAGGACCCGGACTTCCGCGTCCACTACGCAGTTAACGTCGTGGGCTTGGTACTACTAGCCGACGACCAAACAAGAGTCAAAGCCAAATTCGACATCTCCGGGGATGAGGGAGAGGAAATTTTGATCGCGATCTCCGGCAAAGCCAGAACCCCAGCTCAAGCCGTCGGGGAACCTTCTTCGCCTTCCTGCCAAGACAAAGGGAAGAGAGAAGCTTCTCCAATCTCTCAGCCAGTTGAGGAACCCAGTACAATAAACCCTCGTG
Organism: Amorphophallus konjac; assembly: GCA_022559845.1. NCBI lineage: Eukaryota > Viridiplantae > Streptophyta > Magnoliopsida > Alismatales > Araceae > Amorphophallus > Amorphophallus konjac. The sequence continues at coordinate 341,878,113 of CM040118.1, read as the reverse complement.
AGGGGGGGGGGGATCTTGCCGGTCCTAGTGACGAAAGATTGTCCGCTTCACCGGACAACCCTGGAGAAACCTCAGCAACCCCAGTTGATGACCGTTGGCCACAAGCTGGCAGCCCAGATCGATCCTCGGTAGATCCCAGTGACAACGGCTCTCCAATCCCATCAGCATCAATCGGTGGCTTCGAGAACCAAGTGCTACCCGAAGCCAACACCGATGATGAGGATTTCATCGACTTCCAACCCGCTCCTCCCGAGCTAGAGGATGGCAGCCAGGCGACCATCGACGATCTTGTGGAGATCAACTTGGGTGAAGATGAAGCCCCTCAGCCTACATTCGTCAGTGCTCTTCTCACCGAGGCAGAGAAGAAGCACTACAAGCAACTCCTGCTCGAGTTCAAAGACTGTTTCGACTGGACCTATAAGGAGATGCCAGGGCTAGACCCCTCCGTAGCAGAGCACGATCTAGCCATTTCTCCCTCAATCGCTCCAGTCAAGCAACCACAGCGGCGCATGCGCCATGAGCTGGAGCTCCAGGTCTCGGCCGAAGTCCATAAAATGGCGAAGGTCGACTTCATCGAGCCGTGCATCTACCTGATCTGGCTCGCCAATATAGTTCCAGTGAAGAAGAAGAATGGTCAAGTCCACATCTGCGTCGACTTTCGAGACCTCAACAAAGCTTGTCCGAAGGATGATTTCCGAGTCCCAATTATAGAAATGATGGTCGATTTGACCACCGGTCATGAAGCCTTGTCTTTCATGGATGGGTCGTCCGGTTATAATCAAATACGGATGTCCCTCAAAGACAAGAACCACACAAAGGGGATTTTTAATTACAAACGCATGCCCTTCAGTTTGAAGAATGCCGGTGCTACTTACCAAAGGGCCATGACTAAAATATTCGACGAGATGCTGCATAACATTGTCGAATGCTATGTCGACGACCTCGTCGTCAAGACCAAAAGGCGCGAAGACCATTTGCGTGACCTTCGCCAAGTCTTCGAGCGTCTCCGGCAATATGGGCTCAAGATGAACCCCATGAAATGCGCCTTTGGCATATCCAGCGGCAAATTCCTCTGCTTCGTCATCAGATACCAAGGAATCGAGGTGGATCCTAGCAAGATCAAAGCGATCTGGGAGCTTTCACCGCCCAACAACATCACCGAACTTAGGTCCTTCCAAGAGAGGCTGACCTACATTCGGAGGTTTATCTCTAACCTCTCCGGTCAGTGTGCGCCTTTCAGCAAGCTGATGAAGGAAGACGCCGCGTTTACATGGGACTCGGAATGCCAGGCGGCTTTCGAGCAAATCAAGGAGTATCTCCTTACTCCCCCAGTCATGGGAGCACCAGTCAAGGGTAAACCCCTCATCCTTTACAATGCAGCCATGGATGCTTTGTTGGGAGCTCTGTTGGCACAGATCAATGAGGAAGGTAAAGAGCATCCCCTCTATTACCTTAGCCGGAAGCTAATCGGTGTCGAGTATCGCTAATCCCCTATGGAGAAGGTCCGCTTGGCCCTGGTGTTCACAGTTAAGAAGCTGCGGCATTACCTCCTGTCCTATCGAGTCGAGCTTATATCCACACACGACCCCCTGAAGTATCTCCTTCGGCGACCTGTCCTCTCAGGCAGACTGGGGAGGTGGGCTCTTCTATTGATGGAGTACGACATTACCTATGTCCCCAGGAAAGCAATCAAGGGACAGGGTATGGCTGAATTCTTGGCAGCCCATCTAGTGCTAGACGACTCACCCTACAAATCGGAGCTCCCGGACGAGGAGTCCCTTGCTACTCAATCACAACAATCAGTTGAACAGAGCGGAGATGTCTTGCATTATTGGTAGCCCAGCACTCTCACAACGAGCGTGCCTTACTGGGAGCTCAACTTCGACGGTGCTTCCCGAGGGATTACCTGGAGCAACCAGGAGCCAGCCACCACGGCAGGTGCCGGCATCGTTTTCCTGACTCCTTAGGGTGGAGTTTTGTACAACTCCTGCGCCCTTATGAAGTCCCTGACCAACAATGAAGCCGAGTATGAAGCTCTACTCATTGGCCTCCAGATGGCTCTACACATGGGCATTAAATGCCTCAAAGCCTACGGGGACTCCCAGCTGATAGTCCGGCAGGCCCTCAGCATCTATGATGTGCGGAGGCCAGAGTTGGTTCCATACCACACCATCATCACCAGATTAACCCAGAAGTTCTATTTCTTCGAAATAGATCACATTCCCAGAAGCAGCAACGCTCAGGTGGATGCCATAGCAAAATTGGCCACGGCCATCAAGCTCCCGCCTGAGGGCGAGGTCGACATCGTCATCAAGCACCGAAGGCTGATGCCGAGCTCACTCGAAGGTGACACCGGCCTCACCATGTACGAGGTCCACGACCTTGACCAGAGCATACCTCTAGAAGAAGATGATTGGCATGCGCCTATCATCAAATTCAAGAAAGGGTGGCTTCCCCCTGACCGAGCTCAAAGGATCCAGCTACTCTGCCGAGCAACCTCTTATGAGTTGATTGGCGACTCCCTGTATTGGCTCGTCCACGAGAAGGATAAGTCGATTCTCCTGAGATGTGTCTCTCTAGCAGAAGCTCGAGCCATCATGCAGGAGGTTCACTCCGGGTTGTACGGCGCACACCAGGCCGGAGACCGAATGAAGCACAACATCATGCTCAAAGGCTTCTACTGGCCGACCATGTACGCGGATTGTATCCAGTATGCCCGTGCATGCCATCAATGCCAAGCCTTTGGCTCAGTACTCAGGAAACCTTCTAACCCATTGCGTCCTACGGCCCCCACCTGGCCATTCGCTGAGTGGGGCATGGACATCGCGGGGCCTTTCCCGCCATCTTCCAAGGGCCATAAATACATCTTGGCCACCACTGACTATTTCTCTCGTTGGGAGGAGGCTCTACCCTTGCGAGAGGTCATCGGCGAAATGGTTGCCAAATTCATCCGGCACCACATCATATACCGATTCGGTACTCCCAGTCGCATAGTGTCTGACAACGTGACACCTTTCAAGAATAAGGCCGTGTACCAGTTAGCGGCCAAATTCCACATCGACTGGAGAACATCTTCGGTCTACAACCCCCAGGCTAACGATTTAGCAGAAGCCTTCAACAAAACCCTCTATAAGCTCCTAGCTAAGAAGGTTAGCCACCGGAAACACGACTGGGGTGAGAAGGTCTTCGAAGCATTATGGGCCTATCGGACGGTCTACAAAACCCCCACGGGGTGCTCACCGTTCTCCCTTGCTTACGGGGCAGAAGCAGTTATCTCCATCGAAGTCTAGTTAGCCTCTTATCGTGTGGCCATCCACACCGGCCTTGCCGGTCCTGACGAAAATGAGTACCAGAGAAGGCTAGAAGAGCTCACCGATCTCGAAGGAAAGCGACTCGAAGCCTACAAACACCTGCAAGCATATCAGGCTCGCATGGCCCAGGCCTACGACAAGCTCGTCAGGCAGCGAGCTTTCAAGCAATGTGACCTCGCCATTATCAAAGAAAAAGATGTCATGGCAGGGCGGTCCAGTGGAAAACTGTAGCCAAATTGGCGAGGTCCATACATCATCCAGAATGTCTATGAGGGTGGGGCCTACACGGTTGTTGATCACAAAGGACACAGACCGTTCCCGCCTCTCAACGGCAAACACATGAAGCTATACTATGCGTGAGAGCATGAGTTCGAGCGCCAGCTAGACTAAGGCGCACGTCCCAGCTACTACCAATAAGGCCGATCCTCCCCTATGGAGGATCCCACCGGCCAGTCCTCCTGGTCTTCAATTCCCAGTCAACCAGCCAGTTCAGCTCCTCGGAATAGCCGCCACGCATCCGCGGGAACCGGTCCCATGCCCTTGTTCCTGTCACTACGAGAGCACGGGCCCTTCTACACCAGAACCAGTCTAGCCGCTAGGCTCACAGGTAAGTCAAAAAAAAAATAAAAAAATGGGGTTAAAAATAGAGATGCCCCGGTAGACCCAGTCATCCTCACCACAATAGGGTGGCTGGGGGCAAAAAGGCCAGTGACCCGGCTGAGGTAAAAACCCAAAAGGGAACCTTAGGAAAAATCGAGAAATCCCTCGACGTGAAAACCCGCAAGGGCGCGTCGGAAAAATCTAAAGGGGGTCGGCTCTAGCGAAAACCCGAAAGGGTGGTAGAGCCGATAACGAGAAAATCTTCTTCTTCCTACCAGTCAACACGGCCTTCCACCTGTCCCTTGGTGGGCCGTTAGTCTCACCCAGGACCAGTCTCCAATACACTTGCATTGCTGCAGCGCAAGCCCTCTAATCCCCAGTTAATCTTGCGTTACTCCCGCTCAGCTCGGACAACCTTTGACCCTCACCTCAATGTCACAGTTCAACCAGTCCCTGTGACAGTCAAACTTCCAGTCACCGTCTCGGTAAACTTACATCCCGATACATTCCCCAGATATTTATCATCTTCTGCCCCTACATCTCACATATCCCGTAAATCTAGAGCCCTCTAGTTCAGTATAATCCCAGTTTCCCCCATACAATCCCAGATCCACTAGTTACAACTCTAGTTATACCTTGCCATGGTAAAGTGGCCCTTCACCACCATAGCTTAAGGATTTCTAAAAACCCTTATGAATGGTCGAACAATATTCGGCTATCCACACCTTCCAGTCTCAGGTTATGTCCCCTGACAGCAACATGCTATGGACGATAGTCTCAAATATATATATATATATATATATTTGTAAAACCCCAACCAAGTGGAGGATGATGGATGCCAACATCACACCACTAGGAGGATAATTTTATTGATAAAAAGTAAAGAATAATTACAAGAGGCGAATGATAGGCATTCCTAGCTTATCCAACCGGGCTGCACCTTTGACATTCTGAGGCAGCTCATGGTGAAAATAAAAGGAATTACACTTAGTAGAGCATGCTAAAGATGCTAACATATCAGCAACACAGTTGGCTTCTCTATAGATGTGGTTAATTGTATGATGCGGGGGAAGGAGGCTCCAAATTTCTCTGACAAAATGGAGAATCACCCAAGGACATTGAATTACTTTTGTAACAGCCTGCACCAAAATGTTGGAGTCACAATCAATAAGAATCATGTCACTAGTGAAGGTGAGAGCGTATTTGATGCCATCCAAGAGTGCCCGAGCTTCAGCAATGAGGCTGCTAGATTGGCTATAGTAATGCGAAAAGGCAAGTAAAACCGATCCATGGGAATCCCTTATGACCCCACCACCACCTGATTCACCAGAAGGTTTGCAAGAACCATCAGAATATATTTTTATGAAGGGCCAAGGCAGACAGGTCCACTTAACAATCTTGAATTTTGGTGTTGGGTTATCAGCAGCCTTTAGCCCAAACGCCTCAAGAGCAGCCCTTTTGCTGTGATGTTTTTCCTGAAGATCAGCTATAGAGCAGCTTTTTTTGACCTTCAATAAAATTTTGTGGAGAAGGTAGTTTCTAGAAATGTATTTCCCATCGAACCTTGAAGAATTTCTAGCCTTCCATATCTCCCACAGACCAAAGCCAATGACAGCCAGAGTAAAGAAATCATGTGCTGATTTTTTCTTCAAATGAGAAGTAATAGTCAGGAGAACAGATCTGATAGAAATGCCATTGACCTGCAGCTCAAACTTACGAAAGGAAGACCATATATAGGAGGCTGTCTCACTGTTGAGGAATAGGTGATTAATGTCTTCCACACAGGATCTGTTGCAGCAGTGACATTTGGAGCATAGAGGGATACCCGCTGCCTGGACTTTAGTATCCACAGGGATGCATCCATTGATAATTTTCCAAATGAGCACTGATATTTTTGAGGGTAACCAAGGTGACCAGATATTATTCCAACTTGACAGAATAGGAGTGTAAAGATCTCTGCTACTGGAGGCCTTATAAATAGATGAAGTCATGCACTTGCCTGAGCTGGATAGAGACCAAACCTTTGTGTCAGGGAATGAAGACAGAGTAACATGCCTGAGTGCAGACTGAACAACAGTAGGTAGGTAGGTATTGATCAAAGCACATTCCTCAGTTGTCGGATTAGAAATGCACTGACTGAGAGTTGCTTTTTTGTTGATAATGATGTCCTTAGGGACAAAAGAACCTAAACTGGAATTACCAAACCAGTTATCAAACCAGAAATTTGTAGATCTCCCATCACCTATAACCACTTTAATATGCTGCTGAAGGAAACTATTAGCTTGCATCCATCTCTTCCTCATGTGGCCCTTCATATTCCAAAAGGAAATTTCAGCTGGATGGGAATCTCCAATGTATTTAGATCTGAAATATACAGCCCAAAGTGAATTTGAGTTTAAGGCCCTCCAAAGCATTTTTACTCGCATGGCGAAATCCATTTGTCTAAGAGAAAGGATACCAAGCCCTCCATGGCTAATTGGTTTGCAGATATCTGCCCAGGCCTTCCAGTGCCTCTTTTTTCCATAGCTTGATGACCCCCAGAAGAAGTTTGCTAGAGATCTTTCTAGCAACTTATGAACACCAGCATGGAGGGGTGAAGAGGTTAAAACAAATAAGGGAATAGATGATAATACATGCTTGATTAAAATCAATTTAGCACCCTGTGAGAGCATGTTGGCCTTCCAGCCATCAATCTTATTCTGAATTGAAGAGATGATACCTACAAAATGGATCATTTTCCTCCTACCAAGAACTAATGGGAAACCAAGGTATTTATGAGGGAAGGAATGCCTGCAGTAACCAGTGAGCCTTTCAATCCTGTTGGCAGCAGCAACAATACTGTTGGGATGGAGAAAAAAACCACTCTTACTGGAATTAACCAGTTGTCCTGAAGCCAATTCATAAGCAGATAGAATCTTCAATAGATTTTTCACAGATTTAGTTGATGCCTTGCAGAAAATAATGGTGTCATCCGCAAAAAGGAGATGAGGAGTGATCGGGCAGCCGCGAGGACCAGCAAACCACTCCACTTTGCCTTGAATAAAAGCCTGATGAAGAGATCTACTGGGTGCTTCTTCAGCAATAATAAATAGAGAAGGAGCTAATGGGTCACCTTGTCTCACGCCTCTTGAGGAATTGAAGAAACCAGCAGCTTCACCATTAAGTAGAACAGAGAACCAGCAATTTGTGACCAACAGTTCAATCAGTTCAATGAAAGGCACACTAAAACCAAACCATTTAAGAACAGCAAAAAGGAAATCCCATTCGAGTCTATCATATGCCTTGGCCATATCAAGCTTGAAAATCACATTATGACCTCTGGTTTTCCTGGCCAATTCATGGATCATTTCCTGAGCTAAAGCTATGTTATCCACAATTAATCTGCCTTTCATAAAAGTTGACTGTTGGGGAGCGATAATAGAGGGTAGAATATTAGCCAATCTGTTGTTTAGAATAGTAGAGAGAACCTTATTGATGAAATTACAAAGGCTAATAGGTCTGTAATCAGCAATGTCCATGGCATTGATCCTTTTTGGAATAAGAGCTATAAGAGTTGAAGTGATGCTTTTTGGAAGGGTTCTGCGAAGAGTAAAAAATTCCTGCACAGCTTTAGTCACAGTATCAGAAATAACAGGCCAGGCCTTATGATAGAATGCACTAGTGTATCCATCCGGAATAGGGGCACTATCTGGAGACATGGAAAAAATAGTGTTTCGAATCTCAAGCTCACTGGGAACAGCACACAGGGAAACATTGTGTTGCTGTGAGACCAACATGGGTTAAAAATAGAGATACCCTGGCGGCCTCAGTCAACTCTCTCTACGAGACGACTGGGGGCAAAAATTGCCACCAACCCTGCTGAGGTGAAAACCCGAAAGGGCACCTCAGGCAAAATCGGGAAACCCCTCGACGTGAAAACCTGCAAGGGCGCGTCGGAAAAAGCTAAAGGGGGCCAGCTCTTACGAAAACCCGTAAGGGTGGCAGAGCTGGTAAAGAGAAAAAAAAAACTCTCTCCCTCTCTACTTTTCACTTACAAAGCCATCGGCCATAACACGTCCCGATGGTGAGCTCAACATCACTCCACGATAATGGTGGCCACTACACCCCCGAGGGTCGGTCATCGCCAGTCTTTAACTCCAGCTTCGGCTACAACACCTTCACAGGCCAGCCGCCAATCTCCAGCTTCCAGCTTCGACTACAATGCCTTCACAGGCCAGCCGCCAGTCCCCAGCTTCCAGTTTCGGCTACAACGCCTTCACAGGCCAGCCGCCAGTCCCCAGCTTCCAGTTTCAGCTACAACACCTTCACAGGCTAGTCACCCAACCTCCAGTCCCAGTACCTCGGCTACAACGCCTTCACTGGCCAGCCGCCAGTCTCCAACTTCCAGTTTCGGCTACAACGCCTTCACAGGCCAGCCGCCAATCCCCAGCTTCCAGCTTCGGCTACAACACCTTCACAGGCCAGCCGCCAGTCTCCAACTTCCATCTTCGGCTACAACGCCTTCACTGGCCAGCCGCCGGTCTCCAGCACCCAGTACCTCGGCTACAACGCCTTCACAGGCTAGCCACCCAGCCTCTAGTCCCAGTACCTCGACTACAACGCCTTCACAGGCCAGCCACCAGTCTCCAGTTCCAACCTTGGCTACAATGCCTTCACAGGCCAGCCGCCAGTTTCCAGTTCCAACCTTGGCTACAACGCCTTCACAGGCCAGCCGCCAATCTCCAATTCCAGCCTCGGCTACGACGCCTTCACAGACCATCCGCCAGTCTCCAGTTCCAGCCTCGGCTACAACGCCTTCATAGGCCAGCCGCCAGCCTCCAATCCCAGTACCTCGGCTACAACGCCCTTACAGGCCAGCCACCAATTTCTATCTCCAGTCACCGGCTATAACGCCCTTACGGGCCAGCCGCCAGCTCCCAGTTCCAGTTTCGGTCGCAATCCCTCTATGGGGGACCACTCAATCCCAGTCTCGCTCGCGGCCCTGGCTGTGATGCCCTTTCGAGCCATCCGGCCAGATCAGTCCCAGTTTTTGAAGTCCAGAAGAGCTACATGACCGGTTAACAACATGCAAACAACCAGCATCCAGTACCCAGTCCCCAATATCCAGTCATACTACTCTCCTCACCCAGCCTTTTACCTCAGGTCCAGACCCGAATAAAACCCAGTTCCCTGCTCCCTATATTGGTACGCGTTAAAACAATCAAGCACGACCAACAGTAAGTGGCAGCCATCCCTTGTATCCAACCCTATTCCACAGACTAGGGAGAAGAACAATTCAACAAACAACGACACAAAAAATCCAGAATTTATCATTGATACTCTATAATAGGGAGCCCAAGACATGCCCTTGGGGTAACGAAAGTACACTGTTCGGATAACAAAAAGGGGGAAGGGAAGAGATATAATCATGGCCTAGCCTCGCTCCCCTCCAGCTCCGCCAAGCGGGACTCCGCAGCCGCGAGCTCCGCCTCCAAGGTCGACGCAAGCTGAACGCTAGCCTCGGCTCCGGCTTCGGCGGTCCGCCGCTCAGCTCTAGCAAGCTCTACAGCTCACCGCTGCTCCTCCAAGGCCTTCTGCAGGGCCTCCGCTCTGCTGGTCGCCTCACTCAGCAGCCTGGCACGGTCTTGAGCAAGAGACACGGCCGCGTTTGCAAGCCTCCTCTGCTCGGTCACAGCTGTTGTAAGCTGAACGCGCTGTTCCCGTGGCTCCCGGATGGCCGCTAGCCGCTGTGCCTGCTGCTCCTGAGCCTCTCAAAGCCGCAGGTACTCCGCCCAGATGCCGGCCAAGCCAGACATCCAGGGCCCACGAGGGAAGCCAAGGCCGTGGTAGCCGTGCGTGCACTCACTCAACCGGTGCCGAAGCTCCTCCGGGGAAGGCAGAGGGTCACCCCCTACATAGCCCTGGGCGCACTGCAGTAAGGCTGCACCTACACTGGCGTCCAGTAGCGGCTCCGGTGGGGAAACGTATGTAGGCCACTCAATCTCCAGCTCGAGGGAAGAGTGACCCATCTCAGCCAGCACCTGTCACGTCCCGACGTGGAATATCGGGAACGTGAGCGAGTCGTAAACAAGCGTGTCGATCAGAGCATGTACAATTTTATTTCTAAAGACAGAAATGAATGGGAAAATGATACTTTTATTCCATCAAATAAAGTTTACATCACTAATTCATAAGCCATAAAGGCAATTGCAATCTTCAAACTCTAAAATACACCATTCTTGTAAAAACACTAATGACCTACACAAATCCTAGGGAAAAGAAAAATACTCTTTCACTCTTGTCCATTCCCTTGTTCAATTTCATTTCCTGCAATAATTTTTCAAAACGTAGGGTGAGCAAAGAGTTCAGTAGGATTTTATATCTCTATAATCATGCAATATTTAAGTATTTATCATTTTGGACATTTTCCAAGTAAATCGGGAAGTGTTTAAGATCATGAATAGCGAGTAGGAAATTGTATATGGAATTTCAAGTAACAACATGATAACAAGGTTCCAAGATAATTTCAAGTATTGAATATTGAACATGTAAAGAATATTGTGAAAGAATTTGGCCATTTCATGCAAGTCAAATATATCATGTAATTTCAAGCAATTTCAAGTAACAAGTAAACAAGTACAAATAACGAAGTGTGGAATGTCATAAATAATCTAGCAAGTCATGCACTTCGGTGCAATGCCACACCGTGATCAATCAACTCCCATGGGCACAAGTACTTTCGGGCGCTCCTCCCAGGACCAGACCGGGCCCCATTAATGCCAGGCATTGGGTCGGTGGATCATAAGATCTCAAGTACGTTTAGACATCCACTTAACACTATGGCCAATGAATTTCAAGAATAAGCTCTTTTGTAAAAAGTACAGATCTGGGAAAAATCTCAGAAGTAGTAAGAGGAGTGAATAATAATTTTAAGGCATCATGTTTAACGACATTAAGTCGTGGAATTCAAGAAAGAACGGTAACTAGGAAGAAAATTCAAGTAATTAGAGTTTAAAAGAATTAATTAAATTCTATGGTTAATCTTGTGTGCATTTGGTTTACAAGTATTTAGACATATTTTCAAAAAGTTTTTGTACATTAGAGATGCATTAGTTTAGCCAAAAACGGTGATTTATTATTTAAAAATCATAATTTTGTTATGAAAATAGATTTTTATGCCGAAAATAATTCTAACTTGTTGAAAATAACTTTTACATGCTGAAAATGATTTTCATATGTTACTTTACTGAGAAGATGATAAAAATAAATTTTTCATGCTGGATTTAATTTTTAACATGCTGAAAATTAATTTTTAACATGCTAAAATTAATACTTAACATGCTAAAATAATTCTCACACATTGATTTACTGATAAGATGATAAAGATAAGTTTACCATGCTGATTATAGAAATTCTCTGATAACAACATAAATTTTATCATGCTGAAAAATCATTTTTCTGTATTTATTTACTAATTATTTGATAGGAAAATAGAATTATCATGCTGAAAAATAGTTTTAATATACTGAAAATAATTCTAACATGCTAAAAATAATTCTAACATGCTAGAAATAATTTTATCATGCTGGAAGAAATTTTAACATGCTGGAAGTAATTTTCATGCATCAAATTACTAATTATTTAATAGGAAAAATTAGGTTTAGCATGCACAAAAAAATAGTTTAAATAGATTTTAACATGCTAAAAATAGTTTTTATATCTCAGTATGTATAAAATAATTTTATCATGTTGGAAGTCATTTTTAACATGTTGGAAATATTTTTCATTTATTAATTTACTAATATGGTTAAAAATAGATTTTTACATGCTAAAAATAATTTTATTCTAAAAAAATAATTTTTAACATGCTGTAAGAATTAAAACATGCAAATATCGCCTTTCCTTTCTTTTGGTGACTAAATGCTTATAATTAACGTGGATTTCCAAATGTTATAATTTCTATTGTATAGTGATAACCTTTAGTCCCACATTGGAAGTTTTGAAAACTTTCATAGCTTTATATGTTGGAGAGCTCACCCTTGGGTGCATAGGATGTGGGCTCAAGTTGTGAGTTGAATTGAATGGATACGAAAATCTTAGTATATTTATTTATTTATTTATGTCGGGCCGGGGTGTGGTGTGGTTAGTTGGTTGGTTGGTTGGTTTGTTTCCATATGAGTGTATATATATATATATATTTTTCATATGACAGGAAAAGTGTCGACCCATGGGGTTGACATTTATTTGCAGGCAGAAAGTGGCGACTCATTGGGTCGACACTTATACCCTGTATGCGGTTTTGTTCTTAAAACAGAACACCCGTGAAAAAGTGTCGACCTGGGAGGTCGACACTTGTCATCCATGAAAAAGTGTCGACCCGGGAGGTCGACACTTTTCACTGAGTTTCATTTTTTAACAGAAAACTCGATCTCGAGTGTCGACCCAAGAGATCGACACTTTTTCTGCAACTTTCGATTTTCTTGACTAAAATGGCTATAACTCACTCATTTCTCAATGAAATTTAGTGAATAAGGTATCAATGGAAAGAGTATTGAAAAAGGAATAATCTAGCATGCTTTAATTAGAATTTAGCCTGAGAGATACCTACCTTTAATTGCTTCCAAAGGAAAGGGGGAAAATAATTCGGAATAAATAAAAAGCCTTTTGATTCTTCAAATTCTCCCTCAAATCTCCTTCAATCTTCACACCAGCATAGATTAAGCCTCTAGGGATGGTTTGTGGGTTGGTTTGGATTCTATTTATAGCCAAAATAAGGCCAATTTTGTCAAGATTCCTCACCTAATTTTAACTAACCCATTAAGTCCGAATTTAGAAGAAAAAATCCATTTCTCTTAATCTAGCCCATTTTTGGTATGAATTGGTGTGAAAATAATGTAATTCCGGCTCGTCTAAAGTGGAATGATAGGTGGGAGTTGATTTTTGAGTCAATCTTCTAGAAATGGGGTTATTATAATCCCTTAAATGCCATATTAAACATGTGTTACGAATTTTGATCTAATTATCCTTTAATAAATCCTTTAATCTATTAATCCAACCCATTATGGATTATCCAATGGGCCAATTATAATCCTAGTCCATTATATGGACTTTTATTGGGCTTCCTATGATTTATTTAAGGGTTAAAGCATTTATTTTTTAATTTACCTTAAGTAAATTCAAGTAAATACATTTCTCTAGTTTATTACTTATAGTAAAAATGTAATTGAATAAAATTTTAATTATAGAATAAAATTGAAAAAAATTATTTCTCATCTTTATTTATCAGGTTTCTACAGCACCCCAGAAGGACATGCACAATCCCACCAAACAGTAAACAAGTCAACAATGCTTAGGGTCTCCCTATGACAAGACAAGGTGGAAAACCTGACAAAGGCCCTGACTCTCACCTGGTGTAGCTCCTTCCGCGCCTGTGACTTCCCCGCTTGTGGTTGGTGAAGGCAACCTCTCCTCCACCCCGATAGTGTCCTCTACCGGAGTCGGAGAGGGTGGGGACTCCCCTCCAACCCGGTCCTCCCCAATGGCCATTGGAGTGACGGAAGGCTCCTCCTGACCCTCCTCGGTGGGAGCCGGCACATACTCTCCCTAAGTCTCCAGTCCTTGACATAACACGAAAACGTCGGCACTCTGCAATAAACTCTGTATCAAAACTAATGCGGAGACAAGGAGAAGACGCATATACCTTCCAGCGCCGCCTCCATCTCAGCATCCCCGACAGAAGAGGGCTCAGAGGAAGAAGAAGAACTCGAGCTCGAGCTCTTGTCAGTCTCCATCGTGGCGCTACCGCCCTTTGAAGAACCAGACGAGCTCCCTGATGAACCCTCAGCCGCAGGAGAATCAAGGGCACCTATACATCAAAGTGTTGTGCCCCTTGTGCTTTGATGATAAGGTGTTGTTGTGTTGATAATGTTAACCCAATGAGTCACCACCTAAGTATGATGTTGTTCAGTGCATCTAAGTTCGTGCATCTAAGTTCATGCATCTCATGTTACTATACTCGACATACTCAGTGCATCGTCTTAAGTCATGCATATATATAGTCGGTGCATTAATTGTAGTTGCACGCCACATAGTCAGTGCATTCGATTGCTTCATGCATATACAAAGTAAGTGCATTCGTTTCTTTCATGTATACACAAAGTCTGCACACTCTCTGTTAGCATGTCTTCTTAGCGCAATACTATTTCATCAAGTCTGTACAACATTTGTTGCTACATGCGACTAACTATACGCATTTGTGCAACTTTCACTGCAAAGTCTATACACTCTTCGACGGCAGGTCTATGCATCGCTTGTTCATTGCACGCAAAGTATATACATCCATTCGCTGATAACTGAGCAAGTCTATACATCCGTTAGTTCAGCTCATGGCTTAGTCAATGCAATTGTGCATGTGTACATACCGTTGCTGGTATGAGTGTTTAAGTCCATACATCATTTCATCAGAGTCTGTACATCGTCGTGTACATTGCACACAAAGTATGTACACTCGTTGGTGGCATGTCTGCGCAATTCATCTTCAATGTGCATACTTTTCTATATGCATTTGTGAATCTTTCAAAATAAAGTCTATACATTCTTTACCATGCATTCAAAGTCTATACATTCCATTGCTGGTACGAGTGGTTAAGTTCATGCATCATCACTCCAGCAAGTCTATACATCGTTGTCGAATGCACGCAAAGTCCATACACTCCTTGATGGCATGCCTGTGCATTCACCTTCATTGTGCATACTTTGTTACATGCATATTGCACTACACACTAGCAAGTCTATACATGCTTAGTTTAAATCTCAAACCTACTCGATGCATCTTTTTATTTTCCTTTCAGATTAATTCACACTGATAACAAGCCTGATCTGACAGGATTGTTGCTCGAGGAGCTTAATAAGGGCACGTGATCCAAGAATGGAGATGGCACAGGATCGTGACACGTGTAATGCAGTAAGTGAAATGCTTCCACGTGTTCTAGGCTCTTGGGCGGGAACTGTGGAGGACACACGCCCACCTATCTGCTGCTGCTATAAAAAGAGGACTTCTCCATCTGGAGAAGAGTGTGGTGAAGTGTGAGGAGCCTGCATGATCCAGAGAGAAGAAAAGAGCAGCAGAGAGGTGTAGAGAGTGATCGTGAGCAGAGTGATCGAAGTAGGGGAGCCCATCTGAAAGAGCAGAAGTAGAGAGAGAGAGAGCCTGCACGATCTAGAAGAAGAGAGAAGAAAAGAGAGAGCAGAAGAAGAGCAAGGAGGAGAGTGTTCGAAAAAGAAAGAGTGAGCAGTAAAGAAGAAGAAGAAGAAGAAGAAAGAGAAATCAAGAGTTTAGAAGAATAAGAAGAGAGTCTTCTGAAGTCTTATCTCTACTGGACCGTGGATCAAATCCAGGCCAGTCAGCTCTTTGAGAGCCACTTTGTGTTTTATCATCTACAGCTTTCTGTTGCTGTGTCCTTTCCATATCTTGTTTTTCGTTTGAACCTTTATTCAAGCTATTAGTCAGCAGAGCTAAGCTGTATTACTCAGCGTTGCAGAGGAGGATTCCTCTGGACAGCAAGCTGTGTTGCTCAGCGGGCGAGGTGGATACCTCAGACAACAAGCTGTGTTACTCAGCGGGCGAGGTGGATACCTCAGACAGCAAGCTGTGATGCTCAGCTGTTTGTAGGCATGTTGTGAGGCCCATCCATTCAAGCTGTAAGGCAGCGGAATCCACACTCTGGTTGGAGTGTGGGGTGGACGTAGGTCTGCGGACTGAACCACCTAAAAATCCTTCGTCTACCGTGGTTTGATTGTCATTATCTGCTTCTGCTAGATGAATGCTTAGGCTTGATCTATCTTTCTATGTCCAGTGAGCCACACGCTTCTTGTTTGATTGAACACATCACTGTATTTCAGTTTCGGTAGAACTGAATCTGTTCTTAATTTCATATCTCTGAGTGTTCTAAGTTTTTTATTCGGACAATATTTTAAAGGGGAGATTCATTCACCCCCCTCTGAATCCATCGCACCGGTCCCAACAATTGGTATCAGAGCGGGTCTCTGTGCTTCCAGATCCAACGATCTGTAGAGAATCCTGCTAGTCTGTGTGGTGCTTTGCTATTTGTAGTTTGGTGCATTTGTCATCTTGTCTTTCAGGTTTTTAGATCTGAACTTATTCAGTTGTTCTTTAAATGGCATTCTCTGTTGTTTTTTATGGTTCCAACTACAGCAAATGGATAGGCGGCCTATGTGTTCACCTGAACTCCATTGATCCAAATCTATGGAGTCTTGTATCAAAAGGGCCACATAAAGTACCTCAAAATAAGAGCATATGGTCTAGAGAGGATAGGATAAAAGACAGTGAGAATGCTACTGTCTTTAACATTCTGAGAAACTCAGTTAATATTGAAAAGTTTCCATGTGTTGCAGGATGCAAGTCTGGGAAGGAGATAATAGACAAAATAAACACCATCTATAAGGAACAAGTTGGAGTTTGTATGATGGCTGATCGAAGGGATTAGACTGAAGATGAGTCTCCATCCCAGGTAAACTCTGAGACGGAGGATATTAGCTATGATGATTTAGTTGCCATGCATGAGCATCTACTGGATAAATATGAAAGAGTTAAATCAGAAAAGAGAAAATTAAGAAAAGAGAAAAATACTGAAATCACAAGTCTAAAAGCTGAAAATGAAAAGCTAAAATCAGAATTGAAAAATAAAGAAGGATCATGTGAAAATTATTCATCTTTACAAAAATTGTGTGACATCATGGAATCTGATTTGAGCCTAAAAGAAACCTTGATTGAGTCATTGAAAGAAGAAATGTTGCTCAATGAAAAGAAAATTAAGGTTAAAGAAAGTGGAGAAGAACTAATAAAAGAAAATGAAAGAATGATGGAAGAAATGAAAATTTTGAAGGATCAAAATAAAAAGCTCATGGTTTTAAATACTGTTATGGGAGAAAAATTGCTAACCATAGAAAAGGGAAAGCGTGTTAAAAATGACTCTGAAGAAAGATTGAAACAGGAAATTAATACACTCAAAAATCTGAATGATGCCTTACATCAACAGGTTATCAGCTGTGAATCTGACATTGCTTGTTATGAGGTTGACATTATTTCTCTAAAGTCTGAAATCCATGATCTAAAAAATTCAATGTCTGAATCTGTGAAGGATAAAGGCAAAATGAAAATGCCTCTGGAAGATAATATAAGTGGTCAAAGAAAAGGGACAGGCAACATTACTGAAATTAAACATGCCAAGAGAAACCAGCTGTATACCACTTTTATACAAAGCTCTGAAGTAGAAGGAACTTCAAGACAATCTCCAAAACAATCTACTGCGACTGAGAATCAAAAACCACTGAAAAATAAAAAGAACAATCAACATACTGAGAAAGTTCAGGTTAACTCTAAATCTCATGCTAAGTATGTTAATTGCTTCTACTGTGGGAAATTTGGTCATGAGATGGCTAATTATTTTGTGATGAAGAAGGATGATCTGAAACTTAACAGAACTCATGCTAGGAATTCTCAGGTTAAGAAATCTTTTTTAGCTCAGAATAAAAGGATTCAGTGTTTTTACTGTCACAGAATTGGTCATCTTATGCATAATTATGGACTAAAGAAACATGATGATCTCAATGCTAAAAAATTGCATGATAGAAATGTTCTTGCTAAAAATCATGCAAATCATAAGAAGAACATTCAATGTTTTCATTGCGGCAAACTGGGCCACATTGCTGCTTAATGTTGGCACATTCAGGGGAATAAATTTCATTCTGAATTTGTTAATATCCATGATAACAAAAATGTTTTTGAAAGAAATAATGTTGGTTCTAAGAGAAAGCACATTGAGTATTTCGAATGTGGAAAGTATGGCCATACAGTCAAGGAATGTTGGTGGGTTAAAGAAAGAAAAGTGTTCCATAGGAAGTATGAACACATGTTTAATTATAACTAGAAATTCAATGCTAATTCTTTCATGCACAAAAAGTACACAAAGCCTGTTAGTTCAGGTTATTATTGTGGTCAGTTAGGACATTCAATGTCTAACTATTTTATGATGAAGTCTGATGATCTACTTGCTCAGAAAATGTTGAAAGAACCCTTTAGAGGTTCCACTGACAATCTAGGATCCAAGAATTCTTGGGTTCCTAAGTTTGCAAAATAAGGAACTATTCTTGCAGGTGTGCCTTGGGGCTGAAGATTAAAAAGGGGTAATAATCCAAGGCACTCAAGAATGAAACCCCCAGGATTGCATTGTTCAGGTTAGTTCTGAAAACTCTGCTTAATTTCTATCTTCTGAATTTGTGTGCTCTAGATGCTTGCATAGCATGATAATTTCGTTTGCTGAATGCATTACATATCTATTCATGATGCATAATTTATCAAAACTCCCTGCATTCTGTCATTGCACTTGTTGCATTTAAAATCTTCATACATTGCATATAGTCAGGGGGAGTTTGGTTATCCCTGTATAATATTCATGACATTCATGTTCAGGAAATATCTCTAGGAGAGTCATTGCATATGCATGCATGTAGAGCAGTGTATTGCATATCATCAAATTTGAAAAATCCAAAAGGAATTGACTCATTACATCTAGACAGGGGGAGCATTTTAGACCCTTTAGTCTTTTTTTATCTGAACCCTCCTTGTCTAGTCACTCAAATCACTCTCCTACTCTTGTGTGTCAGTGATTGCTCTTTAATCAACTGAACTCTCAACTTTCTTGAAGCTGAAATGTACATCTGCTACTCCTTAAATTGCTAAAGGAGAGCTTTGCTTGAATACTTCCTTGTCAAATTTGTCAAGCTAATCTGTCTGACTCCCAGTCTTTAACACTGGTTTCTGAATTGCATTGCTTTAATGCTCACCTTCTGCTGCATCTTTGTAAACTCACTGACCTCTGAAAATCTGTTGGATGTACAAGCATGTGTTCCAATTCTGTCATTTTATATGCATGCTTGATAATTTCCTCTACCGCTCTCTAAACAAAAGTTCAGGTTGTTTCCATTGATTGGCTGCATTGTCATATTGATTCATCTGAATTTGGAAAGATTTCAATATGTGTACCCTAATCATAAATCCGACATATTCCGAAAAGTAGACTCTTCTATTATACTGGTTTAAGAATGTCTAATAAATCAAATTGATTTAAGTCTAATGTATTCATTAAGTTTTGATTTAAAATCTTGAAAATATCTGAATCATTATGTTTAATAAATCTTAACCAATTGTCTCATGTAACCTGATGCAAAAACCTCTGAAATCTAAAATTTTAAAAGCATGGTCTTCTTTGGTTAAGATACATGTAGTAAGTATTGTTCTTAAACATCTCAGTGTACTGAGCATTGTCTGAAAATATTTGAAAGAAAACGAAGTCAGAGCAATGACTTTGGTCACAGAGAAACTGGGTTATCTATCAAAGAAATAGTGTAAACCCATGTCATGAAGTGCCACAGTTATCTCTGGTATAAAAATAATTGAGAAATCTGATAGAGCAATGGCATAATTGTGTTGAGTAACTGGGGATTCCTGCCTCTAATCAAGGTGTCTCCTCATGTAAAAAGACACTTCTATTGCTAACTCTGTTCTCATAACTGAGAGGCAATACAGTTATCACACTGAGTAACTGGGTCACTTCACCTGAGACGTGTTGTGCTTCATGTAAAAAGGTGTTGATCAACTAAGATTGCTCAGGAAAATAAGTGATGATCTATAGAAAAATTCTGAAAAAAAAATAAGTATAATCAAAGAAAATTCAGATACACTCATATTTATCTAATCTCAATACTATCTTGTGTAACTTCCAAAGAAGTCATTGAAATTGATTGAGTAAGATAGAAGGAGGTCAAATATGTGTGTCATATGTGCAATTGGTTCATCTCTATTAAAAGGTGTTTCAGATATGAGTATTGAATTTTCCTGATAAACTTTGCATATATCATTCTTAAATCATGCTGGTAAGTTTAGACTCATTCATAATCTCGTATAATAAAAGAGTCTGAAATTTGCTTATCAAGAATTATGGATTTGGTACCCCATTGAAAATCTTTCAGTCTCATCTATTCTTTTGCAATCCAATCAATATCTTGTTGTTGGAATTCAATTTGAAAGTTCCCACTGATCACAGTCTTCCACTATGTCCTTCCATTTTAGCTGTTATTAAAGAGGGAGGTTTGTTTCTAATCCCTTCTTGATTGGTGCTTGGTTGTTTCTCTGTCCATGTGTCTGCTGATTACCTTCTTTTATCTGTCACTATCATTTACTGATCACTTACTGATTTTTCTCACAACATTCATGTTGAGAGGGGGATTTCTTATTGATGTGACACCACCTTGGGTGGTAATCCCAAGGCCAATACACCTTGGACATATGACTCGCAAGCAAGCAACTTTTGATGATGAAACTACTCGGGCGAGCTCACTCGCTTAGCGGACACTATTGCCCGTGGGCAAATTGGCAATGGTGGGGAGGGTCCAAAGTGGGAACTTGATGTTCCGGGGCTAGGCTTCGCTTTGGTTGACCCCTTAAGGGGCAGGGATACCCAATTTTGTGGGCGGCCAGCATGCCATAGGCATGGGTTGTAGGGACGCTCTCACCTCACTCCGCGGTGGCCACTCAATTGGAGGGAAATTTAGATCAAGCACTCACTTACCGTCCGATGGTGCTAAAGACAATACTAAATAAGCATGAATAAACCAGTGAGGGATGTGTTCTGGAGCTCACCTGATCGGTGTGAGAGCACCGATCCCGGCCGATAGACGAGGGCGAGCGGGGAGGCGTGGATACGCACCCGCACGCTGCGCCGGTGTCGCTTTAACCTGAAAATTAAACTGATACACCACTATGCCTCTCGCAGGAGGGGGATCTTGGGGTCGGGGTTAAATACTATTACATCCAAAACTACCTCCACACAGGGAGGGGCCTTCAGCCGGCCAAGCGGGAAGGGGTGAGACCGAACTAAAGACGAACTAGGGAGCCGATGCCAATGTTGTCCACTCTCTGCGCTGTAAGACAGGCAGTTGGTCTTCTGGACGCTACGGCCACTCCAGAATTTTGCCAATGACGAAACCAGTTGGAAATTGCTCATCGTTGGGCCGGGATGACGCCTGAATTTTGATAATTGCGTTGGGCACCGGCGCTGGTCGGAGTAGGAGCTTGAACAGGAGAACAGGTTGACAGTCCTGACTATTTTAGGATCTCAGCAGCAGGAAGCAGAAGATGCCACGACTGCTCCCGAGCTCAGAATCAGGTGCCGCTAGAGTTGTTGGAACTGTTGACGAGTCCTCTTCGAAGTGAGACCAACGGAAAAGCCAAACGTTGTCAGATCACACCGGTAGGCTCTGAACACTGAGAAGGGGTCGGTGCAGACTGAGTGGAGGCAGAACCGCGCACCCGGGGAAGAAAATTGATAACTTCTGGATCCGGATGCCAAACTGAGCTATGCTTTTTGGGGATGAAATAAAACTCAGAGTAGAAGACTTTTGATGAAGAACTCCCATCCAGACTCCAACTAGGATTGCTGTAATCGAGCTTCCAAACAGGCTCTGGTTTCCTGCCAGAGAAGTTTTGCGCAGTCGCGGAAGAAAGGCTCTCCCGATCAGCACGGTGCTCGGATGAAGTCAAAACCACCTCGCCTGGAAAGCTCTCTGGACGAGCTTTCCAGAGATATATGCCTTGCCACCAGAAGAGTCAATGAAATTCTAGAGATGATGCAGCTTCTAGGACCAAACTTGCTGCCTGCGAACTGTTGATGGACCTGCAACCTTGTGGTGGCAAATGGTGTTGGAGTGGGGGCAACTCATCAAGGGGAGGATGGTTGATGGCTGGGGAAGAGGGGAGGGCGTGGCTGGGGTCTCCCAGAAGGCTAGGGTGGAAGGGATGGGGGTTGAAGGGGGGCTGGAGCTATTGGAGGTGGTGATGGTGGTGGATATGCACTAGAGAGAGGGTGGGATGGAGAGGAGGAGGGGGGGCGACCAGACCAAGAGGGAGGGCTCCTTGGGTAGACCTAGGGTGTGGGGGGGATGAGAGAGGGGAGGGAATTTCGAATTTGGGCCTTGGGAGGGGTTAATTCAGCCTTGGGAAGGTGGTGGGATGCTTAGGGAAGGAGAGTGGGGTAGTTGGGGGTTGGAAGGTGGGGAGAGGATTGGAGCAGAGGCTCTTGGGGGTTGGGATGAGTTAATGGGGGGGTGTGGGGACTAGGGATGGAGTTATTAGGGGAGGGGAAGTGAGAGAAAGTGGTTGGGAGGGGGGAGGAGAGAGAAATGGGCTCACCCCTTAGAGAAAGAGAGAGATAATGAGAGAGAGAGAGTGAAAAGAAATTTGGTGGAGGAGAGTATGACTAGAGATTTTCTTCTATTCAAATGATTCTTAAAAAGTTGTTACATATGAGGGGAGTGGTGGCCTATTTATAGGCTTACATAATTCCATGTGACCAAACTAACCTTGGCCAAATGCACTAAAGACAAGACAAGACCAAGGGAGGGGCGCCCCTAGGCCTAGCCCACTAGTTGGGCCCAAATGACTATCAAACTGACACATTAACCTATTAACTGACTCAAATAAAGAAAGATTACACATCTATGACTCAAATAAAATAAAAATTACATGCTAGTGCTCAAAATTAAGTGATGGAGATGATGATGCGTCGATGGCGAGCAACCGAAGTCTCGAAAAATGATGGAGTGACTGGGGATGTCCCCATCATACCCCCGGGGTGGGGAGAACTATAACCCGTCAAGTGTGGGTCCACCGGGGTAGCAGCACACCAAAGTGGATCCGGGTGCAGAACATCTTCCCAACTCAACCCTGTCTTTGTAGCCGAGGGATGGCTCTTCCACTTCTCAGGATAGCGCGGGCACACCCTCTTCCTGGCGATGGTACCTTGCTTATGTAGTATTGTCTCAATGTGCTCATATCGATCTCTCGGGCTGATATGTGGAGACTCTCCGGTGGTGTCACTCACAAAGGTAAGTGTAGGCTCAAGATGCTTACTAGGTTCCACCGCGGGGCCCTTATAGGGTGTTGGATCTGCCACACAAAAAGTCGGGTGTGTCCCAGAATCCTTTGGAAAGTTCAGACCAAAAGCATGTTTGCCAATGCCACTTAGAATTCGAGAAGGTCCAAGTCCTTGTGCCCTCGGTTTGGAGTTATCCCTAGGGTAGAGCCACTTCAATGTCACCATTACCAAGTTGCCTACTTGGAATCCTAAGTGCCACTTATAAGCTATTGCCCGCTTTTTGTGATCCTCACCGCTCGTTGCTAGATGCTTGCGAGAATGCGTATGCCATGCACTATGATGCGATGTTGGTGTGAAAAGTATGGTGTGCAAAGGTGGACCGGGGCAGCCAAATGTAGACCGATCACACTTTGATGCCATGAAGACTGTGACAGACTTAGGAGGGCCGGGACATCCATAGATGAACCTCTTATGCATGGGTGTGACAAATGTCGGGGGACCAGGACATCCATGTATGCTCCTCTCATGCTTAAGACTCATGATGAATGAAGGTGGGCCAATACATCCGAATACGATCCACTTATGCTTCCTACTTGACATGTGGGTGATGTGAATGAATGTACCCGACTTATGAATCATGCCAAATGGTGTGGTAAGCCTAGACACATGCATGTTTATCCCAAAGGTGACTTCCATGTGCATAGATGTGGGATGACTTTTGAACTTCCATGTGAATGGGTCGAATGGATCTAGGAAGGTGGTTATGGGGTGGGGCATTTCATCAATCCCAAGGTGTTTGTTGCCTAAGGTCAAGGATCTCATGGTGTAACCTGATTCTAGGAAGGGAGGAGTTTGGGTCAACATGGGTGATATGGGTAGGGTGAGGTGGGTGGTGAATAAGGTGGGTGGGTTACATGGAGATCTAGGTTTCCATAGGAAAGGGTCGAAGGGATCATGGTAAGGGTCACCTAGATAGGGGTACTCCATGTCCTCAAGATCCTCAAATGGTGAGTCATTCTCCTCCAAAATAATTGGGCCAAGGTTGCTAATGGGTTGGCCAATCAAAGCACTCGGGATCTCAATGGTTGGGGAGTAGAATAGGATGGGTTCCTCCTCTATGGGAAGAAAGAGTATGATCTCACTCGTAAATTGGCCATTAGTGTAGATGGAAGTGATGGAGCCAACGGCGGGGTAAGCTAGGCTAATGGTGCTAGGCTCCGACGGCCTCATGGCTAGCATATCGGTCAAGTGGACTTGCCAATGTAGGTAGTCCACTAAGTCTCCCAAATCTTCCACACAATAGGAGGTTTGATAAGTGATATGAGGCTGAGTAGGAATGATTTGGGATTGATGTCCCATGGGTAGGTGGCATGGTTGTAAATTAGGAATGGTGAGGCCTCGCTTGAGCCATTGGAGTATGGACTCATCTATGGTGACGGTGTCATGGGGAAGGGTGTGTAGCTCTTGAGGAGCCAGGCTAGGAGAGGTGGGTGAGTTGTGTGGCCCTTGGATTTCCTCCATTTTGGGAGGTGGATCCGGATTGGTATCCCTCTCTACTTGGGTGGGTGTGTGGGTTGCAACTCCTAAGGACAATGGGGTAGGAAGGTCTATGGTGGGTGGATTGGTGATAGTCGATGCATGGCGCACCCGAGGAGGTGAGCAAGGTCGGACGTGGGTTGGAATTGGGAGTGGAAGTAGTGGAGGTCTAAGTTGGGGTAGGATTGGGGTTGGAAGTGGAAGGTGGGTTGGGTGAGGAGATTTGGGTTGATTGGTTTTGGGAGATGTGTCCCTTTTGGGGGGTGATGGTGAGGTTACGGAGGTGGCCAAGGGGGCTTGTGGGGTACGGGTTTGGTGAGGGGATTTGGGTTTGGGGGTGGTGGCCATTATGGGCCTAGGTGGAGGGGTGGACATGGGGTCCAATTGGGTATGTGGACATATGGTTGTGGTGAGGACTTGGAGGTAGGATGTAGATGTGGTGGTAGGAGTAGGAGAGGTGGGAAATGGTGGGGAATGTGTGATTAGGGTCTTGGGTTGGCCAAGGGGAAATGAAGGAGTTGAAATGCTCTTTGGGCCTTGGTGTTTGGAATGGGAGGGGAAAATATATCTAGCCCTAAGTTTTTTCTTCATGTCCCCCCATGTTGTGAGGGGAGCTTCCCTTCTAATTATCCTTAAGCCTTCAATTTTCAACCAATGAGTGTGGGCACTTTTGGTTAGTTGCATTGTGGCACATCGAACCTTCCTATCCTCGGACATGAGATTCCTCTCAAAGTAATGATCCATAGATGCCTCCCAGTCTAAATAGTCATTAAGATGAGTTCCATTAAAAGTGGGAGGTGGGGGACATGTCCTTCTATCGTCCGTCCTTGGGGCAGACCCATTTTCTCCAAGTTGGTTGAGTCGACCCGATATGTTATCAAGCCGCTCATTGGCATGGGTCAAGGCCTTCATGAGGTAGTTGACATGGCCAGGGAGGTTATGTGTGTTAGTGGTAGGCATCCCTTGGTGGTTTGGACTTATGGAGAGGGCCGATTGGTAAGGTCGGTATGAGGTGGCCATACTAGTGGACAAGAGTGATGCACTGGAAGACTCTAAATGCATATGTGTGTCCTAGGACCAACTTGATAGAGATAAGTTGTGAACTTGATCTGATACCACTTGATGTGACACCACCTTGGGTGGTAATCACAAGGCCAATACACCTTGGACCTATGACTCGCAAGCAAGCAACTTTTGATGATGAAACTACTCGGGCGAGCTCACTCGCTTAGCGGACACTATTGCCCTTGGGCAAATTGGCAATGGTGGGGAGGGTCCAAAGTGGGACCTTGATGTTCCGGGGCTAGACTTCACTTTGGTTGACCCCCTAAGGGGCTGGGATACCTAATTTTGTGGGCGGCCAGCATGCCAAAGGCATGGGTTGTAGGGACGCTCTCACCTCACTCCGCGGTGGCCACTCAATTGGAGGGAAATTTGAATCAAGCACTCACTTACCGTCCGAAGGAGCTAAAGACAATACTAAATAAGCATGAATAAACCAGCGAGGGATGTGTTCCGGAGCTCACCTGATCGGTGTGAGAGCACCGATCCCGGCCGATAGACGAGGGAGAGCGGGGAGGCGTGGATACGCACCCGCACGCCGCGCCGGTGTCACTTTAACCTGAAAATTGAAATGATACACCACTATGCCTCTCATAGGAGGGAGATCTTGGGGTGGGGGTTAATTACTATTACATCCAAAACTACCTCCACACAGGGAGGGGCCTTCAGCCGGCCAAGCGGGAAGGGGTGAGACCGAACTAAAGACGAACTAGGGAGCCGATGCCGATGCTGTCCACTCTCTGCGCTTCAGGACAGGCAGTTGGTCTTCTCTACGCTGCGGCCACTCCAGAATTTTTCCGATGATGAAACCAGTTGGAAATTTCTCATAGTTGGGCCTGGATGACGCCTGAATTTTGATAATTTCGTTGGGCACCGGCACTGGTCGGAGTAGGAGCTTGAACAGGGGAACAGGTTGACAGTCCTGACTGTTTCAGGATCTCAGCAGCAGGAAGCAGAGGAGGCCACGACTGCTCCCGAGCTCAGAATTAGGTGCCTCTAGAGTCGTTGGAACCGCTGACAAGTCCTCTTCGAAGCGAGACCAATGGGAAAGCCAAATGTTCTTGGAGCAGACCGGTAGGCTCTGAACACTAAGGAGGGGTCGGTGCAGACTGAGTGGAGGCAGAACCGCGCACCCGGGGAAGAAAATTGATAACTTCTGGATCCGGACGCTAAACTGAGCTCTTCTTTTTGGGGATGAAAGAAAACTCATAGTAGAAGACTTTTGATGAAAAACTCCCGTCCAGATTCAGCTAGGATCACTGTAGTCGAGCTTCCAAACAGCTCTGGTTTCCTGCCATAGAAGCTTTGCACAGTCGCGGAAGAAAGGCTCTCCCGATCAGCACGGTGCTCGGATGAAGTCGAAACCACCTCGCCTGGAAAGCTCTCTGGACGACCTTGCCAGAGATATATGCCTTGCCACCAGAAGAGTCAATGAAATGCCGGAGATGATGCAGCTTCTAGGACCAAACTTGCTGCCTGCGAACTGTTGATGGACCTGCAACCTTGTGGTGGCAAATGGTGTTGGAGTGGGGGCAACTCATCAAAGGGAGGATGGTTGATGGCTGGGGAAGAGGGGAGGGCGTGGCTGGGGTCTCCCAGAAGGCTAGGGTGGAAGGGATGGGGGTTGAAGGGGGGCTGGAGCTGCTGGAGGTGGTTATGGTGGTGGATATGCAATAGAGAGAGGGTGGGATGGAGAGGAGGAGGGGGGGGCGACCAGACCAAGAGGGGGGGCTCCTTGGGTCGACCTAGGGTGTGGGGGGGATGAGAGAGGGGAGGGAATTTCGAATTTGGGCCTTGGGAGGGGTTAATTCAGCCTTGGGAAGGTGGTGGGATGCTTAGGGAAGGAGAGTGAGGTAGTTGGGGGTTGGAAGGTGGGGAGAGGATTGGAGGAGAGGCCCTTGGGGGTTGGGATGAGTTAATGGGGGGGTGTGGGGACTAGGGATGGAGTTATTAGGGGAGGGGAAGTGAGAGAAAGTGGTTGGGAGGGGGGAGGAGAGAGAAATGGGCTCACCCCTTAGAGAAAGAGAGAGATAATGAGAGAGAGAGAGAGTGAAAAGAAATTTGGTGGAGGAGAGTATGACTAGAGATTTTCTTCTATTCAAATGATTCTTAAAAAGTTGTTACATATGAGGGGAGTGGTGGCCTATTTATAGGCTTACATAATTCCATGTGACCAAACTAACCTTGGCCAAATGCACTAAAGACAAGACAAGACCAAGGGAGGGGCGCCCCTAGGCCTAGCCCACTAGTTGGGCCCAAATGACTATCAAACTGACACATTAACCTATTAACTGACTCAAATAAAGAAAGATTACACATCTATGACTCAAATAAAATGAAAATTACATGCTAGTGCTCAAAATTAAGTGATGGAGATGATGATGCGTCGATGGCAAGCAACCGAAGTCTCGAAAAAAGATGGATTGACTGGGGATGTCCCCATCACTTATATTTTATTCTTTAGTGCTCATTTTGCTTGTTTCTATGGGGGAGTATTGGTATCAGATTTCGTACATGTCTTTCATTTCACTCGCAAACCATCTCCTTTTTGTTTATGTCAAAGGGGGAGAACTATTTGATGAGTCTGTGTGACTCATTGTGTTGACATCATCAAAAAGGGGGAGATTGTTGTGCCCCTTGTGCTTTGATGTTAAGGTGTTGTTGTTTTGATAATGTCAACCCAATGAGTCACCACCTAAGTATGATGTTGTTTAGTGCATCTAAGTTCGTGCATCTAAGTTCATGCATCTCATGTTACTACACTCGACATACTCAGTGCATCGTCTTAAGTCATGCATATATATAGTCGGTGCATTAACTGTAGTTACACGCCACATAGTCAGTGCACTCGATTGCTTCATGCATATACATAGTAAGTGCATTCATTTCTTTCATGTATACACAAAGTCTGCACACTCTATGTTAGCATGTCTTCTTAGCGCAATACTGTTTCATCAAGTCTGTACAACATTTGTTGCTACACGCGACTAACTATACGCATTTGTGCAACTTTCACTGCAAAGTCTATACACTCTTCGACGGCAGGTCTATGCATCGTTTGTTCATTGCACGCAAAGTATATACATCCATTCGCTGATAACTGAGCAAGTCTATACATCCGTTAGCTCAGCTCATGGCTTAGTCAATGCAATTGTGCATGTGTACATACCGTTGCTGGTATGAGTGTTTAAGTCCATACATCATTTCATCAGAGTCTGTACATCGCCGTGTACATTGCACACAAAGTATGTACACTCGTTGGTGGCATGTCTACGCAATTCATCTTCAATGTGCATACTTTCCTATATGCATTTGTGAATCTTTCAAAACAAAGTCTATACATTCTTTACCATGCATTCAAAGTCTATACATTCCATTGTTGGTACGAGTGGTTAAGTTCATGCATCATCACTCCAGCAAGTCTATACATCGTTGTCGAATGCACGCAAAGTCCATACACTCCTTGATGGCATGCCTGTGCATTCACCTTCATTGTGCATACTTTGTTACATGCATACTGCACTACACACTAGCAAGTCTATACATGCTTAGTTTAAATCTCAAACCTACTCGATGCATCTTTTTCTTTTCCTTTCAGATTAATTCACACTGATAACAAGCCTGATCTGACAGGACTGCTGCTCGAGGAGCTTAATACGGGCACGTGATCCAAGAATGGAGATGGCACAGGATCGTGACATGTGTAATGCAGTAAGTGAAATGCTGCCACGTGGTCTAGGCTATTGGGCGGGAACTGTGGAGGACACACGCCCATCTATCTACTACTGCTATAAAAAGAGGACTTCTCTATCTGGAGAAGAGTGTGGTGAAGTGTGAGGAGCCTGCACGATCCAGAGAGAAGAGAAGAGCAGCAGAGAAGTGTAGAGAGTGATCGTGAGCAGAGTGATCGAAGTAGGGGAGCCCATCTGAAAGAGCAGTAGCGGAGAGAGAGAGAGCCTGCACGATCCAGAAGAAGAGAGAAGAAAAGAGAGAGCAAAAGAAGAGCAAGGAGGAGAGTGTTCGAAAAAGAAAGAGTGAGCAGTAAAGAAGAAGAGGAAGAAGAAAGAGAAATCAAGAGTTTAGAAGAAGAAGAAGAGAGTCTTCTGAAGCCTTGTCTCTACTGGACCGTGGATCAAATCCAGGCCAATCAGCTCTTTGAGAGCCACTTTGTGTTTTATCGTCTACAGCTTTCTGTTGCTGTGTACTTTCCATATCTTGTTTTTAGTTTGAACCTTTATTCAAGCTGTTAGTCAGTAGAGCTAAGCTGTATTGCTCAGCGTTGCAGAGGAGGATTCCTCTGGACAGCAAGCTGTGTTGCTCAGTGGGCGAGGTGGATACCTCGGACAGCAAGCTGTGTTGCTCAGCGGGCGAGGTGGATACCTCGGACAGCAAGCTGTGATGCTCAGCTGTTTGTTGGCAAGCTGTGAGGCCCAGCCATTCAAGCTGTGAGGCAGCGGAATCCACACTCTGGTTGGAGTGTGGGGTGGACGTAGGTCTGCGGACCGAACCACCTAAAAATCCTTCGTCTACTGTGGTTTGATTGTCATTATCTGCTTCCGCTAGATGAATGCTTAGGCTCGATCTGTCTTTCTATGTCCAGTGAGCCAATTGATTGCACGCTTCTTGTTTGATTGAACACATCATTGTATTTCAGTTTCGGTAGAACTGAATCTGTTCTTAATTTCATATCTCTGAGTGTTCTAAGTTTTTTATTCGGACAATATTTTAAAGGGGAGATTCATTCACCCCCCTCTGAATCCATCGCACCGGTCCCAACACAAAGAAGATAGATTAGGCTATCATCAAGTTCAGCCTTGCATAAAGATAGCTCCCTAGTTAAAGATGCTAGGGAAGAAGCTCACCGGTCGGGGCGTCTCCTTCAGAAACCCCCTCAATATCAACGAGCTCATCGTCGCCCTCAGCAGTAGCTACGATGGGAGACTCGTCCCCTGATAGCCGGCCCGTGTCCCGAGAAAGCTCTCCCTCCTCTAGAGGGGAAGAGGTACCTGCAATCCATCCCAGTCAAAGCTCAACACGGGCGGGAAAGTCAAATGATCCACCCTGAAGTGATCAAGTGCTCAGTTACATACCTGACTGTCCCACACTAGCGGACTCCACCAGCCCCACCGTACAGGCTGACACTACGCTGGACAAAGGTGGGAAAGGCACCCTCGTCAGCAATGGCGATGGTCTACCCAACGTGTCCTCAACAGTGGCTGGGGTACCGAAGTCTCCGGTTCGGGCTCATCTCCGAAAGATGGAAAGGCCACTAACGGGCTGGCGTCCGCCAATTCTCGGATCATCTCCAGGGTCGTCGCCGCGTCCTCACCTACCAAACTAGCAGCATAAGTCAAGTCAATAATTTTGGCTTGCTAAAAGAAGCTCAACAACAACATGAAGACCCCCTTAACGGTGGTCAGGCACTCACCCTGACAACTACTGGCCACCATAGACCCTGGCTCGTTGGCCTGGCTAGGCACTTCACCCTATGTCCCAGCAGGGGCCTCGGCCCCTAGTGCCTCTGCCCTCCCTGCATAATCCGGAGAGTCACAACAAATAACCAGAGGTAAACCAAAGCTGCGGCATACGCCCAAGGTTTGAAACTCTCACCTGCGCGGGCTCCTCCCGTGGCTGTCCACGACTCAAAGTCGGGGAAGTCCTCCATGTTGGGGAAGGGTTCGCTCAGTATGCACGTAAGCTCCTCCATGTCGACCTCCCCTCCGGCTTCCTGTTCACGTGGGGGATCTGCATCTCGAGGGGGCGAGAAAGTCACCTCCGCACCAGCCACCTACGGAGCTGCAACAGACAAACAAGTCCAACAAAGTAGAATTAGTCAATTATATTGGCTAAACTAGACAAAAACAAAGGAGTTGGGGGCGACACTCACTCAAGGCCGTCTCTTCCTCAACTAGCTCTCTAGTCTGGGGTCCCTCAGATGACCCACCAGTCTCAACCGCGGCATCCGCCACACGTGGGCGCTTCCTCCGAGGCCGCAGGCCTCCATCCCCATTCCCTAAGGATGTTCCTGTGGAGGGCTAATCCCCCTCCACCGCAAAACCTGCTAGCAAGCGCAGCAATATACAACATCTCAGTTCTGTATTCAAGAATTACAGAATGAAATAGGGAGAACAGACTAAGGGAGAAAAGCCTAACCTGAAGCTCCAAAGGGGGTCAATGGTAGGGGCACCAGCTGCTCCATCCCGATCGCCAGGGGTCGGGCCGCCATCGTCACGGCCTCCCGAATGTCCCGTGGGGTGCGGGCGCACTCAATTTGGGACACAAACTCCATGGGTCCAGCTGACCCAACCGCATGGGTGATGTGTCGCCTCCAGTCATCGACCACTGTATTGGCAAAGCTCCCGTGTGGGAGCTCCCGGTCCAGTGACCCTCTGCCCCGGATGCCACAATCCGCTAGGAACTGAGTCCACCAAGCCCTAGGTGCCCTCGGTCGAGACACCTTGGCTCCGGTCGCAGTCACCGATGCCCATCCCATGGGCTTTAGTGCCCCTCCGTTGTTTCGGCTCCTAGAAGATGAACCTCGACCACTCCGGGGCCACTGTGCCGCAATCCGCTTGATCTCTTGACGGATCTGAGCAACACGGGTCCTCAAGTACTCCTCATCTAGTGCAATGGGAGGCAGATCCTCCCTCAACATGTGACTCTTCTCCGCCTTCCAAATCGCGGAGGCCTTCTGTTGGTAGA
This sequence comes from Amorphophallus konjac, assembly GCA_022559845.1. Classification (NCBI taxonomy): domain Eukaryota; kingdom Viridiplantae; phylum Streptophyta; class Magnoliopsida; order Alismatales; family Araceae; genus Amorphophallus; species Amorphophallus konjac. Next base: position 341,845,970 of record CM040118.1, on the reverse strand, counting down.
GGTGACTGTGTCCGAACCACCACCGGGCGTAATGCACGTCGAATCATCCCCGATGACCCTGCTCCGGCATTGGGAGTCGCTCTGGCTCCCGACGGCAATAGAAATCCCACCAGGCTGCTACAAGAAGGTGGGTGTCCTTGCCCTTATACTGTCTGCCCGTCAGATGGAACTCCCTATTCGGCGGAATCCCCTGGTCGTACCCGAAGTTTCTGGCAAAGCGATGTGGGTAGTACGGCTCCAGGAAGCTCGTCGCCGACCGGTGCAATGCCAACATGGCTGCTCGAGTGCTCAATATCCACTCAGTCTGCGGTCTCGCATCGGCGGTCCCCTGACTAGGGTGGGCGCTGGTCGCCCCTCCACCTGAAGCCCCCAGAAAGAGGCCAGAGTCCCTCGCTGCACTATCAAAGGGTAGTCCCTCCTCGCCCCGGGTGGGCAGATAACAAAGGGCCCCCCTGGCCCCCTCAAGCTACTCCTCTGTGTCGCCATCCGATACCCCAGTAAAGCTAAACAAAAGTGGTGCCGTTAGGTTCGCCACAGTACCCCGCGTCACTAGTCCCGGGAACAGTAACCCGGCCCACACACTAAGGTAGTGGGTCGGCAGAAGTATACTCCTCTCCCTCAGCGCTGGGTGTGCTGCCAGAACTCCAAGCCCCTGGTAGATGTTGGCCAGGGCAACAGGAGCTAGAGCCAACTGCCTCCCCTCAGCCAACAAGCAAGCCGGCCATAACAACTCGGCTCTCAACAGCCCGTCCTCTCCGTGAGGAACTACAAAAGTCGCCAGCCAATATGCCAGATACGCTGCAAGATATGTCACATCTGGCAGACCATGGGGATTCCACCCCTCCCGTGGCGCATATACATATCTGGAGTACGTCCGAAAGCATAGCTTCACCTCCGTGTACTCCTCCCAGAGAGTCTGATCCTTGGCAAACTCATGGTAAAAGCAGAACGCCCCGTTGTAGAAGTGACGGACCCAAACATTCAGTGGAACCCGGGGAGTCTGAGCAGTTCTCTCTCTCCCCACCAGAGCCAAATCTCTCCAAGTCCTTAACAGATACCGATAACTTTAAGGCACTCAGTATCTCCCCAGTCCATCAGTATGACTGCAGTGGAGGTCATCTAGCACCACCTCCTCATATCCCTCGCCGACAACTGACAAGCCAGAGATCTGGAACAAAGTCCACAAGTCGAGACCGGTCTCCCCCTCTACTGTTGCCACCGTGTTCCAACGACGGTTGAAACACTCCAGCAAGCCTTGTAGTAATCCAGTATAGCACGGGTACGCGTACAGGGCGGCAGTCACCGCGTACCTAATCCCAGCTCGATCCAGCAACACCCGGTAATGGTGGACAATTCCCATCAACCACTCTATGGCACCCTGGCAATAGTAATGCAACGAGATCACTGTCCAGCAGCCGTACCAGCTAGTGACGGTCTGCCGCATGATCCCATTCAACATACTGTGGTCATCGTAGCCCTCTCCAGCATACTACATACCAGCGGGCTCCAACACCAATCCAGCAATCCCCTCTGTCTCTGTGCGATGGTGGCTGTAGATTCTAATTAAAATAAGAAAAATCTACTTAATAAAAGTAAGTAAAAATGTAAATGAAGGAATTAATGGGTGAGGGCATAAACAAGCACGTGGTGCTAATGAGGAGTGTGATCGCCAGAGGGGTTACCTCAAGAAAAATAAAGTGATCGCATGTACCTTGTATTGAGCGGGTGAAATTGTGGACTTTTCCTTCCTCCTTCTACCGGCCGGCCGATGAAGGGGGTTCTTAGCTTTGATTACCCTTGTAAGAACACACAAAACGAATGAAAAGAATGGATTAGCCAAAAGGGTGTAGTATCAATGCTCTAAAACTAAGAAATTGATCAAATGAAGCATGAACACACCTTGTGTGTTTTGATTTTTTAAAACCCCTTAAGAGGAGTAACAAAGGGTATGGAAGATATGAATGCAAAATATGCAAAGCAAGATGTATGATGTGAAGAACGTTTCTAGCAAAGAGCTAGAAAGAACAATGAATGATGATGAATGTTAACAAAACAAGAGAAAAAAACAATCTCCTCTCTGCTGTGCGTGCAGTAGTACTGGGAGAAAAATCAAAGAGATTGGTTGAACAGCAGCTGAAGACCGCCTGTGAAAGAGGATTAACACCAATCAGGAAGAGGATTCCTTGGAATGAAACCTGCAAAACAGAAACTCTCCTCTCCCTGTTAAAAAAAACTCATAGTGGTTCTTATTGTCTGTTATCATATTGTTCCTGCATTCACTCCCCGCGCGAGAGAAGAATAGCAGGGGTATTTATAGCCCAAAAATCCTTGTAATAATAGGATTAAAACATGGTAATGGCCCTCCAATAAGAAACCTCTTCCCAAATAAACACAAGGAGTAAAAAGGGGAAGGGATCATTACTGGAAAGAAGCTGGCGAAAGGGAGACGAAAGTGAAAATGACGACCTCTAAAAGGGCGTCAATTGAAAATGACGACATCACCAAAGGCGTTAATTAAAATGATGACGTGCACTCAGCCGTCAATTTCTGGATTTAATTATGGCAACAAATGACTTTCCTTATTAAAAATTCTGAAATGACGCCTGCTCGAACGGGCGTTAAATAAGAAGCGCCCCTCAGGGGGACGTCAATTCTTTGATTTTTCATTTTGTGCAGGATTCGTAAAAATCCAGGAAACAACGCCTGTATACACAGCCATCCATTTATGAATAAGCGCCCTTGGCTAGGCCGTCAATTAAATGACGCCCCTCTTTAAGGCGTTAATTCCAATTATCAAAGAAAAATCCCAAGAAATTATAATAAAAAATAAAAAAACTTCATATTAAGCCAATATTGAAGTCCACTTTGGGGCGTCACACGGTGACATGAGATTTACTCAACATAGCATCGATTTTAGCGTGTCTACAGCTGCCCCGCCTTGGCGTCTGCTTTGTAAGGGAGTGAGACGGAATGAAACGAAAGTGCGAAATGAAGTGGAACGAACTGATAAGTGGATGCCAAGGTGTGATGTGACACGCCTTCGACACTAAGCGTTGAAAATCTTTCCAAAATCCTGAATGAAACAACTCTAGATGATTACAAGAAAGCATTAATCAGTTGGATAAAAGAGACTAAACTAAAAAACGTACGTGCGGGCACGAAAGGAGAGACACCATTGGAGAGCGGTTACCAGCCAATGTGGACGTGCTATAACCAAGGTGATTTTACAAGAAAATAAAGTGAATTGAGATAAAGACCCAGCAAATGAATGCTTTTCAAGGAACCAGCCTGAGCGGTTTCAAGGAGAATAAAGCACTTGATTTGGAATGGAATATCTCATGTCAACTCAATTAAGAGCGAGTGACCTTCATTATTGACGTAATATGAAGATTTTCATCATTAAGCTAAAAGTCCTACATAATGCATGCTGGGCTAAAGGAAAAATTAAAACAAGCTAAAAATAGAAAATAATCAAGGATAATATTGCTAAACCATCTAGATTTGGTCAAGAATCCATATTTCTAAGTTGACACTAAGCCGAAGCCCGTTTGTCCACGCATCGACTCAGAAAGTGGAACCATCGTCCCAAATCTTAGATGACCTAACGGCCTATCCGTGTGATCAAGACTCCCCTGGAATTATCACTATTTTTAATGAAGGGGAACTCAAATTCCAGGTTCATCAGAACCACAAGGTCCTTGATATGCTATAATAGCATAGATATCATATAGTAATAATGCATACAGGAGAGATACAAGAGTGAAGTGATGCTACCAATAGGTCAATCCGAGCATTCCCAAACTTGCATAACCTGCACTTCTGCACTTCAAAGCTCATTAGCTCATCATCAAAAGAATTATTAGCTCCGGACAGCTCAAAATATGATCATAAGTGCTCAATATAAATAATTCTATCAAGATACAACCGCACTTAAGTTCAAAATGGTGTAAAGCAATTCAAATCGTGAGCTCAATAAATGACGACCTTTTGGAGCGGCGTCAAAACAAGAAATGACGACGGTCATTGGGGTGTTATTTACAATAAGCGTTTGATTAGGAATTGGACTACAAGTGACGCCCTCCATGGAGGTGCCAAATAAATTACGACTCTTATCATGTCGTCAATTAAATAACTGACGCCAAAGGGCGCGTCGTCAATTAACTGTTTTCGTTTCCTGCCCAGAAATAAGCTTCCAGCAACTCGTTCTATTCAGACACAAACCGTGATACTTGTTAGCGTTCAAAACATTATAAAAGGGCAACTGTTCGTCTTCTAAGCACATCAAACCTATTAAGCATACAGAGCATCGAAGAAGACTATCAGAGCAGACAGAACTAGCAGAAGAAAGATGAACATGATGATGCAGATGCAAAGGCTTTCTAAAAATCCTAAGATGAGTTTTCCCAGGATCTGTGAAGTTCCCAGTCATATCAGTGGGAGAATTGCCAAAGACCAAGTAAGTATTCATTAAAAACTTTCATTTCTTTTCTTCCTTTCTTCCTTTTTTTTTAAAAAATCTTGATTACATTCTTCTTCTTTCTTTCTTTCTTTTCTTTTCTTTGTTTTCAGGATTACCCAAACGTCCCAGGACCAAGGAGATTTTTGAAGATTAAATGGCTTCCTTTACTCCTCTCTAAACTCTCCTTAGACATGAAATCTTTTCTCTCTAGGTGGCACCTTCTTGGCCTTGTAACCCATGCTACTCATTACAATGATATTCACCTAGATTGGGCCTCAATTAGAGCTCTCATAGAACTATGGCACCCTCATACCCATACTTTCCTCTTTCCCACATTTGAAGCTACCATACTCCTAGAGGAAGTAGAGATGCTCCTAGGGCTAAGAAAAATGAAACAAGGAGAAGAGTCAAAGATGGCTCACATGACCAAACCAATAAAAGCTCATGACATACTCACTACCCTTATTCAAAGCCCAAATTTAGTAAATCAAATTAAAGACCATAAAGGAATCAACCTTTTGAAACTAGCTTCATGGGTGTACAAAAATATGGACAAGGCCCAAGAAGATGAAGACTTATTGGAGAGAGTAATGAAGGGGTTCATTATATGCATAGCGGGAGCTCTACTCTTCCCTTCAACGGAAGACCATCTAGAAGAACACCACCTAAGTGCCATTGCTAGCATGTGGGAGGAAAAAAGAATAGGTCCGGTGGTACTAGCCAACCTATACAATGGGCTTACCTCGGCTTCATTGCGACGGCCCCTTTACGGGTCTATGCTTCTTCTATCTTGTTGGGTAGATCTCCACTTCAAATTTGATCCTTGCCAAGCAATCCAAGCGGCCTCCAAAATCTTTTCCAAGAGCCCCCTCCGATACATGACGGATTCTTCGGGCTTATGTGAGAGAGTAATCAATCGGGTTCCTAAGCTAAAGAAAAGAGGAGATTGGAGAGACTATTTCAAGATGATGCCTAAGAGCGGTTTTACTTACACACCGGGGTTCCTCAAAACCCAAGAACTCCGCTCAAGACTCTCTTCCGGCATAGAGCTTCGGTTGATCGGCGGGAGCGACTTCGTCCTCTACAATGCACACCGGTGCCTCCCACAGCTCGGGCTACCTCGGCACCTCTTTGAAGAACCTTCTCATCTACCTCCACTCAAAAGAAGGGAATTATGCACAAGTGGAGATCAAGAAGAAATCAAGATAATAATGGCTTAATGGAAGGTTGGACTACTTCAAAAGTCCAAGACACATGTAGAAGAAGAAGAAGACAAATGCAAATCTTATGTACTGGCTCTTAGGAAGATAAGACCTATGATGGCTCAATAAATGTAACCATGATTTTTCCCTAATGAAATAAAGATTCTCTTCTTATTTGAGCCAAAACAATGAGTTTATGTGATCATATCTCCCAATTCATGTAATTCTGTCTGAAAAACTGAGCTACGGGTTCTCTGTTCTGAACATCGCCTTTATGCATGGCGTCAACTGATTAAGCAACGCCTCAAATGATGTCGTCAGTTTTCATTAAATGAATTCTTTAAAAACAATTCAAAATCACAATTGACGCCCTCATCGGTAGGAGTTTCTTAATTCGCATCTTAAAATGAGGCGTTAATCGATTTAAATTCTTTCAATTATTTTCAAAATAATTGCTTAATTTCATATAAATAACGCCTTCACGTATGTCGTGTATTAAGAAACGGACGCCTACTCACAACGTCGTCAAATTCAAAAGTAATAATGACGATCGATCACATCAATCACCTTCCCATTAATGCGCCTGACGTCGGTTACAAATTCCCATGCAAGTATAAATGACGCCTAATCGCGGGCCGTCATATCTTGAAACCACGCCTCTCCTCAGACGGTCAATTAATATAACGATGACTTCCATTAGGGCGTCAATTCTTTTCGACCGTTAAACCCCTTTTTCCCTCCTTCTTCTCCTTCCTTCGTCTTCTTTCTTCTCCCCCTTCTGCAAACCCTAACCGAAAGCCCCCATCTCCATCTCTCTCTTTCTATCTCTACTCTTTCTACTCTCCCCCTCTCATTCCCATGGCGGGCGGTGCTCTTAAACGTCAAAGGGTCACAGCCCCCGATGTGGTTGACTCGGGCGATGAACACGCCGTGGAGGAGCTTCCTCCCGCGACGGCCGAGGACGCACCGACGGCGGAGCACGGTGTAGAAGAAGAGGAAATGGATAGAGACGATGGACAAGAAGAAGATGAAGATGATGGTGAAGATGACGAGGATGAAGAGGATGATGATGAGGGAGAAGAAGGAGATGAAGAAGGAGCAGATGGAGAAGAAGAAGAAGAACAACCGCCGGTGGCGGTTATTCCTCGACCCGGCCAACCGCGGCGGCCATGGCAACCAAGACAACCCCTCCGAGGAGGGTTAATCATGCCCGAATGACGCAAGGTAGGCCCCCAAACCCCCAATTTTTAATTTTATTTTATTTCCATTTTCCATCATTTCCATAGCCCTCGGTTGAGGAAAAAAATAGTGACTCAGACAAATGACGCCCCCAGGGGTGTCGTTAATTAAAACAACGTCCAAAGTAGGGGCGTCAATTCAATTAATTTAATTTCTGAAAATGATTAATGCATGAAATCACGCCTTACAGCATGTCGTCATTTTAAAATTTATCATGTTTATCCAACTTGCTGTTAATTTCCATGCCATTTCATTTATTTTAAAGCATATGTGCCTCTGTTTATTTCTTAATTACGAAAACCTAGAGAACAACGCCCCCCACCGGGGCATTAATTCATCAAGTAATGACCATACGGGTGGTCGTCAATTCTAAATTTTCTAGAATTAAATTTTAGGTCAGAAAATTACTTTCAAAATAGCGCCCTCCACAGGGGCGTCACTTAAACTAATGACGACCAATGGACGGGCGTCAATTCAAATTTTTTCACAATTTTAGAAAATTACCTTCAAAATAATGCCTCCCATAGGGGCGTCCCTTAAATAAACAACGACCCAAGATGGGTTGTCAATTGAATTTACGCATAAAATCATAGAAACTTATTTCGAAACAACGCCTCCCTCAAGGGCGTCAATTAAATAAGTCACGACCTAGGGTAGGTCGTGAATTAAAACAGAGAACAAATGTAATAGCAAATGAACTTAAACAAATATCCACATGAAAATTTAAGCAAAAATTTTATTTTATTTTTTTGTTGCATGCAGGGGTTGATGAGGACGCGGATCTCCTGGGTCCAAGTCCGAGTAGCTTATTACGGACTCCCCGAGTTCCAGAGGGCTGGGGTAGATGCTATGGGGTTCAGACCCTTCCTTAGCATAGAGCCTGTGAGACCTGACCTACCCTTGATCTAGGTGCTTAGAGAGAGATGGGATAGGACTAGCAGGGCTTTTCTGATGCCATGGGGTCACATGGTTCCTACCCTAGAGGACGTTACTAGGATTACCGGGCTGAGGGTAGACGGAGAGGCGGTGAGCGGGATCACCCTACCCGATTATAGCGAGCTGACGCAGAGATTGCTAGGGCTAGAGGTAGTCTATGAGACACCTAGCGAGTGTAGGACCATCTACTGCACCGACCTTACCATGGCTATGGGCTTAGGTGATTCTAGGCAAAGGTCGAAGGAGTCTCTAGAGCAGTTCTCACAGAGACTGATAGATGGGGCTAGGACTGCCTACTGCCTGGACCCAGCTGAGAGAGAGAGAGTAGATTGAGACTTGAGGAGATTCTTATTCCTGATGCTCGAGAGGCTACTGCTCAGCACGAAGGGCGACATCATCAACTGTCGATTTCTAGGGATACTCAAGGACCTGGAGGGCGTCGACAGATACGCTTGGGGAGCAGCATTGCTGGTGCACTTGATGGCTGACCTGTCCACGGGGACGGGTCGAGAGATGACTGTCAGTGGCTTTTCACCCTTCCTTCAGGTATGCATTTTCATTTTTCTTTTTCTTTTTCTTAAATGTATGTGAATGCTTTACTAATACAATGCATGGATACAGATATGGGGCCATTTATACATGCCGATGGGGCGTGTCGACTCACGGCCTAGAGATGGGGGATCTTTTCCTCTAGCACGGTGCTGGCTACCAGTGGTGACTGGAGCCCCACTCGCATACGAGCTGCGAGTGTTACGACGGAAGTTCCGCGACTTCCCCGCCTCACTGGTACGCATGCTTAATGTGATGCAAATTTTTTTTTTCATGGAATATGATATGATATGATATGATGGATGATTGTGAATGCAGGTGAGGTGGAGACCCTATGAGGGGATGACTGATGAGGGCCAGCAGTGGGTCGTAGTGGGCCGACCTCGCTTCGGGCATGAGCTTTGGGTTCATTGCCTGAACGAGATTGAGCCGTTACGGCTTAGGCTGGTGATGAGGACCCTCGGCCTACACCAGGAGTGGGTCGAGGTTGGAGAGCCGCGAGGAATAGGCAAGAAGACGCGCGGTCGCACGAAGGCGATCGACTGGAGAGTCCGGTTCTCAGACCAGTATGCCGACTAGCAGCGTGGCGGGACCTGAGTCATCTCACAGGCGGCTGACAACTCTGAGTACCTCCGACGCTATTGGGAGGTTTACGCCGACCGACCCCAGATGAGGGTCTTGGGGGTACGTATGCATGTTCTTCTTTTAAATTAAATGCAAATGCTTATGTATATCTATTATGCGATTAACATGTAATGAATGCAGGACGCACGGGACATAGTGGCGATGGATTTGCAGGTCCACCTCCACAACCTAGAGGCCCAGCTGGCTGCCACGCGGGCAGACCTTGAGACCCTGGTGAGTGTTTAAATTATCTACATGCAAATGAATTCCTGAATTATTGATGATTAGCCACTAACAATCTCATTGCAGCGTGCCCAGCAGGGAGCAGTGGTGAGAGAGATAGGAGAGGCCTCCAGCTCGAGAGGACCTAGTGCAGAGACGACTGCACTAGCGGAGCAGTTACCTGGAGCGGTGACACGGGCCGAGGTAGCTGAGCGCGTCCTCGCCACACGGGTATGCCTTAAACATTAAACTCAAACTTTCATTCAATTATGTATGTGATATATGCTCATGAAAAATTGTGTTTACAGACTGAGGAGCTCCGGGCCTCTCTTACCAGCATCGAGGAGGGACAGCAGGCGATGGCCACGCAGGTGAGTTATTTATTTTTAGTTGTTTATTGCTTATCTCATGAATTATTGAATTATATATATGGAACTGATGATTTGTTTGAATGTTTGCAGACCTCGGCGCTACAGGCGGTGCTTACCCAGGCTGCTTTAGCTGGGACAGAGCTGGCGATCCGCGAGCAGCGGGTTGCGGAGCTCGAGAGGGCCTTGAGGCGGCGAGAGGAGTTGCCCCAGGACGTGGCAGAGTTGCGAGTCACCCTCGAGATGGAGCGGAGGGAGCGTGCCCGGGAGCGCGAGGAGCACTAGGCGGACAGTGCGGAGCTTGCGGCTTTGAGGGCCCAGCTAGCCGTTACCCAGGAGCGGCTGCGGGCGACCGAGGAGCGGCTTCAGGGAGGCCGGGAGCGAGCGCGGGCTGCGGGGTACACCTTCACCAGCTCCACCTTCGTGGCGGGTTCCTCTCTCCGGCAGAGGAGCGAGGCAGAGGAGCAGGCTCGAGCTCCAGCTACTTCTCGGGGGTCCATGCCCCCTCCACGAGTGCCTCGTCGGAAGGACGAGAGTGAGGCCTATGAGCGACGTCACGCGGTTCGGGGAGCGAAGAGGACGCGGAGCGCGCGGGCTCCTCTTTGTTTGCTGCAACACAAAAATAAGAGAAGAGAGAAGGGGCCACCACGAGAGATTGCTCCGGTGGGGCGAGCGGGACACATGTAATATAGCAAGATATGGGGGTTAAACGGCCATAGCGGGAAGTGACTCACCGCGGCCTCGAGGGGACGGGAATGGTGCAGAAATTAAATAGCAAGAATTGAAACGGCCATTGGGGAAGTGACTCGCCGCGGCCTCGAGAATATGAGTAGATAAGAATATAACAAAATATAAGGAGAATATAAAGAGCGGGAATTTAAACGGCCATTGGGGAAGTGACTCGCCGCGGCCTCGAGAATATGAATAAATAAGAATATAACAGAATATAAAGAGAATATAAGAGCGAGAATTTAAACGGCCATTGGGGAAGTGACTCGCCGCGGCATCAAGAATATGAATAGATAAGAATATAACATATAAGAATGGGAATTTAAACGGCCATTGGGGAAGTGACTCGCCGCGGCCTCGAGAATATGAGCAGAATATAACAGAATATAAAGAGAATATAAGAACGGGAATTTAAACGACCATTGGGGAAGTGACTCGCCGCGGCCTCGAGAACAAAATGTGATCGCCAGGGGCCAAAAGACCCAAAAATAAAGAAAGTGATCACGCCTACCTCAAGAGCGGGAGATGGCGGGTTGCTTCTTCCTCCCACTTCGGCCGGCCGACGGAGAGGGCTTTCCTTGGGTACCCTTGCAAAACAACGATAAATAAGTAACGAGTGGATTAGAAAGATGAAGGTGTAGTATTCAAATCCTTGCGATAAAAATAACGAAATGATGGCAAGACACACACCTGGTTGGTGTTATCTTTTAAACCCCTCTCGGACTCGAGTAGGAGGAAAATGAGATGATGGATGTAAGAAGTATATAAGAAGAGGCGCCCTTATGAAGGGGGATAGAGGATGCGAGATGATGAATGCAAAAGAACTACGAAGAAAAGGAAAGGATTGGCTTATTGGATGTGCCGATGGTGAAATCCGGTGGAGCTCCGGTAGCGTAGGGACGACGTGGAAGCGTGGTGGATGAAGATGACCTTCCTCTCGCGAGCGTGGGCACCCGAGAAGTTGGCAGAACCTCCACCTACAAAAGACCCCACGGGTTAGAAATGACTCCGGTAGCCTCTGGGCTCCGGCAGCCTATTGGATCTCTTAGAAGCTCCTCCAGAACTGAGGGGGTGGGCCTCTATTTATAGGGCTCCGGAGGGTGGAGGCGTCCAGGACCCTGGACACCTCCATCAGGGCAAAAAAGATAGTTTATTCTATTTTTATTCATTTTTTTTGAATATTTTTATGGAGGCGTCCAGGGTCCCGGACGCCTCCATAAGTCCCACCGAACTCTACCGAAAGTCGGACGCGGTTTAACACAACGCATGGTTTTGGAGCGGCGACCCGTGATTTGGAAATGGGCACGTCCAGACGGCTGGACGTCTCCACAATTTGGATTCTTTCACACACGACAAACCGTCGTTCGGTGGGCGGCGCCCCGTGAGTGAGTTGATGGAGGCGTCCAGGTGCCTGGACGCCTCCAAGAAAATATATTATTATTTTTTTATGTTTTGTCTTTTATGCCAACTGGCATTTTATATTTTTTTATATTTATTTTTATGGAGGCGTCCAGGGGCCTGGACTCCTCCATTAATATATTATTTTTTATATGGTTTTGGGCTTTGAAAAATAAATTAAAAGATTGGGGGCGTCTAGGGGCCTGGACGCCCCCATAAAGACCCACCCGGGTCCTCGGTTCAGGCGTTGGCGGCCACCCGGCAGACACCCTTCCTGGTTTCGGAACCTCTGATGCGTCCGACTAGTGTTGATGCCGTCCGAATGCCGTGACGAGACGATTCCAGATGCTGAGAAGGGCGGAAGAAGACTCAAGAAAAGGAAGCACTCGAGCGATTCAAAATGCGTAAGACGTCGCGGGGCGTCGTATAGTAATATGAGACTTTCTCAGGAGACGTCAGGAATGGCGTGTCTACAGCTGCCCCGCCTTGGCGTCTGCTTTACAAGGGAGCGACACGTAGTGGAATGGTATCGAAGTGGAGTGAAATGAAGTGGGAGCGGACTGATAAGTTGATGCCAAGGTGTAATGAGACACGCTTTTGACGTTACTATTTGGAATCTTTCCTGAAGTTTCAATGAGGTGACCTTGAAGGAGGTCTTTCAAATTTTGATGATTTACTAGGACGGAGATCAAATAAGGGAGGGTGAGATGTGCGCTCAAGCACGAAACAAAACGAGACCAACTTCTCGGTGTGGAAGTACCTGGGTCATAAACCTGCAGGTTTCACCTTTGGGGAGCGGTTACCAGCCAACGTGGAAGTGTTGCGGCCAAGGTGGGTCAAGCAAGGTAAAAAGTAAAGGAATATCTGAGGGTCTGTCCAAACAAGGGTCTCCTTTGGAAGAGCAGCGTAGGGCTGTTGCAAGGAAACTCAGTATTTCATTCGGAGTGGAATATCTCATATTTGTAAGAATTGAAGCACAACGACTTTCGCAATCGAATCACTTGAATGATCTTCCATAATAAATCAAAGTCCTATATGAATGCATGTTGGGCTTAAAGAAAAATTTAAAACAAACTAAAATAGAAAATAGCCAAGGATAATATTGTCAACTTGTTAAGAACGGGTCAGGATACCGATCCAGTGAGCCGACACTGGGCTGGGGCCCGTTTATCCACGCACCAACTCACTGAATGGAACCGTCGTCCCTATACTACCACAAGTTAACGGCCTATCCGTACAACCCAAATTCTTCCGGGATCATCACTATTTTTGTTGAAGAGGAACTCAAGTCCCAGATTCGTTCGGGCCGCAAGGTCCTTGACATGTTCTAGTAGCGTAGGTATCATATACTACGATGCATGACATGGTGGGACCAACCATTGAAAGGTGGGACAGGAGATAGGACAAAGACGTCCGTTAGTAAAACCTGCACAGGCCAGCATGGATTAATAACATCAGAAAGTAACAGAATCGTAACAGAATCGCACCACAATAGAAAGGAGATCTAGCCCAAATCCTGACATTGACTGCTGATGTGACATGTTCTGTCCTGTAGCGATCTTCCCTTCCTATAAGAACTCCCCTTAGGCTAGTTCATTCAAAAGCATCAAGGTGGGTTTTGGAAGCTCAGGAGAGGAAAGAGAGGAGAATCTAGAGATTTCAGGATGGAAGGAGAGTCTTCCCGCGTTATGAAGAGGAGCAGGCCTAGCAGCGAGATCAGGCGACTCTCCGACCTCCAGGGTCATCTGAGTGGGACGATCATGTCGCATATGGTAAGCTGATTCTTTTCAAATTTCTCCACGTGAACCTTCTTCTTACTTCCTTCATTTCTTCTTCTTTCTTTTCTCTTCCAGCCATATCCACTCTTCCCAGGCCCGAGGAAGTTTTCCAAACTGCCATGGCTTTCAAAGCTAACTTCCAACATCTCCATCGGCATGAGGGCCATACTCTCGAAGTGACATCTGCAGGGGCTCCTTATTCACGCCAAACACTATGAGAAGATTCGTATGGACTGGGCGGCTATGGGCGCACTAGTGGAGATCTGGCATCCCCAGACCCACACTTTTATCTTCCCGACCTTCGAGGCGACCATCCTCCTCGAGGAGGTGGAACTTCTGTTCGGATTGAAGAAATTCAAGAGTGACGGGAAGGTGAAGGCTATGCGGATGCTGACACGGGGGACTTCTGAAAGCGTCCTTGGAAGCTTCATGCCACCCGACGCAGCCAGAAAGGTCCGTACTCAAAAGGGGATCGATCTCCAAAAGCTCGCGGAGTGGGTCATGGACGCCCTGAGAGGGTCACCAGATGATGACTATTTAGAGGGAATCATGAAGGGGTTCACCATTTGTCTGGCGGGTGCTCTCTTGTTTCCTTATACTGACAACATGGTGGAGGAAGACCAACTGAGTGCTATCTGCGGGATCTGGCGTGGAAAGAGGGTGGGACCCACCGTCTTTGCCTATCTTTACAGTGGCCTTACTGCCTCGAGCATGGGTAAGCCTCCTTTCGGTTGCGCACTTGTCTTGAATTACTGGCTTGATTTGCACTTCAAATTCGACCACCGTGAGGGAATGCCAACTGCTTCGAAGCTTTTCCAACAAAGCCCTCTTCATCACATAGCCGACGTGTTAGGCTTCGGTGGTACTGTAGTGAACCGCGTTCCGTGGATGAAGAAACGTGAAGACTGGCGGTCTTATTTCCGCACCGTGACACAAAGCTTCTTCACTTGCGCATCGGCATGTTTGCTTTCGCTTGATCTCCTCATGAGGCCTTCTCCCGAAGTTGATCTTCAACTGATCGGCGCGACCGAGTTCATCCTTTATAATGCGCATCGGTGCTGCCTCCAGATTGGCATCCCACGCCATTCGTTCTTGCTACCGACTGGCATCGTTCCTTTGAAGAAGAGGGAGTTGGGCACTGAAGCGGACGCGAAGGAAGCGAAGGCCGTCAAAGCACCCTGGAAGACAAGTGTTGCGGGAAAGGCCTTAGCGCATGCGGGGGAAGAATGCGAGCTGTGGAGGGCTTATGTAACTGAACTGGGGAAGTTAAGGCCTAAGGCGCCTAAGCTCCTGATGTAGCTCATTCTGTTTTTCTGATAGAATAAAATATGGCATTTGGATGTTTTGGACCCTTGTCCCCTTAATTATTATTTTTTGGTGATTTTTCTTTTTCTTTGTGTTTTTATTTTGTGCTTTTGTTTGGATTATATACATACTCTTGTCTTATTTCTCTTTTATTATTTTTTTTTGAAATTTTTATTATGGGGGCGTCCAGGGGCCTGGACACCCCTAAGTTTTTATCTTTCGTTTTGAAAGTTTTATTATTATTATTATTATTTGGGAGCGCCTGGGGTCCTGGACGCCCCTAATTTTTTATTTTTTTTAATTTTTTTTAGTTTTTGTTTTGGGGGCATCCAGGCGCCTGGACGCCCCTAATTTTTTGAATTTTGAAAAAAAAATAAAAAACGTGGGGGTGTCCAGGCGCCTGGACGCCCCAAATAAGGTGGATTCTATATATATGGGGGGCCTCCCCCCTTTGCTCATTTACTGTTCATTCATACGACCCAGTCAAACCAGACGACCCATTCTTAGTCCCAATGGAGCAAGGAGGCCCGAGCCAGGGTGGAGAGAAGCGGAAACGATGGGCTCGTCGTCCGAGGAGGCTGAGGGATGATGCCGAGGAGGCTGCTGTGGCGGAGGAGATTGCCGTGGAGGAGGAGGCTCCTCCTTTGGCCATAGAGGCTGAAGTAGATGCTGGCGACGCGGGAGAGGACGATCATGACCCGGTAAGCCCTTCGGAACTTCAATCTGTTGGTTTAATAGGCTGGATAGGCGGACGAGAGGCCTTGTGGTGAGGGCCGGTGAGTGAGGGAAGGAGGCGTCCAGGGGCCTGGACACCTCCACATTTTCTTTTTTCTTTTTATTTATTTATTTATTCACGTAAATAATAAAATAGGATTAAAAATAAGGAGGCGTCGAGGACTTTGGACGCCTCCATGATAATATATATATTTTTTATTTATTTTTGTTTTTATTTTTAGGTTTTTCTAAAAAAAAAATAAAGAAAATAAAGAGGAGGCGTCCAAGGGTTTGGACGCCTCTAAGAAAACATAAATATTTTTTTAAAAATAAAATAAAAAATAAAATAAATAAGTAGCATATACAGTGTTATTGTTTATTACTATCCATGCTGCTGATGTGTTGCCCTGTTGGTTTTATGGTGTGCAGGGCGTGATGAAGGGCCGGATCAGCTGGTCTCTAGTGGTGGCAGCGTACCGTGGGCTGCCAGACTTCCAGAGGGCGCATGTGGACGCCCTGGGCTTTGGAGCCTTCCTCAGGATCGAGCCCTTCCGGCTCGACCTTCCTCTTATCCAGGCATTGAGGGAGCGGTGGCATGCGCCGAGTTGGGCGTTTCTGATGCCCTGGGGGCACATGGTACCGACGCTTGAAGACGTAGCTCAGATCACCGGGCTACGAGTTGACGGAGAGGCGGTCAGCGGGGTCACCTACCCCGACTACCGAGAGAGTGCCCTGGACCTGCTGTGGTTAGAGACGAGCGTGACCGATAGAGACAGCAGGGTAGTCGGCCGAGTGGAGATTATGGAGGCGCTCGGATTTGTCGACCCGCACCAGCGGGTTAGCGAGACTGGAGCGGAGTTTCTGGCACGACTGGAGGGAGATGCCCGTGCAGCTTTCACCCAGGACCCGAGTGAGCGGGAGCTGGTGGATCTAGACCTCCGGAGGTTTCTTTTCTTCTTCCTGGGCCGCCTTCTGCTGGGGACGAAGGGGGATGGCATCCACTGCCGCTTCCTCGGGATCCTGGCGGACCTTGACAGAGTGGGGTACTACGCGTGGGGAGCGGCTCTGCTTGCCCATTTGATTGCTGATCTCTCCCAGACTTCAGAGAGGGAGACGACAGTCAGTGGCTTGGCACCTTTTCTCCAGGTACACAATTTATTTATGCATTTTACCATAGTTAAATATGCAATCACTCGTGCTAATGATGTATGATGGATGCAGGTGTGGAGTTATTACTACTTCCCGATGGGGAGGGCCAGGCAGGGGAACATGAGAGCCGTTCCTCTAGCGCGATAGTGGAGGCCGGTCGTGGTAGCGGCACCACACAGCTACCAGCTGGCGTCACTTCGTCGGGAGCTGAGCGAGTATCCCGAGGCCATGGTATGATGCGTATGATTTTTTGTGTTTTTTATGCATGTGACTGAATGGTAACTAACATGATGTATGTATGGTGATGCAGGTGGTGTGGAGACCCTACCTGGGCATGGGCGACGCTGGCCAGCCTTGGGTTGTAGCGGGTCTTCCTCGTTTCGGGCGGGACGTGTGGGTCCATTGCCTGAACGAGATCGAGCCGCTTCGGCTGAGGCTGGTTATGAGGACGTTGGGGCTAGCCCAGGAGTGGGTCGATGTAGACGAGCCGGTCCGCATCGGGCGGAAGACCAAGGGGAAGGCGAAGATTGTGGACTGGCGTATGCGCTTCCCAGCACAGTACCAGGACTGGCAGCAGGGTGGGGTCCCAGTGGTGTCCCATGTACAGGACAGTACTGATTACCTGAGACGGTACCGGGCTACGTACTAGGACCGCCTCTTCCTTGGTGGTATGGCAGGGGTAAGTGAAATGAAAATGCTTCGCCCTTATATATGTATATGCTTATGGCACTAACTTATGTGTAATGCAGGATGCTCGTGACAACATGATCGCCGAGCTGAGGGCCCAGTTGGCGGACGCCAGGCGGCAGTTGGTGGTCATCCGACAGGAGTTGGAGATCTTGGTGAGTCTATGCAATGCATTTTTTGTGACCTGGATTTCGATGCTTAGCCCTTGACTGTCGTTTGCCCCATGTTTTAGCCGGTCCACCAGGCAGCAGCAGCCGGGACGGCTGGTGGAGCGGGTTCCAGTTCGTGGGGCCCTCCTCCGGAGATTTCTGTGCTTCAGGAGCAGCTGGCCTACGCGGTGGCCCGGGCTGAGGAGGCCGAGCGCGATCGCGAGGCTCGAGTGAGTGCCTACTTGGCCCTAACCCTCCTCTAGTTACTCTTTCATCCTTCACCTCTCTCTCACGATGCACGCGTACTTTAACAGGTGGCCGAGATCCGAGAGGCCCTGGCGCGTGCTGTTCGTGCCGAGCAGGAGTGTGACGCTCGCGTGGCGGAGCGTGATGCCCGGATTGTGGAGCTGGATGAGGAGCGTCGACGGGAGGCTGAGGAGCTCCCTCGTGACGTGCTGGATTTACGGATCACCCTCGAACTGTCGAGGAGGGAGGCGACGCGAGAGAGAGAGGAGAGGGAGAGGGAGAGAGAGGGCAGAGAAAGAGAGAGAGAGGACAAAGAGAGAGAGAGAGAGGACAGGAGGGTGGAGCGACTGCAAGACTGGGACGAGAGGAGGGCTCTGGAGGCCCAGCTGATGGAGCTCCGATTGAGTCTCCGCACGGCGGAGGGGAGGCTTCGAGAGAGCGAGGAGCGGTACCAGAGGGTGAAGGAACGCGGGGCGCGACTTCGTCAGTCTGGTTCTTTTTCCATGGGCAGCTATCTGGTTTCTTCGGTCGAGGAGCGTCGTCGTGCCTTCAAGGCTGGGGTGCCACCGCAAGGCGAGGCGAGCACTGCTTCTCAGGGTTCACAGAGGTCGCAGAGGCCCCCTAGGGATCCCCGTCAGAGGACGGAGGAGAGAGATGACCAGGAGGGTGATGGTGAGAGTTAGAGAGCTGCTTGTACACTCCACCCTCCTTACTACATGATGTACTTTTGACTATTATATGAAAGGAAAATGGCTTTCTTGTGTTGTGTGTACCTTTCCTCTCTCACTTTTCTTTCTTTGCACTTGTCCTTCGAAGCACGCTCCACGAGACCTTGCCCTGAACAGCAGGGAACTACGCTTTGCACAGGGATTCTGTTTCCTTTCTCCCTTTTTGGGGCGCGTCCATGCGCGAGGACGCGTCTTAATCCTCGAATTCAAATTTAAAGCGTCGGGTGGCCTTTCTTCTCCCGTGCCTTACCCGCAAACGAGCCCGCCTTCCGTTGAAACTCGGTTGCCCCCTTTTTGTCTTCCTCCTCTTTTGATCGATGGAGTTCGATGGGCCCGACCATGGTGAAGGTGGAGAGGGACGAGGAACTCCTCACCCGAGGAGGGACACGCAAGAACACGGAACGGCGTCTATGGAGGAGGAAGGGCCGCTTCGGGCCCTCGAGGGACCCGAGGGGCCCAATGGCGCGGAAGGAAGTGAACACGGCTTGGTGAGTGCTTCGGTTTCCCCTTCTTTGATCTATTTTGAGTTTTGAAGCGGGCCGTGCGAGGGGGGAAAGGGTTCGGCAAGTGTTGTAATCAAATGATGGATGCGTCCTAGACAGGGGACGCGTTCTTTGTTATGATGCGAGGCCCTTCTTTCTTGGTGCAGGACATGGCGAGGACCCTGGGCCTGGCCGATGAGTGGGCGAGTGCAGACGAGCCGAGCCGCGTCAGGAAGGAGAGTCACGGCAAGGCGAAGCTTGAAGATTGGCGCATACGTCTCCCTGGGTAATAAGGGAGCGTACTGGTGCAGGATAGTGTCGACTTCCTACGGCGGCAGAGAGAGAGTTATGCCAGGCTTCCCCAAGCCGGGGATACGCGCGACGTCGACGGGTCGCGTGCCCAATTAGCCGAGGTCAGGCGACAGCTGGCCGCCACTCAACAGGAACTGTCGCTTCTGGTAAGCTAAGTGCTGCATTTTCTATTTTTAAATGTGGAGCTTAGCTGACGGCTGTTGTTTGTTCGTTCTAGCGTGCCCAGCAGACAGCGATGGTGGGAGTGACTGGCGGCGCATCTTCCAGTTCCTCGGCCCCTTTTCTCGAGATTGCCTCCCTTCGGGAGCAACTTGCTGGTGCGGTGGCTCGGGCTGCCCGGGCGGAAGAGGAGCGTGATGCCTGGGTGGCGACTGTAGCAGAGCTGCGACATCGCGGTGAGGAGAGACCTTCTCCAGACATCCTGGAGTTAAGGGTTCTTCTGCAGATGATGAGGAGAGAGGCAGAGAGAGAGAAATCTGAGAGAAGGTCCGAGCGACAGCGGGATCAGACCGAGAGGAGGGCCTTGGAGGCCCAAGTGAGGGAGCTCCAGCTGGGCCTTCAGGCCGTCGTGCAGAGACTAGGAGGGATGGAGACGCGCTACGAGAGAGCGCGAGAGTTCTGGGAGCGACTGCGCCAGTCTAGTCACTTTGCTGCTAGTGGCTTCTTTGCCACGCCAGGGGAGGAGCAGCGAGTCATTGCTGTGGAGCCGGCGCCACGAGGCGAGGCGGGTGCTACTGCACGGGGATCCCGGAGGCTTCTGAGGGACCCTCACGTCAGGGGAGAGGAGAGGGACGCCTAGAGAGACGAGCATGAAGATAATGGCAAGAGTTGGCGAGCTAGTGGACCCGCCTCCTCTCTATGATTGTGATGTTTATGACAGCTTATGTAGAATTATGAATGGAGTGATTTGATTTTCTGCTGCTTGTTTGTTCTCTTGTGCGTTCCTTCTTCCCTAAACTTCTTCTCCTTTGCACTGTTCCCATGTGATGGGTCTGTCGAGACTCCACCCCGAGCGGAGAATCACGTCTTGTTGTGACCATCTTCCACGGGAATCTGCCGTCGAAGTCAATAATGACGACCCTAGTCCCTTTTCCCGGATGTTGTGTCAAATTCTGCGGACGTCCTCCAAAACGTGATAGGGTATCCCTAGACAACATAGGGGGCTAGTTGTCATATTCTTCGTCAAATCAATCACCCTGTGCGAGCGGTGAAGTGACACACGGGACCGCATGGTAGGTGCCTCATTGCGAGGGCTATCATTAAAGGTGATGGAGGCAATCTTGGCATGTACTCCTTTCATTTCTATAAATTCTTGTCTCTTTTATCCTCCCAGGTATATCGAGAGCTAACTCGAGGAGCACAAGTTCTCACGGGAGAGGAGGAGTTCAAAATTCCGAGAGTTAGATGGAGGGAGAATCTTCCTACTCCTCGAAGAGAAGCAGATCCAGTGGTAGTAGTTCCAGGAGGCTTTCGAACCTCGAAGGGCACTTCAGCGAAAGGGCCCAATCACAACTCGTAAGCCAAGTTTTCCTGCCCTTTTTTTCATTCTTTTTTTTTCTTCCTTTCTTTCTGACCAAACCTCCTCTCCATTCCCTGCATGCGTAGAGTGTGATGAAATTACAGATCTCATGGGAGTTGGTAGTGGCAGCATACCGAGGTCTCCCAGATTTTCAGAAGGCCAGGCTAGACATGATGGGTTTTGGCACCTTTCTTCGGATCGAGCCGATCCAGCTCGACCTGGTCCTGATCCAAGCCTTGTGTGAGAGATGGGACCCAGTGAGTCGGGCATTCCTGATGCCCTGGGGGCACATGGTGCCCAGCTTGGAGGATGTGGTCCGGATCACAAGCCTGAAGGTGGAGGGAGAGGCAGTGACTGGGTCACTTATGCGGATTACTGAGAAGGTGCTCGGAAGCTACTGGGTTTGGACCTAGATGGTCGGAAAAATAGGTCGGTAGCTAGGGCGTCCCTCATGGATGCATTAGGGCTCACCGACACTCGTCGGCAGGATGATGAATCCTCAGAAGAGTTCATGGAAAGGATGGAAATAGGATGCCGTGCCGTGTACTGCACAGATTTCGGCAACTGGGAAAGATGCAACATAGATTTGAGGAGATTTCTCTTCTTTTTGGGGAGATTGGTACTGAGCTCGAAAGGGGACGGTATCCAATGTCGCTTCCTGGAGCTGCTATCAAACCTTGAAAGAGTAGGATACTATGCCTGGGGAGCTGCCATGCTGGCACACTTGTTTGCAGGCCTGTCCCAAGAAGCGGATCGTGAGATGGCTGTGAGTGGTTTCACACCATTCATCCAGGTATTTTTGGTTTTGCTTGTTTTGTATTTTTTTTTTGTGTTTTTGCAAGGTACTGATGACCTGCGCCGAGCAGCTGTGGAGCTATTATCACCTCCCCATGGGGAGAGCTCGGCATTGGCGACCCGCGATGGTGCCACTAGCCAGGCGGTGGGAACCCATCATGAGTGTGGCACCCCTGACCTACCAATTGATGGTGCTAAGGCGGAAGCTACAGGAGTTCCCTACAGCGATGGTAAACTGGAGACCCTACTCAGACATGGTCGATGCCGACCAGCCGTGGGTTTTAGCAAGTCGTGCCCGGTTCGGACGGGAACTGTGGATGCACTGCCTGAATGAAATTGAGCCGCTTCGGCTACGATTGGTTATGAGGACTTTGGGACTGGCTCAAGAATGGGTGGATTCGACTGCGCCACCTCGCGTTGGGAGAGAGACGCGAGGACTGGCGACCTGCATTGACTGGCGTGTGCGATTCCCCGAACAGTACGAAGACTGGCAACGGGGTGGCATAATCGTGAAATCGCAGGCACGGGATAGCGAGGATTACCTGCGTCTATACAAGACAAGGTACGTAGAGCGGTTCCAACCCCGGGGACTTGCGGAGGTAGGTCTCCCCTTTTCCTCTTTTCTTCTTTCTCCTTTTTTTTTGGTTTTCTGGTGGAAATGCCGACTTGTATGGCTGCAGGATATCCGTGATACGATGATAGCTACTTTACGAACTCGCTTGGCAGAGATGGAGCAACGGTTGGGCGATGCCTGCGGAGCTACGAGCGCCTTGGTAGGTGTACAGTGTGTTCCTAATTAAAACCCCAGATTCCAGATGTTGGCTGCTAATTCACACGGTCGCAGCATGCCCAGATTGGCGCGGCTTCCCCAGCGATGGGAGTAGGTGGTGCCTCTTCCAGCTTGTGGATTCCCACCTCAGAACTTGACTTGCTTCATGAGCAACTTGCTCACGCCATGCAGCGTGCTGCGGAGGCAGAAGGGATGCTCTGTATACAGGTAAAAGTTTCAGTGTTGAGTTCTTTTTGTTTACGCCTTATCGCGTATCTGAGATGGTACACTCGGCAGGAAAAGGAGACGGAAGAAGCGCTTGCCCAAGCTGCGCAGAGGGAGGCCAGGATAGCAGAACTGGAGAGGGAACTGCGGCATCATCCTGATGACGACTCCTCTAGGGATGCCGTGGAACGGAGGATCACTCTCCAGTTGGAGAGGGAAGACCGTGAGAGAGAACGTGCAGAGAGAGAAAGAGACGCAGAGAGAGAAAGAGCTAACAGATTGACTGAAAGGGAGGAACGAAGGGCCATGGAGGCCCAATTGTTCGAACTCCGAACCAGCCTTGGTCTTGCTGAACAGTGGCTGAGAGATGGTGAGGAGCGCTACCGAAGAGCACGAGAGCATGGCTTTCGTGTTGGTAGCTTCTCTGCTGCTTCCGTGGATCAACGCCGGGGTGTGGGAATAGGAAGGGGAGTACAGAGCGGTAGGAGTACCGCTTTTCGTAGTTGGGTAGCACCTTTGAGAGCGTTTTGCCCGGAGAGTAGTGGGACGAGTAATGCAGAGAGAGAGGGCAGAACTTGATGTAATTTTTTTAGTTTTTGGAATAAAATACAAGGTTCGATTTGTTTGATTTTCACCTTTGCTTCTGTTGCCTGAATCCCTGCACACATCACTGAAACAAACAAATCAGAATTTCTGTTCTGACTTGACCCCTTGCTCAATAAGCAAATGGTCACTGTGACTGTCCTTGATAACTGGTCAAGGGGCCAAGCCTTTATTTAGCGAAGGCAAGGGAAAGATGCGGTGATGATAAATGCGACAGGCAAGCACACGAATGCAAGCGGTATTAAAAGTGAGATGCTGCACGCAAATGCAATCATGCAAAATTGATTTGTTTTCTTTTTTTTATATTTGGCATTTTTTTGTTTTATCATAAAAAAAAATTTTGTTTGCAAATATGTACATTTTCTTTTTTTTTCTTTTTTGTTGTTTTTATCATTTCAAATTTTTTATTGCTAACGCCAGGCAAGCACCCAAATGGCACCTAACCTACGTGAGAACAGGGGTTTCTTACTAACCTCCTAGGTATCCTAAGTGCACATCTAGATTGATTTGGGCCTCTAGACCCCTCGAATGATGATCCCGCCGGTTAAGACTTACCCTGATGACAATACCGTCATGCCATGCTTAGACTCCCACTCGCTTCCGACCACAGGGATTCACCCAAAAGGTGTTTGAGGTAAGAGATTTGCCCGACCCGGGTCTGTTTCCTCACAACTCTAGATGGTATATGATGGAACACCCTGGAACCCTAATGACCAACCGCGCGACGCTGACCCGGAATCAGACGCCGTCGCACCCATAGGTGACGCGCTTGCATTGGCCTAAGCCCGAGGTTAAACAAGAAGACATCAAGGTGGTAAACAGGGGTCTTGACCAGCCAGAAACACAGAGACTCCTTCGCAGCGATAGCTTTTGCTTTTCAAAGTAGGCAACCAAATGTGTATATTAAAATAAGGTCGCAGACCCTAGGCACTTTTCACCCTTCAGAAACTCCATCGAACCTTCATCTTTAGAGGGAGAAGGAAGAGTGTAGGGGATAAACCTTCTGAGAGGACCGGCAAAGCCGTTAACCCGGCGAGCGAATAAGGGCCCATTAACTCTTTCCTTTTCGGACAACTTCGGACCAAATTTTGAGCATTTACATTCCATAGCCCCCCCTTTTTGTGGATTCAAACTTTTGCTTTGAGGGGTTCCATTTATCGCATCAGGCACGGTCACGACCAGGCTCTTGATTTTGATTTTGTATTTCTTTTTGTGAAGGAGATACAGTCGTTTGACGTTTGTGGGCTCCCTTTCGTATGCCTGCGGGGACACTGCCCTCTTCTCGTGCTCTGATCGATGCTCGAGGAAATGGATCCTACTTTTACCTTTGGGGTTTGAGTTTCAGTTTCTCATGCTCAACGTTTTAAGGGCGCCGACTGTCTCATTTGGTCGAAGAGAAAAGAATAAAGATTACAGCTTTCGGAGATCTTCTGGGTGGGGCCCCACCGTAGGTGATGCTACCGACTTTTTTGAATAAAATACATAATTTAGTACATGTTAGCTTCCTTCGAGCGAGCACAGGCCGACGTTGCCGGACAGGGATCTCCACGGTTCTGGCAAACCAAGACCCGGTGCCGACCAAGCCTTAATGGGCCATATCTTAACATGAAGGTTAGATGCAGGGACTTAACTACATGGTGAATGCCAGGCATTGACATTTTGAATTTTCCATATTTTTAGTGGTTTTCAATATTTCTTTATTTTTGATGTTTTTTATCTTTTCATCATTTTTTTTGTGCTAAGGGTAGTATTTCTTAAGATAAAGCCCATTCCAAGGGTGGGATAACTCGGTCCCTTCGGCGTTGACTAGCTTGTAGGCGTTGCCAGGGTACACGGCTTGAATTACAAATGGTCCTTCCCAATTGGGTTGGAGCTTAGAACACGGCCCTCCAGGTTTGACAAAAATTCTTTTTACGACCATCTCACCGACTTTGAATTTTCCCTCAACGACTTTCTTTTGGTAAAAGCGAGCGAGTCTATTTTGATACACACGCGCGTGTTCGGCAGCGGCCAGCCGCTTCTCATCCAAGAGTTCCAACTAGGCGAGGAGTGAATTACGACGATCGTCGAGGGGAAATTCCTCGTCCAATTGTACCCTGAGAGAAGGGATCAGAGTCTCGTACGGGACTAACACTTCCATACCATAAGTAAGGGCAAATGGAGTCTGCCCGGTGGGGGTACAGATTGAAGTGTGATAGGCCCATAGGGCTTCGATAAATTTTTCTGGCCAGTCTGAAAACTTACTAGACTCGCAGGTTTTTTTGATGATTTTGAGCAATGTTTTATTGGTGGCCTCCGCTTGGCCGTTACCTTGTGGGTAATAAGGCGATGAATGATGCAATGCAATTGCGTACCTTTTGCAGAGGTCCTGTTGGTCCTGAGAAATGAACTGTGGCCCATTGTCGGTGACGATTGTGCTTGGGACGCCGAATCTAGCGAGGATGTTCTTCATGATGAACTTGCAGACTGTTGACGCCTTGATTTCCGCGTAAGCTTCAGCTTCGGCCCATTTGGTGAAGTATTCTGTCGCAGTAAGGGTGAAGATTTCTGCTTGGTGAGGGAATTGGGATCACCTAGGGGACCAATGATGTCGAATGCCCACATGGAGAAAGGCCACGGGGAGGATATTGGATGAAGTGAGGAAGATGGTGAATGAATTTTATCGGCGTGAAGTTGACACTTGACACACCTACGGACATAGACAACACAATCCTCTTCCATAGTGGGCCAGTAAAAGCCTTGCCGAATGATCTTCTTGGCGAGCATCTGACTATTCACGTGGCCACCGCACACACCCGAGTGCGTCTCCTCTACACATTTCCAAACCTCATCGTCACCAAGACATCTTAACAGAATACTAGTAAGGCTCCTCCTATAGAGTAGACCTCCAATCAAAGTATATTTCTGAGCCACCCTTCTTATGGCTTTCTTGTCCTCTGTGGTGGCCCCTTCAGGATAAGACTGATCTTGGCAGTATTTGACGATTTCATAGAACCATGGTTTCTCTTCATCAGCCAGTTCTTCTTCAGCCTCTGCCAACATGATTTCCCTCTTTTCAAGGATATCTTCCTGCAGGATCTTCCTTGCTATCCTATCTTTGATATTTACGTAGGAAGCATCATCGATTGCAGGGGCGTGAAGTTTGTAGATGGAAATGGACTCAAACCATCTTCCTAGAGGGAACCTTATGGATGATGCCAACGAGGCGAGGGCATCGGCGAGAATATTCTGATGACGAGGGACATGAACAAAGATCAGTTTGGTGAACAGTTTGGCAAAGGCAGCAGTGAGTTCTTGGTATGGCTTGAGTTTGGGATCGCGAGTGCGATATTTAGTGAGCACCTGGCGAAGGATGAGTTGACTATCACCTATGACTCGTAACTTAGTGATACGAAAAGAATGAGCGAGTTCTAGGCCAGCTAGAAGAGCTTCATATTCGGCTATATTGTTGGTAACTGGAAATTTGAGCTGGTATGCCAATGGGAATGTGAGGCCTTCAGGCGACAGCAGGGCGACGCCGATTCCTCTCCCTTGAGAATTCAGAGCTCCATCAAAATATAGCGTCCACATTGGCTCATCTGATTGGTTGACGGACATTAGTTCTTCATCTGGAAACTTTGATTGGACGGGATCGAACTTGGGAAGAGGATGGTGAGCGAGATGCTCGGCTATGGCATAGCCTTTAATCGCCTTTTGCTGGATGTAGGTGATGTCGAACTGAGAGAGAAAACTTTGCCAGCGTGCTAGCCTATCCGTAAGGACGGATTTCTCTAGAAGGAATTTGATAGGATTCATTCGAGTAATCAAGTGGACCTCATGAGCCAAGAAGTAGTGCTTCAATTTCTGCACTACCCAAACGAGGGCAGCACATGTTTTCTCCATGACGGTGTACTTCTGCTCACAGGGATTGAGAAGTTTGGACAAGTAATAGGTTGTCCGTTCCTTACCTTCTTCATCAGCTTGTGCGAGGACGGCTCCCACGGAGTCATCCAAGACTGAGACGTAAAGGATCAGAGGTTTTTCTGGTTTAGGTGGAATGAGAACGGGTGGACTAACCAGATATTCTTTCAACCCTTCAAAAGCTTTCTGACATTTAGAATTCTAGTGGAATTCTACTCCTGGCTTGGTCAACTCGTAGAGAGGCTTACACCTTTGTGAATGTTGGGACACAAATCAACGAATAAACTACAACCTCCCGATTAGACCTCGGACTTTCCTCAAATTCTTGGGAGGCGGCATATCCCTGATAGCCTTAGCTTTGTCGGGATCTATCTCGATCCCTCTTTTACTCATAATGAACCCCAGCAATTTACCCGATGACACACCAAACACACACTTTTTCGGGTTCATTTTCAATTGGAACTCCCTTGACCTCTGCAAGACCTTAGCCAAAACTTCTGGATGTTCCATCCTTGTCCTTGATTTCACCAATAAGTCATCCACATACACTTCCAGATATATGTGCATCATGTCATGAAATATGGCCATCATCGCTCTTTAGTAAGTAGCTCTAGCATTCTTTAATCCGAACGGCATGACCACGTAACAATATGTTCCCCAAGGGGTAGTGAATGACGTCTTTTCCTAATCCTCTTCTGCCAAACGAATTTGATTGTATCCTGAAAATCTATCTATGAATGAGAGGGTTTCGTAGCCTGCCGTGTTATCAATCAACACATCAATGTGAGGTAAGGGAAAATCGTCTTTTGGACACGCGCGGTTAAGGTCCCGGAAGTCGATACAAATCCTGACTTTCCCATCTTTCTTCATGACCGGGACAATGTTCGCCACCCATTGAGGATAAAGAACGACTCTAATGAACCTGGCTTTGTGGAGCTTATCGACCTCTTCTTTCATTTTCAAAGCCATCTGAGGGTGGAAATGCCTTAACCTTTGTTTTATCGAGACGGATCCTGGTTTTAGGGTTAAATGGTGTTCGACCAAGGTTGAATCTAGACCCGGCATATCCTCATAGCTCCATGCAAACGTGTCCTTATATTCCTTGAGAACCTCAATTAATGCCTCTTCTTCAGAGGGTGGTAGGTTGTCACTTATGAGAATGATCCTAGGGTCTTCCTCAGTTCCCAAGTTGACTTCTTTGGTGGATTCTTCTACGGCGGTTGACGGCTCGTCGAATCTCCTCATTCCACTAGCGTATGCGCCCGCCGCATCCTCATATTCTTCACCCTCATCTTCAGTGGGGCATTCTTCATCCGTGATCTCGTAGACTCCATACCCTTCATCAAATGCACAGTCACCCTCATATTATATTTCCGGTAGCTGGATGGGATTTTCTAACAACTGGGGGATGGCAGGAAGGGCCTGACACCTGGCGACTAAATCCAGAAGGAATCGACGAGGGATCTGCCTACCCTTGAATTTCTTCCTAGGTACTACCCTTGGCCTATCATTCCTAGATTGACTGATAATATTTACAGAAGAAGAGGAAGATGAAGAGGATGGTGTAGAATGTACAGGAGAAGACCCCTCAGAGGAGGGGTAGAAAAGGTCGCTCATCAGACCTTGGACGGGTGGTCTGCAGGGCGGTACACACCCGTGGGAGATGTAGGAGGTTTCCTCAACGAAGATGTGTTGTTGGGGAGTTTGAAAATTGACGTTTTTTTTTCGTTTTCATTTTTAATGACAAAGCAGTGAAAAGAGATTGGAGGAGAGAGGAAAGTGGTTATGGCTAGAGAATTGTGAGACTCATAGAGCAGATCATGGTTGAAGACCTGGCGCGGGTTGAGAAGCCCGCGTAGGTATGTAAGCAGAGAAGGGGATCTGGGAAGATCATCAGACAATTGTCTGGCCCAGGAAGAAGATATCAGCAAAGGCTGAGACGAGTGGATGGAGAAGATGGCGGCTAATGAGCCGTCGATGGCAATGTTGAGGACGGCTGAAGATCCGTCGATGACAGGGTCCTTCTGGTGAGGACGAGGATAGTTTGGAACCTTGGCAAGAGTGGTAATGTTCTCTGATATTTCGGAGATCAATGGTGGTCCTCCAAACTACGGAGACGAGAACATCCTTTCCAGTGCAACGGAAATGTCCCGTATGTCGAACCATTTGTTCCACTCGCATTCCGGATCTTTGATCTTGCCTCTTTTGGTGATCCTCGGACATTTTTCAGCCAAATATACAGCATGTGATCTCCCATATGCTTCTCGTGGGTAATCTCCCATCTGAACAACGGGCCCTCTGTTGAAGTGGTTTGATAGAGTCCATGTGAGGGGCTTCCAATCCGCCTTGAACGGTCCTTTGAAGCCTAGGCCAAACCTGCAGTTCGGCCTAATTTCTTTGGCGGTTTGAGCCTACCCTGTAACTGTGCGCCCAGACCTTTACCCTGTTGGTAGCTGATGTTCTTCATAATCTCCCACCCTTTGGAGTGAAAAGGGAGATATGATGTTGCGGTTGTCCTGACCGGCTCCTTTGGTGCTAGTGGAACGTGAGATGAATCACGTACGTCTAGTAGTGACAATATGGGCCTATGAGACGGCCAAACAGAGGGCAGAGAGGTGTTGATAACATTCACTGTGTGAAGGACAGGTGTACTGACCACTTTAATAATCCTCCCATTATAAGGAAACTTCAGGCACTGATGGTTGGTGGAAGGCACAGCGTCCATAGCTTCAATGTAGGGGCGACCCAGTATTGCCTTGAATGTGGGGTCCATGTCGAGGACATGGAATTCCGTGGGGACTGGCATAGGGCCTAGTTCTACCTTCAGAATAATCATCCCCTACGGCAACCTTTTGCTATTGTCATAAGCCGTGACCATGATCGAGGAAGGTCTTATTTGTTCCTCGTTGACCCTACACAACTGAAGGGTGTCCATGGAGATCACATTTATGGATGCACCCGTGTCCACAAGACACGGGTTTATGGATACCCCATTAATTTTTATTGAAATACACAGTGCATATTTTCGAGCTTCCTTGGGAGCGAGCTCGTAGTTGTGGAACATGATGGCCGGTTGTGTGTCCATTGGGGTCAGGACGGTAGAGATCTTTTCTACAGGGAGGTCCTCATTCACCATGACCCTTTGAAGGTACTCCATTAAGGCTGCTTGGTGGGATGTGGATCTTTGAAGTAGCTCTAGGATGGAGATCTGAGCAGGCGTCTTGTCCAAGTGTTTCAATAGATCATACTGTGTTCCAGGGATAGCTCTTTCTAGTTGTTCTCCATCATCCTTCTCTGGCTGAGATTGCTCAGGATTCTGACTATTGTGGGGGAAAACCCTGTGGAAAATCCTTCCACTCCGGAGCACCATTGCCTGCGGCTTTTGTACCTCTGTGGGGGTAGCAGTGGGTTTTAACAGGGATTTGAGGGGTAGTGGTGGAGGAATGGTTGATGAAGCAGGGGTGATGACGGGAGCAGGGATTCTGATGAGGGGTTTGTTAGGTGGAGGCATGGTGGAGGTAGAGGGGATATCGCGCGGATTATGAAGGATAAGGGGTCTGGAAGGTGGAGGTGGAGACGAAGTAGAAGTGGGTAGGGCTTGAAGCGGGTAATGATTTTGAGGTGGGTGATGGGTAATGAGTGGTTTTGAAGGCATTAGTGGTGATATGGTGGAGAAAGACGGGGTTATGTATGGTTGACGGATGATAAGGGGTTTAGAAGGCGTAGGGGTAAATGTGGTAGAGGTGGATAGTAAAGTGGGGGAGTGGGAGAAGATGAGAGGGTGTGAAGGCGTAGTGGAGAGTGTCGGTGGATAGGAGATCGGGGTGCGGATAAGAGGGCGTAATGGTAGTGGAAATGGTGAAGGTGATACTGACGCGGGTTGATGAGAGAGAGGTGCTACCCGGGCAAGGTGAGGGGGTTGCATGACGATAGGGTTGGAGGAAGAAAGAATAGAGGTACTTTCCGGGTGCCACACCTGCTCTCTCCCGACTTCCGGGAAGGAAGGAGATGGGGTTAACATGATGATTGGGCTGTTGGTGCTCCGGTAATGGATTCTGGATTATGCCCATGTTGGGCTGTTGTTGTGGGGCCTGCTGAGGCTGTTGTTGTTGTTGTGGTTGCTGCTGCTGCTGTTGTAACTACTGCTGTTGTAACTGTTGCTGTGGCCTATGAGGAGGTCTCCTAGCCTTGAGAGCGGCGACGTATCGTCTCATTTCATCCCAATCTATTTGATATTCATCATTCATATCGTGGATGTAATCTTTGAAATGGAAGCAGTAATCTACTGTGTGTCCTGGCTGCCTGTGGTAGACGCAGTATTTGGAGGTATCAACATTCGGGGGCCACACGGGCGTTTCTCTGGGTAGGGCGAGTTGGTTTGATGCCATGAGGGCATTAAAAATGTCTACTAAGGTTTCTGGCAATGGTGGATAGTAGGCTCTCTTGGGACCGACCGGCCTCCTTTGTTGCTGTTGGGGACCATAGTTCCCCGGGGGTAGAACTTGGTTGTACTGAAGCGGTGGTTGTTGTTGCTGAGGTTGTGGTTGTTGTTGCTGGGGTTGACGTAATGGAGGCATATTATCCTGGGGTGGATTATTTTGGGGTGGAGGACGAAGAGGGAAAGGACCTGGTTGGATGGGAAGTCGGGGCATTTGTGGAGGCCTTGGGTTGACTACATAGTTGGCATTGTTGACCGCACCCACTTGCTCATTTGTCACGACCCCTTCTGTGGCTCCGCCCGGGACACCAGCGCCTGTCTTTCTAACCACTTTGGGCTTCGATGACTCAAACATGTTCATAATGGGGGAGTCTTTTAACTGGGTTTGGATGTACCGGGCCCTTTCATAGAGTTCCTCCATTGTAGTAAGTTTATTCATGGCCAGGACATGTCTAAACTGTGGGGCTGCATTAGACACAATCATCTTCACTTGTTCGGGCTCAGAGAGGGTATCCCTTATTCTTTCCGCCAGAGACCTCCATCTATCAGCATAGCGGACAAAATCTTCGTCGGGCTTCATCTTTTCGGCCACTAGGTCGGTAATGGAGAGTGAGGGACCGACCCTATCCCTATATTTCTGCAAGAACCTTCTCTGGACTATTTCAAAATTCTCGGCCTCGCGGGGCTCCAAGGAATATGATGTGACACAATATGCAGCAATAGAAATTGATCCCTAGGACTTGATTCGCAATCACAACCACAAGATTGGGAGCAACTTGAGAGTCACCGACACACCGCGCACACACGTTTCCCGGGGTGACTCGGTGATGTCGAGTCGAGATTGTGGAGAAAGCCCCTGGCTGGCTAGAGGACCAGCACCGCTAAGGTTGTCCCTCTCGAGGAAATGAAGCCCACAAACAAGGGCGGCCGGGTGCCTTGGGGGCACTAGGTCACTCACTCACTATCATCCACGGTGACCACACAGGGGTTGGTGGCTCTGGGATCGGGCACTCTCTCACCGACCAGTAGATAAGTTTCACAGATATGAAATGAACAGGAGTAAATGAGCAAGGGTAGAGGCTCACCTGGCTGGTTGAGGAAACCAACCCCGGTCGGAGACGAGGGCGAGCGGGGAAGTGTGGGTCCCCGCACACTGCGCCGATGAAGCTTCAACCTGTTCTACTTAATACATCCACTACACCTCGCGCAGGAGGGTGACCTAGGGGAAGGGATGATCAAATACAATCAAACACTACCTCCATGCAGGGAGGGGCGGTAAGCCGGCCAGGCGGGGACGGGAGAATCGTCGCAGAACGGAAGAGGGAAGCCGAGGCTGTTTCAACGTGCAGGCTGTGATGGCTGACTGCCAGACGGTCCCGGGACTGTAGATCGAGTTCCAGGATTTTTCCGGAGGCGAGACCAGCGTGGGAATCTTTGTATCTAGTACGCGGATGACCCATAATTTTCACGATTTCTTCTGCTGCAGCTGCTGGTCCGGGTCGAGCTTCGAACAGGGTGGGAGATTCTGGCCGCAGGAACTACCTGATACGAACAGCGACTTGCAGAAGCTACCCCGGCTGCTCCTTTACACTGAATCACGAGCTGCCGGAGTTTCTGGAATCGTGACCGAGTCTACTTCGCTGCGAATCTAACGGCGAATCCGTCTGATGCTGGAGTGGACAAGGAGACTCCGACGAGTGGAGGTTGGTCGCTGCAGACTGTGGGAGGCAGACCCGACCAGCCGAGGGAGAAAAAACATAACTCTGGCCTCCGGATGCCGAATGCAGTTCTTCTTCTTGCTCCTGGTAGAGGACTGGAGGAGGAAGAAGTTTGTTGAAGGGCTCGTGGTCTGAATCTTCTGCTGTTTGGCGTGGTGCAGTGTCGAACCGGGTTCAGGTACTCTGCAGAGAGAGCCCCGTGTAGCCGGGGAAGAATGGGGCACCACGAACTGTAGCGACGTCGGAATGAGATGATTCCACCTCGCTTTGGAAGAAGACTTGCAGACCTTTCTGTTGATGTAGTCCACGCCCCCAGAAGTACCAGGATGGGGTCGTGGGCGATGCTGCAACTTGATGCTGATCTGCAGGTCTTCCCTGCACACGAGCTGAAGAGAGAGGGGTGGGGAAGATGGCTCTCTTGATGGAGGGTTGGGGTATAGGGGTGCCTTGGTGGTGATGGGGGCTATTGCGGGGTGGGAAGGATGGTGATGATGGGAAGGAAGGGGTGGAGCTGGCAGGGAGAAGGGGTGAGAGAGGGTGGCCGCGGTTGGTTGTGGTAGGGTGAGGGGTGGTCGGCCAAGGCAATGGTAGGAGGGGGGGAGGGGGTGAAGGGTTCGAACTTGGCTGGATGGGAAGGGGCAAGGGCGGTCTTGGGAGGTGGAGGAGTTGTCTAGGGGAGGGGAAGTGGCTCTTGGGAGATGGGAGATTGCTTGGGGAAGGGAGAGGGGCGCCTTGGAAGGTGGAGGGGTGCCTAGGGAAGATGAAGAGTTGCTTGGGGAGTGGGGGGAATTGAATGGGTATTAAGTGGCCTAGGGGAGGTGAAGGGGTGGAGGGTGAGGTGGGAGCTGAGGTGGCAGGGGGAGGGGAAGGTGAAGGGGCTAGTTCGCCCAAGGGAGGGGAGAGAGAGAGAGTGGGGTTCGCCCCCTAGAGAGAGAGGAAGAGAGAGCTAGTGAGAGAGAGAGAGAGGATCACTTAAGTGGAAATTTTCATCAATACTTCATTAACCTTCAAAAGAGGGATTGGGGTCCTATTTATAGGAAACCCACTTTTACATATAAGACCCTGACTTTTAACATACTAACAGATAACCAAGGAAGGGATGGGTGCGCCCATGGGCCTAGCCCAAAGAAATAGGCCCAATAGCAAGCACCATAGCCTAATGAGACTCGAACTTAGGGAAATGACTGGATAACCTAGGTACCAGACTCAAATAAAAGGCAAATTACATGATTATGACTCAAGTAAAAAGGAGAAAACAACAAGATGACCCAATGGTAAGCACTAAGGTCCAATCCAGAAGAAGGGCTGCTCCCTAGCTGCCTCCGGGAGGGAGAGAGGTGCCAAGCCAGAGGGAATCGTGAGTGATGCCCTCATCAATTCTCCCGGGCTGCGAAGAGCTCGACTCTGTCGAGTAAAGGCCCTCCCTGCTGCGGTACTGCTCTAGAAGATCGGGGTCCAGCTGCTGGAGATCCTCCCGGCTCACCCAGGCATCGTCTGAGGGTGGTCATCCCTTCCACCTGACCAGGTATCGCTCATATGCCTTGCTCCTTGTGTTGGTGACCTGTTCATCTAATATCCACTCCACTTTATCACGCTGGTTTCTCAAGTTGGGTGGAGCTCTCTGAAGTGTGGGGGCGCTCTCAAGGGGTGGAATAGGCTGGATCTCCTCACTGGGTGTCACCGTGGGGCCCTTGTAGGGTACCAGGTCAGCCACATTGAATGTGGGACTTACTCCGTATTCTTCAGGGAGGTCCAATACATAAGCATTGGTGCCAAGTCGTCTCAGCACCTGGAAGGGGCCGGCTCCACGAGACCTCAACTTAGAGGTATTCCCAGGGAATAGCCTCTCAGTTCTCCCCATCACAAAATCACCAACTTGGAATTCTTGGTGGCGGCGGTGGGAATCAGCTGACTTCTTGTAAATCTCATTGCTCTTGTGGATGTTTTTGCGAATATCTTCATGCAACTCTCTAAGGTGTTGTGCAAAAGACTCAGCAGTGATGGATACCCTAGCATGAGGGGGTAGGGGAATGAGATCTGTTGGCTTCCTGGGTTTGTAACCATGCATAGCTTCAAAAGGACTCTTGCCTATGGACCTATTGGTGGAATTATTGTATGCAAACTCGGCTTGAGGTAGAATGAGATCCCAATTTCCAGGGCGGTCCTCAACAAGGCACCGCAGGAGATTCCCTAGGCTCCGATTGATGACTTCGGTCTGGCCATCGGTTTGAGGGTGATAGGCCGTGGAAAATTTAAGCAGGGTCCCCATTAGATGCCAGAGGGTCTTCCAAAAGTAGCTGGTGAATTTGACGTCCCTATCTGAAATGATGGTTTTGGGCAAGCCATGGAGGCGGACCACCTCATCAAAGAACATACGGGCCACATGGGAGGCGTCAGAGGTTTTAGAACAGGGGATGAAGTGGGCCATTTTTGAGAATCTGTCCACTACCACAAAGATGGAGTCATGTTTTCTCTGGGTCCGAGGTAGTCCTAACACGAAGTCCATGCTCAGGTCCTGCCATGGCCGATCCGGGACGAGAAGAGGGGTGTATAGGCCCGTGTTCTGTTTAACTTGCTTAGCAGTCGCACATGTACGCCATTGCCCCACAATTTTGGCCACATCCCTTTTGAGGCTGGGCCAATGGAACTGTCCTTCAACCAAGGCAATGGTTTTGTGAACCCCAAAGTGCCCAGCCAGGCCTCCTGCATGTAATTCCCAGACTAATAAATCCCGCAGTGAAGTTCTAGGTATGCAGAGTCTATGTGATGGGGACATCAACGTCAGCCCACTCACATTGTGTTCGCATTTACGTCCTTTTATATTTGTATGTATACCCTTGTGATATATGGGTACACAATTGTAGGTCTTAGTGGGTTTATTTGCAAAAGGCCATTGGGTTTCTTTGCAAAAGTGCATGTAGGCCCTGCAGGGGCCCCCTCCCTCCTCCTTATTGGTCCACTTGGACTCCCGGGCCCAAGGGGGCTGGTCCATGGTCCAACCTTGGACTTGGACCTAGATTTAAATAAAGAAGACAATTCTAATTTGTCTTCTTAAAGGGGGGGGGGGGGGGGGGGGGCGAACCATATAGTTTATTAGGCTTTTAATGTGTTGTTCAAAGTTGTTCAAACCACATCCCAGCCCTTCAAGCCCCAGCCCTTGATCCAAGGTTCTAGAATAGATTAGACACCTAGCATATATAATGTTGTATTTTCATGAGAAAAGCAATGAAAAAATCAGAATTTTGTTGCAAGGCTTGAAGCTTGGTGCGCCCCTCTCTCTTCCCCTGCTGTTCTTCCATCCCCAACCCAAGATCTAGAGTGTATCTATCTCCCTTCATTCCCTCTCAACCTCCGGTGATCGTCTGTGCCGCCGCCGCCGCCGTTCGTGCCGCCTTCGAGCCGCCGTGGAATCGTCATCAAGTTTCTGTCTTGCTGGACAGAGGTGTAGTTCGTGAATTCCTGAAGCCGGCCACGAGTTCAGATCGATTTGAAATTTTGAGGGTTGGTTCCTATCTTCTAGCCCGTTCTCCACAAAACAAATTAGGTTTAAAATCCACTGTTTCATATTTTTACCTTTTCGTTCATCTCTCAATCTCAGATCTGTTCTGTCACTGTCTACAGTGACAGTAGCCCTGAGTTCTCCACCTTCGACCACCTTTTTGATTTTTGTTAGACCTCCCAATTTAACTGGGCGTTCTGTCCATCGTCCCCTAGCACCACAATTTTGCTTAAATTTTTATCATCCTTCTACCTATTTTTAAAAATTCATGTTCTACCAAAGCTACAGTGTTGT
Source organism: Amorphophallus konjac (assembly GCA_022559845.1). Classification (NCBI taxonomy): domain Eukaryota; kingdom Viridiplantae; phylum Streptophyta; class Magnoliopsida; order Alismatales; family Araceae; genus Amorphophallus; species Amorphophallus konjac. The sequence continues at coordinate 341,808,934 of CM040118.1, read as the reverse complement.
CAGCCCATTTCCAGATCCGACCTTTGTCCATTAAACAAATCACCGAAAATCATAGACACGTCCAAACGTGTCCAAACCAATTGTGCCGTCTTCCCAGCTCAATTTCCAACAACTTTGCTGACGAACACAACCCCAGATTCGAAAGTCTCCCTCACTGTCAAAGGAAATCAACAGGAAAGTTCTCTGCTGACCTGTGATTTCAGGAACTGTATAACAGGAGATTGAAAATTCCATAAGTCAAGATCCGAGCATATCCAGGCCAGATCTTTAGGCCTAGGTTGAATAACTTCAAGCTAGCTTTCCAACGGCGCCAGTCTCGTGTCGATCCGACATCGGGGCTGATCGCAGCGTCCATTCTCGCCGGAGCGCGCGCTGCAAAACAGCAACCACCAGTCCATGGACAGCAAACCCGACGGCTGCCGATCGGAACCGCCCGACCCTCGGGTGACGTTCCGGTGTGCCGCCGGCCCAGGGAACACTTCCCTAAGTAACCACACTACAGCGACGCCACCGGGTCCCACACGGCCCCTCCAGACAGCACGTGGGCCCCACGGTCGTGATCACGCGTGTAGCCGAATCAACACACGAAGCTGCCCGTCATCCCGAATTCGATCCTCCCGGGCCCCTGGTGTCGCCCTTTACCTCCCTGCGTGGAGTGGGCATATTTCCATTACTATAATATTCATGTATTAACTGTCCCGGGAGCACGAGTTCGGCCAGGCCCGTCGTCCCCACGCCGAGCGCGTGGAGGTATCGCATTCGCTCCCTTACTTGGCATTTTGCTTAATTTTCATATATACTTGCTTATGCCACTGCTAGAGAGCATGATAGGGTAATTAGCTCGCTTTCTATTTATATCACCGCTGCTGCGAGAGAGAGCGTTACTGTCCCGTGACCCGATCCGGGCACAAGTGAGAGCCGACCACCCTAGCTCACAGCCGGTTTCTCAACCGCGCACATCCGACGCTTCCCTCGTTAAGGGGTAGTCACGAGCTTGTCGTGTCCGTGGTCTCATCCCGCATCACTATGCCCTTTGAAGATGAATCCGTCCTCTAGGATAAAACCCTGGTGTTCCTGGGGCGAATGGGTGATTAGGATGGCATGGATATGTCCAAAATCGGGACAGTTTGGGTATTCTTCCTTAACTCGATCGAACCCTATTACTTCTACCTGAATGGTAGCTAGCAGGGAGATCCTCCTACTGAGTGCATCAGCAGCACGATTTTCACTTCCGGCCTTATGTTTGATCACAAATGTGTAGGCCTGGATGTACTCGACCCATCGGGCATGCCGGGCATTCAGTTTCTGCTGGGAGTTGAGGTATTTTAGGGCCTCATGGTCGGAGAATATGACAAATTCCTTGGGCAAGAGGTAGTGCCTCCAATGCCGGAGGGATTGCACCACAGCATAAAATTCCTTGTCGTAGGTGGAGTATTTCATCCTGGCATCACACAACTTCTCACTAAAGTAGGCTACAGGGTGTCCCTCTTGGCTGAGGATCCCGCCAATTCCTACCCCGGAGGCATCACAAGTCACCTCAAAGACCTTGGAGAAGTCAGGGAGGCATAGTACTGGGGCTTGGGTCATCCTCTCTTTGAGCTCCTGGAAGGCCCTAGAAGCCGACTTGGTCCATACAAAGGTCCCCTTTTTAAGGCAATCGGTGATAGGGGCTGTGACTGTGCTGAACCCACGGATGAATCTCCGGTAAAAGGTGGCCAATCCATGGAAACTCCTGACCTCATGGAGGGTGCGGGGCTCCGGCCAGTCAATGATAGCTCGGACCTTCTCGGGGTCCATGGATACTCCCTTAGTGGAAACCACATACCCAAGGAAAGTAATGGACTCAGTCAGAAAGTGGCACTTTCCTGGGTTGGCATAGAGACTCTCTTTCCTGAGGACAGTGCAGACTTGCCTAAGGTGGTTGAGGTGGGCCTCCCTAGTCTGACTGTAGATAAGGATGTCATCGAAATAGACCACTAGGAAGACTCCTATGTAAGGTCTAAGGACCTCCGTCATGAGACGCATGAAGGTACTCGGGGCATTTGAAAGCCCGAAAGGCATCACTAGCCATTCATAGAGCCCATCTTTGGTTTTAAAGGCAGTTTTCCATTCATCCCCGGGCCTTATCCTAACTTGGTGGTAGCCACTCTTAAGGTCTATTTTTGAAAAAATGGTGGCTCCAGCTAGCATGTCTAGCATATCATCAAGTCTAGGTATGGGGAACCTATATTTGACGGTGATCTTGTTGATGGCCCAACTATCGACACACATTCGCCAGGTCCCATCTTTCTTTGGTGTGAGGAGGGCGGGGACAGCACAGGGGCTTTTGCTAAGACGGAGGAAGCCCTTTCTAATGAGTTCCTCCACTTGCCTCCTCAGTTCAGCATGCTCAGTAGGGTTGAGGCGATAGTGGGGGAGGTTTGGGAGGGTGGCCCTTGGGACAAGGTCAATAGCATGTTGGACGTCCCTCATGGGTGGCAGTTGATCGGGGAGCTCCTCGGGGAACACATCCTTGAATTCTTCTAGGAGAGGGTGTATTTCCACAGGATGAGGGTTGGAGGTGGTGGGTTCCCCTAGGCATATGACTACAGTGTATACGGGTGTCCCGAGAGCTACCTCTTCCTCGAGTTCTTATCTAGTGATGAGGTGTAGGCCCTTGGTGGGGCTCTCATGGGTGGACGGTTGACTTGTTGGTTGGGTTGGGGGTGAGGGGACCCCTGGGTTTTGAGGTGGTGTAGGGAGAATTCCCTTGGAGGGTGGTTCCTTTCGGGGTGGGGAAGGGTTGAGGCGAATGGTCTTCCCCTCGTGTTCAAAGGTGCATGTGTTCGTTTTCCCATAGATGGTAGCATTAACATCATATATCTAAGGTCTCCCTAGTAGGATGCTTCCTATAGCCATAGGTATGATGTCACACCATATTTGTCCTTGGTAGGATGAAAAGGTGATGGGGATAAGACAACATGTGTTGATGGGTAGGGAGTGGTTGTTTATCCATGATACATGATATGGTTTGGGGTGGGGTGTTGGGGTAAGCCCTAGGAGCTTGATGGTGTCCGGGGACACGGCGTTGATACAACTCCCGTTGTCTAGGATGACCTTCCTAACATGGTCCCCGATTTTGATGAAGGTGTGAAAAATGGAAGTCCTCCGCCAGTCGTCCTCTTGAGGTTGGGTAAGGGTGCACCTTATCACCCCTAGGTGGGTGGAATGGGGGTCATCTTCTATACCTTCCTCAAAGAGTTGCTCCTCGTATTCCTCTTCCCACCCTAAAGCAGCCTCGTGTTCCTCAACAGTATTCTCATGGGTTTCCTGGGATGTGGTAGGTCCGCCCTCAATAACAAGGCTCGACAACCCCTTGGAAGGGCATTGGGAGGCTATGTGGCCATAACCATGGCACTGAAAACATTTAACCGTACTACTCCCTGGGGTCTTCCCTTTGGAGCCTTCCTCCCTTCGGGGAGGAGGGTTGGATGGAGTGGCCTTTGTGGGGGTAGGATTGGTTGGCTGGGGGTAGGGCCGAGTGGGGGTTCCCCCACTGGGAGGAGGTGTTCTCAACAGAGGAGGCAGGTTGGGACGGGGTCCCGGGCCCTTGGGGGGGGGGGGGAAACCTTGGGTTCCTAGAAAACCTTTCTACATCACGGGCTATTTGATAGGCAACCTCAAGGCTATGCGCTTCCCTCATGAAAAGCTCCCGTTTGATGTGGGGAAGGAGACCATTCCTAAACCGGGATAAAGTGACGACTGGTTCTTCGACGACACCACACCTTAAGAGATATGAGTCAAATTTCTCAACATACTCTTCCACGGTCTTTCCCTCTTGGGTAAGGCTTTGCCATTCATCAAGGAGAAGTTGGCTATAAGAGTTGGGAAGATATTTACTCCTAAGCTGGACTTTCATGTCCATCCAAGTGTCAATGGGTTCCTCACGCCTGATTCTCCTTTGGCTTTCTACCTTTAGCCAATAGGTCTTGGCTAGCTTAAGAAGGTGCATCTTGGCCAACCTAACCTTTCTCTCCTCGGACATGGGGTACCAATCAAAGTATTGGTCCATGCCATGCTCCCATTCTTTATAGGCACTAGGGTTATGAGACCCGTCAAAATTCGGGGCTTCCACTTTAATCATCCTTAAGAGGAAGTCATCCGGATCCTCTCGTGGTCGCCTCTCATGGTACCGAGGTTGTGGAGCTCTCTCTTGCTCACGATACCACTCATTCTCTAGGTCTTCCCTCTCATGTTCAACCCGCAGAAGAGGAGCCCTTTGGACATGATTCCTAGGTGGGGCCCTAGCTTCTTCTAATCTCTCTAATCGGATGGAAAAACCATTCATTTGCTCCGTGAGGGCTTGAATGGCAGCCTCAAGTCGATCCGTAGGAGCTTGGGGAGCTTCCCTAGGAATGTTTTGGTTGCCTTGGAAATTGGAATCCATGGGTGGATCGGAAGTAGAACGATCGGTCCGGTATATGGTACCCCTACGGGTGGACATGCACAAAGATAAGGTGACCGACACGGGATGGTAATGCAATTGCCCTAGGACCTAGGCTTGTAGAGACAAGTCTAAAACTTGCTCTGATACCACTTGATGTGACACAATATGCAGCAATAGAAATTGATCCCTAGGACTTGATTCGCAATCACAACCACAAGATTGGGAGCAACTTGAGAGTCGCCGACACACCGCGCGCACACGTTTCCCGGGGTGACTCGGTGATGCCGAGTCGAGATTGTGGAGAAAGCCCCTGGCTGGCTAGAGGACCAGCACCGCTAAGGTTGTCCCTCTCGAGGAAATGAAGCCCACAAACAAGGGCGGCCGGGTGCCTTGGGGGCACTAGGTCACTCACTCACTATCATCCACGGTGACCACACAGGGGTTGGTGGCTCTGGGATCGGGCACTCTCTCACCGACCAGTAGATAAGTTTCACAGATATGAAATGAACAGGAGTAAATGAGCAAGGGTAGAGGCTCACCTGGCTGGTTGAGGAAACCAACCCCGGTCGGAGACGAGGGCGAGCGGGGAAGTGTGGGTCCCCGCACACTGCGCCGATGAAGCTTCAACCTGTTCTACTTAATACATCCACTACACCTCGCGCAGGAGGGTGACCTAGGGGAAGGGATGATCAAATACAATCAAACACTACCTCCATGCAGGGAGGGGTGGTAAGCCGGCCAGGCGGGGACGGGAGAATAGTCGGAGAACGGAAGAGGGAAGTCGAGGCTGTTTCCACGTGCAGGCTGTGATGGCTGACTGCCAGACGGTCCCGGGACTGTAGATCGCGTTCCAGGATGTTGCCGGAGGCGAGACCAGCGTGGGAATCTTTGTATCTGGTACACGGATGACTCAGAATTTTCACGATTTCTTCTGCTGCAGCTGCTGGTCCGGGTCGAGCTTCGAACAGGGTGGCAAATTCTGGCCGCAGGAACTACCTGATACGAACAGCGACTTGCAGAAGCTACCCCGGCTGCTCCCAAACTCTTAATCATGAGCCGCCAGAGTTGCTGGAATCGTGACCGAGTCTACTTGGTAGTGAATCTGACGGGGAAGCTGTCTGATGCCGGAGTGGACAGGGAGACTCTGAAGAGTGGAGGTTGGTCGCTGCAGACTATGGGAGGCAGACCCGACCAGCCGAGGGAGAAAAAAGAGAACTCTGGCCTCCGGATGCCGAATGCAGTTCTTCTTCTTGCTCCTAGTAGAAGACTGGAGGAGGAAGAAGTTTGTTGAAGGACTCGTGGTCTGAATCTTCTGCTGTTTGGCGTGGTGCAGCGTCGAACCGGGTTCAGGTACTCTGCAGAGAGAGCCCCGTGTAGCCGGGGAAGAATGGGGCACCACGAACTGTAGAGACGTCGGAATGAGATGATTCCACCTCGCTTTGGAAGAAGACTTGCAGACCTTTCTGTCGATGTAGGCCACGTCCCCAGAAGTACCAGGATGGGTCGTGGGCGATGCTGCAACTCGATGCTGATCTGTAAGTCTTCCCTGCACACGAGCTGAAGAGAGAGGGGTGGGGAAGATGGCTCTCTTGATGGAGGGTTGGGGTATAGGGGTGCCTTGGTGGTGATGGGGGCTATTGCGGGGTGGGAAGGATGGTGATGAGGGGAAGGAAGGGGTGGAGCTGGCAGGGAGAAGGGGTGAGAGAGGGTGGCCGCGGTTGGTTGTGGTAGGGTGAGGGGTGGTCGGCCAAGGCAATGGTAGGAGGGGGGGGAGGGGGTGAAGGGTTCGAACTTGGCTGGATGGGAAGGGGAAAGGGCGGTCTTGGGAGGTGGAGGAGTTGTCTAGGGGAGGGGAAGGGGCTCTTGGGTGATGGGAGATTGCTTGGGGAAGGGAGAGGGGCGCCTTGGAAGGTGGAGGGGTGCCTAGGGAAGATGAAGAGTTGCTTGGGGAGTGGGGAGAATTGAATGGGTATTAAGTGGCCTAGGGGAGGTGAAGGGGTGGAGGGTAAGGTGGCAGCTGAGGTGGCAGGGGGAGGGGAAGGTGAAGGGGCTAGTTCGCCCAAGGGAGGGGAGAGAGAGAGTGGGGTTCGCCCCCTAGAGAGAGAGGAAGAGAGAGCTAGTGAGAGAGAGAGAGAGGATCACTTAAGTGGAAATTTTCATCAATACTTCATTAACCTTCAAAAGAGGGATTGGGGTCCTATTTATAGGAAACCCACTTTTACATATAAGACCCTGACTTTTAACATACTAACAGATAACCAAGGAAGGGGGGGTGCGCCCATGGGCCTAGCCCAAAGAAATAGGCCCAATAGCAAGCACCATAGCCTAATGAGACTCGAACTTAGGGAAATGACGGGATAACCTAGGTACCAGACTCAAATAAAAGGCAAATTACATGATTATGACTCAAGTAAAAAGGAGAAAACAACAAGATGACCCAATGGTAAGCACTAAGGTCCAATCCAGAAGAAGGGCTGCTCCCTAGCTGCCTCCGGGAGGGAGAGAGGTGCCAAGCTAGAGGGAATCGTGAGTGATGCCCTCATCAGAATAGAACCACTCAAGCTCGGGACCATCCAATGATCTCCGAAAGAGGTATGCCAGGGACCTCTGATCGTTTTACCAATAGGAGGATTCATACATGAAATCCTTGAGGTGAATGAAGGGGTTGCCGGTACCATTGTATCTGCGGTACGTGGGCATTTCGGAGGGAGGAAGATGAATGACGGGAAGGATTGGCAAAGCAACCTCCGGGGTGGCTTTCACGTCCACCATTCTTCTCAGATTTTGAAACTGCTCGTCCATGCGATTGAACCTATTGAGGAGCGATTGGGTGAGCTCCTCTGGAGGTGAAGGTGGCACTTGCCACTGGGGGAGAAACTGTCTCCCGGAGACTTGAGGGGGGAACCTCGAATGAGAGGGAGCTGTCAGACCGCCGACAATTGGCCCCGGCTGAAGCGGTATGTGGGGAACAACGGGAGTTTGAGATTGTGACGGGAACTGGAATGAGGGTGGTTGTTGGCTCGCTTGTCCTTGAAGCGAGGGAGACTGGATGGCTTGCGCCAATGAAGGAGATGGAATGGCCTACACGGACTCTTGGAGAGGTGCGATGGCCGGAGTTGATTCCTGGGGCGTGGGGGAAACAGATTTCCCCTTCAGAATGGCCTGGAAGGCCCGGAGCTGTTCAGAGGTAAGCTCCGTGTTGGCGAGGACGCCTAGTAAGGAAGAGATATCCTGTGGTGGGGACGTGTCCCCGGTAATAACCTGCACCTCATGCGAGGGCTCATGAGAAGGACCCGAGTCCATAGCATAGACTCGCGGGTCGGCTGACAAACCACGACTAGGGTGGTTCTCTTCAAAAGACTCGTGAGCCATGCTCACAGATTTCCCAGAACGCAAAAACATACACTAGCAAGTAGGTAGCAGAGATTATCAAACAAGTGGATGCCTTTACGCCCTTTTTGTGTTTTGATTTTGATGATTTTTTTATGCTTTTAGCGAGATCCGAAGTTCACACAAAATAGGGACCCTAGTTTATTTTTGTTTCACCGCCGTGTCAGCTAGGGTCTCTCGTCTCACCACGAATGGAATGACTAACTCCAGGGAACTTCAATGGTACAACCAACCCAGTGAACGAAGAGGAAATTCTTCGATGTCGGGGACTTACGGAGGTCCCAGTGGAGGAGATTCTAGTCCGTTGAGAGGAATTCTCAAGCGGAGAGTCCTTCCTTCACCGGGAAAGGGTGATCCTTAGAAAAAATGAAAAAGGATATAAAAGAGGGATGGATGTATGCAATGGAATGCTGACAAAGATATAGAGTAAGAAAACAACAGAAATAACAAACATATAATAAACACCCAGCCAATCAAAGTGATAGTGCTGCCGTGAGCACAACGGGGGCGCGCGAGGGCGGCAAGGTGGAGAGGCACGGACGGTGCCGAACTTGCAAGGGTAGCCAAAAGGAAGCAGTAGAGGTCCCACCATGATCGCCAATCTGTGAGCGACGTCACGCGGTTCGGGGAGCGAAGAGGACGCGGAGCGCGTGGGCTCCTCTTTGTTTGCTGCAACACAGAAATAAGAGAAGAGAGAAGGGGCCACCACGGGAGATTGCTCTGGCGGGGCGAGCGGGACACATGTAATATAGCAAGATATGGGGGTTAAACGGCCATAGCGGGAAGTGACTCGCCGCGGCCTCGGGGGGACGGGAATGGTGCAGAAATTAAATAGCAAGAATTGAAACAGCCATTAGGGAAGTGACTCTCCACGGCCTTGAGAATATGAGCAGATAAGAATATAACAGAATATAAGGAGAATATAAAGAGCGGGAATTTAAACGGCCATTGGGGAAGTGACTCGCCGCGGCCTCGAGAATATGAATAGATAAGAATATAACAGAATATAAAGAGAATATAAGAGCGAGAATTTAAACGGCCATTGGGGAAGTGACTCGCCGCGGCCTCGAGAATATGAATAGATAAGAATATAACATATAAGAACGGGAATTTAAACGGCCATTGGGGAAGTGACTCGCCGCGGCCTCGAGAATATGAGCAGAATATAACAGAATATAAAGAGAATATAAGAACAGGAATTTAAACGGCCATTGGGGAAGTGACTCGCCGCGGCCTTGAGAACAAAATGTGATCGCCAGGGGCCAAAAGACCCCAAAATAAAGAAAGTGATCGCGCCTACCTCAAGAGCGGGAGATGGCGGGTTGCTTCTTCGTCCCCCTTCGGCCGGCCGACGGAGAGGGCTTTCCTTGGGTACCCTTGCAAAACAATGACAAACAAGTAACGAGTGGATTAGAAAGATGAAGGTGTAGTATTCAAATCCTTGCGATAAAAATAACGAAATGATGGCAAGACATACACCTGGTTGGTGTTATCTTTTAAACCCCTCTCGGACTCGAGTAGGAGGAAAATAAGATGATGGATGCAAGAAGTATATAAGAAGAGGCGCCCTTATGAAGGGGGATAGAGGATGCGAGATGATGAATGCAAAAGAACTACAAAGAAAAGGAAAGGATTGGCTTATTGGATGTGCCGGTGGTGAAATCCGGCGGAGCTCCGGCAGCGTAGGGACGACGTAGAAGCGTGGTGGATGAAGACGACCTTCCTCTCGCGAGCATGGGCACCCGAGAAGCCGGCAGAACCTCCACCTACAAAAGACCCCACGGGTTAGAAATGACTCCGGTAGCCTCTGGGCTCCGGCAGCCTATCGGATCTCTTAGAAGCTCCTCCAGAACTGAGGGGGTGGGCCTCTATTTATAGGGCTCCGGAGGGTGGAGGCGTCCAGGACCCTGGACACCTCCATCAGGGCAAAAAAGATATTTTATTCTATTTTTATTCATTTTTTTTGAATATTTTCATGGAGGTGTTCAGGGTCCTGGACGCCTCCATAAGTCCCACCGAACTCCACCGAAAGTCGCACGCGGTTTAACACAACGCGTGGTTTTGGAGCGGCGACCCGTGATTTGGAAATGGGCGCGTCCAGACGGCTGGACGTCTCCACAATTTGGATTCTTTCACACACGAAAAACCGTCGTTCGGTGGGTGGCGCCCCATGAGTGAGTTGATGGAGGCGTCCAGGTGCCTGGACGCCTCCAAGAAAATATATTATTATTTTTTTATGTTTTGTCTTTTATGCCAACTGGCATTTTATATTTTTTTATATTTGTTTTTATGGAGGCATCCAGGGGCCTGGATGCCTCCATTAATATATTATTTTTTATTTGGTTTTGGGCTTTGAAAAATAAATTAAAAGAATGGGGGCGTCCAGGGGCCTGGACGCCCCCATAAAGACCCACCCGGGTCCTCAGTTCAGGCGTTGGCGGCTGCCCGGCAGACACCCTTCCTGGTTTCGGAACCTCTGATGCGTCCGACTGGTGTTGATGCCGTCCGAATGCCGTGACGAGACGATTCCTGATGCTGAGAAGGGCGGAAGAAGACTCAAGAAAAGGAAGCACTCGAGCGATTCAAAATGCGTAAGCCGTCGCGGGGCGTCGTATAGTAATATGAGACTTTCTCAGGAGACGTCAGGAATGACGTGTCTACAAGACCGAGAGTAGGAGAGAGGAGGGTGGAGGCGAGAGCTGAGAGAGACTTTACTTATACCCCTCCACCCTTACACCTGTACTCAGATATTCATTAGTATACGTATGAAATTGAAATTTTTGTTACCTGAGTTACTTTGAGCACTTGTGGACCTTGTGTACTCACCTTTGCTTCCTCTTTCTTTTTTCGTTCTTGTTCGTTCGTTCTTGCCCTATGTCTGCAATTCACACTTAAATAAACAGATTAATCCATCTGTCCGGCTTGGCCCCTTGCTCAATAAGCAAGGGATCGTCTCTTCTTTGACCTTGTTGACGGCTCAAGGGGCCAAGCCTCTAATCAATAAAGGCGGATAATAAAAATATATAAGGAAATGCAACATGCAAGCAAGCAAATGTTAACTTTAAAATAAAAGATGTTCACACGGAGATGCAATCAAGCATATGAGATGAGCAGCATGCTTGCTTTTTTGTTATTTTTCTTTTCTTTTTTTTTATTTTTTTGAAAATGACGCCCTCGCAAACGGGCGCTAATTATGAAATTGACGCTGAAGTGAAAGGCATTTATTTAGAAAAAATATTTTTTATTATTTTTATCATGAAAAATGACGACATACGCAGAGCCGTGAATTTGTTAAATGACGCCTCTTCAAAAGGGCGTGAATTTAAAAGATCATTTTTATTTTTATTGTTTTTTTATTTTTGCTTTTTTTTTTATTTTTGCTTTTGAAAATGACGACCTTAGAGAAGTCACGGATCATGAAAAAGACGCCTTCCAGGGGGGCGTTATTTTTAAGAAAAACCATTTTTCCTTTAAATGGGACTGGACACAGCATGGCCTTAAACCTTACACAATCACCATCTTGAATTCATTAATCTTTCTTTAAAGGTTTAACAAAGGGTCAACGTGCTTAAGTACTTATGCTTTTACTCATATTCTCTTACGGCCCATCCTTCTTAGTCGGTCTTCACCGTGCTTTGAGCTTATAACCCACCATGGAGGGAGAAGAGAAGAATAAGTTAAGGAAGCTCATGGGAGGTTTTCGGGAATGGGGAAACTTTCCTTCCCTGTCCTAATACCCGTTGGGATTCGATCTTCGGCTTAGGGAAATTTTGTTGCTCTTTTTGCCCTTATTTATACATGCTTACGACCTGGGTTTTCCCTGCGGGGACTTTGCCCTCTTGACATGCTTTTCTTTGTTTCGACTTTCTTTTTTTCCTTTTTCTTTAAACAGATAGAGACCTAATTGTACTTGGGCTTTAAGCTTCTGTTCCCTTTTGGGCCCTGACTTCCACCTACTAGGGCGGCGGACATGTTTGGTCGGTATTCCTTGACTCGTACTCCCTCTCGTGAGCCGAAGGGGAGAGAATAGGTAAGGTTTGTACACTCTTAGTTTGGATCTGACTTTCTTCGAATTCCGAGCTGCTCGAGTTTAAAAGTAAAGAGTGTAGTGTGTGCGGGAGTTGACCCCAAAGTTTAAACCATCAAGACTGAAGAATGAATTAAAGATTTTGATTTTTCGGGCTTGCGGCCCATGTACTGTACCAGTCTACGATGATTTTTGATTTTTTTCTTTTTTTTTTCTGATTTTTTTTCTTAGGGGTAGTATTTCTTCAAATAAAGACCATTCCAGGGGTGAGCCAGCTCTTCACCTTCAGCATTAATTAATTTGTAAGCGTTGCCAGGATAAACATCTTTTATGACGAAGGGCCCTTCCCAGTTAGGTTGAAGCTTTGAACGAAGTCCTCTGGGTTTTACGAAGATTCTTTTAATTACCATTTCACCAATTTTGAATTTTCTCTCGATTACTTTCTTTTGGTAAAAACGTGAAAGCCTATTTTGATAAATACGCGCATGTTCGGCGGCGACCAGACGCTTCTCATCTAGGAGTTCTAACTGAGCAAGGAGAGATTCGCGACGCTCATCAATGGGGAGCTCCTTGTCCAATTGTACTCGTAGAGAAGAGATAAGAATCTCGTAAGGGACTACCGCCTCCATTCCATAAGTGAGGGCGAAAGGGGTTTACCCCGTAGGGGTACGAATGGAAGTGCGATAGGCCCAAAGAGCTTCAACTAGTTTTTCTGGCCAATCCACAAATTTAGTAGCCTCACATGTTTTCTTAATAATCTTAATCAAAGTTTTGTTAGTTGCCTCTGCTTGACCATTGCCCTGCGGATAATAAGGAGATGAATGATGCAATGTAATGTTATACCTGTTGCAGAGGTCCTGAAGCTCCTGAGAGATGAATTGTGACCCATTGTCGCTGACGATGGTACTTGGGATGTCGAACCTTGCGATGATATTCTTCATTATAAATTTACAGATGGTTGACGTTTTTATCTCCACGTAAGCTTCCGCTTCCACCCACTTGGTGAAGTACTCCGTCGCCGTGAGTATGAATGACTTTGATTTTATGAGGAGGGTCGGATCACCAAGAGGTCCAATGATATCGAAAGTCCACATGGAGAAAGGCCATGGGGAAGATATAGGATGGAGTGAAGAAGCATGAGAATGAATTTTGTCAGCGTGCAGTTGACACTTAACACACCTTCGAACATAGATGGAGCAGTCCTCTTCTAGAGTAGGTCAATAGAAACCTAGCCTAAGGATTTTCTTAGCAAGCATCTGGCTATTGACATGACTACCACACACTCCAAAATGCGCTTCTTCCACGACCTTCCAAGATTCATCATCATCAAGGCATCTTAGCAAAACACCGGTAAGATCTCTTCTATAAAGCACACCTCCAACCAAAGTATATCGCTGAGCAACTCTTCGAATGGCTTTCTTTTCTTTGGCCGTGGCCTCTTCGGGATAGGATTGATCTTGGTAATACTTAGCAATCTCGTAATACCACAGCTTTTCTTCATCGTCCAGTTCTTCCTCTAAATCCAATAGCATGACCTCCTTATTCTCAATGATTCCACCTTGCTTAACCTTCCTAAGCACCTCCTCCTTAACACTAAGGAAAGCTGGATCCTTAATAGCTGGAGTGAGCCGCTTGTGAATAATGCTTTCGGGAAGGAAAACCAAGGAAGATGCAAGAGAAGCGAGAGCATCAGCTAGAATGTTATGTTCGCGAGGAATGTGAACAAAGATTAATTTAGTAAAAAGCTTGGTATAAGCAGAAGTCAATTCTTGATAGGGTTTGAGTTTAGGATTGAGCGTGCGGCACTTGGTGAGCACTTGGCGAAGAATAAGCTGACTATCACCTACAATTCGCAAATGGGTAACACCAAATTGATGAGCGGCCTCTAGTCCGGCCAGAAGAGCCTCATACTCAGCTATGTTATTAGTAACTGGAAATGCAAGCTGAGAGGCGAGTGGAATAGTGATACCCTCCGGTGATAGAAGAACAATGCCAATCCCTTTTCCTTTTGAATTCAAAGCTCCATCAAAATGTAACGTCCACATCGAATCGGATTGATTGACAGACATTAGTTCCTCATCTGGAAACTCTGAGTGAACAAGGTCAAATCTAGGGAGAGGGTGATGAGTAAGATGTTCTGCTATGGCATAGCCTTTAATCACTTTTTGCTGAATATAGATAATATCGAATTGAGAGAGGAAGCTTTGCCATCGTGCTAATCAGTCGGTGAGGACATATTTTTCAAGAAGGAATTTGATTGGATTCATACGGGTGATGAGATAAACTTCGTGAGCTAAGAAATAATGCTTGAGTTTCTGAACTACCCAGACTAAAGTATCACAAGTCTTTTCTATAGCTGAGTACCTCTACTCACAGGGGTTGAGAAGCTTTGATAAATAATAGGCTGCCCTTTCTTTTCCTTCTTCGTCAACTTGGGCTAAGACAGCGCCTACAGAGTCATCCAGGACGGAAATGTAAAGAACAAGCGATTTGCCTGGAACTGGCGGCCTCAGGACAGGAGGATTTGAGAGATAATCCTTCAATCCGTCAAAAGCTGTTTGACATTTGTCATCCCAAATAAACTTGACTCCCGGCTTAGTAAGCTCGTAGAACGGCCTACATCTTTGTGAATGCTGGGAGACAAATCGGCGAATAAATTGCAACCTCCCGATCAATCCTCGAACTTCTTTCAAATTCATGGGAGGAGGCATTTCTCTTATAGCCTTCGCCTTGTTGGGATCAATCTCAATACCCCTCTTACTTATGATGAATCCAAGCAACTTCCCTGATGAAACACCAAACACGCACTTCTTGGGATTCATTTTCAGCTGATACTCCCGTGCTCTTTGCAAGACTTTAGTCAGAACCCCGGGATGCTCAATCCTTGTTCTTGATTTCACTACCAGATCATCAACGTACACCTCAATGTAAATGTGGATCATATCATGAAAAATTACTATCATAGCCCTTTGATAGGTGGCTCCAGCATTCTTAAGTCCAAAGGGCATGACCACATAGCAATAAGTTCCCCATGGTGTAGTGAATGATGTTTTCTCTTGATCCTCCTCAGCCAGACGAATCTGATTGTAACCTAAAAAGCCATCCATGAAGGAGAGAGTCGCATATCCTGCCGTATTGTCAATTAAAACATCAATATGAGGGAGGGGGAAGTCATCTTTAGGACACGCGCGGTTGAGGTCCCAAAAGTCTATACAAATCTGCACTTTTCCATCTTTCTTCATGACTGGGACGATGTTAGCCACCCAATTGGGATAGATGACAACTCTGATGAATCTAGCATTATGAAGCTTATCGACCTCTTCTTTCATTTTTAATGCCATATTAGGGTGGAAACGTCTCAACCGCTGTTTAACCGGAATGGACCCTGGCTTAAGTGTAAGTCGATGTTCAACAAGCGCCGGGTCTAGTCCTGGCATATCTTCATAACTCCATGCGAACGTGTCCTTATATTCTTGAAAAATCGAAATAAGTGCCTATTCTTCGGAGGGCGGCAAGTTCTTACTAATGAGGACAATCCTAGGGTCTTCTCCAGTACCCAGATTTATTTCTTTGGTAGGTTCTTCTACTGAGGCTGATGGTTCATCAAATCTCCTCATGCCACTGGCAAAAGCATCAGCCTCGTCCTCATATTCTTCATAACCTTCCTCCCCCTCTTAAATAGGGTCTTCATCATTCATTATCTCATAAACACCAAAATCTTCATAAAAAACACAAGTATCCTCATACTCTACTTCCGACAGGATAATCGGATTCTCCACGAATTCCAGAAAAGCTAAGCATGCCCGGCATCTTCTAGCTAATTCCAACAAGAATCTACGGGGAATCTGCTTACCCTTGGATTTCTTATGCGAAGCTACCCCATGAGTCTTAAAATTAGAAGTGTAAGAACAACTAACCTGATCACTAGAATTTGACAAAGATGAAGGAGGTGAGGAAAAGATGGGTACAGAAGGAGATATAGATGAAGACCCCTCACCGGAGGGGTAGGGAAGGTCCCCTAATGAATCCTGGAAGAGAAACCCTGGGTCGGGACACACTCAGGAAGAAGATAAGAGGTCTCCTCAATGGAGATGAAAGATTGGAAAATTTGAATTTTGGCATTTTTTTTTCGTTTTCATTTTCAAGAAGGCGGCAATGAGAGGGAAGAATAGGAGGTGGTGTTAAGGTTGACAGATTGATGAAATGATAACCCACGCGGGGGTGTGATGGAAAGTTTAGAGAATTGCTCGAGGAGCAAGGGAGGAATTAATGGAGAAGCCGGAAATGAATTTGGATAAAAAGTTATTAAGACCACGGGTGGTCTAGGGATGTCTGAGCAAAACATTTTATTAAACAAACGGACCAAAGCCGTTGGATGAATGGTCTTGACAAAGAAGAGGCCGGCCCACAGCCTGTCTATGTTGAAGCCCTCCTCAAATGGGACATCGGGCACTCCAGTATCTGTATAATCACTTAACAACTGCCTCTTGTCTGTAATTACTACTGGCTTCTCAATTAGCTGATGAATCAACGGCGGCCATTCTGGATCAGTCGGCATAAACAGTCGGCTCAAAGCAATGGTAATGTCATTCATATCAAACCATCTATACCAGTGACATTCGGGGTCATCCATTTTTCTTCTCTTATTTGGCCGCAAGGATTCCAGGGCCTTGTAAGTAGCTAATGGGGCTATGTGAAGAGCAAACTACCTTGCATGTACATCTTGACAATCCAGCATGGAAGTGATTAATGTAGTTTGCTGGCCATTTTGGATGCCACCCTTGATGAAGTGCGTTTGCAAAGTCCATGTAAGAGGTTGGCGATCTGTTTTAAGTGTAGAAGTCATGACAACCCATGGCTGATCTTCATCCTTGTCTTTACTTGGCCCTTTGTATCCTAGGCCACCCTGGGGAATTCTCTTTTGGTGCCTGATTGGCTTAACTCGGCCTTGGAGATTGACCCCCAAGCCTTTACCAGTTTTATACCCCATCTTTAATAAGATATTCCATCCTGGCGTGTTCATCATGTTCTTCTTTTTCTTTCCTTGGGGAGGCAGGGGTGTCATTAAAGGTGAAGCTGGTTTAGTGACTGGGGGTCTCAGCAGATCTCGCCGTGGGTCGGCAACATCCAATACTGAAAGCAAAGGCCTATTGGAAGGCCACATGGAAGGCACTGAAGTTGCTGAATGTATGTCTTCTGCTGGCAAAATGAGCATGCTAGTAACTTTGATAATGCGCCCTTTGTGTGGAAACTTTATGCATTGATGGTTCGTGGAGGGTACAACATCAAGTTCTTGAATATAAGGGTGACCCAAAATACCATTGAATGTCGGATCCATGTCTAAAATGTGGAAATCTGCTGTAACTGTGACTGGACCGAAACCGACTTTTAAGGTGACCATTCCCAATGGCGGCTTTTTGGTATTATCATAAGCTGTGACGGTAATTATAGATGGCCGGATTTGACTTTCTGGAATGCCGCACATCTTCAAGGTGCTTGGCGGCAGAACATTAATGGATGCCCCAGTATCAACCAAACATTACTTTATAGCTATCTTGTTGATATCAATAGTGATACACAATGCATATTTTCTAGCCGGCTGCGGAGCCAATTCATGTTCATAAGAAGTTATAGCCGGTTGATTGCTAGCCGGATTCAAAACTGTAGTGACTTGTTCAGTAGGAATGTCTTCATTGACCATTACTTTTTGCAAGTATTGTTTCAAGGCCAACTGATGGGTGGTCGATCTCTTAATCAATTCCAAAATAGAAATTCGGGCCGACGTTCTGTCCAAATGCTTCAATAAATCATATTTTGTGCCCGGTGCAGATTCTTGTTCCTGTTCTCCTTGTTCTTGTATCGGTTCCTGCTCCCGCTGGGGAAACACTCGGTGAAACATCCGTCCACTACGGAGCACCATGGTTCGGGGCGCCTCTGTCGGGCCTGGAGTGGGTAGAGGAGTGGAGGGGGTAGAGGGAATAGTGGTATTGGGTGCTGGATTGGTAGGGGGAGGGGTTCCTGCAGGGGGCCTCGCCAACTGGGGATTATCGGAAGGCAGAGGCGGAGGCCGGGTAACAAGGAGGGGCCTTGGAATCATGGTAGTGGTAGATGGGGGTGGAACAGGAGGTGCGACGGCTGCCGGCGAGCGGCGGATAAGAAGAGGTCTATTTGGTGGAGGGTTTTGGGGTGGAGGAGAATTCAGGGTCTGGCGTAAAAGAAGAGGCTGTAAAGGAGTGGTGGAATGTATAAGGGTACGTTGTGGCTGGGAAGGGGGTACAAGCTGAGGCCTTCTTATCAGTTGTGGCGGTTGTGATGGATTGGAATTTTGACTAATGGCCCCGATAGAGGCGTTTTCATTATGCCAAACCTACCCTCTCTCCACTTCTTGGGTTGAGGTGACAAGGTTTACTTGTTGATTCTGAACCGGGTGCTCTGGTAGCGGGTTATTAACAATCCCCATATTTGGCTGGGGTGCAAAAGCCTGTTGTTGCTGTGGAACCTATTGCTGACCTTGTTGTGGTTGCTGAACTGGTGGTTGACGGGGAGGCCTTCGAGCCTTTAAAGTAGCAATGACCCTCCTCAGCTCATCCCAATTTATATCACCTTGATCATTCATGTCATGTATGTAATCCTTAAAGTGAAAACAATGATCAATGTTATGCCCCGGCTGCCGATGGAAGACGCAATACCGGGAGGTGTTCGCATTTTGCGGCCATACTGCCCTTTCTTTAGGCAATGTGAGCAGGTTAGCAGCTATGAGGGCGTTAAAAATGTCTGACAAACTCTCAGGTAGCGGAGGGTATTGGGCTCTTCGTGGACCCATCGGCCTTCTTGGTTGTTGCGGTTGTTGTGGTGGATAATTGGCCGGGGGGGCACTTGGTGGTATTGGTTTTGTGGAGCAAAGGGGAGTTGTTGTTGTTGAGGAGGTGGAGGAGGCCTTAAGGTCTGAGGAGGGTCGTTATTTGGCTGGTGGACTTGATTTTGGAAGGCTTGCTGTTGTGGTGGCCTTGGGTTTGGAGGGTGGCGGAATAGAGTGGAATTGCCGAACGCGCTCACCTGCTCATTGATGAAAGTGCCTTCAGTAGTTGGGCCAATATTACCTATATGAACATTCTTCCTGATCACCTTTGGCCTTGGCTCGAACATGCCCATAATGGGCGAATCTTTCATTTGAGTTTGTATGTATCTAGCTCTTTCATAGAGCTCCTCCATAGTGCTCAACTTGTTCATGGCTAAAATATGACGGAACTGCGGAGTGGAGTTTGATATAATCATCTTCACTTGCTCTGTCTCCGACAGTGTGTCCTTTAATTTTTTGGCCATAGCTCTCCATCTATCAGCAAATAAAATGAAGTCCTCCTCGGGCTTCATCTTTTCGGCAACCAGGTCAGTAACAGACAAAGAGGGACCCACACGGTCCTTGTACTTCTACAGAAACTTTCGTTGAACTACATCAAAATCACCGGCATCTGCCGGCTCCAGGGAATAAAACCATTCTAGTGCCGGTCCATCCAAAGACCGCCTAAAGAGATAAGCCAGAGAAGTCTTGTTATCTTGCCAGAATGATGCCTCATATAAGAAATCTTTCACGTGGATGTGTGGATTACCCGTTCCATTGTACCGTTGGAGGTAGGTGAAAAGCTGGCATAGGGGGAAGCATAATTTCAGGAGCGACCTTGGATGCAGTAACCCTCTTAAGTTGTTCCTCCATACTAGCCATCTTTTGGAGGAGTATAGCATGGTTATCGGACTCGGCTGGGGCCGGATGAAAAGAGTATTGGTTTGTCATAGGCCTTCTCAAAATTTGATAAACAGGAGGCTGTTGAGGCCTAGCAATGGAGTGACTTACCGGTTGGGCCGGCATAGTCATAATAGGAGTTGATGGGCGCGAGGGCACCCTAGGTGCGACCGCTGGGTCGTTGGGAGAACTAGCAGAGTGGCCACCCATGGCCTGGGGAGGGTTAGACGACGGAACAGACTTCCCCTTTAAAACGGCCTACGCTGCCTGGCACTGGGAGTCATCCAGCTGAGCAAGAGCTTTGAGAAATTCGTTGAAATTGAAGGAAGGGGAAGCGTCCCCTGAAGTATTTTGAGTGGTAGGTTGAGTTTGGGAAGAAGGCTCAACCTCCAAAGAAGTGGTGTCCACCATGTGGACTTGGGTGGAATAGGAAATATAGTTTCCCTCGTAGTAGACAGGATCTTGAGAGGGAACCTCATAGAACGGGTCAGAGTGACCCTCCTCATAACCATCATAAGTATACCCGTAGTTGGCCATATTGATGATTTTACCTGAACACAATTTCATGCTTAAGGAGAAAGAAATGAATTTTTGACAATGAGATATAACCAAGAGATATCACTTTCTCAAGCAAAAGAGACACACAAGTTGTAATGAGCCCAAAATTTTAAGATTTTTCTTGGAGATTAGGGTGGGTTCAATATTAGATTCTCTCTTTTGAAGGTGGATCCTGGTTGAAATTTTGGGTATAATCTCCGGGTATCTAGATTTTTCTTTCTCCTTTCCAACGTATGGGTCAACTATACTCCGGGTACTTCAATGGTACAACCTGCCCGGTGTCCGTGAGGGAATCCACGGGTGCGAGGACTTACGGAGGCTTGGCTTAGGAATTTCCGGTCCAATGAGATGGAATGCTCAAAGGAGGGTCCTTCCTTCACCAATAGGGGTGTAGCTCTTAAAAAATGTGGGGAGAGGAGGTCTCTCAAACCGAATGCCCTGGATGCAATCTAATACAGGCAATATCAAGCAGGTGATATCAAAATAGATCAGACAAATAAACACCAACAAATAGTAGTTCTGTGGGCACAGAACAAAATGACGACCCAAACAAGGTCACTATATTAACAAACAGCGTCTGCATCGCAGTCGCTAATCGCTGTGAACAGTGCAAACAGGGAGCAATGAAAATAAAATAGCGCCTTGGAGTGAGGCGCTTTACCTGTGAAAAATGCCTCTGCGAAGGGGCGTCAAATGGTAGTAAACAGTGCTCGCAGTATAAAAATGATGATAATAAAATGACACCTTGCGGTAAGGCGATGAATCAGTGAAAGACGCTTCTGTGAAAGGCGTCAAATCGTGTAGTAAGTAACAGCGAGCAGACAAAAGACGCCTTGATGTGAGGCGTTAAATAACCAAACGAGGCCTCTGTAAAGGGGCGTTAAAACACAGTGAACAGTGATCAGGTAAAGGATAAATCGATAGTAATCAACGAAAATGACGCCTTGGTGAAAGGCGTTGAATGATGAAATGACGCCTCGGTAAGGGGCGTGAATTATAAAAATGACAAAAATATAGAAAAAAGATTGAAACAACGCCTCTGTCCGCGGTCGCCGTATGAAGAAATGACGGCAGCGGGGAGGGCACTATTCAGTTCAGAGAATCGAAAGCCCTGGTGACTGACAGAAATCAAATTTTCTCACTAAACAAAGATATTCAAAAATTGGCTAATCAATGGGAGGCGTGCACGTGGTGCGCAAGGGGAGGGTGCTACTTAGAGCACAGTGGAGGGGTACGCGAGGGTACCAAAAGAGGGGCACGCGAGGGCGCCAATAGGAGGGGTATGCGAGGGTACCAAAGGGAGTGTGCTATGTGGAGCACAAGGGAGGGGTACGCGAGGGTACCAAAGGAGGGACACGCGAGGGTGTCAATGGGAGTAGTACCTGAGGGTACCAAAGGAGGGGCACGCGAGGGTGCCAATGGGAGGGGTACGCGAGGGTACCAAAGGAGGGGCACGCGAGGGTGCCAATGGGAGGGGTAATCAAACTAAAAACAAAAGATGTCCCACCGTGATCGCCAATTTGTAGATTCTAATTAAAATAAGAAAAATCTACTTAATAAAAGTAAGTAAAAATATAAATGAAGGAATTAATGGGTGAGGGCATAAACAAGCACGTGGTGCTAATGAGGAGTGTGATCACTAGAGAGGTTACCTCAAGAAAAATAAAGTGATAGCATGTACCTTGTATTGAGCGGGTGAAATTGTGGACTTTTCCTTCCTCCTTCTACCGACCGGCCGATGAAGGGGGTTCTTAGCTTTGATTACCCTTGTAAGAACACACAAAACGAATGAAAAGAATGGATTAGCCAAAAGGGTGTAGTATCAATGCTCTAAAACTAAGAAATTGATCAAATGAAGCATGAACACACCTTAGGTGTTTTAATTTTTTAAAACCCCTTAAGAGGAGTAACAAAGGGTATGGAAGATATGAATGCAAAATATGCAAAGCAAGATGTATGATGCGAAGAACGTTTCTAGCAAAGAGCTAGAAAGAACAATGAATGATGATGAATGTTAACAAAACAAGAGAAAAAAAAATAATCTCCTCTCTGCTGTGCGTGCAGCAGTACTGGGAGAAAAACCAAAGAGATTGGTTGAACAGCAGCTGAAGACCGCCTGTGAAAGAGGATTAACACCAATCAGGAAGAGGATTCCTTGGAACGAAACCTGTAAAACAGAAACTCTCCTCTCCCTGTTAAAAAAAACTCATAGTGGTTCTTATTCTCTGTTATCATATTGTTCCTACATTCACTCCCCACGCGAGAGAAGAACAGCAGGGGTATTTATAGCCCAAAAATCCTTGTAATAATAGGATTAAAATAAGGTAATGGCCCTCCAATAAGAAACCCTCTTCCCAAATAAACACAAGGAGTAAAATGGGGAAGGGATCATTACTGGAAAGAAGCAAGCGAAAGGGAGATGAAAGTGAAAATGACGACCTCTAAAAGGGCGTCAATTGAAAATGACGACATCACCAAAGGCGTTAATTAAAATGACGACGTGCACTCGGCCATCAATTTTTGGATTTAATTATGGCAACAAATGACTTTCCTTATTAAAAAATCTGAAATGACGCCTGCTCGAACGGGCATTAAATAAGAAGCGCCCCTCAAGGGGACGTCAATTCTTTGATTTTTCATTTTGTGCAGGATTCGTAAAAATCCAGGAAACAATGCCTGTATGCACAGTCATCCATTTATGAATAAGCTCCCTTGGCTAGGCCGTCAATTAAATGACGCCCCTCTTTAAGGCATTAATTCCAATTATCAAAGAAAAATGCCAAGAAATTATAATAGAAAATAGAAAAACTTCATATTAAGCCAATATTGAAGTCCACTTTGGGACGTCACACGGTGACATGAGATTTACTCAACATAGCATCGATTTTAGCGTGTCTACAGTGGCCATGCAGATCCCAGCTAGCAGGGCCAATCGGCCCGACCTTGACTCCAGACTGCTCCGCCATGCCAAAGAACCCTAGGCACTCGATGCTGGGAAACTGGCGCTGGACACCAGTAGTCCTCTGAAAAGCTCAGGTAGCTGCAGAAAGTGGTGCCAAGCAGGCTGTCCCTGCCCATCAGAATGGCCCTCTCAAGCCGGTGGCAAGCTCCCGGAATCTGCGAGTCGCCCTCCTCCGCGCCAGGAGGGACATAGCTGCGGATGAACTCAAGCAGGTGGTGATCAAGGGGAAACTCCAATGGATAGCCCCCGCTCCGGTCATAACTATGTAAGTCGCCCGCCTCAATAATTCGAGCCACATCCACGGCCCCTGCTCCAGCTGTCCGCTCACCAATCGGACCCTCCGCCACGAGCAGATGGCCCCGGTCCAACTGCTCTATACCAGCCACGGTGATCACAGGTGCAACTAAAGGGCACATCGGTCGATCAGTCCGCTGCACCTAGTGATACTCCTCCCGAGCCAGCCGCCTCGGGACCCGGCCATCTCTGCCAAAGCATGCCATAGCTGCAAGACAAGGCACCCAGAAAAAGAGTTAGCATATAAGAAAATCCATATGTGCAACACAGCAAAATAAAGACATATGAAGCGTCAAAATACTACTACAACAACTCGGAAAGAGGATCTCACAGGCCGTACGCCCTCGTCTCCGCCTCCGACGCACGCCCCGTGGGGGCATTTGTTGTACCCAGACTACTTCCCAGCCAAAATGACAAGGAATAAGGGTTCGGGCATTTCCCTGAACACCTTCAAGGAACGGGCTACCTAGCCCTTTCTACAAGCCTAAAGGCCCCCACAAGGGTCCCGATCAACTCGCCGTGACGCGCGGCGGCACAAACAAGTGTTCGAGCTCAATCCCGGCCACTCTCATACGGGCTTTGCCTGCGTTCTATATGGCCGCCCGGGATCACCCGGGGGCGTCCTGACATTAAGCCACGCCACGTGGCATCCAGCAAAAGAGTCACGGGCCCACTCCAAGACTCTTCATTCAACCCTCCAAGGTCAAAGGGAGACCCGAGCAAGTCAACCACAGGCTTTGGAGGCCCGCATCATGTACGTACGGCTCACACACGTGTGTTCAGCATTTTTCCAGACACCTTGTGGGCGGATATGTTTCAACCCTTCTACACAAGACCACGGGCCAGCCCGTGGTACCAGTACGCTAGTTGGCTCCTACAACGACCCCCCAGCAAGTCGGGGCCACACCCGACCCACAGACACGTGGCAATAAGCCACCAAACTTAGCTCTCGGGCCAACCCGAGGCTACCCTGCCAACCCACCGTACAATGTGGCACGTAGCACGAGGTAAGGCCCATGGGCCCAGAATGCCTCCTTCCAACCCCTACAGACTTCTACCCTTGGCCTTAGGCCAAATCCAAGGCCCGTCGGCCACTTACACGGCTCGTTCGGCAACCCGGGGTGTGTCGGGCATTTACCCGAACACCTTCCGAGCGGCTACTCCGACTCAAGGAACAACGGCCCCATGGGCCCATGTCAGCCTCCCGAAGGTCATAGTCCATCAAAGGACGTCCCCATGTAGCATAAGAAGACCCCCCGGGGGCCATCCCCCGGGGTTACGGCCGGCCCGGGGCCAATTCGCCCCAAGGCTTGGCCGCGCCCCCGGGGAGGGCGAACTCCCCGGGGTGCCGCGCCCTCTCTCCAGCTCGGTGGTCCCACGACCCGACTCAGCCCCGGTTTGCTCAATTACGATCCTACAATGCAGTTCGTGTGCCGTACCAGTTCGAGGGGTCAAAGCACGGACGTGGAAGCACAAAGCGACAGCACGACGGGTTCGTCCTCAAGTCAACGCACACAAGTCTCCACAAGCCGCCACGTACCCTTGTACTTAGCCAAATTGGGAAAAAACCCAAAAATCAATTTTTATAGGGTGGGGACCAGCCCCCCTCTCTCTCCTTGCGAACCCGCCTAAACCCCCCCAGGGGGGGTTTACGCGGACCATCTAGGACCCCCTGGCTGGTCCGCATAAACCCCCATTCAACCAAAACAAAAAAATATATTTTTTCAAAAAGAAAAAAAGCCAACCCACCTAAACCCTTGGGGGTTTAGGCGGACCAGCCAGGGCCCCCTGGCTGCTCCGCGTAAACCTCTTTCCCTCCTCTCTCAGCCCGTAACCCAGTGCACTATTCCATTGGGTTTACGCGGACCAGCTCACCCCCCTTAGCTGGTCCGCGTAAACCCCCTTGTGACCCTTCACCTTCCCTATAAAAACCCCCTAGGGGGCAAGGCAAAGGCAATGCATGCATCTCCAAAGGATTCAAGGCAATTCAAGCGCTTCAACTCCAAGCAGCGAGCTAAGGAGAATTGTGTGTGGGTGACTTGTTCGGCGGTCTACTACGTCGGGGGTATGTCGTTCGCACTCCCCTCACGCCGTATGTAGCCGTCACACACGAGTCGACACCCACCATATGTGAGACGTTGTGATATGGGCAGACGTCCCCTCATGTCGGGATTCCCCCTCGCACGCCCGTCGATCGCAACCACACACGTGCCATGACGCCATGCTCACTCGTAGTCATGAGGCCACGTCCGAGCACTCAACTCGAGTCGCGATCGGCCCTCGCCCAGATATCAGATCGACGTATCCCCTAGTTATCCAGTCATAGGCCCCCCATTCGGCACCGTGGCTATGGCCCACGCCATGGGAGGACCCCTCTGTAAAATGCACATATGTGCATCCATCACGCATCAACCCGGGGACCGATTTGCACGTCGGAATTGTCCCGTGGCATGCGCCAGTTGTACTTTGGCCGTTACGGCTTTCCTGTAAAGAAATATACATCTCAGCACAACATTGCCGATTGGACGAGTGCTCTCGCACCCGCGTCCCAGCCTTCAACCTTCTATCCACATCCCTCGGCATCCGTGCCTAACACTCCAACCCCCAGTAAACACCCCTCGATCCAACACACACCCCTAGCTGCTGAATGCCCCCAGCCCTCCACCCATGGCTTCAGACATACATACAGACTTCTCTTCAGCATGGAACGAAGGTATTCAGATTCAATCCGATGTAAATAAACACCGGTTGCTTGCGGCCTGTGGGGAAAGACGTCCTATACATGATTCCCACAATCACCTACGCACTCGCACCCATGGAACCCCTTCTCTCCACTTGTCGCCCGATCGCCTAAGCCCACGTGCCGCGTCCTGGTGGCGCTTCCCCGGTCAAACCTTGGTTCCATGAGTGATTGTCGAGAGATCAACTGGCACGCCCGCATCTAGTCCGGTTAACCTTTATCCCGACACTTCCGTGCCATTTGACCCTTTCCAACTTTCTGTGAAAGGAGAGTGCCCGATACCGCCGTGAGAGGCATGCACCCGTGAGGAGGATACCCAAGATACATCAAACTCCTGTATTTTTCTTCCCCACTATATTCCTTCCCTCACCCCGGCTAATCGGCATAAAAACCCGCGCAACAATCAAATAGAAGACTAAAAGAAGCAGATCGAAGATAGGAATGCGTCGACGTTCAAATCAGTGGCATCCGGCTTCCCTCCGACCCAAGCATCAAAGAAGCTCATCTACATCCCTTTCTACCTATGGGGATCTATTTCTTCTACTCTTTTACATCTATTCCAGTGATTTACATTCGGTTTATGTGCATGTATTGATCAGATCTTTATTTCTTGAACTCTGACTCTGTGAGTGTGTCAAACCGTCTGCGAACAGTTGTGGTTTATTGTGCTGCGGAGTTGCAGCTCATGTGTGTGTGTTTAGATCGGTGGTGGATCGTGTAGGAGACGACATCTCCGTGTCTTTGGAGCGAAAGCTCCATGCGCTTCTATTCGAAGTGAGTGGATCCTCACCGTTTTGGTGAGGGGTGGACGTATGGAGTCCGTCGTGGTCCCAAACCACCTAAAAAATCTATCTCGCATCTTGTTTGAATGTGGTTTGTTTGTTTATCTTAATCATTTTGATCGTGTATGATCGGTAAGCTTGAGGGAACTTATTTCTTCAAAGCATTTAATTCGTTTGGTCATATTCCGTGTTGATAGTTAATTTCATTCCACTACATACTTTTAAAAACTACCATTGCACTTGGTGGGGACAATTCAACCCCCCTTCTTGTCCATACGTGCATCTAGGGACAACATGTAGGTTCTGGAATGTGCGACCATTTGTCTGGTCGCAATTCCTTTTATTTTATCTTTTAAGACCAATTTGCGCCTGGGTACACGGGTGCAGGTTTAAATAGGCGACAGGGCTCTGGTCGGCCATTTCCTTTAACGTTTTATGCTGTAACGCATTGCATTGATGCACTTGCAGACTCAAGGAACTTTTCATTTCCGATTATTATTGTTCATTAGGGGATGAACAGTGCTACTTTCTATCCTGATAGAATTTTGTAAAACTAAAGACTTGATAATGAAGAGAAAATTATGAGGAATCTAGAAACATGAATACTGTAATTTTTATACATTAGGTTTCATACTTATTAAATTTCAAAGATGGGTCAATTATTAAATCATGTTACAAGAAATAGCGACAGTGTCGCAGTCGCACATTAATTTGCGACTTAGCAGACGGTCGCCAAGTCAGATTTGGCACCCCTCTACATGGTCATTCCTTAATAAGCGATCGCTTATCTGGTCGCTCCTTCCTTTTCATTCAGTAACGATTCTAGACGTCCAATAATCACGTTTAAACATGCTATATATACAAGAAAAAAATCCCATGAAGGAATCTACATGCTCTAATGATCTAACATGATAGTTATTTAGAGTTTTGCTTGGGAGATTGCCTACCTTTTGATGTTTAACGGACAAAGACGACGAGAAGGAGAGATAGCAGGAAGAAGAAGAAGAAGCCTTGCTTCTTCACTGCAACAACAACAATAGCTGTAGCATGTTCAACAACGGCAGCAGAGGAAGAAGACGACTGCAGCAGCAGTAGCCCTCTAACGAAGAAAGAAGAAGAGGACACAGAACAAGGAGGAAGTCGGACGGCATCGACGCAGCACGAACCCACAGTAACAGCATGAGCGCGATGGCTCTGCCATCATCGTGGGAGTTTATATTTATCGGGAGATAATCCAAAAGTGGGTGCAAAGTTTTAATGGGACTTATACTTCCCACAATAATAATCCTAACAGGTCTCCAGTTTCCCTCGTTAATTCTTTCCCTGCCAAAACCTCTGCCGCCAATCCTTGTTCGATTATAGAAAACCCTCAGCCATTCGTACAACCTTCGAACGTGTATTAGGGTTTAAATCCAACGTGAGAAAGGTTTTCTATTTAAAGCCCATGCATATATGTATATATGTATATTTCTATATATCCTCAGCCCTTATGTATTTATTTATATATACATACCCTTAAGCCCAAATCGTAAGGCCCATTGGTTTCTTTATCATTTTGAGAATTCAAAAGCCCATTAAATATATGGTTTAGAGTTATGATGGGTTTTTGTTAATTAATAAGTTTAACATTTAAATCATTAGTAAGGCCCACTATCCATTTCTATTTTTCTTATATCAAAATTTTAGTCTTCATAATATTTCTATGACTAATATTATATGGTTGTTATATTCTTTATTTAAATTTCCTGGTTGCTATAATTACAGCCTTGTAGATGCCGACGCAATATGAAAGTTGTCTGGCTAAGACGCTGCCGGGAACAAATGTGACCTTCACTGAAGAGGATATGGTACTTTCTATAGTCAGCCATAATAGGCCACTTTACATGAGGGGGTAGCTGAATGGTCAACAGCTGAACAAAATTTTAATAGACCCTGGTACAGCCGTCAACATTCTTCCCTACAGAATTTACTAGAAGTATTACTTCGATGTGCACCTTCATAAAGCTGGAGATATGCGTATCGCAATCTTTAACCCAAAAGTTCGAAGTCCCAATGGGAGTGGCGGAGTTCACCCTCACCATGGCAGATTTCACCACGAGAGTGCAGTTTCATGTTATCAACTCTGGCACCTCGTACAAAGCATTGCTCGGCCACCCCTAGCTGAATGAAAATTTAGTGGTGCCACCTACATTGCACCAGTGCATCAAATATAATCAAGGTGGAAAAGAGGAAAGAATATTCGTTGACCTACATCCATTCGAGGTATTTGAGTGTCACCTGCTTGACTCCTCCTTGTACGTGGAACAACCACGGAAGACCCCCAAGATAATGGTTTCTGCCAAGGTAGCAAAAAGTATCTCTGGTGACGACTTGTTTTTCCCATCGCCGTCGGGATATGTGAGCCCCAGGGCAGTGTCACACACTGCTAGCATTGGGGACGTGGGCAAAGCTACACCTACTGCCACTTACCCTGAAGGAAATGAAGCCAAGGTTGACAAGCACTACGGCCACATCAAAATCCTCGAGGGTCTTGTCAAGCCGATATCTAGCCTCGACCATTCCACTGTCGAGCCTCTCAAAACGCTGGAGGTGGCCTAGCCTGAAGGCCCCACCAGTCTGTTCTATGTGGTTGAAGAACATGTTGCATAGGAGGATACTGACTGTCACCTCCCTAAAGACTTGGAGAATCCAACAGTCCCTATTCAAGGGCTAACATTCACGATAGACAAGGTGTCTAGAATGCTCATGAAGCAACGCATACCCTCTGGCCAACCTCACAAAGAAAAGGAAGCATTCAAAAGGCTTTGGTATCCTGCCAGCCTAGACAAGGAGCTAAGGCGTGTTTCCCAACACCTGGGGCTGGGCTTCACCCTTGAAGAATACTATTATAGTGGGCGCTATGAGGTGGACACTATCTCCACTTTCTTTTCAGCAAAAGGCAGTCCACCAGGGGCAACTTATGATGAATACCCGACAAAAGCTGGACATACCGGGTCACCTCGACCGGAAAGCCAAGAACCAGAAGCTATGACCTCTTACAGATGCTGGGAACAAGTTTATTATGAAGAAACGGCTTTACTAGCCAAATTTGATACGGCAATCAATAGTGAAGCCGAATACATCGAAGAAAACCTCTCCTGTAGCCCTCCCTTGGTGGTGATATCAACACCCCTCAGACCGATCAAAGAAGTTTCTGTTGCAATCGATCGAGTAATACCCGTCATCGAAGTTATGGCTAGAAAGGAGCGAGCCACCTCCACTAAAGACATGGCGATTCAAAGCAACATGAAGGCAGAATCGTCCCCATGCATTACGAAGCCGGAATATCGTCCCTCCGAGCCAACAATAAACAAACGCCAGCCCTTCAAAGATGCTAACACATCAATTGAAGTCAAAGCTGCAGAAGGCCCATTGGCAAAACAACTCACACTGCCGCCACCGGCTGAATTAGAAGCTTCTGAGGAGGCCGAGGGGCAACAAAATGACAAGGTCGAGCTACTTGAACTCGAAGATGATATTCCAGACTTCATTGACCTCCAACCGGCACCTCCAAAAATTGAAGACGGAGGCCAAGCCACAATCGATGAGTTAGTATAAGTCAACTTGGGAAGTGAGGATGATCCCATGCCAACCTTCCTCAATGCCCAGCTCTCCTCAGAAGAACAGAGGCTATACATCCAGTTGCTACAAGAATTCTGGGATTGCTTTGCCTGGAGCTACAAAGAGATGCTAGGACTCAGCCCTGCAGTTTCACAACATGAGTTGGCTATAAATCTCGAAGTGGAGCCAGTGAAGCAGCCGCCACGGCGCATGAGGCCGGAGCTCATCACCCAAATATGCAAAGAAGTTGACAAATGCATTGATGTTGGTTTTGTTGAAGAGAACCAATATACCACTTGGTTGGTCAATATTGTGCCCGTAAAGAAGAAAAATGGGTAGATCCGGATATGTGTAGACTTTTGAGATCTGAATAAGGCATGTTCAAAAGATGACTTTCCAGTGCCAACAACGGAAGTCATGATTGATGCTACAACCGGTCATGAGGCCTTGTCATTTATGGGCAGATCATCCGGTTACAATCAAATATGGATCGCGGATCATGATCGGGTCCATACCGCCATCCGAACCCCCAAGGGCATCTACCACTACATAAGAATTCCGTTCAGATTAAAGAACGTTGGCGCAACTTACCAGCGAGCAATGATCAGAATCTTTGATGAGCTGCTCTACCACAAGGTAGAATGCTATATAGATGACCTGGTAGTCAAGACCGGAAGGAAGGAAGACCATTTGCAGGACCTCCGAGTCATATTTCAGAGGCTCAAGCAATATGAATTAAAGATGAACCCCATGAAGTGCCCCTTCGGAGTGTCTACCGGCAATTTTTTGGGTTTCATTGTCAGATATCGTGGGATTGAAATATACCCCACCAAGATCAAAGCCATCCAGGAGCTACCTTCACCAAAGAACCTCTCCGATCTGAGATCCCTACAAGTCCGTCTGGCTTATATCCGATAGTTTATATCTAACTTTTCAGGTTAGTGTCACCCCTTTTACAAATTAATGTTGAATGATGTTCCCTTTTATTGGGATGAAGACTGTCAGATGGCTTTTGACAAGCTGAAGGATTATCTGAAAACTCCCCCTGTGCTTGGCGCACCAGTGAAAGGACGGCCACTGATTCTATACATAGCTGCCACACATTACTCTCTTGGGGCAATGTTAGCCCAAACTAATGAAGAAGGAAAAGAGCAAGCACTATATTATCTCAGTCGCAGGCTGGTCAGAATTGAGGAAAAATACACCTTCATTGAAAAGGTTTGCTTAGCCCTGGTCTTCGCGGTTAAAAAACTTTGGCACTATATGTTGTCGCATGATGTAAAGCTAATATCGAAAGCGGATCCACTGATGTACATACTATCCCAACCAGCACTAAAAGGCCGCTTAGGCAAATGGGCGGTTCTACTTATGGAGTTTGATATCTCCTATGTGCCGCAGAAGGCTGTCAAAGGCCAGGCCATCGCAGACTTCTTCGCCACACACCCTGTGCCTGAAGACTCCCTTCTAGTGACTGAACTCCTTAAAGCTGAGACCCTGGAGGTGAACCAAGTGTAGCCAACCTTATGGCAGTTGTATTTTGATGGTGCATCCATAATTGATACTCCAGCAACTAGGCATGTTAGAGTCAGAGCTGGTGCAGCCATAGTCCTGAGGTCCCCCGAAGGAGAGGTCATATACACCTGGAGAGGGGGATTTCCGCAGACCACCACAAAGGCAGCCCAACAAGACCCACAAGGTCCAACCAGGCGAGCCCGCCCGAGTGATAGCCCACAGGGCTCACTTAGGGAAGAAAAGCCTAATAAATAAGACTCGAGGAACTAACTCTCCCCGGCGGCCTTCTAGGCTCGGAGGGCCCGAGACAACGGTCAGGTCCCAAGGAAGGTCCGGCCTAAAGCCCTCTCCCCGTCCGAGAGAGATAGGCTCCAGCCGACCTATCCGACCCCACCTTCGCCGGGCCATGCCTATCGCTCGGACATGAGCTAGCATCCCCGAGGCTCGGTAAGGCCGGTTGATTATCCACATGAGCAGCCGTTCAGAGTCCCCCGCCAGCGGGAGAGTCAGGGGAGCCACCGGACTCGGAGGGGATAACGTTCCCACGATCAGGCTATGAAAGCCCCCGTTAAAGACGTAACTCCCGTCGGAAACCCCTCAGCTTACAGGACTCCTGAAGGCGGCGCACTATTTAAGCAACCTCCGGAAGAAAAAAGGAGAAACAAGGTATTCACACACCCTTAGCTCCTGAGCACGATTCGCTTCACCCTCTGGTGGAGAGGATTCTCGCGCATCAGCTCTCTCCTCCCCCCATTATTGCTTCCACCATAGATCTACTGACTTAGCCATCGGAGGGTTTTCCACCAGGGAGATCCCCTGGGCCCTCTGATACGTTTCCCTCTCTTGCAGATTCATCTTCTGGTGATCCACAGCCCGCTCAGGATCCAGCGCGAGATCTCGCCTCTTCATCTGGCGCCGTCTGTGGGAAATGCACGAAGAGCCAAGATGGTGAGAAAAAGCTCAGGGAGGAGATCCGCCAGTGGGGCAGGTAAGGCTGTGGCGGCGGCGGGAGGTGCCCCCTCTAGGGTCTCACAGAGCCCCCCCTCCAACGCCAGCATCCCCACCAACAGGCCACCCCCCCCGGCGGAGACAGGGGCACCCCTCGACGGTGGCGCCAACGCCTTCCAGGCCCTCAACGAAAAGATGGACGTCCTCGTGGAGCTCATGAGGGCCCAGGCGGCCAGGGACACAAGGTCACGCGCCCCGTCAGGAAGTCCCCCTCGAAGGAGTGTGACGCAGCACACCACCGGAGGCCGCTTCACCCTCCGCGGCCGACAGCTCCTCCGCAACGACGTCGGAGGACCCTTGCATGCTCCGCCTATGGAGCAAGAGGCTTCCTCCACGCCGAGGAAAGGGAAACAGGGGGCGAGGCCGCCGCGCCCGGGCACTAGTTCCCCGGGAGATCGCCAAGATGCCCCCCCCAGCCCCACGGTGCGACTGTAGCCAGAGCTGTCCCTCCGGCTGTGAGATTTTGAGAGACGGTTCACAGAGCAAGAGCGCGCCCTCCGCGCCCTGCAGAAGACCTCTCTCCCGGAGGACGAGGAGAAATCCCCTTTCTCCGAGTACATCTTGAAGGCAGAGGTCTCTCCCAGAGCCTCCATTCCAACCTTCAAACTCTACGACGGCCAGGGCGACCCAGCCGACCACTACGATAGCTTCGACACCCTGGTGACCCTTCATGGAATTCTGGATCCCATCAAATGCCGAGCTTTCGTGGCCACCCTGGTCCAAGGTGCTCAGGCATGGTTCCGGGCCCTCGCCCCTGGGTCCATTCGAGACTTCAGGCAATTCGGGCGAATTTTCAAGGAGAGTTTTGCCGATAGCGCCCCCCCAAGGTCAGTAGCGGGGCTCCTGGCTCTCAAACAGGCGCAAGGGGAGAGGCTCCGGACTTACGTCCACCGATTTAAATCGGAAGCCCTCAGGATCCCCCGCCTGGATGTAGGCTCAGCCACAACCGCACTGATCGGGGGCACCCGGGACGAGAATCTCTGCCGCGAGCTTATCCTCCACCCTCCCTCGACCCTTGCCGAGCTAGTGACTCTGGCACTGCGCCACGCCGAGTGCGAAGAAGTACTCAGCGCCTGCCGAGACGCAACCGGCTCGGGTCGGGAGGGGGACAAAAAGCGGACCTCCGAGCCAAACCCTGGCTCGAGTAAGAAGTGCGATCGAGAAGGAGAGCGCAAGAGAAAGTACGAGCGATACACCCCCTTGACCGTGTCAGTCTACGAGATCTATGAAGACATCAAAGACTCGGGACTTCTCCGCCAGCCCGAGCCAATGAGGTCGAAGAACCGCAAGCGGGACAAGCATTGCCTGTTCCACGGCGACCACGGGCACCACACCGGAGAATGCCATCAGCTCCAGGACGAGATCGAGCGCCTCATCCGTCAGGGGCACCTAGCCCGGTTCACGATCGGGCATAAAGAAGACCGAGACGCCGCAGAGGAGATCGACAACGCCCCCCGAGGGGTTCACATCAACGTCATCTCTGGAGGAGCGGCATCGGGCGGCGACACCAGCCGAGGGAGGAAACGTCATGCCGAGCGAGCTGGCCGAGCCTTAGAGCCCCCCAGAGGCCCGCCGGTGGAGCCCCAGGTCATAGTCTTCTCCGACCAAGACCTGGAAGGGCTGAGCACCCCGCATGATGATGCCCTCGTTATCTCGGCCACGATAAATCACTGTAATGTAGACAGGATTTTGGTTGATAATGGGAGCATCCCCGATGTATTATCTTATGACTGTTTTCTCAAGATGGGGGAAGACCCATCCAAGCTCCGCCCGATCCGAATGCCCCTTTGCGGGTTTAATGGCCTGGCCACCTACCCCGAGGGAGCCCTAA
This sequence comes from Amorphophallus konjac, assembly GCA_022559845.1. NCBI lineage: Eukaryota > Viridiplantae > Streptophyta > Magnoliopsida > Alismatales > Araceae > Amorphophallus > Amorphophallus konjac. Next base: position 341,774,066 of record CM040118.1, on the reverse strand, counting down.
GCCTGCCGGTCACTATCGGCACCCCACCCAAAACCGTTACGGTCATAGTAGACTTCATAGTGATTAAAGGTATGATAGCGTACAACGCCATTTTCGGCACCAAAAAATGAAGTTTCCCACCAAAAAATGAAGTTTCCCACCAAAAATGGGTTGGGGGAAGTCCGAGGTAACCAGGCCACGGCTAGAAGGTGCTACAACATCTCGGTGGAAGCCTCAAGGCGGGACGGGAAGGATAAGGGCCCCAGGGGAGTCGAAGGAAGAGCCGCGACCACCGAGCCCGGTGGCGAGTTATTAACGGTATTCCAGAACGACGACCCGGCCCTAGGAGTAAGGATCGGCGCCGACCTACCACCAGAGGAACAGCAGCAATACAAGGAGTTTCTTTCTGAGTATGTTCGGGTCTTCGCTTGGTCCGATGATCAACTCCCTAGTATACCAGAAGAGACTGTGACGTACAAGCTCAACCTCGATACCACCGTGAGACCCGTACAGCAGCGGAGAAGGAAGCATGCGCCCGAGAAACAGGCGATCATCAAGGCGCAGGTCACCAAGGGACAAGAGACTGGTCTTTTCAGACCGGTCCTGTACCCAACGTGGCTAGCCAACGTCGTCCTGGTGCCGAAGACTACAGGCAAGTGGTGAATGTGCGTAGACTTCACCGATCTGAACAAGGCCACCCCCAAGGACTGCTATCCGCTACCGAGCATCGACCAACTGGTTGACTCAACCTCGGGCAACGAGATACTCAGTTTCCTGGATGCCTATTCAGGTTATCATCAGATCCGAATGAGCCTTGAAGATGTTGAGAGGACCGCCTTCATCACCGACTACGGCGTGTACTGCTACACCCGGATGCCCTTCGGATTGAAGAATGCTGGAGCCACATACTAGCGACTGGTTAACCATATGTTCGAGGGACAGTTAGGTCGGAACGTCGAGGCCTACATCGACGACATGCTCGTCAAGACCCCGAGGGCCCAAGACCACTTCACCGACCTCGCCGAGACTTTCGGCACCCTCCTGAAATACAGCATGAAGCTCAACCCCGCCAAGTGCGCCTTTGGAGTAAGATCCGGGAAGTTCCTGGGTTTCCTGGTCACTCAGCGAGGGATCGAAGCCAACCCCGACAAGGTCCAGGCCATCCTGGACATGCGCCCGCCCACGTGTATTAAAGACGTCCAGCGTCTGACGGGGCGTGTCGCTGCTCTCAGTTGTTTCCTGTCCCGTGCGGCCGAACGATGCTTGCCCTTCTTCAAGCTGATGAGGGGGCCCAAGGTAGCATCTGCTACGTTCGCATGGGATGAGGAATGCCAGACAGCGTTCGCCGAGCTCAAAGAGTTCCTGGCTTCGCCCCCGGTGCTTTCCAAGCCTGTCCCGGGCGAGGTCTTGTTGCTCTATCTCTCGGCGACGCCATCAATGGTCAGCTCGGTCCTAGTCAGAAATGACTCGGGAGTCGAGAGGCCGGTCTACTACACCAGCAAGGTGCTCAACGAGGCCGAGCGGAGGTACCCCGCAACCGAGAAACTCATGCTAGCATTGGTTACCTCCGCAAAGCGCCTCCGACCCTACTTCCAGGGGCATCCCATCACCGTGCTAACCGGCGAGCCACTGAAGAAGATTCTGGCCCATCCCGAAGCCTCGGGGTGACTCGTCAAATGGGCCATCATGCTCGGGGCCTACGACATCTCGTATCGGCCGCGATCAGCTATCAAAGGACAAGCACTCGCCGACTTCATCGCCGAGAGCACCGTTCCGGTCGAGGACAGGCCTCCGACGGCAACCGGGCCAACCTGGGAGCTGTTCGTCGATGGATAGTCCAACTCGGTCGGTAGCGGCGCAGGGATCCTCTTAAAGTCCCCCGAAGGAATAGAGCTGCAATACGCCCTAAAGTTTAACTTTATGGCATCCAACAATGCTTCCGAGTACGAGGCCCTTATCTCGGGAGCCCGCATGGCCCGACGGTTGGGGGCCGAGTGAGTCAGGATCCACACCGACTCCCAGCTAGTTGCAAGCCAGGTCAGTGGCGAGTACGAGGCTCGGGAGGCACCTATGATCAAATACCTCCAGTTGGTCTGGAGCTTGGCCCAGCAGTTCGAGGAATTCGAGGTAGTCCGAATAGCTCGAGAGCAAAACTCTCGGGCAGACGCTCTCTCCCGACTGGCCTCCTCCCTAGACCCGGAAGGTACACGATCGGTCCTCCTAGAAGAGCTCGAACGCCCGAGCATAGACTCGGAGCTCCTCGCCATTGACTCGGCCACTCCCGACGACTGGCACTCCCCCTACCTGTCCTGGCTACGGAACTCCCAGGAGCCCTCCGACCCTCGGGAAGCCCGCCGAATGAAGTACCAAGCTCGGAGCTTCGTCATCCTCGACAACGCTCTCTACCGAAGATCGTTCTCCGGGCCTCTTCTGAAGTGTCTCGGTCCCGACGAAGCAAGCCAAGCTGTTGAAGAGATTCATCAAGGCCTGTGCGGAGCACATTTAGGAGGTCGGTCGCTGGCCAGAATCCTGCTAAGGCAGGGGTACTGGTGGCCGACCCTGCAGCGCGACTGCACGGCTTACGCACAACATTGCGACCGTTGCCAGCGGTTCGACCATTTGGTCCATCAGCCGGCCACAGAACTTATCGCCCTGACCGAGCCCTACCCCTTCGCTCGATGGGGGATCGACATCCTTGGGCCATTCCCAACGGCTCAATCCCAGAAGAAGTTTATCATCGTCGCCATCGACTACTTCACCAAGTGGATCGAGGCTGAAGCAACAGCAAGGATCACCGAGACAGTCGTCTGGGGTTTCGTATGGAAATCGATCATCTGTCGCTTTGGCATCCCCCGAGTGATAGTGAGCGATAACGGGCGGCAATTCAACTCTCGGTACTTCCGAGACAGATGCGCCGACCTAAATATCCGCAACCACTTCACTTCGGTCGCCCACCCTCAGGCCAACGGGCTGGTTGAAAATGCCAACAAGACCATCTTGAAGGGCATAAAACCAGACTCGGCAAGGCTAAGGGTAGCTGGCTCGAGGAACTACCTAGCGTACTATGGTCGCACCGAACGACCCCCAAGACGGCAACCGGTGAGACCCCTTTTCAGCTGGTATATGGCACCGAAGCCGTCGTTTCGTTAGAGATCGCCAATCCGTCTCTCCGAGTGATCAGCTTTTCGCCCGAGGCAAACGAGCAGAAGTTGTTCGAGAACCTCGACCTGGCAGACGAACTCCGAGAGATCGCGAACGTCCGAGCTACGGAATACCAGCGCCGCCTCACTCGGTACTACAACACCAAGGTCCGAGGCAGACAATTCCGACCAGGGGACTTCATCCTCAGGAAGACCGAAGCCTCTCGACCACTGGAGGCGGCGGGCAAGCTATCCCCCAACTGGGAAGGCCCCTACCGAGTGATCGAGACGCTCGGGAAAGGTACGTACAGGTTGGCCACAATGGAAGGGGAACCCACTCCCCGGACATGGAACGCAACCACACTACGCAGATTTTATTTCTGAAAACTGTATCGACAAATCGGGTAAAATAAAACCCCCTTTTTTGCATTCATTCAAGATAACTGTTGGTACATCAGAAAGGCAACTGCCAGTACATTACATAGTGAAAAGCAAAAATCCATCTAGCACCGCGGCAAACGGCCATCGCCCGGCCGACCCGGTCTTGACCTTCTCGCATCCAGCCACTGACTCTGCCTCGCGTAGAAACTGGCTCGGACAAGAGATGGTCGATCCAGTTGGCTCGGGTGGACCGTGACAAAGGTGACAGAGGGACAGCAAGGAGAAGGCCACCTTTCACGTGAGGAAGGCTACCTTCCAAGTTGGCAACAACCTGGAAAAAGGAGCACCGTGAAGGTCTCCTCTCTGCCAAACTACCAACTCTTTGGAGGCGAACAGAAAGCAAGCAGCCCCCGAAGAGTGAAAGAAATGTAGAACAAAAGAGAGAGAAAGAGGCTGCGGGCAGAGGTGAGGAAGGAACTGGAGCCGCCCCCTCCCCTCCCACGGAGGGGAATGGCGGCCGACATCCCTAACTCCCCCGTCCGCCCTCCATCTCGGCGTCCGCCCGGAAGCCTCGCCGGAGCCAAGAGTAGGCAAACGGCGTGCCCCCGCACGTCGAAGCCCTCTCCAGATCCGCGCGGCGACCGTCGGACCCGTCTCATGCACGCGCGGTGACCGTGGGACCCGACCGATATTCCAGGACAGCTGGAACCGGCCGCTCCCCGTCGTCTGCGGCGTCATCTTCTGAAGGGTCCTCCATGCTCCGATCGTGGCGGCGCAACGCAGAGCGAAAACGAGGGAACAAGAGCAGACCGCCGACGAGAGTCCTAAGTGTTAAAAGGGAAGGAGCACCCTTCGGTCCTTTTTATAGGCCAAGGGAGGCCACACGCCTTAAATGACTCCCCCCTCGAAAACACGCTACAGGACCTCCCCTGGAAGGTCACCTCCAATTCCTCGGCCCCCGCCCTAGCGGGATTCGTGAAGCGCCTCAACTTTCAAAGCATGGTGGAATGAAAGGACGCCCCGCCAGAAGCCTCCCGAATTGGCATGCGAAAATGGCGCAAAGAATATCGGCACTTTCCAACTGCCCCCGATACGCCAGCCAAATCACGGCAAAGATAGCGATCAAACAAAGTAAGTCCTTTATTGCCTCCCATGAAGAAGTCCTCTTACAGAAGGAAAAATAGACAAAAAGGGGAAGGGGAAAAATAAAGCAAAATACATCAGGCCTCGGGCCCACTTTGAAGCTCAGGAACAGCAGTAGGGGACGCGTCACCCCCGGTACCTTCGGTGACGGCCGGCCCGGACACTGACCTCGCCTGTGCGAGAACTGTCCCAGTCGTGAGCCCTCCTGGAGCCTCCGGAGTTGGTGACCCCGTTGGAGGTGACTCCTCCGGTTCTTCCCCGACCGAGGATGAGGAGCTGGAAACTGACTCATCTGAGTCATAACTCTGGCCGTAAGGAAAATCGCCCCCGGCAAGGTGCTCATTGGCATAGCTCATCGCCCGGCGATAGCCCTGCCTGAATCCCTTTCGAGCACCCCGGCGGAGCGCTACCTCGTAGTAGGGTAGGGCAGCTTCAATCAGGTCGGCCGAGTAAGCTTCTGAGCCTTTGTAGCGCTTGATCGCCTCCGCCTCGACCTGCCCGTCCCGAGCCCGCTCCGCCTCGGCCGCACGCTCTTCCGCCCTCGCCAGACGCTCCTCTAGCTCGGTCATCCTCCGCTCGGCTTCGATCTTCCGACCCTCCGCCCGGGCTCGGTCCGCCTCGGCCTCAGCGCGAAGGCGCTCCGCGTCCTCCGCCCGATCCTGCAGCCCGGCACGCTCACGCTCCCAGAGGCCATCCAGCTCAATGTGACGTTGACGCTCGTCTTCTAGACGCTTGCTCTTCCTCTCGAGCGATTCTTGGGCCCTTGCTAGCTGCTCGGCCAGCGCCTCGGCTTCCCATCGGCTATACCGCGCCACCTCCCTGAATGCGAGGAACTCCCGTCGGAGCCCCTCATGCTCCCCCTCGAGCCGAGCTAGTTTCCCCTCGCATCCACCAAGGGTCCAAGCAAGCCTCGACCGTTCCGCCTCCGTCCGGGCGTGCGCCTCCGCCATCACGGCTGTTGTTCGAGCTATGACCAGGCCGTCCTCCATCAGGACATCAAGGACCCCGGCGGGAGTGCTGCGCCTTTCTCCCCCTCTCGTCCTCTCGGCGATCGACCGGCAGAGCCGGTACAAGTCGCCCGAGATATCGAGCCTGACCAGAGGTTCCGGCAAAGGGGACTGCTCCACCCTGGGCACCCCGCCAGAAGACCCTGTTCGGGCAGCGAAGCTAACCGCCCCACGCGCCACGGTCGGTTGGGGTTGCAACGCCTCCCCGGGTGAACCCCCACCCTCGACCGGCGCCGCGGGATCAACCGCACCAGAAACTGCCGGCACTTGGGGTTGCGACGCCCTCGTGGGCGAACCCCCATCCGCGCCGACCAATCCCTCGGTCCCAGCGCCGGCCACACCGGCACCGGCCCCCTCTGCCCCCACAGAGGGGAGAGCCGACCCATCACCTCCCTCTGCGGGGCCCCTGGTCTCCTCGGTCCCCTCTCGCCCGGTGGATGGGAGAGCCAGCCCGGAGGGGTCGGCCCCATCCCGCCCCCGAGCGGGGAGCGCCGCCGAGCCAGAATCGCCCCCGACGGTGGTGGGAAAACCGGCTTTCTTGGCCCTTTTCCTGGCGTTCACGGCCTCCCGCAGTTTCCCCGCCAGGGGATCCTTGCGCTTCAGGCTGGTCGATCGAGAAGACCCCTCGGGGGCCGCCCCCTTGCCCTTATCTCGGGCATGGACGCGACCCACCGGGGCATCAGGCTCATCGGCTACCGAGTCATCTCCCAGATCGATGACCTCGGCCGCCTCCTCTAGAGGCTCCCGCCTCACGTCTGCAACAAGAAGAAGCCCCGGTCAGGAGGAGGAAAAGAGCTACCACCCCCGAAAAAGAGCCTCAAGAGCTGTACCTGTCGATGTCAACCGCGAGAGAAGACACCGTTCGATGTTCTCCGGCGTCACCAGCTCCTCGGTCGATTGACGGTTCTCCAGCAGACGGGCAGCCTGCTACTCCACGTGGGGAGGGAACTCCTCCTGGCGAGGGGGCAGATTCGGGTGAAAGTTGGGCGAGGTCCGGCATCTCCAGATCTCGTCCGTCGCCACCGCCTTCACCCAGAAGAATTGGGTCTTCCACCACTTGTGCGAGGAGTCCTTCGCCGCAAGCGAGATGCAGCTCCTATTCCTCCGCGCCTGGATGAAGTAGAAGCCTTTCCCCGCCAACGGGTGTGCTTTCAACTCAAAAAAGAAGTGGAAGAGGTCCAAGGAAGGAAAAATGTCGTGCTGACGACAAAGAATCCGGAAGGCCGAGAGCAGTAGATATGAATTGGCCACCAACTGAATAGGCGCCAACCGGAAAAAATTAAGAAGCTGCAGCACGAAAGGATCGAAATGGAGCCGAAATCCACTCTTCCAAGCCAGAAGGAAGGTGCAAATGTGCTCATCACGATCATCCAGACTCATCTCGTACGGAGTGGCGGCAACAAAGCTGTATCTGAGAGGCAGGCGGAAACGATGCTCCAGCCTCCGCACCTCCGCTTCCCCCAACTCACTACAGTTGGGGACGGGTTCCCGCCTCACCGGCACAAGCTCCGGACTCTGATCCGCCATCGAGTCGGGAGGAGATCCCTCGTACGAGCTCGAAGACTCTAGGGGAGAAGGAAGTTGTCGGACCGCCTCTGTGGTTATCCTCGCCAACTCCTCGAACGCCGCCGCAAGGCTCCGCGTCTCCGCTGTGCTCTCACGGCACATCAAGAAGCAAAGAAAGCCTAAAACCCTGGAAGCCTAGAACGATGAACAGCGCCCCCTAAAAACCCCTGAGGGTGGCGGCACGCCGTTCCGTGCTCTGAGAAAAAGGGGGGCCCCTTCGTTTCGAATCGTCAGGATCATCATTACGGGCCTCGGCGACCGCTATAAGCGGCTCCATAACGCCAACGGAATTCCATCCACCTGAGCCACGCCGGTCCAAAGCCTCGAAAAACTACTCATCCGAGCATCCTTGGCTCGGGAGTAGGAGGGGGACAAGTGGAGAGGGGGATTTCCGCAGCCCACCACAAAGGCAGCCCAACAAGACCCGCAAGGTCCAACCAGGCGAGCCCGCCCGAGTGATAGCCCACAGGGCCCACTTAGGGAAGAAAAGTCTAATAAATAAGACTCGAGGAACTAACTCTCCCCGGCGGCCTTCTAGGCTCGGAGGGCCCGAGACAACGGTCAGATCCCAAGGAAGGTCCGGCCTAAAGCCCTCTCCCCGTCCGAGAGAGATAGGCTGCAGCCGACCTATCTGACCCCACCTTCGCCGGGCCATGCCTATCGCTCGGACATGAGCTAGCATCCCCGAGGCTCGGTAAGGCCGGTTGATTATCCACATGAGCAGCCGTTCAGAGTCCCCCGCCAGTGGGAGAGTCAGGGGAGCCGCCGGACTCGGAGGGGATAACGTTCCCACGATCAGGCTATGAAAGCCCCCGTTAAAGACGTAACTCCCGCCGGAAACCCCTCAGCTTACAGGACTCCTGAAGGCGGCGCACTATTTAAGCAAGGGATACCCTCCGGAAGAAAAAAAGAGAAACAAGGTATTCACACACCCTTAGCTCCTGAGCACGATTCGCTTCACCCTCTGGTGGAGAGGATTCTCGCGCATCAGCTCTCTCCTCCCCCCATTATTGCTTCCACCATAGCTCTACTGACTTAGCCATCGGAGGGTTTTCCCCCAGGGAGATCCCCTGGGCCCTCTGATATGTTTCCCTCTCTTGTAGATTCATCTTCTGGTGATCCACAGCCTGCTCAGGATCCAGCACGAGATCTCGCCTCTTCAACACCTATTCAATAAATAATCCATGCATAAATAACAAGGTAGAGTATGAAGCCTTGATTCTCTGGTGCGGACACCCGAGCAGTTGAGCGACACGACACGCCGAGCCACCGGTACCGCACACGGTGCACGACTCGCGCCGCCTCAACATCCCTATGGCTCGGAGACAGTCTGGAGGTTCTGATGTGACACAACCTTGGACCTAATGCAAGCAAGCACAATCGCATTCAAAACGGGCCAAGTTGGGCCACCGCTCTATCATCACTCACCCAAGCCCGGGGTGACTTGGCAATGCCAAGGGGAGGATGTGGGGTTGGGCCCTTGCTGGTAGAGGGCCAGCAAGGCCAAGAATGATTCCCAATGGGTATGGGTACCCAAATCAAGGGGGCCGACAAAGTGCCAACGGCAACGGTTACAATATTCCCACGATGATCACTCAAGTTTATGGGGCTTGAGGATCGGGCTCTCACTCGCATAACCAGCAGAATTAAGAACTAATATTGAAAGACAAGCACTAATTAGAGTGAAGGTTTGAGCACTTACTCGACCGGTTTGAAGAAACCGGTCCCGGTCGGAGACGAGGGCGAGCGGGGAGGCGAGTGGATCCCCACACGCCGCGGCGGTGTCGCTTGACCTGCCCAAACAAAGTACACCACTACACCTCTCGCAGGAGGGGGAACTTGGGGTGGGGGTTATTGATATTACATCAATACTACCTCCACGCAGGGAGGGGCCTTCAGCCGGCCAAGCGGGGTGGGGAAACCAAAGCAAAGAACGAGGAACAAGGGTGGACGCCGAATCTGCCTACTGTCTGCGAACTATGATAGAGGGTCGGTGTTACTATTGTAGATATTTCTCAGGAAGATTGCTGATGGCGAGACTGGCAGTGAAATCTTCGTAACAGGAAGGGGAATGCCTCAGAATTTCTTTAATTTCTTCTGGAGTAGCTGTAGGTCGGGGCTGGAGCTTAAACAGGGCCTCTGTTTCTCGGACTAGCAGGGGTAGGTCACCAACAATAGGATGCAGAGGCTGTCCTGGCCGCTCCCGAACTCCAAATTTGATGCCGTCAGTGCCGTTAGAACCGTGGGTGAGTCCTATTTTCAGAAAAAGAAACGGGGATGCCAGAAGAGAATGGAGACGATCGGTGGATCCAGAAGAGTGAGGAGGTGTCGATGCAGAATGGGGGAGGAAGAGCTGCGCGACCGTGGAAGAAAATTGGTAACTTCTCTTCCCGGATGTGGAATGGGTTTCCGCTTCTTGATTCTGAAAGTAGACAGGCCGATGAAGAACTTTGAAGAAGGACTTGAGGACTGATTCCTTCGGGGCTGGTCGTGGAAGAGCTTATAAGCCGGCTAAGGTCCTCAGCCGAGGCAGAACCACGCAGCTGTGGGAGAATGGAGGTCCCGGACAGCACCGAGCTCCGATGAGGACGAAACCACTTTCGAGACGAAGAGGACTGGCAGACGCTTCCGTGGATGCCTCTTATGCCTTCAGAATCGTAGGTAGCAAACCGTGGTATCTTCTGCAAGCTTCGGGTACAACTGCATCTCTTGAACAGCAACCTGCAACTTTGACAAAGCCCCCAAGGGATCTAACAAGAAGAAGGAGAGAGTGGTGTATGGTGAAGGGGGATGAAGAAAGGTGGAGGAGAGGTATGGAAGAGGTGGAGGGTTGCTAATGGCAGGGGGGAGGTGGATGAAGAAGAGGAGGGGTGAAGGTTTCAGCTGGTGGATGGAGGGTGTGAGGGCAAGTGGTGGTGGAGAATGGAAGGAGAGGGGGGCGAACTAGGCTAGAGAGGAGGAGAGGGGGGCGGCCAAAGGATATGGAGGGAAGGGATTTCAAATTCAAAATGGCTTTGGAATGTGGGGGATTGTGTGGGGAAGAGGGATGAGTGTGTTGGAATGGGGGAAGATTGTGTTGGAATAGAGAAGATTGTGTTGGAATGGTGAGGGATCTCCTTGGGACTAGGGGGGTGGAGTAATGGAGGCCATGGGAAGTGGAGGGCTTTAATGATGGTAGGTGGGGGTTGAGGTGGTTGGGAAGGGAGGAGAGAGAAGAAAATTCGAAATTGGGTGTTGAGGAGAGAGAAAGTGGAGTGAAAAAGAGGGATTAAGAGAGGGAAGGGTGGGGAATCTCTCCCCTAGGGTTTCTCACCCAAAAAATGTTGGAATCACTCCACTAAACTAAGCTTTGGACTCTCAAATGGCATTTTTTTCATTGATTGATTCATTACCTCCAAATGAAGGAAATAGGGCCCTATATATAGAAAACCCACATTTTACAATAAGACCTTGATAAAAGACTCATTGACAAATAACCGAAGGGGTAGGGGAGCTTATTGGGCCAAGCCCGAAGAAATGGGCCCAATTAGCACATTACACATTCTAATGACACTCAAACATAGGAAAATAAACGCAAGACCTAGGGACATGACTCAAATAAAATGCAAATTACATCAAATGACTCAAGTACATAGCATAAAAGGATAAGTGGGCCTTTATAGAGAGAGGCCCGAACTCAAACAGTGTCGAAGTGTGAAGAAGACCCTAGCCAAAGGGAATTGTGGATGATGCCTCCATCAAATCCCCTGGGCTGTGAAGAGCTCGACTCCGTCGAGTATGGGTCCATCCGACTGTGGTACTGCTCGAGGATGTCTGGATCCAACCGCTGGAGATCCTCCCGACTCACCCAAGAATCCTCCGAAGGAGGCCGATCCTTCCACCTGACGAGATAGTGCTCATATACCTTGCTCCGAGTGGTAGTAACTTGTTCATCCAATATTCGTTCAATTTGTTCACGCTGGACTCTCTTGGCTGGTGGTTTATCATCATGGGTGGGTGCTCTCTCAAGGGAAGAGGTAGGCTCAATCTCCTCACTAGGTACCACCGTGGGTCCCTTATATGGCACTAGGTCGGTAACATTGAATGTGGGACTTATTTCATACTCCTCAGGGAGATCTAACTCATAGGCATTTGCACCTATACGCCTCAAGACCTGGAAGGGACCAGCCCCACGTGGCCTCAGTTTAGAGTTGGCTCCCGGGGAGAGCCTCTCCATCCTTACCATCACAAAGTCACCCACTTGGAATTCTTAGTGACGCCGATGAGAGTCGGCCAGCCTTTTATAAGCCTCATTATTTTTGCTGATGTGCTTGCGAATTTCTTCATGCAATTCTCTAATATGTTGTGCAAAAGACTCGGCTGAAATGGACATTCTAGCATGCTGGGGAAGGGGAATGAGATCGGAAGGTTTTCTTGGTTTGTACCCATGCACAGCTTCAAATGGACTCATCCCTATGGACTTATTGATGGAGTTGTTATATGCAAACTCAGCTTGGGGTAGGATGAGATCCCAATTTCCCGGTCGATCCTCAACAAGGCACCTAAGGAGGTTCCCTAGACTCCGATTAACAACTTCGGTTTGGCCATCTGTTTGGGGGTGCTAGGCAGTGGAAAATTTAAGGAGGGTACCCATCATGTGCCAAAGAGTTTTCCAGAAGTAGCTAGTGAACTTGACATCTCTATCGGAGACTATGGTTTTGGGTAGTCCATGGAGGCGGACAACCTCATCAAAGAACAATCGGGCTACATGGGAGGCATCGAAGGTTTTGGAGCATGGGATAAAGTGGGCCATTTTTGAAAATCTATCAATCACCACATAGATGGAGTCATGCCTTCTTTGAGTCTTGGGTAATCCTAGCACAAAGTCCATGCTTAGGTCTTGCCATGGCCGGTCAGGGATGGGGAGTGGGGTATATAGGCCGGTATTTTATTTCACTTGTTTGGCCGAGGCACATGTTCGGCATTGACCCACAACCTTGCCTACATCTCTCTTGAGACTAGGCCAATAAAACTGTCCCTCAACTAGGGCAATGGTTTTGTGGACTCCAAAATGGCCAGCTAGCCCTCCCGTATGTATTTCCCAAATCAAGAAGTCACGGAGTGAGGTCCGTGGGATGCAAAGCTTGGGTCCCTTGAAGAGGAACCCATCCTTTAAGATAAATCCCTCATGTTCCTTACTAGAAGGGGTGGTCAAGGTGGTATAGATGTGCCCAAAGTCGGGACAGCTAGGGTACTCATCCTTGATTCTATCAAATCCGGTCACTTCCACTTGGATAGTGGATAACAAGGAAACTTTCTTACTAAGGGCATCCGCTGCTCGATTCTCACTCCCGGCCTTGTGTTTGATGATAAAAGTGTAGGATTGGATGAACTCAACCCATCGGGCATGTCGGGCATTTAGCTTTTGTTGGGAGTTGAGGTATTTGAGGGCCTCATGGTCGGAAAAGATGACAAACTCTTTGGGCAACAAGTAGTGCCTCCAATGTCGGAGGGACTGAACCACGGCATAGAACTCCTTGTCATAAGTGGAGTATCTTGTCCTAGCATCACAAAGCTTCTCACTAAAGAAGGCTATCGGGTGTCCCTCTTGACTAAGAATCCCTCCTATCCCTATCCTGGATGCATCACATGTGACTTCAAAGACTTTAGAGAAATCGGGAAGGCATAGGACCGGGGCTTGGGTCAACTTCTCCTTAAGTTCTTGGAAGGCTTTGGAGGCTGATTTGGTCCATACAAAAGTCCCCTTTTTGAGACAATCGGTGATTGGGCCAGTGATAGTGCTAAACCCTCGAATGAACCTCCTATAGAATGTGGCCAATCCATGAAAACTTCGTACCTCGTGTAGGGTGTGGGGTTCCGGCCAATCAATGATAGCTTGGACCTTCTCGGGGTCCATGGAGACGCCTTTGGTTGACACCACAAATCCTAGGAAGGTGAGGGATGTGGTCATGAAGTGGCACTTTCCTAAGTTGGCAAATAGGCTCTCTCGACGAAGGATGATACAAACTTGCCTAAGGTGATCAAGGTGGACTTCTTGGGTTTGACTATAGATGAGTATATCATCAAAATAGACCACTAGAAAGATCCCAATGAAGGGCCTAAGGACCTCCGTCATAAGACGCATGAAAGTACTTGGAGCATTTGAAAGCCCAAAAGGCATGACTAGCCATTCAAAAAGGCCATCTTTGGTTTTGAAAGCCATTTTCCACTCATCTCCGGGCCTTACTCTAACTTGGTGATAGCCACTCTTAAGGTCAATTTTGGAGAAGATGGTGGCTCCGGTTAACATATCAAGCATGTCATCAAGCCTAGGGATGGGAAACCTATACTTGACGGTGATTTTGTTAATGGCCCGACTATCCACACACATTCGCCATGACCCATCCTTTTTGGGAGTTAGAAGGAATGGGGCGACACATGGGCTTTTGCTAATGCGAATGAAGCCCTTCCTAATGAGTTCCTCTATTTGCCTCCTAAGTTCAGTATGTTCCGTGGGATTGAGGCGATAACGAGGAAGGTTTGGGAGAGTGGCTCCCGGGACTAGATCGATGGCATGTTGCACATCCCGCATGGGAGGGAGTTGGTCCGGGAGCTCCGTTGGGAACACATCATGGAATTCTTCTAGGAGTTGTTGGATTTCTATGGGATGTGGATTGGTGGAAGTGGGTTCTCCTAGACAAATGACCACCGCACAAAATGGTATTCCTCGAACTATTTCCTCTCCAAGTTCTTTTCTAGTGATGAGATGAAGACCCTTAGCCAACCCCGAGGTCCCACTTTGTTTGGGAGTTTGGGTAGGGGATGGTGTTGGAGGGGTGGAGTTCCCCGAGACTTGTGTGGGGGTGGGGTGTTGTCCTTGAGGGGGAGTGTCCCTCTTGGTCATGGGACGAGGTGGGGAGGGGTTAAGACGGATAGTCTTACCCTCATGTTCGAAGGTGCACTTATTGCTTCTACCCAAGATAGTGGCATCTACATCATAAAGCCAAGGTCTTCCTAGTAGGATGCTACCTACTTCCATGGGTATGATGTCACACCATATTTGACCATGGTATGAGGAGAAGGTGAGGGGCACAAGACATTGAGTGTTGACCGGGATGGAGTTGTTGTTGATCCATGAGACCCGGTATGGACTTGGGTGAGGGGTGATAGTTAGCCCAAGAAGCTTGACGGTATCGGGTGACACGGCATTGACACAACTCCCACTATCCAAGATCACTTTCCTTACATGATTCCCTATTTTGACAAATGTGTGAAAGATTGAAGTTCGACGCCAATCCTCTTCTTGAGGTTTGGTGAGGGTGCATCTAATCACTCCTAGATGAGAGTTGGTAGATGGAGTGGTGTGATCTAGACCTGATTCTAGGTATTGGGTTTGGTATTGGGTTTCATACTCTTCCTCCCAATCTAATGAGGCTGCATGGTCCTCCACGACATCTTCAAGCTCTTTTTGGGGTGGAGCTTCTTCCTCAATAAACAAGTTAGATGATCCCTTGGATGGACATTGCCCCGCAAAGTGGCCAAACCCTTGACACCTAAAACATTTTTGGTGCCCACTACCCGAAGTAGTTCCTACATTTGGGCCTTTGGGAATGTCTTCCCTCCGTGGGAGGGGGTGACTAGGAGTGGGTTTGTTTGGAGTGATGGTGGGAGGGGGGTTGTAAGACCTTAATGGGGTGTTCCCACTTGGGTTATGGGCTTTCATGGGAGTGGCCGGAATGGGTCGTGGTCCCATGTTTTTGGGGTCGACCGGTCGGGGAGTAGCAAATCGAGGGATCCTAGAGAATCTTTCTACATCCCTAGCTATTTAATAAGCTATCTCAAGGTTATCAACATCTCTCATGAAAAGCTCTCTTTTGATGTGACTTTGAAGCCCATTCCTAAAGCGGGACAAGGTAACTTATGGGTCCTCATGAACTCCACACTTCAAAAGGTAGGAGTCAAACTTTTCAATATATTCTACTACGGTCTTCCCCTCTTGGGTGAGGCTTTGCCATTCATCTAAGAGCATTTGATGGTAGGATTGGGGAAGGTATTTGTTCCTAAGTAGGTTCTTCATTCCCGCCCAAGTTTCAATAGGCTCTCCCTGCCTAATCCTTCTTAGACCCTCTTGGTTTAACCAATATGTTTTGGCTAATTTGACAAGATGCATTTTGGCCAACCTTACCCTCCTTTGGTCGGACATAGGATACCATTCAAAGTATTGGTCCATGGCGGTCTCCCATTCTAAGTAGACACTTGGTTCATGGGAACCATCAAAGTTTGGGGCCTCTACTTTAATCATCCTTAAGAGGGGGTCATCAGGGTCGTCCCGTGGACGCCTTTTATGAATTGGATGATGGCGGGGTCTCTCATGGTTATAGTAGGGGTCAAAGTCCAAGTCCTCCCTATAGATTTCAGCATGTGGATGATAGGCTCTTGGTCCATGATTCCTCGGATGGAACTCTTCCCTATGAGGCTCAACGTGTGGAGGGTAGACTCTTGGGTCATTGTTCCTTGGGTGGAACTCATTCCTATACAAGTCACCATGTGGTGGATGAACTCTTGGCTCATAATTCCTTAGATGGGGATCTTCCCTATGAGGTTCAACATATGGAGGGTGGACTCTAGGCTCATTGTTCCTTAGATGGGGATCATCCCTATGGGGCTCAACATGTGGAGGGTGGACTCTAGGCTCATTGTTCCTTGGGTGGAACTCATTTCTAGGCAACTCACCATGTGGTGGATGGCCTCTTAGTTCATTATTCCTTGGGTGAGGGTCTTCCCTATGAAGGTCAACATATGGAGGGTGGACTCTAGGCTCGTTGTCCCTTGGGTGGACCTCATGTTCTTCTAACCGAGCAATTTGAGTGTTAAGGGAGGCAAGTTGGGCAAGGATGTTGGTAAGGGCAGCATCTACCCTATTCATTTGGCTTTGGGGTTCCTCCCTAGGAGCATCTTGATTGGGTTGAGGATTGGGATCCATGGGTGGATTGGAGGATGAAGGATCAAATCGGTAACTAGCACCACTACGGGTGGACATGCAAGACAAGGGGTAAATGATGAGGGACACACAATGCAATGGTCCAAGGACTTAGACTTGATAGAGACAAGTCAAAGACTTGCTCTGATACCACTTGATGTGACATAACCTTGGACCTAATGCAAGCAAGCACAATCGCATTCAAAACGGGCCAAGTTGGGCCACCGCTCTATCGTCACTCACCCAAGCCCGGGGTGACTTGGCAATGCCAAGGGGAGGATGTGGGGTTGGGCCCTTGCTGGTAGAGGGCCAGCAAGGCTAAGAATGATTCCCAATAGGTATGGGTACCCAAATCAAGGGGGCCGACAAAGTACCAACGGCAACGGTTACAATATTCCCACGGTGATCACTCAAGTTTATGGGGTTTGAGGATCGGGCTCTCACTCGCATAACCAGCGGAATTAAGAACTAATATTGAAAGACAAGCACTAATTGGAGTGAAGGTTTGAGCACTTACTCGACCGGTTTGAATAAACTGGTCCCGGTCGGAGACGAGGGCGAGCGGGGAGGCGAGTGGATCCCCACAAGCCGCGGCGGTGTCGCTTGACCTGCCCAAACAAAGTACACCACTACACCTCTCGCAGGAGGGGGAACTTGGGGTGGGGGTTATTGATATAACATCAATACTACCTCCACGCAGGGAGGGGCCTTCAGCCGGCCAAGCGGGGTGGGAAAACCAAAGCAAAGAACGAGGAACAAGGGTGGACGCCGAATCTGCCTGCTGTCTGCGAACCAGGACAGAGGGTCGGTGTTGCTGTTGTAGATATTGCTCAAGAAGTTTGATGATGGCGAGACCGGCGGAGAAATCTTCGTAACAGGAAGGGGAATGCCTCAGAAGTTTTGTAATTTATTCTAGAGTTGCTGAAGGTCGGGGCAGGAGCTTGAAAAGGGCCTCTATTTCTCGGACTAGCAGGGGTAGGTCACCAATAGTAGGATGCAGAGGCTGTCCTGGCCGCTCCCGAACTCCAAATTTGATGCCGTCAGCGCCGTTAGAACCGTGGGTGAGTCCTCTTTGCAGCAAAAGAAACGGGGACGCCAGAAGAGAATGGAGACGATCTGTGGTGCCATAAGAGTGAGGAGGTGTCGATGCAGACTGGGGGAGGCAGAGCCGCGCGACTGTGGAAGAAATTTGGTAACTTCTGTTCCCGGATGTGGAATGAGCTTCTGCTTCTTGATTCTGAAAGTAGACAGGCCGATGAAGAACTTTGAAGAAGGACTTGAGGACTGATTCCTTCGGGGCTGGTCGTGGCAGAGCTTCTAAGCCGGCTCAGGTCCTCAGCCGAGGTAGAACCGCGCAGCTGTGGGAGAATGGAGGTCCCGGACAGCACCGAGCTCCGATGAGGACGAAACCACTTTCGAGACGAAGAGGACTGGCAGACGCTTCCGTGGATGCCTCTTATGCCTTAGAATCGCAGGTAGCAAACCGTGGTACCTTCTGCAAGCTTTGGGTACAACTGCATCTCTTGAACAGCAACCTGCAACTTTGACAAAGCCCCCAAGGGATCTAACAAGAAGAAGGAGAGAGTGGTGTATGGTGAAGGGGGATGAAGAAAGGTGGAGGGGAGGTATGGAAGAGGTGGAGGGTTGCTAATGGCAGGGGGGAGGTGGATGAAGAAGAGGAGGGGTGAAGGTTTCAGCTGGTGGATGGAGGGTGTGAGGGCAAGTGGTGGTGGAGAATGGAAGGAGAGGGGGACGAACTAGGCTAGAGAGGAGGAGAGGGGGGCGGCCAAAGGATATGGAGGGAAGGGATTTCAAATTCAAAATGGCTTTGGAATGTGGGGGATTGTGTGGGGAAGAGGGATGAGTGTGTTGGAATGGGGGAAGATTGTGTTGGAATAGAGAAGATTGTGTTGGAATGGTGAGGGATCTCCTTGGGACTATGGTGGTGGAGTAATGGAGGCCATGGGGAAGTGGAGGGCTTTAATGATGGTAGGTGGGGGTTGAGGTGGTTGGGAAGGGAGGAGAGAGAAGAAAATTTGAAATTGGGTGTTGAGGAGAGAGAAAGTGGAGTGAAAAAGAGGGATTAAGAGAGGGAAGGGTGGGGAATCTCTCCCCTAGGGTTTCTCACCCAAAAAATGTTGGAATCACTCCACTAAACTAAGCTTTGGACTCTCAAATGGCATTTTTTTTCATTGATTGATTCATTACCTCCAAATGAAGGAAATGGGGCCCTATATATAGGAAACCCACATTTTACAATAAGACCATGACAAAAGACTCATTGACAAATAACCGAAGGGGTAGGGGAGCTCATTGGGTCAAGCCCGAAGAAATGGGCCCAATTAGCACATTACACATTCTAATGACACTCAAACATAGGAAAATAAACGCAAGACCTAGGGACATTACTCAAATAAAATGCAAATTACATCAAATGACTCAAGTACATAGCATAAAAGGATAAGTGGGCCTTTATAGAGAGAGGCCCGAACTCAAACAGTGCCGAAGTGTGTAGAAGACCCTAGCCAAAGGGAATTGTGGATGATGCCTCCATCAGGTTCCCCACTGAGTCATAGCATTTATCATATTTTTGGGGATTTTTATTTGTGTGTAATGTATTTTATTTTCTTTCGTCAGTGTGTAATTTAGATAGTTCGAGGGCCTTATTTGCAAAGTGGGACCCCTGGGACCCACGGGACCCCCAGGGACCCTCCCATTGATCCACCTCAGCCTTAGGGCCCCAAGTGGGGTCAGTCAACATGTCAAATGGAGGCTTCTAGATGGGTGGGCCAAGTGGGGGACAAGGGACTTGGAAAGTCCACATTTGGCCACCCACCCCACCTACCAAGTCCAACTTCTACCCCATGGTCCAAGGGCCGCCCCCCCTCCTTGTTTTTTATATATAATTTTTGTGTGTGTGTCACACTCAATCCAGGCCACTCATTCCCATCCCCTAGATCCAACGGTTGTCAATAGATTTGAGATGTAACACATAAATACTTGTAATTTCCCATTTTCAGGAATTAATGCCATTTGAATCAAACAATTTCCAAGAGCAAGGGCTGGTGCGCCCCCCTCCTCTCTCCTCCATCTCCCCCTTGAAGCTGTGAAGGCTTCCATTCTGAGGTGTGACGCCTCGTGTATCGGTTCCGACGATCGCCGCCGCCGCCACGAGCCGCCACCGCACCGCCATCGCCATCAACGAAGTTCTACCCGCGCAGTACCACAGAAACTTCCACGAATTTCATGTCTCAGCCCCGAGCTCAGATAGATCTGGGGATTTTAGTGGATGTTCCAGAGGTATCAAGGACATCCCACAAATTTTGGTTTGCCATTCAGATCTCGTTTCATATTTTTTGATTGTCGTCCACTCTTCCATTTCGGTTTTGCAAGAGTTCTATCCAGATTCATCCCCGCCCTGTGTTTCATGTCTTAGAGCCACTTTTTGATTTCTGTTGGTTCGCCCAATTTTATTGGGGGTTCCACCCATCCACCCCTTCATCCAAAATTTTTCTCAATTTTTTATTCACCCATCTTATATTTTCTAAAATTCGTTCTCAAACCCATCTGCAGTTCTGTCCACCTGTTCCCAGATCCGACTACCAGTCACCCCAAAAATCATAACAAATCGCCTCCACCTCTCAATCTAATTCTAAAAATAGTCCCAGTTCCATGGTTTGATTCCCTACAACTCCTAAGAAGAGCTCAAGAGCTGAATCGGAGGTTTACTAGGCAGTCAATGGTGGTTCTCAGACAAGTGCCATGCAGATCTGACATTTCGGTTACTGTACAACAGGGACTTGTAAATTCAATAAAGTTCTGATCCGACCAGATCCAGCAGATCTCTCTAGATATAGATTGAAGCATTGGAAGAGAGCTTTCCAACGGCAGCTCGTGCGTCCCGATCCGACGTTGGGATTGATCGCAGCAGCCGTTTTCGCCGGAGCGCGTGCCAGAAAATAGAAATCAAAATCCGTGGGCAGCTAGTTCAAGGCTTGGGAATCGGGACCGATCGACCCCCGATCGGTGTTCCCGGCCGACCGCCGTCCGTGGAGGAGCGCCACCAGGGGTCCCCATCATAGTGGGTCCCACCCCCGCAGATCCGGAGGACAGCGCCATCCGTGGGCCCCGCGGGCCCGCAGAACCCGCCATTCGGAAAGCACGAAAACGCGGAGTTCGGCACCGCCGGGCGACATCAAGATGCTGCCCGTCAACCCGAGTTGCATGATTCCCGGGCTCCACATGTGACCTTTTACCTCCCTGCGTGGAGTGGGTCAAATATTTGTATTGCTGTGATATTGTTTAACCGGGAGTCCGTGATTCGGCCGGGGTTGTCTTCGCCACGCCGGGTGCGTGGAGGTAAAGGTCTTAACTCCTTAGCGTTACATTACTTAGCTAGTATACGGTCTTAGGCCGCAGCCGAGAGTGTAGGTACTAGCCCGTGTGTCCATGTCACCGCTGTGAGAGTGAGAGTGACCCGTCCCGTGACTCGATCTGAGTCCGGAAGTTGAGTCGGACTACCCTTGACCTCCTCCGGTTCCTTAACCGCGCACGGTCTGCGCTTTCCCTCGCTTGGGACGACGAGTGAGCTTCCACTTCTATTAGCGAAGTTTCGCCACTAGGAGTTCGTAGTGTCAGGCTTAGTGTCTCCCTGGTGTGTGTTGCTGGTCGTGTCTTCATCTAGAGTCCGAGGGTGGCACCTTATAGTGTCGTCTCCCGTGTCCGTCCCGCATCAGTTTGGTATCAGAGCGAGTCGAGTCTAGGGTAGTCATTGCATATGTCTTACATGCATCATGGTCTAAGTCGAGTCTAGGATCATCATCATTGTCCAAACAAAAAAAAAAGAGTGTTTCAAATTGCATTTCACCCAATAGCTCGGTATATTAAAAGGCGTTGCCCGAACATTAGGTTATGCCTATCGGGAAGGTAGCATACTTGCGCGAGTGATCTTCGGGTCGCTTATCTCCGCCACGTAACGGATATTAGTTAGGTCTAAGTGCATCCTTTAGTGAGTGTTTGCATTAGTCGGTGTCTTCTACTTCGTGTGTAGTCCTATAAGAGTCAGTCGGTCTTGTCCAAGTGTCGGCATGTCTAACACGTAGTTCCCCAGTTTCTCATGGAGTCCCAATCACCCGGACGATATGACCGTTGGCCCACCCACGGGCTTGGCAACCATCCTCTCCGCTTTTGTAGGCCTGAAGCCTTAGATTTTTTTGGCTCCAATGACCCGGGCATCTACCTCAAGTGGGAGGCCACCATGGACACCTACTTTGATTGTTATACTATGTCCGAGGCAATGCAATTCTCTTTCGCCAAAGAGCGTCTTCTTCATGAGGCTGCCGAAAAGTGGGACTACATCGAAAGAATGAGAGAGGTTAGGGGGCAATGGCCCATCAAGTCATGGTGGGACATGAAGAGAGAGCTTAGGAAGGTCTAAGTGCCCCAACCGGTCACCTCCAACCGGCCCCACCCAATCACTTCCAACCAAGTGGGTTCTAGTCGGAGGCAAAGAGTCCCACACGTAGATGAGCCAAGACCCAATCCTAGGACGGTTGACTATGGGCGAGTCCACCATGATATCCCTATTCCAACCCACTCCGTTGCCGAACTTATGCAAATGATTTTGGATCGATTGGATGGGGTGGATAGGACACGTACTTCTAGTGATGTACTCCAACCCGAGCCTAAGGAGGTCATCGCCGGTAGTCTTAACCCGGCCCCATCAATAGAGTCCCCAAGCCCTCTCCCCATCATAGTGGATCCTCTTCACCCACCCACGAGAGCCCCATTGCCTACACCCCCTGTCCGTCAGGAGGATAAGGGTAGGGACCCACTTATGAGGGAGCGTAGTGGGTCACGACAGTAGTGTTATCGCTGCCAGGGGTTCGGCCACTACGCCGGACAATGTCCCACTCGGACATCTCTAGCCATAAGAGACAAAGGGGTTGGAGAAGCCCCACTCTCCGATCTTTATTCTAAGCCACCTCAGCCCGAGCCACCCGTGTTTCTAACGGGAATGCTTGTCATAGCCGAGCCGCTTCTTAGCTGGCTTAAGAAGGGCTTGGTCCCACTTCCCTTCCCATCTATGGACCCTATCCTACCTCTGGTGCCAATCAATTCATTTCATACCACTTTCCGGTGTAGTCACTATGTGGATACATTGGATGACCTTCTTAAAGTGTTAGACCGGTAGTGGACATTTACGCACTTGTTGGCTCCAGGCTTCGACCGACCCACAGGTCGTAGTTTCACTCATCCCGCTTTAGGGTCCATCACCTCCGTGTACACAGTGGGTCATGTTACCACGGAGGTTCTTCTACTCCTCCCTATGTTGGCCGAGTCCGACTTCATTTCCTTTTACCCAAGGGAGGAATCTTACTTTCTACCTATGACTGTCGTCCCACCTCTCACAATGAATGAAGGTGATCATTTACACCTCCAAGATTTCCAAATGTGGGACATCGATTTGTGGAAGCCTAGTCCGAGGGGTCATACCTTCTTTGATCCCTTCGACCCATTCTCTTGTGGACCCCGTGACCCACCATATTTACTCCACCTTTTTAAGAGAGTCCACCATCATACCCCCACCATCTCATCTCCCTTCAAGAATGAAGGAGATCAACAACACCTTCTAGACTTCCACACATGGGATCTTGAGATGAGGGAATCCATATCGAGGGGTCACACATTCTTTGATCCCTTCGATCCCTATCTTAGTGGTCCCCTTGGTCCACAATCTCCATTCCACTTCTTTAAAGTAGGTCACCATTATACCCCTCCCCCATGGACTGGGCCATCGGCACCCACCGAGTCCGTTCACAGGCGAGAGACACCCTACCCTCCAGTCCCACCCAAACCTCCCAAATCCAAAGGACCGTCTTATGATTGTACCGACCCTCGGTCACACCTAGGGTATGCATGGCACACATTCGGATGTCCTGGACCACCTTGCATATGATTGGGTCGGACTAACTGTAGGGTTGTTTAGGGTTGTGTGTGCATCCGTGTGTTTTTATTTTGCTAAGCATTTTAGGAGTGCATAGTGAGTCTGCCGAGTCTAGTGCTAGGCATGTTAGGAGTCTGCATGAGTGAGGCCAGTAATGCACGTTACAAAGAGCTAGCCGATGCCCATCGACACCACCGAGAGTTCCAAGAGGGTGAATATGTTATGATCAGGGTAAGACCTGAACGGTTTCCCTCTGGAACCGTTAAGAAGTTGCAAGCTCGCGGAGCCGGTCCCGTTAGAGTGTTGAAACGCGTTGGATCCAATGCGTATGTTGTGGACTTGCCCGAGAAATATGGTATAAGCTCTACCTTCAATGTATCGGATCTTGTTGCATATAGGGACCCAGCGGTGATCCCTAGTGAGCCTTTTGAGCCATCTCCTCTCCTTGAGAGTGATCCCACACCTGAGTGTCCACTTCCACCTCCAGCCCCTTTTTTCACGGCAGCGTGAGCATATAGATCGTATACTGGACGAGCAAGTGACAGTTACCAGGAGTGGATCTTACCCGCGCTACCTAGTGCGATGGAGAGGACGGCCCGCTACTGAGGACACATGGATCACAAATGGCGAGTTGCAGCGGATCGATCCGGACCTTCTGGAGCGATACAGGAGCGATGCAGACCCTTACTTGACAGGTTCGAGTTTCTCCCACCCGGGGAGAATTGGTGCGGACACCCGAGCAGTTGAGCGGCGCGACACGCCGAGCCACCGGTACCGCACACGGTGCACGACTCGCGCCGCCTCAGCATCCCTATGGCTCGGAGACAGTCTGGAGGTTCCCCACTGAGTCATGGCATTTATCATATTTTTGGGGATTTTTATTTGTGTGTAATGTATTTTATTTTCTTCCGTCAGTGTATAATTTATAGTTCGAGGGGCTTATTTGCAAAGTGGGACCCCTAGGGCCCACGGGACCCCCAGGGCCCCTCCCATTGATCCACCTCAGCCTTAGGGCCCAAAGTGGGGTCAGTCAACATGTCAAATGGAGGCTTCTAGATGGGTGGGCCACGTAGGGGACAAGGGACTTGGAAAGTCCACATTTGGCCACCCACCCCACCTACCAAGTCCAACTTCTACCCCATGGTCCAAGGGCCGCCCCCCTCCTTGTTTTTTATATATAATTTTTGTGTGTGTGTCACACTCAATCCAGGCCACTCATTCCCATCCCCTAGATCCAACGGTTGCCAATGGATTTGAGATGTAACACATAAATACTTGTAATTTCCCATTTTCAGGAATTAATGCCATTTGAATCAAACAATTTCCAAGAGCAAGGGCTGGTGCGCCCCCCTCCTCTCTCCTCCCTCTCCCCCTTGAAGCTGTGAAGGCTTCCATTCTGAGGTGTGACGCCTCGTGTATCGGTTCCGACGATCGCCGCCGCCGTCACCGCACCGCCATCGCCATCAACGGAGTTCTGCCCGTGCAGTACCATAGAAGCTTCCACAAATTTCATGTCTCAGCCCTGAGCTCAGATAGATCTGGGGATTTTAGTGGATGTTCCATAGGTGTCAAGGACATCCCACAAATTTTGGTTTGCCATTCAGAACTCGTTTCATATTTTTTGATTTTCATCCACTCTTCCATTTCAGTTCTGCCAGAGTTCTGTCAAGATTCATCCCCGCCCTGTGTTTCCTATCTTAGAGACACTTTTTGATTTCTGTTGGTTCGCCCAATTTTATTGGGGGTTCCACCCATCCACCCCTTCATCCACAATGTTTCT
The DNA here is from genome assembly GCA_022559845.1 of Amorphophallus konjac. Lineage (NCBI taxonomy): Eukaryota > Viridiplantae > Streptophyta > Magnoliopsida > Alismatales > Araceae > Amorphophallus > Amorphophallus konjac. The sequence goes on along the minus strand of CM040118.1, from coordinate 341,749,165 downwards.
CAATTTTTGATTCGCCCATTTCATATTTTCTAAAATTCATTCTCAGACCCATCTACAGTTCTGTCCACCTGTTCCCAGATCCGACCACCAGTCACCCCAAAAATCATAACAAATCGCCTCCACCTCCAAATCCAATTATAAAAAATGTCTCAATTCCGTGGTTTGATTCCCTAAAACTCCTAAGAAGATCTCAAGAGCTGAATCGGAGGTTTACTAGGCGGTCAACGGTGGTTCTCAGACACATGCCATGCAGATCTGAGATTTCGGTTACTGTACAACATGGACTTGTAAATTCAATAAAGTTCTGATCCGACCAGATCCAGCAGATCTCTCTGGGTCTAGATTGACGCATTGGAAGAGAGCTTTCCAACGGTAGCTCGTGCGTCCTGATCCGACGTCGGGATTGATCGTAGCGGCCGTTTTCGCCGGAGATCGCGCTAGAAAACAGAAATCAAAATCCGTGGGCAGCTAGTTCAAGGCTTGGGAATCGGGACCGATCGACCCCCGATCGGTGTTCCCGGCCGACCGCCGTCCGTGGAGGTGCGCCACCAGGGGTCCCCATCATAGTGGGTCCCATCCCCGCAGATCCGGAGGACAGTGCCATCCGTGGGCCCCGCGGGCCCGCAGAACCCGCCGTTTCGGAAAGCACGAAAACTCGGAGTTCGGCACCGCCGGGCGACATCAAGATGCTGCCCGTCAACCCGAGTTGCGTGATTCTCGGGCTCCACATGTGACCTTTTACCTCCCTGCGTGGAGTGGGTCAAATCTTTGTATTGCTGTGATATTGTTTAACCGGGAGTCCGTGATTCGGCCGGGGTTGTCTTCGCCACGCCGGGTGCGTGGAGGTAAAGGTCTTAAGTCCTTTGCGTTACATTGCTTAGCTAGTATACGGTCTTAGGCCGCTACCGAGAGTGTAGGTACTAGCCCGTGTGTCCATGTCACCGCTGTGAGAGTGAGAGTGACCCGTCCCGTGACTCGATCCGAGTCCGAAAGTTGAGTCGGACTACCCTTGACCTCCGCCGGTTCCTTAACCGCGCACGGTCCGCGCTTTCCCTCGCTTGGGACGACGAGTGAGCTTCCACTTCTGTTAGCGATGTTTCGCCACTAGGAGCTCGTAGTGTCAGGATTAGTGTCTCCCTGGTGTGTGTTGCTAGTCGTGTCTTCATCTAGAGTCCGAGGGTGGCACCTTATAGTGTCGTCTCCTGTGTCCGTCCCGCATCATTATCGGTCTGCAAGTTGCCTTGTCCATGGAAATCCAAATGCTCGAGGTGTTCGGAGACTCTATGCTGGTCGTGAAATAGGTGGAAGGACAATTTGATGTATGGAAGCCGGAGCTCCTACCTTACCACCAGTTGGTGTTGCGCATGATGGCAAAATTCGACTTTATTGAAGTCAAACACATCAATTGAGGACAAAACGCTCAGACGGATGCCCTCGCAAAGCTGGCCAGTTCCTTAGTAATTCCACCAGATAAGAACCTGAATATAATCGTCATCAATAGGCGCCAAGTCCCCAGCATGATAGAGGTCCTGGCAGATGAAGAAGAGAATGAAATAATGACCCTAGAAAAAATTCAACAGCCTGATTGGCGAGAACACCCCATGCGTTGGTTCCAACACCAGTAGTTGTCGAAGGAGAAATAACAAAGAATGAAATTCCTCAGAATTAAAGATTCATATGAAATGAGGAGCAAAACCCTGTTCTAAATAATGGCAGACGCCCAAAAGAAAATTCTACTCTACTGCTTATCTACGGAAGAAGCACGGCAGGTGATGAAAGAGGTCCATGCCGGATCAGCCAGGGCACATCAGGCAGGTCCGAAAATGAAGATTGAGATCAAGAAATTGGGCTACTACTGGCCCACTATATTCGATGACTGCTGCAAGGTTGCCAAGTCATGCCAGAAATGTCAAGAACACGCCACCATTCCTAGAAGGCCACCGGTGCCATTACATCCCACCATCCCTAGTTGGTTGTTCGCCCAATGGGGTACGGATGTGGTGGGCCCTTTACCAGCATCCTCATCAGGATGTAAATATATTTTGGCAGCCACGGACTATTTCTCCAGATGGGCCGAGGTTGTGGCACTAAGAGAAGTAAGGGGGGAGCTGGTCGCCAGATTCTTCTGTCAAAATATAATATTCCGGTTCGGGATTCCCAGTCGAATTATTTTCAACAACGGTAGCCATTTCAGAAATCAGAAGGTGTACAGGTTAGCCGACAAGTACAAAATTGATTGGAGGATATCATCCCCCTACAATTCTCAAGCAAATGGACTTGCTGAAGCATTCAATAAAATCCTCTGCACCTTGCTAGCGAAGACAGTTAATTCTAGCAAAAGGGACTGGGAAGAAAAGATGTACGAAGCACTATGGGCTTATCATACCATCTATAAAACCCCGACAGGTTGCTTACCGTTCTCCATTGTGTATGGGTCAGAGGAAGTAGTACCGATTGAATTAGAAGTCCCGTCCCTCCGGGTCGCCATCCAACAAGGCCTGGTCAAGGGCGAACAAACAAACATGGAAAGAAGACTGAAAGAGCTTGCCGAGCTCAAAGGAAGATGCCTTCGAGCACAACAAAACATCCAACTATATCAAGCTCGCATGGCCCGTGCTTTCGACAAGTTGGTCAAAGAGCGAGAGTTCAAGAGAGGTGACCTAGTATTGGTCAAAAGAAGAGAAGTAATGGCCTCCTACCCCAAAGGGAAGTTGGTTGAAAATTGGGTGGGACCATATGTTGTCCATCGAGTCTATGAGGGTGGTGCCTATGTTCTCGTAAACCACAAGGGGGTAGTTCAATTGTCCCCTCTCAATGGGAAACACCTGAAGCTGTATCATGCAGCATGACCGAAATGCAACTTGGTCTAGTGGCACTCCGCTCTGGCCTAGCTCTCTGAAATATATGTCCAACTCAACTAATAATGATAATGAGAACCCCACATAGTCCCACTGGGCTGCCACTACATCCACCACCGTGTTGTACCTTACGTCCACATTGGTGCATAAACCATTTCCCTTACGCTTGAGTTATCCCTACGCCTACGAATATACATCTTTCGACGAAAGGCTTCGCGCCCAACCCAACATTTACACATCATCGCCATTGCGGACCTTACGTCCGAATCGGCGCACAAACTTTTTTTCCTTGCATTGACATTAGCTTCTTGCCGACAAATAAACCTTGTCCGGCAAAAGGCTTTGCGCCTGAGCCAACACCTGCACATCATCACTATTGCGGACCTTACGTCTGAATTGGCACATAAACTTTTTTTCCTTGCATTGGCATTAGCTTCTTGCCGATGAATAAACCTTGTCCGGCGCAAGGCTTCGTGCCCTAGCTGATATTTAGACATCATCGCCATTCAAGACCTTACATCCTAATCGACGCATAAACTCCCTTCCTTGCATTAGCATTACCTTCTTGCCAATGAACACACCCTTTTCAGTGCAAGTCTTCGTGCCCTAGCCGACCTTTACACACTATCACCATCGTAGACCTTACGTTCGAATCGCGCATAAACTCTTTTCCTTGCGTTGGCATTATCTTCTTGCCAACCAATAAATCTTCTTTTGGTGCAAGGCTTCGTGCCCTAGCCAATATTTACATATCATCACCATGTGAGCAAATGAAGAAGTCGAGATTGAGCATCATACGCTGACCCGTCATCATGCTCTTATCTCCCAGGCTTGTTCAAAAAAAAATGATGAGGCTTAAAATAGAGGTGCCTCGCTGGACTTGTTCAGATATTCTGGGCAAGGGCAAAAATGGCTTCAACCCGGTTGTGGCGAAAACCCGAAAGGGCGCCGCGGGCAAAATTGGACACCCGCCACGTGAAAACTCGAAAGGGCGCATGGGCAAAATCAAGAGGGGGCTGGCTCCGGCAAAAACCCAAAAGGGGCGCTTGGGTCAGTAATGTGGTAACCAAAATTTCCTTGCTACATTCATCCCTATGAAACTCCGAATAGGGCACTCATCACAAGTCCCACCAGAAATCTACTCTCTTACACCGTTAACCTGGACCTTTCATCCTCTTTAATTAATAAACCTATCTTTGCTTCAGCATTTAACCAATGTCGATGAACAAACCAATGCTGATCCTCGTCATCATCGGTGAGATCGGTAAATATACTGTTAACCCAGGCCTTTTGTCCTCGTTAATGATCAAACCTATCTTTGCTTCGGCATTTAGCCAATGCCGATGATGAAACCAACACTGATCCTCATCATCATCGACGAGATCGGTAAACACACCATTAACTTGGACCTTTCATTCTCGTTAATGAATAAACCTATCTTTGCTTTGACATTTAGCCAATGCCGATGAACAAACTAACGCTAATCCTCGTCATCATCGGTGAGATCTGTAAATATACCGTTAACCCGGACATTTCATCCTTGTTAATGAATAAACCTATCTTTGCTTCGGCATTTAAGCAATGCCGATGAACAAACCAATGCTGATCCTCATCATCAACGGCGAGATCGACGAATACACCGTTAACCTAGACCCTCCGTCTTTGTTAGTGATTAACCTACCTTTGCTTCGGCATTTTGCTAATGCCGATGAACAAACCAACGTTGATCCTCGTCATCATCGGCGAGATCGGCGAATACACCGTTAACATGGACCCTTCATCCTTGTTAATGATTAATGATGTAAAACGACCCCTTGGACCTAGATTCACAAGCAATCAAACCAAACGGCGGACACACTCTAGCGGATTCACCCGCGTAGCGCTCACTCGGGTCCGTAGATAGACCGGCGAAGATGATGAGGGTCCAAGGTTGGACCTTGTGGTTCCAGGGTATGGCTAGCTTGTGGAGGACCCAAATGGGCCAGGGATGTCCAATTTCATAGGTGGCCAGCACGCCGATGGTGTGGGATGAAGGGTAGCTCTCACAACTCGCCCGCGATGGCACTCAATTAATCGAATGATTGGAGCGATCACTCTCTCACCGCCGACGGAGAAACCAGAAATAATACTAAGCTAAGAAATGCAAATCCAACAAAGGGTGGGGTCCGCAGATCACCTGGTCGGCGTGAAGACGCCGACCCCGACCGGAGACGAGGGCTAGCGGGGAAGCGTGGGCTACCCGCACGCCGCGCCGATGATGCTTCGACCGAAGAACTGCTAGTACATGCACTACTCCCTCACAGAGGGGTTGGACTAGGGGTGGGGAAGTCCAATTACAACCAAAAGGTACCTCCAAGCAGGGAGGGGCTGTGAGCCAGCCAGGCGGGGGTGGGAAAGTGGATGACGAAGAGCCGACCGTTCTGCGAACCCGATCTGTCCACGATCGCAACAGTCTGAAGATGAAGTTGCCACGGCCTCTCCTGGACTCCGATGGAGGTGGGACTTGCGCTGACATGACTGATGATGAGGGGGGAGATCACCAATAGAACCTCTGACCGATCCGGAGTCAGTCTAGGTGGTGGCGGGGCAGAATCCTCAAACTGGTCAGCTCTACCTAGCCTGGGTCCACCGGACAGGGAGTCGATGCCGGTGGCGGAACGGGCTCCACAAGTGGTTGAAGATGGTAGGGCTGGTGCCCTTTCATCCTGGGTTGGCCCAGGAAGACTCCATAGAAGTTTTTGATTGAACCGAGCTCCGGTGTGGGTGGGGCAGTCGCTAGAGCTGGACTGGTCAGGAGCAGCCTCTCTGGTCCAGAAAGCCAGTAGCTGGAAGATGCGGAGGTCACGGGCACACCAAGTCTCCGATGGAGGCGAGGCTGGAGTCGTTGTGATTGTGGGCGAGTCCCCTATGACCAGGGACCAGCGGGGCTTCCAGAGGAGGTCGGTGTAGAGCGTGGTGAACAAGAAGGTGAGAGAGGGTCCGTTCTGGACTGATGGGACTCACCTGCGCGCCTCTGGGAGAATGATTGGAACGTAGGGCTCCAGGGTCCAAACGAGGTCCTCCTTCTTGGGACTGGTAGAGGACTCGGAGGAGAAGATCTTAGCCAAGGAATCACATCCAAACTCGCACAGGAGCGGTCGTGGTCACGTCTACACTCTGGCTTAGGTTCCCTGCTGGAGCAACTTTGCGCAGTCGAGGGAGAATGGTTCTCCTGGGTAGCACAAACATCAGATAGATGCGGGACGGCCTCACCTGCGAAGCTCTCTAGATGACCTTTCCAGCTATATAGGGCTTGTCAGCAAACTCCTGGAGATGGTCTTGTGGCCGAGCCTTCAACTTGTACCCTTGCTGCTGCCTGTGAACTGGGGCAGGGACTGGTGATAGGTGGGTATGGATGGTGGGGATGACTAGGGTTTCTCCAGGGAAATGGGGAGGGATGGCTGTGGGGGAGGATGTGTTGAATATAGGTTATTTTGATGATAACAAAACCCAGGACGTACATTCTATCACGTGCCATCTATTAACAATCAAGTTTAACTTTCATATGCATTCAAAGCCAAAGTTCATCATGCACTATGTTCAAATGCTTAATCCCGTCCAAATGCATAAATCTTTTTTTGGCTTCTAAACCACCCAGGCTAAGCTTAAACCCACTCACCTTGATTGTAACAAGGTAGCCATAAACTGATTCGTTCATGTATTACATTGCATTGGCTAAACTCTTTATTTTTTGCAGGAATTCTAGCCAGCGATCGATCGCTAGACAGGGCCGGTCGGCCGGTTTGCCCAGAAATGAACGGGCCATTTCCTGTAAAATTTCGGTCGACCGCCCCATATACTGGTCAACCGCCAGTCTCGATGCAGCCTATTTTGACTTTATTTGCTACAACGTGGGAAGCCCTCTTCATTGGGTTTGTTTAATCCAAAAGTCACCATATTCACCATGATTTATGGATCTGGTCTGTGGCATGTCTCTTGACCACCCAAGTTCTATAAATAATCTCATTGGGGTCAAAAACCAGTGATTCAAGCAAGAACAAGGGAGGCCATCAAACGAGAAGGAGGGGTGCACTGTAGCTCCGTGAACAGTGTTTCGTGGAAGAAGTTCGTCATCCAAGTGCAAGCTTCTGAAGCTGATTTGCAGGCCATTCAAGTGAAGATAGAGCTAGGAGCTAGCTTCATCCAATACCATCTTCATCCACTAAGGGGGAGCTTGAATCTGTTGTTGCGCCCCTATGGTTTTAATGTCAGCAAGCACTATGAGTATGAATTGTGTTGCACTATGAGTATGATTTGTTTTGATGTCAGCATGCTATATGAGCATGATTGATTGATTGATTTGAGAGTGGGCACATTCACCTCATTGCATTGTCTGTCTCTGCATTGGTAAATAGACTGCACTGTTAGTTCTCCTGCATACACCTCATTGCATTGTCTGTCTCTGCATTGGTAAATAGACTGCTCTGTTAGTTCTCCTGCATACATTGCATCAGTTCATATCTGCTATATGCATTCACTGCATCGGTCCATGTTCATTGTGCCTGTAAGTCTGTACATCCTCCGGTGTTTCATTGCATCAGTCATAAAGTCTGTACACCATCTTGGCGCTCACCAAGTGTATACATCGGCGAAGTCTATACATCGAGCAAGTCTGTACATCGGACCAAGTCTGTACAGCCTGTGTGTTGCATGCATCTAAAGTCTGTACAGAGTTGACAGCATGCCTGAACCTTGTTAGATGAAGTCTACACACTCGCCATCATGCTATCCTGCTAAGTCTGTACATTGGCCAAGTCTGTACAGAGTCTTTTGCATCGTTCATCAAGTCTATACATCATTGTGGCTTGTGCATGCATCATCTATCAAGTCTATACATTGCATACAGGCAAAGTCTGTACATTGGCATAGTTTGTACATCGTTGGCTTGTGCATGCATCGTCTTTCAAAGTCTGTACATCGGACCGTCTCATTCAATGTCTCATGCTATCAAGTCTATACATTGTCTAGCACACACACGTTCAAAGTCTGTACATCCATCCGTCTCACTCAGCGTCTCATCATTTCAAAGTCCATACATTGTCTTAGTGCAAGCACTTCCACGAAGTCTATACATTCGTTGCAGTCTGTGCATAGTTGCATCATTAAGTCCGTGCATCCATTTCTAATGTACATACTTTGCTTGATGCATTCATCTTCAATGTACACACTTTGTTAAATGCAGTCTACACTACATCCCTAAATGTTTGAATACTCTTCGGTGAAGTCTGTACACACTTCAAGTGGCAAGTATGTACATCGTCACTGTTGTTGCACACACACACAAGTCCATACACTTCAAGTCTATTCACTCTTTGTGTCTGCATCACATATACTCAAGTCTGCACACTCGTTGAAGGCATGTCCAAGGATTCATATTCCAAGTCTATACATTGTCGCCAGCTCATGCATCACTCCCTTGGCAATTCTGTACATTGCATCATGTGCTTCATGCAATTAAGTCTGCACATCGTCAGTATAGTCTATACACTTGGCGTCTCATGCATATGCAAAGTCTATACATTGCTGTCGCATTGTAAAGTCTATACATTGTTGTCGCACTGTAAAGTCTATACATTGTAAAGTCTACACACTGCATTACACCCTACAGAGTCTGTACAAGGTCCTATAGTCTTAAACTGATAATTCTCTTCGACTGACTGACAGTGACTCTTTGCAAAGATTAATGAAGTCTCGTGATCCAAGAATGGAGATGGCTCAGAATCGTGACATGTGTCATCCTGCAGACAGAGATGCTGCCACACGACCAATGTGTTAGGGCAGGAATTCGTGGGAGTCACATGCCCACCTTCCTGCTATAAAGAGGAAGCTTCTTCTTCGAGTGAAAGAACAACAGACAGAAAAGCAAGTGAGAGTAGCAGAAGTAAGCGTGAAGCAGAAAGAAGTGCATCAGAGAAAAAAAGATCAAGTGAGCCAGCAGAAGAGGAAAAAGTGGGAACATCAGAGATAGAAGTGAGCTCGAGAAGGAAAGAGAAAGAGAGATCCAGAGATTGAGAAGAGAAGAGGAGAGCAGAGAGCTTTTCTTGAAGAATTGTTTAGTCTATTCGTGGATCAAATCCAGAATGACTATGCTCATTGGAGCTAACTAGTTTTTGTTTTTCGCTTTGGTTTTTTGGTTTTCCCTTTTCTGTCTTTACCATCCTTGTTCTTCCGATCCTCTGGTTTGAGGTCGGGTTCCCTCTGGTTTGGAGGAAGAGAGACTTGCGTCTCTGGTTGCCAGTGACTGTGTGTCACTGGTGGTTCCCTCTGGGTTTCAGAGGAAGGGAGTCTCTGACTCTGGGTTTGCAGGTAGTGGTTGCTACCTGTGGGTTCCCTCCTGGTCTGGAGGAAGAGAGACTTCGGTCTCTGGTTTGCTAGTGACTATGTGTCACTAGTGGTTTCCCTCCGGGTTGGAGGAAGAGGGGAGGTTGTTCCCCTGGTCAAGCTGTTAGGCAACATTTGTTTGTAGACTGAGTCTGCGGTTCTAGCTATTGCTAGTGGAAGCCTCACTCCGGTTTGGAGTGATGGGTGGATGTAGGTCTGTGGATCGAACCACCTAAAAAATCATCTGTGCAGTGGGTTGTTTGCTGTCCTTTGCTTCCCCTAGATGATTGTTTAGGCGCGCTATACATATTTGCTCAATTGCTTAAGCCATCTGAGTTTTTATTTTCGCGATATTGTTTGAGTGAAATTTTGTTAAGGGTGGGATTCATTCACCCCCCTCTGAATCCACCACATCGAACCTAACAATTGGTATCAGAGCGGGTTCTCTGTGCTACCAGATCCAACGATCTGCAGAGGTTCCTGTTATCTTCGGTGCTTTATTGCTTTTGGTGCATTACTTATCGATTGTCTTGTGCGTTGAACCTGTTTGCTATCTGGTTTAAATGGCCCCTCCGTTTGTGTTTGATGGTTCTAATTTCAGCAGTTGGTTAGGCGGCCTATTTGTTCATATGAATTCCATTGACCCTAATCTATGGAGTTTGGTTTCAGAAGGCCCACACCAATTACCTCTTGATGAGACCAAGTGGTCTAGAGAGGACAGTGTAAAGAACCGTGATAATCTCACAGTTCTTAAAATTGTGAAAGCTGTAGTTAATACTGATAGATTTCCTTTTGTTCTCAGGTGCGTTTCGGGAAAGGAAATATTGGATAGAATAGCTGCTACAAATGGGGAGCAAGAGGATCAATGCTTGATGGGCAACCAGGGTGATTACAATTCTGATCAACAGGAGAAAACTTCATCTCAGGTGAATTCTGACACTGGTAATTTCGGTATTGAAGAATTGATTATGTTGAATGAGCATTTGATTGAGAAATATGATAAAGTTAAATCTGAGAAGAAGAAATTAAGAAAAGAACTGTTGTATCAGGTCAGAAGTCTGAAAGTTGAAAATGAAAATCTAAAGTCAGACATGAGTCGAGAAAGGAATGAAATGAACTGTTTGAAATCTGAAAATGAGAGTTTAAGAAATAAACTCATTAAAGAAAAGGATTCTTGCAATACATGTGCAGTTTTAAGAGACTTGATAAATGATCTTGATTCTGATGATAATCTTCAAAAGGATTTAATCAAATCTCTGAAAGAAGAAAACAAATCATTGCTAGAAAAGAAAACTGAAGCTGAAGAATTTGAAAACAAGCTGGTTGAAGAAAATAGGTACCTCAAGGATCAAAATAAAAAGTTAATGGTTCTGAATACTATTCTCTCTGAAAAATGGATTGCAATAGAAAGAGATAGGTCAGTCACTCCTTCTCTGGAAGGTGAATTTGAAAGACTAAAAGAAATACTGACTGTCTATGAAAAAGGAGAAAGTTGATTCAGAATGTCTTATTGTCTCCTAAAAAAATGAAATCCTTAAATTGAAGAAGACTTCATCTAAGTCTGTTCAGAATGAAAAATTGGTAAGAGATTTAGAGTGTGTCAGCTCTAAATTGGAAGAATTGAAATCTGAAAACGAAAAACTCAAAAATCTTTCCAAAGAATTTGAACACAAATCATTGAGTCTTGAAAAAGAAAACAGATTGATCTCTGAAAAATTGGAGGCTGATAGAGTAATAAATTTAGAGATTCAGAAAAATATCAAGAAACTTCAATATGAGAAACAACAAGAAAAGTTTTATGAATGTCAGTCTTCCTTAAATGATTGGATGTTTGATGATGATCTCCTAGAGAAAAATAGGAAATTGAAAGAGGAAATCAACAAGCTGAAACATCTAAACACCCAACTGTCAGATAGGCTATTGACAATTAAAAAAGGCAACGTGTGAGCATGGATAATTCTGAAAGGTTGGTGGATGCAGAACAAAAAATTGAGAGTCTAAAAACCATCAACCAAATGTTGAGTGGAAATGTCACTTGCTGTGAACAGAAGATAGCTGGATATGAGCTTACAATCACATCCCTTCAACAAGAAGTTGATGATCTTTACAAGTCCCTATCTGAAGTTGACAATGAAATAAAATTAAAATAGGAAGTTGAAAAACTCAAAAGCCTGAATGATGCCTTGCATCAACAAGTCATTTCCTGTGAAACAGATCTGTCCAGATATGAAGTTAATATTGATGTCTTAAATTCTGAGATTCAAGATTTGAAAAATTCTCTATCAAAATTTGTCAAAGGAAAGGACAATCTGAATAAGCTTCTTGGAAAGAGTGATAATTTTCAGAGAGAGGGACTGTGTTACAGTCTGACGAATAAAAGGATTAATGGGAATAAAACTTCCACTGTGTTTGTAAAAGCTTCTGATCTAAACAAAACCTCTAGTTCTTATGTTTTTCAATTTACTGCACAAAATTCCACTGTCAGTCCCAAAACTGTAGAACAAACTCAAAAATTGAAAAAGAATGAAAATCTACAGAAAAAGGACAAAGACACTCCTGTTGGTACGAAGAATGCTGCACACAAGTCACATGATCTCTCACACACTCAAACTAGGAAGGTAGGTCATGTAATGGAAGATTGTAGATTGTTGTTAAAGGATGAGCATGCTAATGAAACATCACATTCTAGAAATTCTTTTGATAGAAACCATGCTACTAGAAAGCATGATGCTTCATGTTACTATTGTGGGAAGCATGGTCATCTCATGAATGAATGCTTTATCATGAAAGAAGATAATAAATTACATGTCAGGTCTTCCATGCATCTTCATGGTCCATATGTAACTAAACACAAGTCTAGTCAGCACATTGTGTGCTTTAACTGTAATAAGCCTGGGCACAAGGCTATTGAGTGCTGGTTTGGATCCACTTGGGGTAAAAATGTCTTTAAAAGTAAGCATATCAGATGCTTCGAGTGTGGGAAAAATGGCCATACAGTCAAGGACTGTTGGCATGTTCAGAAGAATTCTGTTAACCCCCATGTTGTCAAATTCCCTGCAAAACCATTTTTGAAATTTTCATGCTATAACTGTGGTAAGCAAGGTCACAAATCTGTTGAATGTTAGTTGATTAAGAATAAGAATCAAACTGTTCATGCAAACAACAGAAAATCTTATGATCATGTTTATAAACCTCATACTGCTGTTACTATGCATCATAAGAACCAGAAACCAGTCATTTCATGTAGATATTGTGGAAATTTTGGACATTCTATGGACAATTGCTACCTGATGGATCATGATGACCATGTTGCTAAGAGATTGTTTAGAACACCTGTCAGGGCTAACGCAGGATCCAAAGCTGCTTGGGTCCTTGCAGGATCAAAATGATCAAAAACTTTGCAGGTGTGTCTTGGGGGCTGAAGAATAAAAGGGGTAATATTCCAAGGCACTCAAGAATGAAAACCCCTTTCTGAACTTTTCAGGTAAATTCCTTGCACTTCCTGTTCTTAGAATCACTGCATAGCAGGTTAAATCTATTTTTGCATATTCATTCATCATCTGCATTGTCATATTTGAATTCTCTGAACTCTCCTCATCTGAAGTTTATGTTTTGCACTCATCATTGTTGATGGACATTGCCTGATTAAGAATTCTCTGCAAACATCTGAATTTCACATGATTTGTGTTTTAATGATAGTCTGAATTGTCATATGCAGCCATTGAAAAATCTGATGCACTTAGGAGAGTCATTACATATGCATACATGTAGAGCAGTCTATTGCATATCATCAAATTTAAAAAATCTAAAAAGAAATGACTCATTGCATCTAGAAAGGGGGAGTATTTTTGATTTATCAGTCTTTCATAAACTAAACACTTCATGTTTAGTCATTTAAATCATCTTCCTACTCTTGTGTGTTAGTGATTGCTCTTTAATCAACTGAACTCTCAACTGTCTTGAAGCTGAAATCTACATCTGATACTCCTTAAATTGCTAAAGGAGAGCTTTGCTTGAATACCTCCTTGTCAAATTCTGTCAAGATAATCTGTATGAATTCCAGTCTTAAACATTGGTTTCTGAACTGCACTGCTTTAATGCTCACATCTTGCTGCATTGCCATTTTGATTCATCTGAATTTGGGAAAATTTCAATCTGTGTACCCTAATCATAAATCTGACATATTCCGAAAATAAGACTCTTCTATTATATTGGTTTAAGAATGTCTGATAAATCAAATTGATTTAAGTCTAATGTATTCATCAAGTTTTGATTTAAAAATCTTGAAAATGTCTGAACCATCATATTTAATAAATCTTAACCAATTATCTCATGTAACCTCATATAAAAACCTCTGAACTCTGAAATTTTAATCGAATGGTCTTCTTTGGTTAAGATACATGTAGTAAGTATTATTTTTAAACATATCAGTGTACTGAGCATTGTCTGAAAACATTTGAAAGAAAATGAAGTCAGAGCAATGACTTTGATCACAGAGAAACTGGGTTATCTATCAAAGAAATAGTGTAAACCCATATCATGAAGTGCCATAGTTATTTCTGGTATAAAAAAAATAATTGAGAAATCTGATAGAGCAATGGCATAATTGTGTTGAGTAACTGGGGATTCCTGCCTCTAACCAAGGTGTCTCCTCATGTAAAAAGACACTTGTATTGCTAACTCTGTTCTCATAACTGAGAGGCAATACAATTATCACACTAAGTAACTGGGTCACTTCACCTGAGACGTGTTGTGCCTCATGTAAAAAGGTGTTTATCAACTAAGATTGCTCAGGAAAATAAGTGCTGATCAACAGAAAAATTCTGAGAAATAAGTATAATCAAAGAAATCTCATACACTCATATATATCTAATCTCAATACTATCTTGTGTAACTTCTAAAGAAGTCATTAAAATTGATTGAGTAAGATAGAAGGAGGTCAAATATGTGTGTCATATGTGCAATTGGTTCATCTCTATTAAAAGGTGTTTCAAACATGAGTATTGAATTTTCCTGATAAACTTTCTATATATCATTCTTAAATCATGCTGGTAAGTTTAGACACAGTCATAATCTTGTATAATAAAAGAGTCTAACATTTGCTTATCAAGATTTATGGATTTGGTATCCCATTGAAACTCTTTCTCTCTCATCTATTCTTTGGCAATCCAATCAATATCTTGTTGTTGGAATTCAATTTCAGATTGCTTTTGGTTCACCTGAACTCATTCATGTTGATAGGGGGAGTTCTTACATCTTATTCCTCTAGTGCTCATCCTGCATATTTTTTTTTGGGGAATTACTCTTATGCGCCTTCATTTGTCAAAGGGGGAGATGTTTTATCAATCTTTTCATACATGCTTAATTTTTCTCTCTCAAACTTTTCTCTTTTTGATGAAGTCAAAGGGGGAGAATAGTTTTGGTTTGGTTCTGCATGTCTGCATGTCTGCATGTCAACATGTCTCATAGTCATTCATATAGTGACTCATAGTGTTGCCATCATCAAAAAGGGGGAGATTGTTGTGCCCCTATGGTTTTGATGTCAGCAAGCACTATGAGTATCAATTGTGTTGCACTATGAGTATGAGTTGTTTTGATGTCAGCATGCTATATGAGCATGATTGATTGATTGATTTGAGAGTGGGCACATTCACCTCATTGCATTGTCTGTCTCTGCATTGGTAAATAGACTGCTCTGTTAGTTCTCCTGCATACACCTCATTGCATTGTCTGTCTCTGCATTGGTAAATAGACTGCTCTGTTAGTTCTCCTGCATACATTGCATCAGTTCATATCTGCTATATGCATTCACTGCATCGGTCCATGTTCATTGTGCCTATAAGTCTGTACATCCTCCGGTGTTTCATTGCATCAGTCATAAAGTCTGTACACCATCTTGGCGCTCACCAAGTGTATACATCGGCAAAGTCTGTACATCGAGCAAGTCTGTACATCGGACCAAGTCTGTACAGCCTGTTTGTTGCATGCATCTAAAGTCTGTACATAGTTGACAGCATGCCTGAACCTTGTTAGATGAAGTCTACACACTCGCCATCATGCTATCCTGCTAAGTCTGTACATTGGCCAAGTCTGTACAGAGTCTTTTGCATCGTTCATCAAGTCTATACATCGTTGTGGCTTGTGCATGCATCATCTATCAAGTCTATACATTGCATACAGGCAAAGTCTGTACATTGGCAAAGTCTGTACATCGTTGGCTTGTGCATGCATCGTCTTTCAAAGTCTGTACATCCGGCCATCTCATTCAGCGTCTCATGCTATCAAGTCTATACATTGTCTAGCACACACACATTCAAAGTCTGTACATCCATCCGTCTCACTCAGCGTCTCATCATTTCAAAGTCCATACATTGTCTTAGTGCAAGCACTTCCACGAAGTCTATACATTCGTTGCAGTCTGTGCATAGTTGCATCATTACGTCTGTGCATCCATTTCTAATGTACATACTTTGCTTGATGCATTCATCTTCAATGTACACACTTTGTTAAATGCAGTCTACACTACATCCCTAAATGTCTGAATACTCTTCGGTGAAGTCTGTACACACTTCAAGTGGCAAGTATGTACATCGTCACTGTTGTTGCACGCACACACAAGTCCATACACTTCAAGTCTATACACTCTTTGTGTCTACATCACGTACACTCAAGTCTGCACACTCGTTGAAGGCATGTCCAAGGATTCATATTCCAAGTATATACATTGTCGCCTGCTCATGCATCACTCCCTTGGCAAGTCTGTACATTGCATCATGTGCTTCATGCAATTAAGTCTGCACATCGTCAGTATAGTCTATACACTTGGCGTCTCATGCATATGCAAAGTCTATACATTGCTGTCGCATTGTAAAGTCTATACATTGCTGTCGCACTGCAAAGTCTATACATTGCAAAGTCTACACACTGCATTACACCCTACAGAGTCTGTACAAGGTCCTGTAGTCTTAAACTGATAATTCTCTTCGACTGACTGACAGGGACTCTTTGCAAAGATTAATGAAGTCTCGTGATCCAAGAATGGAGATGGCTCAGGATCGTGACACGTGTCATCCTACAGATAGAAATGCTGCCACGCGGCCAATGTGTTAGGGCAGGAATTCATGAGAGTCACACGCCCACCTTCCTGCTACAAAGAGGAAGCTTCTCCTTCGAGTGAAAGAACAACAGACAGAAAAGCAAGTGAGAGTAGAAGAAGTAAGCGTGAAGCAGAAAGAAGTGCAGCAGAGAAGAAAAGATCAAGTGAGCCAGCAGAAGAAAAAAAAGTGAGAACAGCAGAGATAGAAGAGAGCTCGAGAAGGAAAGAGAAAGAGAGATCCAAAGATTGAGATGAGAAGAGGAGAGCAGAGAGCTTTTCTTGAAGAATTGTTTAGTCTGTTCGTGGATCAAATCCAGAACGACTATGCTCATTGGAGCTAACTAGTTTTTGTTTTTCGCTTTGGTTTTTTGGTTTTCCCTTTTCTGTCTTTACCATCCTTGTTCTTCCGATCCTCTGGTTTTAGGTCGGGTTCCCTCCGGTTTGGAGGAAGAGAGACTTGCGTCTCTGGTTGCCAGTGACTGTGTGTCACTGGTGGTTCCCTCTGGGTTTCAGAGGAAGGGAGTCTCTGACTCCGGGTTTGCAGGTAGTGGTTGCTACCTGTGGGTTCCCTCCTGGTCTGGAGGAAGAGAGACTTCGGTCTCTGGTTTGCTAGTGACTGTGTGTCACTAGTGGTTTCCCTTCGGGTTGTAGGAAGAGGGGAGGTTGTTCCCCTGGTCAAGCTGTTAGGCAGCATTTATTTGCAGACTGAGTCTGCGGTTGTAGCTGTTGCTAGTGGAAGCCTCACTCCGGTTTGGAGTGAGGGGTGGACGTAGGTCTGTGGACCGAATCACCTAAAAAATCATCTGTGCAGTGGGTTGTTTGCTGTCCTTTGCTTCCGCTAGATGATTGTTTAGGCGCGCTATACATATTTGCTCAATTGCTTAAGCCATCTGAGTTTTTATTTTTGCGATATTGTTTGAGTGAAATTTTTTTAACGGTGGGATTCATTCACCCCCCTCTGAATCCACCGCACCGAACCTAACATCTGTGTCTTCATTTTCTATCTTCTCACTCCACTCTTGCTAAGCATTAATTGTGTACTCTTGTAATATTGAAACACCTGTGTGTGTGTGTGGATCTACGCAGATCCATGTGTGTGTGTGAGTGATTTCCTTGTTCTTCACTTTTCTTTGTGATTCGGTGCTTGTGCACCTTCGTGGGAGTTCTGAACTCACACGAGTGTGTGTGTGAGCTTTGATCTTGTAACCTTCTACAAGATAGTGTGTGAATCCTCACAGTCGGTGGGGGGTGGACGTAGGTTGCAGTTGTTGCATCCGAACCACCTAAAATCATGGTCTTCTGTGTGGTTTGCTCCTTATATTCTACCTCTATTCTGCTCTAGCTCTTTTGCATATTGCATCATCATCTAGTTTCATTGTTTAGATCTAGTTTTATTAACCTTTTACGGGAGATCTCTGGTATATCAAAAGGTAGTTTCTGATCGACAAGGTTAGTCCTGTCGGGAGGAAAATATCTTGTGTGAGAGAATCTCCGGATTCTCGGACTCCGCCTAGTACCAAAGAACTGCTGTAGGGGTTGATTTAGCCAGATTCTTTTTGTTATTCATCAGATCTCTACTTGTTTGTTGCTTATTCTTAATACGTGTTTTAAATCGGGTAAAAGTTTATTAAGATCTGTAATCATCCAATTCACCCCCCCTGTTAGGTGTCATTGATTACGGGACTACAATTGGTATCAGAGCCAAGGCTCTTTTTCCTTCAGATCTAACGATCTGGAGTAAGATCCAAATCAATGGCAAACAAGGGTTTGATGCCTGAGGGTCACTCCATTCATCGTCATCCATACTTTGATGGCTCAAATTACTCATATTGGAAAAATAGAATGCATATTTTCATGAGAGCCCAGGAGTATGAGATCTGGAGAGTTGTGGACAAGGGTCTTTACAAACTCTCTAACGATGAAGAGAAATGGACACCCGAGGAAATTAAGAAATGCACTGTAAATTTTAATGTTATAAATATTATGCAATGTGCTATACATCCTAATGAGTTTTCTCGTGTGTCCATGTGCAGCTCAACGAAGAAAATGTGGGACAAGTTGCGTCTCATGTACGAGGGAACCTCCGAGGTCAAGGAGACCAAGGCCAACCTACTCATCAAAGACTACGAGCTATTCAAGATGAAAACTGAAGAATCTATCTATGAAATGTTCGCAAGGTTAATTGAGATTACCAATGGTCTCAAGAGTCTCGGAAAAGAATACACCAATTCCAAGCTCGTAAGGAAAGTGTTGAGATCACTTCCATCGGCGTGGCATACAAAAGCCACAGTAATTGAGGATTCGAAAAATCTGTCCACACTCACTTTGGACGAGCTCATAGGGTCACTCATGACCTATGAGATAAACATGAAGAGAACAGCCGAGGAAGACACGAAGAAGAAGAAAGTGATTGGATTGAAAGCTCATCAATCTGATGAAGACTTTTAGGAAGAAGAATCCAGCGAGGGAAGCAATGAAGAAGAAGATTTGGCCATGATAACTCACCAAGTAAAGAGATTTTTGAGAAAGAGGAGGAATTTCCAATGCAACTTCAAAAAGGGGCAAAGGAAGCCTATTCAAACCAAGGGCAAGTCAAGCAAGCCCAACAACGACATTTGCTATGAATGCAAGAAGCCCGGACACATGAGAGAAGAGTGTCCAGATCTGAAGAAGAAGTTCAAGAATGAAAAATTCAGGAAGTCGAAGGCAATGGTCGCTACATGGAGCGACGAAGAGGAAGAGCTGTCCGAAGAAGAGCTCGGAGAGCTCATGGAGAGCCTGTGCCTCATGGCACATGAAGATGATGCGATGGAGGTAAATTCTGACCATGATTTTATTTCCAATGAATAATGGGAGTCGGAATATGAGAAACTATATACAAAATATAAGAAAATTAGATCTGAAAATAAAACTCTCAAAAAGAAAATTGATGATTTATCACATGAAGATATTTTTGTTAAGTTTGAAAAAGTGGAACAAGAATGGTTTGAGCTAACCAAAGAAAAAGAAACTCTACTACAAATAATTTCAGATTGTGAAAAAGCCAAAGAAGAGCTATCTTGCAAAATGTCTGAAATGGAGAAAGTGTGTGAAAAAATGAAAACTGGAGAAAAAATGTTGAAATCCACAAATTCAGAACTTGAAAAGAAAACTGTGAGTTTGGATAAAGAAGTGGCTGAACTTCAGTCCACCTTGTCAAGGTTTGTAAAGGGCAAACAAAATCTAGATAACTTGAGGAGAGTTAGAGTCAATTTCTAGAAGGAAGGATTGGTATATACTCCCCAAAATAAAAAACCCTTTGAGCATAAGATCACTACATCCTATGTTCATGAAAAATAAAACAATCATGCTTCATGTTCCAACTCTAAGCCAAAACATGTCCAACCCAAACCACGACAATTTCAAAGAAAGTTTGCACCTATTAATTGTTATCATTGTGGTAGATTTGGTCATGTTGTTGCAAATTGTTGGTTCAAACAAAACTCACCAAGAAATCATGCTTTTTGGACCAAGAAAAGATATGCACAGAATTGGACTAACTCCTACGGACCCAAACTAGCTTGGGTACCAAAATCAATTGCATGAGAATGTTATTTCTTGCAGATATGTCTTGAAGCCAGGGGGAGCAAATAGTACTTGGATAGCGACTGTTCAAGACATATGACAGGGGACAAGAAGGTGTTCTCTACACTGCAAGACAAGGATGGAGGTTCAGTTGCATTTGGAGGCAAAGATAAAGGTAAAATCATTGGAATCGGCAATATAGGTAAGAATTCTGAAATTCTTATCGAGAATGTACTTTTGGTGAAAGGCTTAAATCACAATCTCCTGAGCATAAGTCAGTTGTGTGACAAGGGTTTTAAAATTATTTTTGATGAAACCCACTGCCTTGTCATAAATAAAACTTCCAATGAAATCAGATTCATCAGTAAGAGAAGCAACAATGTCTATACTATTGATCTAGATGATGTTTCTCGTGATGATGTGTGCTTGGTAGCAAACAATCATGATAACGCATGGCTATGGCACCGAAGACTAGGTCATGCTAGCTTTGGAGTAATCTCCAAGTTGTCTAAACATGACTTGATAAATGGGTTGCCAAAATTAAAGTTTGAAAGTGATAAAATTTGTGAGGCTTGCACAAAAGGTAAGCAAACACGCATATCTTTCAAAAATAAAAATATTCTTTCCACCTCACGGCCTTTGGAACTGTTGCATCTTGATTTGTTTGGCCCAACTAGGACATCCAGCCTAGAAGGGAAATCCTATGGTTTTGTGATTGTTGATGATTATTCCAGATTTACATGGGTGTTATTCCTATCCAATAAAAATGATGCATTGATGGAGTTTCAAGTGTTTTGCAGGTAAATCCAAAATGATAGAGGCTACCTTATCACCACCATCCAATTTGATCATGGTGATGAATTTGAAAATCATGAATTCAACAACTTCTGTGAAGAGCACGGGTATACGCACAACTTCTCATCACCAATGACGCCCCAACAAAATGGAGTGGTGGAGAGGAAAAATAGAACATTGATAGACATGGCACGGACCATGCTAAGTGAAAACTCTCTACCAAAATACTTTTGGGCTGAGGCGGTAAGTACAGCGTGTTACATCATCAACAGGGCAATGGTAAGGCCCATCTTGAAGAAAACTCCCTATGAGCTATACAAGGGTAAGAAACCGAATATTTCCCATCTTAAACCCTTTGGATGTTCATGTTTTATCCTGAACAATGGTAAGTCCAACCTAGGTAAGTTTGATGAGAAAAGTGGCAAGGGAACTTTCCTAGGCTATGCACTTAACTCTAGAGCTTATCGAGTGTTTAATAAGCAGACCTTGGTTATTGAAGAAAGTCCTCGTGATTTTTGATGAATCTGAACTAAAACTTACTATGCAAATTGTGGATGCAGGAGAAGCCCCCAAAAATTCAACTAATGGTAGAACATCTAAAGCCAATGATGAACCAAAGGAAGGAATACCCAACAAGAGTGAAGAAGATGAAGATCATTTAATTGAAACACTGCAAGAGCAGCAAGTGCAGCACCCTGACTTACCCAACACCTCTACGTTCTTAAAGGATCATCCAGCTGAAAACATAATTGGTGATCCTCAAGATGGGATAAGAACTAGATCATCTCTAAGGCAAGTAGAAGAAGAAGAATTGATAGCCTTAATCTCACAGGAAGAGCCCAAGGATATCCATGGAGCTCTTTAAAATGAATCCTGGATCCAGGCTATGCATGAAGAGTTACACCAGTTCGAAAGAAACCAGGTGTGGACTCTAGTGCCACGACCTAAAAATCAATCCATAATTAGAACCCGATAGGTTTTCAAAAATAAGTTAAATGATACGAGATTAGTTGTTAGGAACAAGGCTCGGCTTGTGGCCAAAGGGTATAGCCAGGAGATGGGTATTGATTTTGATGAGTCTTTTGCACCGGTTGCTCGTCTAGAAGTAATCTAGATTTTATTATCTTATGCTTGCTCATCTAACTTTAAATTATTTCAAATGGATGTTAAATCTACGTTTCTAAATGGGTATATCAAAGAGGATGCCTTTGTAGAACCACCTCTAAGTTTTGAAGACCCCAAACATCCACAACATGTGTACAAGCTACAAAAGGCCTTGTACGGACTGAAGCAAGCACCAAGGGCATGGTATGAACGGCTCACCTCATTTCTGGTTGAAAATAGTTTCAAGAGAGGTAAGGTTGATCAAACACTTTTCACAAGGAAATCAGTTAAAAACATATTAGTAGTTCAAGTGTATATGGATGACATAATTTTTGGAGCTACTAATAATATGCTATGTGATGAATTTGCAGAAATTATGCAAGGAGAATATGAGATGAGCTTAATGGGTGAATTAACATTCTTTCTTGGATTGTAGGTGAAGCAAACATCTAAGGGCATTTTCATAAGTCAAGCAAAGTACACAATGGAGCTATTGAAGAAATATGGGATGGCTGAAGTAAAACCTTTGTCAACTCCAATGGCCACAACCTCGAAGTTAGACAAAGATGAAAATGGTAAAATAGTAGATCTTACGCTGTTTCGAGGTATGATCGGATCACTACTGTATCTTACAGCATGCCGTCCTGACATTCAATTCAGTGTATGTCTTTGTGCCCGTTTTCAGTCATGTCCTAAAGAATCTCATTTATCGGCTGTTAAACGCATTTTTAGATACTTACTTGGCACAATAGACTTTGGTCTATGGTTTCCCGTCAGTAGTTCTTTTTATTTGATTGCATACACCGATGCAGATTATGCCGGATGTATTGTAGATCGTAAAAGTACTAGTGGGTACTGTCAGTTTCTTGGTGGGTGCCTAGTCTCATGGGCCTCCAAGAAATAACATTCAGTAGCTCTCTCAACGGTCGAGGCTGAATATGTAGCTGCCGGAAGTTGTGGAGCCCAAGTACTTTGGATCAAAAATCAATTGCTTGATTTAGATATTGAAATGAAATGTGTGCCAATCTTGTGCGATAATACTAGTGCTATCAACTTGTCAAAAAACCTTGTTCAACATTCTAGAACCAAGCATATTGATATTTGTCATCATTTTCTGAGAGATCATGTAGGAAAATGGGTCTTTTAATTGAATTTCATTGACACACATAATCAGCTAGCTGACATTTTCACCAAACCCCTCAACTAGGATCAATTTAACAAGATAAAAAAAGAACTTGGGATGTGCAAGGGTGAGAGCATACATGCATAGGTTTGCACTTAAGTTAAGATTTGCACTTATAGAAACTCACATGCATCAAGGGTAGGAAAACATGCATATCATCTTTATTTACTTTCAATACCCTATGTGTTCACATACACTCCTGCATGCTTGAATGTATTTATATATATATAGCCCTCCTTGAAAAACATTTCTAAGACCAGATATTCCTTGGTTAAATATTTATGGACTTAGTGATGTTGGACCTAAGGAAACTTCTGAGTGGGAGTTAGAAACCTTCCTCAAACCTGCATCTATTTCTTTCCCTCCACTTCATGATGTTGGCTCAAATCAGAAGGTCGGTTGTTAGTCCCCCCATTTAAAAAAAATATAGAAAAGAAAAGAAAAAGAAATAAAAAAATACAAATTTTGGGGTTTTTGGGCTAGCAGTCGACCGCCAGCCCCGCACCGGTCGACCGGTGGCGGCTAATCGGCCTGACCGGGTCACACCCGAGCCAACTTATAAGGGGTCCTAAAACCCCCCATTCTCATTCCATCACTTCCATTCACCCTCCACCACTTTGCCCTAACCCTAGAACCTCTCAACTCCACCTCCCAAGCCCCTAAACCTCATCCTTTCTCCACCCGCACAAGATCCGGCGTGTTCGTCAGGATTTCGGGACGAACTCCATTCGGCCGTTCGTGCGCTCGTGGAGTTTCCTCCTAGGTTCCAATGTTTGGAGATGATTTTTGCAAGCCCCTGGAGTGTCCGTTGATCTATCTTCATTCCCCAGGACGAGGGTCATCTCTTCAAGGGTTTTTCACCGGGTTTCTTATTCAGGATGCCGCCTAAACGAAGCTCTCGACATTCTACCAAAGGGGAAGAGAGTGGCCAGAGATGCCAGGCACCAGCTCCTCCACCACAGCGGGTGCCTGCACCACGTCGAGCACCTAGGCTGCCGCCTCGTCCCATTATCCACCCTCGACTGGTCGACTTCAACGAGGTGAGTGAGCTTTTGCCCGACCTATGTGCAGTCTTTGAGATTCAGCCAGGTTGGACCGATTTTGTCACTAGATACACACGTTATTATCCCAATCTAGTGCAGCAGTTCTATGGGAATTTGATTGCAAGAAATGAGGAGTTATATTCAGTTGTTCGAGGGGTTGAGATTCACATTACTCCCGATCTATTTGAGAGATGCTTAGGAGTTGCGGCTAGAGGAGCCGACTTGGTTTTTTGTCATGGGGAGGTTGAGGACACATTTCTTGCTATGACTGGCTGTTATTACGTGCGTGGTGTCAACAATTTGATTGAATTGAATGCGAATCATTTTCCACCACTGCAGTGTGTTTTGCATCATATGTTCACCTCCCTCATTTATCCAAAGAGTGGCAGTAGAATTGAAGTGACAGAAGTTCATAAATTCCTATTTTACAATGTGATGAATTGTATCCAAATCAACATGGGTCGCCTCATGACGACTCTCATTGGAGCTTGCCAAACAAATCTGCGGCAATCTTTGCCGTATGCCACACAGTTGACCGGGGTATTCATCCATGTTGGGATCAATTTAGCAGAAGAATAGTTTATTTATGTTTGCCAGGATGATATCTATAACAAGCATAAGATCTTTACTGATATGGGATATTACTATGGTCCTGATGGTGAGTTACGCTGGGATGTGCCTACTTATGGAGAAGAATTTGATAGTGAGGAAGAGCAGGAACAAGAACAGCAGCAGGCTCAAGGGGATATCCCCCCTCCAGTTCAGGTCGAGGAGCAGCCTCCTCCACCCTCACCTCATCATATGGATCCGGAGATGCCTCCTCCGCCTCAGTTCCATCATGGAGAATCCTCTACTCAGGGAGCCACACAACCTTCTTGGGTGGACTATTAGGTTTTTGACAAGCGGTTTACTGGGCTAGGGACACGTGTGGATACTTTTGGGGATCGACTTTCTACTCTCGGGGATCACGTTGACACTATGGGCAATGTGATTGACATCATGTCAGGTCGCATAGATTCCCTCTCCACTGCTCTGGATTCCCTCTCCACTCAAATGGCCACACTCTCCACTCATATGACTAGCCTCACCGACAATGTTGCTGATTCCAGCCAGTCCTTCCACATCATGAACATGACACTTCTTGGCATGGCTCGCCATGATGCGGCTTGTGACCTCGCCATTGGCCATATTCGGGATAGTCTTCACGCTCAAGTTCATTCTCTTGAAGACATCCGCCATCGCCTTGGTTACCAGCCCCCTCTTCCAGAGGATCATCCTCCTGCAGATGCACCATGAGGATTTTTCCTTTTTCTCTCTCTAGCTTGTTGTACTTTGGTCTTCTGTCACTTAGGTCCCCCTTCGTCTATCCTACCCCCTTTTGATGATGCCAAAGGGGGAGAAGTAGTAGTGCATGCTCTATATATTTATGTATGTCAGTGTATGGTTGTGTGGTTGCATGTTTGATCATGTGAGGATCATGAGTCTGTTCTACTTTTATGCATTTGTTTAGTCTCTTGAGTCTAGAGTTGTGCATTCACTCTCGCATTAATGTACCTTGTAATGAAATGATGAATTGAATGCAACTGGTGTTTGATCTTAAATGGTTGGCTCTTGTATGTCATTTCTTTTCTACTTGGCAAATAAAGTGTTGAATGGTTTACGTTTGTTGGCTTGATGGGATGTGAGTGAAATACTTTGATTTCGAACTTTGATCTCAGTTTTTAAACATTGCTTAAAGGCACGTTCATGTATTTCAAAACCCCTTCAGTTTTGTCATCATCAAAAAGGGGGAGATTGTTGAATATAGGTGATTTTGATGATAACAAAACCCAGGACGTACGTTCTATCACGTGCTATCTATTAACAATCAAGTTCGACTTTCATACGCATTCAAAGCCTAAGTTCATCATGCACTATGTTCAAATGCTTAATCCCTTCCAAATGCATAAATCCCTTTTTGGTTTCTAAACCACACAGGCTAAGCTTAAACCCACTCATCTTGATTGGAACAAGGTAGCCATAAACTGATTCGTTCATGTATTATATTGCATTGGCTAAACCATTTATTTTTTGCAGGAATTCCAGCCAGCAGTCGACCGCCAGCCAGGGCCGGTCGACCGGTTTTCCCAGAAATGAATGGGCCATTTCCTATAAAATTCTGGTCGACCCCCCCATATACTGGTCGATCGCCAGTCTCGATGCAGCCTATTTTGACTTTGTTTTCTACAACGTGGGAAGCCCTCTTCATTGGGTTTGTTTAATCCAAAAGTCACCAGATTCACCATGATTTGTGGATCTAGTCTGTGGCATGTCTCTTGACCACCCAAGTTCTATAAATAATCTCATTGGGGTCAAAAACCAATGATTCAAGCAAGAACAAGGGAGGCCATCAAAGGAGAAGGAGGGGTGCACTGTAGCTCCGTGAACAGTGTTTCGTGCAAGAAGTTCTTCATCCAAGTGCAAGCTTCTCAAGATGATTTGCAGGCCATTCAAGTGAAGATCAAGCTGGGAGCTAGCTTCATCCAATACCATCTTCATCCACTAAGGGGGAGCTTGAATCTGTGTCTTCATTTTCTATCTTCTCACTCCACTCTTGCTAAGCTTTAATTGTGTACTCTTGTAATATTGAAACACATGTGTGTGTGTGTGGATCTACGCAGATCCGTGTGTGTGTGTGTGAGTGATTTCCTTGTTCTTCACTTTTCTTTGTGATTCGGTGCTTGTGCACCTTCGTGGGAGTTCTGAACTCACACGAGTGTGTGTGTGTGTGCTTTGATCTTGTAACCTTCTACAAGATAGTGTGTGAATCCTCACAGTTAATGAGGGGTGGATGTAGGTTGCAGTTGTTGCATCCGAACCACCTAAAAAACGTAGTCTTCTGTGTGGTTTGCTCCTTATCTTTTACCTCCATTCTGCTCTAGCTCTTTTGCATATTACATCATCATCTAGTTTCCTTGTTTAGATCTAGTTTTATTAACCTTTTACAGGAGATCTTTGGTATATCAAAAGGTTGTTTCTGATCGACAAGGTTAGTCCTGTCGGTAGGAAAATATCTTGTGTGAGAGAATCTTCAGATTCTCGGACTCCGCCTGGTACCAAAGAACTGCTGTAGGGGTTGATTTAGCCAAATTCATTTTGTTATCCATCAGATCTCTACTTGTTTGTTGCTTGTTCTTAATACGTGTTTTAAATCGGGTAAAAGTTTATTAAGACCTATAATCACCCAATTCACCCCCCCTCTTGGGTGTCATTGATCACGGGACTACAGGATGATGGAGGTTGAGGGTCGATGGAGGGAGGTTGGAGTGGAAGGGGAGGGGCGAAGCTAGTAGGGGAAGAGGGTGGGGTGCGCAGGTAGCCAAGGTGGAGAGGGAAAGGGGGGGCGCAAATTGATTGGGATAGGGAGAGAAAGGGGATTTGAATATGTGGTTAATGGGTGTTTAAGTTTGGTCTTGGGGATGGGAAGTGGTGTGTGGGGAAGTGGAGGGGTGCTTGGGGAGGTGGGATTCTCCCTTGGGAGAAGGAGGGGGTGTATGGGGAGTACCAAGAGTCACCTTGGAAGAGGGTGGGAATTGAATGGAGGAGTTATGGTGGTCTGGGGATATGAAGAGGTGGGTGAGGTGGCAAGTGGAGAGTGGAGGAGGTGGTGATGAGGTGGCAGGGGGGAGATGAAAGGGCAGGTGCGCCCAAGAGAGAGAGAGTGGGAGGAGAGAGAGAAGGGGTCACCCCTTTTAGAGAGAGAGAGAGAGAGAGAGAGAGAGGGAGCATGTCATATCAATTAACCTACCTTTGCTTCGGCATTTTGCCAATGTCGATGAACAAACCAACGTTGATCCTCGTCATCATCGACGAGATCGACGAATACACCGTTAACCCGGACCTTTCATCCTCATTAATGATCAAACATGTCTTTGCTTCGGCATTTAACCAATGTCGATGAACAAACCAACGCTGATCCTCATCATCATCGGTGAGATCGGTGAACACATCGTCAACGTGGACCCTTTATCTTCATTAATGGTTAAACCTCCTTTGCTTCGACATTTAGCCAATGCCGATGAACAAACCAATGTTGATCCTCGTAATCATCGATAAGATTAATAAATATACCATTAACCCGAACCTTTCATCCTCGTTAATGATTAAACCTCCTTTGCTTCGGCATTTAGCCAATGCCGATGAACAAACCAACGTTGATCCTCATCATCATCGGCGAGATCGGTAAATATACCGTTAACCCAGACCTTCCATCCTCGTTAATGATCAAGCCACCTTTGATTCGGCACTTAGCCAATGCCAATGAACAAACCAACGCCAATCCTCATCATCATCGGCGAGATCGGTAAATATACCGCTAGCCTAGACCTTCCATCCTCGCTAATGATTAAACTTACTTTTACTTCAGAATTTAGCCAATGCCGATGAACAAACCAACAATGATCCGTGTCATCATCGGCGTGATCGGTAAATACACCGTTAACCTGGACCTTTCATCCTCGTTAATGATTAAACCTATCTTTGCTTCGACATTTTACCAATGTCGATGAACAAACCAACGCTGATCCTCATCATCATCGGCGAGATTAGCAGATATACCATTAACCCGGACCTTTCTGTTGGGAGAATGTTGTGCTCAAGTTGGGCATGTGTGGAACGTGAGTGTTTCTATTGTTTTGATGATGTCCAACTATGACTCAACTAATGATTGGTTCTATTGTTTTACTGTGATTCCAACTATGACTCAACTATGACTCATTTCTCATGCTTTGATGATGTATGTCCTTAGAGTCATTTTTCTATTTATTATGCTTTTTCTATGCATTTGATAAAATCCATTTGCATGCATTTCAGGTCATCATATTGCCAATTCAACATATCAAGAATAGCTTGCAACGCTTAACCAATTGGCCGCACAGAAATCAAGATAGATCCAAAGGCGCCAAGATCACTCAAGATGCAAAGTGGAAAGGAAGTGCAATAAATCACTCAAGACTCAAGATGCAAGTGCAAAAGATCACTCAAGATACAAAGTGGAAGCTCAGCAAGATAGAAGCTCAAAAAGATAAGCCATATGTCAAAGGTGAAAGCTTGTTGAGCTAAGCCAAAAGAAATGGAGTGAAGATGTCAAGGTGAAAGCTAAGGAAGAAGAACTCTTGTCATGTGATAAACCATTGGATGGTGAATGACTGGAATGAAGTTGGCACGATGAAAGGAACGCGTCCAAGAAAGGAAGCAAGCTTCTACAAGGTCCGAGCATTCATCCAAGATGATCAAGGTTCAAACACTTGGTTTACATGTTCCAAATCCAAGGTCAATGCACAAAGAAGTATAGCCAAGAGAATCCAAAGCTAAAGATTGTGTTGATACGTTCAAGACTATCAAGGGAGATGCGACGGACATGAATGGGCTGCAAAAGAAGTCAAGCGGCGGAGTTAGATCGGCTAACGGACCAACCCGGGGTGAACCCGGTTCTGCCCAGCTGGCGGTCGACCGCCAGCACAGGGGCGGTCGACCGCCCCAGCTAGGGACCGCCCAGCTGCAGTTCTGGCAGCTGGCGGTCGACTGCTAGCCAGTAGCGGTCGACCGCTAGTCCCAGGGATTGCCCGTTTACAGGTTTCTTAGTGTAGGTCGACCGCCAAGAGCTGTAGGTCGACCGCCAGCCCCGAGCCAACCTTGTTTGACTTCGAAATCCACCTCGTGGCCAGCCCCTTTCCATGGAATTATTTAATCAAAACTCACCTAACTTCCCATGATTTGTGGATCTGGTCTGGGGCTTGTTTATAGACCATTCAAAGTCTATAAAACCATTACAAGAGGGTTAGAAACCCTAGTTGATGGAGTTGATGAAGTGAATCAAGGGAGGCCATTTCGAGAGCACTGTAGCACCTCCATGAACAGTGTTTCGGGCAGGAGTTCTTCATCCTTCCAAGGTGATTCAAGGTGAGATTTGAAGCCAAGCAACCTCCAAGCAGGCAAGAAGCATTCAAGGCATGCAAAGGTGATCAAAGCTACATCCAAACCTCTTCATCAACTCAAGGAGATTCAAGAGAAGATCAAATCTACATCCAATATCGTCTCCATCAACTCAAGGTGATTCAAGCTCATATCTCAATCCAGCATCCTCCAAGAAAGAGTAGAAGCAAGTAAGGCTAAGAGGGAAGATCAAAGGAGGCTTCAAAGGGGTGTTCAAAGCAAGAGGAGTTCGAGTTACTGTTCACGTGAACAGTACTCCGTGAAGAACATCTTCATCCAATCTAAGGTATTCAAGCTCATATCAAAGAAATCATCTTCCAAGATCTGTGAAGAAGGAAGCAAGGATCAAGGTAGCATCTATTCATTTCTTCATCCAATCAAAGAGATCAAAGAGAGAAGATCAAGAGAGGAGATTGGAAGAACAGTTACTGTTCACATGAATAGTACTCCGTGAAGAACAATCATCCATTCAAGGGTGATTACAAGAAGATTGATTTGCAAGAAGAAGAGATCCCTACTGCTGATCAACAAAGCATATCGATACAAGGGCCAATTCCTTCTTACTCAATCTCTTGTTTTAATTCCTTCACATCTGTTTTACTTTCAATATTTTTAAACATTGAAGTTGTGATTCGTCCCTACCAGGTGGTTAGTAGGAAGGCAATTGGAGGGTGTTCCAATTTGCTGTTGACGTCCCTACCGGTGGTTAGTAGGAAGGCAATCGGGAGTTCTCCGATCTGCGGTGTAGCCGTCCCTGCCGACTTTGTGTGTAGGAAGACAGAAAGAGAGTTTTCTCTGTTCTGTGGTTTGGAGCGTGTCCCCGGGTCAAGCTGTGAGTCAGTAAGGAAGCCTCACCGGGTTTTGGTGAGGGGTGGACGTAGGTTGCGGGGTTGCAACTGAACCACCTTAAAAATCCCTGTGTTGTGGGTTGTTTATTGTGTGTGATTGATCTATATCTTCTAACCCCATTCGCAGGTTCGTGTGATTCCACACTTGGTTATATTGCTCGCACACATATGCACTTTGAGTGATCAACATAGCATACACACACACACGGTTGTTGCAAGCTATTGCATGTTCATCTATGTGTTATGCTTTGTAATTCACTTAAAGAAGTGTGGACGTTTCATAGCTTGTAATTCAAGTCTTTTCATTTGAGCCACTCTACTTAATTCCGTTGTGCATTGTGCCTAAGTGATTCATTCACTTTATAAGAGTGGTTTAAGCTTTCACTAGCTAAGAGTTTTTAAATAGGCCAAAGTTTCTGAAAGGATCTATTCAACCCCCCCTTCTAGATCCGGTTACACCTCACGAGACCCAACAAGTGGTATCAGAGCGAGGCTCTGTCATTCCTAGATCCAACGATCTGCAGGGAAAGATCCCGGTGTTTTTTTTTTTTTTATTTAGATGGATTCACATGCTACACTTGCTTCGATGGCTTCTCCACCCATTTATGATGGTTCAGATTTTTCTACATGGGTTGGAAGAATGTTCATTTATGTTAGCTCCATAGATCCACAATTGTGGACTCTTATATACAATGGTCCTCATGAGCTTCCATCAAATTCAATTGATTGGTTAGCCGAACATGAGACCAAACACAATGATAATCGTCTTGCATATAACTTAATTACAGCTGCAGTTGATCTAAGACTAACTCATCTTGTGTCTTCTTGCAGCACAGCCAAGCAAGTATTGGATAAGTTGGTGAAAATCCATGAATGGAAGGAACAAGAACAAGAATGCTTCATGACCGACCGTGCAGAACAGTCCAGCAATGCATCCTCATCACAGGTAAATTCTGATTCCGAGGAATTCACTTTTGAAGAACTTATGGAATCCTATGATGAGTTGATTACTCAATACAAAAAGGTTAAATCAAAAAATAAAAATTTGAAAAAGGATCTCAAGAAAATAAACCAAAATGAAAGCTCGATTTGTAAAAAGTGTTCTATTTTTAAAGAGCTCAACAACACTCTCTCAGTTGATCTAGTTACGCATAAACAAAGCATTGCATGTCTAAAGGAAGAAAATAAAAATCTTCATGATGAAATCACTAGATTGAAAGAAATTGTAATAAAACTTCAAAAACAACCTAAGTCAATCTCTAATGATCAAACTATGGCCGATGGGCTAATCCATGATGAGAGGTTAATTGAAGAAAATAAAAATTCTGTTTCATACTCTGCTAACCTTGAATGTGAAAAATGTTCATTCTTGAGAAACATAAATGTTGGTCTCCATGATGATCTTGAATGGCAACAAAAACTGATTGATTTTCTAAAAGAAGAGAATAGAGAGTTGTTGGAAAAGAAAATTGAACATGAAGAAGTTGAAGAAGAATTGCATGAAAAACTAGCTGCACATGAAAAAGGTAAATTTGTTATTGAAGATCACTCTGAAACTTTGCATGCTTTAGAATAACAAAATCAAAATCTTAAAGCAGTAAATGCCATGCTCAATGAGCAATTGGCAGCATGCGAAGAGGGCCTTGTTGAATCTAAACAGCACATTTCCTCACTTGAAAATGAAATTCAAGGTTTGAATGATTTCCTGTCAATGTTTGCCCAAATCCAAGATTCTAGCTCACCGGAAGCCACCACTTCCTGTGGTCACCAACAATGGCATATTGCTCGAAAGAAAAGCAAAACTCAGCATGCTCATCCAAACATGCACCATAACATGTCCAATGCTAAATACCATGCCTTCCACAAAATGAATGTCAATTGTTATTATTGTGGTAAACATGGTCACACTGTGCATGATTGTTTTATCTTGAGAAATGATGAGCTTAGAGCAGGACAGCAAGTGAAAGAATAAGGAAAGAAAGAAAGACACCACCCTCATACCATGAAAGGTAAGAATCATGCTCGCCCACAAAAGTATAGTCCACATGCACATGCACATGAACATAAAAAGGATAATCAATCTTTTGTGCGTTGTTTCTACTGTGGTAAAAATGGGCATGAGATGTATGGTTGCCATACAATGAGGGAAGATGATTTGATTGCCCTGAAAAAGATGAGTCAAGATGCTAAACTTGTTGCTAACCCACAAGGACCCAAGCAAGCTTGGGTACCTAAAAACTCCAAATGAGAATTTTGGGTGCAGGATGCCTTGGAGCTGAACAAATGAATGATCAGGTAAATAAAAGCTCAAGGCACAGGTATGTACGTAAACCTTTTAATTTCAATCATCTTGCATGTTTAGTCCTAACATGTAGATCGTGCATCATAAGTCTTCCAAATGTCATTAAATTCTGTAAACTGAATTGCTCTTAGAAATGCTTTACCCCCATGGTGTAAGATGAACTTTTGAGCTAGATTTCTTGCTCATACCATGCTGGATCACAGCTGCCTAGTTCATGAAATACTTATCTTGCTGATATTGCTGATATGATGATGAGTTGTTTGATTTTTGCTACCAACCATGTGAAATTCCTAGATTTTGGTTTTGATGGTGTATACCATGGTTGCAATTTTCAACTCATTAATTCACGATTAGCATTGTTCAAAGGGGGAGTCTAGCAATTGACATCATCATGTTGCATTCAGTTCAAAATCAATTGTGAATGATTTGTATTTGCATCATCTTGTAATCACACATACCTTAATGCACATCATGTTTAGAAGATAAATGATAATGCACAATCATTTTGCAGCATCGTCATTGCATTGTGTATTCACATAAATCTTAGGATGCATAGTTCATTGTCAACCCTTGCATGTATTCAGGGGGAGTCAACATCAACCTAGCTTGAATCACTTTATATCATATCATTCGTGCATGACCATGGTATATCAAATGTTGATGTATGGAAGGGCAGGTTATGCTTGCCTTGAAGCACTCAATATGCGTGAGGTTTCACCTCCGCCAAGTAACATGCGTCACTGTCGCATATAGGCCATATAGCTAGGGGGAGTTGTCTTCTTGAGGTATTCATGCATATGGTTCATATTCATTATGTTGCATTTCATAAGTGTAAAATCATGCATTATGTTGGTTCATGCATTTCATGTTTGATCAGGTCAACCCCTGCATGGTTCAAGTAAACCTCTCCTTGATATTTGTCATTCTATTTGACTGCCTACACAACCCCTTGAGTGCATTTATTGCATATCCTTAGGGGGAGTTTGGTTGATTCTCTTAACCTCTTGCAATCTGCATTTCTTGGCTTACAGTCTAGATATGAGATCATGGGACTGACGAACATATGGTGTAAGAGCCTTCTATTATATATGCCCTCATGATTATCCAATCAATAACAATGGTTCAGATTTAATGATTTCTTTGAAATTTTGATAAATATGTTTTTGAAATAATCTATGTCACGTAGTCTTTAATAGACTTTAACTAGAGGTTGCATGTTGTGACTTGAATGATCTTTCTGAAATCTGAAAATTCAAATGTCATAGTCAAGTTGGTTGAGTTGGTACAGTCTCGTACTGTTCTTAAACAACTTGACATATTGGAATTCATAAAGGTAAAATTTTAGACAAAGTAATGACATTAGGTCACTGAGAAACATGTCTTCTCATCAAGGAAATGAGGATAGATATGTCATGAAGTGCCTTTGTTATCTTTATTATCTATAGCTTAGACTCAAGGCAGAGCAATGGCTACATTGCTGAGAAATATATCTCCTCATCAAAGATATGAGATCGGATATGTCATGAGGTGATTCAGCTATCTCTGTTCAAATCTGAAGCATAACAGTCAGTCTTACCAAATACCTAGGAATACTGGCGCCTAAACAGCGTGTATTCTTACGGCTAGGCGGTATGTACTAGACTCGCTTGCTAGTAAAATATGGGTCTAATGAAATGAATGTCATTGAAAAGGATATATGGGAAAAAGTGCTGCAACATAGAATTCATTATAATTTTCATGGTTGTTTAACCTCAATACAAGTTGTGCTTTTCCCGATGACGATTATGAATATGGCTGTGTAAGACAATGGAGGATTACCATTGCTAGAGCATGCACTTTTAGTTCACTTCTATTAAACCATGGATATAGCTGTTTTTCAAATTCTCTTATAAATTCAGAATTCATTAGCTTTGAACCATACATATTCATCATGGCATGTTTCTAGTTGCTTATAATGGTTTGCTCTATACTCCTCTCTCCCTCAGCTTCCTACAAAATTTGTTCATTCATTTAGATAGGAGGAGAAAGGTTGCATTCATTTCTATAGGGGGAGAAGGCTCGGTGACTTGGTGAGTCATTCATCATATAGGGGAAGAATGTTTGCATATATTCTTGTAAGTGTTTGCATTGTGATGCTGTTTGCATTGTGGTTTGGTGAGCATCATATATAAGGGAAGAAGAACGAGAAGTACATGTCATCTTGTGAGCATTTCAAAGGGGTAGCATGTTTTCATGATTCATGTCAAAGCATAACATGTTCATCTGCCATTGCATAGCATGTGTAAAGCATGTTTTCATGATTCATTACAAAGTATGTGTTGAAACTTCAAAATTCATTGCCATTGCATAGCATGGTTTCATTCATTTTAGAGCATATCACACATTGCACTCTTTGCATTCACATGCTCTACTTCATCTATGCACATCTGTGATCACTTCATGCATACATAATTGGGAGAAATCATTTTGTGCTCATGCATACATATTTGCATTCTTATATTTTGATCATCCTTGCATTGCACATATGTCTTGCATCTTACATTCCCATGTATTTCTTTGAAAATCCTAAAAACATAAAAAGCTAAAATCTTGAAAACCTCTAAAAATTGAAAAATCTGAAGTCAAAATTGCTTTATGGCTGTCTTGTCTATCTCTTCTATTGGACCATGTTGGCATACTTCATCTCATTCATTGGTCTCACAAATGCAAACAAGGGAAAAGATTTGATTCCTTCTTGCTGCTCCCTTCTTGCTGATGGCAAAGGGGGAGAAGATTTGGTTGAGCCATATGGCGATTTGGTTGAGCCATATGCATGGGTTGAGCCATTTCAAAGATTTTGGTATTCTTTGTGTGGAGTCGATTTGGTTGAGCCATATGCATGTCATAGTGTTCTTGAATGTTCTTGAATCTTTTTATGACTCATAGTTGCCATCATCAAAAAGGGGGAGAATGTTGGGAGAATGTTGTGCTCCAGTTGGGCATGTGTGGAACGTGAGTGTTTCTATTGTTTTGATGATGTCCAACTATGACTCAACTAATGATTGGTTCTATTGTTTTGCTGTGATTCCAACTATGACTCAACTATGACTCATTTCTCGTGCTTTGATGATGTATGTCCTTAGAGTCATTTTGCTATTTATTATGCTTTTGCTATGCATTTGATAAAATCCATTTGCATACATTTCAGGTCATCATATTGCCAATTCAACATATCAAGAATAGCTTGCAACGCTTAACCAATTGGCCGCACAGAAATCAAGATAGATCCAAAGGCGCCAAGATCACTCAAGATGCAAAGTGGAAAGGAAGTGCAATAAATCACTCAAGACTCAAGATGCAAGTGCAAAAGATCACTCAAGATACAAAGTGGAAGCTCAGCAAGATAGAAGCTCAACAAGATAAGCCATATGTCAAAGGTGAAAGCTTGTTGAGCTAAGCCAAAAGAAATGGAGTGAAGATGTCAAGGTGAAAGCTAAGGAAGAAGAACTCTTGTCATGTGATAAACCATTGGATGGTGAATGACTGGAATGAAGTTGGCACGATGAAAGGAACGCGTCCAAGAAAGGAAGCAAGCTTCTACAAGGTCCGAGCATTCATCCAAGATGATCAAGGTTCAAACACTTGGTTTACATGTTCCAAATCCAAGGTCAATGCACAAAGAAGTATAGCCAAGAGAATCCAAAGCTAATGACTGCGTTGATACGTTCAAGACTATCAAGGGAGATGCGACGGACATGAATGGGCTGCAAAAGAAGTCAAGCGGCGGAGTTAGATCGGCTAACGGACCAACCCGGGGTGAACCCGGTTCTGCCCAGCTGGCGGTCGACCGCCAGCACAGGGCCGGTCGACCGCCCCAGCCAGGGACTGCCCAGCTGCAGTTCTGGCAGCTGGCGGTCGACCGCTAGCCAGTAACGGTCGATCGCTAGTCCCAGGGATTGCCCG
Organism: Amorphophallus konjac; assembly: GCA_022559845.1. Lineage (NCBI taxonomy): Eukaryota > Viridiplantae > Streptophyta > Magnoliopsida > Alismatales > Araceae > Amorphophallus > Amorphophallus konjac. The sequence continues at coordinate 341,712,097 of CM040118.1, read as the reverse complement.
TTTACAGGTTTCTTAGTGTAGGTCGACCGCCAAGAGCTGTAGGTCGACCGCCAGCCCCGAGCCAACCTTGTTTGACTTCGAAATCCACCTCGTGGCCAGCCCCGTTCCATGGAATTGTTTAATCAAAACTCACCTAACTTCCCATGATTTGTGGATCTGGTATGGGGCTTGTTTATAGACCATTCAAAGTCTATAAAACCATTACAAGAGGGTTAGAAACCCTAGTTGATAGAGTTGATGAAGTGAATCAAGGGAGGCCATTTCGAGAGCACTGTAGCACCTCCGTGAACAGTGTTTCGGGCAGGAGTTCTTCATCCTTCCAAGGTGATTCAAGGTGAGATTTGAAGCCAAGCAACCTCCAAGCAAGCAAGAAGCATTCAAGGCTTGCAAAGGTGATCAAAGCTACATCCAAACCTCTTCATCAACTCAAGGAGATTCAAGAGAAGATCAAATCTACATCCAATATCGTCTCCATCAACTCAAGGTGATTCAAGCTCATATCTCAATCCAGCATCCTCCAAGAAAGAGTAGAAGCAAGTAAGGCTAAGAGGGAAGATCAAAGGAGGCTTCAAAGGGGTGTTCAAAGCAAGAGGAGTTCGAGTTACTGTTCACGTGAACAGTACTCCGTGAAGAACATCTTCATCCAATCCAAGGTGTTCAAGCTCATATCAAAGAAATCATCTTCCAAGATCTGTGAAGAAGGAAGCAAGGATCAAGGTAGCATCTATTCATTTCTTCATCCAATCAAAGAGATCAAAGAGAGAAGATCAAGAGAGGAGATTGGAAGAACAGTTACTGTTCAGATGAATAGTACTCCGTGAAGAACAATCATCCATTCAAGGGTGATTACTAGAAGATTGATTTGCAAGAAGAAGAGATCCCTGCTGCTGATCAACAAAGCATATCGATACAAGGGCCAATTCCTTCTTACTCAATCTCTTGTTTTAATTCCTTCACATCTATTTTACTTTCAATATTTTTAAACATTGAAGTTGTGATTCGTCCCTACCAGGTGGTTAGTAGGAAGGTAAATGGAGGGTGTTCCAATTTGCGGTTGACGTCCCTACCGGTGGTTAGTAGGAAGGTAATCGGGAGTTCTCCGATCTGCGGTGTAGCCGTCCCTGCCGGCTTTGTGTGTAGGAAGACAGAAAGAGAGTTTTCTCTGTTCTGTGGTTTGGGGCGTGTCCCCGGGTCAAGTTGTGAGTCAGCAAGGAAGCCTCACCGGGTTTTGGTGAGGGGTGGACGTAGGTTGCGGGGTTGCAACTGAACCACCTTAAAAATCCCTGTGTTGTGGGTTGTTTATTGTGTGTGATTGATCTATATCTTCTAACCCCATTCGTAGGTTCGTGTGCTTCCACACTTGGTTATATTGCTCGCACACATATGCACTTTGAGTGATCAACATAGCATACACACACACACACGGTTGTTGCAAGCTATTGCATGTTCATCTATGTGTTATGCTTTGTAATTCACTTAAACAAGTGTGGACATTTCATAGCTTGTAATTCAAGTCTTTTCATTTGAGCCACTCTACTTAATTCTGTTGTGCATTGTGCCTAAGTGATTCATTCACTTTATAAGAGTGGTTTAAGCTTCCGCTAGCTAAGAGTTTTTAAATAGGCCAAAGTTTCTGAAAGGATCTATTCAACCCCCCCCCTTCTAGATCCGGTTACACCTCACGGGACCCAACAAGTGGTATCAGAGCGAGGCTCTGTCATTCCCAGATCCAACGATCTACAGGGAAAGATCCCGGTGTTTTTTTTTTTAGATGGATTCACATGCTACACTTGCTTCGATGGCTTCTCCACCCATTTATGATGGTTCAGATTTTTCTACATGGGTTGGAAGAATGTTCATTTATGTTAGCTCCATAGATCCACAATTGTGGACTCTTATATACAATGGTCCTCATGAGCTTCCATCAAATTCAATTGATTGGTTAGCCGAACATGAGACCAAACACAATGATAATCATCTTGCATATAACTTAATTACAGCTGCAGTTGATCTAAGACTAACTCATCTTGTGTCTTCTTGCAGCACAGCCAAGCAAGTATTGGACAAGTTGGTGAAAATTCATGAAGGGAAGGAACAAGAATAAGAATGCTTCATGGCCAACCGTGTAGAACAGTCCAGCAATGCATCCTCATCACAGGTAAATTCTGATTCCGAGGAATTCACTTTTGAAGAACTTATGGAATCCTATGATGAGTTGATTACTCAATACAAAAAGGTCAAATCAGAAAATAAAAATTTGAAAAAGGATCTCAAGAAAATTAACCAAAATGAAAGCTCGATTTGTAAAAAGTGTTCTATTTTTAAAGAGCTCAACAACACTCTCTCAGTTGATCTAGTTACGCATAAACAAAGCATTGCATGTCTAAAGGAAGAAAATGAAAATCCAGACACCTCTTTGGGGAATGGCAAATATGTCTACTTATTTAAAAAAAGGAATGAAAAATGATGAGGCTTAAAATAGAGGTGCCTCGCTAGAGTTGTTCAGATACCCTAGATGAGGGCAAAAATGGCTATAACCCAGCTGTGGCAAAAATACGATAGGGCACTGCAGGCAAAATCGGGTACCCCGCCATATGAAAACTGGAAAGGGCACGTGGGTAAAAGTAAAAGGGGGCCAGTGTCGGCAAAAACCTAGAAGGGCACCTGTATCGATAATGTGGTAATTAAAAGTTAGCGATACAATACCTTCCATTCGGGAAGTCTCTCCTACGATTGAATTCCTAGCTTGCTCATAGGGGGTTCCCGCATAAGAATACTCCTACATGTCCCACCAACATAAGCCTTACACTTATGCTATGACAAACTTCTTTGCTTCGACAGTCAACCCATGCCGATGAACAAACCTACCTTCGATCTTCATCACCATCGGCGATATCAATGCATAAACCGTCGACCCGGACCTTCCGTCCCTGTCGATAAATAAACTTAATTGTTTCGACAATCAACCCATGCCGATGAACAAACCTACCTTCGATCTTCGTCACCATCGACGAGATCAATGAACAAACCGACGACCCGGACCTTCCGTCATCGTCGATAATTAAACTTCTTTGCTTTGGCAGTTAACCCATGCCGATGAACAAACCCGCCTACGATCTTTGTCACCATCGGTGATATCGCTGATCAAACCTTCGACCCAGACCTTCCATCCCCGTCGATAAATGAACTTATTTGCTTCAGTAGTTAACCCATGTCGATGAACAAACCTACCTTCGATCTTCATCACCATTGGCAAGATCGATGAGCGAAGCATTAACTCGGACCCTTCGTCCCCTGTCAAGAGATAAACCCTTTTTCTTGCCTCGGCATCCAACCACGCCGACGAATATGTCAGTTTCAAATCTCGCCACCATCGGCGAGATCTATAGATGAACTACTGATTCAACCCTTCATCCTTGTTGGCAAATAAACTTCCTTATCCTTCGGCGTTCAGCCGATGACACTTCCTACCCATGCTGATCGAGTCTTGTCCTCGGGAAAAGTCTGTGCCGCGGTGGAGCGAACCCCTCATACCTTCCATGAAGGCGTGAGTGCTCTCCTACCCTAGAAACTAACATACCCTAGGCTTTATAGATTAGCAACATTTCTCTATCTAGTTTGGCCAAGAGAAAGAAGAAGAAAAAGATGTGATTCGTCAGCAGACGTGCAAGACAGAAGTTGAAGAAATTTCATTGCACGAAAATAAGAATACATGGTACCGTGGGGTATCCCCCGGCATACATGAGGTGCGCAAAAGAAAATGGAAAAAAAAATCAAAGGAATAAAAATTAATCAACTACTGGGCCGGACGGCGAAAGATATCTTCAAACTCCAAAATCTGCAGAGACTGGTGGCAAATCAGCTCCTGTAGGTGGGACTCCTTGGCTTGCAGCTTCGCCATCTTCTCCTCCAGGAATGCAGCTTGCGCTTCTACCAGCTCGGCCTCATCTATGTTCTGAATCTCCAGTTGCTCATTCAACTCTAGCTCTGCTTCACTCTGGGAAAGCTCAGCTCGTAGCTTATCTATCCGAGTCTTTAAAGAAGTACTGCGTTGAGTGGTAGCGTCAGCAACACTCCGCATTTTCCGAGCAGTCTCTTTCAACGATTGGAGGGCAATTTGACATTCTACCCGCTCAAATTTCAAGGCCGTTAGCTGGTCCGTTAGGCCATGGCCAATGAATTCCCTCTGGTTCACATATTTCAACAACAAAATTACCCGCTATGTCCAGTCCTCCATGGGGCAGCCATAAGCTAGAAGTGTACGGGAGACGTGTTCTACCAGTCCCCGCAATTGTACGTAGGATAAGTCTTGGCGAGTCATCATAGTCTGCTTTAGCGTCTCCAGATTCTGCCATACCAGTTCATTCGATGATTGTAGACCGAGTGATGGTGTATCAGGGAGATGGAATTCCACCCGACTGTCAATGGTGGCCCAGATATCCTTGCCCGGCTCTGAGGACGATGATGGCAGGTCCGAGGCCACACCTATACCATGATCAGCTCCTTCAAGTAGTGCGGCTGCGGGAGAATCAATGGCAATGATTTCTTCCCTGACCTCTGGGAAAGGCGTTATAGCTTGGGCATCAGGTGCAGGGGGTGGTTGCTCACTTTCTTCAGCTCGACCGGCCTCTGCTGGAGCCGCTTCAATGCCAAGTGCTAAAGCTATGGAAATGTCGGCTGCTTCTTCTACATTGTCTCTCGATTCTACTGCAGGAATGTCATCTTCACCCTGAAGTGGCTTATCACCAATGCCAAGCTGTAGCTGCTCCAGAACCTTTTTTTGCTTGTTAGACCCTGCAATTGCTCCCGGCATCTTGAAGACCACTATCGTAGCATAGTCCTTCGGGTACCTCAAAGCTATGGGCCTCAAGACAGGTGGGAATGCTGGTAGAACCATGCCAAGAGATGGAAGAGGCATCTTCATACTTACGACTGGCATGGTCACATCCGCTGGAACAGCGGGGACCTTCAAAAGGAATATGCATAAAATGTCTCAGATAGTCGATATAATGACTAGTGAGAATGAGCACAAGGTTAAAAGGAGGACTCTTACCTCAGTTGACAACAAGCTTAAATCCCCAGTAGTGGAAACCCCCGTCTCCATCATTATTGCCCCCTCTCCCACGGAAGGGCCAAGCGACACGAGGCCACTCCACAGTAGCCGCAGTGGGATGAAAGTTGTGAAGTCGCTCTCATAAGCAGAAGAAAGCACGACATCTTCAGTTTCCGTCTCCACCCTAGGAGACTCTTCGTCACTAGAGCAGCAACTGTAATCCACTTGCTCCATCGGAGATGGGCTTTGCTCCGAGCCCAAACTTTTCTCTTCAAAAGTAGTTGGCTCCTCAGCAGAACGACTTGCAGGAGGCACACATTGCTCAGTAAAAACCTGCTCAGTCGGCTCCGCAACTGTAACACCTTGAATTTAATTAATAATAATACTTTTGTAGCAATCAGGTGATTTTCTTAATATTAAATTAAATTCCCCTTTTTTATAAAATTCCAACCAATTTATAAAAATATGGAAAAAATATAATCAAGTAGAGGATCAAAAACTTACACTTTGTTTCTTTAGTCGACCTCAAAATAAAATTTAATCAAGCCCAAAATTAGAAGCCTTTGGGTTAAAATCGGAGTTAGATCAACCGACCTTTAAATCACCTAATTCAAACCCAAATCAAGCTCAAATAGGCTCAATCCAGATCCAATCGAACGGCCATGGTTAGGAGACCTTTTCCCCTCTATCTTTACGCGTAAACCCTAACCCTAGTACCCCAATTTTTGAGCGAGAGGTGGTGCGACCCAGTTAAGTGCGAGTTTTGCGCACGAAGGACTTCCAGGACTCTCCCCGCCCTTATCACACCTCTAGGATCAAAATCCCTTCTATAAAAATGAACCCTAGTGTAACCTAGAACCCTCATTTGTAGAGGCAGTCGGTGGTAGGAGCATTCGAGGGAGGAATCGTCGAGTTGGAGCAAGGTGTTCTCTTGCAGTTCTGGCAACCAGCGGCCCCCTTCTTCCTTCGATTAAGGTAGGATCTAGCAGACCCAATCCAAATTAAACTACTTCACCATGTACGCCTTCAAGTCCTCTTCATTTTGATATCAAAAGCCCTAATTTTTAGTTTGTATGGCGACCGCATTATAGTTTTTAGCCGAGGCATGTCATGTTAGGGCACCGTTCATGTTAGTTTCACTTAGATCAATCTGATGTTAGGATTGACAGGCTAAAATTCTAATTAATCATTGCTATCTTGCATGAAATTTTGTCTTCTTTCTATTGATGTCATTTTCCCCAAATTTCATTGACTACACTACACGAATTGCTAGTTATAAACAAGGTGTGTCAGGTTCACCTAAAGCCAGCGTGGAGATCCTAGTTGCGGTCGTACTAGGGACCGCCGCTGGGCCTGGCGACCGCCTGATAGACCGCAAGGCTCCTTCTTGAATTTCACCCTAGCGGTCGTAGGTGGACCGCTAGCCAAGGGTAGTGGCCCTTCCCCTGACCGCCAGACGCGTTTGGGTTTCAGTTGTGTCATGATGTTTTCACCTGTAATCTCTCCAGATTAGACAGCATGAGTAGGGTAAAAACACACCTAAGGACTGGGGTTATGTGAAACATTTAAGTCTAAGATGCTTATATTAATCATAGTTGCTGAAATAAATGCTTTAATTTCTTCATATCATGACTTATCAATAGACTTCTTTCAAATGCCAAATGAGTAGTCAATCCAAATGTCCATGGTTCATTAAATTGCGACTCTATTGCTATTGAATTGCTAAAGATTAAGATTGTTTGACAGTTATGCCACTCCGGTGGTATTGACTGACTGCACCATTCTTGTTTTCTATGTTTTCTAGCCCCAATCTTGTAATAGTTGGGACTCTCCGCCAAATACTCCTTCCGTCGAATTAGGACCACTATTATGAGACCTTCGTTAGTCCCTGTGAGCCTGGGATTCCCACCAGGATGTCGGACAGGTTGTACCACTGGACCTGAACCCACCGACTTTCTAGACTCGCGTTTTGGGTAGCCAAAAAATCGGGACTGTTCTGCTCTGTTCGACCTGCTAGCGGCCCTCCTGGGATAGCTAAGGCTCATTAGCGGCCCTGGCTAGCCCGCTAAGTTCCCTCTGACCTGGTTGTGTGTCGAATTGATTAGTCAACTTATTTTTGTTCCAGGTCGACCCTACGGTGATCAAGTCGACCTAAGTCCCCTCTGCCGACCTAGGTTATGTGGGCTAGACCCTAGTTCTGTCCCACCCTGCCTCAGGCTGATCGAGGACTAGATTGAGTCGACTGAACCACCTTGCTATACCCAACCTGATAAGCAGTCAAACTTGGATCGTTAACTCCTTTCTAGCGGTCTGAGTATGACCGCAACCCTTGAGGCAGAACGTGGTTTTCGTGGTTTTTATGTGTTGTAGCATCCGTGCCAAGGATGGCCTTTGACTGTGAAAGCTTGCCTTGATTGATGATTATTTTTCATTAGCTTTGACTCCCAAATCATATTCCTATGACTTCTCATCTTAAACTTACTTGGAATTTCACTTGATCTTAGAGATAAGTTACATAAACTTAGCCTTGGAATTCTTGGCCGATTGCAATGAATGTCTAGATATCTTGGGAGCTTGGATCCACTAATCAATGCCAACGCATCATAAAGGGCCCGGTCTGGTCCTGGGAGGAGTGCCCGAAAGTACTTGTGCCCTAGGGAGTTTGTAATGATAAGGTGTGGCATTGCACCGATTACTTGCTAGCGTGTGTCTATGACATTCATCTCCACATAAATATTATGATCTCACATGACTTGCTATACTTGCGTGCTTGTTCGGCCAATTCATGAGAGTTTGCTATGGTTTTTTCAATTCTAGTCCTTGCGTTTTTCTTGCCGTTTAATTGACTATCATGCTCTGCTATCCTTATTTATTTCCATTTGCTTGATGTTTTCTCGATGACATGACTAAATTGGTTAATCACTTATACATTGCCTGTTAGACCTACTGAGCGTTCGCTCACCCAGTTGTTTCCCCCCTTTTCAGGTAGCTCTAACGAGGATACGCAAACCGATGGGGATGGGCGAGAGTGAAGATCTGGGAGCGAGCCAATTAGAAGTCTTGCCTGGTGGCAGTCTTAGGATAGAGTGTGCCAAAGATGTGTCGTTGTGTCAAGTTGTAGCGAGTTGTAATTTGTTTTAGCCACTTCAATTGGGTCTGTATGTGTATGTCGTCAGTAAACTTGGATCTATTGTTTTGATTAATGGAGTTGGCAGTTTATTTGAGTAATTCTATTCTATTTTATTCTACGTATTTATTTAATTATGTTATAACTCTGATTGTCATGAGTGATTATAACTACTGTGTTCTGATTTTCCGCATCAGGCGTGACAGTTTTGTAGTATCAGAGCCAGGTTTCGATCCCGTGACCTGTGGGTCAAACCTTGGGTTAATCAATACTAAGACATAAAACGGTCATGTCAGGCCATTTCTGGAAATAGCGGTCGTTTACTGGACCGTATGGAGATCTATGCGGTTATGACTGGATCGTTTATGGGCTTTAGTAGTCTATCGTAGGGCCTCTAAAGGACTCTTGCGGTCTTAGGAAGATCATTTCTTCTTGTCTACAGCAAACATCAATAATCTAGGGCAGTAAAACATAAAATGCATGCTAGGCTCAAAGAGAATGAGGAGGACCTTTTGGTGGCCGAGCATGAAGAAAGAAGTGGTTGAGTTCATAAGCAGATGCTTAGTATGTCAGCAGGTGAAGGCTGAGCTTTTTAGACTTGCCGGGAAGTTAAAGCCTCTCGAAATACCACAGTGGAAGTGGGAAGGTATGGGAATGGATTTTATCATGGGTTTACCTAGAACTAGTGGCGGGTTCAACACAATTTGGGTGATTATTGATCGATTGACTAAGTCCGCACATTTCTTGCCCATCAAGTCGAAGTGGACAGTGAATGTGTTAGCTGCTTTATACATGAAAGAGGTAGTGAGATTGCATGGTGTGCCGATGAACACTGTGTCTGACAGAGACCCCAGGTTCACATCTCCTTTTTGGAAAGGATTACAGGAATCCTTGGGAACCCGTCTGAATTTTAGTACCGCCATTCATCCTCAGACTGACGGGCAGACAGAGAGAACAAACCAGATTGTAGAAGATATGTTAAGAGCTTGCACGATTGACTTCGGAGGTAGCTAGCATGAACATTTAGCCCTGATAGAATTTGCTTACAATAACAGTTACCAGTCTAGTATTTAGATGGCACCCTTTGAAACTTTGTATGGAAGAAGTTGTAGATCACCCTTGTGTTGGGATGAGGTAGGTGAGAAGCAATGGCTTGGACCAGATCTTATTTCAGAATCAACCAAGAACATTCAGATTATCAGAGATCATCTGTAAGTGACACAGTCCAGACAGAAGAGCTATGTTGACAACCGAAGAAGAGAGTTGGAGTTCCAAGTTGGTGAGCACGTATTTCTGAAAATCTCACCTACAAGAGGAGTCAGAAGATTTGGCATCCATGGTAAGCTAAGTCCAAGATTTGTTGGTCCATTTGAAATTTGGGAGAGAGTGGGAGAAGTTTCCTATAGATTGGCATTAGCACCCCAGTTGTCAAGCGTGCATAGTGTTTTCCATGTGTCCATGCTACGGAATTATGTTTATGACCCCTCGCATATTATTCAGCATATAGATCTGGAGCTAAAGGAAGATCTATCCTATGAAGAGAAGCCTATCAAGATTTTGGACCGAAAGTAACAACAACTCAATAATCGATCCATACCTATGGTTAACATCCTGTGGAGTAGGCGTGGAACCGAAGAAGCCACGTGGGAGTCGGAAGAAATAATCCGGAAGCAATATCCTAAATTGTTATAAGGTTAGTTACCTTGCTTTTCCCCGTTTCGATAAGTTCGGAGAATTTGGAGGACCAAATTTCTTAAAGTGGGGGAGGGTGTAACACCCCGAATTTAATTAATTAATAATACATTTGTAGCAATCAAGTGATTTTCTTTATATTAAATTAAATCCCCCTTTTTCATAAAATTCCAACTAATTTATAAAAATATGGGAAAAATCATAATCGTGTAGAGGATCAAAAACTTAGACACTTTGTTTCTTTAGTTGACCTCAAAATAAAATTTAATCAAACCCAAAATTAGAAGTCTTTGGGTTAAAATCGGAGTTAGATCAACCGGTCGTTAAATCGCCTAATTTGGACCCAAATCAAGCTCAAATAGGCTCAATCCGGATCCAATCGAACAACCATGGTTAGGAGACCTTTTCCCCTCTATCTCTGCTCGTAAACCCTAACCCTAGTACCCCAATTTTTGAGCGAGAGGCGGCGCGACTCGATCAAGCGCGAGTTTCACGCACGAAGGACTTCCAGGACTCTCCTCACCCTTATCACACCTCTAGGATCGAATTCCCCTCTATAAAAATGAACCCTAGCGTAACCTAGAACCCTCATTTGCTGAGGCGGCCGGCGGTAGGAGCGTTCGAGGGAGGAATCGTCGATTGGAGCAAGGTGTTTTCTTGCGGTTCCGGCAACTAGCGGCCCCCTTCTTCCTTCGATTAAGGTAGGTTCTAGTTGACCCAATCCTAAATAAACTACTTCACCATGTGCACCTTCAAGTCCTCTTCGTTTTGATATCAAAAGCCTTAATTTGATGTTAGTATGGCGACCGTATTATAATTTTTAGCCGAGGCATATCATGCTAGGGCACCGTCCATGTTAGTTTCACTTAGATCAATCTGATGTTAGGATTGATAGGCTAAAATTCTAATTAATCATTGCTATCTTGCATAAAATTTTGTCTTCTTTCTATTGATGTCATTTTGCCCAAATTTCATTGACTATACTGCATGAATTGCTAGTTATAAACAAGGTGTGTCGGGTTCGCCTAAAGCCAGTGCAAAGATCCTGGTTGGGGTCGTACCAGGGACCGCCGCTGGGCCTGGCGGCCGCCCGATAGACCGCAAGGCTCCTTCATGAATTTCACACTAGCGGTCGCAGGTGGATCGCTAACCAAGGGTAGCGGCCCTTCCCCAAACCGCCAGACGCGTTTGGGTTTCTGTGGTGCCACGATGTTTTCGCCTATAATCTCTCCGAATTAGACAGCATGAGTAGGGTAAAAACACACCTAATGACTAGGGTTATGTGCAACATTTAAGTCTAAGATCCTTATATTAATCATAGTTGCTGAAATAAATATCTTAATTACTTCATATCATGACTTATCAATAGACTTCTTTCAAATGCCAAATGAGTAGTCAATCCAATTGTCCATGATTCATTAAATTGCTACTCTATTGCTGTTGAGTTGCTAAATATTAAGATTGTTTGATAGTCATGCCACTCCGGTGGTATTGACTGATCGCACTTTTCTTATTTTCCATGTTTTCTAGCCTTAATCTTGTAATAGTTGGGACTCTCTGTCAGAACTCATTCCATCAGACTAGGACCACTATTATGAGACCTCCGTTAGTCCCCGCGAGCCTGAGATTTCCACAAGGACGCCGGGCAGGTTGTACCACTGGACCTGAACCCACCGACTTGATTGACTCGCATTTTTGGCAGCCTAAAAATCGAGACTGTTCTGGTCTGTTTGACCTGCAAGCGGCCCTCCTGGGACCGCTAAGGCTCATTAGCGGCCCTGGCTAGACCGCTAGGTTCCCTCTGACCTGGCTGTGTGCCGAATTGATTAGTCGACTTATTTTTGTTCCAGGTCAACCCTACCCTAATCAAGTTGACCTAAGTCCCCTCTGTCGACCTAGGTTGTCTGGGCTGGACCCTGGTTCGGTCCCACCCTGCCTCAGGCTGATCGAGGACCCAATTTAGTTGACTGAACCACCTTGCTATACCCAACCTGATAAGCGGTCCAAGTTGGACCGTTAACTCCTTTCTAGCGGTCTAAGTATGACCGCAACCCTTGAGGCAGAACGTGGTTTTCGTGGTTTTTATGTGTTGTAGCAGCCGTGCCAAGGATGGCCTTGGACTGCGAAAGCTTGCCATGATTCATGATTATTTTTCATGAACTTTGACTCCCATGTCATATTCCTATGACTTCTCATCTTAAACTTACTTGGAATTTCACTTGGTCTTAGAGATGAGCTACAGAAACTTAGCCTTGGAATTCTTGGCCGATTCTAATGAGTGTCTAGATATCTTGGGATCTTGGATCCACTAATCAATGCCAACGCATCATAAAGGGCCCGGTCTGGTCATGGGAGGAGCGCCCGGAAGTGCTTGTGCCCCGGGGAGTTTGTAATGACAAGGTATGACATTGCACCGAGTACTTGCTAGCGTGTGTCTATGACATTCATCTCAACATAAATTTTATGATCTCACATGACTTGCTATACTTGCGTGCTTGTTCGGCCAATTCATGAGATTATGCTATGGTTCTGTCCATTCTAGTCCTTGCATTTTTCTTGCCGTTTAATTGACTATCATTCGCTGCTATCCTTATTTATTTCCACTTGCTTGATGTTTTTTTGATGACATGACTAAATTGGTTAATCACTTATACATTGCCTGTTAGACCTACTGAGCGTTCGCTCACCTAGTTATTTCCCCCCTTTTCAGGTAGCTATGACGAGGATATGTAAATCGATGGGGACGGGCGAGAGTGAAGATCTGGGAGCGAGCCAATTAGAAGTATTGCCTGGTGGTAGTCTTAGCATAGAGTGTGTCAAAGATGTGTCGTTGTGTCCAGTTGTAGAGAGTTGTAATTTGTTTTAGTCACTTCAATTGGGTCTGTATGTGTATGTCGTCAGTAAACTTGGATCTATTGTTTTGATTAATGGAGTTGGCAGTTTATTTGAGTAATTCTATTCCCTTTTATTCTGCGTATTTATTTAATTATGTTATTGCTCTGATTGTCATGAGTGATTATAACTGTTGTGTTCTAATTTTTTGTATCGGGGTGTGACAGTTTTGTGGTATCAGAGCTAGGTTTCGATCCTGGGACTTGTGGGTCAAACCTTGGGTTAATCAATACTGAGACATAAAGCGGTCATATAGGGTTGTTTCTGGAAATAGTGGTCGTTATCTGGACCGTATGTAGATCTATGTTGTAAGACCTCCGAATTTTTATAAATCATTTTTGGAATATTTAATTATTTTCTAGAATTTATCAAGGACTAAATAAATTAATAAATAGAATATTAGATCAATAAGTCATTATAAGGCCCAATTATGTTAAATAAATAACCTAGCCTATTTAAATAGAATCCAAAAGGTTAATGGACCAAGCCCATTAAGTTTGGCCCATATTCTAGAAGGTTAATTGACTTATTCACATATTTTAAAGATAAATACTATTTTTAAAGATAATTATAAGGATAAATGAACAAGGGAGTTTTATTTAATTGAAACTCTGTATACATTTGGTGTAACGGTCTATCGGGCGACCGCTACAAGCATGTAACGCACCTAGGCTGATGTGTTACACTCTTACAATTCCGTGAAAGAAAGAATGAGCAAAAAAAAAATAGAACTTTTGCATCTTATCTACAAGAGATCGACTTGGGAGAGCTTATAACATTACTAAGGACTCCTAGGGTTTAGGTTCTGGAAAATTAAAGACTCTAGCATCAATCTAATCTTCAAAACCCTATAAATAGGACCAAGTTCTGAACTGAGCGACCCTTACTTTTGGCTCATGAAGAATCAAGGTAAGGAGATAGAATTTCAGGTAAGTTCTTTAGAAGATTTTGTTTAGTATACTTTAGACTTATTGTTCTCCAAATTTCGTGCTAGGAGATCGAGCAACCAAGGAGATTGAAGTTTTCAAAGTTGCTGGTTCGACCATAGTAACCCAGGAATCAGAGCTAAGGGCCACTGAAGATCAGAGAATTAGGACATATAAACAAGGTAATTTGATGTGACACCACTTCTTGGACCTAGATTTGCAAGCAACCGGACCGAACATCGATCTCTCACAAGCGGTTCACCCGTGTCGCGCACACCCGGTTCCGTAGGTGGACCGGCGATGGTGGTGAGGGTCCGAGGTTTGACCTCGAGGTTCCAAGGATATGGCCAGCTAGGGATGGACCCCAATGGGCTAGGGATGCCCAATTTCAAGGGCGGCCGGCACGCCGAGGGCGTGGGATGTAATGACACTCTCACAACTCACCCGCGGTGGCACTCGATTAGACGGAATGTTGGGACGAGCACTCTCTCACTGCCGACGGCGCAACTAGAGATAATACCAAGCTAAGCAATACTGAAACCAGCAGAGGATGAGGGCTCAAAGCTCACCTGATCAGTGTGAAGACACCGATCCCGGTCGAAGATGAGGGCGAGCGGGGAAGCGTGGGCTACCCGCACGGCGCGCCGATGACGCGTCAGCCGAAGACCTGCTAGTACAAAACTACGCCCCACGCAGGAGGGTGGATCTCGGGGTGGGGGAATGGGCTTACACCAAACACTACCTCCACACAGGGAGGGGCGCTAAGCTGGCCAGGCGGGGAGGGGAGGTTAACTAAGCTAGCGCCGAACGATCTGCCCGTTCTGGAGTAACCGGACAGGAAGTCGATGTAGATGACGCCACGCACTCCACCGAACTCAGAATTTGACGAAATGGGCGCTGAAACGTCTCTGACGGACCCAAGAATGCCTGTGAATTTTTGTGGGTGGTTCCAACGTCGTCACCGGCTGGGGAGAGCTCTGGAACAGGATCCCGGTGCTCTGGTTAGGACTGGTCCCAGGGTGCAGCAGCAGGTGGAAGTAGTCACCACGCCCGTTCCCAATGTCGAAACGCAGCGGGACCAAGACGGGTATGACCGTGGATGAGTCTTCTTTGAGCAGCAGCCAGGGGGGACACCAGACGATGTCGGGGAAGAGAGGGGGAGCCCGTTGAGTGACGAGGGGTTTGGACAGGTCCTGAGTGACCTGTTCAGCGTACATGGGGGAGAAAATTCGGAACGGGCAGTCCCGGACTCCAAATGAGGTCCTGCTTGCTGTGTTGGACAGAGGACTGGTGAATCTTCGACCCGGCCAAGAGGCGTGCCTTGGAACGGAAGGATGAGACCGTGGAAGCTTCTGCACTACAGCTCTGGTCCTGGTTCAGGTCCCGGTTGCGCAGTCAGACAAGAATGAACTCTCCGGACAGCAGGGATGTCGGATGCCAGCAAGACCACCTCGGCTGCGAAGCTATCTTGACGACCTTTCCTTCGATGTATGGTATGCCTCCAGACGACACAGAATGACCTCGGGGCAGGTTCTGAAAGTCAGGCTCCAACTACTGCCTGCGAATTGAGATGGATAGGGTGATGGAAGGTGATGGGAGACGGAGTAGATGGGGTGGGAAATGGGGTGGATGGGTGTGGGGGTGACACCTGACTATGTGGGGGTCTGTTAGGGGGTGATACAAGGTGTGGGAGGGGCAAAAAGGGGGCTGGGAGGTGGTCTAGCAAGTGGAGGAAGGGGGAGCTGCGAATTTGGGTTGGGAAGGAGAGAGGGGGGAGAGAACTCTCCTTTGGTTTGAATGTGGGGTTAATGGAGGGGTTACTGGGGGCCTAGGGAATGGGAAGGGTTGCCTTGGGGAGGGGAAGGGGTGCTTGGGAGAAGGGATTCTCCCTTGGGAAAATGAAAGGTTGTATGGGGAAGGGGAAAGGTTGCTTGGGAGGAGGGAGAGGTGCCTAGGAGAAGGGAATTCCACCTAGGGGTTGGAGGGGAATTAAATGGGAGGTATGGGGAAGGGGGAGGGGTCTTAATGAGAGGTGAATGGGGAGGAGAGAGAGTGAATTTTGAAATTGGGGGTGGGGAGGAGAGAGAATGGGGTTCGCCCCCTTTAGAGAGAGAGAGAGAAATAGAGAGAAATAGAGAGAGAGCTAGAGAGAGGGAGAGAGGGGAAACTCACAAATTTTATGGAAACTCAACTCAATATCATTCATTCATTAGCTTCAAATGGTGGGATTGGGGTCCTATTTATAGGAATCTCACAATTTAACATAAGACCCTGAGTTTTAGACTAGTGACAATAAACTAAGGGAGAAGGGGGTGCCCATGGGCCTAGCCCACTTAATTGGGCCCAACTGACTCATTAACCACTCTAATGCCAATTAACCTAGGTAGATGACACCTTAACCTAGGGACTTGACTCAAATAAAAAGAAAATTACATAATAAGAAAAAAAAATACATCATATGACTCGGAATAAAGTGGCAAACAATATGTAGCACTGCTGGCGAGCATCAGGATCCTCGAATAAATGAGATCGCCGGTGATGTCCCCATCATACCCTCGGGATGCAGAGAACTCGGTTCCGTCGAGTATGGGTCCTCCGGGGAAGTGGTCCTCTAAAGCAGCTCGGGGTGAACCTCAACCTCCAAACTCAACCCTACATCCGCAACCAGGGGACGGTCCTTCATCCTCTCACGGTGGCTTGGGCACACCCTCTTGCTGGCGATGGTACCCTGCTTGCCCAGTATTGCCTCCGTGTGCACACGTCGGGCTCTCAGGCTGATATGTGGAGGCTCTCCGAGGGTATCACTCACAAAGGTGGGGGTAGGCTCAAGGTGCTCACTGGGTTCCACCGCGGTGCCCATATAGGGTGCCAGATCCGCCGCGCCAAAAGTTGGGTGTATCCCAAACCCCATTAGCAAGTCCAACCCGTAAGCCAGGTTACCAAAGTCACTCGGAACTTGGCAAGGTCCAAGTCCTCGTGCCCTCAAGTTGGACGCGACTCTGGGGTAGAGCCACTCCAATGCCACCATCAATAGGTTGCCTACTTGGAATTCCAAGTGGCTCTCACGAGCCTTTTCTCGCTCTTTGTGAACCTCACCGCTCGTTGTGATTTGCTTGCGTGTGTGCTCATGCCATGCATTATGATGTAGTGAGTGGTTGTGAAAGTGGGTAGTGTGAAAAGGTGGACCGGGGCAACCATAAATTGACCTATCATGCTTAGATGTGATGAAGACTTTCATGGACTCAGGGGGGCCGGGGCAACCATAGGTGGATCTATCGTGCATGGTGGCGATAATTACCGGGGGACCCGGACATCCATGTATGTTCCATTCATGCGTAAGAGCTATGACGAATGTGGGAGGGCCAGCACATCCAAATGTGAGCCAGTCATGTATTGGGCCTAAAGTGTGTGTGACATGTATGAGATGACTGGGCTTGTGACCCCTAACGAATGCTGTGATATGCCAAGATAGGTGCACTCTTATCCTAGAGGTGACGACCATGTGTGTGGGTATGGGGTGGTCCTTGAGCTTCCACTTATAAGGGTCGAAGGGGTCAAAGAAGGTATGTATCATGGAGTGGGGCACCTCATTGTTTCCTAGGTGTATTTCACCCATGGTCATGGTTCCCTTGGTGTGGGCCGGGTCTTGAGAGAGGTGGGCTTGGTCCAACATGGTTGGTTGGGGTAGGAAAAGGTTGGCGGTGAGTAAGGTGGGTGGGTATAGGAAAGGATTGAAGGGGTCATGGTAAGGGTCACCTAGGGAGAGGAACTCTAGGCCCTCATGGTCCTCACAATATGGTGGTGTATCCTCCTCCTCTAGTAAAATGATTGGGCCAAAGTTTTTGGTGGGTGGGTTTAGAAAGGGATCGTAGGGGTCATGGAAAGGTCTTCCTAGAGGGAGGCACTCTATGTCTTCAAGGTTCCCAAATTGTGAGTCATCCTCCTCCAAGGTAATTGGGCCAAGGTCTCTAGTGGGTTGGCCAATCAAATCAATTGGAACCTCAATGGGTGGGGAGTGGGCCAAGATGGGTTTCTCATCCTTGGGGAGAAAGAGGAGGATTTCACTCGTATAATGGCCACTAGTGTAGATGGAGGTGATAGAACCGGTGGGGGGGTATGCTAGGAAGATGGTGCTAGACTCTGATGGTCCTATGGCTAGCATTTCAGTCAGGTGGACTTGCCATTGTAAGCAGTCCACTAGGTCCCCTAAGTCTCCCGCAAGGTAAGAGGTTTGAAGTGTGGCATGGGAAGACCGGGTGGATACAATTTGGGCTTGATACCCCAAGGGTGAGAGGTAGGGTGGTAAGCTAGGAATGGTGGGGCCTCGCTTGAGCCATTGGAGTATGGACTCATTCATGGTGAGGGTGTGCGGCTCATGAGGACCCGGACTAGGAGAGGTGGGTGGAAGTGGGGGGTCTAGGATGTCCTCTATGGTGGGAGGTGGATCCGGATTGGCATCCATGTCCACTTGGGTACGTGTGTGGGCCACAACTTCCAAGGATAATGGGGTAGGAAAGTCTATGGTGGGTGGAGTGATAATGGTCGGTGCATGGTACTCTCGGGGTGGTGAACATGGGTGGACTTGGGTTGAGCTTTGTCGGGGAAGTTCTTGGGTTGGAGTTGGGGTCGGGGGTGGAAGATCGGTTGGTTGAAGAGGTTTGGATTGGGGTGCGTAGATCTTTCTAAGATTGGCCCTCATTTCATCCCAAGATTCAATGGGTGCTTCCCCTTTGGATACTCTCAAACCTACAATATTCTCCCATTCTTTCCTAGCTTGGCGCCAGAGCAAACGCTTGGCATAGTTGACTTTCATAGGCCCTGATAGAGTGAACATCCCAAAGTGTCGATCTATGGAGTCCTCCCACTCTAGATATATACTAGGGTGGGTTCCGTCAAACACAAAGGCTTCTAATGGGCCTAAGAGTGGCGAATATGCCAAGTATGAGGTAGTCATGATGGTGGACAAGGGTGATGCATGCAATGGCCCTAGGACAAGACTTAGTAGAGACAAGTCTAGAACTTGCTCTGATACCAATTTGATGTGACACCACTCCTTGGACCTAGATTTGCAAGCAACCGGACCGAACATCGATCTCTCACAAGCGGTTCACCCGTGTCGCGCACACCCGGTTCTGTAGGTGGACCGGCGATGGTGGTGAGGGTCCGAGGTTTGACCTCAAGGTTCCAAGGATATGGCCAGCTAGGGATGGACCCCAATGGGCCAGGGATGCCCAATTTGAAGGGCGGCCGGCACACCGAGGGCGTGGAATGTAATGACACTGTCACAACTCACCCGCGGTGGCACTCGATTAGACGGAATGTTGGGACGAGCACTCTCTCACTGCCGACGGCGCAACTAGAGATAATACTAAGTTAAGCAATAGTGAAACCAGCAGAGGATGGGTGTTGCATCCCTATGGTTTTGATGATGTCTCACACTATAAATCAATCTTCTATCTCTAGATTAATGATGTTTCATCATGTGAGTGACTACAGTTCATTTGGTTGTCAGATAAGCATGCTATTTTGATTCTATCTACATTGTTTGGTTAATATGAACAGTAGTGGGTCGACTCATCAGCAAGGGTGGGTCGACGCATCAGAGCATTGATAGTTTGGGCACAAAGTCTATACACCAGCTTGATCCATTTAGTCTGTACATTGGCATATCTTCTTCAAGTCTGTACATCGGGCACCTTCTAACTGAAGTCTACACATTGATCCTAATACTCTAAATCTGTACACTGCCCGACCAGTCAAGTCTGCACATTGCCAAAGTCAGTTCAGCTCAACCCTATACATCCTTCCAAGCTTCAACTCTATACATTGGATTGTCAAACTTCATGTCTAGACACTGGCTGCTGCATTGTCTTGAAGTCTACACATCCGATAGTGTAAGTCTATACATCACCCAGAGTCTTGTTTGCAAAGTCTGAACATTGCTTCAGAGATAGCTTCAGCAAAGTCTATACATTCGATTCCTTGGGCAAAGTCTATACATCGCTTAGTCTGCACATTGCCTTCAGCCCAAGTGTTCAAAGCCAAGTCTATACAACGCCAACCCAACACATTGAACAGTTCTCCAAGTCTATACACTAGACTTCATTTCTCTAAGTCTATACACTGGTCTGTGATTCACCAACTCTGTACATTCGATATCTTTTCCTACGCATTGGCCAAGTCCATACACTCAACATTTCCCTACGCTTTCCTGGCCAAGTCTGTACATCACTAAGTGTATACATTGAACTGCTCTTCAAAGTCTGTACAGCGTCCGTCTCAGCCAGCGTCTCATGCTGCGTCTTAGGCAAGTCTGTACATCGGCCTCATTCGTTCAAGTCTATACATTGAACTGCTCTTCAAAGTCTGTACAGTGTCCGTCTCAGCCAGCGTCTCATGCTGTGTCTTAGGCAAGTCTGTACATCGGCCTCAGTCGTTCAAGTCATACATTGAACTGCATCTTAGGAAAGTCTGTACAGAGGCTTCGATTTACCAAGTCTGTACATCGGCTTCATTCGCTCAAGTCCACACATCCACAGTGGTTCATCAAGTCTATACATCTGCTTGAGCTTCACAAAGTCTATACATCGCTTCAAGCGATTCAAGTCTATACAGACTGCCTTTACATTCAGAGTCTATACATCGGTTCATCAGCCGATCGTTTCATTCAGAAATCTCCAAGTTTGTACAGTCGAGTGTCTAATGCATCGTCTCACTCTGGCAAAGTCTATACAATGCTCACAGCACATTGGTTCAAAGTCTGAACACTAACTCAAGCATGTCGAAGTATATACATCTCCGTTGGGGTTCAAGTCAATTCATTGCTCACCGTCTTATTAAGAGTCTCACACAGGTTCCAAGTCTGTACATTGGTTAGGCTTCGTGAAGTCTATACAGTGGCAGAAGCTTTGTAATGTTTACACACTGGTAAGGATCATTTGCATTGTTCATAGTCTATACATTGCCATTCATTTGCATTGTTCATAGTCTATACACTGCCATTCATTTGCATTGTTCATAGTCTATACACTACCATTCATTTGCATTGTTCATAGTCTATACACTGCCATTCGTCTGCATTATTCATAAGTCTATACACTGCCTTCACACATGCGCTTCTTTCATTATGTCTGTACACTCTCTCACGTTGTACACACTTAATCAGTTGAAGGTTCTGAAGTATATACATTCATGTTAATAGCCTGAACTAACTAAGTCTATACATTCCAGCTGTCTGTCTGCAGGCGATTCAGGCTGATGATTGGGCACGTGAACCGAGGTTGGCACCTGGCACGTGATCCAAGACAACTAGCGCATGACACATGGATGGCAACCTGGTCAGGATGCTGCCATGTGGTCGAAATTCAAATGATCTGGCCAAAAGTGCATGGGTGGGAACCTGGCAGCCACACGCCAATATCTGCTATAAATATAGAGCTTCATCCTTCAGTAGAAGCTCGATCGTGAATAGAGAAAGCAGAAGCCATTGGTGAGAATTTGCACGATCCAGAAAAGAAAAAGAGCAGAGAGTTCTAGATCCGAGAGGAGTTTGTTCGAGAGAGAGAGCAGTAGTTGTGGATTGATGAATTGCTTCATTTGAAGCTACATTTGTATTGGGTTTCAGAACCAATCTCTTCTTCATTGGTTTTTGTTTCTTCTTTGTTTTTCGTTTCATTTTGGTCATCCTTCTGATTTGAATTGTTTTCCCTCCGGTGTGTGGAGGAAGGGAGTATTACTCCAGTTTCCCTATGAGTTGCAGAGGAAGAGAGATCGGTGATCTCTGGTGGTGTTAGTGACTGGTTGTCATTAACTGTTTCCCTCCGGTGTGTGGAGGAAGGGAGAGGATTCTCCGGTTGTGTTCTAGCTGGGAGCTAGAACAGGTTTCAAGTTCTGTGGGTAGCAGAACTTGGTTGAGGGATTTGTTTCCCTTGGTGTTCAAGCTCTGTGGCAGCATGTTGTTCGCAGACTGAGTCTGCATTGATCTAGCATCATCTAGTGGAATCCTCACTCTAGTTGGAGTGAGGGGTGGATGTAGATTGCGGACTGTAATCGAACCACCTAAAAATCGAGTGCCTCCTCTGTGGTTTGCTATTGTTATCTGCACTCTTCATCTGCTTGTCTCTTTGCTTCCATGTGATCAGTTCTCCATTCCCATTTACATTTCTCTGTGTACGGATTAAGGAGGTGCGTTAGCAGTAGAATTTATTTTCCGCCTAAGTTTCTACAAATTGGGAGTGATCTATTCATCCCCCCCTTCTATATCACTCTTGCTGCGCTAACAATTGGTATCAGAGCAGGTTTACGCCATGTGGACGAACGGTCAAGGAAATCCTAGTGGTCCTAGAACCTTCATGGCCGAAGGTCAATCCATTAGTCGCCCTCCTTATTTCGATGGTAGTAACTATCTGTTTTGGAAGAACAAGATGGAAGTGTTCATCAGGGCTCAGAGTCATAAACTATGGAGAGTAATCACGGTGGGGCTATATGATCTGCCACCAAACGAGGATGCTTGGACAGATGACCATGTCAAGCTCTCTTCACTCAACTGGACGGCACTGAACATCATCCAGTGTGCTGTTCATCCAGAGGAATATGCTCGTATATCTGCATACAGAACTGCCAAGCGAATGTGGGATGAGCTGCAATTGATCTATGAAGGTACAGCTCAAGTGAAAGCCTCGAAGGTAAATCTCTACACTTCTAAGTATGAAATGTTTAAGATGAATGCAGACGAGAATATAACTGAGATGTATGCCAGGTTGTCTTTAATCACAAATACTCTTAAAGGGCTAGGGAAGGATCTTGCTGAGGCAGATATAGTCAGGAAAATCCTTAGATCTTTATCCCCGGCATGGCACACTAAGGCCATTGTGATTGAGGAGTCAAAAGATTTGACTATCTTGACTGTGAATGAACTCATAGGATCTCTTATGACCTATGAGATGAATTTCAAAGGAGGTGGAGAAGGAAGTGAGAGGAAGGGTAAGAATGTGGCTCTAAGGGCATCCCGCAACAAGGGTAGCAACAGTGGGAGCAGCAGCAGTAGCCCCGAGTCTGAGTCCGAGCTTGAAGGTCTTTCAAATCTCGACCAGGAGGAGCAGGCAATGCTCACTTGACAGTTCAGAAAATTTTTGAAGAAAAAGGGAAAGACCTTTAGGAAGAAGAAGCCACACTCTTTCAACAAGAGTGCTGAATTTACTAATTACAGGGATAGAAATCCTAAGAGACTGACTTGTTTTAATTGTAACAAACAGGGACATATGAAAGGCGAATGCCCAGACTTCCAGAAGAAGGGTCCCTATCTTCAGAAGAAAAACATAAAGGTGCAGAAGAAGAAGAAGCCACAGGAGATGGTCTGCACATGGAGCGAGGAAGAAGAAGACCCAGAAGAAGCTTCCTCAGAAGAATATGAAGATGGAATTTGCCTTATGGCAAACAGTGAAGAGGAGGTAATAAACATTTTTGAAAATTTCTCAATTGATGACTGGGAGGATGCTTATGGTGACTTGCTAGATAAATTTAATTCCCTTAGCAAAGAGCACAGAGTTCTGAAAAGAAATTTTAACACAAATGTTGAAGAACAAACTCTGATCTGTGAGGAAAATGAGAAGCTAAAAGAACAACTAGAAGAAATGACCTCACTAAGGAAAGAAAATGATAAGCTCAAGGAAGAAACTCAAGAAAGTCAAAAATAGCTCAATGAATTCAAAACTAAAATTGAAGAAAGCATGAATGAAATTAGAGTGAATTCAGAGAAATATGAAGCTGTGAAGAAAGTAAATGTTGAACCCCTAAAAAATTCTGAGTCCCTTCAAAAGGAGCTGGAAGACAAACAGAAAGTCTTAGAAAAGTTTATCCAAGGAAAGACTAGCTTAGATGCTATACTAGGAACTAGGGTCAATTTCAATAAGGAAGGTCTAGGCTACGACCCAACCAACAAGAGACCCTTGCAATTCAAGACCATCACCTTCTGCCTAGAGAAGGGAAAAGAAAAGCTGGACACACCATCTAGCTCAAACAGCTCTAAGGAAATTCAAAGTCCTAAAGAAAACACAAAAACCAGTACTGGACAACCATTTAAGATGGGAATGAATTTTATGAAGACTAACACTAAGCCCACTTACCAGAACACAAATGATAGATGGACCAAGAAAGTAAACCAGAATAAGAGCTGGAATTACAACAATCAGATGGGACCAAACAGGACTTACTGGAGAAATAACTTTCATGGTCAAAGATATGCTAATCAACAAGCCTACAGGAAATTTCCTAGGAATAGGAAGACTAATGAATGGAATAGAACTCACTTCTCCAGTTCAGCTGGATTCAACTTTAATAAACCAGAAAGGAAGGTGCCAGAGAAAACCATGCTAAAATAAATCTGGATACCTAAACACTTGATCAGAGATTTGAACAATGTCATTGGACCCAACTCATCTTGGGTTCCAAACCACTCTGCTTGATGTATCTGTGTAGGTCGGCTTGGCAGCTGAAGATAACAAGTGATACCTCGACAGTGGCTGCTCCAGGCATATGACAGGAGACCGATCCAAGCTTAGCAAGATAGAGATGAAGCCAGGGGGTCTGGTCAAGTTTGGAGGAAAGAACAAAGGTAAAATAATTGGAGTTGGAACAGTAGGTAAGTCTTCCACAAACTCCATTGAAAAAGTCTTACTTATGGAAGGGCTTCAACACAACCTGATTAGCATTAGTCAATTACGTGACAGGGGTCACAAGGTTGTATTTGATGATAGTTCATGTAAAATCCTTGAAACAAATTCTGACATGGTTAAATTTGTAACCAACAGGATTAATAATGTCTACATTGTAGACTTAGATGAGAAATCTGAATCTACTATTTGCTTATCTGCCAATTCTGAAAATGATGCCTTTGAATGGCATAGACGTCTAGGTCATGCTAGCTTTTCAACTTTAAATAAATTGGTCAAGCATGATTTAGTTAGAGGCATGCCTAGAATTAAATTCAACTCAATATCAAAAGCATGTGATGCCTGTGCTCTAGGCAAACAGACCAGAAATTCTTTTAAATTAAGATCTGAGCAATTGTCTTCTAGACCAATGGAACTTCTTCATATGGACCTTTTCGGTCCAACTAGAACTCAGAGTCTTAATGGAAACATGTTTGGCTATGTCATCAAAGATGACTTCTCTAGATATTCATGGATATTTTTCTTAGCAAATAAGAGTGATGCATTTCAAAAGTTTAATCTGTTTTTCAATAAGGTCAAACAAGAAGGGAAGTACAAGGTTAGTTCTATTTTATCTGACCATGGAGGTGAGTTTGAAAACTCCATGTTTACTGATCTTTGTGACAAAGAAGGACTAACTCACAGGTTTTCTTCTCCCAGGACACCTGAACAAAATGGGATTGTGGAGAGAAGAAATAGAACAGTGGTGGAGATGGCCCGAACCATGTTGATTGAAAGTAAATTACCTAGAAGGTTTTGGGCAGAAGCGGCCAATACAACAACCTACATAATCAACAGGGCCATGGTAAGACCCATACACAAGAAAACACCCTATGAGCTTCTAAAAGGTAAGAAACCAAACTTGTTTCATTTCAGAATTTTTGGAGCAAAATATTTTATTCATAACAATGATAAGAAAGATTTAGACAAGTTTGAAGCCAAGAGTTCACCTGGAATATTCTTGGGTTACTCTGAAGTGTCAAGGGCATATAGGGTATTTAACATATCAGATCAGAAAGTGGAAGAGTCTTCACACATCCTTTTTAGTGAAAAGAAAGATGTTCCTAATGTTAAAAACAGGGATTCCAATCATGGTGGAGATTTTCTAGAAGACCAACAGGAAGAAGAGAAGACTCAGCCGAGTGGAGAAACAAATTCCCCAAATCAGGAAGGTCCAAGAGAAACAGGTGAATCATCAACAAATATCAGATTTCTTAAAGACCATCCTTTAGATAAAGTCATAGGCAATCCTGAAGATCCTCTTCGGACTAGGTCTCATTTTAGAAATGTGAATAATGATGACTTAATTGCATTAGTCTCACAAATTGAACCCAAAACAGTAGAAGAGGCCTTAGCTGATCAAGCTTGGGTCAATGCTATGAGTGAGGAATTAGGTCAGTTTGAAAGGAATAATGTCTGGGAGCTTGTCCCAAGACCAGATGGTATAAATATCATAGGAACCAAGTGGGTGTTCAAAAATAAGATGAATGAAGATGGAATCATCTCTAGGAATAAAGCCAGATTAGTAGCCAAAGGCTACTGTCAAGAATTCGGTGTAGACTTTGATGAATCCTATGCACCTGTTGCTAGGATGGAAGCTATAAGATTGTTGCTTGCCTTTGCTTGCTCAAAGAATATAAAACTCCAACAAATGGATGTCAAAAGTGCTTTTTTAAATGGAGTCATTAAGGAAGAAGTTTTTGTTGAACAACCTCCTGGATTTCAATATTCTCCTCAACCTAACCAAGTTTTCAGGTTAAACAAAGCCTTGTATGGTCTAAAGCAGGCTCCAAGAGCTTGGTATGAAAGATTGTCTGAATTTCTGATCAGTAAGGGCTACAAAAGAGGTAAAGTTGATCAAACTTTATTCACCAAAGGCATAAACAGAGATCTCATCATAGTTCAGGTATATGTAGATGACATTGTATTTGGATCAACTAAGCATGAACTATGTGATGAATTTTCTACCATGATGTCTGCTGAATTTGAAATGAGCTTGGTTGGTGAACTAAAATATTTTCTTGGATTGCAGGTACAGTAGCTAGAAGATGGGTGCTTCATCAACCAAACCAAATACACAATGGAACTATTCAAAAGGTTTGGCATGGAAAACTTAAAGAACATTACTACACCCATGGGCACCAATACCTCATTGGATGCAGATGAGACAGGTAAAGAAGTAAATGCCAAACTTTATAGAGGTATGATTGGATCACTTCTTTACTTGACAGCCTCTAGACCAGATATACAATTCAGTGTAGGAATGTGTGCAAGGTATTAATCTAGACCTACTGAATTACACTTAGCTGCGGTTAAAAGAATCTTCAGATATTTGTTAGCTAGTCATTCTCTTGGTTTATGGTTTCCTGCATCTCACACATTTAACTTAGTAGCATATACAGATGCTGATTATGCAGGCTGTAAACTAGACAGGAAAAGCACTAGTGGCCATTGTGAATTCTTAGGTGGGTGTTTAGTGTCTTGGGGCTCCAAGAAATAACATTATGTGGCCCTCTCCACTGCAGAAGCTGAATATGTGACTGCAGGGAGCTGTGGAACACAAGTAATATGGATTAAACACCAGCTTCAGAACTACCAAGTAGACCTGGGGCTCACACCTATTTACTGTGATAATACTAGTGCCATCAATCTTGCTAAAAATCCTGTTTTGCATTCACGAACCAAACACATAGAGATAAGACATCATTTTATAAGAGATGAGGTGTCTAAGAATAATTTTGAACTGATTCATGTAGGCACAGATTATCAGATTGCTGACATATTCACAAAACCTCTGGATAATGAAAAATTCACCACATTGAGAAGAGAATTAGGCTTATACAAATTATCATAATTATGAAGCCTGCTTTTGTTGTGAGGGGGAGTTGTGTTTATCTGAAAATTAGCCTTCTTTCATACTGGTTTAAGGGGGAGTTCAGAATGCTTACTGGTTAGCTTTCAGAAATACTTTGAGTAAGGGGAAGCTTTGAGATTATGCTGAAATGTTTTATTAAGGAATGCTATGTCTTAGGGGGAGCTGAGTTGTGATGTGAGAAGAGAAGTTCTTTGACAGATTCAAAAGGGCTGTCCAAATGTGTAACTTTGCTGGTCTTGCATGACTGATCTAGAGTGGTTCTCTTAGACAGTAGAGTGTCACTTATCTCTTAAGTCTATAAGTCAGTGACTCTAATCTCTAGATTAGAATCTTTCCTTTAGTACTTCTTCAGAGATTTGGACTAATTGCATAAAGTATATCTTCCTACATTGTCATTGATTCTGGTTCAGGCCAAAAACTTGTATGTCTTGATATCTGACCCAATCAACTTGAAATCTAGACTTCAAGACTCAATTCAAGAAATAGTCCTTTTGGTATTGTTTTCAATCATTCTATCTCTTTAACTCAAGGGCTTAACTGAACAAAAATGTTCTGTTCTGATCACTGAGAAACTGGGAGCTTCATCAATGAAATGAATTTTTCTCCCATGTCATGAGGTGTCAAATGCTTAAAATGAATGAAAAGACATGACAGAGCAATGGTGGCTTGCTGGTGAGTAACTGGGGACTCTGGCCTCTAATCAAGGTGTTTCCTCATGTCAAAAGCCACAGTTACTATCTATGTTCCCTAATAATAAAAAAAAAGGGGGAAGTAATGAGGTACTCACTCTGAGTAACTGGAGATTCAGGCCTCTAATCAAGGTGTCTCTCTAATGTCAAAGGAGTGAACTACCAACTTACTCATTGATCTTCTTGAAAATCATCTCCAACAAAAAAAAAAAAAATTCCTTGTTGTTATGCAACTAATGGATTGCTTGTCTTCAATACCTTGAGAACACCTCTCTGATTTCGTTTCTTGCTGTCTTGTGGGATAGTTGAATGATCAACTATATCTAACCATACTTGTGAACTCCTGCTCTAAATCATCCACTATGTATGCTGATAAACTTGTCTATCATTCTACTTCTCTATTATGTACTGAAGTATAAAGAATCTTCTCTTGAGATTAGAAACTCACTTATTCTCTTAAGACCTACTCGTGACTTTCTGCACTAAGAAGTTACTGCCCTTATTCTTCATGTTTCCAGCACTGTCATACCTTCTGTAGTTCTTTTTGATGATGTCAAAGGGGGAGAGAAGTTTGCAATGTCTGCAATTTCAAGTTTGTAATGTCTGCAATTTCAGTGAGAAGTACTGCAATATCAGTGAGTCTTGGATTTGTCTTGAGCTTTGGGGGACTCATGTTGCTTCGTGGAAGATATGGTTATGAGTTGTGGGGGAGATGAGAGTGTGTTGTAGGGATTGTATAATTCATCTGCATGTGCATGCCTTGAATTTAATATGTTTGTTGCAGCTGATATAAATCTCCTGTTGAACCTTCATATTGCTTGATTAATAGTGTTGTCATCATCAAAAAGGGGGAGATTGTTGCATCCCTATGGTTTTGATGATGTCTCACACTATAAATCAATCTTCTATCTCTAGATTAATGTTGTTTCATCATGTGAGTGAGTACAGTTCATTTGGTTGTCAGATAAGCATGCTATCTTGATTCTATCTACACAGTTTGGTTAATATGAACAGTAGTGGGTCGACTCATCAGCAAGGGTGGGTCGACGCATCAGAGCATTGATAGTTTGGGCATAAAGTCTATACACCAGCTTGATCCATTTAGTCTGTACATTGGCATATCTTCTTCAAGTCTGTACATCGGGCACCTTCTAACTGAAGTCTACACATTGATCCTAATACTCTAAGTCTATACACTGCCCGACCAGTCAAGTCTGCACATTGCCAAAGTCAGTTCAGCTCAACCCTATACATCCTTCCAAGCTTCAACTCTATACATTAGATTGTCAAACTTCATGTCTAGACACTTGCTGCTGCATTGTCTTGAAGTCTACACATCCGATAGTGTAAGTCTATACATCGCCCAGAGTCTTGTTTGCAAAGTCTGAACATTGCTTCAGAGATAGCTTCAGCAAAATCTATACATTCGGTTCCTTGGGCAAAGTCTATACATCGCTTAGTCTGCACATTACCTTCAGCCCAAGTGTTCAAAGCCAAGTCTATACAACGCCAACCCAACACATTGAACAGTTCTCCAAGTCTATACACTAGACTTCATTTCTCTAAGTCTATACACTGGTCTGTGATTCACCAACTCTGTACATTCGATATCTTTTCCTACGCATTGGCCAAGTTCATACACTCAACATTTCCCTACGCTTTCCTGGCCAAGTCTGTACATCACTAAGTGTATACATTGAACTGCTCTTCAAAGTCTGTACATCGTCCGTCTCAGCCAGCGTCTCATGCTGCGTCTTAGGCAAGTCTGTACATCGGCCTCATTCGTTCAAGTCTATACATTGAACTGCTCTTCAAAGTCTGTACAGCGTCCATCTCAGCCAGCGTCTCATGCTGTGTCTTAGGCAAGTCTGTACATCGGCCTCAGTCGTTCAAGTCTATACATTGAACTGCGTCTTAGGAAAGTCTATACAGAGGCTTCGATTTACCAAGTCTGTACATCGGCTTCATTCGCTCAAGTCCACACATCCACAGTGGTTCATCAAGTCTATACATCTGCTTGAGCTTCACAAAGTCTATACATCGCTTCAAGCAATTCAAGTCTATACAGACTGCCTTTACATTCAGAGTCTATACATCGGTTCATCAGCCGATCGTTTCATTCAGAAATCTCCAAGTCTATACAGCCGAGTGTCTAATGCATCGTCTCACTCTGGCAAAGTCTATAAAGTGCTCACAGCACATTGGTTCAAAGTCTGAACACTGGCTCAAGCATGTCGAAGTATATACATCTCTGTTGGGGTTCAAGTCAGTTCATTGCTCACCGTCTTATTAAGAGTCTCACACAGGTTCCAAGTCTGTACATTGGTTAGGCTTCGTGAAGTCTATACAGTGGCAGAAGCTTTGTAATGTTTACATACTGGTAAGGATCGTTTGCATTGTTCATAGTCTATACACTGCCATTCATTTGCATTGTTCATAGTCTATACACTGCCATTCATTTGCATTGTTCATAGTCTATACACTGCCATTCGTCTGCATTGTTCATAAGTCTATACACTGCCTTCACACATGCGCTTCTTTCATTAAGTCTGTACACTCTCTCACGTTGTACACACTTAATCAGTTGAAGGTTCTGAAGTATATACATTCATGTTAATAGCCTGAACTAACTAAGTCTATACATTCCATCTGTCTGTCTGCAGGCGATTCAGGCTGATGATTGGGCACGTGAATCGAGGTTGGCACCTGGCACGTGATCCAAGACAACAGGCGCATGACACGTGGATGGCAACCTGGTCAGGATGCTGCCATGTGGTCGAAATTCAAATGATCTGGCCAAAAGTGCATGGGCGGGAACCTGGCAGCCACACGCCAATATCTGCTATAAATATAGAGCTTCATCCTTCAGTAGAAGCTCGATCGTGAATAGAGAAAGCAGAAGCCATTGGTGAGAGTTTGCACGATCCAGAAAAGAAAAAGAGCAGAGAGTTCCAGATCCGAGAGGAGTTTGTTCGAGAGAGAGAGCAGTAGTTGTGGATTGATGAATTGCTTCATTTGAAGCTACATTTGTATTGGGTTTCAGAACCGATTCTTCTTCATTGGTTTTTTTTTCTTCTTTGTTTTTCGTTTCATTTTGTTCATCCTTCTGATTTGAATTGTTTTCCCTCCGGTGTGTGGAGGAAGGGAGTATTACTCCAGTTTCCCTCTGAGTTGCAGAGGAAGAGAGATCGGTGATCTCTGGTGGTGTTAGTGACTGGTTGTCATTAACTATTTCCCTCCGGTGTGTGGAGGAAGGGAGAGGATTCTCCGGTTGTGTTCTAGCTGGGAGCTAGAACAGGTTTCAAGTTCTATGGGTAGCAGAACTTGGTTGAGGGATTTGTTTCCCTTGGTGTTCAAGCTGTGTGGCAGCATGTTGTTCGCAGACTGAGTCTGCATTGATCTAGCATCGTCTAGTGGAATCCTCACTCTAGTTGGAGTGAGGGGTGGATGTAGATTGCGGACTGCAATCGAACCACCTAAAAATCGAGTGCCTCCTCTGTGGTTTGCTATTGTTATCTGCGCTCTTCATCTGCTTGTCTCTTTGCTTCCATGTGATCAGTTCTCCATTCCCATTTACATTTCTCTGTGTACGGATTAAGGAGGTTCGTTAGCAGTAGAATTTATTTTCCACCTAAGTTTCTACAAATTGGAAGTGATCTATTCATCCCCCCCTTCTATATCACTCTTGCTGCGCTAACAATGGGCGCTCAAACCTCACCTGATCGGTGTTAAGACACCGATCCCGGTCGGAGACGAGGGCGAGCGGGGAAGCGTGGGCTACCCGCACGCCGCGTCGATGACGCTTCAGCCGAAGACCTGCTAGTACAAAACTATGCCCCACGCAGGAGGGTGGATCTCGGGGTATGGGGATGGGCTTACACCAAACACTACCTCCACACAGGGAGGGGCGCTAAGCCGGCCAGGCGGGGAGGGGAGGATAACTAAGCTAGCGCCGAACGATCTGCCCGTTCTGGAGTAACCGGATAGGAAGTAGATGTAGATGACGCCACGCACTCCACCGATCTTAGAATTTGACGAAACTAGCGCGGAAACGTCTCTCATAGACCCAAGAATGCCTTTGATTTTTTGTGGGTGGTCCCAACGTCATCACCGGCTGGGGAGAGCTCTGGTATAGGATCCCGGTGCTCTGGTTCGGACTGGTCCCAGGGTGCAGCAGCAGGTGGAAGTAGTCACCACGCCTGCTCCCAATGTCGAAACGTAGCGGGACCAAGACGAGTATGACTGTGGATGAGTCTTCTTTGAGCAGCAGCCAGGGGGGACACCAGACGATGTCAGGGAAGAGAGGGGTAGCCCGTTGAGTGACGAGGGGTCTGGATAGGTCCTGAGTGGCCTGTTCAGCGCACCTGGGGGAGAAAATTCGGAACGGGTAGTCCCGGACTCCGAACGAGGTCCCGCTTGCTGTGTTGGACAGAAGACTGGTGAATCTTCGACCCAGCCAAGCGGAGCGCTTCGAACGGAAGGATGAGACTGTGGAAGCTTCTGCACTACAGCTCTAGTCCTGGTTCAGGTCCTGGTTACGCAGTTGGATGAGAATGAACCCTCCGGACAGCAGGGATGTCAGATTCCAGCAAGACCACCTCGGCTGCGAAGCTATCTTGACGACCTTTCCGTCGATGTATGGTACGCCTCCAGATGACGTAGAATGACCTCGGGGCAGGTTCTGCAAGTCGGGCTCCAACTGCTGCCTGTGAATTGAGATGGATAGGGTGATGGAAGGTGATGGGAGACGGAGTAGATGGGGTGGGAAATGGGGTGGATGGGTGTGGGGGTGACACCTGACTATGTGGGGGTCTGTTAGAGGGTGATACAAGGTGTGGGAGGGGCAAAAAGGGGGCTGGGAGGTGGTCTAGCAAGTGGAGGAAGGGGGAGCTGCGAATTTGGGTTGGGAAGGAGAGAGGGGGGAGAGAACTCTCCTTTGGTTTGAATGTGGGGTTAATGGAGGGGTTAATGGGGGCCTAGGGAATGGGAAGGGTTGCCTTGGGGAGGGGAAGGGGTGCTTGGGAGAAGGGATTCTCCCTTGGGAAAATGAAAGGTTGTATGGGGAAGGGAAAGGTTGCTTGGGAGGAGGGAAAGGTGCCTAGGAGAAGGGGATTCCACCTAGGGGTTGGAGGGGAATTAAATGGGAGGTATGGGGAAGGGGGAGGGGTCTTAATGAGAGGTGAATGGGGAGGAGAGAGAGTGAATTTCGAAATTGGGGGTGGGGAGGAGAGAGAATGGGGTTCGCCCCCTTTAGAGAGAGAGAGAGAAATAGAGAGAGAGCTAGAGAGAGGGAGAGAGGGGAAACTCACAAATTTTATGGAAACTCAACTCAATATCATTCATTCATTAGCTTCAAATGGTGGGATTGGGGTCCTATTTATAGGAATCCCACAATTTAACACAAGACCCTGAGTTTTAGACTAGTGACAATAAACTAAGGGAGAAGGGGGTGCCCATGGGCCTAGCCCACTTAATTGGGCCCAACTGACTCATTAACCACTCTAATGCCAATTAACCTAGGTAGATGACACCTTAACCTAGGGAATTGACTCAAATAAAAGGAAAATTACATAATAAGAAAAAGAAAAATACATCATATGACTCGGAATAAAGTGGCGAACAAGATGTACCACTGCTGGAGAGCATCAGGATCCTCGAACAAATGAGATCGCCGGTGATGTCCCCATCATAATTAGAGTTCAGTTATTTAGAACTTTTTGTTCACCTTAGTTTCATCTTCTTACCCTCAAAATTTCACGTCCTTAGGTCAAGAGGCTGATGAGCTAGGGCAGCGTGAAGTTGCTGGAAAGTCACAAAAAGAGAGGAACTAGGGCGGTCCTTGAAAGCTCAAATTAGAAGTTTAAAGCCTAGTTAAGCGGTAGGTTATCTCATGATTGGCAAAAACACCTTGTTAGGGATAAAAGCCCTCTGATTGTGTTTGATTTCATGCATTATAGACTATGAATTTCAGGTTTTAATGGGTTCATGCATACATACATATTCTTAGCCCTAATCTAAGATCAAAGGTATTATCTTGTTAATTCACTCAAACCTATTCATCTAGATGACCTTTACTTCGTTTTGTCATAATTAGGGCAGTAAATCTTTTCAAAACATAACATGGTTTCAAATCATAGTCTTTTTATTTCATTATACTGCTAGCAGGGACTCTGACGCATCATACTAGGACAGTTAGATGACTGTAACGGTCTTACGATAAGCCGTCACAACCTCTGTTGTATTTAAAGTTTCTCAGTTGTCTCTGACACAGCATAACAGGAGCGTTACAATATTGTAACGGTCCTACGATAAACCGTCATAGCCCTGTGACGCGTCCATACTAGACTGTCAGAGTACGGGTTACTGTCAAACTGAGATAGGACTGAGGACAGCCAAACTTACTTATGAATAAGCCTAGTTATCTAAGTTTTAACCTTATTTCATGACTTTGAGTTTCTTAATTGATTCATGATAGGAAATTGTATGATTAAAGCATTTTGAGTTATTTTAAGTTATGTTAATTTTATTGGCTAATCTCTATAGTTTTATATTCTAAATCATGATTTTCCAATGTTGAATTGACGAGATTTTATCTTGGTTTCACATTGTTACACATTCTTTTCTATCTATAGAGTCATTTCTTTAAATACATGGCATATATTCAGGTATATGTCTATTAGTTTACACTTTGCACTATAGGAACACTATTCTTGGACATGAGGACCTCTCTATTGGATATTCCTTCCAATGGACTAGGAAATCTTGTTTCAAGGCCTCCGTAATTCTCCGCGGGCCTGGGATTCCCACTAGGACGTCGAGTTGGTTGTACCATTAAAACCCAAGTGATTAGAATACACTATTGAGGTTTCTGGTTATCAGTAGTTTAACGGACCTATATTGGACCGTCAAGCATATGTAACGGCCCAATATACAACCGTCACATTTAACCTAGTCCAATTACTGTTTCTGGATTTAGTCGTTCTAACGCATCAACTCTAGACCGTCACGTCAATGTAACGGCCCAATACTGGAGCGTCAAATCATGTAACGGCCCAGTACACGACCGTCACACTGCTTGAGTATTTTAACCCAAGGTTTGACCAAGGGTTGATATTCCAAAGGTTTCTAGATAGACTCTTGATGATCTAGAACTTATCATATTGATCAAGAAACCTAATATAAGGAATAGAAGATAAAGAATGTACCATTGTGCTACCGATTTATTTCCATAAGCATAACATAGTATAAGTCATTCTTGATTTCTCATGATTCTTATTGAAGCATTCATTCATTGAATTATTGTTATCAAGAGCTTGTTAGAATTGTACATTCTTGGCCATACTTTATTGTTACATGCGTGGAAAAAGCTTGATTTATACTTGAAGATGCGATTGAGCACTGATTGTGTTCAAGGGCTCTATGCTAGTCCCCTCGACTAATTGTCGGAAACATACTATTATAAACCGTGGGGTATGATGCTACTGGTGTCGCATTGCGCTGAGAGTACTTTCTTTATAAATAAGCGAAAATCCACAACACAATATAGCATGATTGATACTTGACTTTCTTGATATTCCATAGAAATTCACGAAGTACTTGCGCAAAAGATACTGGAGTGATGATTATGTGGCTTGCTAGTACATTCTCGTTACATTCTTGTTCATGAAAGGCCACATCATGTTCTTATAACATTCTTTCTAGTTCATACTTGCTCTCATTTTATTTTACATACTTTGGTTTAATCGCATGATTGATCGCATTCGCATGATTTTACCTTATTCCTCTAGAGCAAAGACGTTAATTACTTTAATGATGCCTTCATGATGATGCGAAGATACCTACTGGGTAAGTGTGCTCATTACCTATTTCCATTCTTTTTCAGGAAATGGAAGTGAATCGGGTTCGGATTCGGAATGTTCAAGTAGCGGATCCGAGAGTGAATAAAGAATGAGCGAAGACTTAGGAAGTTTACATTGTTTAGATCGAGTCAATATAATTTCTTATTTCTTGAGTCTAGCTTGATGGAAGTTGAATAAGTGGTTGTAATCGAATAGTGGATTTGATTATTAATGAAAGTTGAAGTTGAGTAAATATTGTGCGTTTGCATTCTTATGTGTGATTGCCTTGCGCTCTGATCGTTCTTGCTTGCAAGAGGCTTACCATGCCGGCTGTTCGCGTTCCTCGAGCTAGTCTTCCGCTGTAATAAAGGCTCGGGGCATGACAGTTAAGTTGGTATTTAGAACTTTTTGTATCAGAGTCTTAGGACTTAGGAAGAAGAGTCATGTTATAGGATAAGTTTAAGGTTTAAGGACCCATACCTATGAACTTAGGAAAAAATTTCCACACCCATGTGAGAATTGGGTAGAACCCGGGATAAGATAGTTAATTAGTTTTAAGATTGATTTTCCTTCCAATTCCACGAGAAAAAACAAGTTGTTATTTTTCTCTCAGCTACCTTATTGTTACCATGGCTCATCGCGTAAATTGGGATGACATGCAGCAAACGGTTGCTGGCCTCACTCATGAATTACAAACCATGGCGCAAGCTGGCGTAGGAGCAAGGGCTGGTGATTTACATCGCAATTTTTGGAGCTTAAACCCTCCTAGTT
Organism: Amorphophallus konjac; assembly: GCA_022559845.1. Lineage (NCBI taxonomy): Eukaryota > Viridiplantae > Streptophyta > Magnoliopsida > Alismatales > Araceae > Amorphophallus > Amorphophallus konjac. The sequence continues at coordinate 341,675,525 of CM040118.1, read as the reverse complement.
TCTATGGTTCTTCTAATCCTGACGAGGAAGAGAACTGGATAGACGAAATGAACCGTATCTTTGATGTTATCCAATGCACCGATCAAGAGAAAGTGCGTCTCGCAACCTTCCAACTCAACAAAGATGCCCGTACATGGTGGAAGTCGGTTCCAGCACCTCCGACCGATGTACCTCATACATAGGATAGTTTTCTTACCCTATTCCGTGCCAAGTACTTTTTTGAGCACGTAAAGGAACAAAAGGCTATGGAGTTCGCCGCTCTTCGGCAAGGAATGATGACGGTTGCCAAATATGAACTGCAATTCTCAAGACTTGCACCTTACGCACCGCATCTTATCAGCACCGATTTATTGAAGGCTAATCGGTTCATGGACGGGTTACGACCCAGTTTCATTCAGCAGCTCGGGACCCAAAACATCCATACTTACGCGGAAATGGTTCAACGAGCGTATTTGTGTGAAAGGACCTTGGAAAAGGTCAAAAAATTAAAAGGGAAAGGAGAGGAGTCTAGCCGACGCTCAGATCGGCGTTATAAGAAAGAAAAGTTCCGCATCACGGAGCCTTACAAGAGCCGTGATAGTAAGAAAAGATCCAGGAATGGGAATGGTGGAAGTTCCCATAAGCAAAAGAAAGTCAAGGAGGAGAAGGAGCAGGTCGCCACGGCTTGCACATTTTATGAAAAATTCGGCCATTCGACTGAGGAGTGTTGGAAGCGCCTTGGCACTTGTTTATGTTGTGGAAGTAGGGAGCATCGCATGCCAGATTGCCCCCTTATGAAAGACCAATCGTCTGGTGGAGGACGTAGGAGGCAGGCTCGCCTCAATGCCGTTCTAGAAGAAGAGGAAGCGCCCAAGGATGGTGGGCTTATGGAAGGTACTCTTCAAATTTGTTCTCATCCTGAATTTATGCTATTTGACACTGGTGCCTCTCATTCTTTTATCTCTACTACTTTTACAAAAATATTATCAATTGCATCAGTCCCCTTACCTTCAGATCTTGCTATTTCCATACCCTTAGGTTCTGGAACAAAGCTTACCGACTATTATCCTGATAGCGAAGTGATAGTAGAAGGTCATAATCTTCCCGCAAACTTAGTATGCCTTGACATGAAAGGTTATGATGCCATTTTAGGGGTAGATTGGCTTGTAGATCATGATGCGTATATCAATTGCCGAAATAGGATTATATCCTTTCGAAAGCCCGGTCTTCTAAGATTCTCTTTTCTTGGCATCAAGTACCAGAAGCATCCTACTATTATATCTTCTCTTCACGCTTGCAAACTTATCTCGCAAGGATGTGAAGCTTTTCTTGCTTCGGTCATTATTACCAAATCCAAGGAGATTATCTTAGCAGACATTCCTATTGTAAGTGAGTTCCCCGATGTGTTCCCGTCCGAATTACCCAGTTTACCACCCGAGAGGGAAGTGAACTTCACTATTGAACTCATCCCAGGAGCATCACCTGTTTCTATAGCCCTTTACATGATGTCCCCCACATAACTCAAGGTATTAAAAAGGAAGTTGCAGGAATTACTAGACAAGGGCTTCATCAGACCTAGGACATCCCCTTGGGGTGTGTCGGTTCTATTTGTCAAGAAAAAGGATGGTTCTATCAGGCTATGCATCGATTACCAGTGACTGAATCAACTCACAATTAAAAACAAGTATCCGTTGCCGCGTATTGATGAGCTCTTCGATCAGCTTTCCGGAGTAGAATATTTTTCTAAGATTGACCTCAGATCAGGTTATCATCAGCTTAGAATTAAAGAGGATGACATTTATAAATCAGCTTTTCAAAGTCGTTATGGCCACTATGAATTCGTGGTAATGCCATTCAGATTAACTAATGCCCCAGTAACATTCATGCAACTTATGAACAGTGTCTTTCAGCCATATCTGGATCAGTTTATCGTCATCTTCATTGATGATATCTTGATATACTCCATAACAAAGAAGGAACATTAAGAACATTTGAAGATAGCTTTGCAAACACTTAGAGAATATAAACTTTATGCCAAGCTTGATAAATGCAAATTCTGGCTCAAGGAAGTTTCATTCCTAGGCCACATTATTTCAAAAGAAGGTATCGCTGTGGATCCTTCTAAGGTAGAAGCTGTCAAGAATTGGAGCCAGCCAACAACTGTATCAGAAGTAAGAAGCTTTTTGGGTCTAGCTGGTTATTATAGGAGATTCATTAAGGACTTTTCAAAGATTGCGGTTCCTTTAACTAGACTCATGAGAAAAGAAAATCCGTTTGTCTGGTCAGAGGAATGTGAGAAAAGTTTTCAAACTCTTAAGAATCATCTTACCACAGCTCCTATTCTATCACTACCAATGGAAGGTGGTGGATTCAAAGTATATATGGATGCATCAGGTATTGGCTTAGGGTGTGTCCTCATGTAAAATGAAAAAGTAATCTATTATTCTTCAAGACAATTGAAACGTCACGAGGAAAATTATCCTGTGCATGATTTGGAATTAGCAGCTGTCATTTTCGCCTTGAAAATTTGGTGTCATTATCTCAATCGAGAAAAGTTTACGGTCTACTCGGACCACAAGAGCTTGAAATATTTATTTTCTGAAAAAGAGCTAAATATGAGGTAGAGAAGATGGTTGGAATATCTCAAGGATTTTGATTTTTCTATTCAATATCATCCTGGCAAGGATAATGCTGTTGCGGATGCACTCAGTAGAAAACTAATGGGTATGCTATCAAGTCTTATGATTAGTATGACTAATCTTATTTCTCAATTTGCTCAGTTGAACTTAGATATTGACATAGAAGAAGATTGCTTTATGGCTAATATCCGAGCTCAACCTACCTTAATAGAGGATCTAGTCAAGTTGCAAAATGATGATCCTATATTTCTAGAAATTAAGGCTAATATTGAACAACGGCCGGATTTCTCTACTACGGAGGATGGAAGATTGTTATTCAAGGGCCGAGTGTGTGTACCGGATCATGAGAATACGAAGAAATTGATCCTAGAAGAAGCACATAATTCTAAGTACACCATTCATCCAGGTGGTACAAAAATGTATCAAGATCTTAAATGAAATTTCTGGTGGCCCAACATGAAGAGAGAAGTAGCTGATTTCGTGTCTCACTGTCTCACTTGTCAACAAGTAAAGGCAGAGCATTTTAGACCCGCAGATAAACTGCATCCCTTGAATATTCCCGAATGGAAGTGGGAAAGTATAGGGATGGATTTCATTATGGGGTTACCTAAGACAAGAGGTGGACACGATGGTATATGGGTAATCATAGACCGATTAACTAAATCTGTACATTTCATACCAATCAAAAGTCGATGGTCTATGGATATCCTGGCAGCATTATACATAAGGGAAATTGTTAAATTACATGGTCTCCCAATCACTATTATATCTGATAGAGATCCTCGATTCACATCATAATTTTAGAAAGGTCTACAACAGTCACTAGGGACTAGATTGAATTTCAGCACAGCCTTTCATCCACAAACTGATGGTCAGATAGAAAGAACAAATCAGGTGGTAGAAGATATGCTCAGGGCTTGGGTAATTGATTTTGGAGGTAGTTGGCATGATCACTTGCCTCTAGTAGAATTTGCTTATAACAACAGTTATCAAGCCAGCATACAAATGGCACCTTTTGAAGCTCTATATGGAAAAAGTTATCGATCACCAATATGTTAGAGTGAAATAGGGGAAAGATAATTCCTAGGCCCCGATATTATTAGAGATTCTACAGAGAAAATCAAGCTCATTCAAGAGAGAATGAAGATGGCCCAAGATAGGTAAAAATCTTATGCTGATAATCGAAGACGTGACTTGGAATTTCAAATAGGAGACCATGTATATCTCAAGGTTTCTCCAGGTCGTGGTATTCAGAGATTTGGCATTAAGGGCAAACTAACTCCAAGATTCATTGGTCCGTTTGAAATTCTCGAAAGGGTCGGTGAAGTGGCTTATAGACTGGCTTTACCTCCACAATTAGCATGAGTTCATGACGTATTTCACGTCTCTATGCTGAAGAAGTATGTATATGATCCTGACCATATTATCACTTATGACAATCTGGAGATTCAGAAGGATATGACGTACGAGCAAACGCTAATAAAGATTCTGGAACAGGAAGTGCGTCAACTAAGAAATAAAGTTATTCCTAAGGTCAAGATTCAATGGAAGAAAATATGGCCATATGAAGCAACATGGGAAACCGAAGCAGCCATGCGGAAAAGATTTCTAGAATTATTTAACAGTAAGTACATTTTTCATAATCCATGAATTGAATTTGGGGACCAAATTTTCTTAAGTGGGGGAGGGTGTAAGACCCCAGAATTTTTATAAATTATTTTTAGAATATTTAATTATTTTATGAAATTTATCAAGGACTAAATAAATTAATAAATAGAATATTAGATCAATAAGTCATTATATGGCCCAATTATGTTAAATAACTAACCTAGCCTATTTAAATAGAATCCAAAAGGTTAATGGACCAAGCCCATTAAGTTTGGCCCATATTCTAGAAGGTTAATTGACTTATTCATGTATTTTAAAGATAAATACTATTTTTATAGATAATTATAAGGATAAACGAGCAAGAGAGTTTTATTTAATGGAAACTCTGTATACGTTTGGTGTAACGGCCTATCGGGCGACCGCTACAAGCATGTAACGCACCTAGGCTGATGCGTTACACTCTTACAATTCCGTGAAAGAAAGAACGAGTAAAAAAAATAGAACTTTGGGATCTTATCTACAAGAGATCGACTTGGGAGAGCTTATAACATTACTAAGGACTCTTAGGGTTTAGATTCTGGCAAATTAAGGACTCTAGAATCAATCTAATCTTCAAAACCCTATAAATAGGACCTAGTTCTGAACTGAGCGACCCTTACTTTTGGCACATGAAGAATCAAGGTAAGGAGATAGAATTTCGGATAAGTTCTTTAAAAGATTTTATTTAGTATACTTTAGACTAATAGTTCTCCAAATTTCGTGCTAGGAGATCGAGTAACCAAGGAGATTGAAGTTTTCAAAGTTGCTGGTTCGACCATAGTAACCCAGGAATCAGAGCTAAGGGCCACCGAAGATCAGGGAATTAGGACGTCTAAACAAGGTAATTAGAGTTCAGTTATTTAGAACTTTTTATTCACCTTAGTTTCATCTTCTTACCCTCAAAATTTCACGTCCTTAGGTCAAGAGGCTGAGGAGCTAGGGCAGCGCGAAGTTGCTGGAAAGTCACAAAAAGAGAGGAACTAGGGCGGTCCTTGAAAGCTCAAATTAGTAGTTTAAAGCCTAGTTAAGCGATAGGTTATCTCATGATTGGCAAAAACACCTTGTTAGGGATAAAATCCCTCCGATTGTGTTTGATTTCAAGCATTATAGACTATGAATTTCATGTTTTAATGGGTTCATGTATACATACATATTCTTAGCTCTAATTTAAGATCAAAGGTATTATCTTGTTAATTCACTCCAACATATGCATCTAGATGACCTTTACTTCATTTTGTCATGATTAGGGTAGTAAATCTTTTCAAAACATAACATGGTTTCAAATCATAGTCTTTTTATTTCATTATACTATTAGCAGGGACTCTGACGCATCATACTAGGACTGTCAGACGACTGTAACGGTCTTACGATAAGCCATCACAACCTCTATTGTATTTAAAGTTTCTCAGTTGTCTCTGACGCACCATAACAGGAGCGTTACAATACTGTAACGGTCCTACGATAAACCGTCACAGCCTTGTGACGCGCCCATACTAGACCGTCAGAGTACGGGTTACGGTCAAACCGAGATAGGACTGAGGACAGCCAAACATACTTATGAATAAGCCTAGTTATCTAAGTTTTAACCTTATTTCATGACTTTGAGTTTCTTAATTGATTCATGATAGGAAATTGTATGATTAAAGCATTTTGAGTTATTTTAAGTTATGTTAATTTCATTGGCTAAACTCTATAGTTTTATATTCTAAATCATGATTTTCCAATGTTGAATTGACGGGATTTTATCTTGGTTTCACATTGTTACACATTCTTTTCTATCTATAGAGTCATTTCTTTAAGTATATGGCATATATTCAGGTATATGTCCATTAGTTTACACTTTGCACTATAGGAACACTATTCTTGGACATGAGGACCTCTCTATTGAATATTCCTTCCAATGGACTAGGAAATCTTTTTTCAAGGCCTCCGTAATTCTCCGCAAGCTTGGGATTCCTACTAGGACGCCGAGTTGGTTGTACCATTAAAACCCAAGTGATTAGAATACACTATTGAGGTTTCTGGTTATCAGTAGTTTAACGGACCTATATTGGACCGTCAGGCATATGTAACGGCCCAATATACAACCGTCACATTTAACTGAGTCCAATTACTGTTTCTGGATTTAGTCGCTCTAACGCATCAACTCTAGACCGTCACTTCAATGTAACGGCCCAATACTGGAGCGTCAAATCATGTAACGGCCTAATATACGACCGTCACACTGCTTGAGTATTTTAACCCAAGGTTTGACCAAGGGTTGATGTTCCAAAGGTTTCTAGATAGACTCTTGATGATCTAGAACTTATCATATTGATCAAGAAACCTAATATAATGAATGGAAAAAAAAGAATGTACCGTTGTGCTGCCGATTTATTTCCATAAGCATAACATAGTATAAGTCATTCTTGATTTCTCATGATTCTTATTGAAGCATTCATTCATTGAATTATTGTTATCAAGAGCTTGTTAGAATTGTACATTCTTGGCCATACTTTATTGTTACATGTGTGGAAAAAGTTTGATTTATACTTGAAGATGCGATCGAGCACTGATTGTCTTCAAGGGTTCTATGCTAGTCCCCTCGGCTGATTGCCGGAAACATACTATTATAAACCATGGGGTATGATGCTACTGGCGTCACATTGCGCTGGGAGTACTTTCTTTATAAATAAGTGAAAATCCACAACACAATATAGCATGATTGATACTTGACTTTCTTGATATTCCACTGAAATTTACGAAGTACTTGCTCATAAGCAAAAGATACTGGAGTGATGATTATGTGGCTTGCTAGTACATTCTCGTTACATTCTTGTTCATGAAAGGCCACATCATATTCTTATAACATTCTTGCTAGTTCATACTTGCTCTCATTTTATCTTACATACTTTGGTTTAATCGCATGATTGATCGCATTTGCATGATTTTACCTTATTCCTCTAGAGCAAAGACGTTAATTACTTTAATGATGCCTTCATGTTGATGCGAAGATACCTACTAGGTAAGTGTGCTCATTACCTATTTCTATTCTTTTTTAGGAAAGGGAAGTGAGTCGGGTTCGGATTCGAAATCTTCAAGTAGCGGATCCGAGAGTGAATAAAGAATGAGCGAAGACTTAGGAAGTTTACATTGTTTAGATCAAGTCTATGTAATTTATTATTTCTTGAGTCTAGCATGATGGAAGTTGAATTAGTGGTTGTAATTGAATAGTGGATTTGATTATTAATGAAAGTTGAAGTTGAGTAAATATTGTGCGATTGCATTCTTATTGGTGATTACCTTGCGCTCTGATCGTTCTTGCTTGCAAGAGGCTTACCATGCCGGCTGTTCACGTTCCTCGAGCGAGTCTTCCGCTGTAATAAAGGCTCAGGGCGTGACATATGCGGTCACGACTGGACCGTTTATGGGCTTTAGCAGTCTATCGTAGGTCCACTAAAGGACTATGACGGTCTCAGGAAGACCGTTTCTTCCTATCTACAACAAACATCAATAAAATAGAAATATATGATAATATAGGGCAGTAAAACATAAAATACATGCTAGGCTCAGAGAGAATGAAGAGGACCTTTTGGTGGCCGAGCATGAAGAAAGAAGTGGTTGAGTTCGTGAGCAGATGCTTAGTATGTCAGCAGGTGAAGGCTGAGCATTTTAGACCTGCCAGGAAGTTAAAGCCTCCCGAAATACCACACTGGAAGTGGGAAGGTATCGGCATGGATTTTATCATGGGTCTACCTAGAACTCATTGCGGGTTCGACGCAATTTGGGTGATTATTGATTGATTGACTAAGTCCGTGCATTTCTTGCCCATCAAGTCGAAGTGGATAGTGAATGTGTTTGTTAGCTGCTTTATACATGAAAGAGGTAGTGGGGTTGCATGGAGTGCCGGTGAACATCGTGTCTGACAGAGTCCCCAGGTTAACATCTTAGTTTTGGAAAGGATTGCAGGAATCCTTGGGAACCCGTCTGAATTTTAGTACCGCCTTTCATCCTCAGACTAACGAGCAGACAGAGAGAACAAACCAGATTGTAGAAGATATGTTAAGAGCTTGCATGATTGACTTCGAAGATAGCTGGCATGAACATGTAGCCCTAATAGAATTTGCTTACAACAACAGTTACCAGTCCAGTATTTAGATGGCACCGTTTGAAGCTTTGTATGGAAGAAGCTGTAGATCACCCTTGTGCTGGGATGAGGTAGGCAAGAAGTAATGGCTTGGACCGGATCTTATTTTAGAATCAACCAAGAACATTCAGATTATCAGAGATCGTCTGCAAGTTGCATAGTTCAGACAAAAGAGCTATGCTGACAACTGAAGAAGAGATTTGGAGTTCCAAGTTGGTGAGCACGTATTTTTGAAAATCTCACCTACGAGAGGAGTCAAAAGATTTGGCATCTGTGGTAAGCTAAGTCCAAGATTTGTTGGTCCATTTGAAATTTGGGAGAGAGTGGGAGAAGTTGCCTATAGATTGGCATTACCACCCTAGTTGTCAGGCGTGCATTGTGTTTTCCATGTTTCCGTGCTACGGAAGTATGTTTATGACCCCTCGCATATTATTCAGCATACAGATCTGGAGCTAAAGGAAGATCTATCCTATGAAGAGAAGCCTATCAAGATTTCGGACCGAAAGCAACAACAACTCAGGAATCGGTCCATACCGATGGTCAAGGTCCAGTGGAGTAGGCGTGGAATAGAAGAAGTCACATGGGAGTCGGAAGAAATAATTCGAAAGCAATATCCCGAATTGTTCTAACATCAGTCACCTTGCTTTCCCCCGTTTTGATAAGTTCGGAGAATTTGGAGGACCAAATTCCTTAAAGTGGGGGTGGGTGTAACACCCCGAATTTAATTAATAATAATACTTTTGTAGCAATCAAGTGATTTTCTTAATATTAAATTAAATTCCACTTTTTTATAAAATTCCAAACAATTTATAAAAATATGGGAAAAAATCATAATCGTGTAGAGGATAAAAAACTTAGACACTTCATTTCTTTAGTCAAACTCAAAATAAATTTTAATCAAGCCCAAAATTAGAAGTCTTTGGGTTAAAATCGGAGTTAGATCAACCGGCCCATAAATCGCCTAATTCATACCCAAATCAAGCTCAAATAGGCTCAATGCGGATCCAATCAAACGGCCATGGTTAGGAGACCTTTTCCCCTCTATCTTTGCTCGTAACCCTAACCCTAGTATCCCAATTTTCGAGCGAGAGACGGCGTGACCCGGTCAAGCGCGAGTTTCACACATGAAGGACTTCCAGGACTCTCCTCGTCCTTATCACACCTCTAGGATCGAATTCCCCTCTATAAAAATGAACCCTAGCATAACCTAGAACCCTCATTTGCTGAGGCGGCCGGCAGTACGAGCGTTCGAGGGAGGAATCGTCAAGTTGCAGCGAGGTGTTCTCTTGCAGTTCCGGCAACCGGTGGCCCCCTTCTTCCTTCGATTAAGTAGGTTCTAGCAGACCCAATCCTAATTAAACTACTTCACCATGTGTGCCTTCAAGTCCTCTTCATTTTGATATCAAAAACCTTTATTTTTAGTTAGTATGGCGGCCGTATTACAGTTTTTAGCCGAGGCATGTCATGTTAGGGCACCGTCCATGTTAGTTTCACTTAGATCAATCTGATGTTAGGATTGACAGGATAAAATTATAATTAATTATTGCTATCTTGCATGAAATTTTGTCTTCTTTCTATTGATATCATTTTGCCCAAATTTCATAGACTATACTGCACGAATTGCTAGTTATAAACAAGGTGTGTCGGGTTCGCCTAAAGCCAGTGCAGAGATCCTGGTTGCGGTCATACCAGTGACCGTCGCTGGGCCTGGCGGCTGCCCGATAGATAGCAAGGCTCCTTCTTGAATTTTGCCCTAGCAGTCGTAGGTGGACCGCTAACCAAGGGTAGCGGCCCTTCCCCTGACCGCTAGATGTGTTTGGGTTTCAGTGGTGTCATGATATTTTTGCCTGTAATCTCTCCGAATTAGACATCATGAGTCGGGTAAAAACACACCTAATGATTAAGGTTATGTGGAACATTTAAGTCTAAGATGCTTATATTAATCATAGTTGCTGAAATAAATACCTTAATTCCTTCATATCATGACTTATCAGTAGACTTCTTTCAAATGCCAAATGAGTAGTCAATCCAATTGTCCATGATTCATTAAATTGCTACTCTATTGCTGTTGAATTGCTAAATATTAAGATTGTTTAACCGTCATGCCACTCCGGTGGTAATGACTGATCGCACCGTTCTTGTTTTTCATGTTTTCTAGCCTCAATCTTGTAATAGTTGGGACTCTCCGCCGGATACTCCTTCCGTCGGACTAGGACCACTATTATGAGACCTCCGTTAGTCCCCACGAGCCTGGGATTCCCACCAGGACGTCGAGCAAGTTGTACCTCTGGACCTGAACCCACCGACTTGCTTGACTCGCATTTTGGGCAGCCCAAAAATGGGACTGTTCTACTCTATTCAACCTGCTAGCGGCGCTCCTGGGACCGCTAAGGCTCATTAGTAGCCCTGGATAGACCGCTAGGTTCCCTCTGACCTGGCTGTGTGTCGAATTGATTAGTCGACTTATTTTTGTTCTTGGTCGACCCTACCCTAATTAAGTCGACCTAAGTCCCCTCTGTCGACCTAGGTTATGTGGGTTGGGCCCTGGTTCGGTCCCACCCTGCCTCAGGCTGATCGAGGACCTGATTGAGTCGACTGAACCACTTTGCTATACCCAACCTAATAAGTGGTCCAAGTTGGACCGTTAACTTTTTTCTAGCGGTCTGAGTATGACCGCAACCCTTGAGGCAGAACGCTGTTTTTGTGGTTTTTATGTGTTGTAGCAGCCGTGCCAAGGATGGCCTTGGACTATGAAAGCTTGCCTTGATTCATGATTATTTTTCATGAACTTTGACTCCTAAATCATATTCCTATGACTTCTCATCTTAAACTTAATTGGAATTTCACTTGATCTTAGAGATAAGTTACATAAACATAGCCTTGGAATTCTTGACTGATTCCAATGAATGTCTAGATATCTTGGGATCTTGGATCCACTGATCAATGCCAATGCATCATAAAGGGCCCAGTATGGTCTTGGGAGGAGCGCCCGAAAGTACTTGTGCCGCAGGGAGTTTGTAATGACAATGTGTGGCATTGGACTGAGTACTTGCTAGCATGTGTCTACGACATTCATCTCCACATAAATTTTATGATCTCACATGACTTGCTATACTTGTGTGCTTGTTCGGCCAATTCATGAGATTATGCTATGGTTCTGTCCATTCTTGTCCTTGCATTTTTCTTGTCGTTTAATTGACTATCATTCGCTGCTATCCTTATTTATTTCCTTTTGCTTGATGTTTTCTCGATGACATGAATAAATTGGCTAATCACTTATACATTGCTTGTTAGACCTACTGAGCATTCGCTCACCCAGTTGTTTCCCCCCTTTTCAGGTAGCTCTAACGAGGATACGTAAATCGATGGGGATGGGAGAGAGTGAAGATCTGGGAGTGAGCCAATTAGAAGTATTGCCTGGTGGAAGTCTTAGGATAGAGTGTGTCAAAGATGTGTCATTGTGTCAAGTTGCAGAGAGTTGTAATTTGTTTTAGTCACTTCAATTGGGTCTGTATGTGTATGTCGTCAGTAAACTTGGATCTATTGTTTTGATTAATGGAGTTGGCAGTTTATTTGAGTAATTCTATTCTCTTTTCTTCAGCGTATTTATTTAATTACATTATTACTCTGATTGTCATGAATGATTATAACTACTGCGCTCCGATTTTTCGCATCGGGGCGTGATAGCAACAGGTGGAATAGGTGGATAGACTTCGGGTACAGAATGACCTGCTGGGAGAGCACCTTGCTCGACAAAAACTTCCTCAGTCGGCTCTATGGCAGGGGGAGAAGGCGGGCGAACCTCGACCGAAGCTGAAACATGGAAGCACTCACGTGAGCCCACTATATAATGAATAGGGTAAACTCCAAAGGGTGTACCGCGAATTACCTTCCATCTCATGGCTGGGTGTAGGAGAAGGCAAATTTTCCTCAACGAAAAGAGCCACTGGTGTTCCATCTCCCCCCTCTTCAACTCCTACAGAAGCAGTAACGTCTTGCGTGACCATCACTGGTGGAGTGGCGGGGACTGCAATATGAAAGTCAGCTCATATTGCCAAATACGGAAATGAGGCGTAAGAGAGGATATACCTTCGGTCGGGCACGCTTGCGGTTGAGAAGCCTCAAATTCATCAATGGTGACCATGACTGGGGGAGTAACCACTGGCTCTGTGTCTATAGCCTTCTTCCCGCGGGCTCGCTTCGCTCGAGTAACCGCCTCTCCCACTTGAGACCTTGTCCACTTCCATGAGCTACCGGGTGGCAAAGGCGTAGTGGTCGGAGCCGCCTCAGGTGGTTAAAAATATGATGGCTTCTGAGACTTGATGATTAACTCCCTGTAGTGCTTGGTCTCCTCCGAGGTGAGTCGAACTGCACGTCACATAAACACGTGGGTGAAGAAGATGCATATCGCAACAAAGAAGGCAAGGGAATGGAACGAGTTAAAAGCTGAAATTAATGAATGAAGAATACCTACCGGCCCCGTATACATAGGAGAAAGTGGCCAGTAGAACAGTGAGGGCTCTTTGTTTCTTGAGGCACCCTCGCGAATAAGCCAGTAGATATCCCCTATTAACTCACATCGCTCGGCCAACGACGCCAAGTTCGAATGGCCACGAGAGGACAAATGATAGTAAAGGCCGTGGTGGTCCAGTCCCCACCCGTCGGCATATTTGAAGGAGATTGAAGTGGCTAGCCTAATATGGCCTCACTAGGGCCACCCACCGAAAGGCAATGAGAACGTGGCAAAGCAAATAGCCAAGGGGTATCACTATAAAGTGTGGCCCGTCCGTCTTCTCTTCTGATAAAAGTTCTGTAAGGGAAAAGCCAGTCGCTCTCAGGGTGCCAGGAGGCCATAGAGGGTAGAGGCTCCTCCACTGGCAAGGGAATCTATTAAAGAACTAATCGCTCGCCACTTATGCGACATAATCCCTGAAGCATCTTCATGAAATTATCTTTGCTAATCTCCGATAGTTTTGGCTCAGTCTTGGATGAGCGGCGCTTGACGACCTTGCGAGCCACCAGATAAGTGGTCACCTCAGCATTTGTCTAAAATGTCAACTTCTTCAGATAGGTCGGGTCAACATCCAGAATCGGTACCAGTTGGAAATCCAAGAACCTACGTTCGGCAACGGCCCAGCATTCTCTTCTAGAGTTGCTATGAAAGCATGTTCGCGCATTCCACCACTGATGTATTCTGGGGTCACACGGGGAAAGCATGTAGGGGCTGGGACTCTGAATGAAATCGCCTCTCGGCGATGAATGTAATCCCACCAAATGCAGGCTTCATCTACTGTTGCTTGGCCAGCCCGAACTCTGTTTATCAATGCAAACTGTGTTGAGCAAGGGGGAATTTTCTGATCATAACCAAAATTCTGACTGAATCGGAATGGATAATAGGGCTCCAACCATAAGGTCCCGTCCTTGCGAAAAACCAGGATGCTTGGTCTTATCGACAATGCCCAATCAACTAGCTCTGGCTCCAGAATGGGCCTTGTGCACTTGGCGCCGGAGATGGGATGAATATACTCCTCCGTTTCTTGAAGGCAGCATTCTCGCATCTTGTTCACCAATGGACTTGAATGAGCAGCCAAGCTCCAGAAGTGCAGGGCGCTGAGCGAATCCATCGGAACCTTGGTCAATTTCCCCTGAATAGCAAAGAGTTGGTTCAACATCTGGGTCGGCACAGTGCCTGCAAATTTTATCATTCTCGGGACTAAATGTGGTGACTGGAGTGCCTGAGGAGTAGCTTCTGGGAACAATGTACATACCTAGGCATTGAAGAAGTGAAGTAGACCAATGGTCTACAATTTTCTGGGAAGACGAGATCAATGAAGGTCCCTCAGCATTTTATATATTAAGCACAAAGCAACCGGGCAAAGTGAGAGCTTTGTGCCCCACGCCATCAGATAAGCAGGTTAAATGGCCTCAGCTCTAATCATGCTCTCATCACCTTGCGGGAGAACGAAGGAACAAATCCAGTACATCAGGTACGCAGCACAGTGAGTGACTACATCGACGCCAGTGGGGTTAGACCCTCCTCGTTGACCTTCCTTTAGTGAGGGAGGGAAAGCTGCTTGCCGCCAAACCCTCTTCTTTCGCCGAATAGCTGCTGGCGCTATTGAAGAGAAATCTTCGTATTTTCTCTCCCCTCTGAAGAAATATTAGAGCCAAGCACCCATCCTCACACGCCTTTTCTCCTAGGGCTTGCGAGCTTCTCGGGTATCGTACGAGGAGTGGCATAGAGTATGATACGCCTTCATCAAATATCGGTAGGTGAATACAGTCAGATATCGCCCTTCGCCATCGGTCTGATCCTTTAGCCAATCTGGCCAACAAACCTCTTCATATGGCTCACCGTCAATTGGGAGGCCGCTCAGATGGGAAAGGCTCCAAAGGTCCAGAGACGTCTCACCCTCTGATGTATAAAAGGTGTTGCATTCTAGATAAAACCCTCAATCATGCCACAGTAGAGGCCCTTGGAAATAGGGTACCAATATCTCGAAGCATACACACTATGGTACACTCTGGCATTAACTAAAAATGGGGCATAATGCTACAGGACATAGTCTGTAAATTCCATAGCTTCTACCTTGAACGCATGGGCATCAGCAGCCTTTATATTGGTAAACCAGCCCACGACAATTTGGTTCTTGAAGCGCACCGCTAAAAAATTCAGCAGGAATGGCTCTTCTCTGTATCCCCACTTCAACGGGGCTAAGAATAAACCAAAGGATGGCTTCTCTCGGTCAACACGACCTGCAGATTCAATCCACCAGGCCGGGACAAATTTAGGTGCTGTCGTCAGTAGCCCATCCTACAGAGTCAGCTCTTGCAGTCTGAGCATGGCACCCCATTTTCGAGGCTCACCTGGAAAATATATGGGTCGGCCCCGCATAACAAAGTCGGTTAGGCTGTCTCGCTCGGCAAGAATCGCCTGTTCAGCCTTTCGGGCAAGGAAGAGATCCCACTTCCCTTGAAGATTAAAATGACGGGTGAAAGACATCAAATGCTTGTCCTTGGAGTGGTCTACTCTATAGCCCTCATGGCGATCATAGCTGAAAAAATCACTGCCAATGATCAAAAGACGGCCAGCGTCCACTGTGTCTGTGTCAGAATTAGAAGACTCTGCGACTATAACCAGTCGGTCATTGCCCCGATCCAGAGAATGAATGTCTCCCCAAGTCACGACGGCACGGGAGGAGGAAGAAGAGCCAGACACCATGATGTCTGCATCCAGAAAAAAAAAGTAAAGGAAATAACAAAAGGTTAGAAGATGGCTTTTTCAAGCAAATTTCTAACAAAATTTTGGCAGAGTCTCCCCTAGCCGGGGAGCATGCCAGAAGAAAGTGGGAACACGTCCATTATGAGACGGTCCCTAAATCAGGCCGTGGGTGTCACACCAAGGCTGAATAGCACACCCGGGGGTTTAGCTTCCAGGGCTAGCCTACTAGAAGCCTCCCGGGGCCTAGAGAGAAGAGGTTTGAACCCCTTGAATCAATCAAAATAGGGCCTTCGCCCTCACCAAGATCGCCACCGCATCACCGTCCTCGTCGATGAGCAAGGCCGCCACCGCCCTAATCATCCTTAGAAAAGAATAAAATGAGGAGAGTCGCCGCCACCGTCGCCGCCCTTGCCACGCCGGAAGAGAAGGGAATGGGGGAGAACGAAAGGGGGGGCTCGTCACCGCCGCGAACATAGGACGGCTTCGACCGTTGCCAGGGGAGGTTAGGGTTCGAATGAGGAAGAAGAAGAGAAGAATGGGGATTTAAGAGGTTTCGAATGGCCTAATCCGATGTGGGAAAGGGCGTGCTGTTTTAGCACATTCCAATGCCAGTTCAAACCTTTTACGCGCCGTTTATGGTCGTGCCAAGTTAAGGTCGTAAAATTGCCCAGGCCACACCATTTTAACGATTGTTTCACACCCCCGCATCATTTTAGGCAATATGAACAATCCCACACCATTTTAACACGGTTCCACATCTCCCACGCCGATTTAAGGCCTTTTGGCCCATGCTGATTTAAGGCCTTTTGGCCCACGCCGCTTAAGCCGTCATGCCGGTTCATCTCCACGCCATCTCAATGGTACCATGGCTATACTTGATCAATGGTCCGGGCTGATCAAGATGAACAATACACTCAGTCGAAGTACATCTACCGGTCCCACGTCGCTCGTTCCTCACTTGCGACGCCCGCGGCTGGGGGGCATTTGTTGGCACCCAAAATATAATCAAATGGTAATTGTGCCTAAATGATGGAAGGATGCGACCTGCTGATGCATGAAAGATGATGGAAATCAACAAGGAAGGTTCAGCCGAACTGTTGGATACCTGATAGAGAAACTCCACAACTCATCTCTTAGAGCCCGGTGATGCCGGACGGTAATCCAGAGCTAACAAGCCGGTGTTGACTAGGTCACGCCGAACAAACCCTGTCCATGAGGATAAAAATACCCCTGGTGGCTCACCACATGAAGAAAGTGCCTTTCGAGGTAAAGAGACGTCTCTAGTCCCACCATACGGGTTTTCGAAGGCCGTATCAGAAGGAAAACCCGAGTGACCGAATTAAGAGAATGGATTGCACCGAAAGTTATGGATCAGGAGTTTGATTGCCTCCACGATACCTCTTATGACGATCCGACAGGGCCAGAATAAGATGGGGGCTCGAATAATCCCTGGAGCCAGTCCGAGACCCACAAACGGACTCGACCCAAACAAACGGCAAAAAGAGGAGCTAAACCGGCGTGCTCAACACTAACCCGACGCCGCTTAAACTGGCGTGCTCAACACTAAATCGGCGCCACTGATTCCGGTGCGCAAAAGGGTGCAACCCAAGCCAAATGTGGCGTGCTCCTCACCACGCCGGATTAGCCAAAGGGATAAAAAAGGCGAATTCGATGAAAAAAAAGAAGGAGATTGGAGAAGAGAAAAACCTACCTTGAAGAGAGAACCCCCAGAGCGAGGAGAGAAGCTCGTATCTCTGATACTTTGTTTTTAGTCTGAGGGCAGAGGTGGGTTCGTGTGAAGGGCTTTGATCATTTCCCATTCCCCTTTTCCAAATTTCTTGTGTTTTGTAATGTAGATAGGCGATGATATGAGCCCCTCGTCCCCCAGTTCCGTCTAATTTCCTCTTATTTGGCATCTGCCTCTATATTCTTCTATCGTTCCAATGCTACGATGTATGAATGATGGCCAGTCTTTGAGCGACAATGCCGGGCCATGCTCGCATATGTGATATACTAGCCTTTCTTTGGTAATCTAATAGTATTTTGGGTGTGAATATCTCTGTTGCATCTTAGTCTGCCCCTTCCCGTCTCCTACACTTTCTCTCTACACTATCAGTGTATTACTGTTTGGGTTTCCGTCTTAGCGTAGAATGCGCCTTGGGCCACCCAAGGGCTATATCAACACCATCCCCCTCCCCGGGGTCCCTTTGGCGGGTTGATCATTTTGGCATTACCTCGTGTGTTTAAAGTGTGTTTCCTCCCTTTGTCAGAGATGTGTATGCCCCTCCGCTAACTTCCAGAACCAGCTCCCTTATCATTCCTCCACTCATAGCCTTGAGTTGGATGGAGTATGGCCATTCCCACAACCTGGACGCCATATGCTTAAACATCAAAACCACCTTCATACATTTTGCCTATTAAATGCTTGAATATTTATCCTATACAACTATATGTGTACGCTGCCCCTCTCTGTAAGCTCCGTAGCTCATGTGTCTTTATGGTTAGCCCCCAAATAAGGACAATTTAATCTTTTATATGCCTGGCTTGTCATCGATTTCCTGATGATGGAATAGTTGTTCCTCATGTTTTATTCACCCTGACAAGGATAAGGCTGGAGTCCATCAATATGACACCCTGCCCCTTTTACTAGGGTAATATGAAATGCTCTTATAATCGCGATGTCTCTTACGTGTGTGAATATTGATTTTCCAACCGGGGAGGGGGAACATTCCCCATCAATGTGTCCACTACCGTTTTCTTTTGGACCGCCAAAGGGCCATAGGGACCCATCCTCCCATGACGTGGAGCCCAATGGGCCGTTAAGAGCGAACATGAATGCATCTTTTGGTCCAACAGTAAAATAAACCCATGTCCCCTATCTGGGATTGTGGTTGCTCGTGGGTCCATGGAACCCCTCGTAGGATAGCCTTTGGGGTCTTCGTCCCATCCGGGCTGTCCGTTTGAACTCATTGATGACCCACGGATCATCGGTGCCCTTCGTAGGCTAGCCCTCGGGGTTTCCGTCCATTTGGGTTCGCCGGTCGCCGTGTTGGCCTCCCGGCAATTAGGAGCTTACCCCGGGAATCCCGTGGGTGAGCCTCCACTTTTCCCCCATGACCCTTCTGGATATGGGGAAATGCTGTCGAATTTCACCCTCGATTTAATGACTTGTATGATCATCTTGTTGATGTTAATAAACAACTAGGCTACCCATGATGGTTAATACACCTAAGACAATTCTGTCAATGAAACACTTGGCGTAGTGTCTGTGGGCCCGCCTCGAACTAGGACAAATTGTGCTCGAGTATGAACCTCGCACGAGACTGAATCAATCAAATTTTGCCCTAATAAATATGATGATCAAAGTATGAATGAATCATTGAGTTCTAATAAAAGTGGTTTATAACTTGAATTGAGCCTTTAACAAAACTAATTAAAACTTCAAAAAGAACCCTTCTTCTATACCGGCATGGCCTAATCCGACGCCCAAACCAGCGCGCCGGATTTGTCCCTCTCTTAAACTCCTTTTTTTTATTCGGCTCTTTGAAACGGCGTGGGGGCTAATCTAGCACGCCCTCTTCCGCGCCAGATTATCCTCCTTCTCCTCATTCCCCCCCCACGCCGGATTACCCTCCTTCTCCTCATTCCCCCCACACCAGATTAAACTTCATACACACCCCCACGCCAGTTTAGTCTCCACTTGTACCTCTATCAACTTATCATTTCCCTACCTCCTTCAGAGTCGACTCCACATCTGAGGAGTTGACTCCATGCTTCAACCCGTTTTCCCTTTCTTGGCTTTCTATTCAGGAGCTAAGTGCTATCATCAGTCCCCCCATTACCCCAGTTGATCGATCACTTTCTTTTTGGTTAATAGTGCATCCCTTCATCATGCTTAACTCATGATGCTTCCCTAAGTGGGTAAAAAGAATGGTGATGGCTTCATTGATAAATCTCTTTTGAGTTTGCTCACGCAATGCACCCTCATGCATCTATATATACACATACGTACGTTTATCATTATCGCGTGCTTGTCATCATCCCGACCTCTCGGTATATCAAATGGTGATTTGCAGAAGGTCAGATTAGATCTGGCTGAAAGCTCTCACTATGCGCAATAGTGGTCCTCGGACCTACGTCCTCCGCCCTGTACCGGGGGTCAGGTCAATAAATATGATTGCATTGGATGCATGTATGTCTAGATCTTGCATTGCGTAATATCGTTCTTTCAATCTACATATCCTTATATACCTACTTAGCCCCGGTGGTTCTTTATCTTGGCAATTAATCAAGGGTTTTCCTCCTTCCCGGAGGATGTAATTAAGGTCATAGCCTTTACGGTATGACAGACTTTCGGTACCTACACGGACTTCACTTTCATCTGACCAAGTCAGATCGAGCGCACAATAAATCTGTCACCAAGTGACTGGCACGCCTACGCAACAAACACATAAATCAAATAAATCTAACAAATCCCAATTAATAAATAAATAAATAAACATTTTCATAATACAAATTTCTCATCTTCACAGGAGGTCGCCAATAACTGACAACATTCAAGGAGGGACGCCCGGACGGTGAATCGTCTCTGTTGATGGCTGGAACTGCCGTCCGATGGCTATGGTAGTGGAGGGACCCCTCAAGCTAGGTGCGGCAGCACCCTCTTCTGTCAGGGGCACCACCTCTACCTCCCATCCCTGTGGCTTGGCGACGGCCCCCTCGATCGGGACCTACCTCGTCTGTGGCTCAGACGTCGGGGACTCAACAGGGACGGGAAGGGCCGGAGAGCCTGGGGGAGGTACCTCCGACGGAAGGGTCCGCGTCGGTGGAGGAGCCATCTTCTTCTTTCATCTGCTCTCTTCGGCAGACATGGCCTTCATGGAGGCCAGCATCAGTTGATGCTCGCGGTCTTTTCGTTTGGACCTCCTCCGCTCTTTTTTCCCTCCGGTGAGGGCTCGATTTCCCTTATATCGGGCAGCCGGGGGACCCATGATTTCTCAAGCCACCTGCGGAGAATCCTAAGCGATCGTGGCAGGCATCTCTGAGACTCCTTCACTCGGAGCGGCCTCGGTCAATAGCTCTTCTCCCACACCGCTAATGGCCTCTGTAAATCGAAAAGGAATTCGTTAGGGTAAGACCGACGAGGTCAAGTGAGCTGGCTCAGTTCCCTCAAGTTCTTACCTTCTATAACGGGGACATGGGTGTAGCACTGGAGGTTAGCCTCAGGCATGAGCTCCGCGGTCGATTGCTTGCAGCTCTAAAGAATTATCACGCCATCCTCGACCTCTGGGGACATCATTGTGGCCCTCAATGGGATCACCGGGCGGAAGTTCAACTGAACCGAGAAGCCCTAAGCATGGCCCATGGTGAATGTCACCCAGAAATATTGAGTCTTCCACCCCATGTGCGAAGAGTCCCGGGGGGATAGAGTAACGCATCTCATCCCCCTCCCGGCCTGAAGAAAGAAGAAGCCCCTCTTGGCTCGGGTATGCTCTTTCAGTTCATAGAAGGCGTAAAAGAGTTCAAGGAAAAGAGGAAGGCTACATTTCTAGCTTAGTACAAGGAAAGAAAAAATGAAGGTGTAGGAGTTGGAGACCAACTGGACAGGGGCTAGTTGGTAGGAGGTCAGTAAGTCAACCACGAAGGGATGAAGGGGGAGGCAAAAACTGCACTTCCAGGCAAGGAGGTAGCTACAGAAGAAGCCATTGCACGTGCTTAGGCTAGACTCGTGCGGTTGGCATGGGGAGAAGGAGTATCGCCAAGGCAGCCCGAAGCGGACCTCGAGTTTCCTCACATCTACCTCCGTAAGCTCACTGCGGGGGGCACGGCTTGACGCCGGAGCCGAACTGCCCGTTCCTTGCTCCACCTTTAGGCCGTTGACATCCACGTTGAATTCTGCCATTGGGGATGTAGGAGAAGGTGAAGAAATGCCCGAATCTAGGGAAACCGCAGGGAGTGGAAGCTGCCAAATTGCTTTCGCAAAGATCTCTGCAAGCTCCTTGAATGCCCTAGCAATTTCCCACTCTCTCTAGTTTCTCTCTAGGAGCATGCGTTTCTATGAGGACACACGAAAGCAGGGGAGACAGGAAAACCCTAATGGAAAGGTGGAGAGGGCGAATGCCTCAAAAACTTTTTATAGCCCCAAGCAACCCCCAGGAAAGAACCACCATGATTTTTTGCCGCCTAACATACCCCAAGGTGGCGCATTCGAATAGGCACCAAAAGTTATAATCATTGCGCCCGAGCCCTCATGCATTAGGACAACCACATTTATGGACCCAAGAAGCGAGACTAGGACAACTCAAATTGGACAAAATTCCCGCCCTTGCTCAAACCCATCTCTACTCTCCGAGCCCATCTTTGGCTCGGGAGTGGGGGGGGGCAAGTGGAGAGGGGGAAATTCGCGGCCCACTACACATGCGGCCCAAATGGCCCATCGAGGCCTGTCTGGCCCATTAAGTGACAGCCCCTGCCGGGCCCAATTATTTTGAGGCTTTATTCACCAAGGCCTATTTCATCTAGTGGGCCTCGGCTCGATGCCCAATCGGTTGCCCCCCCCTCCTGCTTGAGAGAAAGCCTGCAGATGATGCTGAGCGATCCCCAAGGTCGGACGGACGCCCCCGGTGAAAGAAAGGTGTTCCTCGGCTTATCCTCTATGGATTAGCTCGGTCTTAGGACTCCTTAACAAGATAGGGCTAAGTCCTCGCTGCTAGCACCTATCTAAGTGGAGATCATACTAGTATCTGGGAATGGAGATAAGAAGAAGGGAAGAGTCCTTGATCGAGAAGAGTCCCTCACTAGGATGCAGCTCCCCATCCCTCTCATCCTTTGGCGAGGAAGCCCACCACTATATAAGCCTAGGGAATCTCTCCGGAAAGGTAAGATCACTCTTAGCCACTTCAACTAGTGGAGAGTAATCTTGTGCCCGTCTTCTCTCTTGCCCCCTTCGCACCTTGCTTCTATCGTTAGCTAACTTAATCATCGGAGGGTTTTCCCTGGGGTTACAACCTTGGGCCCCTGATCATCTTCTTCCCTCTCTGTAGAATTATTTGCTGGAGTGGCCACACCCCGTGATTACCCATCAGGGCTTGGCGCGAGATCTTGCCTCTTCAGAGAGTTATAGAAAAGAGGCCATATAAGCTCCCAGAAGAAGATGACACATCTGATCATGAACAGATTAGAAAGTTTACAATAAATTTTAATGCCATGAATTAATGCGATGTGCTCTTTCTTCCAAATGAATACTCACGTATCTCTATGTGTACTAGTGGAAAGGAAATGTGAGACAAACTCAAATTGATCTATGAAGTTACTATTCAAGTGAAGGAAATCAAGGCAAACCTACTAGTCCATCAATACGAACTATTCAAAATGAAGTTAGAAGAGATAATTTTAGAGATGTTCATGCGGTTAACTAAAATCACCATTGGACTGAAGGGACTAGGCAAGGAGTACTCTAATGTAGAATTAGTAAGGAAAGTGCTAAGATCACTTCCTCTTAGCATACAAAAGCAGTAATCATCGAGGATTACACGGATCTGTCAAAGCTACCATTAGAAGAATCGTAGGATCTCTTGTGACCTATGAGATCAACATTAAAAGAAGTGAAGAAGACGGAAAGAAAATGAAGACAATTGCTCTAATGGCATCACCAAATATGAAAGAATCAAGTGAAGAAGAACACTTTGGAGAGGATGATGAGGAGTGATTGCCACGATCACAAATCAAGTAAGGAAGCTCTTGAGAAGAGATTGAAAACTGCAAGGAAACTTTAGATGACAAATTAGAAGAGACTTTCCAACTAAGGGGGAGCCAAGTAAGAAGGAAGAAGCGATCTTCTATGAAAGCAAAAAATCAGATGTATGAGAGGAGTGTGCCCGGAGCTGCAAAAAAAATACAAGAAAGAGAGAGCAAAGAGATCCAAGACAATGGTGACGACATGGAGTGACGAGGAAGAAAGCTTGTCTAACGACATAGAAGAACAAATTACAAATCCATGTCTTATGGCTCATGATGAAGATCAAACTGAGGTAAACTCTAAACTTGATTTCATTTCAAATGAGCAATGGGAGAGAGTATATGTAGCCTTTACTACAAAAAAATGGTCTATAGCGACCAAATCTTTAGCGACCATGTAAAATTGGTGACAGAAACAATATATAGCGACTAAAAAAAGCAATGGTCGCTAACGAGTTGGCCTATAGCCATGAACATAATATTAGTCGCTAAATGATACTATTTGCTTCCATTTTATATTTAGTCGCTATGTGTGGTCGCTAATGTATCCTCTGAATGATCATGTATGTCAACGACATAAAGTTAGCTGCTATAAAACTTACATTAGTGACAACATATTAATTGGTCGCAAAAACTTGAAAAGGGTCAGCGACCAAGGTTTAGAGGGTCACTAAATGTCGTGAAAACAAAAAGCGACCATTGCATAGTCGCTAATGATTTATTTTAGGGACAAATTTTTATTTTTGGTTACCATTATGATATAAATCAAGTAGCTACCAATAGTTATGTTGGTTGCTAATGCTAGTTACTAACTATGGGGGTTTACTAGTTGTAACTTCAATATTATTGATTAATATATATTTAATGACTAAGTTAATTAGCTTATTATATATATGCGTACAATCTCATTTTAAATGTGGAAGTAGGAGGACATTTACTTTTAGCTTGGTAATAGAGTTTTAAATAGTAATTGATAATGTTGTGTATGTAATTTTGATGATTACAAAATGCCTTTGTTGCTTAGCCTTGTGCGTGAATGCTCTTCACTTGAACTGGTTGTGGAAATGATCATAAACTATCTCTATTGGGATATCATCATGTGGATGCATTGTAATTCTAAAAGGATTATCATCATGTGGATGAATTGTAATTCTACAAGGCTTATCATCATGTGGATGCATATGTGCTTTGAGGTTAGCACAAACAATTGCATATACATTATCTCTACACTTGGTGAGATTGTTTTGAAAAACACACTTGGATAAATGTCTTTTTGAGCATCATGTCATATTGAGTCTCTCATATTAAGCATCATGTCATATTGAGCCTCATATCATGAATGTGTACTTTGGTAATGCTAAATGAATGATTGAGATGCAAATATCATTGCTTTCCCCCAAGGTAATGATCTGTGGTTTGAAAGCTTGGATGATGATCAAATTGAATGTGACTCAATATTGTTCTATGTGGCTTGACTCCTTACTCTTTGAATTCCACACATACCATCAGTCAATGGAGAATGAGATTTTGAATTTCATGACTATGTGTATGAATGATACAACCAATCAACAAGAAATGTGAATTCAGGTAAAACAATGAGGTAAGTGTTGTTATATGGATTTAAATGGTTATCTCGTTCATCATTCACTCTTGGAATAGGTTCAACAAAGCAATTTATTGTGAACATGGTCATAGTGTTAATGCTTGATGTAAAGATCTTAATTGTCAACTAACACCTTGCTTTATCATGTTTTTCAGGATGAAAAATCATGGTTGATCTTCATGGGATTATGGTAACATTTAATCAATTATTTCCCTTTGGTTTGATGGACGTTTTAGTTGTTTTTCAAACTCAAACTATATTACAGTCTTCACCACTTTCAATCCAACCGTTGGATCTCCCCATAAAAATTATATGTTGTAGCTCTGTGAGTCCTCTTTCCAACGCCTCCGGTCTTGCTTCGATCGGAGTTCGGAGCTAGGAGAATTAATTCCTGTCGCCGGAGCACTCAAAGCTGTTTTTTTTGAAACCTGCTGAAAGGGGTCGACCCGTGGGTCGACCCGTGGGTCGACCCCTGTAACCCAGAACCTTAAAACAGGTTCTGTTTGGGTTCTGGAAGCATGAGGGTCGACCCCTGGGGTCGACCCATTGAATGGGTCGACCCTGGGGTCGACCCATGTAACCCAGAACCGATTTTGTGGTTCTGTTTGGCTTCGGTGTGCCCGAGGGTCGACCCTGGGGTCGACCCCTTCCGGTTGGACGCCCAGCCACCATGTTTGACCGCCGTTTTCTTGCCCCAAAAGTCCTACCAATCAATTCCTAATGCCCTATATGTCTCCCTAATTCGTGGATCTGGTCTCCAAGCTATTCCTTGACCATTCTAAACACTTATATACAACTCTTGGGTTGTAAACCCTAAGGAAGAGGATGCTAGATCTGAAAATCATTTTCTTCTAACCCTTGTGTGTGCAGGTCGTAGGTAGCAGCTCTAAGGCTTCTTCCACCATGTTTTGAGCTTGTGTATGAAGGGAAGAACAAGGTTTCACGTCCTCATCCATTCCTCTGCCACAAGCTGCGAAGAAATTCATGCTACAAGCATCATCCACGCAAGAATCAAGCATTCTTCTTCAAGAACGGGTTTCATACTTCAGAAGCATTCAAATATGTTCAAAGGAGAGAAAGGGGGAGCTCTAATCACTGCAACATCTTCTTCATTCTGATTTCTCGAAATCGTTGTTGTTGATAGAGCATGAATATCTGCTTTAAGACATCTTAGGATGGTTTTATAAATCTTATATCCACTCTCTCTTGCATACATATATATGAGCTGCGAATTGTGTGATTCAACAATCCTAATGCTCATGTGATCCCTGTATAGGATGAAGATGAAGAGGGGAATCTCTAAACCATTCATGTCTATATTCTTGTTTGAGATTAGCTTAAAGATTGAACTCATTATGTCTATCTACTCTTTCAGGTGAAGAGAGGAGATTGGAATAAGGATAAGAGAAGCGGCTAGAGGAAAGGAAGAAGATGAGGTCAAGATTATGATCATCTGTTAAAGAGCAAGGAGGATCAGATTTTGTTGAAGAAGGGGGAGCCTTATACTTGATGCATTCTTCTAGTTTACATCTATAGAATTTGTGTGGAAGGTCATAGCATATATTTGTGATTGTTACATATACATTTGACAGAATATTTTGTGTGGGTGTTCGGAGAAAGGGGTCTCCGAGTGTGTGTGTGGTCTTATGTGTGTCGATTTGTGCGGAGTATATCCATGTGTGTTGTTGGGAGTTTTCTCCTGTGTGTTTGTGTAGGCATTGCCCTACGTGTGTGTGGACGGAGTTGTATCTCCGTGTAAGGTATATTGTTCGGGGTGTGTTCCCCAACGTGTGTGTGTGTGTGTGTGTGTGTGTGTGTGTGTGTGTGTGTGTGTGTGTGTGTGTCTGTGTGTGCTGTTGTGGCAGCAGTTTGAGGCAAGGCCTCGTGTGTGTGTATTGCTGCGAAAGTAGTGTGTGTGTGTTGGGGTTCGTCCCCGTGTTGCTACATTTTGTAGCGTGTAGTGAAGCCTCACCGGTTTGGTGAGGGGTGGACGTAGGGAGCCTGTCGAGGTCCCGAACCACCTTAAAAATCCCCGTGTCTTGTGGTTTGTTTCTTGTGATTGTATGTTCACTATCCTATCTGTTTGTGCAATCGTGTGAGCTCGGTGAGAATTGAGTGAATCTAGTTTAAACCTGTTTAGATCAATCTACTCAATCTTTTATATTCCGCTGTGTGCTAGTTGTGTTTTAATTGGACATAGTTTTTAGTAGTAGGATCTATTCACCCCCCCTCTAGATCCGTGTTCCTGCACCACGGGACCCAACAATTGGTATCAGAGCAAGGCTCTATTGTCCCTAGATCTTGCGATCTATAGAGTGATCCCAGTGCATTCCACAATCATAAATTTTTCTACTGAACATATATCAATGAACTGTTTGCCAATCTTCACTGGTTTGAATTTTAATTCATGGCTAGGTAAATTGTGTGTGGTGATCAATTCTATTAATCCTAGTCTTTGGAAATTGATTTGTCATGGTCCACACACATTACCTCTAGATGAGACCAAGTGGTCTAAGCAGGATAAAATGATGCATCATGATAATGTTACTGCTTTAAGTTTATTGAAAGCTTCCGTGAATACTAACAAGTATCCATTTTTATTTTCTTGTAGGACGGCAAAGGAGATTATGGACCGGTTGATCAAAGCTCAAGAAAAGGAAAGACAAAAATGTCTCATGGCCGATGATGCTGATCAACAAAGTGACAAAAATGCAGAAGAGGTAAATTCTGATTCTGAAGAATTTACTCTTGACGATCTTGTTGAAACTTACGATGAGTTGGCAAAACAATATAAGAAAGTCAGGTCAGAAAATAGAAAATTGAAAAAGAAATCTGAAAACTTGGTCCATGAAAATGGTTCTTGTGACAAATGTTCTGAGCTTGTTAACTTCAATGAACTTTTAGAGCATGATGTTGAATGTCACAAAGAAACCATTGCTTGTTTGAGAAATAAAAATGTTGCCCTCAAAAACACAATTGATCAATTGGAGAAAACTGAAAAAGATCTAAGAAACAAAATGGAGTCAAACTCTATTGATCATGATATTTGCAATGAATTGATTATGAATGATAAACTTGCAAATGAGAATGAAGAACTCAAAAAGGAAAACAGTGCTATATTAATTCAGACATCTCTGGTTGAATGCAGCATGAAGTTTCTTGAAAAAGAAAATGATTTGTTAAAATCTGAAAATGAAAATTTGAAACATCAAAACACAACCATGTCTAAAAAATTACTTACTTTTGAAAAAGGGAAAAGTTTGGCAATTGATGATTGTGAAAAGATGCATGTGCTTGAACAAAAGATGGAAAGCTACCAAACAATCAATGCTCAATTGAATGAAAAAGTCATTTCTTGTGCAAATGAGAACATTTCCTATGAATTGCATATTTCATCACTTGAAAAAGAAATTCTTGATCTGAATACTTTCTTGTGTAAGTTTGTGAATGGGGAAGAAAATCTGAACAAGATATTGGGGACTAAGGTGAATTTCTAAAACGAGGGGTTGGGCTATAATCCTGTGAACAAAAAGAACTTTGAAAATAAAATCTACACATCATTTGTCCATAGTTCAAATATAGCCAGCACATCAAATGGGTCTCCAAATCGATCTGTTCCTCAAACAACAAAGCAATCAAATGAAAGTCTGAAAAAGAAACAAAACGTGCATCAAAAGGCTAAAAATGTTGTTGGTGTCACGATGAATGCCATGAAAAATCTTGTTGCACATACACATGCATCCACAAAGAAAATCTCATGTTTTTATTGTGGTGAACTTGGTCATATGATGCATGAGTACTTTTTGATGAAATCAGATGATTTGAAAGCATGCAAAAATGAACTTGTTTCCAAAAGAAAAAGGGGTGGTTGTTTTACATGTGGAAAGCTAGGACACCATGTGTCACAGTGTTGGCAAGCAAATGAAAGAAAGAATTTTAAAGTCAAAAACAATTATACTTTTACAAACCCACAAAAACTTCATGCTCATCCTGTTGTGAAGAAGAAAAATTTCCATGCTAATAATGATAACATTCATGCCAAATCACATAAATTTGATTGTCATGTTTATGAGAATTCTATGAAGTCTCTTGGTTGTTGTCATTATTGTGGTGAGTTTGGGCATACCATGAATGTTTGCTCCTTAATGTATTTTGATGATATGCATGCCCAAAAACTGTGGAAGACACCCACTAGAGGTGCAACTAATCATCCGGGACCCAAGAAGGTTTGGGTACCCAAAGCAACCAAATGAGAACCTTGTTGCAGGATTGTCTTGAGGCCAAGTGGAAGGCTTGGAAGATGATGGATGGTAAAGACACAAGTACAGAAAATGAATTGCCATGGAATGCTCTTCTTCAAGTGTTGCCAAACTCCAAAGATCTAAGGAAGCTTGGATACTCAAGTCTGCAATATGAGAACTTTGATAGGGGAATGCCGTAAGGCCAATCCGTGGTCTTGGGTGCTTCAAGTCGACATTTGTTGAGGCCTAAGTCGACTTGACCAGTCTTTGGTGTAATACTTTGGTAAACATGAGTTTATCCTTGATTTCACACTGATTTGTTTGAAGAGATTGTCTTGTGGAAGAAAAGCACTGAAATTGGGCTTCTCACTTGTATTGAATTGAAATTGACATGCAATTGAGTCTCTAATATTACAGGTTGGGAGAGAGAGAGAGTCATATGTGATGAAAAGCCTTGCAGTTAGTTTCTTCATATGCATTGGCTTACTATTGACATGAATTGAGCTCTTTACAGTACAGGTTTGATTATGACCATCAACCCTTGAAATCATGGTAAGAATTCAAACGATTGAATGTATCATCATGTGCCTAGATCTAGAATAGGTCTACACTTTGGGTTTTGAAATACCCATCTTGAGGTCCGATTGGTTTGAGTTTTAACCCCATTACCCTTAGAGTTTCTCTTCTTATCCTAAGGAGTTTTGGAAGGGTTTTGGCTTGGGGTTCTTCGTCTTTTTGGTAACCTTACATGCTGCTATCTATAAGATGTGAATTTGGGATCTCAATGTAACTCCTTTGGCTGATATCATCCTAATTCTTGCAGGATAGAAAGAAAGGAGCTTGTTGATGAAGATGACAACAAGCGAAATAAAGCAAAGAATCTGAAAGTGTAAATAAAGGTAAAGGTGAGAAAATGAATGTTTGGCTAAATGGTATTGAAACATCTGAAGAGTATATATGAGAGTGTAGCCGTTGAATGCCCTTTTGCTTAACTCCGGATGTCAAATGTGCATACATTTGTTTCTGATCATCATTTCAATGATTACATGGTATATAAAATGGTGACATGTGGAAGGACAGGTCAAGCCTGTCTGAAAGCTATCACCATGCGTGAGAATATGTCTCCGCCCGGTACCATGAATCATCTATGCATATGGCATCCAACTTAAATGAACTTTCTGAAATCATGCATTGACTATGGGGGAGTTTTGCATGCTAAAAATTTTGAAAATGATGTTTTCCATTCTATTAGCATGATGATGTTGTTCTGTGGCTGAACATTCTGAGGACTGGAGTTGATCATTGTTCTATGGTCTTTACCTTTGTACCACTCATCTCTCTTGATACAAGCACAACTGTCTTCAAGAAAAGTTCACATGTGATGATTTTGATGCTTTGAATGAATATTCTGAATTCTCTTTTCAGAGTAAAATTGTCTCCTCAAATTTGAACAATTGATAATACGTGTCATGCATCAGTTGCATTGGGTGCATATAGTGTGTCATGTGAAATCTGAAATCTTGCATCACATTGCATATTTGCATATCATTCTCTGCATATCATTCACATAGTACTTTTGGAAGATGAAGCTCATTGTGTGTCTTGTTGCATAGCTGGCATTTCTAGCATGCATATAGTGCCTATCTTCTCATTTTGCATTGCATATGCATATCTTCATTGTATGCTTGCATGTTATTATATGCTATTCAACCCCTTCCTTGAAACTTCTAAGACCGTTTACTCCATTGTTAAATAATGTTGCATATGAGTCTTAACAAATGTGCTTCATGTCAAACTCTAAGGGGGAGCATTTCATGCTTATTGCATTTACATAGGGGGAGCTACACTATCCCGTTCTTTGTTAAATTTTCTCTATACATGTTAAATCAAATTCGTACACTTCATACACTTTAATGTGAAATTGAGTGTTGTTCATAAGGATATAGGAATTTCATTTCAACACTCTAAAGTAATTCAACTTGCTGCATGGATGATAAGAGGCAGTTGAGGAAAAAGCTGCCTGCCTCCACATACAAAAAATGATTGTTATGAAAGGCAGAGCAATGCTAAGTCTCACTGAGTAAACTGGGCACATGTCACCTGAGACGTGATGTGGTTCATTTCTGAAAAGTGTTGACTACAGTATCTCTGTTCAAATGAGGTGACAAGGTTCAGTATTCTGAGTAACCGGGGATTCTAGCATGAGCTCCATGTGTCTCCTCGCGTAAAAAGGAATTATGTTGAACCTGATCCTTCTTAGAAAAATTCAGATTGTCAGTATGAAAATTTCTGATGATATATTTGATTAAGGTAGAGCGAAGCCTCCAATACGCTGTCCTCTAAATTGAAGTGTAGTCTGTGAACTTGCTATTGTGTTTACTTGAAAATCTAGTTATCCATATGGCTAAACTTCATTCTCACGTTACTCACTTGCACATGGTAATTTGATTTGATATGTATTCTGAAAATTTGATTAATTGCAATGACCTGCTGTACATCTTCTCCTATTTATCTGCACAATCCTCTAGGTGTCACCATGAGCATTCTGAACTTAATGACTCATTTGCAGTTTTCTTACGCCTATCCCCTCACTGAATATCAATTGGTATCACTTCTTGTGAAGGAGTTATGTTGCATGTATCTATAGATATCTGCTTGATTACATTGTATGCATTTCTTGTCTCATCATTTTCATACATCATGTTTCATGCATCTCACAAGAAAACTAAAAATCAAAAATTTGAATATCAAAAATAGTCTTCAAATGTGTCTATGTCTAAGGGGGAGCTTTGCATGAGATCTTATCTGCTTAAGTCATCAGGACGTGCATGAGTCCATACCCTTCTAAGGGTGTTTGAGTGCTTGTTTGCTTGCTCATCATAGTTCATGCCATACACCATTCCAATTGCTGTAACTCGTGCACCTTTGCATTTCCACTTTCCACAATTGGTATCAGACAATTGGTATAAGAGGTTCATTTCAACATTTGGTATCCCACAGTTCTGCAATTCGTTCATGCATATTGTGCTCATTGGTTCTCTTCATACTCCAGTCGTCCAAAGGTTCTTGCCATTCTGGATTCCCCATAGTGATCCCCATTTCTGATTATGTCAAAGGGGGAGAGAGCATTATAGCATAATATTTTGTCATCATCAAAATGGGGGAGATTGTTGTGTATGTAATTTTGATGATTACAAAATGCCTTTGTTGCTTTGCCTTGTGCGTGAATGCTCTTCACTTGAACTGGTTGTGGAAATGATCATAAACTATCTTTATTGGGATATCATCATGTGGATGCATTGTAATTCTAAAAGGATTATCATCATGTGGATGAATTGTAATTCTACAAGGCTTATCATCATGTGGATGCATATGTGCTTTAAGGTTAGCACAAACAATTGCATATACATTATCTCTACACTTGGTGAGATTGTTTTGAAAAACACACTTGGATAAATATCTTTTTGAGCATCATGTCATATTGAGTCTCTCATATTAAGCATCATGTCATATTGAGCCTCATATCATAAATGTGTACTTTGGTAATGCTAAATGAATGATTGAGATGTAAATATCATTACTTTCCCCCAAGGTAATGATCTGTGGTTTGAAAGCTTGGATGATGATCAAATTGAATGTGACTCAATATTGTTCTATGTGGCTTGACTTCTTACTCTTTGAATTCCACACATACCATCAGTCAATGGAGAATGAGATTTTGAATTTCATGACTATGTGTATGAATGATACAACCAATCAACAAGAAATGTGAATTCAGGTAAAACAATGAGGTAAGTGTTGTTATATGGATTTAAATGGTTATCTCGTTCATCATTCACTCTTGGAATAGGTTCAACAAAGCAATTTATTGTGAACATGGTCATAGTGTTAATGCTTGATGTAAAGATCTTAATTGTCAACTAACACCTTGCTTTATCATATTTTTCAGGATGAAAAATCATGGTTGCTCTTCATGGGATTATGGTAACATTTAATCAATTGTTTCCCTTTGGTTTGATGGAGGTTTTAGTTATTTTTCAAACTCAAACTATCTTACAGTCTTCACCACTTTCAATCCAACCATTGGATCTCCCCATAAAAATTATATGTTGTAGCTCTGTGAGTCCTCTTTCCAACGCCTCCGGTCTTGCTTCGATCGGAGTTCGGAGCTAGGAGAATTAATTCCTGTCGCCAGAGCACCCAAAGCTGTTTTTTTTGAAACCTGCTGAAAGGGGTCGACCCCTGTAACCCAAAACCTTAAAACAGGTTCTGTTTGGGTTCTGGAAGCATGAGGGTCGACCCATTGAATGGGTCGACCCTGGGGTCGACCCATGTAACCCAGAACCGATTTTTTGGTTCTGTTTGGCTTCGGTGTGCCCGAGGGTCGACCCTGGGGTCGACCCCTTCCGGTTGGACGCCCAGCCACCATGTTTGACCACCGTTTTCTTACCCCAAAAGTCCTACCAATCAATTCCTAATGCCCTATATGTCTCCCTAATTCGTGGATCTGGTCTCCAAGCTGTTCCTTGACCATTCTAAACACTTATATACAACTCTTGGGTTGTAAACCCTAAGGAAGAGGATGCTAGATCTGAAAATCATTTTCTTCTAACCCTTATGTGTGCAGGTCGTAGGTAGCAGCTCCAAGGCTTCTTCCACCATGTTTTGAGCTTGTGTATGAAGGGAAGAACAAGGTTTCACGTCCTCATCCATTCCTCTGCCACAAGCTGCGAAGAAATTCATGCTACAAGCATCATCCACGCAAGAATCAATCATTCTTCTTCAAGAACGGGTTTCATACTTCAGAAGCATTCAAATATGTTCAAAGGAGAGAAAGGGGGAGCTCTAATCACTGCAACATCTTCTTCATTCTGATTTCTCGAAATCGTTGTTGTTGATAGAGCATGAATATCTGCTTTAAGACATCTTAGGATGGTTTTATAAATCTTATATCCACTCTCTCTTGCATACATATATATGAGCTGCGAATTGTGTGATTCAACAATCCTAATGCTCATGTGATCCCTGTATAGGATGAAGATGAAGAGGGGAATCTCTAAACCATTCATGTCTATATTCTTGTTTGAGATTAGCTTAAAGATTGAACTCATTATGTCTATCTACTCTTTCAGGTGAAGAGAGGAGATTGGAATAAGGATAAGAGAAGCGGCTAGAGGAAAGGAAGAAGATGATGTCAAGATTATGATCATATGTTAAAGAGCAAGGAGGATCAGATTTTGTTGAAGAAGGGGGAGCCTTATACTTGATGCACTCTTCTAGTTTACATCTATAGAATTTGTGTGGAAGGTCATAGCATATATTTGTGATTGTTACATATACATTTGACAGAATATTTTGTGTGGGTGTTAGGAGAAAGGGGTCTCCGAGTGTGTGTGTGGTCTTATGTGTGTCGATTTGTGCGGAGTATATCCGTGTGTGTTGTTGGGAGTTTTCTCCCGTGTGTTTGTGTAGGCATTGCCCTACGTGTGTGTGGACGGAGTTGTATCTCCGTGTAAGGTATATTGTTCGGGGTGTGTTCCCCAACGTGTGTGTGTGTGTGTGTGTGTGTGTCTGTGTGTTCTGCTGTGGCAGCAGTTTGAGGCAAGGCCTCGTGTGTGTGTATTGCTGCGAAAGTAGTGTGTATGTGTTGGGGTTCATCCCCGTGTTACTACATTTTGTAGCGTGTAGTGAAGCCTCACCGGTTTGGTGAGGGGTGGACGTAGGGAGCCCGTCGAGGTCCCGAACCACCTTAAAAACCTCCGTGTCTTGTGGTTTGTTTCTTGTGATTGTATATTCACTATCCTATCTGTTTGTGCAATCGTGTGAGCTCGGTGAGAATTGAGTGAATCTAGTTTAAACCTGTTTAGATCAATCTACTCAATCTTTTATATTCCGCTGTGTGCTAGTTGTGTTTTAATTGGACATAGTTTTTAGTAGTAGGATCTATTCACCCCCCCTCTAGATCCGTGTTCCTGCACCACGGGACCCAACAGATAACATGATTATCTAAGTGATTACTAACCTAGAGGAAGAACAAACTAACATATCAAATATCTCTCTCTAACATCGGCCGATCATCCGTGGCATATATTGAGGTAAAATGCGATGGCTAGACCCACCATCTAAATTTTGTCATGTAAAATCATTCACCATTTATTTATATATATTTTTATTTAATGATAATTTTTTATCTCAATATAATTTCACATATAAATTATGATATATAAATTATATATATAGAAATTTGATATAGTTCACTCTACCATTGGGGGCGGACTGTGTCAAATCTTCCCAAATCTCACCCATCCCCATATTAAAAATATTAAAAAAACATCAAAATAGCCCCCTAGGGTTGATCCCATCCCATGGGGTTTAATTTTTACCATTCGATCATGAAAATCAACTATAACCATCTAATCATATGTGCACAAATTTAAAGTTTAAATAAAATTATCAATTTGCTATTCAATCTCCTAGTTGCGGGGGTAGTCCAAAAAGAACATTTTAGTGTTCCCCCGTAACATATTGTCAGTTCTTTGTCAACGTCCACTGTAGAATGGGCTCGTGTGATCGTCATTCACTCGTGAGGGGGGTGATGGGTGTTTAAGAGTGGAGCTTAAACTCTTCAATGGACGTCGATGCAACGCCATGGATCGACATATGTGGTCATGTCATTGGGGTCGAGGGGGGGAGATTTTTTTTTGTTAAAAGGTATTACAAAACAAGGCCAGGGCATGAGGAGGGTCAGATGCAGACCGAGGGATCAAACTACACATAATATATATATATATACTTCTATCATGATTTTTTCATGAAATTTTATATAATTTTTAATTTCTTAAAAGTAGGATCATGTTTTTGTATTTTAAATGTTTCGGACAACCATTAGGTAAAAAAATAAATATTACAGACACATATTAATAAAATTAATCTATAGAATTTTAATTGGAATGAAATTCAAAAAAATTATAATTACTATAGTTGGGGGCAAAATTTTATGTTAAAAAGGGAAAAAAAGATGGCCGGCAAAAAAAAGGTTAAAAAAATCAAACAAACCCTTCCCCTCACCGCCTCTTCTTCTTCTCCTGTGCGTCGACATTTCCCAATTTCCCCTCCCCGCTAGTGATTCCTCCACCCCGCCGGTAATTCACCTGGGTTCCTCCTCCGCACTCTTGCTGCTGGTGCCTCATTCTTCAGTAAGTATCTCTCCTTCTCTGTCCGTGTGTGCACGTTTGTATTTCCTTTCT
This sequence comes from Amorphophallus konjac, assembly GCA_022559845.1. NCBI lineage: Eukaryota > Viridiplantae > Streptophyta > Magnoliopsida > Alismatales > Araceae > Amorphophallus > Amorphophallus konjac. Next base: position 341,639,084 of record CM040118.1, on the reverse strand, counting down.
CTTACGGACGGTGGCGGAGCTCCTCCTCCGCACTGAGGCCAACCTACCCCAACCTTCGCCTTCCAACTTGTTGTGCCCCATGTTGATTTTGATGATGACAAAATGCTATTCCAATATTTTTCATGTGTGGCTTCTCTTTGTTGCTTGATGGATGAGTATCTTATCTCTTTAAAAATGTTAGTTTGAATTGTGCAGCAAGCCAAGTAAAAACATTCACAAAGTGCAGGTATAAATACTTCCAAGTGAACCAGTAAGAAAGGAGGGTTGGGATAGGAAAGGTGAGATCATTGCTGTCTTTGCTTCATGCTTCATGCTTCATTTGGCTCTAGGATTTTGTGGTAAAATAGATTCTTTGATCTTCATAGAATTCATCAAGGTATGTGATCAATGGTTTAAATCACTGAAGACTAATGTTTTTGTTCATTTCTTGCTGAACTGGTGTTTTGTCCGAAAGGGGGTCGACACCCTGTCCAAAGGGGTCGACACTTGAGACAGCCCTGGTGCAAACAGAATGGCCTGTGAGAAAGTGTCGACACCTTTCCTCTGAAGGGGTCAACACATGTAATTTCTGGTTCTGGAAACAAAAACCAGTTTGCAAAGGGGACGTCCCCCCTTGTCAAAGCGGTCGACACCTGTAACACAAGAAATGCAAACAGAACATTGGTTTCTAGGGGGTCATCCCCCCTGGTCAAAGGGGTCGACACCTTCTCTGCTCTCGCCCTCACGTGCCATTTTGGTTTAGTCTTTGGGATTCTTGGGCTCTTAGGCCTTGGTTAAGGTTTATACCTAACCTTATCACCTCCCCAATCTGTGTTAGATGGAAAGCAATGTGTTTGATTTAATTTACTTTTGCTTTAGCCACCGAATCATGAAATATGGGATTAACTCCATTTTCGGTTCCTTTTCATGGAGAAAAAGGGTACACGCTCCCCTGGCCAATGGGAGCATGAAAATCTGATTATTCTTTTAGCTTTTCAGACGTTTTTGTGTGGAGTATAAAAGCCATTGATTAGGGCGTCCCATTGAAGAGGGAAGGAGAGGCAGCACACGTGTTTTGAGCGCCCATGCCAAGGAGAGTCACCGTCGAACAGAGCCTAGGGGGAGAACTGCAAGAGAAGAGGAGGAGAATGTCCTCCCAACCTCTGGACTTGAGTTCTGAAGGCGCTCCCTCATTAAATCCTTTATCCAGACGTAGTTTTCATCATCATCTACATGTCATCGGCAAGAAGCTTCATCGACCAGTTTTGCCTCATCACTCCAAGCCAAGGATTCAGTGATATATCGAGGGAGAAATTCTACCAATGCTTGTTGTGTTTTTATTTGAGCATATTGTATACATCTGAATCTAGTTTTACAAACACTCAAGAGATATTTGTGTGTGTGAGCTTAGATCTTATCTCCGAGTGTGGGTGCCTCTTGTCGCTCTTGCGAAGGCGCGTGTGTTTTGGGGTCCTTGACCTCATGTGTGTGTTCTTGATGCATTTACACAGTGTGGTGATAGTGGAATCCTCTCGAGTTGAGAGGGGTGAATGTAGGATTGCACTTGGGTGCATCCGAACCACCTAAAAAATTATCGTCTCCTTTGGTTTGTCTCTTTATGTGTTTGCTTGTGGTATCTGCTTGATGTGCGTTATGCTCTGGTATTATTATTCTTAACACGTTCATCATTTGCATCTGTAAGATCTATTGACGGGTCTTAGTGTGTGTGTTTCACGTTTTCCTGTTTGTTTGCACTGCCTTGGGTCAGCATTATTATCGAAGATTATTTTAGATCTTATCCCTCATCCAATTAAATTTTATTTGGTGGCAACCAATTCACCCCCCTCTTGCTTGCCAATTCAATGGGACAACAATTGGTATCAGAGCCTCGGCGCTATTCTTGAGAACCCCATGGTTCGTAGAGTGATCCTTTGGAATGGCAAACAAAGGGATGTTGCCCGAAGGGCATTCAATTCATCGACCACCCTTCTTCGAAGGAACGAACTACAGTTATCTGAAAAATCAAATGACTGTATTTCTCTGTGCCCAAAGTCATGAGATATGGACCGTTGTCAACAAGGGTCCACATACTTTACCACCAGATGAAGGAAAATGGTCTGATAAACACATTAAACAAGCCATGGTGAATTTTAATACCTTGAACATCATTTAGTGTGCAATTCACCCTAACGAATATGCTCGTGTCTCTATGTGTTCCAGTGCCAAGGATATGTAGGAAAAATTGAAACTCATATATGAAGGGACGTCAGAAGTTAAAGAAACCAAAGCGAACATGCTGATTAGAGACTATGAATTATTTCAGATGAAGCCGAAAGAGAACATATCTGAGATGTTTGCTAGACTAATGGAGATAACGAATGGGTTGAAAGCATTAGGGAAAGAGTACTCAAATGCTGATTTGGTTTGGAAGGTGTTGAGGTCTTTATCACCGGCTTGGCACACAAAAGCCACGGTGATCGAAGACTCGAAGAACTTATCTGTCTTGTCATTGGATGAGCTCATAGGGTCGGTCAATCATGAATTATGAGATCAATATCAAGAGAAATGAGGGAGAAAGTAGGAAGAAGAAGTCGATTGCCTTGAAGGCGAACCCAATACAATCAACCTCAAGTGATGAAGATTCCATTGAAGGCAGCAAAGATGAGGAGGATATTGCTATGCTAACAAGAAAGGTCAGAAAGTTTCTGAGAGCTAGGAAGAAATTTCCAGGGAAGTTCAAAAGATAATTCAAGAAGCAGTTCAAGCACAAGCCAAAAGCTAGTAAGCTAAATGATGTTATTTGTTATGAGTGCAAAAACCTGGCCACATGCGTGGCGAATGTCCTGAGCTAAAGAAAAAGTTCAAGAAGGAGAAAGAAAAGAAATCAAAAGCCATGGTCGCTACTTGGAGCGATGAAGAAGTTGAAGATGACGAGAACACCGACGAGCTAGAAGAACTCATGCAAACCATGTGTCTAATGGCACACGAGGAGGAAGCTGATGAGGTAACCTCTGACTCAGATACTCTCACCACTGAACAATGGGAATCTAAATATGTTGCTCTATATGCTAAGTTCAAGAAAGTGAGATCTGAAAACAAGCAACTCAAAAGGAAAATGAACTCAATAAGTCAAGTTAATGAATCAAGTGAGAGATGTGTGGAGTTAGAAAAAATCTGTGAAGAACTGAAAACTCAAAATCAAAGCATGCTCGACACTATCAAAATTCATGAAGAAAGGAACATGTAGCTCATGGAAGAATTAGAAATTCTGAAACAAAACTTGTCAAATGGTTCTAAAAAAGGGAATGAGTCTAACAGTCCAAAAGACAAGGTTCATGCTCTTGAAGTTGAAAATGAGAAAATCAATAACGGCAACAAAATATTGAGAGATCAAATTTCTGTCTATCATGAAAAATTAACTCAATCTGAACAAAAGATCCTCACATTGAATAACAAGATTAAGGAGTTGGAGGATGGTATGTCAAGGTTGATGAAAGGAAAGGAAAATCTTGATATGGTTCTAGGAATTAGGACCAACTTTCGAAAGGAAGGAATTGGCTATGAGCCGGTGATAAAGAAACCACTAGAACATAAAGTAATGACATCATTCGTGCATGCCAACTATGATGACTTGCTTGTAAAGAATAGCCCAAAAGCATCATCCAGCACAAATCAGAAAAAATATTTTGCATACAAATAAGGCAACATAGGAAGAAAGAGGACCTTATGTCACTATTGTGGTAGAATTGGTCATACCATGTCATTTTGTCAAATTCTGCGTTCTGATGATGAATTTTATGCTTATCAATAAAGAATTGTAGCTGTGAAGAATAAAACTCACAAAGTTGGACCCAACTTAGTTTGGGTACCAAAGAATGTTCCATGAGTTTTTATCTTGTTGTAGGGATGCCTCAGAGCCGAAGATTCACAATGGTTTCTAGATAGCGACTGATCAAGGCACATGACCGGAAACAAGAAGGTATTTGCTGAGCTTAAATAAAAAGAAGGAGGTTTTGTTGCTTTCGGCGGGAACGACAAAGGTAAGATCGTTGGTATCGACAAGGTAAGTGTAAATAACTCCAATACCATCGATAATATTTTGTTAGTAGATGGTCTCAATCATAATCTTCTGAGTATCAGTCAACTATGTGATAGGGGACATAAAGTCATTTTTGAATCATCATATTGCACAATTGTAGATAGTCTCACAAGTGAAATAAAATTTCTAGGCCTTAAGAAAAACAATGTATATAGAATTGACTTGAATGAGATTCCATGCAATCACTTATGTTTAGTTGCCAACAATGCTGACAGTTTTTGGGTTTGGCATCGAAGATTAGGACATGCTAGTAGTAGTATTATTTCAAAACTGTGTAGAAATAATCTTGTTATAGGACTTCCCAAAATAAAATTAGATGTAAATAAGATTTGTGAAGCATGCGCCAAAGGAAAGCAGACCAGATCTTCATTTATGTCCAAAAAGATCATTTCCACCACTCGCCCCTTGGAGGGGTAAGTGTTATGGTTTTGTTATTGTTGATGACTTTTCTCATTTTACATGGGTTCTATTTCTAAGTAGTAAAAGTGATGTTTTGCAGGAATTCCAAGCCTTTTGCAAGAGAGTTTAGAACGAGAAAGGATACATGATTACCGTATTGCAAAGTGATCATGGGCGTGAATTTGACAATACTAATTTTGATGAATTTTGCAGGAGTGAAGGATACATTCATAATTTTCTGTACCAAGGACGCCGGAGCAAAATGCCGTAGTTGAAAGGAGGAACCGCACACTAATAGATATGGCGAGAACAATGCTGAGTGAGCAGAACCTTCCTCGATATTTTTGGGCTGAAGCGGTAAATACGGTGTGTCACATTATAAACCACGCGATGGTAAGGCTGTCTGTAAATAACACACCCTATGAAGTCTACAAGGGTAAGAAACTGAACATCTCATATTTTAAAACCTTTAGGAGTACTTGTTACATTTTGAATAATGGTAAGGATGATTTAGAGAAATTCGATGCAAAGAGTGATGTTGGAATTTTCTTAGGTTACTGTAAAATCTCACGGGCTTATCGTGTTTTTAATAAGAGAACTTTAGTGATAGAAGAGAGTCCGCATGTGATTGTTGATGAGAGTGTGTCCAAGGGTTCTATTACAATTACTAATGAATCAAATTTTTTGCAGGCCAAAGGTCAAGAGGATGTAAACAAAGAAAAACAGAATGATCCTTCAACCTCAGGAACAACAACCAAGGAAGAGAATGAAGTTGAAGAACCTAATACAAAACAATTGAGAGATGCACCTCAAATTCACCCAGATCTGCCTCACTCTTGTAAGTACATCAAAGACCATCCAGCACAAAATATTATGGGTAAGGTAGATGAAGGTATAAGAACTCGCTCATCTTTGAAACTTATGCTTGCACTAAATGCCATTGCACTCACATCACAAGTAGAACCCAAGAATATCGATGATGCATTAAAAGATGATTCTTGGGTGATTGCTATGCACGAGGAACTACACCAATTCCAACAGAATGAGGTGTGGAAACTAGTGCCCCGTCCTGATAACCATAATGTGATCAGAACAAAATGGGTATTCCGAAACAAGTTGAATGATCAAGGTGTGGTTATTGAGAATAAGGCCCGACTCGTGGCCAAGGGTTATAGCCAAGAGATCGGGATCAATTTTGATGAATCATTCACTCTGATTGCTCGCCTTGAAGCCGTGCGCATTGTACTTTCTTTTGCATGCTCTAGAAATTTCAATTTGTATCAAATGGATGTGAAGAGCACGTTTTTAAACGACTTTATCAAGGAAGAGGTGTTTGTTGAGCAACCTCCAGGGTTTGAAGATATAAAACATCCAAATCATGTGTTTAAACTAGATAAAGCCTTGTACGGTCTAAAACAAGCTCCACGGGCTTGGTATGATCATCTGAGTTCTTTCTTGATTGACCATGGTTTCAAGAGGGGTTCTGTTGATCAGACCCTATTTACTAAGCATTCTGAAATGGATTTGCTTCTTGCTCAAGTTTATGTTGATGATATTATCTTCGGGTCTACTAATGAAATTATGTGCAAGGAATTTTTTGAGTTAATGCAGGCTAAATTCGAGATGAGTTTGATGGGCGAGAAGAACTATTTCTTGGGGCTACAAATTCAACAAAGGAATGATGGAATTCTCATTAACCAAAAGAAATACTTGCTGGAACTCTTGAAGAAGTATGATTTTGAGAATGCAAAGCCATATGCCACACCAATGTCAACCACCATAAAACTGGAGAGGGATTGCAAAGGTAAACCGGTTGAACCAAAGTTGTTTAGAGGTATGATTGGTTCTCTCTTGTACTTAACAGCAAGTAGACCGGATATTCATTTTACAGTTTGTCTCTATGCTAGGTATCAATCTAGTCCTTGTGAGTCTCAGTTGAGTGCCATTAAAAGAATTTTTCGTTATCTTACCGGTACTCACGATCTAGGACTATGGTTTCCTCGTGGATGTGATTTTAAACTTGTGGCCTTTACTGATGCCAACTATGTTGGGTGCCTTATTGATCGTAAAAGCACGAGTGGCACATGCCAGTTTCTCAGAGGTTGCCTAGTTTCTTCGGCCTCCAAGAAACAAAATTTTGTGGCATTGTCGACTGTCAAAGCCAAATACGTGGCTGCCGACAGTTTTGGTGCACAGGTCCTTTGGTTCAAACACCAGCTAGTCGATTATGATGTGTTTTTGAAATGTGTTCCCATCATGTGTGATAATAAAAGTGCTATTGATTTGTCAAAAAATCTAATTCGTCACTCTAGATCTAAACATATAGATATCCGACATCACTTCTTGAGAGACCATGTAAATAAAGGAGACTTTGAATTGAAGTTCATTGCAACTGATAAGCAATTAGCTGACATTTTTACAAAACCTCTCAGCAAGGATAAATTCACTTCCCTCAAACGAGAACTAGGAATCTACAGAGTGGGGTGCACTTAGGTTGGTTTGTGTCCGTGCATAAGGTCATGTTCATTCATATGCATAATGTTATTTCCATGCATAGGTTGGCTAGTTGTCATACATTAAGTCCTGTCTAATAATCAACTCTGTCCATGTTCTTGCATCCTCTACTCATGAAGTCATCACTTGAGCATGCATCTTCTAGACATTAGCACTTAGAACATACCATCCATGTCATACAAGTGATTTAACATGCATTTTTGTGTGAACAATATAGATACATATATCCATATATATATAGTACAAATAAGTATTGCTTGAACATTGATCTTGCATGACATTAACTGATATGTGTATATCTTGACCATCCTTTGAACCTTCTAAGACCTGTCAGTCCTTGAATGAAATAAAGGAGCTTTTCCTGATGTTGTCTTGAGGCTAAGCAGATTGTTTATTGGATTGCTAGGAAGGACCATGATTTTAAATTTAGATGATTTTGCAACAATGTTCACTGAATTGCATTTCACCTATTTCTCCAAACACTCTAACTACTCTTCAAGCAATTCAGTGTGAAAAACCTCTCTTTTGAATCTCTAGACCAGTCTGTTGTAACATTTTGGGATGCCCTTCAAGGGGTAGACACCCCTACATGAAGGTGTCGACACCCTCTTTTACTATGTCTTCTTGTTTTAAACTTAAATCCCAGAACCGGCCGTCCACTCTTTGAACGCAACGAGAACCAGATAGATTCATCTAATCGTGGCATCCCCTACCTTATAAGCCGCATCCCCTTTCAAAGCCGTAAACCCTTTCTCCTTTCGACGCCCTCATAGCTTGAAACCAGCGGAGCACATGCGGCAAAATCCGTCACCTCCCCTTGACGATGCTCAAGAGCACCCTTCTTGTGGCCAACGTGTGCAAGGCTCTTCCTCTAACGTGTCGAGGTTCGTCTGCTACCTGAGCCAGCCTTCCACTCAAAGATCCAAGGAGAAATAGGAGGATTTGTGGTGATCATCTAGGTACATGCTCCTCTCAAATGGCTCCTAAGAGGAAGACAACTGCTGGACATCCCAAATCACTTCCCTCGGAGCACAAAGTACCACGGAATAAGAAAGAGCACTCTGAAGTGAAAAAGCTTTCCCTCCAAACTCCATTCATCCCCAGAAAGGTTCTGATGGGGACACCAGAGCTAGCCGCCGGTACCAGACGCGCAACACGCCGACATCTTTGTGGTTGGGTGATAGCATGGAGCCTCCATCGGAGTTCTGATATTTTTTTGTATTTATTTTCAGTGTATTGGTGTGTATTTGTATTTTTAGCTTTATTATGGGTCAAGAAGGGTCATGAATGTAATATGGGCTAAATTTCATGTAAGGGGTCCAATGTTTCAAATGGGCCTCAAGACTTTTAAGAGCCCAATTGGGCCTTCCTTCCCTAGTGGGCCTCCATTCAAAGAGGGCCCAATATGATGGCCCATGGTCAAGGGGACAAAGGGGTTGCCATTGTTGACTTGGGAGGGGGGCGCCCCCTTCTTTGTCTCCACATGGGAAATTGTTTATTGTATTTTATTCTCCCTTCCCCATTATGCCCCTTTGACCAAGGGTATTAGTGGTCATTTGTCCTAGGTCTAGGGTTTGATTATTTATAGTCTCTTGTTGTTTTTTGGTGGAACTTAATGAGAAATTATATGAGTAAATTGCTTGGTGACCTCTCTCTCCCTTGTTCTAGTGTGTTCTTCATCTCCCTCCTCTAATCTCTTCTAGATCTGAATTCTAATCTTCTATCTCCCTCAAATTTCTTCTTCTCTTCTTCCTCTATCTTCTGTTATCGTTCACCGCCGCCGCCGCCGCAGTTCATGCCGCCGTTGAGCCACCACAAGCCGGTCTTCATCTTGTTGCCCCAAACTCGGAGTTGTAGGAGAGTAGCTTGGTGAAAGAGCTAGTACGGGAGATCCGACTGTTGGATCATCACAAAAATTTGAGGGTAGATTTTCCCCAATCAGAGGCCATTCCTAGTTCAATTTTTAGGTCGACCAGAGCTCGTTTGCCCCCTTTCCCAGCCACATGTTCTTCTTCCCCAAAGTCTGCCTATGTGCAGATCTGCGGGATAGATGTTAGTAGCCGATTTTTTCACCCCCTCAAATGTTGTCCAAAATTTACAAAAAAACTATGTGCGTCACTGTAACCCTCCCCCTTACACACCATAAAAATCCCAGGTTCTAATTCGGTCATTTGATTCTCAGTCAAAGCCCTTGATCAGGGAGGTTAGGTTCTGTCCAGCCTGTTCTGGGTTTCAAGAAAGTGTGCTCAGTCAACTTTAAGTCATTTTAATTTCAAATCCTGCCATTGGATGAGTTTGGGCTTTTAATATGTCGTAGGCTTTTGAGTCCTCTTTCCAACTGTACCCTTTGTGCCCCGATCCGACGTTTGAGTTGAATGCACGAGCCATTCTCGTCGGAGCGTGCAGTTCTGGCCAGAAACACAGCTGCGGGACAGCCTTAGGAATTAATTCCCAAGAAATTGCCCGACTCCATTCTGGTGATCGCCGCTCCCGGGGATCGACCCGGGACACTCCAGGAGCGCCCCCGCCAGTCGCTGCAGCCAGGAGCCACCCCAGACGTCGTCGTACCAGCAGCGGGTCCCACGTGCTATCCTGCGGGCCCGAGTCAACCGAGCTGAACCGGCCGACCGCGTCCACCCGAGCGCCACTGACTACTGCCCGCCAACCCGAGATTGGTGCTCCCGGACCCCACGTGTCGCCTGTTACCTCCTTGTGTGGAGTGAGCTGTAGAATCACTTTTGTAATTAATAATTATTGTTGTACCGGGAGTTACGGATCTCGACCGGGAAGTCTTCCCCACACCCCGAGTGTGGAGGGACACTCGCCACCCCCCTTTTGTCATGATTTGCTTAGCAAGTATGCATTCTAGATGCCGCTGCATGTAAGTAGGATATGTTATTAGCTTGCTATATATTAATCACCGCTGTGAGTTGTGAGTGCGAGACCCGTCCCGTGACTCGTTCCGAGCACGAGAGTGAGCCGACCACCCGAAACTCAAAGCCAGTTTCCCAACCGTGCATGATCGTCACGTTTCCCTCACCGGGGACGACTGTGAGTTAGTTCTTCTTGTTTGGGGCATGATCGCCTCTTCTGGAGTTCGTTCGGTGCCACGTTGTAGTGTCATTGTTGGTCGCGTCGTCTTGTTAGTCACGTCGATCATTAGAGTCCAAGGTCGCAATCCGTCTGTGTCGAGTCTCGTAGTCTTCCCGCATCAATTTGGTATCAGAGCCGGTTTGAGTCTAGGGTAGTCGGTCCCAGGTGCTCCATCTCTTCTGGTATATTAAAAGGTGTTGCCCGAACGTTAGGCTACGCCTATCGGGAAGGTCGCACACATGCGAGAGAGGATCTTCGGATCCCAAAACTCCGCCACGTACCGGATATTGGAGTCTAGGTCGTCCGTCTTTTGCATTAGTTCGTCCATAAAGGTCATAGTGAGTCACCCCCCACCTTAGTTCTCTCTAGGTCCTCACCCATTGCATGCCAACCCGTGGAGGTGCCCAGTACCATCGCCCTGACACTATGGGTGACCCCCAAGGTGCCAACCCAGGAGGCCAAACTATGGATGACGTGTACGCTCTACTCATGGAGCGCATGGATAGGTTCGAGCAGACTAGTAGGAAGCATACTGAGTGCATAGAGGGTCGTCTCAAGATCATGGAGGATCGTGCCGAGGTCTCCGACCGATCTATCCAAGGTCTGGTCAGAAGGATAGAGAATGTGGAGAGAGTCCCCCGCCAGGAGCTCCCCGGAGCTGTCCCGGCCCCTCAGGTGCCCCCTACGGCGCCTATTATCCAACCCGCCCCACTTAGGGCCGCGGAGCAACAGCCACGTGCCCCCGATGTTGAGGACTACGGGTCCAAAAATGAGTATGGGGGAGATGGCTGACGCCGTCGTGGTCACTAACCACAAAGGGATGATGAGGACGAGCGGGTCCTTAGGACGGTGCGAGCAGACCCTCCCACTTTCGACGGGTCCTTGGACCCAAAGGTCTATCTTGATTGGGAGGCCGGTATGGACCGGTATTTCGAGTGGTTTGAGATGTCGGACCACTAAAAGGTCAAGTTCGCCAAAATGAAACTGTTAGGGTAGGCACAAACTTATTGGAGAAATATGGAGAACCTGCTGTTTCACCGTTAGGAGCCCCAGGTAGAGACATGGGATGAGATGAGGTCCAAGCTTAGGAAGAAGTACCTCCCTACCTCTTACCTCGAGCGTCTCATAGACAGATGGCAAAGTCTCACCCAAGGAGATCGATCCGTCTCTGATTACATCGTCGAGTTTGATTTGTACTTTTTGCGATGTGACGCCACGGAGGAGAGCTCCCTTACTGTCTCCCGTTTTAGGCGTGGTCTGCGGCCACACCGACAGTATGAGCTTTTCCGCAGCAAGGTGGACAAGCTGGAGGACACGTACCATGTTGCTCTCGAGGTAGAGCAATTTGAGGCGGAGTTAGCTCCTACTCCACGCCAGGGGGTCCCATATCCGTGTGTGTCTAACCATAGGACCACGCCTAGTTCCTACACTCGGTGGCCCATGGCTCACCCCCAGGAACCTCCTCGCCAGGACCTTGCTGCTCCTAGGTGCCCCCTCCCTCCGAGGGATCCTCCCCCTTGCCAGCAGGCACCCGTCCCTACCCCTAGACCGACCCAACCCGCCATACCAACTCGACCACCCCTATTTCCTACATCCCCAATCCGTCTTGTGGACAAGGGTAAGGGGTCGATGGTTGGTGGAACATCCCAGGGCTTCGGGACTCAGGGAACCTGCTATAGGTGTGGTGGGGTTGGCCACTATTCGGCCAAGTGTCCCACTCGGGAGTCGCTAGTCATCTCTGATCCATCTGCCAGCGACCCCACACCTGAGCTGGTGCCGATCAGTTACGAGGCTGATCAGGATTTAGCAGAGGAGTTCTTTGATGAACTCATGGAGGGAGAGCCAGTCGATGTCTCGGGTACCCAGCATCATAGTGATGTACAGCTGGGAGTAGTTTGGTGCATCCCTTGCCCAGCCCCAGGTGAGTGATGACTGGCGTCGTACCACCATCTTCCATACATTTTGTAGGCTGGGAGGAAAGACCTGCAAGGTGATCATTGATAGCGGGAGTTGCATTAACGCCATCTCTATAGTCACGGTTAAGTGTCTGGGTTTGACGCCCGTAGATCACCCCGCACCTTATAGAGTTTCTTGGGTGGATTCTACTTCCATCCCGGTTAGGCTGAGATGTCTGGTGCCGCTACAGTTTCAGGCTTACCATGATGAGATCTGGTGTGATGTATTGTCTATGGAGGTAGGTAGCATTATCCTAGGTAGGCCTTGACTGTTTGATCGGGATGCCACCCTCCAAGGTCGGTTAAACACTTGCACATTCGACCACGGGAGCCATAGGATCACCCTCCATCCCACCCAGCCGAAGGATCCTTCTGTCCGAGGACCAGCCGGTCCCAGCACTTCCACCCCTCCTAGTCAGGAGACAGTTGGTCCTTCCACCTCATCCACGATGCGGGCTACTAACTTTTCGACTACTCCTAGCACAGGAGGCCTCCCACCCCGGAGGTTAATGATGATTGGCCCGCGAGAGATGGAGCAAGAGGTGACTGGGGCTAGCCCTATCCTTGCCGTTGTTGTCCGAGGAGTGGAGGATGTTGCTCCTAGGTCTGATGATGAGCACCCCCAGAGGTAGCTGCGATCCTTCGGGACTTTTCTGATGTCTTCCCGGAAGACCTCCCCGAAGGCCTTCCGCCTATGAGGGACATCCAGCATGAGATCGACCTTGTCCCGGGCTCGTCCTTGCCCAACCTCCCCCACTACAGGATGAGTCCCACGGACTATGCCGAACTTCAAAGGCAGGTTGAGGAGTTGATGAGTCGGGGATCTCTTAGGGACAGCAAGAGCCCTTGCACTGTTCCCGCATTGTTGGCCCCAAAGAAGGATGGCACATGGAGGATGTGCATCGATAGCCGTGCGATCAACAAGATCACGGTGAAGTATCATTTTCCCATTCCCCGATTGGATGATTTGTTAGACATGATGTCGAGAGCCACTATCTTTTCAAAGATAGATCTTCGTAGTGACTATCACCAGGTACAGATCAGGCCTGATGATGAATGGAAGATGGCATTCAAGACCAAAGATGGTCTTTCTGAGTTGTTGGTTATGCTCTTCGGGCTTTCCAACGCCCCTAGTACTTTCATACGGTTGATGACCCAGGTTTTACGCCCTATGATAGGGGTCTTCTTGGTCGTCTACTTTGATGACATTCTTATTTACAGCCACACTAGGGAGGATCACTTAGACCACCTTAGGCAGGTCTGTGTTGTTTTTAGGCGAGAGAGCTTATTCGCCAACCTGAAGAAGTGTGCCATCATGACCGATCAGATCACCTTCCTTGGGTTCATTGTGTCTAGAGATGGAGTCTCTGCTGATCCGGAGAAAATTAGGGCCATCAGAGAGTGGCCCGAGCCCCGCACCCTCCACGATGTCCGAAGCTTCCATGGCTTAGAGACGTTCTATCGCTGCTTCATTCGTGGCTTCAGTTCTATCACTGCCCCGATCACTGATTGCATAAAGAAGGGGGCATTCGTATGGACTCAGGCTGCAGCCGCGACCTTTCAGAACATTAAGGAGCGCATGACCCAGGCACCTGTTCTTGCTTTACCTGATTTTTCCAAGGTGTTTGAGGTCACATGCGATGCCTCTGGAGTGGGCATTGGTGGTGTGTTGAGTCAGGAGTCCCACCCCATTGCATTCTTTAGCGAGAAGCTTAATGATGCCAAACTGCGATATTCCACATATGACAAAGAATTCTACGCAGTTGTCCAGGCATTGCGGTATTGGAGGCACTATTTGTTACATCAGGAGTTTGTCCTCTTTTATGATCACAAGGCCTTACGATTCCTCCATACCCAAAAGAAGCTGAACGCTTGCCATAGTAGTCGGGTGGAGTATCTCCAGGAGTACACCTTCGTGCTCAAGCACAAGACAGGGGCGGAGAACAAGGTCGCCGATGCGCTGAGTCGGCAGGTGATGATGTTGATCACCATGAGTGTTGTGGTGGTAGGGTTATAGAGGCTGAAGGATGCTCACGTTGATTGTCCGGATTTCGGTCTGATCTATGCAGCCCTTCAGGCCGGTCCCTCGCGTGATTATAGTGAGTTTGTGCTATAGGAGTCTCACCTATTCCGGGGTGACAAGTTGTGCATCCCACAGACTTCTGTTCGTGAATTTCTTACGTGGGAGATGCACGCGGGAAGTCTTGCTGGCCACTTCGGCCGGAACAAGACCATAGAGTTGGTTGAGCATAGATTCTATTGGCCTAGCTTGAAGAGAGATGTCGCTCGCATCGTGGCCCAGTGCCGCACATGGGCCATGGCCAAACAAAGGAAGCAGAATACCGGCCTCTATACTCCCCTCCCCGTCCCGGATAGTCCATGGCAGGACATTAGCATGGACTTTGTGTTGGGATTGCCCCGCACCCTCCGACGGCATGACTCTATCTTTGTGGTTGTAGACAGGTTCTCGAAGATGGCATTATTCATTCCATGCTCCAAAACCTCGGATGCCACTAGAGTTGCCGGTCTATTCTTTTCCCACTGTGTCTCCAGGTTCGGACTTCCCCGCACTATAGTGTCTGATAGGGATGTGCACTTTACTAGCTATTTCTGGAAAACCCTATTTCACATGATGGGCACCCAACTGAAATTCTCCACTGCATATCACCCCTAGACCGATGGTCAAACTGAGGTTGTCAATAGGAGTTTGGGGGATCTTCTTAGGTGTCTTGTCCGAGATCGAGTCAGGGATTGGGATTTGGTCTTACCCTTAGTCGAGTTTACCTATAACGATTCGGTCAATAGGTCTACAGGTATGAGCCCCTTCGAGATTGTCACTGGCCGTAGACCTAGGAAGCCCATAGACCTAGTCCCATCTCCCATCCAGTCCCGTGTGTCCGAGTCAGCCGAGTCTTTTGCTGATCACATTAGGCAGTTGCATGAGCATATCTGTCGTCATATTGAGTCGAGCAACGCACGATACAAAGAATTGGCTGACGCCCATAGGCACCACCGTGAGTTTCAGGAGGGCGACTATGTCATGATCAGGGTCAGACCTGAACGGTTTCCCTCGGGAGCCGTGAAGAAGTTGCATGCTCGTGGTGCTAGTCCCTTTCGGGTAGTGAGGTGAGTCTGATCAAACGCACATGTTGTGGACTTGCCAGAGGATTACGGGATCAGCTCCACTTTCAACGTCTCGGATCTCGTCGCTTATAGGGACCCAACGGTGATACCCAGTGAGCCCTTTGAGCTGTCTTCACCCATTGTGAGTGACACCACCCCAGAGTGCCCACCTCCAGCCTTGTTACCTCAGCAGCGAGAGCAGATAGAATGTATACTAGACGAGCAGGTGATGATTACTTGAGGCGGAGTGTACCAGCGCTATTTGGTGCGTTAGAGGGGACGGCCCGCGTCCGATGACACCTGGATCACCCGGGCAGAGCTACAGAGGATAGATCCTGACCTGCTGGAGCAATATCTGAGTGACCCCGACCCTTACTCAATGGGGTCGAGTTTCTCACACCCTGGGAGAATTGGTGGGGACACCAAAGCTAGCCACCAGTACCAGACGCGTAGCACGCCGACATCTTTGTGGTTGGGCGATAGAATGGAGCTTCCATCAGAGTTTTGATATTTTTCTGTATTTATTTTGAGTGTATTGGTGTGTATTTATATTTTTAGCTTTATTATGGGTCAAGAAGGGTCATGAATGTAATATGGGCTAAATTTCATGTAAGGGGCCCAATATTCCAAATGGGCCTCAAGACTTTTAAGAGCCCAATTGGGCCTTTTTTCCCTAGTGGGCCTCCATTCAAAGAGGGCCCAATATGATGGCCTATGGTCAAGGGGACCAAGGGGTTGCTATTGTTGACTTGGGAGGGGGGCGCCCCCTTCTTTGTATCCACATGGGAAATTGTTTATTGTATTTTAATCTCCCTTCCCCATTATGCCCCTTTGACCAAGGGCATTAGTGATCATTTGTCCTAGGTCTAGGGTTTGATTATTTATAGTCTCTTGTTGTATTTTGGTGGAACTTAATGAGAAATTATATGAGTAAATTGCTTGGTGCGCACCCCCCTCTCTCTCCATTGTTCTAGTGTGTTCTTCATCTTCCTCCTCTAATCTCTTCTAGATCTGAATTCCAATCTTCTATCTCCCTCAAATTTCTTCTTCTTCTCTTCTTCCTCTATCTTCTGTGATCGTTCACCGCCGATGCCGATGCCGCCGCCGTTCGTGCCACCGTTGAGCTACCACAAGTCGGTCTTCATCCTGCTGCCCCAAACTCGGAGTTACAGGACAGAAGCTCGGAGAAAGGGTTGGTATGGGAGATCCTACCGGTGGATTGTCGCGAAACTTTGAGGGTAGGTTTCCCCCATCAGAGGTCATTCCCAGTTCAATTTTTAGGTCGATCATAGCCCGTTTGCCCTTTCCCAGCCACCTGTTCTTCTTCCCCAAAGTCTACCTGTGTGCAGATCTGCGGGATAGATCTTAGTAGCCAATTTTTCCACCCCCTCAAATGTTGTCCAAAATTTATAAAAAAACTATGTGCGTCACCGTAACCCTCCCCTCTACCCACCATAAAAATCTCAGATCCTAATTCGGTCATTTGATCCTCGGTCAAAGCCCTTGATCAGGGAGGTTAGGTTTTGCCCAGCCTGTTTTGTATTTCAAGATAGTGTGCTTAGTCAACTTACAGTCATTTTAATTTCAAATCCTGCCGTTGGATGAGTTTGGGCTTCCATTATGTCGTAGAATTTTGAGTTCTCTTTCCAACGGTACCTTTTGTGCCCCAATCTGATGTTGGAGTTGAGCGCACGAGCCGTTCTTGTCGGAGCGCATAGTTCTGGCCAGAAACACAACTGCGGGACAGCCTTGGGAATTAATTCCCAAGAAATTGCCCGACTCCATTCTGATGATCGCCGCTCCCGAGGATCGACCCGGGACACTCCAGGATCGCCCCCGCCAGTCGCTGCAGCCAGGAGTCACCCCGAACGTCACCGTACCAGTAGCGTGTCCCACGTGCTATCCTATGGACCCGAGTGAACCGAGCTGAACCGGCCGACCGCGTCCACCCGAGCGCCACCGACTGCTGCCTGCCAACCCGAGATTGGTGCTTCCGGACCCCACGTGTCGCCTGTTACCTCCCTACGTGGAGTGGGCTGTAGAATCACTTATGTAATTAATAATTATTGCTGTACCGGGAGTTCCAGATCTCGGCCGGGAAATCTTCCCCACGCCCCGAGCGTGGAGGTACACTCGCCACCCCCCTTTTGTCGTATTTTGCTTAGCTAGTATGCATTCTAGATGCCGCTGCATGTGAGTAGGATATTTTATTAGCTAGCTATATATTAAACACCTCTGTGAGTTGTGAGTGCGAGACCTGTCCCGTGACTCGTTTCGAGCATGAGAGTGAGCCGACCACTTGAAACTCAAAGTCGATTTCCCAACTGTACATGATCGTCATGTTTCCCTCGCCGGGGATGACTGTGCGTTAGTGCTTCTTGTTTGGGACATGATCGCCTCTTTTGGAGTTCGTTCGGTGCCACGTTGTAGTGTCATTACTGGTCGCATCATCTTGTTAGTCACGTCTATCATTAGAGTCCAAGGTCACAATCCGTCTGTGTTGAGTCTCGTAGTCGTCCCGCATCAGGTTCTCAGGCCAAGAGCTATAGATTTCGCCGATTTGGAGAAAGTGGTACCACGTTTGGTCGACATCTTGGCCGCCCAACCAAATTGGCTTTCTTTCATGTCCAATCATAGAAAGATATACCAGTCTCTAGTCCAAGAATTTTACATCAAGTTGTCTGTGAAAAATGGAGTATGTTTTTCAGTTGTAAAAAGAAAATCCCTCAAGCATACTACAGGAGTGTTGGCAAATGTGTTCCAAATTCCCACTGGGACAGGAGCAACAATGGAAAATACGGTCATAGATGGAGTCCAGACTTATGAAATTATGACTGGATCTGCATTAACAGATGAAAAAGATCTTGATACAGCCTTGGATGCCAATACTTTTCCACCTCTGTAGAGAATCTTGCATCACTTGTTTACTACAGTTATTTACCCACGTGGGGGAAGCAGAAACAAAGTTAGAAGAGTTCACAAATTTCTTTTCTTTTGTCTATTTAATGGTTTGGTGATTGATTTAGCTGATCTCATGATCAATCTCATCTCACTATGTAAAAAGCAAAAAGGAAGAAGCATTCCATATGCTGCTCATCTTACTCCAATTTTTGCATTTATGAACATCCCACTCGATGATGAAATTTTTGAAGAGCTGAAGGTTGGTGATATCTACAACATTGCAAGTCTACAGACAAGAATGGGTTACAGGTTCAATGAACATGGAGCGCTGGTCAGGAATTTGCACAAGAAGAAAGGAAAAGAAAAGCAAGAATCTGAAACAGATGGTAACTCTTCTGAAGAAGAACAATAAGAGCAACAAGCACCCAATACGCAACAAGCTGATCAAATGGGCACTGATGAAGGACCATCTAGCAGCACTATTCCTCCAGTCAGGCAAGAGAGCACCGACCTAGACCCACTGCAGACCCAAATACCTCAAATTGGACAGCAGGTGGATGGGCTAGTAAAGGATGTGGCCGAGCTGAAGCTTAATCACGAGGGATACTTGCAGTCTTTTCATTCCTTTAACTAGACTCTTGAAGGTCAAAACCTAATGTCACAACGTATTTGGGATTATATATCTGCACCCTCCAATCCATCCTCTTAGTAATCAGCATCACCTCAAAGACAAATTCAGGACATGCCCTCTTTTGTTATCCATTTTGGAAACTATCTCCTTGCACTTAAAAATAACTCTAGAATCTGCATGCAAAGTGCTTGTGTGCCCCATGTAGATGCATGTTAGTCCATGGTTCACGTAGTTCTATGCATCCTCTTTTCTCTAAGCTCTTCTCACATGACAGTGTGCTCTCATGCAGAACTCCTTTTTGCTAATGACAAAAGTGGGAGAAATGAATGCAATCCTTGCTGCTAGTTTTTTGTTGATCTGTCAGTTATATTGCAAAAACTATTTCGGAATGGAAAAACTATTTTGGAATGTAAACTTAAGTTTTTGAATGACTGAACCAGTTAGCTTAGAAAGTATATATGTATGGCTTTGATGAATGGGCTTGCTAAAACAGATGGTCATTGAATGGATGTGAGCCTGTATGTTATGTGTTGCTAACATTGTGAGCATATTATTTTGAATAAGGCTATGGTTGAGGGGGAGAGTTTCATCATTCATGTGAACCTTTACATGGCTTGTAATTGTTGAAGGGTGGCTTCGTAAATTTGATGGCTTGATTCCACTTTTTGTGTATAGATTGTATTAGGATTTTGTCATCATCAAAAAGGAGAGATTGTTGTGCCCCATGTTGATTTTGATGATGACAAAATGCTATTCCAATATTTTTCATGTGTGACTTCTCTTTGTTGCTTGATGGATGAGTATCTTATGTCTTTATAAATGTCAGTTTGAATTGTGCAGCAAGCAAAGCAAAAACATTCAGAAAGTGCTAGTATAAACACTTCCAAGTGAACCGGTAAGAAAGGAGGTTTGGGATAGGAAAGGTGAGATCATTACTGTCTTTGCTTCATGCTTCATTTGGCTCTAAGATTTTGAGGTAAAATGGATTCTATGATCTTCATAGAATTCATCAAGGTATGTGATCAATGGTTTAAATCACTGAAGACTAATGTTTTTGTTCATTTCTTGCTGAACTGGTGTTTTTTCAAAAAGGCGGTCGACACCCTGTCCAAAGGGGTCGACACCTGAGACAGCCCTGGTGCAAACAGAATGGCCCGCGAGAAAGTGTCGACACCTTTCCTCTGAAGGGGTTGACACCTGTAATTTCTAGTTTTGGAAACAGAATCCAGTTTGCAAAGGGGACATCCCCCCTTGTCAAAGGGGTCAACACCTGTAACACAAGAAATGCAAACAGAACCTTGGTTTCCAGGGGGTCGTCCCCTTGGTCAAAGTGGTCGACACCTTCTCTGCTCTTTCCCTTATGTGCCGTTTTGGTTTAGTCTTTGGGATTCTTGGGCTCTTAAGCCTTGGTTATGGTTTATACCTAACCTAATCACCTCCCCAACCTGTGTTAGATGGAAAGCAATGTGTTTGATTTAATTTACCCTTGCTTTAGCCACCTAATCATGTAATATGGGATTAACTCCATTTTCGGTTCCTTTTCATGGAGAAAAAGGGTACACGCTCCCCTGGCCAATGAGAGCATGAAAATCTGATTATTCTTTTAGCTTTTCAGACGTTTTTGTGTGGAGTATAAAAGCAATTGATTAGGGCATCCCATTGAATAGGGAAGGAGAGGTAGCACACGTGTTTTGAGCGCCCATTCCAAGCAGAGTCATCGTCGAACACAGCCTTGGGGGAGAACTGCAAGAGAAGAGGAGGAGAATGTCCTCCCAACCTCTGGACTTGAGTTCTGAAGGCGCTCCCTCATTAAATCCTTTATCCAGGCATAGTCTTCATCATCATCTACCTGTCATCGGCAAGAAGCTTCATCGACCAGTTTTGCCTCATCACTCAGCCAAGGATTCAGTGATATATCGAGGGGGAAATTCCATCAATGCTTGTTGTGTTTTTATTTGAGCTTATTGTATACATCTAAATCTAGTTTTACAAACACTCAAGAGATATTTGTGTGTGTAAGTTGAGATCTTGTCTCCGAGTGTGGGTGCCTCTTGTCGCTCTTGCGAAGGCGTGTGTGTTTTGGGGTCCTTGACCTCATGTGTGTGTTCTTGCTGCATTTACGCAGTGTGGTGATAGTGGAATCCTCTCAAGTTGAGAGGGGTGGATGTAGGATCGCACTTGGGTGCATCCGAACCACCTAAAAAATTATCGGCTCCTGTGGTTTGCCTCTTTATGTGTTTGCTTGTGGTATCTGCTTGATGTGCGTTACGCTCTGGTATTATTATTCTTAACACGTTCATCATTTGCATCTGTAAGATCTATTGGTGGGTCTTAGTGTGTGTGTTTCACGTTTTCCTATCTATTCGCACTGCCTTGGGTCAGCATCATTATCGAAGATTATTTTTGATCTTATCCCTCATCCAATTAATTTTTATTTGGTGGCAACCAAGTCACCCCCCTCTTGCTTGCCAATTCAACGGGACAACACAACTCCATCTTGGCGGCGTAGAGGGACAACGGGTATGGTGGGGAGCGGTGGTGTGGTTGGGGCCGGCGATGTGGTGGTGGATGATATGGGTCTGTTGGAGGTTATGGCAGTGGCGATGGTTACAGGGGTGGCGGTGGAGGGCGTTGTGGCACTACCGTCGTGGTGGTGGCCCATTGAAGGAGAGTGGCGCGAGCGGGCAGCGGGGGCGATCGTCAGCAAGAGTGACATTAAAGCAAAATGTTTTATGTAACCATGAACATAATAATGTTACGAATGAAATGTTATTAAGGAACTCAGTTATAAACATCCTTTTTGTATGAAATGCAAGTGCACATGATCACACGGTCCTCTATGTTAACATGCCTGACTATGCAAGCACTATGCTATAAAATTAAGAGGGATACAAATGCATCGGTATAGAGGAGTGATTGTGTGTCAAAGTTTGCTTTTAGAAGTTAAGCCAACTTTGAAGTTTTTTTTATGATACCTACTTATTTCTTCTATATACGTGATGTGTATACAATTTACCTCATTATGAGCATGAAGACGTGCTAGACATTAATCTTTTGCCATTTTTTCCATAGGTTGAACTCAACTAATGCTTTCACATTGTGACATACTCTGGAAGAGTATAAAATTAATATATCTACATGTATAACCAAAGAAACACTCCTTTGATTAGTTCCATATCTCTTGCATCCGTCCTATCCCATTTGGATGCTTGACAAGTGAAAGCCATGCCCTTACCCACTCGTACTTTTGAGAAGTTGCAACTCATGTAAAGGAACTGTTTCTCCATGTATGGTCTTCAGTGATGTGAGTGAAAAGAGATGAACTACAGATCTAGAGGGGGGTGTGAATAGATCTATCCCAATTGCAAGATTCTACAGTAGTTAAAAAATAGTGCAGAATTAAAATGTACTGTGAATAAAAACACCAACAGCAATCAGGATTATGAACAGAAGAAACATATATGAAATAGCTGTTGGATAACTATGAGCATTAAAAGAAAAATCAATCAATTCAGTATAGTACTAGGCGGAGGGTTGACTAGAAAATCTCTTCACACAATGGTCAGTTTTGCATATAGAAGTGATCTATCCTTCTGACTGAATAATTTTATATACCACTGAACGATTGATCACAGTGCAAGCAATAGATGAAAGAATTTCAAAATAATTCTCAGTAACAACAATGTATAAAGAGCGTCACAATTCAAATTCAAGAATCAGTCAGACATCCAGGTTTAGTACTCGGCAGAGGTTTGATTAGAGATCTCCTCACGCAAGGGGTGGCGTTCCAGATAGGTTTACCCTATCTTTCCAGCCATGACTTTTTATATACCTACTGGATGAAGGACTTAGGCACATATAACAGATGAATGTATTAGCTAGATTAAATGTGTGCTAGCAATAAGCAATCCTATGCATTCATCTAATCACAGAGCAGAAGAGATATGCAATCACATAGAAGATAATTCAATTTTTAGGTGGTTCGATCTCGAGCTTGAGATCTACGTCCACCCCTTACTCAACTGAGTAAGGATTCCACTGCCACACAGCTTGAATCTGCTGATCCATAACTTTGGGGATAAAATCCCTACAACCCGCTGAGCATCACAGCTTGCTTTCCCACTGAGCAATACAACTTGCTGACCGAGGATCACATCTCGCATGATGAGCACCATATCTTGCTCTGCTGATACATAACTTACAAAGAGTTAAAATGGAAATACTAAGAAACAAAAGAAACGATGATAGAATTGAGAAAAATGTAGCTCCACGGAGCAATCTGACTCTGGATTTGATCCAGGAGTCAGGACACAACAGAACCTCTCAATCTCACTTCTCTTTCAGGCCTTCTCACAGCACTCTATTTTACTTCTTCCTCTCAGCAATGAGCTTTTTCACTCTTCAGACTCTTCTCCCTCTCTTGCTCTTTTCTCCTCTTCTTCTAATCTGCTCTGATCTCTTTTCTTCTCTGTCTTCTCTTTTTGTATTCTCTCTCTATTTGAATTCGAGCGTTGAGCTTCCTTTTATAGAGCCGAGTCCAGTGGATCCACGGGCTTTTGATTTGGGAATGTGGAGAACATGTTCTTGCGCATTTCGAGAGTCCACGTGTCAGAGACAGAGAGTAAGACAATCCACGTGGCAGGCTTTTAGAACTACTTCCTACCTTGGATCACGTGCCATCAATTAGCTTCACTTTAAGTTCCACGTGAGATTGATGTGGTCAGCCTTTATGTAACCCAGATGCTTTAAACATAGATCTGGGTTGTCAAGATAAGAATTAAAGATGTATCAGTCATTAAGCAAATGATAAGCATAACCACAAATTCAATCTTAGACATTTCAAACAGATTTAGTTATGTCAAAAGAATACACTCATTTCTGCAGAAGCATCAATGCATAAATGAGATGCATCAGCATGTTTGACTAACCCATGCAGCATGTGTGAATAAAAGCATCGACCTTTAATGTAACACATGTAGACCTTAATGAAGGTGCATCGACCTGTCTTTATAGTAAACGCACAAGGTGCATCGACCTTGATAGTGATGACTTCTAATGCACTGACTTAATGTTGAAGAGGCTAAAAGACTAGCATTGACCTTTCCAACACATACATAGACTTTAGGCTGCAGTTGTTAGGTCACTAGCATCGACCTTTCTCCAACCGCTAGGTTGCTAGGATCAACCTGTGTACAAGGTGCACCAACCTTATAGCACAAGGTACATGAGGTGCCTTGACCTGATTGTGTGTACTATGTTCAATGTGCATCAACCTGATTGTGTATACAGTGTATATGTGCATCGACCTTCTAGACGAAACCGCCTATGTGCATCCACCTAATTGTGCATTCAGTGTATAAGGTGCATTGACCTTCTTGGTCTATAACCAGTAAATGCATCGACCTTCTAGACCCAATGCCATATGTGCATCGACCTGGTAGTTTAATGTAGTGGAGGATGCATTGACCTTATAACTCAACAAACATACATATGCACTGACCTTATAGACATGTGTTAACATGTGCACCGACCTGCCTATCTCACTGTATGAATGTGCATCGACCTTTAATGCATCAGAATGTACATGCATCGACCTAAAAAATGACTTAGAGACTCAATCTGACTTAAGAAAGAATACAAGATATTAAATGACTGTGACAATCATCAAAACACAAACTGTTGCCAGCATCAAAACGCATCATCAAATCCAGAGGAGATACAACATTCTCCCCCTTTTTGATGATGGCAACACTTTTATACAATGATGGCAACACAAATGCAGTAGCAGACAGACACACAGAAATAAATATCTCCCCCATGCTCTGCCATCTCTCCTCTCTATGCCTTTGCCTTTTTCTCTCCACCTTTATTAAACCCTTTATTAAATGCCAAGCCATATGCCAAGCCATCAAAACATCAATACAATACCACTCTCCCCCTTTGCCATCAGGAAAACAAAAGAGAGAGGGACAAATTGAATTTTTCGGAAAGGTAACAAAGATGATTGAATAAAAGAAGAAAAAGTACAGGAAAGATGATCTGACTGACAAATTGATTTGTCGTTCATTAAACAAGCATACATAGCTCAGGTTCTTTTATTATAAGAGTTCAGATAATGCATCCTTGATTAAAATTTGGTTTAAGGATGATGAAAGTTAGAGTTTAGCAACTGCACTCTTTGAAGAAGTTTGTATTAATCTTTAATAGCAATAAATCAAACATACATTGATCATGTCAGAAAAAAAATCTAACTTCATCTTACTCATCTAAAATTCAATGACTTTCTTAGGAGTAACTAGAACATGTATTGAGGTTAAACAAAAATTTGACATCTCTGATATTTTACCTTAGGGTTACAGCTGGATTTTTCTTTTTGTTCACCAGTTTTTGAACAGTCAGGTATAATCCATACCTTTTTACATAAGGGTACACGTTTATTAGATGTCAATACCCCTAGTTACTCAGTAGGATTTATCATTTTGTTTCATTAAGACTTTTCAGGTATAGTTTAAACTTTTTTGTGTAAGGGTACACGTTGATCAGACGCCGGTATCCCTAGTTACTCAGAGAAACTAATCCTTCAATTTTAATTTTTGAACGGAGGTAACTAAAGCACTTCATGACATGGGTTCACCTTATTTCTTTGATAGAGGACCCAGTTTCTCTATGCATTCAGCCATTGCTCTGCCAATAACTTTTGACACATAGTTTTAACCTAGCTGCCCTTTGATTTTACAGAAGGTTTTGTTTAAAAACAATACACACTTCTGAGCTTCTCAACCAAGAATTCTTGAGTTTGTAGACTTTCAGATTCTGAGAGATTGAATCAGACACAACATGTAAGATATGGTTGAGAGCTATTAATTGTAATGAACAATCTTTTTCATTAAGGTCAGCCTTTAGACATTAAAATTCTTTAAGCTTAAACTATCAGTTCATTCATGATACATTACTAATTATTATAGGAGAAGATTTCTGATTTTAGTAGTTTAGGGTAATGAACTGATTATCAATTTGTCATTTATTAAGATTCAAAAGAATTTCAAGACTTTCATGAATGTGATACCATGAGGTGAGAATGACTTCTGAGATTTCAGGTCAAAAACAATGTGAAGAGCAATGTGATACCAAGTGATGTGTGACAAGCTGATATCATGAGTTGAGTAACTCTGTTGATCTGAAGGAAAAGAGCTGGGTTGACAGAAGGTATGCCAAGAATAGCAACTTTTCTTTTATCAAACACACAGTAAGACATTTTATTCTAAACTCCCCCTATCAAAATGCACAAGCGAATAGACTCCCCCTGTCTATGTGCATTATCATTGGACACACCATTTTTACATATGAGCAAATAATGAAGTGCAAGACTCAGACAAAATCTTGATTCGAGATACTTGGCGGAGGACAAGCCTCTACACATAGTGCGGGTTTCGAGACAGAAGATATCTGCCCTTTTTCCCATCACACCATTTAATATACCTCTTAGATCAAGATGGACAAAATGCAAGTTATGCAATGACACTACTGAACAACATTTATTCTAAGCATTTATGCAATGACTCTGAAATAGGATAAGAAAGGCATTTATTCTAAGCAGGCAAGAATGAACTTAAATAATCACTCATCATACTAAAATTTACATAAACCTAGTTCACTTCTCAAAAATTTAAACCTTTCATTCCCAAGAGATTTAGTAAAAAGTGTTAGCAATTTATTTTTCAGATTCAACAAAGTTAAGCTCAATTTCATTCTTACTTACTCCATCTATTAAGAAATGGTGTTTTATTTCAATATGCTTAGTCCTAGAATGATGAACATGATTTTTAGTTAAGGAAATAGCATTGGTGTTATCACACAAAATGGGAATACATCCTAATTTTCTGTGATAATCAATGAGTTAGTGTTTAATCTAGAGGACTTGGGCTGAACAGTTCCCTGCTGCAACATATTCTTCTTTAGTAGTGGAAAGAGCAACAGTGTGTTGCTTCTTAGATGCCCAAGACACTAGACATCCACCTAAATATTGACAATACCCACTAGTGCTCTTTCTATCTATCCTACACCCTGCATAGTGATAAATGCTATATTTCATATCATAAGTTGCATGACATTCATCATCTTTAAGTATTTAATGAATTAAGTTGTGCTACATGGGTAGTTAATTTTATTCTCACCATTATTTAAGTCTGCCTGCATTTTATCATCTTTTTGGGCCAAGTTGCATTGATAATTTAAATTTTTTGAATTTTTAGGAAACTGCGCCCAGAGGTCAGACGCCATTTAATGAGCGACAGTTTACAAAGGCGCCCATTTGTTTTTGAAAAGCTGAAGAAAAAAATAGAAAAGAATTCATGCAAACACGAAGGTCGATGCACATCATGTTGAAGGTCGATGCACATCCTGTTGAAGGCCGATGCACATTTGATAACTGGACAATAAGGTCGATGTTCATTCTTTGGTGAAAGGCATTATGGTCGATGTAGGTATTCAGGTCGGTGCACATCTATATCTAAGGTCGAAGCATGTGTGTTGGAAGCTACCTAAGGTCGATGCATGTATAAACAAAGGTCGATGCAGGTGTTAAAGAGACGCATTATGAGGTTGACGCACATTTGATGGAAGGTCGGTGCAGATACCATATAAGGTCGACGCATATCATTCATAGAAGCAGGTGTTCATAAGAATAAGAAACTGCACACATGGACGTAAATTCCATTTATGAATTTAGAAAAAGAAGAAAAGTTGGACGAAAAAGAAGATTGTGCGGCCATTGAAGTTGACGCAAATTATTGTTCAAAAGAAATAGCGACCGCTTATATGGGCGCCCATTCAATTAAGCGAAAAATCAAGAAAAGTAGAAAAATTAAACTGCGCCTGCCCATAGAGTCGCTATTTCTCAGATTTATGAAAAATAAGAAAATGTCAAAAATGTGAAAAAAGGAATGTGCGACCGCATGCGCAGCCGCTATTTTAATCTACGCCCGCGGCCCCAGTCGCCATTTTTGCGAGAGTTTGAAACGGCAAATAATTGCCCCGATCGTTGTTATCTTCTATTATTTGAGCTTATCACCTCTTGTTTGAGGAAAGAAGGATTCTATCCTTAGGAAGTTACCTCCTTTGATCGATCATCTATGCTGGAAAGTAGGATTTGAGCTAATCTGGGAAGGCCACTATTGTGGGTTGTCGTGGACTATATAAAGCCGCCATGGGTAACCGAGGGAAGGAGTTCACCCATTAGTTTTTTAGCCTTTTTCAAAGCTTGTTTTCATGCTCTTCTGTTCTTCGTTTTAAATTACCTTCTTTTTAAAAGTTGTGCATTTTTAAGGTCTCTTCCAATCTCTCTTCGTCCTCTTCCTCTGATTCTTCCCCGTTTTAAAGTTATTTTTTCTTTTCCAAAGCTATGTTCTGTAACTTTACTGTTCATCTCTGCACCATCTTCTGTTCTTCTACATTTTTCACCATCGTCCTCCCATCTTCTGCTTCTGAGTTCTTCATCAAACCTCTTCCTCTCTTCGTCCTCTACAACTTTCTCTTCTTCCACTCTCTCTAATTCACTCTAATTTTTAATCTATATCTCTTCTAATCACCCTCTATTTTCACTGTGTTTTCATTGATACAAGAAATATAAAGTGATCTAGAAGGGGAGGGGATGAATAGATCACTATTTTCAACCGATTAAAAAATTACTGAAGAATGATTCACTTAAAACAAGCAATCTCGGAGTTGAACCCACAAAAACGCAGTGCAGACAATAGCTCGAGTGGATAGAAGGCACACTACAAAATCACCATAGACAATCACACGAGTACCCAGAGGTTTTTAAGGTGGTTCGGTCAGACCTCCAGTCTGCCTACGTCCACCCCTCACTTCAAATCGAAGTGAGGCTTCCACTAGCACCTGCTAGCAAAGCAGACTCAGTCTGTGACAACGGCTGATTCACAGCTTCACCAGGGGAACACCCTCCCCTCTTCCTCCACACCCGGAGGGAACCCTAAGGACGCCAAGTCCCTAGAAACCAGGAAACAAGTTCCTCTTCCTCCAACCGGAGGGAACACTAGTGATCTGCAGTCACTAGAACCAGAGACCAAGGTCTCTCTTCCTCTGAATCCCAGAGGGAACACCTCTTCTACGAGAGGGAACAATACTGCAACCTCTGTTGCAAGTAAACCAGAGAGAACACGTCTGTCTCTTCCCCTGAACACCAGGAGGTAACACAGAGAACTTTCAATCAAGAAGGAAAAACATATAAAAATGAAAACAAGAAAGAAGGAATCCAAATTTCAGAAACTAGAAACAATGTAGCTCAAACTGAGCAGCAGACTTCAGATTTGATCCGTAAGTCAATACCCATCTTCTGATCACTCTTATGCTCTCTCTTCTATCTCAACTGGAACACTCTAGTTTCTCAGGGAGGCTCTTTCTCTTCTGCTCTCACTCAAATTTCTTTACTGTAACCTCGGAGCTCTCAATTTTCATAGATGGTGAGGCAGTGCTTTTATAAGCGATCAGGAGGGTGCATGCGAGGCATGTGCTTCCCGCGCTCGATCCAGAACCTTCTTGCCACGTGCCCTTATAGCATTGGTTCCTTTAGTATTGGATCACGTGCAGCCCAGACACCGGGGAATATTCTTCCTCGGACCACCTTCTTCCTTTTTGTTTTTCTTCTTCTCCTGCAAAGAAATTAAAACCATTAAAACTCAGGGCCACAAAAACTAAAACTACATGAGGTATATGATAGCAATACGAGATGCACTATACTAAGAACGACATGAGAT
Source organism: Amorphophallus konjac (assembly GCA_022559845.1). Classification (NCBI taxonomy): domain Eukaryota; kingdom Viridiplantae; phylum Streptophyta; class Magnoliopsida; order Alismatales; family Araceae; genus Amorphophallus; species Amorphophallus konjac. Next base: position 341,609,615 of record CM040118.1, on the reverse strand, counting down.
ACACAAGATGACTACAGCATGAAATAAAGAGAGAATGACACGAGGTCAGATGAGAACAACACGAGGTGAGAAGAAAATAACACGGAGTGAAACGATAGAAACACACGATCAGAGGAACCTTGGACGAAGATAGAAAGAAGCAACACGAAGACATTAAAACAACACTAAGACACAAACACAGAAATAACATGAAGACTCAAACATAAAAATAACACGAAGACACAAGCACAAAAGATAACACGAAGACACAAACACAGAAACAACACGAAGACATTAAAAAAATGACTCGAATACAAAGTTGCTCGAACTTACGAATGACTCGAAGACGAGGACGACACGGGCTGAAAACAACTCAAAGATGAAAACAGAAACCGACACGAAGTGTGGTCACAAAGCAAAAAGGACACGGGGTCTAGGAAAAACAACACGAAGACAGAAGACGGGAACAGCTACAACGACACGTGATAAAACAGTGAAAGCAGGAAAACGACTCGAGTAACTATAGTAAATGACACGAAAACACAAGAGCAAAAATAAAAAGGATGACTCGAGATGAGCAACTAAATACTGAAGAAACGACACGAGGTTCACAGGAAAACGACTCGAAGTTCATCAGAACAAATCGAGCTACTTCAGTAAACAGCACGAAGATAATCAACAAACATAGTTGGAACAACACGACGTACAAAAGGACAACACGAAGTGTAGTAAACACAAACAACACGAAGTATGAAAGGAACAGTACGGACATGCGAGGTACTACCTCATAGCAGTTTTCCTGTTAATCATGGAAATTTCAAATGCATAACATTACGCAAGATATCTGATTAAAATGACAATATTTAACATAGTGATGCTCATCATCAAAACACTAGGGAAGTCACGAAAATCCAACAATCTCCCCCTTTTTGATGATGGCAACACTATATTAAATAACATAGATGAAGTGCAATGAGATTATGTGAAGATAAGCTGTGAAGATAAGCAATGCAGACACACAACACACTCGCCTTCTCTGACGACTCTCAAGAGCTCCCCCTGAACACAACAACTGCTTTCCTCTGACTAGATAACTCAGGGCACTTATCTTTCGCTCCCCCTCAGCAAAACAAAAGCAAGACACTCTCCCCCTTTGACATCATCAAAACTAGGGGCAGGTCTGAAGATATCACGAAAAGAAAATTGTTGACAGTGGAGAGAAAACAAGAGAGAGTATGGCGGATAAAGGAAAGTTATTGAAATGTTTAGGCAATTAAGAAAGTCATTAATTTTATGTGAAGATTTTGAGGATCAGTTAGTCAGACTATGTGCAAAATGGTGAATGAAGATCCGCTCCATACACAGAACCAGATTCTAAGCAAGTAAGGTACAAGATATCAGTATGGTCAGAGTAAGTCTGTACTCAGAGAGTATAAAGCAAGGAAGTCAGGAAAACAAAGACCTGTGGTATTGAAAACAAACAAACCAAGACCTAAATGCCAAGTGAACAGGATCTTGATACCAAGAGGGAGAAAATTTTTCAAAGATGGTCAAGATCAAAGGTAAATCTGTCAAGTACACCTTTGACATTAGGGAGACACCTTGTTTAGAGGCAGGAATCCCCAGTTACTTGGTGGCAAGACCACATTACCCCTTCTGACAAGAGGATAGAGATAGTATTCTAACTGGTGTTGACATTAAGGTGACACCTTTACCAGAGGCCAGACACCCCAGTTACTAACCAGATATGTACCATAGCTCTATATGATCAAGATAGCTAATTAAACCTGATTTATACTGCCATCTCATGACATGGGATTCTTTCACTTCATTGATGAAAGTCCCAGTTTCTCAATGAACAGTTAACAAGATTGTTAAAACTTCTTTCATGAATTTTTCATTAAAATGCACTTGAAACCTTGTAAATTAGTCTTGATTCAGTTTGAGAACAATACACCAGCTCCAAGGTTTTTCAGACAAAAACACTATATACCTCATTTCGGACTTAACTAGACTAAGTAGGTATGCTGTACTGGCTAGATCAGAAGTCAGTTACAGTGTAGGAAGATAGTCTTGAATTCAGATTTTGAACTCAGTGGGACTAACAGCTGAAATTCCAACAAGAAATTAGATGAACAGTCTTAACGGATAAAACATCCAAAAATTTCTTTTATACACCTACTCAAATTGATTCTCTTATAAGGTCAGCAAAAGTCCGTTCAAAGTATTTTCAGATTTGGCCAAAAGAGCATGACTCCTATTATTAATCTAGCTCCCCCTGAGACCTTGACTCCAACTCAGACTTAACCAAGACAAACCTCAAAACCCCTCAAAGAAAACAAAGTGATATCAATCAATACGAGTGAATCAGCAAACACTCATAATGAGGTTATTTTCAGCAACAGACAATGAGTATAGATAAGCACAAGAGCACATGACAGATTATTCAGAGATCAATTATTCAATCATGAAATTCTGTAAATACCTAATTCTCTGCGTAATGTGCTAAATTTTTCAGTATCCAGTGGCTTAGTGAAAATATCTGCAATTTGTGAGTTAGTGCCAACATGGATCAACTCAAAGGTCTTCCTAGCTACTTCATCTCGAATAAAATGATGCCTGATTTCGATGTGTTTAGTTCGAGAATGAAGTACAGGATTCTTTGCAATGTTTATTGCACTAGTATTATCATAAAAGATGGAAGTGCAACCTAGCTCAACTGAGTAATCCAGAAGCTGGTGTTTTATCCATATAACCTGTGTGCCACAGCTCCCTGCTGCCACATACTCAGCTTCAGCAGTAGAAAGAGCCACAGAGTGTTGCTTCTTGGATCTCCAAGAAACTAAGCACCCTCCTAAAAATTCGCAGTGACCACTAGTACTTTTCCTGTCCAATTTACATCTTGCATAATCTGCATCTGTATATGCAATGAGATCTAAACTACATGATGCAGGATACCAAAGACCTAGATCATGGGTAGCAGATAAGTATCTAAAGATTCTTTTTACAGCTGCCAAATGCAATTCAGTAGGCCTAGCCTGGTATCTGGCACACATCCCTACACTAAATTGAATGTCAGGCCTGGATGCTGTTAAGTAGAGGAGTGAACCGATCATACCTCTATATAATTTAGCATCCACCTCTTTACCTTTTTCATCTGAATCCAGTGAGGAGTTGGTGCCCATGGGTGTTGAGATAGTCTTGAGGTTGGTCATTCCAAACCTTTTCAGCATCTCCAGAGTATACTTGGTTTGATTTATGAAACAACCATCCTCCATCTGTTTGACCTGCAGCCCAAGAAAATACTTTAGTTCGCCAACTAAACTCATTTCAAATTCATGAGACATAGATTCAGAAAATTATTTACACAATTTTGAATTGTTAGATCCGAAGATGATATCATCAACATATACCTGGACCACTATTAAATCCTTTCCGAGATTTTTGGTGAAGAGGGTTTGGTCAACCTTACCTCGAGTGTAGCCCTTGCTCAAGAGGAATTCAGAAAGTCTCTCATACCAGGCTCGGGGAGCCTGCTTCAATCCATAGAGGGCTTTATTCAACCTAAAAACCATGTTAGGCTGAACAGAGAAATTAAAACCTGGACATTGTTCAACATATACCTCTTCCTTCAATACCCCATTTAAGAATGCGCTTTTGACATCCATCTGCTGCAGCTGAATGTTCCTAGAGCATGCAAATGCAAGCAGAATTCTTATAGCTTCCATCCTAGCCACTGGGGCATAGGATTCATCAAAATCCACACCAAATTCCTGATTGTAGCCTTGAGCTACAAGTCTTGCTTTGTTTCTAGAAATAGCTCCATTCTCATCAACTTTATTCTTGAAAACCCATTTAGTGCCAATGACATGAGTGTTATCAGGTATGGGAACTAGTTCCCATACAATATTTTTCTCAAATTGATTTAATTCCTCACACATGACGGATACCCAAGAATCATGTTTTAAGGCTTCTTCCACAGATTTGGGTTCCACCTGAGATACCAATGCAGCTAAGTCCTATTCTTGGACAATTCTAAAATGAGACCTTGTCCTAGGTGGATCATGCATATTGCCTATGACATTTTCACTAGGGTGGTCTTTGTGAAATATTATCTCAACTGAGGGTTCACCTACCTCAGCTGCTCCTTCTTGTTGTGAGTTTTCTGGTTGAGCAGCTGGCTGCATCTCTTCTTCTTCAATTCTCTCCAAGAAATCTCCCTCATTAGATGACTCCCTGTCATCATTCATCACTTTGTTAGAGAAATCATTTTCATCAAACACTACATGCGATATTTCTTCAACAGTTTGATCATGTTTATTGAAAACTCTGTAAGCCCTTGAGGTTTCTGAATATCCGAGAAAAATTTCAGGAGAGCTTCTAGCTTCAAATTTGTCCAAACCATTCTTACCATTATTGTGAATAAAACATTTGGAGCCAAAAACTTTAAAGTAAGAAATGTTTGGCTGCTTACCCTTGAGAAGTTCATAAGGAGTTTTCCTATGAGTAGGTCTTACCAAGGCTCGGTTTAGAATGTAGCATGCAGTATTCGTAGCTTCAGCCCAAAATCTCCTTGGAAGTCCACTCTCAATCAGCATAGTCCTGGCCATTTCAATTATTGACCTGTTTCTTCTCTCAACAATTCCGTTCTGCTCCGGTGTCCTGGGAGAAGAGAATTTGTGAGTCACTCCCTCTCTTGAGAAAAATTCAGAAAATGAAGAGTTCTCAAACTCTCCTCCATGGTCAGACTGAATTGTAATGATATTATGTTCACCTTGCAGTTTGATTTTATTGAAAAGTTCTTCAAAGTGAACAAAGCATCATTTTTATTTGCTAAACAAAACAACCAAGAAAATCTAGTGAAGTCATCAACTATGACTAATCCATATCTCTTACTTGACAAACTTTGTATGCGAGTAGGACCAAAGAGATCCATGTGCAAGTGCTGCAGCAGTTTAGATGAAAGACTCTCAGTTCTCAACTTAAAAACTGCACGAGTCTGTTTACCTTGTGCACAAGCATCACATAGCTTGGACCCTAACTGAAATCTTATTCTGGGCAAACCTCTAACCAGGTTATGCTTAGATAGTTTATTCATTGTAGACAAACTAGCATGGCCTAGACGCCTATGCCAGTCAAAAGCAACCTGTTCAGAGTTAGCAGACATACACAAGTTAGTTTCAGGATTATCATCCAGGTCTACGATGTATACATTGTTTACACTATGACCTTTGAACATGACGTTATCAGAATTCAGCTCAAAAATAGTGCAGGAATTGTGGTCAAAGAGTACCTTGTGTCCTTTGTCGCAGAGTTGACTTATACTTACCAAGTTGTGCTGAAGTCCTTCTACAAGATACACATCTTCAATGGAGTTAGTAGAGGACTTACCAACTGTACCAATTCCAATTATTCTTCCTCTGTTATTTCCACCGAATTTGACCAAGCCCCAAAACTTCATTTTCAGTTTGCTAAATTTTGACCGGTCTCCTGTCATGTGCCTGCTACAGCCGCTGTCAAGATACCACTTGTTATGCTCGGCTACCAGGCTAACCTGCGAGAGTTCAGACAAGGTAATGTTGGACCCAATTCAAATTGGGTCCAAAGACAGTTTTCAATTTATCCAAATCACACTTAGGAACCCACATTTGTTTTACTGTTCTTTTCAGTGATTTCATGTGGATTGATTCTTCCTTCTTGGCATTTCTCAGTGGGTGTTGAATGAGCCTATTCCTATTAAAATTATGCTGTTTCCGAACAGATAAATTGTTGTTTGGCCTCTTAGAGGAAACACGTGTGTGTTGAGCATAATTCATGTAACCATTTTTATTCAAATGAAAATTGTACTGAAGGTGATGCATGTTTGCATGCTTTCCTTGATAACTAGCATGCTGAACTTTCTTAGCGAACCTGTTCACCTTTCTAGTGACATCAATAGGAATGGTCGTGTGAAAACCTTTGTTCCACAACTGTTGCACATGAGCAGTTCTAGTCTCAGGATTTCCTGACTTAGCTTGCTGACCAGTGGATTGACTGGATTTGTTGGTCGAAACCTTCAATGTAGAGACAGATTTGGAACTGGATGGTGTTTCCAGTTTTTCTTTGCCCTTGGCGGGGCAGAACGTGACAGTTTTAAATTCAAAGGGTTTTTTACTTGTGGGATAGTATCCTAATCCCTCCCTATTGAAGTTTACCCTCGACCCTAGAAGGGCATCCAGATTGTTTCTCCCCTTTGTAAATTTTTCTAGCATTTTTCCTTTGTCCTCAATCTCCTTCTGAAGTTCATTACATTGGTCCTGGAGTTCCTGATTAACTTTTCTAACCACCTCATATTTTTCTGCAATCAGTCTAAACTCCTTTTTACTCTCTTCAGTTTTACTCTTCAGCTCATTCATCCTAGCTAGATTTTCCTCTCTTTCCATTCTAAACTTCTCGATCTCACTTCTAGCCTGATCTAGCTCAATGGCCATCTCCTTGGTTTTCATGTTATCCGTAACAGCAATAGAGTGTTCCTCAGAAACAGAGTGAAACTTTCGTTTAAGCATTCTGTGCTCCTTGGTTAGAAAATTATATTTAGCTAACAGGTCGCCATAGGCGTCCTCCCAATCGTCCAAAGTAAAATTCTCAAATAAGTTCGTTACCTCTTCCTCATGGTTGGCCATGAGGCAAGTCTTCTCTTCACCTTCACTGGACGAGGTGGCTTCTGGATCCTCCTCCTCGTCGCTCCATGTGCACAGCATGGCTTTCTTCTTCTTGTGCACCATCTTCTTCTGGTATCCGGGAGCCTTAGCTTGCAGCTCTGGACATTCACTTTTCATGTGACCAGGTTTCTGACAATGGTAGCATGTAACTTTCTTAACAAACCGGTTCTTCTCAAGTTCTCATTCAGGAGACTTCCTTGCAGCATTAAATCTCTTTCTCCTGTAGAATTTCCCTTTAGTCCTCAAGAACTTTCTGAATTGCCTGGTGAGCATGGCCTGCTCGCACTTGTCCAGGTCTGAGAATCCGTCAGAGTCTTCGCTGCTACCACCACTGCTGCTGCTGCTGCTGCTCTTCTTAGTATGTCGTGAGACTTTCAGAGCAACATTCTTTCCCTTTCTGTCATGTCCATCATTCCCTTGTCTGAAGTTCATTTCGTGGGTCATGAGAGACCCAATCAGCTGGGTTACTGACATGGTGGATAAATCTCTAGATTCCTCTATGACGGTCACCTTAGTATCCCAGATGGGAGTTAGGGACCTAAGGATCTTCCTGACAGTGTCTTCTTGCTGAATCTCCTTTCCAAATCCTCTCAGACTATTGATGATCACAGACAATCTAGCATACATTTTTGTGATCGACTCCTCTGGCTTCATCTTAAACAACTCATACTGAGTTGTAAGCATATTGATCTTGGTAGCTTTCACTTGAGATGTGCCCTCATAAATTAACTGTAATTCATCCCACATTTTCTTTGCAGTCTTGCACGCTGAAATCCTCAAGTACTCTTCCGGGTGGACGGCGCACTGTATGATGCTAAGAGCTGTCCAATTCAGTGCGGAAAGATTAACATGTTCCTCTGTCCACATGTCTTCGTTCGGTGGAAGTTGGTACGGACCATCTGTAATTACTCTCCAGAGCTTGTGGCTTTGGGCCCTGATAAAGACTTCCATCCTGTTCTTCCAAAAGAAATAGTTATTACCATCGAAGAAAGGGGGACGGGTGATTGACTGCCCTTCAACAATGTAGCTGCGAGGACCAGCGGATCCGTTTCCCTGGCTGTTGGACCACATATTGGGAAATACCTGCTCTGATACCATGTGATACAAGTAATATAAAGTGATCTAAAAGGGGAGGGGATGAATAGATCACTGTTTTCAACCGATTAAAAAATTACTGAAGAATGATTCACTTAAAACAAGCAATCTCAGAGTTGAACCCACAAAAACGTAGTGCGGACAATAGCTCGAGTGGATAGAAGTCACACCACAAAATCACCACAGACAATCACACGAGTACCCAGAGGTTTTTAAGGTGGTTCGATCAGACCTCCAGTCTGCCTACGTCCACCCCTCACTTCAAATCAAAGTGAGGCTTCCACTAGCACCTGCTAGCAAAGCAGACTCAGTCTGCGACAACGGCTGATTCACAGCTTCACCAGGGGAACACCCTCCCCTCTTCCTCCACACCCGGAGGGAATCCTAAGGATGCCAAGTCCCTAGAAACCAGGAAACAAGTTCCTCTTCCTCCAACCGGAGGGAACACTAGTGATCTGCAGTCACTAGAACCAGAGACCAAGGTCTCTCTTCCTCTGAATCCCAGAGGGAACACCTCTTCTATGAGAGGGAACAATACTGCAACCTCTGTTGCAAGTAAACCAGAGAGAACACGTCTCTCTCTTCCCCTGAACACCAAGAGGTAACACAGAGAACTTTCAATCAAGAAGGAAAAATATATAAAAATGAAAACAAGAAAGAAGGAATCCAAATTTCAGAAACTGGAAACAATGTAGCTCAAACTGAGCAGCAGACTTCGGATTTGATCCATAAGTCAATACCCATCTTCTGATCGCTCTTCTGCTCTCTCTTCTCTCTCAACTGGAACACTCTAGTTTCTCAGGGAGGCTCTTTCTCTTCTGCTCTCACTCAAATTTCTTTATTGTAACCTCGGAGCTCCTCAATTTTCGTAGATGGTGAGGCAGTGCTTTTATAAGCGATCAGGAGGGTGCATGCGAGGCGTGTGCTTCCCGCGCTCGATCCAGAACCTTCTTGCCACGTGCCCTTATAGCATTGGTTCCTTTAGTATTAGATCACGTGCAGCCCAGACACCGGGGAATATTCTTCCTCGGACCACCTTCTTCCTTTTTGTTTTTCTTCTTGTCCTGCAAAGAAATTAAAACCATTAAAACTCAGGGCCACAAAAACTAAAACTGCATGAGGTATGTGATAGCAATACGAGATGCACTATACTAAGAACGACACGAGATACACAAGATGACTACAGCACGAAATAAAGAGAGAATGACACGAGGTCAGATGAGAACAGCACGAGGTGAGAAGGAGATAACACGGAGTGAAACGATAGAAACACACGATCAGAGGAACCTTGGATGAAGATAGAAAGAAGCAACACGAAGACATAAAAACAACACTAAGACACAAACATAGAAATAACATGAAGACTCAAACACAAAAATAACACGAAGACACAAGCACAAAACATAACACGGAGACACAAGCACAAAAGATAACACGAAGACACAAACACAGAAACAACACGAAGACATTAAAAAAATGACTCGAATACAAAGTTGCTCGAACTTACGAACGACTCGAAGACGAGGATGACATGGGATGAAAACAACTCGAAGACGAAAATAGAAACCGACACGAAGTGTGGTCACAAAGCAAAAAGGACACGGGGTTTAGGAAAAACAACACGAAGACAGAAGACGGGAACGGCTACAACGACACGTGATAAAACAGTGAAAGCAGGAAAACGACTCGAGTAACTACAGTAAATGACACGAAAACACAAGAGCAAAAATAAAAAGGATGACTCGAGATGAGCAACTAAATATTGAAGAAACGACACGAGGTTCACAGGAAAATGACTCGAAGTTCATCAGAACAAATCGAGCTGCTTCAGTAAACAGCACGAAGACAATCAACAAACATAGTTGGAACAACACGACGTACAAAAGGACAACACGAAGTGTAGTAAACACAAACAACACGAAGTATGAAAGGAACAGTACGGACATGAAAGGTACTACCTCATAGCAGTTTTCCTGTTAATCATGGAAATTTCAAATGCATAACATTACGCAAGATATCTGATTAAAATGACAATATTTAACATAGTGATGCTCATCATCAAAATACTAGGGAAGTCACGAAAACCCAACATTCATTCCACCGTAAACCCCCTTTTCTATCTCTCTTCCTCTCTTCTCAAATTACACTCACACACTTTATTTTATTATTATTCTTCTTCTATTCTTCTATCTCTCTCTTCTATATTTCTTCACACATCCTGATGAGGGCATCTCACGACATTCCCTCTAGCTTTGGTCGTCTACACACTCTTGATATGGATTGATCATGGTCTCCACTTGTTATCTTCATTTTCCCAAGTTTATTTTATGTATTTTCCTTTTTATTGAGTCCTATCTTATGTATTTTCCTTTATTGAGTCATGTGGTTCTAGTCCATTTCCCTTATTTTGCTTAATTGGGCCTTATTTCCTTAGTTATGGGCCCATAGGATTGAGTCTAGGTTATGCTTGGTCTTTTGTCCTATTGTCAGGGACATTTTGGTCATGTAAAGAGTGGTTGCCTATATATGGGCCCCATCTCTCCACTTGTACTAACTTTTGATGAATATTGAAGAAAACCCTTTCAAACTCTCTCAATACCTCTCTCTCTCTCATTATCTCTCCATTCTCTCTCCTCCTCTCTCTAAATTTCGAAATTCACTCTCTCTCCTCCCCCTCTCAACCACTTCCAACCCCCACCTACCTCCATTAACTCCCCACAACTTCCCACAACCCCTCTTTAATCCTCACCTAGTCCCAAGGAAGTTCCACCACTCAAAACCCCACCCTCCAACCACCACCTACCCCTTTCACTTCCCTAAGCATATCTCCACCTTCCCAAGGATGAATTAACTCATTCCAAAGCCCAAATTCGAATCTCCCCTTCCCTCCTTGCTCCCTAGGTCGCACCCCTCCTCTCCCCTCAAGCCAAGTTCACCCCCTCCTCTCTTCTCCACTCCAGCTTTGTGTGCAGGCCGACCTGTACTTTAGCACTCTGTTGCAGTGACGTCCACGACTGCATCTTGGTTCTGCTGGTGGCGTGGCCTAACTTTCTGGAAAGGCCTCCCTCTGCTCTTCGCAGGCGAGGTGGAATCACTCCATTCCGAGTTCGTGGCCGTCCGTGAAGGCTGTTCTTCCCCGACTGCGCAGAACCTCTCAGACCAGGAGCCAGAGCGGCAGAGAAGACTCTCCCACGACGAGCTTTGAAGGAACCAGTCTTCAGGGTCTTCAACAAAGTTCTTCCTCCCCCTGTCAGCATCCAGGAACAGAAGGCGGAATCCCGTTCGGCATCCGACAACCAGAGATACCAATTTTCTACCACAACCACACCGGTCTGCCTCCTCACAGTCTGCCCCGACCACCATCCACTTCTCTAGACACCCAGCTCATCTCCGACATCAGAAGACTTCCCCGTTTGTTTTACTGCAAAGTAGACTCGTATACGATTCCAAAGAGTCCAGCGGTGCCAGATTTGGAGCTCAGGAGCGACCGTGCCCGCTTCTTCAACCTGCCATTTCAGACTGAGCTCGGCCAGAGACCATAGCTGCATCCATCTTCAAGTCACCGGAGCAGTCAGCCCCCAGATCAGAACGTCGTCCAAAAATTCAAGCCGCACCCCTCTCCGGTTAGCAATCTTTTGGCGCAAGTCTCATGAGTTTCTGAGCTCGGTGGATTTATTGGTTGCATCAACATCGACTCCCTATCCAGAATTACAGAAGCTAGACAGAATCGGCGAAGCTCGAAAACTCGGTTTCCTTTGCATCTCTCCCCACCCCGCTTGGCCGGCTGAAGGCCCCTCCCTGCGTGGAGGTAGTTTTGAATGTATTAAGCATAACCCCCACCCCAAGATCACCCCTCCTGCGTGAGGAGTAGTGCTGTACCGTTTACAATTTCAGGTCAAGCTACATCGCCGCGGCGATCGGGTGCATACCCTCGCCTCCCGGCGCGCCCTCGTCTCCGATCGGGATCGGTGTCTTCACACCGATCAGGTGAGCTTCTGATACTATCCTTAGTAGCCTTATTCCTGCTAGTTTAGTATTGCTTTGATTGCTCGTCGGCGGTGAGAAGAGGGCTCGAACTTGCATGCTAGTTTGTTAGTGTCCACCGTGGACCGTGAGTGAGTGCCACCAAGCCCCCCGCCTTGCGGGCCAGCCGCCCACAAAGTTTGGTATCCTAGACTCATTTGGGGTCAGCCCTAGCATTGTAAGTCCATTAGAACAATTGGGTCCCGCCCCGGACCTTCATCATTATCTCTCGGACCCACCGGGTGAACGTGTGAATCGAGTGAGCAAAAATCGTCATTGTGAGAATCATTGAGCGCTTGTATGCTTGCGGGTCTATGTCCTAGGGTTATCTCATCATATTTAGCCGTCTTTGGGCTGTGCCACATCAAGTGGTATCAGAGCGGTCATAGGCTTGTCCTTACAAGTCTAGTCTTGGGTCTCACTAAGTCTTTCTTAGGTGCATTCGCACACCCTTGCATAGCCCACCCAACCTTGCATGACCACCCGTAGTGGAACTCATTATCAAGGCAATCCATCTTCTTTTAATAACACCATGAATCCCAATCCCCAAGGAAATCCCCCTCACAATGAGCATGAGCTTCCCGACCAAATGAGGTTTCTTGTGGACTACATGACCGAAATTATGGGAAGGCTTGACGGTATTACGGCCCGGCTTGAACAACTTGAGGAAAATAGACCTATTCCAAGGGAAGGAGATAGGAGAGATCCCCCTCCACATGTGGAGCCAGCCATAGGAGGACTCAACCTTGACCCCCCTCCCGAACCGGAAAGGGACCCACCCCCTATAAGGAATGAGAGGCCTCCCCGGGACAACCCGGATGACCAACTAATGAGACTTGTGAAAGTCGATGCTCCCACTTTTGATGGATCTCATCATCCGAGCATCTACTTAGATTGGGAGGCAGCCATGGATCAATATTTTGATTGGTACCCAATGACCGAGGATAGGAAAGTCTGACTTGCAAAGATGCAATTAACCAAACTTGCCAAGACTCATCGGATGAATGTTGAAGCCTTAAGGATAGTTAGGAGGGAAGTTCCAATCACCACATGGGGGGCCATGAAAGACCAACTCAAACTCAAATATGTCCCACCCTCCTACCATCAAAACCTCCTAGATGAATGGCAAGCCTTAACTCAAGAAGGAAAGACCGTTATGGAATACATTGAAAAGTTTGACTACTACCTCCTCAAATGTGGAGTCCAAGAGGACCCCTCCGTCACACTCTCCCGCTTTAGGAATGGGCTTCAATTCCATATCAAAAAGGAACTATTCATGCGTCAAGTAACAACTTTAGAGCAAGCCTACCAAGTAGCTCGGGATGCCGAGAAATTCTCTCGGTACACGCGAATGGTTCCCCCTCGGGGAATGGACCCTAGAGCCATGGCACCTCGGGCCAACCCTCCACCACCCCAAAGAGGTCTCCTTCCTACACCCATGGGAACTCCTCCCACACGGGTCACCCCTCCTAATGCCAATCCACCATTCCGCCCCGCAATTGGGCCCCTAAACACAACTCCCAATAGGCCCAATTCGACACCCACTCTCCCTCACACTAAGGTGACCCCAAACCATCAAAGTGGGCAGCAATGCTTTAGGTGTTATGGGTATGGACACTTTGCCAATCAATGCCCCACCAAGGGAGCATCAAACTTACTCATAGAGGAGACCAACCCCCAACCCCAAGCTGAATTTGAAGGAGAGATTGAGGTATATGAACCCTCTCTTGAATGGGAGGAGGAGTATGAGAACCACTACATGGAGAGCAACCAAGAACAACCTCCTCCACCCACCGACTCCCACCTAGGAGTGGTTAGATGCACCCTCACCCAAAACCAAGAGCATGATTGGAGAAGAAACACCATATTCCATACCTACATAAGGATGGGGAGCCATGTTAGGAAGGTCATCTTGGATAATGGAAGTAGTGTGAATGTGGTGTCACCCGACACCGTCAAACTTTTGGGCCTTACCACCTCCCCACATCCCCACCCATATAGGGTAGCATGGATTGATACCACCTCCATACCCGTTAGTGCATGTTGCCTTGTCCCAATTACATTCCAATCCTATCAAGGCCAAGTGTGGTGTGATATCCTTCCAATGGAAGTTGGGAGTATCCTTTTAGGACGGCCTTGGATCTACGATGTAAATGCCACCTTCTTAGGAAGAACCAATGCTTGCATCTTCATTCATGAGGGGAAGAAGATCCAACTCAACCCATCTCCACCCCGCACTCTACCTAAGAAGGCCTCTCCCTCCCTTGAGGGACCCACTACCCTTCCCCCCATCCCAACACCAACAAACCCCACCCCATCAAGTCCTAGTCCTAGTAACATCAAAGAGCCTCCTAGGAGCCTACACCTTGTCACTAGGAAAGAGTTTGAGGAAGAAGTCAACCAAGGGGATCAAGTATGTGCCATTGTCATTTGTCTAGGGGAATCCACCCCAACCGATCCACACCCCCTAGAAATTCATCAAATCCTTAAGGACTTCCATGATGTATTTCCCGAGGAGCTTCCGGACAAACTACCACCTATGAGAGATGTGCAACATGCCATCGACCTCGTGCCCGGGGCTACCTTGCCCAACCTCCCACACTACCGACTCAACCCCACCGAGCATGCCGAGCTTCGGAGGCAGATTGAAGAACTCATCAAGAAGGGCTTCCTCCGAATTAGCAAAAGCCCTTGTGCCGTCCCGGCTCTTCTTACACCCAAAAAGGATGGGACTTGGCGCATGTGTGTAGATAGCCGAGCCGTCAACAAGATAACGGTCAAATATAGGTTCCCCATCTCTCGGCTTGATGACATGCTAGACATGCTAGCGGGAGCCACCATCTTCTCCAAAATTGATCTCAAAAGTGGCTACCACCAAGTCCGCATTAGGCCCGGGGACGAGTGGAAAACCGCCTTTAAAACTAAGGACGGTCTCTATGAATGGCTTGTTATGCCTTTCGGCCTTTCTAATGCACCAAGTACCTTCATGCGTCTCATGACCGAGGTCCTCCGGCCCTTCATTGGCATCTTTCTAGTTGTCTACTTTGATGACATCCTCATATATAGCCAATCCAAGGAAGCCCACCTCGATCACCTCAAACAAGTGTGCACCATCCTTAGGAAAGAGAGTCTCTTTGCCAATCCCGGGAAGTGTCATTTCTTGACCAATCAACTAGCCTTCCTAGGATTTATTGTCTCATCCCAAGGAGCATCCATGGACCCCGAAAAGGTCCAAGCTATTCTTGAGTGGCCCGAGCCCAAAACCATTTATGACGCCCGAGGCTTCCATGGGCTAGCCACCTTCTATAGGAGATTCATCTGGGGGTTTAGCACTATCACCACTCCTATCACGGATTGCCTCAAGAAAGGCACATTTGTTTGGACTAGGGCAGCCTCCAAAGCCTTCCTAGAGCTTAAAGAGAAAATGACCCAAGCCCCGGTCCTTTGCCTACCCGACTTTTCAAAGGTCTTTGAGGTCACATGTGATGCTTCCGGGGTAGGGATTGGAGGTATCCTTAGCCAAGAGGGTCACCCGGTAGCCTACTTTAGTGAAAAACTTTGTGAGGCTAGGACGAGATACTCCACATATGACAAAGAGCTTTATGCCGTGGTTCAATCCCTCCGGCATTGGAGGCACTATCTCCTACCCAAAGAATTTGTGATCTTCTCGGACCATGAGGCTTTGAAATATCTCAACACTCAACAAAAGCTCAATGCCCGCCATGCCCGATGGGTAGAATACATTCAAGCCTACACCTTTGTCCTCAAGTATAAGATGGGTAGTGAGAACCGCGCCGCCGATGCACTAAGTAGGCGGGTAGCCTTACTCTCCACCGTCCAAGTGGAGGTAACCGGATTTGAGAGAATCAAAGGGGAATACCCACATTGCCCCGACTTTGGGACTCACTACAACACCCTTTCCACCCAGCCATTCAAGGAGTATAAGGGGTTCATACTTCAAGATGGATATCTGTTCAAAGGGGATAGGCTTTGCATACCTAGGACTTCACTTAGGGACTTCCTAGTTTGGGAGTTACATAGTGGTGGCCTAGCTGGTCACTTTGGGGTCCACAAAACCATAGAGTTGGTTGAGAGGCAATTCCACTGGCCCAGTCTCAAGAAGGATGCGGCCCACATTGTGGGACAATGCCGCATATGTGCATCCGCCAAGCAAGTAAGACAAAACACCGGGCTTTACACACCTCTACCCATACCCGACCAACCGTGGGAGGATTTGAGCATGGATTTCATTCTTGGCCTACCAAAGACCTTGCGCAAACATGATTCCATCTTTGTAGTGGTTGACAGGTTCTCAAAGATGGCCCACTTTATCCCCTGCTCCAAGACCTCTGATGCCTCTAGGATCGCCCGGTTATTCTTTGATGAGGTAGTCCGACTCCATGGGTTACCTAAGACTATTGTGTCCGATAGAGATGTGAAGTTCACTAGTTATTTTTGGAAGACTCTATGGCACTTGATGGGGACCCTCCTCAAATTCTCCACTGCCTATCATCCTCAAACCGATGGCCAAACTGAGGTCGTCAACCGAAGCCTTGGGAACTTGCTCCGATGCCTTGTAGGGGATCACCCTGGGAATTGGGATCTCCTCTTATCTCAAGCTGAGTTTGCCTACAATGATTCTGTCAATAGGTCCATAGGCAAGAGTCCATTTGAGGTAGTACATGGTTTTAGGCCTAGAAAGCCCTCGGATCTCATTCCCCTTCCCCCTCATGCTAGAGTGTCAGTCTCAGCTGAGTCCTTTGCACAGCATATCAAAGAGTTGCATGATGACATCCGCAAGCATATAGGTAAAAGCAATGAGGCTTACAAAAGACGGGCCGATGCTCACCGGCGCCACTGTGAATTCCAAGTGGGGGACCCGGTGATGGTGAGGACGGAGCGGCTCCTTCCCGGGCCTGCCTCCAAGTTGAGGGCACGAGGGTCGGGACCCTTTCGAGTTCTACGACGACTTGGCAGCAATGCTTATGAGCTTGACCTACCAGAGAGCTATGGGGTACACCCTACCTTCAACATGGCGGACCTGGTACCCTACAAAGGCCCCGCGGTGGAACCCAGTGAGGAGCTTGAGCCTTTACCCCCCCTTACGAGAGACACCCCCGGAGGGACTCCACTTTCTAGCTTAAGGGACCGACAAGAGCAGGTAGAGGCAATACTGGATAAGCAGAGTATCATTACAAGGCACAAGGTGTATCAGCGCTATCTGGTTAGGTGGAAGAACCGTCCCCCGATCGAGGATGCATGGGTGAGTCGGGAGGATTTGATGCGCCTGGACCCCGACATGATGGAGCAGTACGACAGTCAGGCAGACCCATACTCGACAGGGTCGAGTTCTCCCCACCCCGGGGGATTTGATGAGGGCATCTCACGACATTCCCTCTAGCTTTGGTCGTCTACACACTCTTGATATGGATTGATCATGGTCTCCACTTGTTATCTTCATTTTCCCAAGTTTATTTTATGTATTTTCCTTTTTATTGAGTCCTATCTTATGTATTTTCCTTTATTGAGTCATGTGGTTCTAGTCCATTTCCCTTATTTTGCTTAATTGGGCCTTATTTCCTTAGTTATGGGCCCATAGGATTGAGTCTAGGTTATGCTTGGTCTTTTGTCCTATTGTCAGGGACATTTTGGTCATGTAAAGAGTGGTTGCCTATATATAGGCCCCATCTCTCCACTTGTGCTAACTTTTGATGAATATTGAAGAAAACCCTTTCAAACTCTCTCAATATCTCTCTCTCTCTCATTATCTCTCCATTCTCTCTCCTCCTCTCTCTAAATTTCGAAATTCACTCTCTCTCCTCCCCCTCTCAACCACTTCCAACCCCCACCTACCTCCATTAACTCCCCACAACTTCCCACAACCCCTCTTTAATCCTCACCTAGTCCCAAGGAAGTTCCACCACTCAAAACCCCACCCTCCAACCACCACCTACCCCTTTCACTTCCCTAAGCATATCTCCACCTTCCCAAGGATGAATTAACTCATTCCAAAGCCCAAATTCGAATCTCCCCTTCTCTCCTTGCTCCCTAGGTCGCACCCCTCCTCTCCCCTCAAGCCAAGTTCACCCCCTCCTCTCTTCTCCACTCCAGCTTTGTGTGCAGGCCGACCTGTAGTTTAGCACTCTGTTGCAGTGACGTCCACGACTGCATCCTGGTTCTGCTGGTGGCGTGGCCTAACTTTCTGGAAAGGCCTCCCTCTGCTCTTCGCAGGCGAGGTAGAATCACTCCATTCCGAGTTCGTGGCCGTCCGTGAAGGCTGTTCTTCCCCGACTGCGCAGAACCTCTCAGACCAGGAGCCAGAGCGGCAGAGAAGACTCTCCCACGACGAGCCTTGAAGGAACCAGTCTTCAGGGTCTTCAACAAAGTTCTTCCTCCCCCTGTCAGCATCCAGGAACAGAAGGCGGAATCCCGTTCGGCATCCGACAACCAGAGATACCAATTTTATACCACAACCACGCCGGTCTGCCTCCTCACAGTCTGCCCCGACCACCATCCACTTCCCTAGACACCCAGATCATCTCCGACATCAGAAGACTTCCCCGTTTGTTTTACTGCAAAGTAGACTCATATACGATTCTAACGAGTCCAGCGGTGCCAGATTTGGAGCTCAGGAGCGACCGTGCCCGCTTCTGTAACCTGCCATTTCAGACTGAGCTCGGCCAGAGACCATAGCTGCATCCATCTTCAAGTCGCCGGAGCAGTCAACCCCCAGATCAGAACGTCGTCCAAAAATTCAAGCCGCACCCCTCTCCGGTTAGCAATCTTTTGGCGCAAGTCTCATGAGTTTCTGAGCTCGGTGGATTTATTGGCTGCATCAACATCGACTCCCTATCCAGAATTACAGAAGCTAGACAGAATCGGCGAAGCTCGAAAACTCGATTTCCTTTGCATCTCTCCCCACCCCGCTTGGCCGGCTGAAGGCCCCTCCCTGCGTGGAGGTAGTTATGAATGTATTAAGCATAACCCCCACCCCAAGATCACCCCTCCTGCGTGAGGAGTAGTGCTGTACCGTTTGCAATTTCAGGTCAAGCTACATCGCCGCGGCGATCGGGTGCATACCCTCGCCTCCCGGCGCGCCCTCGTCTCCGATCGGGATCAGTGTCTTCACACCGATCAGGTGAGCTTCTGATACTATCCTTAGTAGCCTTATTCCTGCTAGTTTAGTATTGCTTTGATTGCTCGTCGGCGGTGAGAAGAGGGCTCGAACTTGCATGCTAGTTTGTTAGTGTCCACCGCGGACCGTGAGTGAGTGCCACCAAGCCCCCCGCCTTGCGGGCCAGCCGCCCACAAAGTTTGGTATCCTAGACTCATTTGGGGTCAGCCCTAGCATTGTAAGTCCATTAGAACAATTGGGTCCCGCCCCGGACCTTCATCATTATCTCTCGGACCCACCGGGTGAACGTGTGAATCGGGTGAGCAAAAATCGTCATTGTGAGAATCATTGAGCGCTTGTATGCTTGCGGGTCTATGTCCTAGGGTTATCTCATCATATTTAGTGGTCTTTGGGCTGTGCCACATCACATCCCCTTGGCGGATCTTCTTCCTTTGATCCTCTCGGCGGCGTCTGCTTTCACGGCGGGGTGAAATTCCAAGACTCGGCACGGCAAGGAGACGGCGGCACTCTTCATCCTCTTGGCTCCAATTTCTTCTTTCACTCTTCTGTTTTCAGTCAAGTTGTAATTTTAATTTTCATATACATTGTACTTTTCACCTTTTATAGCAATAAAGTTCAGATTTTGTGCAATTGTGTCTTCTTAGTTTTCTCCCTCTCTTTCTAATTTCTATCCTTAACCCTCTCATATTATTTACTTAGCTTGTTTTCATTCAATTTTCTTTTTCATTAGTTTAATCTCACTCAAAAATTCGGATCTTCTCAAATATAAGAATTCTCCTCCATATTATTTTGAAAATATTTCTTCTCCGTGGTATCGACCCGTATTCATCACTTTGCTTAAATTTTAATATTTTTAAGTGAGTGAGTTCGATTAATTTTTAAATTGTGGCACGAATTTTTCAACGACCTGTTTGTGACTATCAATTTTTGGCGTCATTGCCAAGGAGGAAATAATTTTTAATGGTTGAAAATTCTTGTGTTTGATTTATATATAATTTTACTATTTTTTCTATTTTTATTTTGTAAGAAAAATAAAAAAAATCAGAAAATTCACAAAAATTCGAACCTGTAAATTCTCAGAAAAAAAATTGTCACAGAAGGTGTGATTGAAGTCTGAAACTATAGCAGAAAGTAGAAATTCAGAAATTCCAGGAAATTTAAACGTCGCTAAAGGTCAGTAAAACGTAGGAAAATGTTCCATTCTGAAAAATTCTAAAAAATTCCAAAAAATCTAAAAAAATAAAAAAAATAAAAAACATGATTTTAGGTCTTAATTTGCAGTAATTTTTTATATTATTTGATATTTTTAATTGTTAGTTATCTTTTATCCATATCTATTTTCTTTTGAACAAAAAAAAGAAAAAATCTAAAAAAAAATTCTCTGAAAAAAATCAGAAAACAGAAAAAAATCCCATCATGTCATCATGCTTTCATCCTAGTTGAATTAGCTTCATGTATTTTGCATTTTAGGTGATTTCTTATTTACTTGCATCATTTTTTTTAAAAAATTCTTTCTTTTCTCTTTTCTTTTCCCTTCTCAAGGGCAAGTTAGGATTCTTTACACTCTTCTTGGAATTGGAAAGACCCTCCATTGAGCATTCCGTCTCTTTGGATTGAAAATTCCTTTTCTAAGACCTCCATAAGTTCTTGCACCCGTGGATTCCCTCACGGACGCCGGGCTGATTGTACCAAGAAGTACCTTGAAGGTAAATTACCCTTAGAAGGTTTTACAAAAAAAAGAGAGTGTTGGAATTTATTCCTATTTTAGAAAATTGATGTCTAAGGATAGTGGTTTAGTGGCAAACGCCCAAGTGAGATTGCGGTTATTTAATTAGGACCCTACGAAAGTAGGGGGAGTCTCCCACAACTCCACCTCTTACCTGGCCAGTTGACCAATTTAGTAGTGAGTACCAATTCTTCTTTTCAAAAGAGAGAGAGAGAGAGAGAAGATATTATCATTTTGCATTCATATAGTGTTTTGATTCAATGCATTATTTCCCAACTCATTTGCATAAAAAAAATTTGAAAAAAAAAAGGAAAAAACCATCATTTTGTATAGATAATTCATATAGTTAGTGTTGCATTTGCATTATTTTGAAAAAAAATAAACAAATTTAAAAAAAATAACTATCTTTCTTTGGACCCTTTTGCATTGCATGCAAGGTAGGAGATCCCTACATCCACATTTGTTAGGGCCCATTAGTGAGATATAGAGGTTAGTGCATTCTAGAAATCATCCACAACCTAACCTCATGGAGAACCAAAATCAAGTGAAACAAGTTGTTCCTAAGCAGATGAAGGACTACCTCATGCTTAATCAATACCAACCGTCCTTCTATGTCCAAGCACCTCAGAATCAGGCAGTTCAATATGAAATCAAATCAAGTACCATCCAAATGTTGCCATCTTTCTATGACAATACGAATGAAGATCCATATAAACATCTTGATGAATTTCTCTAGATTTGTTCAACTGTCAAAATCTGAAACTTTTCTGATGATGTTCTCAAGTTGACTCTCTTTCCTTTTTCCCTCAAGACAAGGCTAAATATTGGTTAAGTGTCTTGGGTAGATCCATAGATATATGGGCTAAAATGCAAAAGGAATTTTTAAAAAAATTCTATTACATAGGATGAACCAATACTATGAGGAGAGCTATAACTAGATTCACACAAAACCCTGGAGAATAAATCCATGAGGCATGGGATAGATTGAAGGATCTGCTAAGAAAATGCCCCCACCATGGATTATCAAGATGACAAATTGTCCAGGCATTCTATGAGGGATTGATATAAAATCATAGACATATGGTGGATGCTTCATGTGGGGGAGCATTTATGAGTAAGAGCGAGGACAAGGCCTATGATTTATTTGAGATGCTTAGTGAAAATTCCATTAGTCATGTCTCACTCTCATCTTATGAACGAATGATTGGGCCATCTAAGAGGTCAGGGTTATATGAAGTTAAGACCCAAGGAGAATTTGAGAACAAGGTGGATATTAATGCCATAA
Organism: Amorphophallus konjac; assembly: GCA_022559845.1. Classification (NCBI taxonomy): domain Eukaryota; kingdom Viridiplantae; phylum Streptophyta; class Magnoliopsida; order Alismatales; family Araceae; genus Amorphophallus; species Amorphophallus konjac. The sequence continues at coordinate 341,587,671 of CM040118.1, read as the reverse complement.
CTCAAAAATTGAATAAAGTGGATTTGTTGGCTCAGAAGATGGAAAATGTTGATTTTATAGCTCAGAAGTTAGATCAACTGGTATCTAGGCAGGAACCTTCTTTCTCTTCTACTCCTCAACCTCAACTGTTCTTAGCTCATAATCATGAAGAAATCTGTGCTCTTTGTTCTAGCCCTAATCATGCTGTCACTGATTACCCTACGGCAGTCCAGCTTCCCCCGTTCATCCAAGAACAAATCTTTACTGCTCAGGGTGTGTCCAAACCTGCTTATGATCCTTATTCCAACACTTATAATCCAGGTTGGAGAAACCACCCCAACTTTTCTTGGAAACCTCAGCAAGCTCTAACTATGCAAGTGAATCCCTCAACCCAAGCCGTTCAAAAATAACCCTCTCAAGTGCCAAGTCAGTCTCACCAACATTTTCAATCTCCTTTTCAACAAGCTCAGCATCAATACCCTCAACCTCCATTCCATCAAGCTCAGGCCCCGTATCATCAAAATCAATTTTCTCCGGGCCCATATAATCAATATCCTTCCAATCGTTTTCATCAACCCCAATATCAGCCACCTCCTACTCAAGCCAATTTTGATGAGAAATTCGAGCAACTCTAACAACTTATCCTTACTCAGCATCAATCTATTTCTAAGTTGGAGAACGAAATAGGGCAATTTGCAGCAAATAACATGAGGAGAGAGGTAGGCTAGCTTCCTAGCCAACAAGTGGCTAATCCCAGGAACCAACCCCCAAGTTTCCCTTAGAGAGCTCCTCCTATTCTTCCTCAACCTAACCAACCTCAGCCTCCCCCTCCTGTAGGCCCTCAATTAGAGAATGCCAAGGCCATATCTACCCCTAGGAGTGGAAAGATTCTAGATGACCCTTATCAGGCTAAGGATGTTGGTAGCAGTTCGGGCCCAGAAGCCCACGAGGAGAGTGAAAGTGAAGATGAGGAACCAGTGATTGTGCAAGAGAAGAAGAAGCCGGAGGGGGGAGAGAAGAATCTAGATAAAGGAAAATCAAAGGTTGATGAAGAAGGACCTCAGGAGTATGTTCCTAAGATCCCTTTTCCCGATGCTTTAAAGTCAAAAGCTCAAGAGAAAAAGTCAGTTCAATAGGAGGAATTAGTGGAATTGTTCAAACAAGTGAATATTAATATTTCACTTTTGGATGCGATCAAGCATGTCCCGGCATATGTAAAGTTTCTGAAAGAGCTATGTACTCCGAAGAGGGAACCTAAGGCGATAACTCAAAAATCCGCCTATCTGAAGATGTAAGTGCTATTGTCATGAATCATTTACCAAAGAAGTTGAAGGACCCCGAGGCTCCTCTAATTTCATGTGATATAGGTGGTGTTATGTTTGATAAAGCACTGCTAGACTTAGGTGCTAGCGTGAATCTTTTGCCCACCTTTATATATGAGCAATTTGATCTGGGGGAGTTGAAGCCCACATCTATAATCCTTCAACTGGCAGATCGATCTGTGAAAACTCTGAGGGGTTTACTAAGAGATGTTATTGTGAAGGTACATGAGTGCTACTTCTTGGTGGATTTTCTCATTTTGGATATGGCATCGTCCCAAGAATTAAAGCATACTCCAACTATTTTGGGACGACTGTTTCTAGCTACGGCAAAGGCCAACATAAACTGTGCCATGGGAATGATGGATACATGATTCGGAGGTGAGAAGGTTTCTTTGAATGTGTTTAGAGCATCCTAATATTCAGAACAAGATGAGGAATGTAATGTTATAGATATTTTTGAAGAATTGATCAATGAAAATCTAGATGAAGTAAAGGATACCTTAGAAGAGGGTAGCATGCTGCAGGATTCCCTATTCTCTTTCACACCCTACTCTAAGATAGAGCCACTCCCTCCATTGTAAGCTGAACCCATTCTTCCATCTTTGGATCAACCGCCCGTTCTTGAATTAAAACCTCTGCCAGATTCTTTGAAATATGCTTATCTAGGTCCCGACCACACTCTGCCCATAATCATTGCTTCCAATCTCACTTCTACTTAGGAATCTCAACTTTTAGATGTCCTTCAGGAGCACAAGGGGGCGATAGGCTGGTAAGTGGCAGATTTGAAGGGTATTGGTCCAGATGTTTGCATGCATTATATTTATCTAGAGTACAATGCCAAACCGAGCAGAGAGATGCAGTGCCGGCTGAATCCAAACATGAAGGAGGTAGTCAAGAAAGAGGTGGTAAAGTGGCTGGATGCTGGGATTATATATCCCATTTCGGATAGCAAGTGGGTCAGCCCCACGCAAGTTGTTCCGAAGAAGTCAGGGCTGACGGTTGTTAAAAATGAGAAAGGAGAAGAAGTACCCATGAGATTACAAACGGGGTGGAGAGTTTGTATTAACTATAGAAAATTGAATTTGATGACAAAGAAAGATCATTTCCCACTCCCGTTTGTGGATCAAATTTTGGAAAAGCTGGCTGGACAGAAGTATTTTTACTTTTTGGATGGTTATTCTGGGTATAACCAAGTTGTTATTTACCCAGAGGATCAAGAGAAAACAACATTCACGTGTCCCTGTGGCACATTTTCCTTTAGGATAATGCTATTTGGGCTGTGTAATGCCCCAGCCACCTTTCAGCGATGCATGATGTCAATATTTTCTGAAATGGTTGGTGAATTTCTGGAAGTATTTCTGGATGATTTTTCTGTGTTTGGTACTTCCTTTGAGAATTGTTTAGAAAATCTAACTCAGGTGCTAAAGAGGTGCATTGATTCAAACCTTGTGTTAAGCTGGGAGAAGAGCCATTTTATGGTTAGAGAAGGAATAGTTTTAGGCCATGTGGTTTCAGAGAGAGGGATAGAGGTTGATAAAGCTAAGATTGATTTGATTTTCAATCTTCCTCCTTCTTCTGTCAAATAGATTTGATCTTTTCTCGGCCATGCTGGATTCTATCGTAGATTCATCAAGAACTTCTATGCCATTGCTCGTTCTCTCACTCAATTGCTAGCCAAAGACACTCCCTTTCAATTTGATGATTCTTGTCTTGAGGTATTTAATTCTTTGAAAGTGGCCCTTACTCAAGCTCCAATTCTTCAATCTCCTAATTGGTCGCTGCCTTTTGAGATAATGTGTGATTTCCCAGACTATGCCATTGGAGCTGTTCTAGGTCAAAGAGTTGATAAGAAACCCGTGGTGATCTATTACGCGAGCCGCACCCTCGCCGATGCCCAATTGAATTGCACCACCACGGAAAAGGAATTACTAGATGTTGTATTTGTCCTAGAAAAATTTCGCTCATATCTGTTAGAGGCTAAGGTTATTGTTTATTCAGATCAGCCAGCTTTGAAGTACCTCCTTTCCAAGAAAGATGCTAAACCTTGTCTCATTCGGTGGATTTTATTGTTACAAGAATTTGATTTAGAAATTAGAGACAAAAGGGGGTTAGAAAATATTGTAGTTGATCATATGTCCCGGATAGTGATACCTAGAAGTGCTCCTATGTTCGATTTTTTTCTTGATGAACAAATTCTTTCTATCTCTTCAGCCCCCTGGTACGCTCACATAGTCAATTACCTGGCGGTAGGATAGATTCCGGGAGGGTAGACTAGGCAGGAGAAGGATCAGTTCTTTGCAAAAGTTAAGCACTATTTTTGGGAGGATCCAGAGCTGTTTCACATGGGTCCAGATCAGATTATAAGAAGATGTGTCCCCGAAGAGGAACAACATTCTGTTTTGAATTTCTGTCATAATCTTGCCTGTGGGGGATATTTTTCTGGAAAGAAGAGTACGGCGAAGGTTTTACAAAGTGGATTCTATTGGCCCACATTATTTAAAGATGCATATGAATTTTTAAAAACTTGATTAAGATGTCAAGCAGTGAGTAACAATTCTAAGAGAGATATGATGTCGCTTAATCCCATTCTGGTGGTAGAAAATTTTGATGTTTGGGGAATATATTTTATGGGACCATTTCCACCTTCGTTTGGCAATGAATATATTTTGGTGACAGTGGACTATGTTTCAAAATGGATTGAAGCTGTTTCTACTAGGACCAATGACCATAAGGTGGTGATGAAATTTGTCAAGAAAAATATTTTTCTAGATTTGGTTGTTCTAGAGCTATCATTAGTGATGTGGGTTCTCACTTCACGAATTATCAATTTTGAGCTATACTTCACAAATTTGGCATCACTCACAAGTTCGCTACCCCCTATCATCCCCAAACCAGTGGCCAGGTTAAAGTATCTAATAGGGAGATTAAAAATATTTTACATAAGATAGTTAGGCCGGATAGGAAAGACTAGTCTGAGAGACTAGATGATGCATTATGGGTCTATAGATCTGCATCTAAAACTCTCATTGGCATGTCACCTTATAGACTCATCTTTGGAAAAGCCTGCCACTTGTCCGTAGAATTGGAACATAGAGCATATTGGGCCATTAAACAAGTCAACTTCGATCTTACTCAAGCTAGTGCCCAACGAGCTCTACAACTTAATGAACTGGAGGAACTAAGAAATGAAGCCTATGAAAATTCAAAGATTTACAAAGCTAAAACCAAGGCATTCCACGATAAGCATATTCACAGGAAAGCTTTTTTTGTTAATCAAAAGGTTTGACTTTTTAACTCTAGGCTGCGTTTGTTCCCTAGTAAGCTAAAGTCCAGATGGGATGGACCGTTTGTTGTATTTAAAGTTTTTGACCATGGTGCTGTCAAAATTTTGAATCCTAAAAATGGTCACATTTTCACTGTCAACGGTCAAAGATTAAAAGCTTACTTGGAAAATGATCAGCTGTTAAAAGAGTCCATTGCTTTGAATGATCCAGAATAAGATCTTTGCGAGCTTTCATGCGTCTGGCTGAAGACATAAAACTTAGTGTTTCTGGGTGACAACCCAAGGTTTTTGTTATTTGACATTTTTTGTTTAAGTGTTTTTCAGTAGATAGGTCAAAGCCAAGGAGAAGAAGCTATTGCTATCTAGTGATGGAGTTTCATCCTGCTCACCAGGTTGTATCCTTCCAATTATATTCTCTATCTCATTGTTCTTTTGCTTTTAACTCTATTTGCCATTGAGGACAATGTCATTTAAGTTGGGGGGGGGGAGAAAAAAAATTCTCAAATTTCCATGCACAACTTGATGTCTTGCATAATCATTGTTCTGCATAAACATGAATAGATGAAATCCCCAAATGAGTTTTATTGATTCATGCTTGAATTGAAAGTGATTCTAGAATAGTAAAGGCTGGAGAAAAGGATGATGGAGTATTATTTCGAACTAGCCATGAAAAACTGATGTAAGAATCTTTTTAAAATTCATGTGCACTTTAGAAAAATAAAAAGCACATTGCACACTAATGAAACAAGTAGGACAAGTCTTCTGTTATTTTAGGTATTGTGTCTAATATTCTACACTTCTTGAGAAAGAGATATTTTCAAGTTTTCTGCCAAGTTATCTTTCAAATAAGTGCAATTGCACATTTATGGAAAAAAGAAAAAAATGATGAAAAATAAACACCATGAAAAATGCTCCTAGTCTTAATAACCGGGCCTACTTCACCTAAGACGTGTTGAGATTCACGTAAAACGGAAAAGGGAACCTTGATCTATATAACTGGACCTACTTCTCCTAAGGCAAGAGTCGAGGTTCATGTTTAACAGTGAAGGGTAGTGCAGCATCATGTGTGTAGAGAAAAAAAATATAAAAAGATCCCAAAGGGACAAAGAAATAAGGCTGACAATAAAGCTAGTATGCTTAATATCTAGGAGGTGCAGGGTTGAAGGGCACTTGTTTGGAATAGCAATTGTCTACGATGTGAATTTGGTAATTACACATGCACAAGTGCTATAGAGCTTTGAGTTGAATTCTTGATCATGTACCTAAATAAGGCTAGTGTACATTAATGATTCTGGATTCCTACACTTTTGTTGACTCTATGAAGGAAGAGCTGGATATGAGAGTATGGGTTTTATAAACTCTTGTTGGTCCTAAAATTTTAATCTATTTACATTGCTAAGGGACTAGCAATGAGTAAGTTGGGGGTGCGATAAATGCTATATTTCATATCATAAGTTACATCACATTCATCATCTTTGAGCATTTAATGAATTAAGTTATGCTACATGGGTAGTTAATTTCATTCTCACCATTATTTAAGTCTGCCTGCATTTTATCATCTTTCTGGGCCAAGTTGCATTGATAATTTAAATTTTCTGAATTTTCAAGAAACTACGCCTAGAGGTCAGACGCCATTTAATGAGCGACGGTTTACAAAGGCACCCATTTGTTTTTGAAAAGCTGAAGAAAAAAAATAGAAAAGAATTCATGCAAACACGAAGGTCGATGCACATCCTGTTGAAGGTCGATGCACATTCTCTTGAGACCATATCAGGTAGATGCACATTTGATAACTAGACAATAAGGTCGATGTTCATTCTTTGGTGAAAGGCATTAAGGTCGATGTAGGTATTCAGGTCGGTGAACATCTATATCTAAGGTCGAAGCATGTATGTTGGAAGCTGCCTAAGGTCGGTGCATGTATAAACAAAGGTCGATGCAGGTGTTAAAGATACGCATTATGAGGTCGACGCACATTTGATGGAAGGTCGGTGCAGATACCAAATAAGGTCGACGCATAGCATTCACAGAAGCAGGTGTTCATAAGAATAAGAAACTGCACACATGGACGCAAATTCATTTTATGAATTTAGAAAAAGAAGAAAAGTTGGAAGAAGAAGAAGATTGTGCGGCCATTGAAGCTGACGCAAATTATTGTGGAAATGAAATAGCGACCACTTATATGGGCGCCCATTCAATTAAGCGAAAAATCAAGAAAAGTAGAAAAATGAAACCGCGCTTGCCCATAGAGTCATTATTTCCCAGATTTATGGAAAATAAGAAAATGTCAAAAATGGGAAAATGAATGTGCGATCGCATGCGCAACCACTATTTTAATCTGCGCCTGCGGCCCCAGTCGCCATTTTTGCAAGAGTTTGAAACAACAAAGAATTGCCCCGATCGTTGCTATCTTCTATTATTTGAGCTTATCTCCTCTTGTTTGAGGAAAGGAGGACTCTATCCTTGGGAAGTTACCTCCTTTGATCGATCATCTATGCTGGAAAGTTGGATTTGAGCTCATCTGGGAAGGCCACGATTGTGGGTTGTCTGTGCACTATATAAAGCCGCCATGGGTAACCGAGGGAAGGAGTTCGCTAATTAGTTTTTTAGCCTTTTTCAAATCTTGTTTTCATGCTCTTCTGTTCTTCGTTTTAAATTGCCTTCTTCAAAGTTGTGCATTTTTTAGTTCTCTTCCAATCTCTCTTCTTCCTCTTCCTCTGATTCTTCCCCGTTTTGAAGTTATTTTTCCTTTTCCAAAGCTCTATTCTGCAACTTTACTGTTCATCCATGCACCATCTTATGTTCTTCTACTTTTTTCACCATCTTCCTCCCATCTTCTGCTTTTGAGTTCTTCATAAAATCTCTTCATCTCTTCATCCTCTACTACTTTCTCTTCTTCCACTCTCTCTAATTCCCTCTAATTTTTAAGCTATATCTCTTCTAATCACCCTCTATTTTCACTCTATTTTCACTGTGTTACCGTAAACCCCCTTTTCTATCTCTCTTCCTCTCTTCTCAAATCACACTCACACACTTTGTTTTATTATTATTCTTCTTCTATTCTTCTATCTCCCTCTTCTATATTTCTTCACACATTCCCTTGGCGAATCTTCTTCCTTTGGTCCTCTCGGTGGCGTCTACTTTCACGGCGTGGTGAAATTCAAAGGCTCGACACGACAAGGAGACGGCGGCTCTCTTTATCCTCTTGGCTCCAATTTCTTCTTTCACTCTTGTATTTTCAGTCAAGTTGTAATTTTAATTTTCATATACATTGTACTTGTCACCTTTCATAGCAATAAAGTTCAGATTTTGTGCAATTGTGTCTTCTTAATTTTCTCCCTCTCTTTCCAATTTCTATCCTTAACCCTCTCATATTCTTTCCTTAGCTTGTTTTCATGTAATTTTCTTTTTCATTAGTTTAATCTCACTCAAAAATTCGGATCTTCTCAAATATAAGAATTCTTCTTCATACTATTTTAAAAATATTTCTTCTCCATGAGATCGACCCATATTCATCACTTTACTTAAATTTTAATATTTTTAAGTGAGTGAGTTCGGTTAATTTTTAAATTGTGGCACTGCTTTTTCAACGATGAGTTTGTGACTATCACATAGTCTGCATCAGTGTAAGCTTCAAGTTCAAACTCACACCTAGCAGGATACCATAGTCCTAAATCAAGGGTGTCTGATAGATATCTAAAAATCCTTTTTACAGCACTCATATGTGATTCCCTTGGACTAGCCAGAAATCATGCACACAAACACACTGAGAACTGTATATCTGGATGAGATGCAGTGAGATACAAAAGGGATCCGATCATACCTATGTATAATTTGGTGTCAACTAGTTTACCTTTTGAGTCAGCATTAAGACTAGTTGATGTGCCCATAGGTGCAGTGATAGCTTTGAGGTTCTCCTTGTATTTCTTCAATAGGTCCCTGATATATTTGGAATGTGTGATGAAGCTTCCCTCTGAAGTTTGATTAACTTGCAATCTAAGGAAAAACTTCAGTTCTCCCATTAAGCTCATTTCAAATTTATTTGTCATTAATCTATGGAATTACTCACACATGGCAGGTTTAGTTGACCCAAACATTATATCATCTACATAGATTTGAACAACAATAATGTCTTTGTTGTCTACCTTGGTGAATAGGGTCTGGTCAACCTCACCTCTTGAAAATCCCTTACCTGTGAGGAAGGAGCTCAACCTGTCGTACTAGGCCCTGCGAGCCTGCTTCAGTCCATATAATGCCTTATCTAATTTATACACATAATCAGGAAAATCAATATATTTAAATCCAGGAGGTTGTTTAACAAAAACATCCTCTTTTATTAAACAATTCAAGAAAGCAGATTTTACATCCATCTGCTGGAGTTTTATTCCTAGGCTACATGCAAAGGCTAGAAGAATTCTGATTGCTTCTAGTCTAGCAACATGGGCAAATGATTCTTCAAAGTCTACCCCAAATTTCTGATTGTATCCATGTGCTACAAACCTAGATTTATTTCTTACTATCTTTCCCTAGTCATCAGTTTTATTTCTAAAGACCTATCTAGTGCCTATAACTAAGCCATGTGAGGGTTTAGGGACTAGGTGTCGTACCTTATTCCTCTCAAATTGATTCAACTCATCATGCATGGCATTTATCCAATGCTCATCCTTTAATGCACTGTCAATATTTTTGGGTTCTATCTGTGAGACTAGAGCAAAAGAATTTAGTTCATTTTCTATCCTGAAGTGCGATCTAGTCCTTGGGGGTTCATTCAAGTTACCAATTACATTTTTTAATGGATGATCTCTAATAATTCTGATATTGGTAAGCTGATTACTTGTATCTGCATTTACCTCCCCCTGAGCTCTAGACCCATCAGTCTCACCTTCATCTGCAGGTTCTGCATTCTGTTCTTCTTTATTCTCAAGAATTTCACCATCAGCTTTGTCCCTGCATAAGCCAGTTTTAGATTTATTAGAATGTTCATCAAAGATAATGTGTGGTAATTCCTCAACAGTTTGAGATTTAATGTTATAGATTCTATAGGCTTTGGACTTTTCAGAGTAACCTAGAAAATTTTCAGGTTTACTTTTAGGTTCAAATTTATCAAGTTCTCTTTTAGAATTAACATGGATAAAACATTTTCAACCAAAGACCTTGAAATGTGCTAGTGAAGGTTTCTTACCTTTGAGTATCTCATAGGGAGTCTTTTGAGTAGAAGCTCTTACCAGGGCTCTGTTAATGATATAACAAGAAGTGCTCACTGCCTCAGCCCATAACCTTCTGGGTAGATTCTCTTCAACTAGTATTGTCCGAGCCATATCCACCAGAGTTTTATTTCTCCTTTCAACCACTCAATTCTGCTCTGGAGTCCTTGGTGAAGAGAATCTATGATTGATCTCATTTTCCCTATAAAATTCATTAAACTGTGAGTTTTCAAACTCACCACCATGGTCATACAAAATATTCAAAATAGACTGCTCACCAGTCTGTTTTATTTTATGATAGAATTCCTGAAATTCCTCAAATGCATCATTTTTGTGAGTTAAGAAAAATATCCAAGTAAATCTAGAAAAGTCATCTACTAAAACATATCCATATCTTCTACCAAATAAGCTGGCTGATCTAGTTGGTCCAAACAAATCAATGTGTATTAGCTCAAATGGTTTAGAAGACATGTTTTCAGTTCTGGACTTAAATGACTTTCTAGTTTGTTTACATTGGGTACATGCCTCACATATTTTACTGTTCTTTTTGAAGAAAATTTCAGGGAGACCTCTCACCATGTTATGTTTATTTAATTTATGCAACACATTATAACTGGCATGACCTAACCTACGATGCCAAAGATAGGCTAAGTCATCCTTATTAACAGTGAGACACAAGTTAGTGTGTGATGCATCATCTAAATCTACCATATAGATGTTATTGACTCTTTTTCCAGTGAACTTCATAGTCTCAGAATTGGGTTCAAAGATAGTACATGCAATAGAGTCAAAAACAACCTTATGGCCTTTAGCATACAACTGACTAATACTAAGTAGATTATAGGCAAGCCCTTCAACTAGTAAACCTTCCTCAATACAGTAGGATGAGCACTTACCTACCTTACCTGTTCCAAGTATTTTGCCTTTAGTATTACCTCCGAAGGTAACATGACCAACATCCTTTTCAACCAGCATGCAGAACTTATCTTTATCCCCGATCATGTGCCTGGGGCAGCCATTGTCAATATACTATCTGTTGTGATTAGCTGTCGGGCATACCTGCAAGCAAAATCAAGTGGAGAATTTTCGAACCCAAAACTGTTTGGGCCCCATAAAAGTGTTCATCTCATGCAAACAAGATAGCAATTATTTTGGTATCCATATTTGATTTTGTGTTTTTACTTGTTTTATGGATTCCTTAACTTTTTGTTCAGTTTGCTTTTTCTTGCCACTTTGAATTTTTGATGATTATTTTTGTGTTGTGGCATTTTTATTCTTAGACCCATTGTGAAGGTTTCTGTGCCAATGATTGGTCTAGTGGTCATTGGGAAATGTATGTGCACTGTAGACCCTAGGCTGATCAGACATAGAGTGGGCAAAGCCATATGAGTTCTGGTTTCTCAAGTTTCTGAACCTAGGTTGCACAAAGAGATTCCAGGGGTAAGGTTGATGCATCTGACTGGACTGTGGTTTCTGAATGTTATGCTACATCAACCTCATATGGAGACCGCCTCGACCTTTCCTACCAGAGTTGTACCGATAGGAATGATGGAATGAAGAGTAGGTCGGTGCATGTGGGTGATTGCCTCGACCTTTCTGTTGAGACCGGGTTACTTTGGCTTTGGGATTTCCTTGGACTTTAGCTTTAACTATTTGACCCCTAGCTTGTCCCTTAGCCCGAGGTGTTGTAGTGTGCATGCATAACTCCCTGGACACCTCTACCTTCCCTTTGCCCTTGTCCTTGACATTGGGCTTGGTTTTCTCAATAATTTTCACAGGCTTTTTATTTTGATTTTCTCAAAAATTCATTTTTATTAAAGGTCTTGATGTTCCTTTTTCAGTCACAAAAGAAATGGTCTTCATATCAAACCTTTTCTTGTTTGTTGGGTTAAAACCCAATCCTTCCCTTCTGAAATTTATTTTAGTTCCCAAGATGGCATTCAGATTTTCAGTTCCCTGTGTCATGCCATTAAGGGAATGTTGTTTATCCTTATTCTCTTTTCCTAAATTTTTAATTAATTTTTTAATTCTTTATTTACACCATTGACAGCATCATATTTCTCGTTTGCAATTCTGGTTTCTTCCTCAAATTTTTGCATTCTTATTTTCAGTTCATCAATGGTGTTTTCAAATTTTCATTTTCTATTCTCAAATCATTCAAAATAGTTTTAGCATTTTCAGTTTCAGCAAGAGAATTTTTTAAACTATGGTTTTCTATTTCCAGGCATGCAAGTTTGTCATTCAAGGATGTATCATTAACTAAAGAATTTGTTTTTATTTTCAGATGCCTGTTTTTTCTATGCATGTCATCATATTTGTCTAGAATCTCAGCATAGGCTTCTTCCCAATCACTATGTGTAAAATTCTCAAAAGGGGAAGTTACATCATCATCGTTTTCCTTTTCATCATCACTCTTGGCCATCAAACATAGCCGGTCTTCATTATCGCTATCAGAGGAGCTGCTCTGACTTCCTTCCTCTTCGTCGCTCCAGGTGCTCACCATGACTTTTCCTTTCTTATTTTTCCACCTGGACTATTTTTCTTTCTGCAGCTCAGGACAATCTGCCTTCAGATGCCCTGATTTCCTGCAATTATAGCAGACAACACTATCAGATTTCTTGGTAGTATCAGATTTGTACTTTGACTGCCTTTTTCCAGAGAAGTACTTTCTTCTAAACCCCGTACCTTCCTTCCTCAGAAACTTCTTAAATTTCCTAGTGAACATGGAAAATTCATCTTGGTCTTCATCCGAACTACCAGACTATGCTCACTTGATGACCCTTTGCTACTAGAAGTTACTTTAAGAGCTAGGGGTTTCTTCTTCTTCTCAGACTCATCGACCCTCTTGAGGTTCAACTCATATGTCATTAGAGAACCGATGAGTTCATCTACAGATGTGGTTGCTAGGTTCCTGGACTCCTCCATAATAGTGGACTTGGTGTGCCAAATAGGTGTCAGGGACCTAAGAATTTTTCTAACCAATTCGTACTCACTATAAATTTTGCCTATACTTCTCAAGCTATTAGTGAGTACCATCAGACGAACGTACATTTCAGATGTGGACTCATCAGGTTTCATCTTGAAAGCTTCATATTCCGAGACTAACATATTTGCCTTAGTCTCCCTAACCTGAGACGTCCCTTCATAAATCATCTCTAGCTTGTCCCACATCTCCTTGGCTATGGAATAGGAAGAAACTCTAGAGAATTCGGTAGGATGAAGAGCACATTGCATGGCATTTACAATGCTCCAGTTTAAAGTGGACCTACGGATTTGCTCTCTGGTCCAGACCTCCTCATCCTCAGGTAATTTAAATGGACCTTTACTAACAACTTTCCAAATTTCATAATCCTTCGCCTGAAGGAAGACTTACATACGGTTCTTCCAGTAAGCATAATTTGATCCGTCAAAGAATGGCAGCTTACTGGTGGAATGACCCTCAGCAGTTAGACCTCTAGCATCCATTTTCTAAAGCTCTCCAGGATGTAAAGCCCTAAGGGAGAGTTAGGCTCTGATACCAAGTGATGTGAGTGAAAATGGATGAACTATAGATCTAGAGGGGGGGTGAATAGATCTATCCCAATTGCAAGATTCTATAGTAGTTAAAAAATAGTGTGGAATTAAAATGTACTGTGAATAAAAACACCAACAGTAATCAGAATTATCAACAGAAGAAACAGATATGAAATAGTTGTTTGATAACTATGAGCATTAAAAGAAAAATCAATCAATTTAGTATAGTACTAGGTGGAGGGTTGATTAGAAAATCTCCTCACGCAAAGGTCAGTTTTCCAGATAGAAGTGATCTATCCTTCTGACTGAACAATTTTATATACCATTGAACGATTGATCACAGTGCAAGCAATAGATGAAAGAATTTCAAAACAATTCTCAGTAACAACAATGTATAAAGAGCGTCACAATTCAAATTCAGGAATCAGTCAGTCATCCAGGTTTGGTACTCGACAGAGGTTTGATCAGAGATATCCTCACGTAAGGGGTGGCTTCCCAGATAGGTTTACCCTAACTTTCCAACCATGACTTTTTATATACCTACTGGATGAAGGACTTAGGCACATATAATAGATGAATGTATTAGCCAGATTAAATGTGTGCTAGCAATAAGCAATCATATGCATTCATCTAATCGTAGAGCAAAAGAGATATTCAATCACATAGAAGACAATTCAATTTTTAGGTGGTTCGATCTCGAGCTGGGGATCTACGTCCACCCCTTACTCCACTGAGTAAGGATTCCGCTGCCACACAGCTTGAATCTGCTGATCTACAGCTTTGGGGATAAAATCCCTACAACCCGCTGAGCCTCACAACTTGCTTTCCCACTGAGTAATACAGCTTGCTGATCGAGGATCACACCTCGCCTGCTGAGCACCACAGATTGCTCTGCTTATACATAGCTTACAAAGAGTTAAAATGGAAAGACTAAGAAACAAAAGAAACAATGACAGAATTGAGAAATATGTATCTCCACGGAGCAATCTGACTCTGGATTTGATCCAGGAGTCAGGACAGAACAAAACCTCTCAATCTCACTTCTCTTTCAGACCTTCTCACGGCACTTTGTTTTTCTTCTTCCTCTCAACAATGAGCTTTTTCACTCTTCAGACTCTTCTCCCTCTCTTGCTCTTTTCTCCTCTTCTTCTAATATGCTCTGATCTCTTTTCTTCTTTGTCTTCTTTTTCTGTATTCTCTCTCTATTTGAATTCGAGTGCTGAGCTTCCTTTTATAAAGCCGAGTCCAATGGATGCACGGGCTTTTGATTTAGGAACGTGGAGAACATGTTTCTACGCATTTCAAGAGTCCACGTGTCAGAGGCAGGGAGTAAGACGATCCACGTGGTAGGCTTTTAGAACTACTTCCCACCTTGGATCACGTGCCATCAATCAACTTCACTTTAAGTGCCACGTGAGATTGATGCAGTCAGCCTTTATGTAACCCAGGTGCTTTAAACATAGATCTGGGTTGTCAAGATAAGAGATAATGATGTATCAATCATTAAGCAAATGATAAGCATAACCACGAATTCAATCTTAGACATTTCAATCAGATTTAGTTATGTCAAAAGAATACACTTAGAAGCATCAATGCATAAATGAGATGCATCAGCCTGTTTGACTAACCCATGCAACATATGTGAATAAAAGCATCGACCTTTAATGTAACATAGGTAGACCTTAATGAAGGTGCATCGACCTATCTTTATAGTAAATGCACAAGGTGCATCGACCTTGATCGTGATGACTTCTAATGCACTGACTTAATGTTGTAGAGGCTAACAGACTAGCATCGACCTTTCCAACACATACATCGACCTTAGGCTACAGTCGCTAGGTCACTAGTATCGACCTTTCTCCAACCGCTAGGTTGCTAGCATCAACCTATGTACAAGGTGCACCGACCTTATAGCACAAGGTACATGAGGTGCCTTGACCTGATTGTGTGTACTATGTTCAATGTGCATCGACCTGATTGTGTATACAGTGTATAGGTGCATCGACTTTCTAGACGAAACAGCCTATGTGCATCAACCTGATTATGCATTCAGTGTATAAGGTGGATCGACCTTCTTGGTCTATAACCAGTACATGCATCGACCTTCTAGACCCAATGCCATATGTGCATCGACCTGGTAGTTTAATGTAGTGGAGGATGCATTGACCTTATAACTCAACAAACATACATATGCACTGACCTTATAGACATGTGTTAACATGTGCACCGACCGGCCTATCTCACTGTTGTTGGACAAGTGTATAACATGTGTAACTCCATTGTTTTGATAATGGATGACTATGTATGTTGGGCTTATGTATAATATTCTTTTGTTTCGATGATGTCTGACTATGATTCATTAATATAGTTTGACCTGAATCTCATAGAGAAAAATTTCAGGTCAAGCCCACACCGGCAACAAAGTGTGTCTGCATAGATAGAAAGAAATCAGGTAAGGCACAGAGATTAAGGCTTTAGGCTGCACTAGAATCAAGGTAGAATCATGGTTTCTTGGGAATCCATGCAGATAAGGTCAGTGCACAGCGCTGCTCACATGCATGCAAGGTCGGTGCATCTTCTGGCAACATCAGGTCGGTGTACATTTCTCTCATACCGTACAAGGTCTATACGCATGCACCAAATCAAGTCCGTTCACATCTGCAAGTAAGGCCGGTGCAATCCTTTTCTAAAGTACAGTAAGGTCAGTGAACATCTGCTACAAGGTTAGTGCATGCTTCGTCAGCGTAACATACAAGTTCGGTGCTAGTTCAATCAAGGTCGATGCAACCTCTGGCTAGCTGAAGATCAAGGTCGGTGCAGAGTCTATTCCTATGAACTAAGGTCTGAGCACTTATGATGACCAAGGTCCGTGCAACCTCTGGCCAGCAGATAACCAGGTCTGTGCACTTTCTTTATGTGATAAATCAAGGTCTTCAACATTAGAAGGTCCGTGCACACATGAAGACAATGATGAATAAGCACGATGATGAAGGTCTTTGCAATGCTTCCTTTGAACAAGTGCAGAAGAATCTGTCTAAGTGATGTCTCGACACGGCCTAATGATGTCCCGACACATCTAGAAGAGTTTGTGTTAGAATTTCAATGCTTGAGCTCTGGCATAAAAGAATGTGTCGACACATTTAACCCATGACTCGACACATCCAGAAGAAATCAAGCCGAAGCCATTCTGTCTAAGACTCTAGACTCACTAATGTCTCGACACACTGAGTGAAAAGTGTCGACACACTCGTGTGAAAATCTCTACACATTGGCACTTCTGTCTCGACACCCTCATGCGAGAACTCTGCTCATGGCTGACATGTTCCGACACCTTTTGGTGTTGTCTCGACACATCAGCCATGGATCTTCAAGACACTCACTAAATGTCCCGACACACTGAGTGTAAAGCGTCGACACATCAACGTTCAACCAGAACGCATTTGAAACCGGTAGAAACTATCTTCAAGGCTTTTAAAGGGATGCCTCGACACACTGACAGGGAAGTCTCGACACATCCACGTTCAACCAGAACGATTCTTCAAGGCTTTCAATGGGATGTCTCGACACACTGCTAGGAAAGTGTCAACACACCCTTGTTCTTACAGAAATCATCAAGCCAATGAACTGTCAGATCAGTGGGCCATCTAGAGAGAGAAAAAGGAACCGCAAATCTTTAAAAGAAAGGATTTTGGGGTCTGGACCATGTCCCAAGATCTGACCCTTGCTGTATCATCATATCACTCATTTTTCTACCTTTTGGAGATGGTTTTGTCAGAAATCTAGCTGGAAGAGCCTCTTCTGTCTGCCACGATGTAAGTCTTATCTGACTGCCTGTCCATACTGTCTACTACTGAGAATAGGACACTCCGTAGTCTGCCACCATCTTGCTGTCGACCAATGGGCTGTCCAACCAGCCATTGTCGCAGAAGAGTACATTTGAGTAGAATGAGAAGACTGCATATCTGAGGGAGAGTTATTGTAAATATCTGATGCTATCTAAAGGGAGATCTGGTCTGCTTCTTCCCACAGTCTGCCAACGTACCTTCCTTGTACTTAAAGCTGCGACCAGCCAATAGGAAGTGCACAGCAAGCAGCGCATTAAATGTTATGGGACATGATCACCTTCCTCTTGTTGATTATCACCATCTCACACCTAGCATTCGCTCTAGAAGATGCTCTAGCTCTCACCCACTGGCGCACGCTTCAAGGAAGATTTGGAAGGGATACTTCGTCGATCCACTAGTCCAAAGGAAGACTTCGTGGCATGCAATATTCCCAGGTTTTCTCAACTGGTCTTCTTATTTATACAAAGCTTCCTCAATTGAAGCAGCTACTGCTGCCGCCCAAAAAGTGCCACGCCTTAGACCAATCTATGAAGAACATTCCTAAGTAGCATGAGAGCAGCCATAGCACCTATTGGACTTAGTCTAGGGCTGTGAAAGAAGAAGAAAGAGAAGAAGAGAGAGCAGCCTTGAGAGAGAGAAGAAAAATCTTGCAGTCTACCGGTGCTTTCAGAAAAGGATCCTTGGATCCAATCTTGTAGATGCACTCACCAGCTCCGATGTCTTGATCCATTCTTTAGCTGATGTCTACATTGTCTCTATTAATTCTCCACTGCACTTGCAGTATTTAGTTTCTAATTGTTACTGTTCGTCTATCACCAATTCATCTAGCTTCTCCGATTCCCTGTTTAGGGACAGGGTTCCCTCTGTGGTTTCAGAGGAAGAGAGGATCGGATCCTCTAGGTGGTTCAAGCTGTTAGTCAGTGCAAAGCAAGCTGTGGCTGCTCAGCTGTGTAAGCAAGCTATGCTGCTCAGCGGATCAAGCTGTGTTTCAGCCGGAAAGCCTCACCGAGTTTGGTGAGGGGTGGACGTAGGTTGTGAGCTAACAACCGAACCACCTTAAAATCCTTGTGTTGTGGGTAGTATACTTTGTGAGCTTGTTCCATATTCTCTATCCCTACTTCACAGGTTCGTGTATTACTTACATTGTTTATTTTCTCTGCCACTCAAGCGTTCAGCTTGAATAACAGTCTCATCTCGATCCTCCTGCTATCGTAGATAACGTGGATCCTCTCAGGTGTCTGCAGCACTCTTACTTACAGACACTTTGGAGCATCTCCCAAGCAGAGGAAGTTATCACGGTGTGTGAGCAGCTTTCTCCCTTGTGTATCTAACTGCATTTGCGCCTTAGGCTGCCTGCTGCACCCTTGCACACAGGTACCAAGGTGAAAGCTTTCCCACGGAACTTCATCTGTCTGAACTGAGCATTGAGAGTTTAACGTTGTTACACGTTCCATTCTTATCTAATCCGCTGTGCTGTATGATTAAGTAATTCATTTACCTTATAAGAGTGGTTTATGTTTTTATGAGTCAAGATTTAAATAGGCCAAAGTTCTTAATCGGATATATTCAACCCCGCTTCTAGATCGGATTGCACTCCGTGGGACCCAACAATTGATATTAGAGCCTAGCTCTGCTATTCCTAGATCCTATGATCTACAGGGAAAGATCCCAGTGCATTTTGAGAAAATGGCTTCATCTGCTACACATGCTTCGAAGGTTTCTCCACCTACCTGATCTTGTGTCTACCTGCAGCACAGCTAAGCAAGTTCTGGAAGTGATGATGAACATCCATGAGAAAGAAGATCAAGAGCATCAATGCCTTATGGCTGACCGATCAGAGCAGTCAAGCAATCCATCTTCATCTCAGGTAAGCTCTGATTCTGATGACTTTACTTTTGACGAGCTTATGGGTGCATATGATCAGTTTATCGAGCAGTATAAAAAGATGAAATCTGAAAATAAAAGATTGAAAAAGGAATTGAAGAAAAGTAGTCAAGGTAAGAGTCATGCTTGTGAAAATTGTTCCAACCTTGAAGAGCTCAACAATACTCTTACTTTTGACTTGGATCTAAACAAACAAACCATCATATGTCTAAGCGATGAAATCAGAATCCTTAAATAAGAAATCATAAGGTTGGAAGAGATTGTTCGAAAACTTAAAATCCAACCAATCCGTCAGAATGAAAGTCCTTTCTGTAACAATTGTTCAGCTTTTGAAGAGCTAAACGACACTCTTGCCTCTGACTTGGATGTGAATAAGCAAACCATTGCATGCCTAACAGATGAAAATAGAATCCTTCAAGCTGAAATCACTAGGTTGGAAGAAATCATAAGACAAACTTCAAAACCAACCTAATTCTATCTCTAATGAACAAACCATGTCGGACAAGCTAATTCCTAATACAAGGTTGATTGAAGAAATAAAAATGGTAAAAGAACAAAACGACATGTTGCTTGAAAAACTGTCCATTTATGAGAAGGGCAAGGGTATTGCCCATGACAGTTCTGAAAAACTAAATGAACTTCAAATGGAGATTGAAAATTACAAGGGGGTTAATGCTATGCTCAATGAGCAATTGGCTGTGTGTGAGGAGGACCTTACTGAAACCGAGCTGCACGTCTTCTCATTGAAGAATGAAATCAAAGATATAAATGACTCTCTATCTAAGTG
This sequence comes from Amorphophallus konjac, assembly GCA_022559845.1. NCBI lineage: Eukaryota > Viridiplantae > Streptophyta > Magnoliopsida > Alismatales > Araceae > Amorphophallus > Amorphophallus konjac. The sequence continues at coordinate 341,567,854 of CM040118.1, read as the reverse complement.
TATGCAGGATAAGGAAAGCATGAATAGACTCTTGGAAACAAGAGTAAGTCATCACGAGGGAGATTTGGGTTATAAACTTTAAAACCAACGATTCTTTGAAAGCAAGGCCTACATCACTTCTGTCAAGGGTAAGAATGAAGCCATCACTTCTTACCGCCTCCCAATACCGCATGCTGATCAGAAAAATCAAAAATGCATTGGTAAGCAGAAAGGGAAGGCTCTCATGCAACAACAGAACCCTAAGTCTGCTAGTCTTGACATACACAATAGGAAAAGCCATGATGACTACCATGCCTCTCATAAAATGAATGTTTATTGCTTTCATTGTGACGTGTTTGGTCACACTGTACATGACTGCCTCACCTTGAATAATGATGAACTAAGAGCAGGAAAGAATTCAAGAATTGCTGCTGAAATCAAGGGTAAAAGACAAGTCAACCTTGGCAGTGGTCGTATGCAGCAGAACTCTGCACAGAACTGCATGGGGAATCAGAAGAATCGACACTTCCATTCGGTCGTGGCTTTCAACAGAAATCACCCTCCTTGCTGCTACCACTGTGGAAAGATTGGCCACACAGTCCAGGACCGCTGGCGACTAAGAGGTAGGAGCTACTCTCATAATCAACATGGCAGTACATATGCTCTCTCGCAATGGAACAATGCACATGTGCACACAAAAAATGATAAATACCCTGTGCGTTGCTTCTATTGTGGTAAATATGGACATACATCCATTAATTGTCCCTGGACGAGAGTGGGTGACCAGAAGGCAGCAAAGAAAAGAAGATCAATTGCTAGAACTACTGCTAACCAACAAGGACCCAAGCAAGCTTGGGTACCAAAAAATTTCAAATAAGAATTTTGGGTGTGGGGTGCCTTGGGGCTTGTGGGGAGACCTTTTTGTTGGGGGTTTATTCATGTAGGGCGTGCCAGTCACATACGTGACAAGTTTATTGTGCGCTCGATCTGACTTGGTCAGTCGATTATGATGTTCATGTCGAGACTTGGAGTCCATCATACCATAAAGGTTATGACGTTAATTACGTCCTCTAAGAAAGAGGAAAACCCTTGATTAATTGCCAAGAGAGGATGCCTCGAGGGATGATGCGAAGGCATAAGAAACACTAACTGAATGCACTAATTGGATGCTGTGAGGTGTGGTCATTTGGTTGACCGTCCTTGCGAAATGCAACGGATTTGTTGATTGGTTTATTCATGTGATTAGAGGTGCTATTATGGTTGTTTGGGTGGCAATGTATGCTGATGCAGATGCATGCTTGTGCTTTCGAGATGGATATTCGATATAATTGAAGGTGTCAAAACCCCCTTTATTCCTTTATTTAGCTTGGTTTACTAAACCAATTGAGGCTATAACATTAAGCGTCAAAGGCTAACACACAAACAATCAAATGCACATGAGGTTGATGCATATATAGATATGATTAGCCTAAAACAGCGTGGTAGCTAATTAGAGGTAATACGGCGCGTTAGCTAGTTGAGGTTAAAGCAGCGCGGTGCTAACTGAAGGCTAAAACGACGCGGTAGCATGTTGGGAACTAAAACGACGCGTCCTGGGTGCGCCGGATGGAGGCCAAAGGGGACCAATTGAAATATGAGTCTCGTGTTAAAACGGTGTTGGGGGGGGTGCCGAAAATTGGTGCGCCGGATTAGGGGCGCGCCGGATTAAGGGATTTTTGGCCTATTTAAGTTCTAATGAAACTTCAGATAGGTTTATTAGGACTTTGGTGTTATTTTAAAAGGTTGGAAGACTTATTGGGGTCCCAGATGCCCTGTCATTAAAACAAGACTAGACTTATGTGAGGTTCCTACTCGAGCATAGTTGTCAGTGAACTTATCAGTGCCAATTGCAAATCAGATCAAGTCATCAGTCAAAATTTGGGCAGTACCTCCCCATGATTGGAGGGTTACAGGGCCGAAGTGGAGATAGTCCCACAAGATTGGGGTACACTCCTTAAAGTCGAGAATGCCAAGCGGTGACCGACGGACTTCGATAGAGGGAAAAGACCCCGAGGACTAGCCTGCTAGGGGTATCCATCTCCACGAGTCAGAATCGTTGAGGGACGACTGAGATGAGAAGGCACCTCCAGGGCTAGCCTACGAGAGGTTGCCTTCCCACAGCCACCACCACTCCCAAGAGATGGTGGATTTAATGTCAGGCTAAAGCCCTGTCGATGTCCACTTGATTAGTCACAGGGTTCATATCATTAGAAGATATGACCCCATGGCTCGACAGTGACTGAGGATGATGGGGGATGTTCCCCTCCCCGGGTAGTGAGTTCTTCGAGACGACGAATCACTTAAGGCCATTATAGTCGGAATACCTTTGATTGGGGAATGGATAGCAGATGATCATATACATACATATGCATCAAAGAGACAGGCTGAAAGGGAGGCCAGCAAACCGGACTTAAGACCAGAAGGTCAGCCAGCAGACTGAGATCCTAGAGGGGGCAAACGGTCGAATATCTCGACAGCATCTGCAATACACACGAATACAACACAGGAACTGCAGAGATGTCCATTCTCCTTGCCCTGCACCATAAGCATGGATGCATTGGGGAGTCACCTCTGAGGACGGAGGGTAATGCACTGATATGCATCCCCCCGGCCGAGAGAGAACACCTAGGCATACCGAATCATTCGACACTATTTATACGACAGAAAGAACCTCGGGGAGGGGATAGTTAATATTGCCTCGAGAAGCAATGAGGCGTATTCGGCGATGAAGGGAAACGGAAGCTCATATACGAGATAGCGATGAACAAAAAAAAGTAATCAGATGGGGGAAGTAAACCTCAAGAAATGCATCCATTCATTCATTCGACCCAAAGGGGAAGCATTACAGAAGACATCGCAAGCGACTGCGGTTCATCGTTGTCGCTTGAGACCAGCCAATAACTAGAGAAGCAGGGACGAAGCCCTGGTTGCAGAGAGAGGGCAGACGGAAGGGATGAATCCGAACCGTGAAAGTAAAGCAGAAAAAAATGAAGAAAAAAAAGGAGAAGGGGGGAGGGGCTCATATCATCGCCCTCCCCCCGATCTTATACATCGTAGGGTTTACATAAAATGGCAGTAGTAGGAACGGCTCAGATGGAAGATCGCTGGAACCCACCTGCAGAAATAGAGTGCCGTAGATAGGGTCTTCTTCTCCGGCGACGGGTTGCTTTGGATGGACAGACGAGAGGGGTAGCACTCCAGCTCTTCTCACTCTCTGGGTTTCCCTCTGTATTGCATATCTTTTCTACTGCCACCTCCTCTTCTCGAACATAAGGCCTTTATATAGGCAACCCCTCGAGCGAGCTTAATTCGGCGTGGGGTCGAGCGCGCCGGTTTAAGGCCTTCTATGCACGTTGAATTTGAGCTGAGCAGGGCGCACCGGATTAGGAGGCTGCCAAAGGCAAAGAGGGCGTGCCGGTTTAGGAGGGGCGCGCCGATTTAGGAGGAGCGCGCCGGATTCGAGCCGCTTCGTCACGTTAACTTGATATGGGTCTAACAGTGGGCCCCGGACTAACCCCGAGGGTCACTGTGATCCTTCATCTCTCCGTGGTCTTGCCAGAGCATAGGGGGAATATAGACGAAGCTTTCAGGCCGCTAAATAGCTACTTTTGGAACTCGTGCACCTTCAGCTCGGACATGCGGGTTTTCCGCTGACACGGATCTTGGCACAACGGTTCGTGCTACTGGCTCGCCTCGACTTGCATTGGTAGCTTCCACGGGTAGTGGTATGCTGCCCGAGGTGTTCATGCCTTGACTGGGCGATCATCTGGCCACTGATGGGCCCAATATGCTGAGAAGCCGTACCCGTGCCAGGTAATCGGGGTCTTCTACTAACAAAGCCTTCGGTCTTCTATTTTGAAGGGCTGAGGGTGTTTTCTTACTTGGGGATGATCTTTCATTCGGGTGGCGTGCCGCCAAGTGTACCTATGTCCTTGGTCGGACAACGGATACACGCTCGCCCTTGGTCAGATGGCAGGTACATCCTCCTCCTTGATCGGACGACGGATATGTTATCATCCTTGGTCAGATGATGAAGGCGTACTCGTCCTTGATCGGACGACGGGTACATCCTCGTCCTTGATCAGACGATGGATATGTTCTCGTCCTTGGTCGGATGATGAGGGCGTGCCCGTCCTTGATCAGACGATGGGTACATCCTCATCCTTGATCGGATGATGGCTATGTTCTCGTCCTTGGTCGGATGATGAGGGCAAGCTCATCCTTGATTGGACGACGGATAATGCCCGCTTGTGGTGTATTCTTCTCGATCCTCGTCAGGTGAAGTCCCTGGCATTCATAATGGGTGACCTGAGGCCCTGGCGGCCTGAGAAAGCTTCAATGTGTTAGTCTCCTTCGACTTCTCTGCTTCTGCAGGCCGCAACATTTGTCTTTGAGGCTTAATCACCATCGAGTATACTTTGAGTGCCAACAAATGCCCCCTAGCCATGGGTGCTGCGAGCAAGGCACGAGCGAGGCGGGACCCGCGGATGAGCTCTGTCTGGGCGGAGTATCGGGGAGTAAGGAGAGAGGTTTACGGGCCACCAAGGGCCGAAGGGTAGAACTAGGGATTTATTTGTGGACTTTGCCGAAGGTGGCAAAGGTTCATAGTAAAGGGAGGTTTGCCCAAAAACACGGACGTAAGGTCCGGGTTGAAGGAAACACTAACCGATCTTGTTGATGATGACAAGCGTCAAAAGTAACTCATTCATCAGCATTGGGTGGATGCCGAGGTAAAGTAGGTAAGCTCCGGGTTAAGGGAATATTGACCGGTCTTGCCGATGGTGACAAGGGCCAAAAGGGAGTTTATCGATCTTGCCGATGGTGACAAGGACCAAAAGTAGCTAGCTCGTCGGCATGGGACAAATGCCGAAGCAAAGGTAGGTTCATAGGCGCAAAGCTCACACGAGAACCGTTGTAGGAATAAAGTAACAAACGAGAGGATGACATTATTATTTCATCATCATCATTTGCTCCATTTTTATTCATGATTCATCATTTTTTTTTCACATTACTGACTTAAGCGCCCTTTTGGGTTTTCACCGAAGCCAGCCCCCTCTTGCTTTTGCCCACGCGCCCTCTCGGGTTTTCACGTGGCGGGGTACCCGATTTTGCATGCGGTGCCCTTTCAGGTTTTCACCGCAACTGGGTTAAAGCCATTTTTGCCCCTACTCAGGATATCCGATTAAGTCTGGCGAGGCACCTCTATTTTAAGCCTCATTTTTTTATTCATCATTTTTTTCAATTTTTTTGTACTTGATTTATGGAATAAAACCTGAAATGGATGAGGGCTAAAGGGATGTTGACTGGTCTTGCTGATGGTGGCAAGGGTCAACAGCTACTTGTTCATCGACATTGGCTAAATGTCGAAGCAAAGGGAGGCTCAGTCATTAACAAGGACAAAAGGTCCAAGCTAAGGGAAACGTCGATCGGCCTTGCCGATGATGACAAGGGTCGAACAGAGGCTTGCTCCTCGACATTGGTTAAACGTCGAAGCAAAGGAAGGTTTATTCATTAACGAGGATGAAAGGTCCAAGTGAAGGGGCATAGTCGATCGGTCTTGCCGATGATGACAAGGGTCGAACAGAGGCTTGCTCATCGACATTGGATAAATGTCAAAGCAAAGGAGGGTTTATTCATTAACGAGGACGAAAGGTCCAAGTTAAGGGGCAGAGTCGACCGGTCTTGCCGATAATGACAAGGGTCGAACAGAGACTTGCTCATCGACATTGGATAAATGTCGAAGCAAAGGAGGGTTTACTCATTAAGGAGGATGAAAGGTCCAAGTTAAGGGGCAGAGTCGGCCGGTCTTGCCGATGATGACAAGCGTCAAACATATATTTGTTTGTCGGTGGGACTTTTGAAGGAAGACTCCGCTCTGGCCCTGCAAAGGGTCCTCTAGGTGGAGGATGTATCATCATTATTTGTTATTCATCAGATTACTGACTTAAGCACCCTTTTGGGTTTTCACCGAAGCCAGCCCCCTCTTGCTTTTTCCCACGCGCCCTCTCGGGTTTTCACGTGGCGGGGTACCCGATTTTGCATGTGGTGCCCTTTCGGGTTTTCACCACAGCTGGGTTAGAGCCATTTTATCCCTTGTCCTGGTATAGGATCAAGGCTGGCGAGGCACCTCTATTTTAAGCCTCATTTTTTATTCATCATTTTTTTCATTTTTTCTTATTCTCATTTTTTTTGAACTCAATTCTCGGGGCAAAGTCGGGCTTGAGGAGACGCTAGCCGACCTTATCGATGATGACAAGGGCCACGAATAAGTTGACCGATCTTGCCGATGATGACAAGGGCCGCAAGGAGGTTGACCGATCTTGCCGATGATGACAAGGGTTGCAAGGAAGTCGACCGATCTTGCCGATGATGACAAGGGTCGCAAGGAGGTTGATCAATCTTGCCGATGGTGACAAGGGCCATGAGGAAGTTGACCGATCTTGCCGATGATGACAAGGGTCAAAGGAAAGTTGATCGATCTTGCCGATGATGACAAGGGTCGCTAGGAGCCTGACCGATCTTACCGATGATGACAAGGGTCGCAAGGAAGTCAACCGATCTTACAGATGATGACAAGGGTCACAAGGAGGCTAACCGATCTTGCCGATGATGACAAGGGTCGCAAGGAAGTTGACCGATCTTACCGATGATGACAAGGGTCGCAAGGAAGTCGACCGATCTTGCCGATGATGATAAGGGTCGCAAGGAGGTTGACCGATCTTACCGATGATGACAAGGGTCGCAAGAAAGTCGATCGATCTTGTCGATGATGACAAGGGTCGCAAGGAGGCGGACCGATCTTGCCAATGATGACAAGGGTCGCAAGGAGGTTGACCGATCTTGCCGATGATGACAAGGGTCACAAGGAAGTCGATCGATCTTGCCGATGATGACAAGGGTCGCAAGGAGGTTGATCGATCTTGCCGATGCTGACAAGGGTCACAAGGAAGTTGACCGATCTTGCCGATGATGACAAGGGTCGCAAGGAAGTTGATCGATCTTGGCGATGGTGACAAGGGTCACAAGGAAGTCGACCGATCTTGCCGATGAAGACAAGGTTCGCAAGGAGGTTGACCGATCTTACCGATGATGACAAGGGTCACAAGGAGGCTGACCGATCTTGCCGATGGTGACAAGGGTCGCAAGGAGGTTGATCGATCTTGCCGACGGTGACAAGGGTCACAAGGAAGTCGACCGATCTTGCCGATGATGACAAGGGTCGCAAGGAAGTTGAGCGATCTTGCCGATGGTGACAAGGGTCACAAGGAAGTCGACTGATCTTGTCGATGATGACAAGGGTCGCAAGGAGGTTCATCGATCTTGCCGATGATGACAAGGGTCGCAAGGAGGCTGACCGATCTTGCCGATGATGACAAGGGTCGCAAGGAAGTCGACCGATCTTGCCGATGATGACAAGGGTCGCAAGGAGGTTGACCGATCTTGTCGATGGTGACAAGGGTCGCAAGGAGGTTGACCGATCTTGCCAATGGTGACAAGGGTCACAAGGAAGTCGACCGATCTTGCCGATGATGACAAGGGTCGCAAGGAGGTTGACCGATCTTGCCGATGGTGACAAGGGTCGCAAGGAGGTTGACCGATCTTGCTGATGGTGACAAGGGTCACAAGGAAGTCTAGGGAAAGATCTTCGATGGGGATCGTGGTGATCGCCCTTTTAGGAGTTTTACTAGAATGAGGGAAAGGCATAACTTAAATTACCACATTACTGACTTAAGCGCCCTTTCGGGTTTTCGCCGAAGTCAGTCCCCTCTTGCTTTTGCCCATGCGCCCTTTCAGGTTTTCACGTGGAGGGGTACCTGATTTTGCCTGCGACGCCCTTTTGGGTTTTTGCCAGAGTTGGGTTATAGCCATTTTTGCCCTTGTCCAAATGTGGGAACAAGGCCAGCGAGGCACCTCTCTTTTAAGCCCCATCTTTTTTTTTTGATCCATATAATAGGAGGACGTTGAGAGGGTCAACTTGGACACGAAGCCTTGCGCCGAGAAGAAGGGTTTATTCGTCAGCAAGAAGGTAATGCTAACGCAAGGGATAGATTTGTACCGATTCAGGCGTAAGGCCCGCAATGGCAATGTTGTAGAAGGGTCAGCTAGGACACGAAGTCTTGCGTCGAGAAAAATGGTTTATTCGTTAGCAAGAAGGTAATGCTGATGCAAGGGATAGATTTGTGCTGATTCGGGCGTAAGGCCCACAATGGCAATGTCGTAGAAGGGTCGGCTAGGACACGAAGTCTTGCGCCGAGATAAAGGGTTTATTCGTTAGCAAGAAGGTAATGCTGATGCAAGGGATAGATTTGTGCCGATTCGGGCGTAAGGCCCGCAATGGTAATGTTATAGAAGGGTCGGCTAGGACACGAAGTCTTGTGCCGAGGAAAAGGGTTTATTCATTAGCAAGAAGGTAATGCTGACGCGAGGGATAGATTTGTGCCGATTTGGACGTAAGGCCCGTAATGGCAATGTTGCTTTATATATATATATATATATATATATATATATTAGAGCTCGGCCAGGACGGAGTGCCACTAGGCCAAGGTGGATAGAGCTCAGCCAGGGCGGAGTGCCACTAGACTAAGGTGGGTAGAACTTAGCTAGGGCGGAGTGCCACTAGACTAAGGTAAGTAGAACTTTAACTAGGGCGGAATGCCACTAGACTAAGGTAGGTGGGGACTAGCTAGGGCGGAGTGCCACTAGACTAAGGTAGGTAGAGCTCGGCCAGGGCGGAATTCCACTAGACCAAGGTAGGTAGAACTTAGCTAGGGCGGAGTGCCACTAGACTAAGGCAGGTAGAACTTAGCTAGGGCAGAGTGCCACTAGGCTAAGGCAGGTAGAGCTTAGCTAGGACGGAGTGCCACTAGGCTAAGGTAGATAGAGCTCAGCCAGGGCGGAATGCCACGAGACCTAGGTAGGTAGAACTTAGCTAGGGCGGAGTGCCACTAGACTAAGGTAGGTGGAACTTAGCTAGGGCGGAGCGCCACTAGACTATGGTAGGTGGAACTTAGCTAGGGCGGAGTGCCGCTAGACTAAGGTAAGTAGAACTTAGCTAGGGCGCAGTGCCACTAGACTAAGGTAGGTAGAACTTAGCTAGGGAGGAGTGCCACTAGACTAAGGCAGGTAGAACTTAGCTAGGGTGGAGTGCCACTAGACTAAGGCAGGTAGAACTCGACCAGGGTGGAATGCCACTAGACTAAGTTAGGTATAGAGCTTACCTAGGGCGGAGTGCCACTAGACTAAGGTGGGTAGAACTTAGCTATGGCAGAGTGCCACTAGACTAAGGTAGGTCTTGGTCATTCTGAGAATGCCGGTTGAGCTGTGTGATACAGCTTCAAGTGTTTTCCATTAAGGGGAGAGAACTGGACGACTCCCTTGTGATCTACAAGGAAGTACGCACCCCCTTCATATACTCGACAGACGACGTATGGTCCAACCCAGTTTTCAACCAATTTCCCTTTGGGATTGGAGGCCATTACTTTGTTGGGTTAGATGGACGCAGTCTATCTCCACAGAGTGTGGATCTAGAGGGAGGGTGAATAGATCAACTTGCCTAATTTACAACTACTGTAAGTTCTAAAGCGGAATTTAGGCAAACATCAGTTAAGCTAAAGGAAGAATGCTAAGCAAAGGGTCGACCCATGAAAGCCATTCACCATATCTATATATCGAAAGCTAGACATGAGCATGAGCGATGAAACCAAATAAGCTAAGCAAGAATTCCCATCACACACAGATCAAACAAAAACACAAACACACTGCACACACAATTTTTAGGTGGTTCGGTCAATGACCTACGTCCACCCCACACTCAACTGAGTATGGCTTCCTGCTGCGCAACACAGCTTGCGTCCGCTGGGCTTTACAGCTTGGCCAAACAATCCGCTGATACATAGCTTCGCTGGGCACTACAGCTTGCCGACCAGAGGATCTGATCCTCTGCAACCGCTGGAGAAATACAGCTTAACCCGTCCAGTGGAGACTACCACTGCAACCGCTGACGCACAGCTTGAAGAAACAATGTTCGAAATTGAAAGACAGAATCAAAACGAAAAATCAAAACCCAAAAGCAATGTAGCTCTAAAGAGCAAAGCTCAGCTCTGGTTTTAAACCACGAGACTGAGATACAAACTCTCTCACTCTCACTCTCAATCAGCTCTCTCTCAACTCAATCTCTCTCGATCTCTTCTTCTCTCTTTTTCTTCTTCTTCTCTGTTTCTTCTTCTTCTCTGTATCTTCTTCTTCTCTCTTTTCTCTCTTTTGGATCAAAGGAGCCTTGCTGTGGCTGTATAGACTTTCTCCCTTCTCTTCGATCTTCCTTCTTCTGTAGAAGAAGGGCCATATATATATAGCAGCAACAACAGCAGCAGGCGTGTGCTCTCCACGTTTCCCGCCTAAAGCATTTGGACCACGTGGCAGCATCCAATGGAGTGTCAGAACACGTGTCCTCATCTAGATACCTTGTTCTTCTCGGATCACGAGCCAGGTACCTCGGATCACGTGCCCTTCATTTGTCTCTACATTCCCTGTCAGACAGACAAGAACATATTCAGTTTAACTGTAAACCCTGTACAGGCTTTGCAACCACGAGTGCAATGCAAAGTATGCACAACGCAGTGTATAGACTCAATGATCGTAAAGGCTTCATGAGAAGGAAAGCAGTGTATAGACTTAGTAAATATAAAGGCTTCATAAGTAGGAAAACCAGTGTACAGACTTGCCCAAAGAATAAACTTTATATGAAGAGGCAACGGCTGTACATACTTCCTATATGAAGCAGCCACTGTACATACTCAAGGTGAAGACCGATGCCAATGTATAGACCTTACTGAAGACAACGGACTCGAGTGCAGTGTACAGACTTGACTATGCTCACCCAATACTAATGTATATACTTGATGATCAAAGAGTGGCTGTACAGACTTGATAACGATGCAGAACGAACGGATGTACATACTTCATGTGAAAGCCCAATGTACAGACTTTGAAGAACAAGCAGCTACAGTCCAATGTGTGGACTTGTCGTTCACTGGTGAGTGTACAGACTTCGAATGAAACACCAATGTGTAGACTTACCACCGACCATTGTGTAGACTTGAAGAAGTGAGACGATGGCTAAGACACTGTACAATCGGATGTATAGACTTTACTTAACACAGTCCGATGTACAGACTTGGAATTTCAACTGAAGGGTGTATAGACTTGACCAAACAGTCCAGTGAATAGACTTGAATAGCTGAGGCCAGTGTACAGACTTGCCACCGACCAATGTGTAGACTCGATCAGCATAAGGCACAGTATTGACATCAACTCTGCACATCGAATGTATAGACTTCAAGTGTGAAGACCATTGTATAGACTTTGGATTCGAAGACCAATGTGCAGACTTTGGATTTGAAGACCAATGTGCACACTTCAAGTTTCACTGTGGATGTACAGACTTTAGGAAATCAAGCGATGTGTAGACTTGAAGCTCCACGATGGATGTATAGACTTTAAGATCCTGAAGCAATGTACAGACTTCAAATATCAATGTGGATGTACAGACTTCATGAAGCGAAGACAATGTACAGACTTGATTGTAGCTAAAGCCTTGATCGTAGGAATAGGCTGGACTGTATAGACTTTAAACTTCAGAAACGAATGTACAGACTTCACTTAAGAAACATAGGGAAAGACTCCAATGTATAGACTTTGCCTTGAACGAAAGTCAGTGAAGAATGAATAAACTTTCACGATGTGTAGACTTTGGATACGTGAAAGCTACAGTGAAGGAATGTACACACTTGACCAATTCATAGGTGAATCGAGTGTACAGACTTAGTGCGTTGACGCTGTAACATGAGTCAGTGAAATGCGTTGACGCTGTACACACTGAGCCTAATACATGCATGCGACTGACGCTGTACAGACTTTGCCTAAGACAATGTAAGCGACTGATGCTGTACACACTTAGTCTAAGACGCTGTATAGACTTAGCCTAAGACATGCATGAACTGACGCTGTATAGACTTTATCTAACATGCACAGTGTATAGACTCAATCGATTGAAGAGTTTCCAGTGTATAGACTCAATCTAAACAAGTCTTCTAAAGGAGTCGACCCATCAGAGGATGCGTCGACCCATGACAGTGAGAAATGAAAACACCAGTGTATAAAATGCAAAGAACACATAGTCAATCTGATAGAGCAATTTCATCAAAGCAAGAGCAGTTGCCAATCAATCAAAATAATGGTGTTGCCAATGAAATAAAGCAAGTGTCAACATCATCAACATGGAGGGGTCACAACAATCTCCCTCTTTTTGATGATGGCAACCCCATATGAAGTAGAATAACAACATCCTGACATATAGGTATATGTTTGATGAAAGACATGATGAGTTATGCAGATTGACATGCAAATGCTATGAATGCATGCAACTCACTACCTCAAACTCTCCCTTATCATTATGCATATACACTCCCACTCCCCCTTGGAATGAATTCAGAATTCAGAATTCAGACAGATATGTATTCTCCCCCTAGACATCCCCCTAGACAATATTCTCCCCCTTTGCCATCAACAAAGAGGAGGGAAAAATTAAATAGAAGGGAAGGATCAAGAGAAGAACTGACTGGCATTCTGAACAGGTAGTTCATGAATAAGCATTCTAAAGCATAGAGTCTTCAGTCATATGAAATTAGAAACTGCTGTCAGAAAGAGTTCTGGTTTAAGGATGATAAAATTTGGAGTTCATGCACTACAAGCAATAGATAAGTTCACTGTGCATGATAAAACAATAAACCAGAATCACATTTGCATGAAAGATTTAGTTTCATAATATCTTACTTTCATAATCTCATAAAAAATATTGAGAGAAACCAAGTCATGTATTGAAACTAAACAAATTGACACTCATGAACTTTTCTTTTGAAGGAGCAGCATTATCAATATTAGACCATTTAGAGCATTCAGGTACCATAAGTCTTTCTGCGTAAGGGTATACGTTTGTCAGACGCCAATACCCCTAGATACTCAACAAGATGGACCATTCTGCCTATGATCAAATTTAACAGAACTGAGTTACACCTTTTTGTGTGAGGGTACATGTTTATCAGATGCCAGTTACCCCCAGGTACTGAGTGAAACCAGCCTGCTGTTTTGAACATTTTATACAGAGATAGCTGATACACTTCATGACATGAGTGTTGTCCACTTCTGTGATGAATCACTCAGTTTCTCAGTGATTTACCAGTCATTGCTCTGCCAATATTAATTTTCAATGATTTTCAATGTTTTTTAATATCTTTCTTAGCTGTCCTTTTTATGTTTCAGAATGACTTGTTTAAGAACAATACACATACTTAACCTCTCTAACATGATTTCAGATGGGTTTTCAGATTTCAGATATGATTAGCTTTGTCTGACATGAAATAAGAAAGAGGTTGAGATTTTTATCAATTTTCATCTTACTTATATACTGATTGCAATATTTAAACTCCAACCATTATAAGATTTAAACCATTACATCAGTCTTTGAACAATTCAAATTCTTATAAATGAAGAAGTCCATTTTCTACTACTTAGAAATTAGAACTGACCAACAGATTGCCATAATGTCAGAGACAAGTATTCAGAGTTAAAGGTTGAATGACTTCAAGAAAGTTGAAACCACTCTGAATTTCTAGCAATACTCCCCCTGTCTATATGCATGCAATTTGCTAATGAAAGGCAAGAATTAATTGAGAGAGAGCTTATGCATAGGTCATGAATGAATGATATGTAAAGACATGCAAATACTCGACAAGCTCCCCCTGAATATATGCAATGTTTTCTTTGAACACTGAACAAAGTATTTTGAAATTCATGCTCATTCAGACTCCCCTATCAATCAATATAACCCATGGTACTAGGCGGAGAACCTGATCTCAAGGACCATCTCACACATAGTAAGAACCTCCAGACAAATTTCTCTGCCCTTTAGTAGCCTATTATTTAATATACCACGGTTATGTAGAGAAATGCAATGCAGGACAGTTCTACATGCATGTTCAGTAATGATTATGAGTCTGTTTCAATATTCATATCCACATGAATTATCCAAGCAATCAAATGCAAGTCCACATCAGAAATTTTATTCACAGCAGTTAAACAATCATTCATCATGCTGAAATTTACATAAGCCAAGTTCTCTTCTAAGAAACTTAAATTTTTCATTCCCAAGAGGCTTAGTAAAAATATCAGCAATTTATTTTTCAGTTTCTATGAAATTCATTTCAATCTCATTTTTATTTACAGCATCTCTAAGAAAATGATGTTTTATCTCTATATGCTTAGTCCTAGAATGGTGAACAGGATTTTTAGCAAGGCATATAGCACTAGTATTATTACATAAAAGTGGAATGCATCCCAGATTTATCTGATAATCAGCTAGTTGGTGCTTAATCCAAAGTACTTGGGCTGCACAATTACATGCTGCAACATACTCAGCTTCAGCTGTGGATAATGCTACAGTGTGTTGCTTCTTAGATGCCCAAGACACTAGACAGCCACCAAGGAATTGACAGTAGCCCCTGGTGCTTTTTCTATCTACTCGACACCCAACATAGTCTGCATCAGTGTAGGCTAGAAGCTCTAACTCACACTTAGCAGGATACCAGAGACCTAGTTCTTGGGTGTCTAGTAAATACCTAAAAATCCTTTTCACAGCTTTAAAGTGAGTTTCTTTAGGACTGGCCTGAAATCTAGAGCATAAACACACAGCAAATTGTATATCAGGCCTAGATGCTGTAAGATAGAGAAGAGATCCGATCATACCTCTGTATAGCCTTTGGTCCACAGGTTTACCTTTAGAGTCTTCATCCAAACTGGTTGAGATACCCATTGGAGTAGCTATTTCCTTGAGGTTGTCCACTTTATACTTCTTCAATAAGTTCTTTACATACTTGGACTGAGAGATGAAGGTGCCATCTTATGTTTGTGTAACCTGCAGTCCAAGAAATAGTTTGAGCTCACCCATTGAGCTCATTTCAAATTCATCAGTCATTATTTGAGAGAATTCCTCACACAATTTGGGGTTAGTTGACCCAAACACAATGTCATCCACATAAATCTGAATGATAAGAATATCTGGATGACTTACCTTGGTAAACAATGCTTGATCAACTATACCTCTTGTGAAGTTCATGTCGGTGAGGAATTTGCTCAACCTGTCATACCAAGCTCTAGGAGCTTGCTTTAAACCATAGAGAGCTTTATTGAGCTTGTAAACATGATTAGGAAAATCTAAACATTCAAACCCAGGAGGTTGTCTCACATAGACATCCTCATTAATTTCCCCATTTAGAAAAGCAGATTTCACATCCATCTGCTGAAGATTTATTCCTAGGGAACATGCAGAAGCCAATAAAATTCTTATTGCTTCTAACCTAGCTACAGGGGCAAAAGACTCTTCAAAGTCTATTCCAAATTCCTGATTGTACCCCTGAGCTACAAGTCTGGCTTTATTTTTAGTAACATTCCCTGCTTCATCAGTTTTGTTTCTAAATACCCATTTAGTCCCTATGACTATTTCATGATCAGGAGGTGGAACCAAAAGCCACACCTTATTCCTGTCAAATTGATTGAGCTCCTCATGCATGACATTAATCCAATGCACATCTTGGAGAGCACAGTCAATGGACTTGGGTTCTGTGTTTGATACAAAAGCATAAGCATTCAGTTCAAGTTGAATTCTTAAGTGGCCTCTAGTCCTAGGAGGGTCATGCAGATTTCCAATAACATTATCTACAGGATGATCCTTGAGATATCTAATATTTACAATTGGACTATCATGAACTTGATTTACCTTCCCCTGAACTGTAGGCTCCTCTTCATTAAGCTCTTTATGTCCTTCTTCATCCTCGGATTTGTCTGCAGGATCTCCTTCCTTCAAAATTTCACCATTATTTTCATTCCTGCATTGACCAACATTAGAATTTACCAAGGATTCATCAAAAACTATGTGTGGAGATTCTTCAACAGTCTTAGAGTTCAGATTGTACACTCTGTATGCTCGGGTGTTTTCAGAATAGCCAAGAAAAATTCCTGGTTCTCCTTTAGGTTCAAATTTATCAAGGTCCTTCTTATCATTTATGTGAATGAAACATTTACAACCAAAGACCTTGAAGTGAGCAATAGAAGGTTTCTTACCTTTTAAGATCTCATATGGTGTTTGCTGGGTAGAAGGTCTTACCATGACTCTGTTAATTACATAACAGGCAGTGTTCACTGCTTCAGCCCAAAATTTCCTTGGTAGACCACCTTCGACAAGGAGTGTATGACCCATTTCCACTAGGGTTCTGTTCCTTCTCTCCACAACTCCATTCTGCTCAGGTGTCCTTGGTGAGGAGTACCTGTGGTTGATTCCATTTGACCTGCAGAATTCATCAAATTGTGAGTTTTCAAACTCAACTCCATGATCAGACAAAATGTTTTCAATTTTCTGATTTGTTTTATCATAAAACTCTTGAAATTCAGAGAAAGCATCACTCTTATTAGATAAGAAATAAACCCAAGTATACCTAGAAAAGTCATCTACCATGACAAACCCATACCTCCTCCCTGATAGGTTGACAGATCTAGTTGGCCCAAAAAGGTCCATATGTATCAGCTCATAGGGCTTGGAAGACAGATTTTTAGTTCTAGACTTAAATGACTTTCTAGTTATCTTTGATTGAGTGCATGCATCACAGATTTTATTTTCTTTCTTGAATGAGACTTCAGGAAGTCCTCTAACCATGCCATGCTTATTTAATTTGTGCAAAATAATGTAGCTAGCATGACCTAACCTACGATGCCATAAAAATGCTATGTCTTCTCTACTGGCAGTAAGGCAAAGGTTAGTGTGTTGAATTTCATCTAAATTTATCATGTAAGTATTATTTATTCTTTTTCCAGAAAATTTGACAATATCAGAATCAGGTTCAAAAACCTTGCAGCATTGAGAATTAAATAAAACATTGTAACCTTTATCACATAACTGGCTGATGCTAAGTAGATTATAGGCTAACCCTTCAACCAGCATAACATCATCAATGCAGCAGGTAGAACACTTACCTACCTTACCTGATCCGATAATCCTACCCTTTGTGTTGCTTCCAAAGGTGACAAGGCCTTCTACTTTCTCAGTCAGCATGCAAATTTTGGCATTATCTCCTGTCATATGCCTGGAGCAGCCGCTATCCATGTACCACAAGTTGTTCTTGGCTGCCAGGCATACTTGCATACACAATTAGGTAGAGAAGTTTGGAACCCAAGACTGATTGGGCTCCAATGTAAATGAACTAGAAGCAAAGCAGGAAAGCAGATGTTTCGGAATCCACATTTGTTTAAATGAACTTTGTTCAGTGGATCCTACAGATTTTCTTCTGTTGTTGTTCCTTTTCTTTTTATTGTTCTTTTTCATATTGGCAGCAGCATGATTATTGACAGTATTGTTATTTCTGTGCCAGTGCCTTGGCCAGGGTGTGTTCACAAAATTTTGGCCATAGTAGTTCCTGGGCTGGCTATGGAAATATTGGTTTCTAGATGTCCAGTAACCATACCCATTGACCCAATTTCTACTGTAAGGTCTTTGATATTGAGCACCCTGGTGTGCAAGACCTGTAAACCTACCCTGAGTTCTAGACCAATCTGACCTATTGAAGTAGGTTGGCTGTACATTGTAGTGGGTCTGAGCTCTGGGTTGATAAAAATAATTGGGTTGACTCCTAGCAGCACTCTGTCTCCCCTGTACTTTGGACCCTGCTGACCTATACACAGGTTTGTATTGGGTCTTCTTCAGAGGTGGAGTTGATGGTGGAGACTTGGTTACCTTGACCTGGGGTTTACTGGACTGTGTAGGTTGACCCCTAACCTGAGTCTGAGCCCTAGGATTCTGCTTGGATGTGTTGGCTCTACTAGGCTCATTAACCTTTCATTTGCCCTTCTCCTCAGCACTGGGCTTTTTCAGATTAGCAGTTTTGTTTATCAAATTTGTTGAGTTCATGCTAATTAGAAGTCCCTTTTCCTTTTGAGCAACAAATGAAATTGTTCTCATCCCAAATGTTTTTGTTGCACTAGAACTAAATCCTAGGCCCTCTTTTCTGAAATTAACCTTTGACCCTAACAAAGCATTTAAGTTATCTGTTCCTTGGGTCATTTTCTCAATGGTTTTCATTTTATCCTCATTATCTTTCTGAAGTTCATCAATAGACTTTTTCAGCTCATTGTTGACATTGAGGACAGCTTCATATTTTTCAGAGATGATTTTTACTTCACTTTCACATTTTTGAATCTTCAGCTTCCATTCATCAATTTCATTTCCAAGCCTTAGATTCTCTTCCCTAGAAACCTTTAACTCAATTTTGATGTCCTCTACTTCAGAACATGTGAGTTTCAGTTTATCATTTTCAGATTCCAAACATGCAATTTTATCAAATAGAGTTTTATCATTTTGCATGGAATTGATTTTTCTTCTAAGATGCCTATTCTCTTTTCTAATATCATCAGCTCTATCAGCTATGTCATGATAAGCATCTACCCAATCAGCAATTGTGAAGTTTTCAAATCTAGTGATTACCTCATCTGTGTCCTCCTCTCTATCTTCGGAGCTTGTTGCCATAAGGCAAATGGGCTGTTCAGATTCGGCTTCACTATCTGAGCTGCTGCTGAAAGAGCCTTCATCTTCATCACTCCATGTGCTGATCATAGCTCTTCCCTTCTTGGTTTTCTTCTTTGACCTGCCCTTATGTTTCTGATTGTCTGGACAGTCAGCTTTCAGATGCCCTGGTTTCCTGCATTGATAACAGACATTAGCTTCATTTTTCTTTGCCGATTTAGATTTATACCTTTTATCCTTTCGGCCACCATTGTATTTCTTCTGGCCGAACCGTCTTGCTCCCTTTCTGAGAAATCTCCTGAACTCTCTAGTCATCATGGCTATCTCAGATCGAGTCACATCTTCTTCTTCATTTAGGCTCTCCTCTGATGATGAAAAGCTGCTGGAGCTGGATTTTGTTGATTTGCTAGAACTAGCCTTCAGCGCTATCGGCTTCTTCTTCCTCTCGGCTTCATCTGTCCTTGGCATGTTTATCTCATATGCCATTAGTGAGCCAATCAACTCATCAGCTTTAGTATTACGCAAGTCCCTTGACTCCTCCATTACTGTTGCTTTGGTGTGCCAAATGGGAGTCAGGAAGCGCAGAATTTTTCTCACTACATCATACTCTGTCTGAGGTTTCCCAAAACCTCTGAGGCCATTGGTTATGACAGTCAGCCGAGTGTACATTTCGCTGATGGACTCGTTCTGCTTCATCTTGAAGGCTTCATACTCAGATACAAGAAGATTGGCCTTCTGCTCTCTTACTTGAGATGTACCTTCATGAATTACTTCCAGCGCATCCCACATCTCCTTAGCTGATTTGCAAGCAGACACACGGGAGAATTCTGTAGGATGCAGAGCGCACTGGATAGCATTTATAGCACTCCAATTCAACGTGGATCTTCTGATCTCCTCCTTGGTCCATACATCTTCATTCAGGGACAGCTCATAAGGTCCCTTGCTGACAATCTTCCAAATCTCATAATCCTTAGCCCTGAGGAACACTTGCATACGGTTCTTCCAGTATGCGTAGTTTGATCCATCAAAGAATGGGGGCTTCGTTGTTGAGTGACCTTCGGCAATCATCCCTCGAGCATCCATCTCTGCCTATTTTCTTCGGGCGATGAGTCCCTGCAGAAGAGTTAGGCTCTGATACCAAGTGTTGGGTTAGATGGACGTAGTCTATCTCCAAAGAGTGTGGATCTAGAGGGGGGGTGAATAGATCAACTTGCCTAATTTACAACTACTGTAAGTTCTAAAGCAGAATTTAGGCAAACATCAGTTAAGCTAAAGGAAGAATGCTAAGCAAAGGGTCGACCCATGAAAGCCATTCACCATATCTATATATCGAAAGCTAGACATGAGCATGAGCGATAAAACCAAATAAGCTAAGCAAGAATTCCCATCGCACACAGATCAAACAAAAACACAAACACACTGCACACACAATTTTTAGGTGGTTCGGTCAATGACCTACGTCCACCCCACACTTAACCGAGTATGGCTTCCTGCTGCGCAACACAGCTTGCGTCCGCTGGGATTTACAGCTTGGCCAAACAATCCGCTGATACACAGCTTCGCTGGGCACTACAGCTTGCCGACCAGAGGATCTGATCCTCTGTAACCGCTGGGGAAATACAGTTTAACCCGTCCAGTGGAGACTACCACTGCAACCGCTGACGCACAGCTTGAAGAAACAATGTTCGAAATTGAAAGACAGAATCAAAACGAAAAATCAAAACCCAAAAGCAATGTAGCTCTAAAGAGCAAAGCTCAGCTCTAGTTTTGAACCACGAGACTGAGATACAAACTCTCTCACTCTCACTCTCAATCAGCTCTCTCTCAACTCAATCTCTCTCGATCTCTTCTTCTCTATTTTTCTTCTTTTTCTCTATTTCTTCTTCTTCTCTGTATCTTCTTCTTCTCTCTTTTCTCTCTTTTGGATCGAAGGAGCCTTGCTGTGGCTGTATAGACTTTCTCCCTTCTCTTCGATCTTCCTTCTTCTGTAGAAGAAGGGCCATATATATATAACAGCAACAGCAGTAGCAGGCGTGTGCTCTCCACGTTTCCCGCCTAAAGCATTTGGACCACGTGGCAGCATCCAATGGAGTGTCAGAACACGTGTCCTCATCTGGATACCTTGTTCTTCTCGGATCACGAGCCAGGTACCTCGGATCACGTGCCCTTCATTTGTCTCTGCATTCCCTGTCAGACAAACAAGAACATATTCAGTTTAACTGTAAACCCTGTACAGGCTTTGCAACCACGAGTGCAATGCAAAGTATGCACAACGCAGTGTATAGACTCAATGATCGTAAAGGCTTCATGAGATGGAAAGTAGTGTATAGACTTAGTAAATATAAAGGTTTCATAAGTAGGAAAACCAGTGTACAGACTTGCCCAAAGAATAGACTTTATATGAAGAGGCAACGGCTGTACATACTTCCTATATGAAGCAGCCACTGTACATACTCAAGGTGAAGACCGATGCCAATGTATAGACTTTACTGAAGACAACGGACTCGAGTGCAGTGTACAGACTTGACTATGCTCACCCAATACCAATGTATATACTTGATGATCAAAGAGTGGTTCTACAGACTTGATAACGATGCAGAACGAACGGATGTACATACTTCATGTGAAAGCCCAATGTACAAACTTTGAAGAACAAGCAGCTACAGTCTAATGTGTGGACTTGTCGTTCACTTGTGAGTGTACAGACTTCGAATGAAACACCAATGTGTAGACTTACCATCGACCATTGTGTGGACTTGAAGAAGTGAGACGATGGCTAAGACACTGTACAATCGGATGTATAGACTTTACTTAACACAGTCCGATGTACAGACTTGGAATTTCAACTGAAGGGTGTATAGACTTGACCAAACAGTCCAGTGAATAGACTTGAATAGCTGAGGCCAGTGTACAGACTTGCCATCGACCAATGTGTAGACTCGATCAGCATAAGGCACAGTATAGACATCAACTCTGCACATCGAATGTATAGACTTCAGGTGTGAAGACCATTGTATAGACTTTAGATTCGAAGACCAATGTGTAGACTTTGGATTTGAAGACCAATGTGCACACTTCAAGTTTCACTGTGGATGTACAGACTTTAGGAAATCAAGCGATGTGTAGACTTGAAGCTCCACGATGGATGTATAGACTTTAAGATCCTGAAGCAATGTACAGACTTCAAATATCACTGTGGATGTACAGACTTCATGAAGCGAAGCCAATGTACAGACTTGATTGTAGCTAAAGCCTTGATCGTAGGAATAGGCTGGACTGTATAGACTTTAAGCTTCAGAAACGAATGTATAGACTTCACTTAAGAAACGTAGGGAAAGACCCCAATGTATAGACTTTGCCTTGAATGAAAGTCAGTGAAGAATGAATAGACTTTCACGATGTGTAGACTTTGGATACGTGAAAGCTACAGTGAAGTAATGTACACACTTGACCAATTCAAAGGCGAATCGAGTGTACAGACTTAGTGCATTGACGCTGTAACATGAGCCAGTGAAATGCGTTGACGCTGTACACACTGAGCCTAATACATGCATGCGACTGACGCTATACAGACTTTGCCTAAGACAATGTAAGCGACTGACGCTGTACACACTTAGTCTAAGACGCTGTATAGACTTAGCCTAAGACATGCATGAACTGACACTGTATAGACTTTATCTAACATGCACAGTGTATAGACTCAATCGATTGAAGAGTTTCCAGTGTATAGACTCAATCTAAACAAGTCTTCTAAAGGAGTCGACCCATCAGAGGATGCGTCGACCCATGACAGTGAGAAATGCAAACAACAGTGTATGAAATGTAAAGAACACATAGTCAATCTGATAGAGCAATTTCATCAAAGCAAGAGCAGTTGCCAATCAATCAAAACAATGGTGTTGCCAATGAAATAAAGCAAGTTTCAACATCATCAACAAGGAGGGGTCACAACATACTTCTCTTCTTTTGACCATCACCAGGTCACCCTTCTTGAATTCTCAACCTTTGACCAGCTTGTCGAAAGCACGGGCCATGCGAGCTTGGTAGAGTTGAATATTTTGTTACGCGTGGAGACGCTTTCCTTTGAGCTCGGTCTTCCAGTCTTCTTTCTACATTGGTCTATTCGTCACTACTCAAACCATGCTGGATGACGACTCGCAGTGAGGGGACTTCCAATTCAATCGGTACCATAGCCTCCGACCCATATACGAGGTAGAATGGTGAACAGCCAGTTGGGGTTTTATAGACCGTACGATAGGCCCATAGTGCTTCGTACATTCTTTCTTCCCAGTCCTTTTTATTAGACTTGATAGTCTTTGCCAGCAGTGTGCATAGTATTTTATTGAAGGCTTCTGCAAGTCCATTGGCCTGAGGGTTGTAGGGGGACGAAGTCCTCCAGTCAATCTTGTATTTCTCAGCCAGCCGATAAACCTTCTGATTTCTGAAGTGACAGCCATTATCAGAGATAATTCGGCTGGGAACCCCGAACAGGAATATTATGTTCTGCCGGAAGAATCTTGCGACTAATTCTCCCATTACATCTCTTAGCGCAACTGCTTCTGCCCATCTAGAGAAGTAATCTGTGGCTACTAAGATATATCTACACCCTGACGACGATGCTAGCAGTGGCCCTACCACGTCTGTGCCCCATTGGGCGAACGTCCAACTTGGTAGGGTGGGGTGTAGCGGCACCGGCAGTCTCCTGGACACGTTGGCGTGCTCTTGACATTTGTGGCAAGCTTTAGAAAACTTGCAGCAAGCATCAAACATGGAGGGCCAATAATAACCCAATTTCTTTATTTCAATTTTCATCTTCGGCCCGGTCTGGTGTGCTCCGGCTTACCCGGCATGGACTTCTTGCATTACCTGCCCCGCTTCTGCCGAAGATAAGCAATGGAGCAGGACTTTCCTTCGTGCATCGGCCATTATTCAGAACAAGGTCCCGCTTCTCATCTCGTAAGAGTCCTTGATCCTTAAGAGCTTCATTCTTTGTTCCTTTTCCTTCGGAAGCTGTTGGTGCTGGAACCAACGCAGAAGATGCTTCCGCCAATCGGGCTGCTGAACTTCTTCTACAGCTGCCGCTTTATTCTCTTGTTCATCGGCCAGAACCTCCGTCATACTGGGGACCTGGCGATGGTTGATCACGGCTATATTTAGGCTTGTGTCTGACGGTATTGCCAAAGAACTAGCCAGCTTTGCGAGGGCGTCCGCCTGAGCATTATGTCCTTGATTAACAAGCTTGATTTTGACGAAGTAGAATCTAGCCATCAATCGGAGGGCCAGTTGATAGTAAGGGAGGAGTTCTTGCTTCCGCACCTCGAACTCTCCCTCCAGCTGTCTTATGACTAGCATGGAATCTCCGAATGCTTCCAACATCTGGATCTCCATAGACAGAGCAATCTGCAACCCGATGATGAGGGCTTCATATTCTGCTTCATTATTTGTGCATGGCTTGTTTATTGAATAAGATGTATATATGACTTCTCCTTCGGGAGACTTCAGGACTATGCCTGCCCCCGCTCTGACTCCGGCTGTCCAAGTAGCTGAGGTGTCAATTCTGGAAGCGTTGTCAAAATACAGCTGCCATAGAGAGGGCTGTACCTGGCCGACCTCTAGGGTTTCATCTTCAGGAAGCACTGGTTCCAGCGGGTAGTCTTCAGGTACTGGATGCTCAGCAATGAAGTCTGCGATAGCTTGGCCTTTGACGGCCTTTTGTGGTATGTAGGAGATATCAAACTCCATAAGGATCACCGCCCATTTGCCCAAACGACCTTTGAGTGCCGGTTGGGACATGATATACTTTGGCGGATCCGCCTTGGAGATCAGCCTAATTTCATGTGACAGCATGTAGTGTCGGAGTTTCTTGACAGTGAAGACCAGTGCCAAGCAGATCTTCTTAATGTGGGTGTATTTCTCCTCAATTCTGACTAATCTTCGACTGAGGTAGTAGAGGGCTTGCTCTTTCCCTTCTTCATTGTTCTAGGCTAGCATTGCCCCCAGGGAGTTATATGTGGCTGCGATGTACAAAACCAGCGGCCGTCCTTTCACCAGTGCGCCTAGCACTGGGGGAGTCTTCAGATAGTCTTTGAGCTTGTCGAAGGCTGTCTGGCAATCTTCGTCCCAATAAAAGGGAACATCTTTCATCATCAGCTTGTGAAAGGGCTGGCATCGCCCCGACAAGTTGGATATGAACCGCCGGATGTAAGCCAGGTGGCCTTGAAGAGATCTCAGCTCGGAGAGATTCCTTGGTGAAGGTAACTCCTAAATTACCTTGATCTTTGCAAGGTCTATTTCAATTCCCCGGTATCTGACAATGAAGCCTAAGAACTTCCCGCTCGACACTCCGAACGCACACTTCATAGGGTTCATTTTCAATTCATACTGCCTCAGCCTCTGGAAAATAACTCGGAGATCTTGCAGATGGTCTTCTTTCTTTGTGGTCTTGACTACCAGGTCATCTATGTAGCACTCGACCTTATGGTAGAGCAGCTCATCAAATATTCTAGTCATCGCCCGCTGATAAGTTACACTGGCGTTCTTTAATCCGAACGGCATCTGAAGAGGCGTGATCTCGCGCTGGACCTGAGCTGGGAAGATGATCACCGGATAGTGAACTGCAAAGAAAGGAAACAGATCAGGGGGCCCAGGGATGGTTCCCTGGGGTAAACCCTCCGATGCTTAAGTCAGTAGAGCAATGGTGGAAGCTATGAAGAGAGGAGGAAAGAGATGCACGAGATTCCTCTACACCAAGATGGTGAAGTGGTTCCTGCTCAGGGAGTTTAGGCGTGTGTTTGCCCTCCATCTTCGTTGGAGGTAGTCCCAGGTTTAAATAGTGTACTGACCTCATGAGTCCCGTAACCTGAGGGGTTTCAGGCGGGAGTTACGTCCTCAACGTGGGCTCTTTACGTCCTCATCGTGGGATCTTTATAGTCTTGAGGGATCATGGGTCCCTTATCCTCATAAACTCCTGCTTATAAAGGGTTCTCAACGGCAGTGTGGATAAGCAATCGTCGGTATGTAAGGTTTCGCACAGCACCTACGGGCGACGCAGCGGATAACAAAAATTTAATTTGCCCGATCCCGATATTGTGGAAAGCTTAATCTATGCTCTAATCGGTGTTTCTACGTCCCTAATTACGGGTTGCGTGTTTCACCTTGCGCGGAACGACGCTGTCCGCTAAGCCCGATGCAAAAAAAAAAAACCGAGCCGCACAGCTGTACGGCCTCTAGAGATGATCCACACGGATCCTTGCGCAGCGACGGTACCTCCCCAGCACGACCTTCCCCAGCTCAATCACCTTCAGGAGAGAGAGAGAGAGCAAGAGGGAGAAAGGGGGAGGTTAATCCTCTCCCTTAAGCTTAATGCTTGTTAGCTTAAGGGAAGGAAGGAAGCAGCTAAGAGTTCGAATGAACTCACGTAGGATTCTATATATAGAGATTTGATCATTTCTGAAAGGGCTCCAAAAGACCAAAATTATATATATATCCTATCTACTATTATACATATGTATTAAGCTCTATTTACACTCCTTTCCAAAAGGAATTAAAAGGAATTAATACATACACTGGTATAATAATAAACCGTCACCCAAGAATCCATTGTGTGTGATCCTCTAGGCCCACAGTCACTCTAGTTTAAGGTCCATTAACTTCTAATTCCTAATTAGAAGTAAATTAAACGTATTATTCGCTTCTACAAGAGCAGAATAATAGTTTAATTCATTCCGAACCTACAATCACGTTGGGTCAAGCAAATCCGCGTGATCCTAGAGGACGCCGGGTTTAAACCAGCCTGTCTGGTACCTGTAAGTCCACAGTTACCGCATCGATATAATCCCTCGCTCCTTCTATGAGTCTGGTACGATCGAGGGTATGATTTCTGTCAACCCCATGATCGTGTCATTTGACTATGACCTCCTTAAAGTGTATGACGTCCGTTCTAAACGAACTCACACGACCCTGGCCAGGGATTTAACGGAGCGTCAATGTCATGACCCATTAACTGTCTGATATATACCCGACAGTGAGCGATCCCCTCTTGACCATTGATGATCTTCACACGTATCCTGGAGTGGTTAATGACTCGGCAACTCATGACTTATGGTTAAAGTCACTTAGCTAAGTAATTAAACCATTCCAGTCCTCGTGTATAGATCAATGTCTCAGGTCAAAGGACCAACGATGCTACTGAGACCGTTGGATCTTCAGTTGACATTAGGTATAATCAACCATCTGAAGATCCAATAGCGGATCAGTTCAGTGTACATCCTCCAAGGACATACACCTACACATATGTGTTGGTGCCCCGCACCAATGACCATGAGACTGGTCACTGACACATCATGTGTACTGGTTTAATAGGTAATTAAAGTCCCCGAGTGATTACCCTCCAACCAGGAACAGTTTAAGGTATGTGTACATGTAAAGTCAATCTCATGTTCGAGATCCCATCTCGAGCTGACTTTACAACCACATATCCTAGGGACAACGTAAAGTAACACAATCGCATATTTACGCTCAAACACCACTTTATTAACAATGAACAAGATCGTACAACTATTGGGCCTACCCGACCCGAAATTAGCCTGTAGCACACCAACACCAACAATCTCCCACTTGAACTACAGCCAATTGCCCAAAACTTTGAGACCCATCTTATCCCGATGACGCTCAAACACAGTCTGTGTCAAAGGCTTAGTCAGTGGATCTGCTATGTTATCTTCTGACGGTACACGCTCTACCGCCACATCTCCACGATCAACAATCTCCCGAATAAGGTGAAAGCGCCTGAGAATATGCTTTGACCTTTGGTGAGATCTCGGTTCCTTCGCCTGGGCGATAGCCCCATTATTATCACAAAATAATGGGATGGGAGCTGATATCTCGGGAACTACGCCAAGTTCCAAGATGAATTTCTTCATCCAGACGGCTTCCTTAGCAGCTTCAGCTGCAGTAATATATTCCGCCTCCGTCGTCGAATCTGCAGTCGTGTCTTGCTTGGAGCTTCTCCAACTGACTGCCTCTCCATTCAACATGAATACAAATCCAGACATGGATTTGCAGTCATCTGGATCTGACTGGAAACTAGAATCTGTGTAAGCTCTAAACTGTCCTCTCCTCCATAAAGCAAAAAAAGATCCTTAGCCCTTCGCAGGTACTTAAGGATGCCCTTTACTGCCTTCCAGTGCTCTTCGCCTGGATTTGCCTGATATCTACTGACAATGCTCAAAGCATTGGCAACATCAGGCCGTGTACATAGCATTGCATACATGATTGACCCTATCGCCGAAGCATAGGGTACCTTATTCATGTGTGTCACCTTCTCAGAAGTTTTAGGACTCATCCCCTTGGATAGGCAAATTCTATGTCTCATGGGAATGAGACCTCTCTTGGAATTTTTCATCCTAAACCTTTTGAGGATAGTATCTATGTACATGGATTGGGATAATCCTAGCATCCTTTTAGATCTATCTCGATAGATCCTTATGCCCAGCACATAGGATGCTTCTCCCAAATCCTTCATGGAGAAAGTCTTGGACAACCAAGACTTAGTTGATGTCAACATCCTTACATCATTGCCAATGAGTAAGATATCATCAACATAAAGGACCAAGAAGGTCACTGAGCTCCCACTGACCTTCTTGTAAACACAGGGTTCATCTTCATTCCGAATGAAGTTGAAAGATTTGACAGCCTCGTCAAATCTTAAGTTCCAGCTTCTAGATGTCTGCTTTAATCCATAAATGGACCTTTGAAGTTTGCATACCTTATTAGGATGTGGCTTAGAGGTGAATCCCTCAGGCTGTACCATGTACACCTCTTCTAACAGGTTTCCATT
The DNA here is from genome assembly GCA_022559845.1 of Amorphophallus konjac. NCBI lineage: Eukaryota > Viridiplantae > Streptophyta > Magnoliopsida > Alismatales > Araceae > Amorphophallus > Amorphophallus konjac. The sequence goes on along the minus strand of CM040118.1, from coordinate 341,539,376 downwards.
AAGAAAAGTTGTCTTCACATCCATTTGCCAGATCTCATAATCCAGGTATGCAGCAATGGCAAGGAGGATTCTGATTGACTTAACCATGGCTACCGGCGAAAACGTCTCGTCATAGTCAATACCTTGCCTTTGACGATATCCTTTAGCCACTAGTCTAGCCTTGTATGTGTCAACCTATCCATCTGCACCGATTTTCCTTTTAAAAATCCATTTGCAGCCGATCGGGACCTTCCCTTCGGGTACATCAACTAAGTTCCAAACTTTGTTGGTGTACATGCACTGGATCTCTGAATCCATTGTCTCTTGCCATTTCTCGGAGTCTACACTACGGATCGCCTCCTGGTACGACTGAGGATCATCATCCTCATCGATACATACCTTAGAGGACCCCTCTGAGACATGTCCAACATATCTCTCAGGTTCTCTCGGTAGTCTACCAGATCTCCGTAGTGTCAGTGTTTCACCTTGAATAGGATCAACCGATACAGTCTCATCTAATGAGTTTGTGTCTATGGGTTGTGGTTCTTGGACCTCGTCCAATTCTATCTGGCTCCCACTATTTTTCTGGAGTAGATATTCTCTTTCCAGAAATACAGCTCTCTTGGCCACTAAGACCCTTTGCTCAGAAGGGTGATAGAAATAATATCCAAACGTCTCCTTTGGATATCCCACAAACCTACACTTATCGGTTCTTGACTCAAGCTTATCACTCTCGTTCTTCTTTACATGAGCAGGACACCCCCAAATTTTAATGTGATTAAAATTTAGTTTCCTGCCCTTCCATATCTCATATGGAATAGAAGGAACTGATTTACTTGATATCCTATTCAATAAATAAGCCACAGTCTCTAACGCATAGCCCCAGAGAGACAAGGGTAGTCCTGACATAGACATCATGGATCGGACCATGTCTAACAAGGTCATGTTTCTCCTCTCGGATACACCATTGTGCTGTGGTGTATACGGTGGTGTCCACTGAGAAACTATTCCATGGTCTTTAAGATAAGAAGTGAATTCATGGCTTAAGTATTCACCTCCTCGATCCGATCGAAGAGCCTTAATACTTTTGCCAGTCTATTTCTCTACTTCATTCTTGTATTCCTTAAACTTCTCAAAGGCTTGTGACTTATGTCTCATTAAATACACATAGCCGTATCTAGAGAAGTCATCAATAAAAGAAATGAAATAGAGATAACCTCCTTTTGCTTCTATGGACATGGATCCACACACATCCGAGTGTATGAGCTCGAGAAGGTCAACAGCCCTCTCTCCATGTCCAGCAAAGGGAGCCTTAGTCATTTTCCCCATGAGACACGACTCACAGGTATCAAATGGTTTGTATTCGAATGAATTCAAATACCCATTTGAGTGTAAGTGAGAGACTCTTTTCTCACCTACATGACCAAGTCTGTAATGCCATAGATATGTAGAATTCACTTTATCAGCATTAGAAATTTGCATAACATTAGAATGTGTATCTAATACATAAAGACCATTGACTAATGAACCATTGGCTATATTCAAACCATTATTCATTATAGAGCACCCAGTGCTATTAAAAGCCAATGTGTATCCAATGTTATACAAGCCAGAGATTGAAATAATGTTCTTAATAATATTAGGAACATAATAACAGTCATTCGGCTCTAGAATGACTCCTGAAGGTAAACTGAGGCGTGCAGTCCCGACAGCTTTGGCAGAAACCAAAGCTCCATTGCCCATCCTCAGTTCAATCTCCTTTTTGCCCAATCGCCTTCTATTTGCCAGTACCTGCACAGAATTGCAGATATGAGATGCACATCCAGTATCCAATACCCATGATGTGGATTCCATATATGAAAAATTAAGGTCTATGATAAAAATACCTTCATTTAGAATTACCTTGCAATTCCTTTTCCAATGCCCAGTTTCCCCGCATCGAAAACATTTGTCTTCCTTTTCATTCTTCTTGCCCTTCCCTTTGTCAACTTTGGTGAGTTGCTTACCCGTGGCCTTTTTCTTTCCCTTCCCTTTGTTACTCGTGGCGGATATTTGAGAGGCCTTCCTTTTCTTGTTGGCCCGGCCAACAACCATTACAGACGAAGATGGTTTGTCTTTCTGCATGGTTCCTTCAGCACTCTTTAACATATTGAGCAGCTCCGGGAGAGTTGCATCAATTCTATTCATGTTAAAGTTTATGATGAAGGAAGAAAAGGAATCGGGCAATGACTGGAGTATAAGATCAATGCATAGTTCAAGATCCAACTTGAACCCCAATGCATTGAATCTTTCAATCCACTCCATCATTTTCAGTACATGGGCCTGCACTGATGAACCCTCCGACATCCGTGTCCTGAAAAGACTTTTTGAGATGTCATACCTCTCAATCCTACCCTGCTCCCCGAAGAGCTGGCGTAGATTGAGAAGTATACTTCTACAATCAGTCTTTTCAAATTACCTCTGTAGCTCGGGAGCCATAGAGGCCAACATGTAACATTGGGCAAGGGATGAGTCCTCAGACCACTTGGCATAAGCCAGTAACTCGCCCTCGTCGGCATCAGGAGCTGGCTCAGAATGAACCTTGTCCAACACGTACGCAATCTTTTCGGCGGTAAGGACTATGCGTAGATTACGCAGCCAATCCGAGTAGTTCGGTCCAGTTAATCTATTTGCATCCAAGATGCCGCGGAGGGGGTTGGACGACGACATTGTAATCTGGATAAGAAATAAAAGATAACTTAGCATGTGTTCAAATTCTAACTTAGATGTGGTTTTCTATCTTAGTTAGTCCCACTATTTTTCGATCGAACTATATAACCCTCAGTATATAGAACGGGAGATCAACGAGATCTACCTAGTGGGTCGGAATCCCAACGAGACTGATGTACGACCTTGTGGAAAGCACAACAAGCCATACACCATCTCAAGGGCAGTCAACAAGCACTTGCATCTAATGCAATATCCGATATTCGGCCCCCGAGAAATCATCCCCTTGTGGAAAGCACAACAAAGGATATTCTCGGTTAGATCTAACCATCATTACTACATAGCAATGAGTTCATGACCCGACCCTTGTGGAAAGCACAACAAGGCCGAGTTCAATTCCTCACCCCATTGAGGCCGAGCCTTGGAGTTTAATCCCGCCCCCAAACTCATGGACCTTGTGGAAAGCACAACAAATCCATGAAATGAAGACGTTCATTCACTCCATAATGATGGAGGGCCACGACGACTCCTAGAGCCACGCTTACCAGATCTAAAATTTAATCGCGAGGGAATTTAATTTTATCTTGATCTCACCCTAGGTGGTAATATAAATATATCCAATATATTTACCGTACCTAGTAGTTTGCACAAAATAAATGCATCCAATGCAAAATAAACGCAAGTGATCATGGACTTTAACCCTAATGTAACTAAGACATCCGGCCCGCTTCCGAAGCAGCTGGATCGTCCTCATCGGGTGTGCTCCGCGCTTTCAAACTTCGACGCCGCATCAATTACAACTTTTACACGGCACGCAGGTCGGAAAAATTAAATTACATGTGACTCAAATTCCAGCAGCCCTCAGGGCGAGTACAACAATTGAGGAAGATAGAAGTACATTGGAATTTTAACAGAGAGAAAGGAGATTCGCAGACCCCAATTAATTACATTAATCCAAGTCCATGATCACTTGCCAACCCATTCAAATAAAATCAATCAAGATTTATTTTCTGAAAATAATCCTTACTTTGAATTTAAAAATGGGATGTGCAAACAAAAACAGGCTAGCTTTGTTTAATTTTAAAAATCAAAGCATGATTAACTAAAATTAAACATACAAGCAGGCCAATACAAGGTAAATAAAGTAACGCACGTAAAGAACCATCATTTTCTATAGGGGCATCTAATTGAGATAATTAATTAAATTTAAATTTAAATTTAATTATCCAATAATCAAATTTAAATTCAAAATTTAAACATGCCAATAATTTAAATTTAAATTCAAACTAATTATCCAATAATTTTTGTTTGAAAATAAATTTAAAATAATGCAATTATCCTAAATTAGTAATTTTCTAAAATTCAAAATTTGAGTTTAATAATTATCTAATAATTAAAATTCAAATAATTGAATTTTCCACATTTAACTTCAACAAAATTCAAATTTTGAAAATTCTAATTATCTAATAATTAAAAATTCAAAAATTAAAATTTACTGAAATAACTTCAATTATTACCATTTTATCCCAAGGTAAATAGTAATTATCTCACATCGGTAAATTCAACACGGTTAAATAAAAATTAACTTTTGACATTTACCATCGAGATAACACTATTAACCTACTCCATAAAATTCAATTTCATTTTCTGTGCATTTCCATATATATATACCATATATATATATTAATGTCTTAGCACAATAAATTAAAAACAAGTAAAGCAAATTTTTTTTTTAATAAAAAAAAAACTGTCGGCAGGCGCTGGGCGCGCCGCCCACGCGCGACGCGTGGGCGGACGCGCCCGCGCCCGCCCGCGCCCGCACGCGGGCGCCCGCGTGGCGGGCGCCGCCTGCGGCGCCCGCCGCGCCCCCCGGGAGTCAGCGCCCGCGGGCGCTGACCCCGGGTGCCGCGTGCGCCGCCCACGCGGCGCACGCAGCGGGCGCACCGCGCCTTGGGCGCAACGCGCCCAGGGCGCAGTGTGCCAAACTCGAGCCAGCAAAATTTTTTTTTTAAAAAAAAAAATTTGCTGCTTGAATGCCCAGCATCCAGCAAGAACTGAGATGCCCAGCATCCCATTCTACAAATTATAATTGAAGATTTTCAATGCCCCTAAAACATGGTTCTAAACGGCGATAAAAACACCGACCAGAGCGCGAACCTGGCTCTGATACCATTGTAAGGTTTCGCACAGCACCTACGGGCGACGCAGCGGATAACAAAAATTTAATTTGCCCGATCCCGGTATTGTGGAAAGCTTAATCTATGCTCTAATCGGTGTTTCTACGTCCCTAATTACGGGTTGCGTGTTTCACCTTGCGCGGAACGACGCTGTCCGCTAAGTCCGATGCAGAAAAAAAAACCGAGCCGCACAGCTGTACGGCCTCTAGAGATGATCCACACGGATCCTTGCGCAGCGACGGTACCTCCCCAGCACGACCTTCCCCAGCTCAATCACCTTCAGGAGAGAGAGAGAGCAAGAGGGAGAAAGGGGGAGGTTAATCCTCTCCCTTAAGCTTAATGCTTGTTAGCTTAAGGGAAGGAAGGAAGCAGCTAAGAGTTCGAATGAACTCACGTAGGATTCTATATATAGAGATTTGATCATTTCTGAAAGGGCTCCAAAAGACCAAAATTATATATATATCCTATCTACTATTATACATATGTATTAAGCTCCATTTACACTCCTTTCCAAAAGGAATTAAAAGGAATTAATACATACACTGGTATAATAATAAACCGTCACCCAAGAATCCATTGTGTGTGATCCTCTAGGCCCACAGTCACTCTAGTTTAAGGTCCATTAACTTCTAATTCCTAATTAGAAGTAAATTAAACGTATTATTCGCTTCTACAAGAGCAGAATAATAGTTTAATTCATTCCGAACCTACGATCACGTTGGGTCAAGCAAATCCGCGTGATCCTAGAGGACGCCGGGTTTAAACCAGCCTGTCTGGTACCTGTAAGTCCACAGTTACCGCATCGATATAATCCCTCGCTCCTTCTATGAGTCTGGTACGATCGAGGGTATGGTTTCTGTCAACCCCATGATCGTGTCATTTGACTATGACCTCCTTAAAGTGTATGACGTCCGTTCTAAACGAACTCACACGACCCTGGCCATGGATTTAACGGAGCGTCAATGTCATGACCCATTAACTGTCTGATATATACCGGACAGTGAGCGATCCCCTCTTGACCATTGATGATCTTCACACGTATCCTGGAGTGGTTAATGACTCGGCAACTCATGACTTATGGTTAAAGTCACTTAGCTAAGTAATTAAACCATTCTAGTCCTCGTGTAAGATCCGATCAATGTCTCAGGTCAAAGGACCAACGATGCTACTGAGACCGTTGGATCTTCAGTTGACATTAGGTATAATCAACCATCTGAAGATCCAATAGCGGATCAGTTTAGTGTACATCCTCCAAGGACATACACCTACACATATGTGTTGGTGCCCCGCACCAATGACCATGAGACTGGTCACTGACACATCATGTGTACTGGTTTAATAGGTATTTAAAGTCCCCGAGTGATTACCCTCCAACCAGGAACAGTTTAAGGTATGTGTACATGTAAAGTCAATCTCATGTTCGAGATCCCATCTCGAGCTGACTTTACAACCACATATCCTAGGGACAGCGTAAAGTAACACAATCGCATATTTACGCTCAAACACCACTTTATTAACAATGAACAAGATCGTACAACTATTGGGCCTACCCGACCCGAAATTGGCCTGTAGCACACCAACACCAACACGGTAGACCCAAGCATGAAAGGTGCCAACCCTACCCGGGCGATAGGCATAGCTTGGATGAAGATAGGTCGGAGCGGGCGCTGAGCACCTGCCTTTATCCCGGCGAGGGAATAGATCGGGCGTGGGTCTTTCTCTGACCTGACCGATGCTCGGGCCTTCCGAGCCTAAGGGCCACAGAGGAAGAGTGTGACCCCGAGTGATCTTATTGGGCTTTTAGCCTAAGTGGGCCCCGCGGGGCTGTCACTTGGATGAGCTGGGCCTCGTTTGGTCCGGATGGACCTAGTTTGACTGCTCTTTAGATGGGCTGCAGAAATCCCCCTCTCCACTTGTCCCCCTCCTACTCCCGAGCCTTGGTAGGCTCGGAAGAGTAGCCATTAGGGTTTTGGACCAGCGTGGCTCGGGTGGGTGGAGATCTGGCGGTGTTAAGAAGCCTTGAGGGATCATGGGTCCCTTATCCTCGTCACGCGCCGAGCCTTTATTACAGCGGAAGACTCGCTCGAGGAACGCGAACAGCCGGCATGGTAAGCCTCTTGCAAGTAAGAACGATCAGAGCGTAAGGCAATCACACATAAGAATGCAATCGCATAATATTTACTCAACTTCAACTTTCATTAATAATCAAATCCAATATTCAAATACAACCACTAATTCAACTTCCATCATGCTAGACTTAAGAAATAAGAAATTACATAGACTCGATCTAAATAATGTAAACTTCCTAAGTCTTCGCTCATTCTTTATTCACTCTCGGATCTGCTACTTGAACATTCCGAATCCGAACCCGACTCACTTCCATTTCCTGAAAAAGAATGGAAATAGGTTATGAGCACACTTGCTTAGTAGGTATCTTCGCATCAACATGAAGGCATCATTAAAGTAATTAACGTTTTTGCTCTAGAGGAATAAGGTAAAATCATGCGAATGTGATCAATCATGCGATTAAACCAAAGTATGTAAGATAGAATGAGAGCAAGTATGAACTAACAATAACGTTATAAGAACATGATATGGCCTTTCATAAACAAGAATGTAACGAGAATGTATTAGCAAGTCACATAATCATCACTCCAGTATCTTTTGCTTATGAGTAAGTACTTCGTGAATTTATGTGGAATATCAAGAAAGTCATGTAGAAGTATCAATCATGCTGTATCGTGTTGTGGATTTTTACTTATTTTTAAAGAAAGTACTCCCAGCGTAATGCGACGTCAGTAGCATCATATCCCATGGTTTATAATAGTATGTTTCTGACAATCAACCGAGGGGACTAGTATAGAGCTCTTGAACACAATCAGTGCTCGATCGCATCTTCAAGTATAAATCAAACTTTTTCCACGCATGTATAATAAAGTATGGCCAAGAATGTACAATTCCAACAAGCTCTTGATAACAATAATTCAATGAATGAATGCTTTAATAAGAATCATGAGAAATCAAGAATGACTTATACTATGTTATGCTTATGGAAATAAATCGGTAGCATAACGGTACGTTCTTTATTTTTCATTCATTATATTAGGTTTCTTGATCAATATGATAAGTTCTAGATCATCAAGAGTCCATCTAGAAACCTTGGAATATCAACCCTTGGTCAAACCTCGGGTTAAAATACTCAAACAGTGTGACGGTCGTGTACTGGGCCGTTACATGATGTGACGCTCCAGTATTGGGCCGTTACATTAGTCTAAATCCAGAACCAAGAAATCAGACTCAGTTGGATGTGATAGTCGTATATTGGGCCGTTACATGTGCCTGACGGTCCAATATAGATCTATTACATTGCTAGAATTAGAAAACATTGATAGTGCTTTCTAATCAATTGGGTTTTAATGGTACAACCAACTCGGCGTCCTAGTGGGAATCTTAGGCTCGCAGAGAATTACAGAGGCCTTAAAATAAGATTTCCTAGTCCATTGGAAGGAATATCCAATAGAGAGGTTGATGGGGACATCCCTTGCCCCTCCACATTTTCTGAAGCTCGGATTGATCATCGGTGTACGCCATTATGTTCCTCATGTGTTAGTGAGTCAAGTCATGTAATTTCCTTATTTTTATTTGAGTCTTAATCATGTAATTTTCCCTTTATTTGAGTCATGTACCTAGGTTAGAAAGTCATTTTCCTAAGTCGTGTGTCATTATGTTGGTTCATTAGGCTATTGGGCCCAAATAGTGGGCTAGGCCCAAGGGCGCCCCTCCCTTGGAGTATTTGGTCATTATGTCAGTTGTCAGGGTCAGTATGGTCATGTGAAATGTCTTGTGCCTATAAATAGGCCACCCCACTACTCATATGTAAGAACTAATGCATGAATATTGAATTCCAGAAAAACTCCAAATCCCTCTAGCTTCCTCTCTCAATATCTCTCTCTCTCTTTATCCCTCTCTCTCTCTCTAAGGGGTCCCCCCTCTCTCTCTCTCTCCCTCCACCCCAATTTTCGAAATTTTCTCTCTCCTCCCCATTCACCCCTCATTAAGACCTCTCCCCTTCCCCATACACTCATTTAACTCCCCCCCCAACCCAAGGTGGCATCCTCCAATCCACACCCCACCTCCCAACCCCCAACTACCCAACACCACTTCCTAAGCACCCCTTCCTCTCCCCAAGGTTGAAGGGGCTCTTCCCTAAGCCCAAATTCAAATTTCCCTCCCCTTGGGCTGTGCCCTTTCATCTCCCCCCACCCCCAAGCTCCCAAATTCGCCCCCCACCTTCCCCTTGGTCAAACCAAGTTCACCCCCCCACCCCCTTGCTCTCCCCTTGCACATGTCCTCATTCTATCTCTGTTTCAGGCAGCAGAGTTGCAGCAACTTGCAGAGGCAGCCACGACCGTCCCTCACAGATTCAGGTGACAAGGCCTACATTGCTGGAATCGTCTGCGAGTTAGCTTTCCAACAAAGGTGGTCTCGCCAGCTTCCGTGGTCGGAGCTGTCCTTAGGAGCCGATCTCCCTCGACTGCGTAGAAGACCCCAGGCAGAGAGCCAGAGCGAGAGTGGAAGCTCGGCCACGGTGAACCTTTTGGGATTTAGAACAAGTGTTCTTCAGAAAAATTCTTCCCTCTCAAGTCCTCTTTCATCCTCAAGAAGCAGAGCTGCATTTGGACATCGGCATCTTAAGTTACAAATTTTCTACTCCAAGTGTGTCAGGTCAGTTTACAGGAGCCAGAACCGACACCCCTCTACTCATCTGATTGTCCCGGTCTTCTCCGATATCTTCCGACCTCGCCGTCAGTGCCGACAGAAAGAAGACTCGACCAAGGTTCCAACGGTTCAGGTCTCGCCTCAATCAGAGCTTGGTAGTGATCGTGGCACCCTCTGCAACCAGCCACATTGTTCTGCACTAGACAGAGGCAGAACCAATCAGTCCGGTTCCAGACTCTGCCCCGGCCAGCAACTACTGTACCAGGCTCAGAAAAAATTCAGAGATCATCCTTGGTCCGTTAGCAAGCTTTTGGCGCAAGTCTCATCAGGTTCTGAGCTCGGTGAAATTTTTGGCAGCGTCAACATCGATCCCCTGTCCAGAAATATAGAAGAAAGGCAGAACCGGCGGAGCTCGGAAAGTCGGTCCTCTTTGCATAATTCCCCACCCCGCTTGGCCGGCTGAAGGCCCCTCCCTGCGTGGAGGTAGTTTTGGCTGTAATTCACTTAATCCCCACCCCGAGATCCCCCCCTTGCATGGGGTGTAGTTCATGTCATTATTAAGTCGCAGGTTTGAAGCTTCAATCGACGCGGCGTACGGGTGCATACCCTCACCTCCCCGCTCGCCCCCGTCTCCGGCCGGAGTCGGCGTCTTCACGCCGGCTAGGTGAGCTCCTGAACATCCCTCATTTCTGTAATGGACTTGCTTAGCTTAGTATTGCTTTAGTTACTCCATCGGCGGAATGAGAGTGTCCGATTTAAATTGCCACCAAATTGAGTGACCACCGCGGGCGAGTTGTGAGAACATCCACTTAACCCACACCCTTGGTGTGTTGGCCGCCCATGATTTGGGCATCCTAGGCCCATTTGGGGTTCTTCCCAAGCTAGCCAACCACTGGCGCCTAAAGGTCCCGCCTCGGACCCTCTCCAACATCGCCTAGTCGCCATCGGGTACTAGTGTGCGCCATACGGGAGAGCTCGCTAGTGTGAGTCCGCTGCTCAAACTTGAATGCTTGCAAATAGGTCTAAGGTTGGTTTTACATCAAGTGGTATCAGAGCAAGTTCACAACCTGTCTCTATCAAGTTGGTCCTAGGGCGTGTCTATGCATTTAGAGTTATTGGTTGCATCTCTTTTGTCCACTAGCATGGCTACTTCATGTAAGTCACATCTATCTCACTCGGCCCTCCGCAAAGGTCCGATTGACACCCCTTTGGGCATAGTCCTATTTGAGGACCTTATCTTTAATGGATACCACCCTAGTGCATATTTAGAGTGGGAGTAAAACATGGACAAATACTTTAAGAGGAATCCAATGACTGAACCCATGAGAATCTACCTTGCCAAGAGTTGACTTGTGTACCATGCCGAGGATAGGTGGAAGTTCATTGAACAATTTAGGAGGGTTATGAGGCTAGAGCCTATTAACACATGGGAGAACATGAAAGCCGAACTTAGGAAAGTCTACACTCCCCGACCTCCTCCCTCCTACCCGGGTTACCAAAACTCGAGGGGCACTCCCACTCCTCCAACCCCACCCGTCCAAACCCTTACCACTAGAACCCAAGTGTCCAAGGCCTCCACCTCCCCACCTAACCCCATGAGGGCCCCCACACCCCAACCAAAACCCCCTTCCCTAAACTACACTAGTCAAGCCCCTTTAGCCCCCACTTCCACCCCAAACGATCCCAAGGGCAAGAGACCCCTAACCGACCCAATTCCCTCCATGATGACCACCACTCATCCAACCCTCACCATTCAAAACCAAGTGGACACCGTGTCCACCCCTCCACCTAGGCACATAATGGCCACCACCCCTAAACCCAAAACCCCTCACCAAACCCGTACCCCACAAGCCCCCTTGACCACCACTCCAAACCCACCATCGTCCCCAAAAAGGGACACATCTCCCAAAACAAATCAACCCAAAACCCCTCACCCAACCCACCTCCCACTTCCTACACCAATCTTTCCCAAACCTAGGCTTCCACTACTTCCCCTCCGTATCCAAAACCAAGTTTCCCATTACCCACCACCCCGGGTACACCATGCACCAACCATCATCACCCCACCCTCAATAGACCTTCCCATTCCCTTGAGAAAGGAGACCGCAACCATCCACATGGGAGTAGATACCATTCCGGAACCCATCCCCATCCTTGAGGAAACCCAAGTTCATACCTATGGTGATGAAGAATCACAAATGTCCCCTCCACATAGCTTGGACCCCCAAGAGCCACAAGCCTTCACAAATAGCACCGTAATCATAGATGGGCCCCTAGCTAGATGGCTAAATGAGAGACCAATTCACCCCTTCATGTCCTATGTTTACCCACCCATGGAGTAAAACTTTCCCATTGTACCCTTCCACTCCTATCACACCACAATCCAATCCTACTATGAGGTAGAATGTTGGGATGATCTCCTCCAAGGTCTAGAGTGGCAATTAGACTTGACTTCTTTGTTGACCCTAGGGGCGGACCGACCCAAGAGCCTTGACCTCATCCATCCATGCATTGGGTCTATCACCTCGATTTGCACTATTGGTTGCTACACTAGTGACCTCCTTTTCATTCTCCCCATAGTGGAAGAGCCCATCCCGGTCCACTCCCCTACCATTGTGATTCCTAGAACCTTTACCAACCAACCCACCCCATACATCGGCCCAACCATTTCATTAGAGGAAGGCGACTCCCCACCATATGAGGACCTTGAGGACATGGAGTACCCCTATCTAGGTGACCTTTACCATGATCCCTTTGACCCTTTCCTATTGGAGCCTAGATCTCTATGTAACCCACTCACCTTATTCACCACCCACCTTACCCTATCCTTATCGCCCATATTAACCCAAACCCCTCCCTTCCTAGAATCGGGTTACACCAAGGGAGCATTGACCTTAGGCAACATAAACCTTGGGATTGAAGAATTGTCCCACCCCATGATGCCTCCCTTCTTAGATCCCTTTGATCCATACGAGTGGAAGCTCAAGGGCCACCCCACACCCATGCACATGGAAGTCATCTCTAGGATAGGAGTGCATGAGTCTTGGCACAACACACCACTTGACATGATTAGAAAGTCGGGTCCATTCATTCACAACACCCACATGTCAAGTAGGAAGCATGAGTGGTCCCTATTTGGGTGTAACGGTCCTCCCCAATTCACCATTGGTCTTATGAATCCTAGGAGCATACATGGATGTCCGGGTCCCCCGACATTCGTTATACCCATGCATAAAAGGTTCATCTATGGATGTCTCGGGCCCCCTAAGTCTATCACAGTCCTCATGGCATCAAAGCATGATCGAACTACATTTGGCTGCCCCAGACCACCTTTACATACCATACATTGTCCACTCCCACCGCATCATAAAGCATGGCATATGCATCCAAGCAAATATCAAGTAGCAAGCAGTGAGATTCACAATAAGCAAGCAAAAACTCGTGAGCGCCACTTGAAACTCCAAGTTGGTAACTTGACGATGATGATTTTGGAGTGGCTCTACCCTGGGGTCACCTCCAAATTGAGGGCACGAGGACTTGGACCTTGCCAAGTTCCGAGTGGCTTTGGCAACCCGGCTTATGGGTTGAACTTTCAAAAGGGTTTTTGGGATTCTCCCCATCTCTCATGTGGCGGATCCAGCACCCTCTAGGGGCACCGCGGTGGATCCTAGTGAGTGCCTTGAGCTTACACCTATCCTTGCGAGAGACACCTTCGGAGTGCCACCACAAATTAGCCCGAGAGCCCGACGTGAGCATACGGCAGCAATACTAGGCAAGCAAGACATCATAGCCAGCATGAAGGTATGACCGAGCCACTTTATCGAGCTGAAGCGCCGTTCCCCGACTATGGTCGCGGGTTGAGTATGAAGATCGTGGATCGCCCAGAGCCGCAGTTCGGTGTGCTACTTCCCCCGTGGATCCATACTCGACAGGGTCGAGTTTTCCCCACCCCGAGGGTATGATGGGGACATCCCTTGCCCCTCCACATTTTCTGAAGCTCGGATTGATCATCGGTGTACGCCATTATGTTCCTCATGTGTTAGTGAGTCAAGTCATGTAATTTCCTTATTTTTATTTGAGTCTTAATCATGTAATTTTCCCTTTATTTGAGTCATGTACCTAGGTTAGAAAGTCATTTTCCTAAGTCGTGTGTCATTATGTTGGTTCATTAGGCTATTGGGCCCAAATAGTGGGCTAGGCCCAAGGGCGCCCCTCCCTTGGAGTATTTGGTCATTATGTCAGTTGTCAGGGTCAGTATGGTCATGTGAAATGTCTTGTGCCTATAAATAGGCCACCCCACTCATCATATGTAAGAACTAATGCATGAATATTGAATTCCAGAAAAACTCCAAATCCCTCTAGCTTCCTCTCTCAATATCTCTCTCTCTCTTTATCCCTCTCTCTCTCTCTAAGGGGTCCCCTCTCTCTCTCTCTCTCCCTCCACCCCAATTTTCAGAATTTTCTCTCTCCTCCCCATTCACCCCTCATTAAGACCTCTCCCCTTCCCCATACACTCATTTAACTCCCCCCCCCAACCCAAGGTGGCATCCTCCAATCCACACCCCACCTCCCAACCCCCAACTACCCAACACCACTTCCTAAGCACCCCTTCCTCTCCCCAAGGTTGAAGGGGCTCTTCCCTAAGCCCAAATTCAAATTTCCCTCCCCTTGGGCTGTGCCCTTTCATCTCCCCCCACCCCCAAGCTCCCAAATTCGCCCCCCACCTCCCCCTTGGTCAAACCAAGTTCACCCCCCCACCCCCTTGCTCTCCCCTTGCACATCTCCTCATTCTATCTCTGTTTCAAGCAGCAGAGTTACAGTGACTTGCAGAGGCAGCCACGACCGTCCCTCATAGATTCAGGTGACAAGGCCTACATTGCTGGAATCGTCTACGAGTTAGCTTTCCAACAAAGGTGGTCTCGCCAGCTTCCGAGGTCGGAGCTGTCCGTAGGAGCCGATCTCCCTCGACTGCGTAGAAGACCCCATGCAGAGAGCCAGAGCGAGAGTGGAAGCTCGGCCACGGCGAACCTTTTGGGATTCAGAACAAGTGTTCTTCAGATAAATTCTTCCCTCTCAAGTCCTCTTTCATCCTCAAGAAGCAGAGCTGCATTTGGACATCGGCATCTCAAGTTACAAATTTTCTACTCCAAGTGTGTCAGGTCAGTTTACAGGAGCCAGAACCGACAGCCCTCTACTCATCTGATCTTCCCGGTCTTCTCCGACATCTTCCGACCTCGCCGTCAGTGCCGACAGAAAGAAGACTTGACCACGGTTCCAACGGTTCAGGTCTCGCCTCAATCAGAGCTTGGTAGTGATCGTGGAACCCTATGCAACCAGCCACATTGTTCTGCACCAGATAGAGGCAGAACCAATCAGTCCGGTTCCAGACTCTGCCCCGGCCAGCAACTACTGTACCAGGCTCAGAAAAAATTCAGAGATCAACCTTTGTCCGTTATCAAGCTTTTGGCGCAAGTCTCATTAGGTTCTGAGGTCGGTGGAATTTTTGGCAGCATGAACATCGACCCCCTGTCTAGAAATACAGAAGAAAGGCAGAACCGGCGGAGCTCGGAAAGTCGGTCCTCTTTGCATAATTCCCCACCCCGCTTGGCCGGCTGAAGGCCCCTCCCTGCGTGGAGGTAGTTTTGGCTGTAATTCACTTAATCCCCACCCCGAGACCCCCCCCTTGCATGGGGTGTAGTTCATGTCATTATTAAGTCGCAGGTTTGAAGCTTCAATCGACGCGGCGTACGGGTGCATACCCTCGCCTCCCCGCTCACCCCCGTCTCCGGCCGGAGTCGGCGTCTTCACGCCGGCTAGGTGAGCTCCTGAACATCCCTCATTGCTGTAATGGACTTGCTTAGCTTAGTATTGCTTTAGTTACTCCGTCGGCGGAATGAGAGTGTCCGATTTAAATTGCCACCAAATTGAGTGACCACCGCGGGCGAGTTGTGAGAACATCCACTTAACCCACACCCTTGGTGTGTTGGCCGCCCATGATTTGGACATCCTAGGCCCATTTGGGGTTCTTCCCAAGCTAGCCAACCACTGGAGCCTAAAGGTCCCACCTCGGACCCTCTCCAACATCGCCTAGTCGCCATCGGGTACTAGTGTGCGCCATACGGGTGAGCTCGCTAGTGTGAGTCCGCTGCTCAAACTTGAATGCTTGCAAATAGGTCTAAGGTTAGTTTTACATCAGAGGTCCTCATATTCAAGAATAATGTTCCTATAGTGCAAAGTGTAAACTAATAGATAACATACCGGAATATGTGCCATGTACTTAAAGAAATGACTCTATTGACAGAGAGGATGTGTAACAATAGGAAATCATGATAAAACTCCGTCAATCCATCTTTGGAAAATCATGATTTAGATACAAAACTATAGAATTTTGGCACATGAAATTAACATAACTTAAAATAACTTAAGATACCTAAATTATGCAATTTCTATCATGAATCAGTAAATAATCTTAAAGATTTGAAATCAGGTCAAGACTTAGATAACTAAGCACACTTATACGTTAACTTGACTGATTTTCAATTCTATCTACGATCACCCTGACGGTCGAGGATGGGGGCGTCACAGTGATTGTGACGGTCTATCGAGGGGCCGTTACAGTAGTGTAACGCTCCATCTATGGTCCGTCAGAGACAATAGAGTAATCTAAATACAATAGAGAGTGTGACGGCTTATCGTAAGGCCGTTACAGTAATGTGACGGTCTAAGTCTGATGCGTCAGAGTCTCAGCTAATAGTACAAACAATTTAAAAGACTATGATTTGAAAACATGTCATGTTTTTGAAAAAATCTAACTATCCTAGTCATGATAAATGAAGTAAGAGTTTGTCTAGATGCATAGGTTGCAGTGAATTAGCAAGATCATATCTTTTGTCTTTGATTAAGGCTCGGGATAATTATGCATGCATGACCCTACTAAAACATGAAATTCATAGTCTATAATATATGAAATCAAGTACAATCAGAGGGTTTTTATCCCTAACAAGATGTTTTTTCCAATCATGAGATAACCTATCTCTTAACTAGGCTTTAAGCTTCTAATTTGAATCTGAAAATCGAGCCCTAGCTCTCCTTTTTCAGCGATTTTCCAGCAACTTCATGCTACTCTATCTCTCCAATCTCTTGTCTTAAAGATGTGAAATTTTAAGGGTAAGAATTTGAAACTAAGGTGATAAAAAAATTCTAAAGGATTGAATTCTAATTACCTCGTTTAGACGTCCTAATCTCTTGATCTTCAGGGGTCCTTTGCTCTGAATCCTGAGTTACTATGGTCGAACCAGCAACTTTGGAAGCTTCTATCTCCTTGGTTGCTTGATATCCTAACCTGAAATTTAGAGAATTATTAGTCTAAAGTATACTAAATAAAATCTTCTAAAGAACTTATCCGAAATTCTATCTCCTTACATTGATTCTTTACGAGCCAAAAGTAAGGGTTGCTCAGTTCAGAACTAGATCCTATTTATAGGGTTTTGAAGATTAGATCGATTCTAGAGTCTTTAATTTGCCAGAACCTAATCCCTAAGAGTCCTTAGTAATGTTATAAACTCTCCCAAGTCGATCTCTTATAGATAAGATCCCAAAGTTCTAATCTTTTTGCTCGTTCTTTTTTTCACAGAACTGACAGAATGTAACGCATCAAGACTGGTGCGTTACATGGCTGTGGCGGTCGCACGATAGACCGCTACATCCAACGTGCACAGAGTTCAACATCAATCAAACTCTTTTGTTAATTATTCATATTATTATCTATAAAAATGGTATTTATCCTTAAAATACGTAAATTGGCTAAATAACCTTCTAGAATATGGGCCAAACTTAATGGGCTTGGTCCTTAAACCTTTTGGATTTTATTTAAATAGGCTAGGTTAATTATTTAACATAATTGGGCCTTATAATGACTTATTAATATACTAATCCTTTTATTAATCTATTTAGTATTTACAAACCCCTAATAAAATTTCAAAAAATTCTATACATGATCCAGAAATTATTATATAAATTCTTGGGCACTACACCCTCCCCCACTTAGAAGAATTTGGTCCCCAAATTCAATACATGAGTTATGGAGAGTGTACTTACAGTTGAAGAATTCTGGAAATCTTTTTCGCATGGCTGCTTCGATTTCCCATGTTGCTTCATATGGTCATGTTTTCTTCTGTTGAATCTTGACCATAGGAATAACTTTATTTCTTAGTTGACGCACTTCTCGTTCCAGAATCTTTATTGGCGTTTGCTCGTACGTCATATCCTTCTGAATCTCCAGATTGTCATAAGTGATAATATGGTCAGGATCATATACATATTTCTTTAGCATAGAGACGCGAAATACTTCATGAACTCCTGCTAATTGTGGAGGTAAAACCAGTCTATAAGCCACTTCACCGATCCTTTCGAGAATTTTAAACGGACCAATAAACTTTGGAGTTAGTTTGCCCTTAATGCCAAATCTTCGAATACCACGACCTGGAGAAACCTTGAGATGCACATGGTCTCCTACTTGAAATTCCAAGTCGCGTCTACGATTATTAGCATAAGATTTTTGCTTATCTTGTGCCATCTTTATTCTCTCTTGAATAAGCTTGATCTTCTCTGTAGAATCTCTGATAATATCGGGACATAGGAATTATCTTTCCCCTATTTCACTCCAACATATTGGTGATCGACAATGTTTTCCATATAGAGCTTCAAAAGGTGCCATTTGTATGCTGGCCTGGTAACTGTTGTTATATGCAAATTCTACCAGAGACAAGTGATCATGCCAACTACCTCCAAAATCAATAACACAAGTCCTGAGCATGTCTTCTACCACCTGATTCGTTCTTTCTGTCTAACTATCAGTTTGTGGATGAAAGGCTGTGCTGAAATTCAATATAGTTCCTAGTGATTGTTGTAGACCCTTCCAAAACTATGATGTGAATCGAGGATCTCTATCAGATATAATAGTGACTGGGACACCATGTAATTTAAGAATTTCCCTTATGTATAATGCTGCCAGGATATCCACAGACCATCGACTTTTGATTGCTATGAATGTGCAGATTTAGTTAATCGGTCTATGATTACCCATATACCATCGTGTCCACCTCTTGTCTTAGGTAACCCCATAATGAAATCCATCTCTATACTCTCCCACTTCCATTGGGGAATATTCAAGGGATGCAGTTTACCTGCAGGTCTAAAATACTCTACCTTTACTTGCTGACAAGTGAGACAGCGAGACACGAAATCCGCTATTTCCCTCTCCATGTTGGGCCACCAGAAATTTCTTTTGAGATCTTGACATGTTTTTGTACTACTAGGGTGAATGGTATACCTGGATTTATGTGCTTCTTCTAGAATCAATTTCTTCGTATCCTCATGATCCGGTATACACACTCGGCCTTTGAATAGCAATCTTCCATCCTCCGTAATAGAGAAATCCGGCCATTGTTCAATATTAGCTTTAATTTCTAGTAACACGAGATCATCATTTTGCAACTTGACTAGATCCTCTATTAAGGTAGGTTGAGCTCGGATATTAGCCATGAAGCAATCTTCTTCCTTCCTGTCAATATCTAAGTTCAACTGAGCAAATTGAGGAATAAGATTAGTCATACTAATCATAAGACTTGATAGCATACCCATTAGTTTTCTGCTGAGTGCATCCGCAATAGCATTAGCATTGCCAGGATGATATTGAATAGCAAAATCAAAATCCTTGAGATATTCCAACCATCTCCTCTGCCTCATATTTAGCTCTTTTTGAGAAAATAAATATTTCAAGCTCTTGTGGTCCGAGTAGACCGTAAACTTTTCTCCATAGAGATAATGACGCCAAATTTTCAAGGTAAAAATGACAGCTGCTAACTCCAAATCATGCACAGGATAATTTTTCTCGTGACGTTTCAATTGTCTTGAAGAATAACGAATTACTTTTCCATTTTACCCTAAGCCAATACCTGATGCATCCGTATATACTTCGAATCCACCACCTTCCATCGGTAGTGATAGAATAGGAGCTGTAGTAAGATGATTTTTAAGAGTTTGGAAACTCTCCTCACATTCGTCTGACCAGACAAAAGGATTTTATTTCTCGTGAGTCTAGTTAAAGGAACTACAATCTTTGAAAAAATCTTTAATGAATCTTCTATAATAACCAGTTAGACCCAGAAAATATCGTACTTCTGATACGGTCGTTGGCCGGCTCCAATTCTTGACAGCTTCTACCTTAGAAGGATCCACCGCAATACCTTCTTTTGAAATAATATGGCCTAGAAATGAAACTTCCTTGAGCCAGAATTCGCATTTGGTTAGCTTGGCATAGAGTTTATGTTCTTTAAGTGTTTACAAAGCTATTTTCAAATGTTCTTCATGTTCCTCCTTTATCTTGTAGTATATCAAGATATCATCAATGAAGACGATGATAAACTGATCCAGATATGGCTGGAAGATACTGTTCATAAGTTGCATGAATGCTGACGGGGCATTAGTTAATCCGAATGGCATTACTACGAATTCATAGTGGCCATAACGACTTCGAAAAGCTGATTTATAAATGTCTTCTTCTTTAATTCTAAGCTAATGATAACCTGATCTGAGGTCAATCTTAGAGAAATATTCTGCTCCTGAAAGCTGATCGAAGAGCTCATCAATATGCGGCAACGGATACTTATTTTTAATTGTGAGTTGATTCAGTCGCCGGTAATCGATGCATAGCCTGAGAGAAAAATAACAACTTGTTATTTCTCATGGAATTGGAAGGAAAATCAATCTTAAAGCTAATTAACTATCTTATCCTGGGCTCTACCCAATTCTCACATGGGTGTGGAAATTTCTTCCTTAGTTCATAGGTAGGGGTCCTTAAACCTTGGACTTATCCTATGACATAACTCTTCTTCCTAAGTCCTGAGACTTAGGCTCTGATACCAACTTAACTGTCACGCCCCGAGCCTTTATTACAGCGGAAGACTCACTCGAGGAACGCGAACAGCTGGCATGGTAAGCCTCTTGCAAGCAAGAACGATCAGAGCACAAGGCAATCACACATAAGAATGCAATCGCACAATATTTACTCAACTTCAACTTTCATTAATAATCAAATCCAATATTCGAATACAACAACTAATTCAACTTCCATCATGCTAGACTTAAGAAATAAGAAATTACATAGACTCGATCTAAACAATGTAAACTTGCTAAGACTTCGCTTATTCTTTATTCACTCTTGGATCCGCTACTTGAACATTCTGAATCCGAACACGACTCACTTCCATTTCCTGAAAAAGAATGGAAATAGGTAATGAGAACACTTGCCCAGTAGGTATCTTTGCATCAACATGAAGGCATCATTAAAGTAATTAATGTTTTTGCTCTAGAGGAATAAGGTAAAATCATGCGAATGCGATCAATCATGTGATTAAACCAAAGTATGTAAGATAGAATGAGAGCAAGTATGAACTAGCAAGAATGTTATAAGAACATGATATGGCCTTTCATGAACAAGAATGTAACGAGAATGTACTAGCAAGTCACATAATCATCACTCCAGTATCTTTTACTTATGAGTAAGTACTTCGTGAATTTCTATGGAATATCAAGAAAGTCATGTAGAAGTATCAATCATGCTGTATCATGTTGTGGATTTTCACCTATTTATAAAGAAAGTACTCCCAGTGCAATGCGACGCCAGTAGCATCATACCCCATGGTTTATAATAGTATGTTTTCGACAATCAGCCGAGGGGACTAGCATAGAGCCCTTGAACACAATCAGTGCTCGATCGCATCTTCAAGTATAAATCAAGCTTTTTCCATACATGTACAATAAAGTATGGTCAAGAATGTACAATTCCAACAAGCTCTTAATAACAATAATTCAATGAATGAATGCTTTAATAAGAATCATGAGAAATCAAGAATGACTTATACTATGTTATGCTTATAGAAATAAATCGGTAGCATAACGGTACGTTCTTTATTTTTCATTCATTATATTATGTTTCTTGATCAATGTGATAAGTTCTAGATTATCAAGAGTCCATCTAGAAACCTTGGAATATCAACCCTTGGTCAAACCTCGGGTTAAAATACTCAAGCAGTGTGACGATCGTGTATTGGGCTGTTACATGATGTGACGCTCCAGTATTAGGCCGTTACATTAGTCTGAATCCAGAACCAAGAAATCGGACTCAGTTGGATGTGACGGTCGTATATTGGGCCGTTACATGTGCCTAAAAGTCCAATATAGATTCGTTACATTGCTAGATACAGAAAATATTGATAGTGCTTTCTAATCAATTGGGTTTTAATGGTACAACCAACTCGGCGTCCTAGTGGGAATCCCAAGCTCGTAGAGAATTACGGAGGCATTGAAACAAGATTTCCTAGTCCATTGGAAGGAATATCTAATAGAGAGGTCCTCATGTTTAAGAATAATGTTCCTATAGTGTAAAGTGTAAATTAATAGATAACATACCGGAATATGTGCCATGTACTTAAAGAAATGACTCTATTGATAGAGAGGATGTGTAACAATAGGAAATCATGATAAAACTCCGTCAATGCATCTTTGGAAAATTATGATTTAGATACAAAACTATAGAATTTTGGCACATGAAATTAACATAACTTAAAATAACTTAAAATACCTAAATTATGTAATTTCTATCATGAATCAGTAAATAATCTTAAAGATTTGAAATCAGGTCAAGACTTAGATAACTAAGCACACTTATAAGTTAACTTGACTGATTTTCAATTCTGTCTACGATCACCCTGACAGTCGAGGATGGGGGCGTCATAGTGATTGTGACGGTCTATCGAGGGACCGTTACAGTAGTGTAACGCTCCATCTATGGTCCGTCAGAGACAATAGAGTAATCTAAATACAACAGAGAGTGTGATGGCTTATCGTAAGGCCGTTACAGTAATGTGACGGTCTAAGTCTGATGCGTCAGAGTCTCTGCTAATAGTACAAACAATTTAAAAGACTATGATTTGAAAACATGTCATGCTTTTGAAAAAATCTAACTATCCTAGTCATGATAAATGAAGTAAGAGTTTGTCTAGATGCATAGGTTGCAGTGAATTAGTAAGATCATATCTTTTGTCTTTGATTAAGGCTAAGGATAATTATGCATGCATGACTCTACTAAAACATGAAATTCATAGTCTAAAATGCATGAAATCAAGTACAATCAGAGGGCTTTTATCCCTAACAAGATATTTTTACCAATCATGAGATAACATACCTCTTAACTAGGCTTTAAGCTTTTAATTTGAATCTGAAAATCGAGCCCTAGCTCTCCTTTCCCAGCGATTTTCCAGTAACTTCCTGCTGCTCTATCTCTCCAACCTCTTGTCCTAAAGATGTGAAATTTTGAGGGTAAGAATATGAAACTAAGGTGATAAAAAATTTCTAAAGGATTGAATTCTAATTACCTCGTTTAGACGTCCTAATCTCTTGATCTTCAGGGGTCCTTTGCTCTGAATCCTGAGTTACTATGGTCGAACCAGCAACTTTGGAAGCTTCAATCTCCTTGGTTGCTTGATCTCCTAACATGAAATTTGGACAACTATTAGTCTAAAGTATACTAAACAAAATATTCTAAAAAACTTATCCGAAATTCTATATCCTTACCTTGATTCTTTACGAGCCAAAAGTAATGGTCGCTCAGTTTAGAACTAGGTCCTATTTATAGGGTTTTGAAGATTAGATCGATTCTAGAGTCCTTAATTTGCCAGAAACTAATCCTAAGACTCCTTAGTAATGTTATAAACTCTCCCAAGTCGATCTCTTGGTGATAAGATCCCAAAGTTCTAATCTTTTTACTCGTTCTTTCTTTCACGGAACTGACAGAATGTAATGCATCAAGACTAGTGCATTACATGGCTGTGGCGGTCGCATGATAGACCGCTACATCCAACGTGCACAGAGTTCAACATCAATCAAACTCTTTTGTTAATTATCCATATTATTATCCATAAAAATGGTATTTATCCTTAAAATACGTAAATAGGCTAAATAACCTTCTAGAATATGGGCCAAACTTAATGGGCTTGGCCGTTAAACCTTTTGGATTTTATTTAAATAGGCAAGGTTAATTATTTAACATAATTGGGCCTCATAATGACTTATTAATCTAATAATCCTTTTATTAATCTATTTAGTCTTTATAAATTCCTAATAAAATTCCAGAAAATTCTATAAATGATCCAGAAATTATTATATAGATTCTGGGGCACTACATCATCGTGGGATCTTTATAGCCTTGAGGGATCATGGTTCCCTTATCCTCATAAACTCCTGCTTATTAAAGGTTCTCAACGGCACAGTGGATAAGCAATCGTCGGTCGACCCAAGCATGAAAGGTGCCAACCCTGTCCGGGCGATAGGCATAGCTCGGATGAAGATAGGTCGAAGTGGGCGCTGAGCACCTGCCATTATCTCGGCGAGGGGATAGATCGGGCGTGGGTCTTTCTCTGACCTGACCGATGCTCGGGCCTTCCGAGCCTAAGGGCCGCCGAGGAAGGGTGTGACCCCGAGTGATCTTATTGGGCTTTTAGCCTAAGTGGGCTCCGCGAGGCTGTCACTTGGATGAGCTGGGTCTCGTTTGGTCCTGATGGACCTAGTTTGACTACTCTTTACATGGGCTACAGAAATCCCCCTCTCCACTTGTCCCCCTCCTACTCCTGAGCCTTGGTAGGCTCGGAAGAGTAGCCGTTAGGGTTTGGACCAGCGTGGTTCGGGTGGGTGGAGATCTGGCGGTGTTAAGAAGCCACGTGTCGTGGTCACCTGGGCCCATAATAATGATAATCCTGACAGATTTGAAATGAAGGGGCCCCTTTTTCTCGGAGGTCGGAATGGCGCGCCGCCTTCCGCGTGGGGATATAGGCATTGGGCGCTTGTTGTCATTCCAGACTCCCTCCGTCTTTAGGGTTCGGCTCACCTTCGTGCTTTCTTTTGGGCTCTTTGATGCGTCGTGAGGACGCGACGGAAGAGCAGAGGCTTGCAGCGGCGTTCGCGGAGTTGGCAGAGATAACTACAGAGGTAGTCTGGTAGCTTCCTCTTCCTTCGGAGTCTTCGGGGTCCCGAAAGCGTCTTTCTTCAAGTTCTTCTCTAGATTCCATGGCGGATCAACGTCCGGAAGTCGAAGAGTGAGAGGATGAGCCTACGGCGAAGGCGGCGGTTCCAAACTGTAGCGAACTGGGGGAGGCGGAGGTGAGAAGGCTGAAGCACCTATTTCGCCTGCCCCACAAGTTTTGCTTTACCGTGACTGCTCTGCACGAGACGAGCTTGGACTCTCGTACAGGCCATATCTGTACATTCCTTCTGTCGTGGAAGGGCGGGTTCCGGCTTCCCTTCGAGCCCTTTGTTCTTAAGCTTCTCAATTTTTTCCAGTTGGCGCCCGTTCAGTTGGTAGCCAATTCCTATCTCCTCCTTTCTGCCTTTCGCATCCTCTGCCGCCAATGCGGGGTTCCTCCTTCCTTGGACCTCTTTCACTATTTTTTCGAGTTAAAGGTGCATCCCTCGGTCGGGAAGGGTTTCTATTTTATCCAGGCGAGGCGGAATAGGAGCTGTATCTCCTTGGCTGCGAAGGATTCTTTGCATAAGGGGTGGAAAACCCAGTTCTTCTGGGTGGGGATCTGCTCGGTGGAGGAGACCTGGAGGTGTCCCGTACTCCCCAATTTCCACCCAAATATCCCTCCAAGGCAGGACGAGTTCCCTCCACACGTGGAGGAGTATGTGACCATCTTGCTGAAGCACCGCCAGTCCATAGAAGAGCTGGTTACTCCATAGAACATCGACTAGTGTCTTCTTTCGCGACTGCATCCGTCAGGTTCAGGTGCTACAAACTAGACTCTTCTTCGGATGTCGAGACCATTTTTCTTTTCCTAACTATATCTTTCTTCTGTGCAGACACCAAGCGTCCGGCTTTGGAGGAGACCGCAGAGGTTATCGATCTCGGCAATGACTCGGCCACCGACGAGCCGTGATCTCCCGGGGGGGGCACCCGAGTCCGAGGTAAGGGCAAGAGGGCGGCCCAGGAGGGCTCTTCCAAACCACGGGGGGCCAAGTGCAAGGATCCCATGGAGGGCATGATACGGGATACCGTAAAGGCCAAGAAGCGGGCCAAGAAGGCCGGATCCGTCTCTGTCGTCGTGGGTGGCTCTAGCTCGGCCCCTCTCCCCTCTTCCGAGTGAGATAGGGCCGACCTTGTTAGGCCGACTCTCCCATCTACCGAGCAAGAGGGGGCCGAAAAGGTTGGGGCCGCTCCTGCGGTCGGTGATGATGCTAGTTCGGCTCCCCCCTCGGTCGGAGCTGAGGGGGCCAAGGGTGCTTCTGCGATTGGCAGCGGTGCAGGCCCGGCCCTCCCCTCGGCCGAAGCCGAGGGGGCCGTGGACGAGGCAGGTGACGCTGGAGCCACGGCCGAGATTGGGGCAGGCGACGCTCCAGGTGGCGGTGTAGGTGCCGAACCGGCCCAGGTTGGAGGGTCGCAAGAAGATCCGGCCGAGGCACGAGAGGCGACCGAAGCCGCGGCTCGATCTGGGCCGCCTGGTGGGGCACCGATCAAAGGGGGGATCTCCATTCCGGCGGCCTCGGAGAGGCTTGGCATCCAGGGCCCTCTGTATCAGGTGTGTAGCGGCATAACGGCGAAGGTGAAGGGGGGAGGCAAGCAGCACTCCCCGTCCATGGCCCTCGAGGCGGTTATGGAGGGCGCCTAGTCTTGGCCCAGATGGGGGCCACTCTGGCAGAAGCATATGCTCGGTTGGAGACAGAGCGAGTGACCCTAGCCTGGACCCTTGGTGGGTCTGACAGGAAGCTGGCTCGGCTTACCGAGGAGCGTGATGGGCTTTGGCGGGAGCTTTCCTCAGTTAGGGAGCTGGTGCGATCGAGCCAGGTGGAGGCCCGGGTGCTAACCAAGTAGCTAGCTAAGGCCCGCGAATCGCTCGAGAGGAAGAGCAGGCTTCTTGAAGACGAGCGCCTTGTTCGCGTCGAGATGGATGGCCGGTGGGAGGTCGAGTGCCTTCGGGGAGAGGCCGAGGCCGATCGAGCCGAGGCGGAGAAGCGGGGGGCGGAGGCCGAGGAGCGGACGGCTGAGGCCGAGTGGAAATTAGCCGAGGCGGAGCGGGAGAAGGCCGAGCTGGTTGGTAGGGTTGGATTGGCCGGGGCGGAGGCGCTTAAGCAGTACAAATGCTCGGAGGCCTACCGGGTCGACCTTAAAGAGGCTGCCCTCCCCTACTACGAGTCAGCGCTTCACCGAGGCATCCGCAAGGGGTTCAAGCAGGGCTACGACCGGGCCGTATCTTATGCCGAGAAGCAGGCGTCCGGGATAATCGAATTCCCGTCCGGGCAATGCTATGACTCAGACTTGTCATCCTCTAGCTCCTCTGCTTCAACGTCGGAGGAAGAAGATCAGGAGGGCTCTTCGCCTTAGAGGTCGCCAACTCCGGATGCCTCGGGATGGCGCCCAACCGAGGCAGTTCCCACGCCGATGGGGTCAGTGCTAGGGTCGGCCGTCGCCGAGGGTGCCGGGGGCAGACCCCCTGAGCCTTCCACTCCGAGCTTCAGGGTGGGCCAGAGGCCTAATGTATCTACTGTGCTTTCTCTTTCTGTATGTCTTTTTCCTTTTTTTGAAGAAGAAAAAAAAACTTTTTCTGTTGTGTAGGAAAAAAGGTAAGACAATAGCATTATGACGAAGACTTAACTGTTCTGTATCGCCATTACCGTATTTTGTTCAGCGTATCTGCAGTAGTTGGAAAGTGTCGATATTTTCTGCGTGGCTCTCGCACGATGGTTGGGCGGGCGTCTGATAGGGTGTCCTTCCGTTTTCTCATGCTTTGAATGTTTGGCCGCTTCGTATGTCCCGCTGGGGCGGAAACGAGGAGTTTGAGGTGACCGTTCGTAGGGAGAGGTCCCTTTGGCATGTTTTTGAGGGGAGAATCATTTAAGGCGAATAGCCTCCCTTCGCCTATAAAAGGTCTGAAGGGCGTCCCTTCCTCTCCACAGCTTAGGGTTTTCCTCAATAGTCTTTTCTCATTCCTTTTTTACGTAGCACTGTGCCAATATATTTGAAACATGGAAGATGCTCCGGAAGATGAGGCTGCCGATTATGGAGGGCAGAGAGTCATTGCCACTTCAGGTTTAAAGAGGGTTTGACGGCCGGCGAGCGTGGTTAAAGAGGGTTCGACGTGTGAAGACACGTTGTCCTCTTTTATCAGTTTCAGCGGCACTTCCGGGGGTGGGGCGTGATGGCGGACGGATGGGGGAATCAAGCATCCCTGCCGCCCGTCCCTTCCCACTTGCTCCCTGGGGGGGATCTCTCTCGAGATTCCTCTCCACTTCCTGCTTCTCCTCTCTTCTTCCACAGCCTCTTTCTCCCTCTTCTGCCCTCCTCATCATTTCTTTGACTCTTCAGAGGGTGCCTGCACTCTCTGCCTTCCAAAGAGTTGGCAGATTGGTAGAGAGGAGGCCTTCATTCGCATTCCCTCTTCCCCTTCCTCCATCTCTGTCAACTTGGAAGGTAGCCTTCTCTTTCCTAATCCTTCTGTCACCTTTGTTCTAAGCTACCCGAGCCAGCGGGGTCGACTACCCTTTATCCGAGCCAGTTTCTGCACAAGGCAGAGTCAGTGGCTGGACGCAGGAAGATCAACCGAGTCAGTCGAGCGATGGGCTCATATGGCGGTGCCAGATGGATTTTTTGCTTTTTCGACATGTATTTTCTTGGCTTCGGTCTTTCTGATGTACAAGCGAGTTGTTTGAATAAAGGAAAGGGAACTTTTGTTTTATTCCATGTTGCTTACACAATGTTCGATATTCAGAAGTAGAACTTGCGTAGTGTAGTCACGTTCTAGGTCCGAGGGATGGGCTCTCCTTCCATCGTAGATAACCGGTATACTCCTTTCCCGAGCGTCTCGACCACTCGGTAGGGACCTTCCCAATTAGGGGATAGCTTGCCCGCCGCCTCAAGTGGCCCAGAGGCTTCGACCTTCCTGAGAATGAAATCTCTCAGTTTAAAGTGTCTATCTCAGACTTTGGGATTGTAGTATCGAGTGAGACGGCGCTGGTATTCCGTTGCTCGGATGCCGACAATCTCTCAGAGTTCATCTGTTAGGTCGAGATTTTTGAGCAGTTTTTGATCGTTTGCCTTGGGCGAGAAACAGATGACTCGGAGGGAGGGATTGGCGATCTCCAACAGGATGATGGCCTTGGCGCCGTACACCAACTGAAAAGGACTTTCACCGGTTGCCATTCTGGGAGTCATTCTATGTGACCAAAGTACGTTCGATAATTCCTCAAGCCAACTGCCCTTGACTTTACCGAGCCTGGTCTTGATGCCTTTTAAGATAGTCTTATTGGCATTTTCGACCAGCCCGTTAGCTTGAGGGTGGGCGACCGAGGTGAAGTGATTGCGAATGCCCAGGTCAGCACATCTGTCTCGAAAATAACGAGAATCAAATTGTCGACCGTTATCGCTTACTATCACCCGGGGGATGCCGTAACGATAGATGATCGACTTCCAGATGAAATTCCAGACGACTGTCTCGGTGATCCTTGCTGTGGCTTCGGCCTCGATCCATTTGGTAAAGTAGTCGATGGCGACGATGATGAACTTGTTCTGGGCCGGGGCCGTGGGGAATGGCCCGAGGATGTCGATTCCCCAGCGAGTGAAAGGATGAGGCTCGGCTAAGGTGATGAGCTCCGTTGCTGGCTGATGGATCAAGTGGTCAAATCGTTGGCATCGGTCACAGTGTTATGTGTAGGTCGAGCAATCGTGCTGCAGAGTGGGCCACCAATGACCTTGCTGTAGCAGGATCCTGGCGAGCAACCTTCCTCCTAAATGATCTTCGCATAGACCTTCATGAACTTCTTGAATTGCTCGGTTGGCTTCATCAGTATTGAGGCACTTCAGGAGAGGATCGGAGAAGGATCTCCAGTAGAGAGTGCCATCCAGAGTGACGAATCACCGAGCTTGGTACTTCAATCTTTGGGCTTCCCGAGGGTCGGAAGACTCTTGAGAATCTTGGAGCCACGATAGGTACGGGGTACGCCAGTCACTTAGGGAGGCCGAGTCAACAGCCAGGAGCTCCGAATCGATGCTCGGTTGCTCTAGCTCTTCGAGAAGGACCGATCGAGTACCCTCTGGGTCAAGAGAGGAGGCCAGCCTAGAGAGGGAATCCGCTCGGGAGTTTTCCTCTCGAGCTATTCGGACTACCTCAAATCTCTCGAACTGTTGCACCACGGCTCTGACCAGCTGGAGGTATTTGACCATCGGTGCCTCTCAAACTTCGTAATTGCCGTTGACCTGGCTAGCAACCAACTGGGAGTTAGTGTGATTTTTGACTCGCTCAGCCCCCAGCCGCCGGGCCATACGGGCTCCCGAGATAAGGGCCTCGTACTCGGAAGCGTTGTTGGATGCCTAGAAGTTGAACTTCAAGGTGTATTGTAGCTCTGCTCCTTTGGGGGACTTCAGGAGGATTCCAGCGCCGCTTCCGACTGAGTTGGAGGATCCATCGACGAACAGTTCCCAGGTTGGCCAGAGCGCGGACGGAGATCTTTCTTCGGTCGGGATGGTGCTCTCGGCGATGAATTCAGCGAGCGCCTAACCTTTGATAGCCGAGCAAGGCCAGTACGATATATCGTAGGCCCCAAGCATGATGGCCAACTTGACGAGGCGTCCCCAGGCTTCAGGGTGAGCGAGTATCCTCTTCAATGGTTCGCCGGTCAGCACGGTGATCGAGTGCCCTTGGAAGTAGGGTCAGAGACGCTTGGCCGAGGTAACCAATGCTAGCACGAGTCTTTCGGTTGCGGGGTACCTTCTCTCAACTTTGTTGAGCACCTTGCTTGTGTAGTAGACTGGTCTCTCGACTCCCAGGTCATTTCTGACTAGGACCGAGCTAACTGTAGATGGGGTTGCCGGGAGATAGAGATGCAGGGCTTCACCGGGGACAGGCTTGGACAGCACCGGGGGTGAAGCTAGGAACTCCTTAAGCTTGGTAAACGCTCTTTGGCATTCCTTGTCCCATGCGAACGTAGCAGATGCCATTTTGGGCCCCCTCAACAGTTTGAAGAAGGGTATGCATTGTTCGGCCGCACGGGACAGGAACCTGTTGAGCGCGGCAATGCGCCCAGTAAGGCGTTGAACATCTTTGATGTAGGTGGGTGGGCGCATGTCTAGGATGGCCTGGACCTTGTCGGGGTTGGCCTCGATCCCATGCTGGGTGACTAAGAAACCCAAGAATTTCTCGGATCTCACTCCGAAGGTGCACTTGGTGGGATTGAGCTTCATATTGTACCTCAGGAGGGCCTCGAAGGTCTCAGCTAGGTCGGTGAAGTGGTTCTCGGCCTTGGGGGTCTTCACGAGCATGTCATCAATATAGACCTCGATGTTTCAGCTGAGCTGTCCCTCCAACATATGATTGACCAGCCTCTGGTAGGTGGCTTCAGTGTTCTTCAACCTGAAAGGCATCCGGGTGTAGCAGTATACGCCGAAGTCGGTGATAAAGGTGGTCTTCTCGATGTCTTCTGGGTTCATTCTGATCTCGTTGCCCGAGGTTGAGTCAACCAGTTGGTCGATGCTCGGCAGCGGATAGTAGTCCTTAAGGGTGGCCTTATTCAAGTCGGTGAAGTCCATGCACATCCGCCACTTTCTCGAAGCTTTTAGCACCAGGACGACGTTAGCCAGCCACGTCGGGTACATGACCGGTCTAAAAAGACCAGTCTTTTGCCCCTTGGTGACTTGCTCCTTGTGAATCGCCTGCTTCTCTGGCGCGTGCTTCCTTCTCCGTTGTTGTATGGGTTTGACGGTCGGATCGAGGTTGAGCTTATGCATCACCGTCTCCTCCGTTATCCCAGGGAGTTGATCATCAGACCATGCAAAGACTTGGATGTACGCGGAAAGAAACTCTTTGTATTGCTGTTGGACTTCAGACGGTAGGTCGGCTCCAATCTTTACTCCTATGGTCGGGTCGTCGTTTAGGAAAACCGTTAGTAATTCGCCTCCAAGCTCGGCAGTTGCGGACTTTTCCTCGACTTCCCGGGGGCCCTTGTTCTTCCCGTCCGGCCTTGTGGCTTCAACCGAGATATTATAGCACCTTCTGGCCGTCGCCTGGTAACCTCGGACTTCCCCCAACCCATTTTTGGTGGGGAACATCATCTTTTGGTGATAGGTAGAAGGCACCGCTCTCGTTCGGCTGAGGATTCCTCGGCCGAAGATTGTGTTGTATGCTATCATACCCTTGATCACTATGAAGTCCACCATGACCGTAATGGTTTTGGGTGGGGTGCCAAGAGTAACCGGCAGGCTTAGGGCTCCCTTGGGATAAGTGGCCTGGCCATTGAACCCGCAAAGGGGGGTTCGGATCGGGCAGAGTTTAGACGGATTCTCCCCCATCTTAAGGAAACATTCATAGGATAATACGTCAGGGGCACTTCCATTGTCAACTAGAATCCTGTCTACGTTACAATGGTTTATCATGGCCGATATGACTAGGGCGTCGTCATGTGGGGTGGTTAGCCCTTCTAGGTCTCGGTCGGAGAAGACTATGACCTGGGGCTCACTTGACGGGGCCATGGGGGGCTCGATGGCTCGGCTCGCCCGCTCAGAATGACGCTTCCTTCCTCGGCCACTGTCTCCTCCTGATGCAGCTCCTCCAGCGATGACGTTTATATGGACCCCGCGAGGGGCATTGTCGATTTCCTCTGGGATGCCTCGGTCTTCCTTGTGCCCGGCCACGAACCGGGATAGGTGTCCCTGACGGATGAGGCGCTCGATCTCATCCAGGAGCTGGTGGTAGTCACTGGTGTGATGCCCATGGTCGCTATGGAACAGGCAATGCTTGCTGCGACTGCGGTTTTTCGACCTCATTGGCTCCGGTTGGTGGAGGAGGCCCGAGCCTTTGATGTCCTCATATATCTCGTAAACCGGAGTGGTTAAGGAGTGTACTGCTCGTACTTCCGTGACGATTCCTTACGTTCCCCATCTCAGTTCCGCCTTTTTCCCGGACCCAAACTTGGCTCGGGTGCCTTCTTCCTGTCCCCCTCCCGACCCGAGCCGGTTGCGTCTCGGCACGCGCTGAGCACTTCTTCGCACTCGGCATGGCGCAGAGCCAGAGTCACTAGCTCGGAAAGGGTCGAGGGAGGGTGGAGGACAAGTTCATGGCGGAGGTTTTCGTCGCGGGTACCCCCGGTCAGCGCGGTTATGGCTGAGGTGATGGCCAGCCGGGGGATCCTTAGGGCTTTTGATTTAAATCAGGTGATGTAAGCCCGGAGTTTCTCCCCTTGCGCCTATTTGAGGGCCAATAGCCCCGCTACCAACCTTGGGGGACCGCTGCCGGTGAAACTCTCCTTGAATACTCGCCCGAATTGTTTGAAGTTCCGGATAGATCCGGGGGCGAGGGCTCGGAACCATGCCTGGGCACATTGGACCAAGGTCGTCACAAAGGCTCAGCATTTGATGTCGTCGAACGCTCCATGAAGGGTCATCAGGGCGTCGAAGCTGTCGAAGTGATCGGCCGGGTTGCCCTGGCCGTCATAAAGCTTGAAGGTCAGAATGGAGGTTCTGGGAGATACCTCTGCCTTCAAGATATAGTCGGAGAATAAGGATTTCTCCTCGTCCTCAGGGGAAGAGACTTTCTGTAGGGCGCGTAGGGTGCGCTCCTGTTCTGCGAAACGCCTCTCGAATTCTCGCAATCAGAGGGATAGCTCTGGCTATCGCTGCGCCGTGGGGCTAGGTAGGCTATCTTGGCGTTCCCTAGGGACTTTGGTCTCCGGGTTCGGACGGCGTGCCCCAGGTCTTCCCCTTTTCGGCGTGAAGGAGGCCTCTTGTTCCGGAGGGGGGGCTTGTGAAGGTCCTCCTGACCTGTTACAGATAATCTGCCGGCCTCGGAGGGTGAAGCGGCCTCCGATAGTGTGTTGGGACATGTTCTCGCGGGGAGGGCTCTCCGGAGGGGCGCGTGACCTTCCATCCCTTGCCGCCTTGGTCCTCATGAGTTCCACAAGGATATCCGGTTTTGCGTTGAGGGCTTGGAAGGCGTCGGCGCCACCGTTGAGTGGTAGCCCTACCGCCGTGGGGGGAGGGGGCGGTAGACCTACTGCCGCGGGTGGAGGGGCCGGTCCATCGGTGGGGGTGCTGGCATTAGAGGGGGGATTTTGTGAGGCTTGAGAGGGGCCTTCTCCCGCTGCTACCGTGGCCTTTCCCCTGTCGCTGGCGGACCTCCTCCTTGAACTCCTTCACGCCATACTGGCTCTTTGATCGTTTCCCACAGACGGCGCCAGATGAAGAGGCATGATCTCGCAGTAGACCTGAGCTGGGAAGATGATCACCGGATAGTGAATTGCAAAGAAGGGAAACAGATCAGGGGGCCCAGGGATGGTTCCCTGGGGTAAACCCTCCTTTGCTTAAGTCAGTAGAGTAATGGTGGAAGCTATGAAGGGAGGAGGAAAGAGATGCACGAGACTCCTCTACAAAAATATGGTGAAGTGGTTCCTATTTAGGGAGTTTAGGCGTGTGTTTTTCCTCCTTCTTCGTTGGAGGTAGTCCCAGGTTTAAATAGTGTACTGACCTCATGAGTCCCATAAGCTGAGGGGTTTCATGCGGGAGTTACGTCCTCAACGTGGGCGCTTTACGTCCTCATCGTGGGATCTTTATAGCCTTGAGGGATCATAGGTCCCTTATCCTCATAAACTCCTGTTTATAAAGGGCTCTCAATGGCAGCATGGATAAGTAATCGTCGGTCGACCGAAGCATGAAAGGTGCCAACCCTTTCCGGGTGATAGGCATAGCTCGGATGAAGATAGGTCGGAGTGGGCGCTGAGCACCTGCCTTTATCCAGGCGAGGGGAGAGATTGGGCGTGGGTCTTTCTCTGACCTAACCAACGCTCGGGCCTTCCGAGCCTAAGGGCCACTGAGGAAGGGTGTGACCCCGAGTGATCTTATTGGGCTTTTAGCCTAAGTGGGCCCCGCGGGGCTGTCACTTGGATGAGCTGGGTCTCGTTTGGTCCTGATGGACCTAGTTTGGCTACTCTTTAGATGGGCTACAGAAATCCCCCTCTCCAGCATCCTCTTGTAATGATAAATGCCTTTGGGAGTTCGGAAGGCAGTGTGGATCCGATCATGTTCCGCGATCCATATCTGGTTGTAGCCGGATGACCCATCCATGAATGACAGGGCCTCATGACCGGTTGTTGCATCTATCATGACCTCCGTTATTGGCACTGGGAAGTCATCTTTGGGGCAGGCTTTATTCAGATCTCGGAAGTCAACACATATCCGAATCTGTCCATTCTTCTTCTTCACGGGCACAATATTAGCTAGCCACGTGGTATATTAATTTTCTTCAACGAAACCAACATCAATGAGCTTGTCGACCTCCTTGCATTTTTGAGTGATGAGCTCTGGCCTCATGCGTCGCAGCGGCTGCTACACCAGTTCGGCTTCAGGGTTTATGGTTAGCACATGTTGTGAGACTGCAGGGCTCAGTCCTGGCATTTCCTTATAGGTCCAGGCAAAGCAATCCTGATATTCTTGTAGCAGCTGGACATACAACCCCTGTTCTTCAGTGGATAACTGGGCACTGAGGAAGGTTGGCCTGGGGTCGTCCTCGTCTCCCAGGTTGACTTCTATCAGTTCATCGACTATTGCTTGGTCTCCATCTTCTATCTCTGGGGGTGCAGGCTGAAGGTCGACAAAGTTTGGTATATCATCTTCAAGGTCGAGGACCTCGATCTCTTCATTTTGCCTTATCTGAGCTTCATCACGAATCTCTGGTTCGGCCGGTAGTGGCTGCATGGATTGCTCTGCCTGTAAATCTGCCTCAATAGTCATTCTGAGGGGTAAATCGATTGCCTCATCCCTTGCTGATGGGGTTGCAGTCACTAGGGACTGGTGATTGTTTGTCATTGAGTCAGAGTAGCACTGCAGCTCCATGGTATAGGGTGAGAAGGACTCACTCCCTTGGATCACCATATCTTCAGTGGAGGTAGCTTTTTCTTTTCTAGTAGCACCTATCTCTTGATCGGGCTTGGGAGAAGCTTGATGGGGGCATCCCTTGCCCCTTCACATTTTTATGGGCTCTGATTGTTCGTCGGCAAGCGCCATTGTGTTAGTCATGTGTTTCTGAGTCTAGTCATGTAATTTTCATATTTTCTTTGAGTCATAAACTATGTAATTTTCCCTTTATTTGAGTCATGTATCTAGGTTAGTGAGTCATTTTCCTAAGTTAGTCGTCATATGGTTGGTTTGATAGGCTAATGGGCTAGGCCCAGGGGCGCCCCTCCCTTAGACTGTTTGGTCATTAGTTAGTTTGTTAGGGTCACTATGGTCATATGAAAAGTATGGAGTCTATAAATAGGCCCCCTACTCTCTCTCTTCCCCTCCCAACCACCTCCACCCTCCAACCTACCTCCATTAAATCCTCTACAACTTCCCACAAGCCATCATTACTTCCCCCTAGTCCCAAGAGACCCTCCACCAATCCACACCCCACCCTCCAACCCCCAACTACCCATTTCCCTTCCCCAAGCATCACTCCACCTTCCCAAGGCACCCCTTCCCATCTCCAAGACCACCATTGATCACCCCACATTAAGGGAAATTCAAACTCACATTCCCTCCACCCACTTGTGCCCCCCTCACCTTCCCCCTTCTCCCTCCAAGCCCAAATTCGCAGTTCCTCTCTCACCAACTACAAACACCCCATTCCAGACCCCATTCTCCCTCTCCCACTCCTTAGAACACCCCCTCCCAGACCCCCTCACAACTAGGGGTCACTCCCACACCTATTCACCCCATCTCCCCTTTCATATACCCCATTTCCCCCATCATCATCAACATGCAGTTCACTATTTGGAGGCAGCAAAGAAGCTGTTGGTTACAGAGGCTGTCCCATCGTCTCCTCATCGAACCTGGTGGCAAGTCTTATATTGTTGGAATCATCTTCAAGTTGGCTTTCCAACGGTGGTGGTCCCGCCGGCTTCCAAGGTCGGAGCTGTTCGGAGGAGGCGATCTACTACGACTGCGCAAGACTTCTCAGGTAGAGGACCAGAACCTGAGTGGAAGCTCTTCCACGGACATTATAGCGTGAATCTGGGAAAGAGTTCTTCTACAAACTTCTTCCTAGACCTGTTGACTTCCAGATCAAGAAGCGGAACTCTGATTGGCATCCGGAATTAAGAGTTATCAATTTCTTCCTTCTGGTGCCTGGTTCTGTTTCTTGTCAGTCTGCTCCGACCTCCCCTCCTTGTTTGAGTTCTACCGGTCCACTCCGACATCATCTGGCATCCCCGTTGCTTGCGTTTCAAAGAGGACTCAACAAAAAATCCATCGGTACTAGATACGCTTGAATTGGAGCTTCAGAGCGTCCGTGGCCCCATCATCTTCCAGCTTCTGAAGTACTGTGACAGTCTGGACCAGCGACCTGAGCTCCTGTTCGTGTCTCTGCCCCGACCAGAGCCGTCGATCAGGGAAATCAGTAAAATTCTGGCTTCATCCTGATCAAATCACAAAGAATTTCCCACTGGTTTCATCCTCAACAAAAATCTGGAGTGATCACAGCGTCCAGATAAGCAAGTGTCTATCCAGAGGCGCAGAGGGTGGTAGATTCGGCACCGACTTCCGTTCTTTGCGTTTAGCTCAGTTTTTCCCCACCCCGCTTGGCCGGCTGAAGGCCCCTCCCTGTGTGGAGGTAGTATTGGTTGTAATCTCATAATCTCCACCCCGAGATCCCCCCCTTGCATGGGGTGTAGTTCATGTAATTATTAAGTCGCAGGTTTGAAGCATCATCGACGCGGCGTGCGGGTGCGTGCCCACGCCTCCCCACTCGACATCGTCTCCGGCCGGGATCGGCGTATTCACGCTGATCAGGTGAGCTCCTGAACACCTTTTATTGCTGAGATTTAATTGCTTAGTTTAGTATTGCTTTTAGTTGCTCCGTCGGCGGTGAGAGAGTGTCCGGTCTCAAATTGCCATCAAATTGAGTGACCACCGCGGGGCGAGTTGTGAGAGCGACCACTTAACCCACGCCCTTGACGTACCGGCCGCCCATGAATTGGGCATCCCTGGCCCATTTGGGGTCCTCCAAAAGCTAGCCAACCATTCGAGTATCAAGGTCCCGACTCGGACCCTCTCCGTCATCGCTAAGTCGCCTACGGGCACTAGTGTGTGCTTCGCGATCGTGTTCACTAGTGTGAGTCCGCTGCTCAATTTGATTGCTTGCAATATAGGTCCATAGGTGGTCTCACATCAAGTGGTATCAGAGCAAGTTCTCAACTTGTCTCTATCAAGTTGGTCCTAGGACGCGCATATGCATTTAGAGTCTTCCAGTGCATCACTCTTGTCCACTAGTATGGCCACCTCATACCGACCTTACCAATCGACCCTCTCCATAAGTCCAAACCACCAAGGGATGCATACCACTAACACACATAACCTCCCTGGCCATGTCAACTACCTCATGAAGGCCTTGACCTATGCCAATGAGCGGCTTGATAACATATCGGGTCGACTCAACTAACTTGGAGAAAATGGGCCCGCCCCAAGGACGGACGATAGAAGGACATGTCCCTCACCTCCCACTTTTGATGGAACTCATCTTAATGACTATTTAGATTGGGAGGCATTAATGGATCATTACTTTGAGAGGAATCCCATGTCTGAGGATAGGAATGTTCGATGAGCCAAAATACAACTAACCAAAAGGGCTCAAACTCATTGGTTAAAAATTGAAGGCTTAAGGATAACTAGAAGGGAAGCTCCCCTCACCACATGGGAGGACATGAAGGATCAACTTAGGGCTAGATATGTTTTCCCCTCCTACCCGGATCACCAAAGCCCAAGGATCATTTCAACCCCACCATCCCCACCCGACCAACCCAAGACTCCAACTCCCCAATGCCCCACAATGCAACCAAAACCCCATTCCACAACCCACATTACCCAAGCCCCTTTGACCACCCCTCACCTCTCCCCTTCTCAAAAGGGAAAGAGCCCAATGGAGATAGAAGTGAGTGAAATAACCTCGGGTAAGTGCGAGCCGGAATGTTATAGGTGCCACCAATTGGGGCACATCGTCGGGCAATGCCCCACAAGGAAGCATTTTCCCATGTCCCTAGTGGTTGAAACATCTCCCACCCCGGCCACCATTACCCCTCCATCGTTCCCCAACAAGGACACTCCTCCCAAGAACAATCTTTCCAAAACCCCTCAACCCACCCATCTTCCTCTTCCTACCCCAACCCAACCACAACCTAGACCTCCACTACTTCCCTTACCAATCCCAACCCAAGCCCATGCTTGTTCACCACCTCGGGTGCACCATGCTCCGGCTATCACCAATTCCCCCGCATTAGATCTACCCAACCCATTATCATTAGGAGTTGAAACCCACACACCCATCCACATGGAAATGGATGCTAGTCCCGATCAACAACCTACCATAAAGGAAATCCAAGAACCTCCACTTCCACCCACCTCTCCTAGTCCGGATCCTCAAGAGCCACACACCTTCACCGTGAATGAGTACATACTCCAATGGCTCAAGCAAGGCCCCACCATCCTTAGTTCACCCCCACACCTCTCACCCATGAGACATCAATCCCAAATTATGGCCCTCCCCTCCTTTCACACCACGATCCAATCCTACTACGAGGTAGAGGGTTGGGATGATCTCTTCAAGGGTTTAGAATGGCAACTAAAGTTGACTTGCTTATTGACCTTAGGAACGGCCCACCCAAGAAGCCTTAGTCTCATCCACCCATGTGATGGTTCTATCACCCCGGTCTTCACCATTGGTTGCTACACTAGTGACCTCCTTCTCATTCTCCCTATGGATGAAGAACCCATCATGGTCCACTTCACTTCCATTAAGATCCCAAGTACCTTGATCGACTAGCCCACTAACAACCTTGGTCCAATTACCTTGAGGGAGGATGACCCACCGTGCGTAGACCATGTGGACATAGAATTTCTTCCTCTAGGAATCCCAATCCATGACCCCTTTGATCCCTTCCAATGGGAGCCTAGTTACCCATGTGACCCACCCACCTTACCCACAACTCACCTTTCCCTACCCCAACCAACCATGTGGGACCAAGTTCACCTCTTCTAAGACTCGGGCCACACAAAGGGAACCATCGCCGTAGGCAACATATGCCTAGGAAGCAAGGAAGAGCCCCACTCCATAATGCCCACCTTCCTAGATCCTTTCGACCCTTTCACATGGAAGCTCAAGGGCCACCCCACACCCATGCACATGGAGGTCATCTCTAGGATAGGAGTGCATAAGTCTTGGCACAACCCACCACTTGGCATGAATAGAAAGTCGGGTCCATTTATTCATATCACCCACATGTCAAGTAGGAAGCATGAATGGTCTATATTCGGATATAATGGCCCTCCTTCATTCATCATGAGTCTTAAGCATGATAGGTGCATTCTTGGATATCCGGGTCCCCCGACATTTGTCACCCCCATGCATTACCGAATCACCTACGGATGCCCCGGCCCTCCAACCTTTGTTAGGAAGTCCATGCATTATAGGGCAACATTTGATTGCCCTGGCCCACCAAGGCTCATCAATATCCATATGACATCATGGCATTATAGGTCCATCTATGGATGTCCTGGTCCACCTTTATGCAAACACATTTTCACACACCCACAGTATCATTGTGCATGGCATAGGCATCTAAGCAAGTATCAAGCAACAAGCGGTGAGATTCACAAGAAGCGGGCAAAAACTCGTGAGCGCCACTTGAAATTCAAAGTTGGCAACTTGGCGATGATGACTTTGGAGTGGCTCTACCCTAGGGTCACCTCCAATTTGAGGGCACGAGGACTTGGACCTTGCCAAGTTCCGAGTGGCTTTGGCAACCCGGCTTATGGGTTGGACTTACCTATGGGTTTTGGGATTCACCCCACTTCCCACGTGGCGGATTCGGCACCCTCTAAGGGCACCGCGGTGGATCCTAGTGAGTACCTTGAGCTTACACTTATCCTTGCGAGAGACACCCTCGGAGTGCCACCACAAATTAGCCTGAGAGCGCGACGTGAGAACACAGCGGCAGTACCAGGCAAGCAAGATCTCATCGCCAGCATGAGAGTGTGTCCGAGCCACTTTGAAAAGCTGAAGCGCCATTCCCCGGCTATGGTCGCGGGTTGAGTTTGGAGATCATGATTCACCCGGAGCTGCATTTTGGTGTACTACTTCCCTGGTGGACCCATACTCAACGGGGTTGAGTTTTCCCCACCCCGGGTGTATGATGGGGGCATCCCTTGCCCCTTCACATTTTTATGGGCTCTGATTGTTCGTCGGCAAGCGCCATTGTGTTAGTCATGTGTTTCTGAGTCTAGTCATGTAATTTTCATATTTTCTTTGAGTCATAAACTATGTAATTTTCCCTTTATTTGAGTCATATACCTAGGTTAGTGAGTCATTTTCCTAAGTTAGTTGTCATATGGTTGGTTTGATAGGCTAATGGGCTAGGCCCAGGGGCGCCCCTCCCTTGGACTGCTTGGTCATTAGTTAGTTTGTTAGGGTCACTATGGTCATATGAAAAGTATGGAGTCTATAAATAGGCCCCCTACTCTCTCTCTTCCCCTCCCAACCACCTCCACCCTCCCACCTACCTCCATTAGATCCTCTACAACTTCCCACAAGCCATCATTACTTCCCCCTAGTCCCAAGAGACCCTCCACCAATCCACACCCCACCCTCCAACCCCCAACTACCCATTTCCCTTCCCCAAGCATCACTCCACCTTCCCAAGGCACCCCTTCCCATCCCCAAGACCACCATTGATCACCCCACATTAAGGGAAATTCAAACTCACATTCCCTCCACCCACTTGTGCCCCCCTCACCTTCCCCCTTCTCCCTCCAAGCCCAAATTCGCAGCTCCTCTCTCACCAACTGCAAACACCCCATTCTAGACCCCATTCTCCCTCTCTCACACCTTAGAACACCCCCTCCCAGACCCCCTCACAACTAGGGGTCACTCTCACACCTATTCACCCCATCTCCCCTTCCATATACCCAATTTCCCCCATCATCATCAACCTGCAGTTCACTATTTGGAGGCAGCAAAGAAGCTGTTGGTTGCAGAGGCTGTCCCATCGTCTCCTCATCGAACCTGGTGGCAAGTTTTATATTTCTGGAATCATCTTCAAGTCGGATTTCCAACGGTGGTGGTCCCGCCAGCTTCCAAGGTCGGAGCAGTTCGGAGGAGGCGATCTACTACGACTGCGCAAGACTTCTCAGGCAGAGGACCAGAACCTGATTGGAAGCTCTCCCACGGCAATTATAGCGTGAATCTGGGCGAGAGTTCTTCTAAAAACTTCTTCCTAGATTTGTTGACTTCCAGGATCAAGAAGCGGAACTCCGATTGGCGTCCAGAATCAAGAGTTATCAATTTCTTCCTTTTGGTGCCTGGTTCTATTTCTCGTCAGTCTGCTCCAACCTCCCCTCCTTGTTCGAGTTCTATCGGTCCACTCCAACATCATCTGACATCCCCGTTGCTTGCGTTTCGAAGAGGACTCGACAACGAATCCATCGGTACTAGCTACAATTGAATTGGAGCTTCAGAGCGTCCGTGGCCCCATCATCTTCCAGCTTCTGAAGTATTGTGACAGTCTGGACCAGCGACCTGAGCTCCTGTTCGTGTCTCTGCCCCGACCAGAGCCGTCGATCAGGGAAATCAGTAAAATTCTGGCTTCATCCTGATCAAATCACAAAGAATTTCCCACTGGTTTCATCCTCAACAAAAATCTGGAGTGATCACAGCGTCCAGATAAGCAAGTGTCTATCCAGAGGCGCAGAGGGTGGTAGATTCGGCACCGACTTCCGTTCTTTGCGTTTAGCTCAGTTTTTCCCCACCCCGCTTGGCCGGCTGAAGGCCCCTCCCTGTGTAGAGGTTGTATTGGTTGTAATCTCATAATCCCCACCCTGAGATCCCCCCCTTACATGGGGTGTAGTTCATGTAATTATTAAGTCGCAGGTTTGATGCATCATCGACGCGGCGTGCGGGTGCGTGCCCACGCCTCCCCACTCGACATCGTCTCCGGCCGGGATCGGCGTATTCATGCTGATCAGGTGAGCTCCTGAACACCTTTCATTGCTGAGATTTAATTGCTTAGTTTAGTATTACTTTTAGTTGCTCCGTCGGCGGTGAGAGAGTGTCCGGTCTCAAATTGCCATCAAATTGAGTGATCACCGCGGGGCGAGTTGTGAGAGCGACCACTTAACCCATGCCCTTGACGTACCGGCCGCCCATGAATTGGGCATCCCTGGCCCATTTGGGGTCCTCCATAAGCTAGCCAACCATTGGAGTATCAAGGTCCCGACTAGTGTGTGCTTCGCGATCGTGTTCACTAATGTGAGTCCGCTGCTCAATTTGATTGCTTGCAATATAGGTCCATAGGTGGTCTCACATCAAAGCTTCCTTGAGTGGTTCAAGAAGTGCTGACATCATCATCAGAGGAAGGTTACTGGAGGGAGGAAGCCCTGCTTCTTCAACATCTTCAACTTCACTACTGCTAGCTGTGTCGAATTTGGCTTGAAGAGCTGCCTCTTCAGGGTAGACCTGTTCCCAACACCGACAGGGGAATATGGCTTCTGATTCCAGACTTCTTGGTTGAGCTGGCTTAGTGTATTCAGCTTCTGCTGGGTGTTCATCAAAAGTTACCCCCAGTGAGTTATCCTCAGTTGGGTAGAAAGCGGAAATGGTATCCACTTCATAGCGTCCACTGTAATAGTATTCCTCGAGGGTGAATCCCAGCCCTGGGTGTTGAGAGACACGTCTCATTTATTTATCCAGGTTCGGGGGATACCACAGCTTCTGGAATGCTTCTTTCTTCGTGCGAGGCTAGCCAGAGGGGATGTGTTGCTTCTGGAACATCTTGGCCATTCAACTTGTTATAAATGTCAACCCCTGTATCTTCCTGTGTAGGGTGCTCCTCAGCTGTGTAGAACAAGCTACTGGGGCCATCTATCTGTGCCACCTCCCAAGCTTTGAAAGGCTCAACAGTGATATTATCGAGACCGAGGATTGGCTTGGTAAGTCCCTCCGGGATCCCGATGTGGTCGTGTTGCTGGTCGACCCTAACTTCATTAGCTTCAGGCTAGATGGCAGGAGGTGCTACCCGGACCACGTTCCCGGTGATAGTGATGTGTGAGACCGTCTTGGGATTAACACATCCACGCGGCGGCGGAGGGAACCATTCGGCTCCGGAGGTGTTTTTTGTTGTGCTGGAAGAGGTCTTGGCTTCAGGGGCCTTCTATGACCGTTCTGCATATAGAGGGGTGTCTGCCAAGTGGCACTCGAACACTTTGAATGGATGGAGATCAGTAAATACTCTTTCCTCCTTCCCCTCCAGGTTATATTTTACGCACTGGTGGAGCGTGGAAGGCACCACCATGTTCTTGTGTAGCCAGGGGCGGCTGAGCAGCACCT
This sequence comes from Amorphophallus konjac, assembly GCA_022559845.1. Taxonomy (NCBI): domain Eukaryota; kingdom Viridiplantae; phylum Streptophyta; class Magnoliopsida; order Alismatales; family Araceae; genus Amorphophallus; species Amorphophallus konjac. Next base: position 341,495,353 of record CM040118.1, on the reverse strand, counting down.
TGTACGAGGTGCGAGAATCGATGACATGAAACTGCACCTTCGTGACAAAGTCTACTAGAGTGAGTGTGAACTCCGCTACTCCTAGCGACACCTCACACTTTTGGTTGAAGCTGGAAATACGCATATCTCCGACTTTTTGGAGACGCACGTTGAAGTAGTGCCTCTCATATATTCTGTAGGGAAAGATGTTGACAGCCGCCCTGGGATCCACCAAGATTCTGTTCAACTCTCGGCCATTCAGATGCCCTCTCATATACAACGGTCTGTTGTCGTTGGTAGAGGGGAGCAGCATGTCCTCCTGAGTGAAGGTCATGCTGGCCTCCGACAGTGCTTCAGCCAGGCAGGTCTCATATTGAGCAGGCGTCTACAGAGCAGTAATGATTGCCTGTCGGGTCTCTTCACTCAGAGAGAGGATTTCCCAGATAGTGAACCTTGCCGGGAGCTTTTTCAACAACTTGACCACCCGACTTCCTGCTCAGACATTGGATAGTTTCATCTTTTCTGCCCACCTGGGCTTGGGAGAGTCTTGGACTGTGACCCCTGATGGGCCTGCTTCATCGGACTCGGAGGCTACACCCTTCTGCTTGGGGTCGTCTGCCTGCTGTCCCTCACTGGCTACTGCCGGGCCAGCTTCTTCTTTATCCGCCAATTCAGAAGATTGCTGGAGTTGTGGGTGAATGCCCCCAATTGCCGGTTCGACATCCCGGCATGGCTACTTCCCCTTTGACATCTTCAAAAATTCTAGGAAGGAAGGAGCGGCAGTGCTGCCCCCACTCTGGTTGTATAGGCCTGACGGAAGAGGGATTTAGACTCCCCTAACCTCCGAAGGGGGTATTTTGTAGGGTTGTTCCCCCTGAAGATAATGTTGTTGTTGGCGGGCGGCTGACGCCCCCATCTTCAGCTTGACCTGGTTGCATGTGCAGCAGTTATGGCTTCGGCCTGACTTTCCTTGGCGGTGGGTGTAAAGCATATCTCTTCTTCACCCCCCTCACCAGGCAAATTGAACAGAGCAGAGAGGGTGATGCAAGAGAGGATTATACCCTTTGTAGCCTTGCTGGCCCTTCTTTTCTTTCTTCATCTTCTTTTCTTCTCTTCGGCTAGTGCTTGCCCCCAGAACAAACTGCCATCCTTGTCTGATGCTTTGTCAGCCCCCTCTTCCTGCTTCAGTAAAAGCTGTTCTAGCTCCTGCCACGGGACATGATCCCGTACTAGTAAAGGTTCTAGTTCAGGCTGTACACACTCATCTAGCCCATTTATGTAGTCATGTAGCCGCCGGGCTTCTGGTCTAATTTCCTTGACTGTCGGCAACGGAGTCTGCCTCCTCCAGTTGTGAGTAGGTATTCTAATAGCTGGAGGTGGATTGGTCCACACAGGTGCTGCCACTGGCAAAGGGGGTCGTGGTGTGATGCTACGAATACGTGCCCCCACCGTTGGGCGAGACGTGCCCTTCTTCTTGGTTTTTGCAGGGACTTGCTGCCATCCCTCTTTGATGCGGGACGGACACGGGGACCGACTCTAAGAGATGCGGACCAGGGACTCTAAATGCGGATGCGACCAGCAACACACAAATTGGAGAGACTTCTGCCCGACACTAGGAGTGTTGTGTCCCCTGTGGTTCTGGAGTTTTGATGATGACAAATATTATGCCTCATTATGTTCTTATGAAGCATCTTACTCATCAAAGAAATGATTTGTGGTGTGTCATGAAGTGTAAATGCTATCTCTGTTCTTATGAAGCATGACAGTTAGTCCTTCCAAGTGCTTAGGGATACTGGCGTCTAAACAACGTGTATTCTCTAGTTACAAGGGTGTACTAAACTCAAGTGCTCATGAAGTTTGTTATGAAAATTGTTCCTGATCTAGTGCATCATTTGAAAATGTGTGCAAAAGAAATATTCTATTGGAACCCCTTGACAGAAACAAATATTTTCTTATGTGTTTAACTTCATTACTATTGATTGCATTTCTTAAAGGAATCTTTGAAATTGAGTGAGTAAGAAAGAAGAAGATTAAATAAGACTTTTAATATGAAAGCAAGGTTCACTTTTATTAAAATTGCTTTCAGATATGAGTACAGAAAGCTTATGAACAAGCCTTGCATACATCATATTTTGATCTGACTTGTCAATGAAGATCATTCATAAATCTCTATAATAGAAGAGTCTGAAATACCTACTTAATCAGATTTATGAAATTGATATCCCATTGAAAACCTTTCTCATTCATTCTGAATGCTTACTTTCTCACATTGGACTCCATTATTTCTGACCTAACTGTTGACTTCTTTGTGTCCTGAGCTTCATTCCAATCACTGTCCATCTAAGGGGGAGAATTCTTGCATGTCCCTGTAGTTCAATGTTCATTCATTTCTTTACACCCCTCCTGCTCTGTCCTTCAGGAGAGTATCTTGTCAGGGGGAGTTTTAGATGACAGTAACTCAGCATTGCATAATAGCTCCTATATCATCTCCCTCAACAGTCAATGATCATTCCATTCTTTTTGATGTTGTCAAAGGGGGAGAACTTTTGTGAGTCATCATTTGCATCAATCAACACTTGCATCACATGGTGTTTTACATGCTCATTCCTGACTGAGCTATTATGTGGTGCATGTTCATGAACTGTCATATGGTATTTCATAATCATCATGATGAATCTATTGCAATGACTCATAATATTTCCATCATCAAAAAGGGGGAGATTGTTGTGTCCCCTGTGGTTCTGGAGTTTTGATGATGACAAATATTATGTCTCATTATGTTTACATCCTTGATGATATAATCTTGATGTTTATGATAAACTGACAGAACAGCTTTTAAGAATGACTTACGGGTCATGAAAAGGAAGTCAATTCAAGTCAAAAGTCAACCAGTGACAAGTAAGATCAGTGCACTGTCAGATCAGGTAATTATAGTGCCTTATGCCTTGATGATGTTTTAACTGATGTGCATACATTGTTCTGTACATCATCAGTGCATTTTCAAGTCTATACACTCCATTGCCTTGCTGCATTGCTTCCTTGCTGCATTGCACGCCATATAGTCTATACATTCTTTGCTGCAACGTTTGCACATCATGCACTAGCAAGTCTGCACATTGTCACAAGTCTACACATTGCAGTCTGTTCGTGTGCATCGTCTCATGTTGCATCATCTCAGCAAGTCTATACATTGGACTTGAGCATATAGGAAGTCTGTACATCATCTAGTGCATTGCATGCATCGTTCATGAAGTCTGTACATCGAGCAAGTCTGTACATCGGACTAGTCTGCATCGGCTAAGTCTATACATCATCCGTCTCACTTAGCGTCTCATGCATATGCTAAGTCTATACATTGCAGCATGCATTGTCTCCAAGTCTGTACAGCGTCTAGCGTCTCATGCAAAGTCTGTACACTGCATTGGTTGTATAGACTCAGAGCTGAAGTCTACACATTGCTATCTTTACCGACGCTTAAAGTCTGTACAATGTCTTTATGGCATCACAAGTCTATACATTGACTATGCATTCATTTGTCTGGCTACAGAACACTAAGTCTATACAGTCAACTATGCTCAGAATTTGACGCCCATTAACAGTGGCGTCACTTCTGAAACTGACGCCTAGGAAAGAGGCATCTTTTTGTTGAGCATCAATTTAACAAAGTCTAGACATCGTCTGGTTGCATATCGCATAGTCTGTACATGATGCATTGTGTTCCCATGCTTTAACACTAGGCATTGCAAAGTATGTACATTAGTTGGACATTGCTATAGCACGCATGCAGAGTCTAGACAATCATGAGCAAGTCTATACATCGTGTTACATGCACGCATTCAGGTCTATACAATGCATCGTCTCATGCATCGTCTTTCAAGTCTATGCATTGTAAGACCAAGTCTATACATTGCATGCAGGTAAAGTCTGTATAGCCCATGCTCAGGCTAAGTCTGTACAGAGTCCTGTTTCATCGCATGGACATTTCATCAAGTCTATACATTTGTTGCATGCCTGCACATCAGTCAAGTCCATACATTGATCTGTGCAGACAACATCAGTCAAGTCTATACATTGATCTGTGCATCACTATACTCAAGACACTAAGTCTATACAGAGCTCGCAAAGTCTGTACATTCCTTAGCATCTTGTGCATGCATCGTTTAGCAAGTCTGTACATCGTGCGTCTGTCCAAGGCATATTAAAAAGTCTCTATATTGCTAAAAGTCTGTACATTGTCTCACATATGCAAAGTCTGTACATTGGTGGCTAAGTCTATACATCGCCACATTATTCATGCATCATCTCTCAAGCCTGTACAGCCTGTGTCTGCATCAGTTCATAAGTCTATACATTGTCTTCTGCACAAACACTAAGTCTACACATTGTAGCATGCACGAACAAACAGAGTCTGTACACACTTCAGCACTTAAAGTCTGAACGTTCTTCAGCAGAGTCTGTACACACTTCAACGCTTAAAGTCTGAACATCCTTCAGTGAAGACTGTACACACTTCAGTGCATATGTGCATCTCCTTCAAGAAAAAGTCTGTACACTCTTTATCTCTAAGTCTATACATTCTATTGCATATGCATCTTTCATACTAAGTCTGTACACGGCGGTCTTGAGTTACCCAGCAAGTCTATACATCTCTCTAATATATTCTCTTATGACTGTGTGACAGGTATATCCTTCGAGAAGAAAGATGTCTGGGCACGTGATCTGAGGTTGGCACCTGGCACGTGATCCAAGGACAAAAAGGGCACAAGCCCTGCACACGCCCTAGCCGCTGCTGGTATAAATATGGAGCTTCTTCCATCAGAAGATGACTAATCAAGGAAGAGTGATCGAAGCAGAAGAGGAGATCGAGAAGCAGTAAGGAGCCTGCACGATCCAGAAGAAGAAAAAAGACAGTGAGAAGAAAAGAGAAGAGAGGTAGAGAGGCAGAGAGGCAGAGTGTGAAAGAAGAAGAAGAGAAAGAAAAAGAGAGTGAGAGATCAGCAGCAGAAGAAGAAGATCAGTAGCCTCTGGATCAAATCCAAGCTACATTGCTCCAAGAGAGAGCTACAGTTTCGAGTTTCATTTCCAGCTTTCTGATTACTGTAATTTTCGTTTCTTGTTTTCTTTTCCTTTACACTTGGCTTGTGTTTCTTTCCGATTCTCTAGTTTGAGATCGTGGTTCCCTCTGGTCTCAGAGGAAGGGAGTCTTGGACTCTAGGTTTGCATGTAGTGGTTGCTACCTATGGGTTCCCTCCTGGTCTGGAGGAAGAGAGGTCCGTGACCTCTGGTTTGCAAGCGGCTGGGTGTAGCTTGTGGGTTCCCTCCTGGGTGGAGGAAGAGAGATGCTAGTCTCTGGTTTCTAGTGATTGGGTGTCACTAGGGTTGCCCTCCTAGTTGGAGGAAGAGTGGAGGTTGTTCCCCTGGTCAAACTGTTAGGTAGCACTTGTTGCAGACTGAGTCTGCGGTTCTAGCTTGTGCTAGAGGAAGCCTCACTCTGGTTTGGAGTGAGGGGTGGACGTAGGTTTGTGGACCGAACCACCTAAAAATCTACTGTGCCGTGGTTTGCCTTGTGCATTTGCCCCTTGTCTTCTACCTCTTTCACAGGTCGTCTGAGCATTCTTGGTTCTATCTGAAGTGACCTTGAGCATTATATATTTGCTAAGTGTGTCTGGTCTGCATAGTTCTGCCTTCGACATTCGACTTGATCAGGTGCCTCCAGTATTATTAGCAGTTCAATTGATTGATCAAATGTCTATTTGAATTTCTTCTTGAAGAGTTAAATTGTTTATTCCACAACTGTGTCTAGCTTCAGGCTTAGTGTTTTAATTTGGACAATATTTTTGAAGGGGATACATTCACCCCCCCTCTGTATCCATCGCACCGTCCCAACAATTGGTATCAGAGCGGGTGTCTGCATAGAAGGTCCAGCGACCTGCAGATCCGTTCCTACAGTCTTCGGTGCTATCTCACTTTTGGTGCATCATTATTCCTGTTGCATCAATCTGATCTATTTCCATGGGTGAGCCACCGGTTTTCAACGGCTCTAATGTTAATGTGTGGTTTGTCAGTCTGTGCGAATATGTTATATCAGTTAATCTTGATCTGTGAAAGTTAATTTCACAAGGTCCTTACAGATTACAAAAGAAAGTGTCCAAGTGGACCGACAGCCACAGATCGAAGGATGGAGAAAATCAGAAAGCTTTTAATATGATGAAAGCAGCTACTGACAAAGCCTTACATTCTTGCTTTTATGATTGCAGGTCAGCTAAAGACATCCTGGATAAGCTGAAGCTAGCTCACAGGATAAATGAGGACAGCTGCATGATGGTTAACAGAAGTAATCAAAGTGGCAGCTAAAATGAAGAAGAGGATGATGATGAGGTAAACCTCTTCGAGAATTTCTCTTTAGATGATTGGGAGAATGCATATGCTGAGTTACTTGAGTCACATGAGATGTTAAGAAAATAACATAAAAAATTGAAAAAGAAAAATGATCTGAATAGCTCAGAGTCCTCATGTGAAAATTGCTTAAAACAGAAACAATCCTATGATGCATGCTTGTCTGAAGTACAAGTGCTTAAGAAACAAATTGGCTTATTCAAAGAAGAAAATCAAGAACTTGTATGTGAAATTTCTGAACTAAAAGAAAAACTTAGCTCGATTGATGATGATCAGGTTCATTTTAATAATTTAGTTCAGAATAAAAAACTGTTGAAAGAATTTGAATGTGTTAGCTCTGAATTGGATGTCCTAAAATCTGAAAATGAATGCCTTAAGAAACAATGTGAAAAACTCCAAGTTCAAACAATATGTTCTGGTAAATTTGCATGCAATGAGTGTCCATTTCTCAAGGAAATAAATGAAAATCTTCACTCAAATTTAGAATGGCAGAAGGAGTTTATTGTTTCCCTAAAGGAAGAAAATAAAGATATGTTAAACAAGATTCTGGAGCTTGAACAGATAGAGGAAGAGCTGAATGATAAAATGAGCTCAATGAAAATTGATAAAGGCGTTGTTGAAGAAACTAAAAATATGAAATCAAAAAATGACAAATTAAATAAAGAAGTTGAAGGATTGAAGCAGTTGAACGCTACTATGTCAGAGAAACTTCTTCTCTTAGAAAAAGGAAAATCTGTTTACATTGAAGAATCTGAAAAATTGAGAAATCTGGAACATGAAGTTGAGGATTATAAAACTGCCAACAAGGTACTAAGTGAATGTGTAAATTGCAATGAACAAGATTTTGCCAGTTATGAAATACACATCGTTTCTCTGGAAAATGAAATTGAAGATTTGAATAATTCCTTGTCAAAATTTGTGGATGAAAAAGATAATCTAGACAAGATTCTAGGAACAAATGTTAATTTTTAGAAGGAAGGGTTGGGCTATAACCCTTCAAACAAGAAGAGTTTTAAAAACAAAGTTCAAACTTCCTTTGTTTCCAGCTCAACTTCTCATAGCCCTCAGAACCATCCTAGTTATCAGTCATCTGCTCAAAAAAAAATAACAGAAAAATAGAAAGAAAAGAATCAACATGTTCCTCTTCCCACTCTACATGTTTCCCCCACACACTCACATGCATCTAAAAAGAAAATGATTTGTCATTACTGTCACAAGATTGGCCATCTGATTCATGAGTGTAGATTAATAGAACTAGATGATTTGAATGCTAGGAAATTTCATGATAAAAATTCTTCATCTCAGAAAAAGAAAATAGAATGCTTTCACTGTGGCAAATTGGGTCACACGATTACACAATGCTGGTTTTCAAGTGGTAAGAAAACATCTCTTTCATATTATGCTAAATTCCCTGCAAGCCAACATGGTTTTAATGAGAACAAATTTGATGGGAATCGACGCCGAGCATGTACATTTACTTTTGCATTTATGTCCTTTTAGTTTGTGTTATATCCTTGGGAAAGTATATGCGTAATTATACGGCTTTATAAGCCAATGCGTCATTCCCATGGATTGTGTGGGTTTTTGTGTAATTATATAGTAGGACCAGCAAGGGGGCCCTCAGCCCTTTCCCATTGGTCCATGTCACCTATGTGGGGCTGGTCAACCATCCTAGGTGGCCATCTAGAAGGGTTGAATGTCAAATGCCACATGGGTAGACAAAGGGAGTAAAAACTCCAAGGTAGGCTACCTACCATGTCAAGCTTGTCTCCCACTTGGGTTATTTTATTTTTTGTGTGTGTGTTGGTCACATTTAATCTAGGCCATTCATTCCCCATCCCTAGATCCAATGGTAGAGATTGGATTAGATTGGAGGCATATAAATACTTGTATTTTTCATTTGAATATTAATGAAAGTGAAAAAATCATTATGCAAGAACCCCTCTCTTGGAGAATTTCGACCTCTCCTCTCTCTCCCCCTGGTTTCTTCATCCCCAACCTCCAGTTCTAGAGTGATTTTTATCTTCTATCCCCTCCCCTCTATCTCCGATGATCATCTGTGCCGCCGCCGCCGCCGTTCGTGCCGCCATCGAGCCGCCGTTGAAGTTCTGTCCTTGGCAGAGAGCAGCCTCTTTCCGAAATTCCTTCTATCAGCCACGGCCTCTTCATGGTTTGAAATTTTTATGGTGTGTTCCTATCTTCCACCCCATCATCCAAAAAAACAATCAGGTCCAAAATCCTCCGTTTAGTATTTTTACGTATTCAGTCTTTAATCACTCCCAGATCTGTCCTGATTCTGTCTACAGTGACAGTAGGCCTGTGTTTCCCACCTCCGGCCATCTTTTTGATTTTTCCAAACCCTCCCAATTTTACTGGGAGTTCTGTCCATCACCCCCTACATCCAAAAATTTTCTTAATTTTTTATCAGCCTTCTATCTATTTTTAGAAATTTGTGTTTTTCCTCTGCTACAGTGTTTTCAGTCAGATCCTAGATCCGACCATCCTCCACTTCCAAAATCAAAACAAATCACCACCACCTCCAAATCCAGATCCAAAAATAGTTCTTTGTAGCTTGATTTCCCACAACGTTTCTGAAGAACACAACCCTATATTCGGACGTCTACCTTGCGGTCAAAGGCAATCCATAGGAACGTTCTCTGCTGACCTGAGATTTCAGGAACTATACAACAGGAACTTGGAAATTCCACAAGTCTATATCCGTGTAGATCCAGGCCAGATCTCTAGGCCTAGATTGAGGGATTTGAAGTTAGCTTTCCAATGGCACCAGTCTCGTGTCGATCCGACATCGGGGCTGATCGCAGCGCCCGTTCTCACCGAGACGCGCGCTGAAAACCAGAAGTGGCAGCCAGTGGCCAGTTATTCCGACCAGTGCCAATCGGAGCCGCCTGGCCTCCGGCAGGTGAACCAGCGCGCCCCACTCCAGGGAGCGCCGTTCCAGGCATCCTTCACTACAGCGGTGCCACCGGGTCCCACTCGACCCCTCCGGACAGCACGTGGGCCCCACTGTCACTAGTTCGGGTGCTGCCGAAGAGACGCGAGAAGCCGCCCGTCAACCCGAATTCGGTCCTCCCGGGCCCATTTGTGTAGCCCTTTACCTCCCTGCGTGGAGTGGGCAGTAATTCATTTGCTGTAATATGGTGTATTAATTGTCCCGGGAGTACGAGTTTCGGCCGGGTCCGTCTTCCCCACGCCGAGCGCGTGGAGGTACCGTTCTCGCTCCCTACACTTGGCATTTGTTTATTTTCATATATATTTGTTTATGCCACTGCTAGAGAGCATGTGTAGGGGTATCTAGCTCTTTGCTTATTCATTACCGCTGCTGCGAGAGAGTGCGAGACCGTCCCGTGACCCGATCCGGGCACACGAGAGAGCCGACCACCCTAGCTCACTGCCGGTTTCTCAACCGCGCACGTCCTACGCTTCCCTCGTTAAGGGACAGTCACGAGCTTGTCGTGTCCGTGGTCTCGTCCCGCATCAATTTGGTATCAGAGCGAGTTGAGTCTAGGGTGTCAAAAAAAAGAGAGTGTCATTTACGTCTAGTCATTAGTCATTGTCTACGTAGTGTTTAGGGTCATCATTGTTTTAAAACAAAAAAAGTGTCTTTTGGGTTGCATTTGCATACCATTAGTCGGTATATAAAAAGGTGTTATCCGAACGTTAGGCTACGCCTATCGGGAAGGTCGCACACTTACGCGAGTGATCTTCGGATCGATTAACTCCGCCCCGTACCGAGTCTTGGTGTCTTGTCCTTAGTATGCATGCATCCCAACCTTTGCATTAGCCGGTCTAGTGTCTTGTCTCCGTGTGTATGCATGTCCATGTCCTTTATCCATGGCCGTTCCCCAAGGCCATGGGTTCAAGTGGTCATCTCTGGTGGCCCAAGCCAAGGCCTTCCTAGCCCGACCCTATATCGTTTCTAAAGCCACTCTACCTAATGGGTCCACAACGGAACTCCATTTCACCGATAGGGAGTCGGATAATTGGGTTACTTTTGATATCGTGGAGTCTCTCTCCAAGATAGGCGAGATTATCCGTGATGGTGATTTTGCTTGTGTTGAGTTCTATAGGAAGGTCGGCTCCGTTCTTTACATCGATGGTGCATGGTGCAGGATCGGCACACTTGCTGGTCCATGCATCATTTTAGGGCAAATGTGGTTAGGAGAAAGAAAGGCTAATCTTGACTGGGGCAAAATGACTTGCACCTTATACCCACCTTACCTACCTGGCAAGATCATCCTTAAGGATAGGGCTCAATCGAGCACCCTCGTCTTTCCTGCCACCCAACCCCAGTGGCCCACTCCACCTTCGGATTCATGCTTGCCACCTCTCTTGGAGCCCACCCCTCTAGCCACCCATCATGGGAGCCACCCTCCCTTCGAGGAGTCACATTTAGAGGATGTCCATCCCGAGCCACCCGTGTTTCTTACGGGTATGCTATACATAGCCGAGCCACTTCTTAGTTGGCTCAAGGATGGCTTGGTCCCACGTCCTTACCCTTCTATGGACCCCACCTTACCTATAGTGCCCGTCAACTCCTTCCACACTACCTTTCGGTCTAGTCACCATATTGATGCATTGGATGACCTTATTATAGGATTAGACACGCAATGGAAGTTGACACACCTATTGGCCCGAGGCTTTGACCAACCCGCTAGTCTTAGCTTCACCCATCTGGCCTTCGGGTCCATTACCTCCGAGTGCACCATGGGGTGTGTCACCACGGAGATTCTTCTATTCCTCCCGATGCCGGCCGAGTCCGACTTCGTTCCCTTTTGCCCAAGGGAGGAATCCTATTTTCTACACATGTCCATCGTCCCACCGATCATAATGTATGACGGTGACTATGAATTCCAAACTTGAGACCATGTCATGTTGGAACCCACTTCATGGGGTCACACCTTCTTCGACCCTTTTGACCCCTTCACTAGTGAACCTCCCGAGTTTTCATACTCACTACCCTTCTTCTGCGGAGTTCACTATCCCACCTTTTCCACTCGGGCCAAGCAAACTCCACATAGCCATAGGTCCGAACCATCATTCGGGGGTAAGGAAGACTTTGGTTTCCCTGATCCCTCTAAACCACTTGCACCTCCCGGACTTCCCGCATCCAAGCCCAATGTCCATGATTGGTGCATCGTAGTATGTCTAGGAGTTCCCCATGACGTCAACCTCCGGTTACGTCAAATGCATGCATGGCACACATTCGGGTGTCCTGGTCTGTCGTCACCCATGTACGGGTCGGACTAACATTAGGTATGTCTAGGGTCATAGATGAGTCGGTGTGCTTTTTCTTTGTGTGGTATGTCTGTCTACATGTGTCTTGTGCAAGCTCGTTGTCATTCTCTTATGAGTAATAGACGATTGGACTCACTTGATGAGTATGAGATCGGTTCTACATCTACCCGGATCAGTCACCTACAGGGACTCAGCGGTGATTCCTAGTGAGTCTTCGAGCTGCTTCCTTCCCTTTTGAGAGTGCCCCACTTGGAGTGTCCACCTTTAGCCCATAGCAGTCGCGCATATCGAGTATATATGGAATGAGCAGGTGACGATCATTTGGAGTGGAGCGTACCCGCGTTACTTGGAACGGTGACGGATCCGTCAGAGTATTCGAGCATCCCTACCCCTACTCGACGGGGTCGAGTTCCTCCCACCCGGGGAGAGTTGATGGGAATTGACGCCGAGCATGTACATTTACTTTTGCATTTATGTCCTTTTAGTTTGTGTTATATCCTTGGGAAAGTATATGCGTAATTATACGGCTTTATAAGCCAATGCGTCATTCCCATGGATTGTGTGGGTTTTTATGTAATTATACAGTAGGACCAGTAAGGGGACCCTCAGCCCTTTCCCATTGGTCCATGTCACCTATGTGGGGCTGGTCAACCATCCTAGGTGGCCATCTAGAAGGGTTGAATGTCAAATGCCACATGGGTAGACAAAGGGAGTAAAAAGTCTAAGGTAGGCTACCTACCATGTCAAGCTTGTCTCCCACTTGGGTTATTTTATTTTTTGTGTGTGTGTTGGTCACATTTAATCTAGGCCATTCATTCCCCATTGATGGGAATCGACGCCGAACTAGTACTTCTCATATTGCATTTATATCCTTTAGTTTATTTTTTTATCCATGGGAAAGTATACGCACAATTGTACGGCTTTATCGGCCAATGCGTCACTCCCGTAGATTATGTGGGTTTCTATGTAATTTGCCCATGGGACGAGCAAGGGGGCCCTCAGCCCTTTCCCATTGGTCCACCTAGACCATGTGGGGCTGGTCAACCAGCCTAGGTGGCCTTCTAGATGAGTGGACTAGTCATATACCACATGGGTAGACAAAGGGTTAAGAATGTCAACATTCTACACCCATCCCACCTACCCCCATTCAACCTTCCATTCAAAACCTACCCATAGTCAATAGGCCGCCCCCCTTCATTTTTTAATGTTTTTTTTGTGTTTGTGGCATGCAATCCCAGCCCTTCAATCCCCATCCCTAGATCTAAGGGTGGACAATTGATTTGGTTGGAATCATATAAAAGATTGTATTTTTATGTGAAAATCAATGAAAATCAGAATTTTGTTGAATGAGCAAGAGCTAACTGCACCCCCAGCCCTCTCTCCTCTGGTTCTCCCCTTCCAAAGCCTCCATTCTAGAGTGGTATCTCCTTTCCCCACCCTCCGGTGATCATCGGTGTCGCCGCCGCCGCCGTTCGTGCCGCCATCGAGCCGCCGCTGCAGTTCTGTCCGCGCAGTACCACAGCAACTTCCACGAAATTCCCACATCAGCCATGAGCTCAGATCGAGCTGGGAATTTTACTGGGTGTTCCAGAGGTGTCAAGAACATCCCCTAAATTTTGGTTTGTCATTCAGATCCCGTTTAGTATTTTTAGAATTTCATCCACTCTTCCACTTCTGTTCTGTCTGCTGTCTGTTTCCATTTTCACCCGCCCTGAGTTTTAGGTCTTAGGCCTACTTTTTGATTTTTTTTCATTCCACAAATTTTACTGGCGTTTCCTTTCATCCATCCCTTCATCCATAATTTTTATTAGTTTTTGTTTCATCCATCTCATATTTTTTAAAAATCGTCCTCAGTCCCATCTACAGTTCTGTCCACCTGTTCCCAGATCCGATCACTAGTCACTCCAAAAATCATATCAAATCACTCTCACCTCCAACTCCACTTCCCAAATATGTCCCAGTTCCGTGGTTTGATTATCTACAACTTTGAAGAAGATCTCAAAGTCCGAATCCCAATGTAAGTAGGCGGTCAATGGCCTTTTACAGGGATCTGATATGCTGATCTGAGATTTCTGGAGCAGTGGAGTAGAAGATTGAAAAATATCTAAGGCCCTGGTCCGCATAGGTTCAGAAGAATCCACTGGCCCTACGTTTGAGGATTTTGAGTCCTCTTTCCAACGGCACTGGTTTCGTCGCATTCCGGCGACGGGGCTGATCACAGCGGCCATTTTCGTCCGAGTGCACGCTGCAAAACAGCAGCAACCAGCCCGTGGGCAGCAATTCCGACGGGTACCGAACGGAGCCGCCCGGCCTCCGATCGCCGTTCCAGGGTGCCGCCAGCCCGGGGATCATTTCTACCAGTGTCCCCACCACAGAGGTGACACCGGGTCCCACACGGTCCCTCCGGACAGCGCGTGGGCCCCACGGTCGTGATTACGCGTGTAGCCGAATCAACACACGAAGCTGCCCGTCATCCCGAATTTGGTCCTCCCGGGCCCATTTGTGTCGCCCTTTACCTCCCTGCGTGGAGTGGGCATATTCCCATTGCTGTAATTATTGTGTGTTAAGTTCCCCGGGAGTACGAGTTTCGGCCGGGTCCGTCGTCCCCACGCCAAGCGCGTGGAGGTATCGTTCTCGCTCCCTACACTCGGCATTTGCTTATTTTCATATATACTTGTTTATGGCGCTGCTAGAGAGCATGATAGGGTAACTAGCTCGCGTTCTATTTGTATCACCGTTGCTGCGAGAGTGAGCATTACCATCCCGTGACCCGATCCGGGCACGAAAGAGAGAGCCGACCACCCTAGCTCTTGCCGGTTTCTCAACCACGCACGTCCGACGCTTCCCTCGTTAAGGGACGATCGCGAGCTTGTCGTGTCCGTGTCTCGCCCCGCATCAATTTGGTATCAGAGCGAGTTGAGTCTAAGGTGTCAAAAAAAAAGAGTGTCATTTACGTCTAGTCATTAGTCGGTCTAAGTCGTGTTTAGGGTCATCATTGTTTTAAAACAAACAAAAAAAGTGTCTTTTCGCATTTGCATCCCTTTACTCGGTATATCAAAAGGTGTTGTCCGAACATTAGGCTACGCCTATCGGGAAGACCGCACACTTGCGCGAGTGATCTTCAGATCGATTAACTCCGCCACGTGCCGAGTTTTGGTTACGTCTAGGTGCATCATCTTGTAGTGTGCATTTGCATTAGTCGGTGTCTCCTACTCCGTGTCTTGCATGCCCACTCGTCGAGGTACTCAATACTCACCCCCACCACCACCAATGGCGGAATCCCGAGTCTATAGTTCCGATGAGGTGGCCACTATGTTCCGAACTCTTATGGGAAAAATGGATGGGTTGAGTGATCGCTTTGAAGTGCTAAGCACCCAAGTGGATAGGATGGAAGGGTTGAGAACCCAAGTGAATGATCTAGGCACCCGCCTAGAAGAGAGGGTGAAGGCCGTAGAGGATAGGGCCGCCGGGTCAAGCCAGTCCGTTCAGGGATTAGTCGGGAGAGTCACCGCACTAGAGAAAGGACCAGCCGAGACACACCCGATTATCCCAGTCCAGGCACCCGCCCCACCTACACAAGGTCAACCGGAGCCGGTTCATCAACCCGCGACTCCAAGGGTTCAAGGGGTAGCTAGTAGGAGGCACGAAGTCCCCGAGGTGCATGACTACGAGTCCGATAATGATCATCGGGGACATGGTCGTGATCATCGCCATACACGGCGTACCCATGACCAAGATATAGATGAACGGGCCATTCGGACCGTTCGGGCCGACCCTCCCACCTTTGACGGGTCCTTAGACCCGAAGGTCTACCTTGAATGGGAGGCTGGTATGGATCGATATTTTGAGTGGTTCGAGATGTCGGACCAACGAAAAGTCAAGTATGCCAAGATGAAACTTTTAGGCCAAGCCCAAACCTATTGGAGAAACATGGAGAACCTATTGTTTCATCGTCAAGAACCCCCGATCGATACATGGACCGATATGAGGGAGAAACTTAGGAAGAAGTACCTCCCTACCTCCTACCGCCAGCGTCTTATAGAGAGGTGGCAAAGTCTCACCCAAGGAGACCGGTCCGTCTCGGATTACATCGCCGAATTTGATGAGTACTACTTGCGATGCGATGCCACGGAGGAGGATTCCCTTACCGTCTCTCGGTTTCGGCGTGGTCTACGCCCGCACCTACGATATGAGCTTCTCCGCCGCAAGGTGGACAAGTTGGAGGATGCATATCAAGTTGCTCTCGAGATGGAGCAATTCGAGGGGGAGTTCGAGTCTATTCCTCGGTGGAGCCCCGCTCCTTCCCGTAGTGATTCCCGTGGCTCCTTAGGTTCATACCCGAGGGGACCCATGGCTCGTCCTCAGGAGCCCACCCGTCAGGAGCACTTCGCTCCTAGACCTCGACCTCCCCCACCACGGGATCTACCTCCACCCCATCCACCGGCACCCGTTGCCCGTCCCCCGGCACACATGGCCCGCCCCCTGGCCCCGACACTTCCCCCGCTATTGCCCACGGCGCCTACACCTCCACCCTTGTTACCAACGCCCCCTACCCGTCGGGAGGATAAGGGTAAGGCCCCTCTTATCGGGGAGAGTAGTCGATCACGAGTGCAGTGTTTCCATTGTCACGGATTTGGCCACATTGCCAGTGAGTGTCCCGCTCGCGCCACCCTAGCCCTAGGTATTGGAGGGTCCGCACCTCCCGAGCTTGAGTATGTCAATTACGTGGCCGATGAGGCACTAGCCGATGAGTACTATGCCTTGGAGGAAGAACTGGGTGACCCTTCTGCCGCTCAGGATACCGCCACCTAGTGGGCTTGATGCTACCACCTTCTTCTAGAGTCGTGCATGAGTCGGTGTGTTTTCCTTGTGTGGTTTGTTTTGTGTGGTGTGTTTTGAGTCGATTGTTTGTGTGGTTTGCATACGTGTGTTAGTGCATGGTGAGTCTGCTTGTGTCTTGTGCAAGCTCGTTGTCGTTCTCTTATGAGTAAGAGGTGATTGGACTCACTTGATGAGTATGGGATCGGTTCTACTTCTATACCCGGATCAGTCACCTATAGGGACTCAGCAGTGATTCCTAGTGAGTCTTCGAGCTGCTTCCTTCCTTTTTGAGAGTGCCCCTTCGGAGTGACCACCTTTAGCTCATAGCAGTTCGCATATCGAGTATATATGGAATGAGCAGGTGCCGATCATTTGGAATGGAGCGTACCCGCGTTACTTGGCACGGTGACAGATCCGCCGGAGTACTCGAGCATTCCTACCCCTACTCGACGGGGTCGAGTTCCTCCCTCCCGGTGAGAGTTGATGGGAATCGACGCCGAACTAGTACTTCTCATATTACATTTATATCCTTTAGTTTATTTTTTTATCCATGGGAAAGTATACGCACAATTGTACGGCTTTATCGGCCAATGCGTCACTCCCGTAGATTATGTGGGTTTCTATGTAATTTGCCCATGGGACCAGCAAGGGGGCCCTCAGCCCTTTCCCATTGGTCCACCTAGACCATGTGGGGCTGGTCAACCAGCCTAGGTGGCCTTCTAGATGAGTGGACTAGTCATATGCCACATGGGTAGACAAAGGGTTAAGAATGTCAACATTCTACACCCATCCCACCTACCCCCATTCAACCTTCCATTCAAAACCTACCCATAGTCAATAGGCCGCCCCCCCTTCATTTTTTAATATTTTTTTTTGTGTTTGTGGCATGCAATCCCAGCCCTTCAATCACCATCCCTAGATCTAAGGGTGGACAATTGATTTGGTTGGAATCATATAAAAGATTGTATTTTTATGTGAAAATCAATGAAAATCAGAATTTTGTTGAATGAGCAAGAGCTAACTGCGCCCCCAGCCCTCTCTCCTCTGGTTCTCCCCTTCCCAAGCCTCCATTCTAGAGTGGTATCTCCTTTCCCCACCCTCCGGTGATCATCGGTGCCGCCGCCGCCGCCGTTCGTGCCGCCATCGAGCCGCCGCTGCAGTTCTGTCCGCGCAGTACCACAGCAACTTCCACGAAATTCCCACCTCAGCCATGAGCTCCGATCGAGCTGGGAATTTTACTGGGTTTTCCAGAGGTGTCAAGAACATCCCCTAAATTTTGGTTTGTCATTCAGATCCCGTTTAGTATTTTTAGATTTTCGTCCACTCTTCCACTTCTGTTCTGTCTGCTGTCTGTTTCCATTTTCACCCGCCCTGAGTTTTAGGTCTTAGGCCCACTTTTTGATTTTTTTTCATCCCATAAATTTTACTGGCGTTTCCTTCCATCCACCCCTTCATCCAAAATTTTTATTAATTTTTGTTTCATCGATCTCATATTTTCTAAAAATCATCCTCTGTCCCATCTACAGTTCTGTCCACCTGTTCCCAGATCCGACCACTAGTCACTCCAAAAATCATATCAAATCACCCTCACCTCCAACTCCACTTCCCAAAATTGTCCCAGTTCCGTGGTTTGATTATCTACAACTTTGAAGAATATCTCAAAGTCCGAATCCCACTGTAAGTAGGCGGTCAATGGCCTTTTACAGGGATCTGATATGCTGATCTGAGATTTCTGGAGCAGTGGAGCAGAAGATTGAAAAATATCTAAGGCCTTGGTCCGCATAGGTTTAGAGGAATCCACTGGCTCTACGTTTGAGGATTTTGAGTCCTCTTTCCAACGGCACTGGTTTCGTCGCATTCCGGCGACGGGGCTGATCACAGCGGCCATTTTCGTCCGAGCGCGCGCTGCAAAACAGCAGCAACCAGCCCGTGGGCAGCAATTCCGACGGGTACCGAACGGAGCCGCCCGGCCTCCGATGGCCGTTCCAGCGTGCCGCCAGCCCGGGGATCGTTTCTACCAGTGTCCCCACCACAGAGGTGACACCGGGTCCCACACGGTCCCTCCGGACAGCGCGTGGGCCCCACGGTCGTGATTACGCGTGTAGCCGAATCAACACACGAAGCTGCCCGTCATCCCGAATTCGGTCCTCCCGGGCCCATTTGTGTCGCCCTTTACCTCCCTGCGTGGAGTGGGCATATTCCCATTGCTGTAATTATTGTGTGTTAAGTTCCCCGGGAGTACGAGTTTCGGCCGGGTCCGTCGTCCCCACGCCAAGCGCGTGGAGGTATCGTTCTCGCTCCCTACACTCGGCATTTGCTTATTTTCATATATACTTGTTTATGGCGCTGCTAGAGAGCATGATAGGGTAACTAACTCGCTTTCTATTTGTATCACTGTTGCTGCGAGAGTGAGCATTACCGTCCCGTGACCCGATCCGGGCACGAAAGAGAGAGCCGACCACCCTAGCTCTTGCCGGTTTCTCAACCGCGCACGTCCGACGCTTCCCTCGTTAAGGGACGATCGCGAGCTTGTCGTGTCCGTGTCTCGCCCCGCATCACCCATCCCTAGATCCAATGGTAGAGATTGAATTAGATTGGAGGCATATAAATACTTGTATTTTCCATTTGAATATTAATGAACGTGAAAAAATCATTGTGCAAGAACCCCTCTCTTGGAGAATTTCGACCTCTCCTCTCTCTCCCCCTGGTTTCTTCATCCCCAACCTCCAGTTCTAGAGTGATTTCTATCTTCTATCCCCTCCCCTCTATCTCCGGTGATCATCTGTGCCGCCGCCGCCGCCGTTCGTGCCGCCATCGAGCCGCCGTTGAAGTTCTATCCTTGGCAGAGAGCAGCCTCTTTCCGAAATTCCTTCTATCAGCCACGGCCTCTTCATGGTCTGAAATTTTTATGGTGTGTTCCTATCTTCCACCCCATCATCCAAAAAAACAATCAGGTCCAAAATCCTCCGTTTAGTATTTTTACATATTCAGTCTTTAATCACTCCCAGATCTGTCCTGATTCTGTCTACAGTGACATTAGGCCTGTGTTTCCCACCTCCGGCCATCTTTCTTATTTTTTCAAACCCTCCTAATTTTACTGGGAGTTCTGTCCATCACCCCCTACATCTAAATATTTTCTTAATTTTTTATCAGCCTTCTATCTATTTTTAGAAATTTATGTTCTTCCTCTGCTACAGTGTTTTCAGTCAGATCCTAGATCCGACCATCCTCCACTTACAAAATCAGAACAAATCACCACCACTTCCAAATCCAGATCCAAAAATAGTTCCGATTTCTTAGCTTGATTTCCCACAACGTTTCTGAAGAACACAACCCCAGATTCGGACGTCTACCTCGCGGTCAAAGGCAATCCATAGGAACGTTCTCTGCTGACCTAAGATTTCAAGAACTGTACCACAAGAACTTGGAAATTCCACAACTCTAGATCCGTGCAGATCCAGGCCAGATCTCTAGGCCTAGATTGAAGGATTTGAAGTTAGCTTTCCAACGGCACCAGTCTCGTGTCGATCCGACATCGGGGCTGATCGCAGCGCCCATTCTCACCGAGACACGCGCTGAAAACCAGAAGTTGCAGCCAGTGGCCAGTTATTCCGACCGGTGCCGATCGGAGCCGCCCGGCCTGCGGTCGGCGAACCAGCGCGCCCCACTCCAGGGAGTGCCCTTCCAGGCATCCTCCACTACAGCGGTGCCACCGGGTCCCACTCGACCCCTCCGGACAGCACGTGGGCCCCACTGTCACTAGTTCGGGTGCTGTCAAAGAGACGCGAGAAGCCGCCCGTCAACCCGAATTCGGTCCTCCCGGGCCCGTTTGTGTAGCCCTTTACCTCCCTGCGCGGAGTGGGCAGTAATTCATTTGCTGTAATATGGTGTATTAATTATCCCGGGAGTCCGAGTTTCGGCCGGGTCCGTCTTCCCCACGCCGAGCGCGTGGAGGTACCGTTCTCGCTCCCTACACTCGGTATTTGCTTATTTTCATATATATTTTTTTATGCCGCTACTAGAGAGCATGTGTAGGGGTATCTAGCTCGCTTTATTTATTCATTACCGCTGCTGCGAGAGAGTGCGAGACCGTCCCGTGACCCGATCCGGGCACACGAGAGAGCCGACCACCCTAGCTCACTGCCGGTTTCTCAACCGCGCACGTCCTACGCTTCCCTCGTTAAGGGACAGTCACGAGCTTGTCGTGCCCGTGGTCTCATCCCGCATCAAAATTTGTTCCTGTAAACCAGCACATCACTTGCTATAACTGTAACAAATTTGGTCACAAGGCCACCGAATGCTGGTCAGGCTCTTTCAGAAGAAATCCAATTAGCTGCTCTCAATGTGGAAAGCATGGCCATACAGTCAAGGACTATTGGCGTCTTCAAGATAGGCGGGCAAATTTCAAATATGCTAGACATCCTTCTAAAGAAAACATGTTTGGTAAGATTAACAGGAACAACTTCCATAATAAAAATATAAACCAGTATGCACCTGCACAAAAATTCCATGCTAATAATTGTGTGCATAACAAGAAATCAAAGCATGTTGTTTCCTGTCATTATTGTGGGCATTTTGGGCACTCCATGAGTGATTGTCGTTTAATGAAATCTGATGACTTACATGCCCAAAGATTGTGGAAAGCACCTATCAGATGTGTTACTAACAATGTAGGACCCAAGAAGTCTTGGGTACCTAGAAACACAAAATGAGATCTGTGCTTTGCAGGTATGCCTTGGGGATGAGGAATAAAAGGGGGACCAATTGAAATATAAGTCTCGTGTTAAAACGGCGCGGGGGGGGGGGGGGGGGGCGGGGAATTGGCGCACCGGATTAGGGGATTTTTGGCCTATTTAAGTTCTAATGAAACTTCAGACAGGTTTATTAGGACTTTGGTGTTATTTTAAAAGGTTGGAAGACTTATTGGGGTCCCAGATGCCCTGTCATTAAGACAAGACTAGACTTATGCGAGGTTCCTACTCGAGCATAGTCATCAGTGAACTTATCAGTGCCAATTACAAATCAGACCAAGTCATCAGTCAAAATTTGGGCAGCACCTCCCCATGATTGGAGGGTTGCATGGGCGAAGTGGAGACAGTCCCACAAGATTGGGGTACGCTCCTTAAAGTCGGGAATGCCAAGCGGTGACCGGTAGACTTCGATAGAGGGAAAAGAGCCCGAGGACTAGCCTACTAGGGGTATCCATCTCCACGAGTCAGAATCGTTGAGGGACGGCTGAGATGAGAAGGCACCTCGAGGGCTAGCTTACGAGAGGTTGCCTTCCCACAACCACCACCACTCCCAAGAGATGGTGGATTTAATGTCGGGCTAAAGCCCTATCGATGTCCACTTGATGAGTCACATGGTTCATATCATTAGAAGATATGACCCCATGGCTCGACAGTGACTGAGGATGATGGGGGATGTTCCCCTCCCCGGGCAGTGAGTTCTTCGAGATGACGAATCAATAAAGGCCATTATAGTTGGAATACCTTTGATTGGGGAATGGATAGCAGATGATCATATACATACATATGCATCGAAGAGACAGGCTGAAAGGGAAGCCAGTAAACTATACTTAAGACCAGAAGGTCAGCCAGTAGACTAAGATCCTGGAGGGGGCAAACAGTCGAATATCTTGACAGCATCTGCAATACACACGAATACAACACAGGAACTGCAGAGATGTCCATTCTCCTAGCCCTGCACCATAAGCAGGGATGCATTGGGGAGTCAGCTCTGAGGATGGAGGGTAATGCACTGATATGCATCCCCCCGGTCGGGAGAGAACACCTAGGCATACCGAATCATTCGACACTATTTATATGGCAGAAAGAACCCCGGGGAGGGGATAGTTAATATTGCCTCAAGAAGTAATGAGGCGTATTCGGCGGTGAAGGGAAATGGAAGCTCATACACGGGATAGCGATGAACAAAAAAAAGTAATCAGATGGGGGAAGTAAACCTCAAGAAATGCATCCATTCATTCATTCGACCCAAAGGGGAAGCATTACATAAGACATCACAAGCGGCTGCAGTTCGGCGTTGTCGCACGAGACCAGCCAATAACTAGAGAAGTAGGGACGAAGCCCTGGTTGCAGAGAGAGGGCAGATGGAAGGGATGAATCCGAACCGTGAAAGAAAAGCAGAAGAAAAATGAAGAAAAAAAAGGAGAAGGGGGGAGGGGATCATATCATCGCCCTCCCCCCGATCTCATACATCATAGGGTTTACATAAAATGGCAGCAGTAGGAACGGCTCGGATGGAAGATCGCCGGAACCCACCTGCAGAAACAGAGTGTCCTAGACAGGGTCTTCTTCTCCAGTGACGGGTTGCTTTGGATGGACAGACGAGAGGGGTAGCACTCTGGCTCTTCTCTCTCTCTGGGTTTCCCTCTGTATTGCATATCTTTTCTGCTGCCTCCTCCTCTTCTCGAACATAAGGCCTTTATATAGGCAACCCCTCGAGCGAGCTTAATTCGGCGTGGGGTCAAGCGCGCTGGTTTAAGGCCTTCTATGCGCGCCGGATTCGAGCTAAGCAGGGCGCACGAGATTAGGAGGCTGCCAAATGCAAAGAGGGCGCGCCGATTTAGGAGGGGCACGCTAGTTTAGGAGGAGCGCACCGGATTCGAGCCACTTCATCACATTAACTTGATACGGGTCCGACAGCGGGCCCCGGACTGACCTTGAGGGTCACTATGATCCTTCATCTCTCCATGGTCTTGCCTGAGCATAGGGGGAGATATTGACGAAGCTTCCGGGCCGCCAAACGGCTGCTTTTGGAACTCGTGCACCTTCAGCTCGGACGCGCGGGTTTTCTGCTGACACGGCTCTCGACACAACCGTTCGTGCTGCTGGCTCGCCTCGACTTGCATTGGTAGCTTCCACGGGTAGTGGTATGCTACCCGAGGTGTTCATGCCTTGACTGGGCGATCATCTGGCCACTGATGGGCCCAATATGCTAAGAAGCCATACCCGTGTCGGGTAATCGGGGTCTTCTACTAACAGAGCCTTCGATCCTCTGTTTTGAGGGGCCGAGGGCATTCTCTCACCTGGGGAGGATCTTTCATTCGGGCGGCGTGCCGCCAAGTGTACCTATGTCCTTGGTCGGACAACGGATACACCCTCACCCTTGGTCAGATGGCAGGTACATCCTCGTCCTTGGTCAGACGATGAAGGTGTGCTCGTCCTTGATTAGACGATGGGTACATCCTCGTCCTTGATCAGACGATGAATATGTTCTCATCCTTGGTTGGATGATGAGGGCAAGCTCATCCTTGATTGGACGACGGATAATGCCCGCTTGTGGTGTATTCTTCTCGATCCTCGTCAGGTGAAGTCCCTGGCATTCATAATAGGTGACCTGAGGCCCTGGCGGCCTGAGAAGGCTTCAATGTGTTGGTCTCCTTCGGCTTCTCTGCTTCGGCAGGCCACATCATTTGTCTTTGAGGCTTGATCGCCATCGAGTATATTTTGAGTGGCAACAGGGCTAAAAACTGGATGCTCACGTAAATAAAAGCTCAAGACACAGTTATGTGGATAATGTCATTTGTTTAATTGTTGCATGATAGGCTTGCATTGTAAGTCACTGCATATTAGGGGTGTTATGTGTCAATAAATCATGCAAGAAGTTGTCTCCCTGAACTGGTGAATTATCCTCTTTGTGTAAGATGAGCTTCTAGATTAGATTAATTGCTTGACCTTGCGTGACAGTTGGTATTTCAAATGGTCTAGAGCAGAAAGGCAAGTCAAGCTTACCCGGAGCTCTCACTATGCATGAGTAGGATCTCAGATCCACACCTCCGCCTTGTACCAAAGATCAATTGGTTCAGTTTCGTTATTCATGAAAAATTTGTCATGTTGATGAGATTATTAGGATAATTGAGTTGCTGTTTAAATCATTTCTACCATTTAACATCCATGTGAGCTTCTTCCTTAGCATTGATGATCATTATTTTGATAATGTCTTGCATGGCTGCACATATCCCAACTCATCATCCTTGTGGACAAATATGATGCTGATTGTCTATCCTAACTTCCATGAGCACTGGACAGAGGGGGAGTTTAAGAGTTTGCACCTAAGGGAAGAAATGCATTGCATCTCGGTGTGTTCTAGTCCATGAGCATCTATCTGAAATTTCATGCCACATCATGCATTTCATGATCAAGGGACCCAACTCTGCATGACCTCTTGGTATATAAAATGGTAAGCTGGAAGAGGACAGATCACTTCTGTCTGGAAACCCACATCATGCGTGAGGTGGTCTTACGACTTCTGTTCTCCGCTAGGTACCAAAGGTCAACCCATCATTAGAACAATCTAGATGTTCATATGAATAGCTCATCAAATTCCATACTTTGATCCCACTGCATGTGAGGCACTCAGAATTCAGACACTCAATGCACATAGTCAGGGGGAGTTCTTGCATTTCATGGTTTACCAACTTGCATGTCTATTCAGAATCCATTTCAAGAAATCCATGATTGCAGAATATTGTGGTTTCATACACTCCATTGCATATCATGTTTGAAAAACATAAAAATACATAATAATCTTGTAGCATTTTTATTACATTGTGCATTCATTCAAGTCATATGCTGCACATTTCACTGCAACCCATGCATGGAACCAGGGGGAGCCAACATCAAAATTCTGCATGCTTCATTCTACATATTGTTGACGTCCTTGCATAGATTGCATCTTTTCAGGGGGAGTTTGTCCTTCAAGACAAATCAGTCAAAACTCTGCCCTACTATCAGAAAGGTCGACCTCACAACCTGACAAGTCGAACCCTCAGTTCAGCCTGGCTGAAAACTGCATTCTATCTGAGCTCAAGTGTCGACATATTACTGTGCATGTGTCGACACTTCCTTGCATATGTTGAACATATCATTTTCATTCGAGTCTGAGCTCAGGGCATCATCCTCAGGGGGAGTGTTCATCACCAACTCCTACTTTCAATTCATGCTACACTCTCTTCTTGAACCAATCCACTGCATCATAATGCCTATCTCTATTGTGGTTCAACTTGGATTCAAATTATCTTGAACTTCTTGGAGGACTCTCTATCTGCTATCAAGGTTGTTTATTAGAGTAAATCTTTAAGAGGAATCTTCTTTTATAGAGATTTGTGACTACCTCGAACATGAATGAATTTGGTTTAACATTAATTATTTCATGTGTCTTGAAGTCTAACTGTCTTGAAAATGTTTGTGATCGGGGTTAATAGACTTAAACCAATTTCTCATGTTGTTGTCCAATTATGCCTTTTGAAATCTGAAAGTTTATGTTAGGTACAAAGGCAATTATCATTGAGAAATTTCTGTCCAAGTATTGTTTCCAAACAATATGTTTTTGTGGGATTTCTAATGGCAAAATAGTTAGAGTAATGACATTGGCCTACTGAGAAATATGTCTCCTCATAAATGAATTGAGATGAGGCATGTCATGAAGTGCCTTTGTTAACTCTGCTATGTTTTAAGGTATATCATGAGGCAGAGCAATGGCTAGTTGCTGAGAAACATGTCCCCTCATCAAGAATATGTGGAACGATATGTCATGAGGTGACAATGCTATCTCTGTTCTATTTGAAGTATGACAGTTAGTCTTACCAATTACCTAGGGATACTTACATCTAAACAATGTGTGTCCTTACGGATATGACACATGCGCTAGACTTAATTGCTCGTAAAATCTTCTCCTGTACTCAATGAATATTATGGTTGAGTTTGCAAAAGCTAAATGCACATCTATCGAAACTCTTAAATTCCATTTAGTCTTCATGCTTTTTTAATTTCAATACTTTTTAAGAGTTTCTCTGAAAGGAGTCAATGAAATTGAATAAGATAAGAGGAGGTTAATCTGACGTTGATATGAATTTTTGGTTCATCTCTATCAAACTTGAATATAAATGTTTTCATGTGATTCTACTGAGTAGGCCAGAATTCATGAACATTAAACCAATCTAAGTGTAAGGACTAGTTCATTTGGGTTCTATAACTGAAAATTCTGAAAATTCCATAACTCTGATTTATGAACTTAGTCTCAGATTAAAGAACCTTCATCTTTGATAAAGACAAGCTATCTTTCTATATCCCCTAATCTTTGCCCTCTCTAGACAAATGGTATCAATGCTCTTTGATGACTTCTAACATTAGAAATCATTACATTCCTATCAATTAGTGTCAGAGCATGCCATCCCTTCTTGAAATATCATATCTTGATGCTCCTTGGTGTTTACCTTGCATGAAACATATTTGCTTCAGTCATCGCTAGCATTGTTGCATGTGTATAACTTTGCAATCATCCATTGGACATAACAATTGAAATCATCATCCATGCGCATCTGCCATAGGTCCTAGCATCATTGGCATTATGGTTACAACTCAACGTGTTTCATTTTTTTCTTGCAATTGGGTGGACTGCATTCTTCAATTGTGTACACACATATCTTGCATAGAAAACCCAAAAAGTCTGAAAAATAGAAAACCACTAAAAATCTTGAAAAATTTGAAATCAAAATTGTGCTCTTTGGCTGCTATATTGCATCATGCTGCAGCAACCATGCCTTCAAATTTCAACTATCTTTGGCAAGCTAACGGACCATACCATTGATTCTAACTTTTGGCCATGTTCGATAAATCCATATCACTCTTTGGTATTTGCCTTAAAAACTACCTTTCCATGTTTGGTTGTTCACATCGATTAACTTGTCAACTTTAATAAGTGTACAATCATTGGCATGTATTTCCACATCATTTTTTGGAATTCTAGAATATTGACTGCACTGCTTGTGATCATACATGCCCATAATTTGGCTACAAAAGATATATCTTTCCATCATTTGGCATTCGAAAGGAAGAGAGAGTTAGGCATCTTCGGAAAGGTATCTCAGGTTGCTGCACTTTAAGTTGCTCCCTCCGGGTATCTAATCTCTTTTACACTGTACATCCTGTGCTAATAATTTCCAACAATTGATGTGCTGAAATTTCCTTCACTCCTACCTTCCTAATTATGCCATATATTCTCTCTAGTATGATATTTTGATGATGTCAACGGGGCAGAGAATTGTATGTGTCATTAACTAAGGAATGCATAGGGGAGAGAGTCTTGAATACTTGCATAAGAATATGTGGGAAGAAAATTATCTGGAGTGCCAATCATTGAAGGTCTTTGTGCTTTTATTGACGATTACATTCTTTTAATCTCTGACTTTCAATATACTCATAATGACTCAAAGTTGGACATCATAATGACTCATAGCTCATAGTTGCCATCATCAAAAAGCGGGAGAATGTTGGACAAGTGTATAACATGTGTAACTCCATTGTTTTGATAATGGCTGACTATGTATGTTGGGATTATGTATAATATTCTTTTGTTTCGATGATGTCTGACTATGATTCATTAATATAGTTTGACCAGCATCTGATAGAGATAAATTTCAGGTCAAGCCTACACCGGCAACAAAGTGTGTCTGCATAGATAGAAAGAAGTCAGGTAAGACACATAGATTGAGGCTTTAGGCTGCACTAGAATCAAGGTAGAATCATGGTTTCTTAGGAATCCATGCAGATAAGGTCAGTGCACAGCGCTGCTCACATGCATGCAAGGTCGGTGCATCTTCTGGCAACATCAGGTCGGTGTACATTTCGCTCATACCGTACAAGGTCTACACGCATGCACACGGTGCAATCCTTTTCTAAAGTACAGTAAGGTCAGTGAACATCTACTACAAGGTTAGTGCATGCTTCGTCAGCGTAACATACAAGTTCGGTGCTAGTTCAATCAAGGTCGATGCAACCTCTGGCTAGCTGAAGATCAAGGTTGGGGCAGATTCTATTTCTATGAACTAAGGTCTGAGCACTTATGAAGACTAAGGTCCGTGCAACCTCTGGCCAGTAGATAACCAGGTCTGTGCACTTTCTCTATGTGATAAATCAAGGTCTTCAACATTAGAAGGTCTGTGCACACATGAAGACAATGATGAATAAGCACGATGATGAAGGTCTTTACAATGCTTCCTTCGAACAAGTGCAGAAGAATCTCTCTAAGTGATGTCTCGACACAGCCTAATGATGTCCCAACACATCTAGAAGAGTTTTTGTTAAAATTCCAATGCTTGAGCTCTTGCATAAAAGAATGTGTTGACACATCTAACCCATGACTCGACACATCCAGAAGAAATCAAGCCGAAGCCGTTCTGTCTAAGACTCTGGACTCAATAATGTCTCGACACATTGAGTGAAAAGTGTCGACACACTAGTGTGAAAATCTCTGCACATTGGCACTTCTGTCTCGACACCCTCATGCGAGAACTCTGCTCATGGCTCACATGTTCCGACACCTTTTGGTGTTGTCTCTACACATCAGCCATGGATCTTCAAGACACTCACTAAATGTCCCGACATACTGAGTGTAAAGCGTCGACACATCAACGTTCAACCAGAACGCGTTTGAAACCGGCAGAAACTATCTTCAAGGCTTTCAAAGGGATGCCTTGACACATTGATAGGGAAGTCTCGACACATCCACGTTCAACCAGAATGATTCTTCAAGGCTTTCAATGGGATGTCTCGACACACTGCTAGGAAAGTGTCAACACACCCTTGTTCTTCCAGAAATCCTCAAGCCAATGAACTGTCAGATTAGTGGGCCATCCAGAGAGAGAAAAAGGAACCGTAAATCTTTAAAAGAAAGGATTTTGGGGTCTGGACCACGTCCCAAGGTCTGATCCTTGCTCTACCATCATATCACTCATTTTTCTACCTTTCGGAGATGGTTTTGTCAGAAATCCAGCTAGAAGAGCCTCTCCTGTCTGCCACGATGTAAGTCTTATCTGACTGCCTGTCCATACTGTCTGCTACTGAGAATAAGACACTCCGCAGTCTGCCACCATCTTGTTGTCGACCAATGGGCTGTCCAACCAGCCATTGTTGCAGAAGAGTACATTTGAGCAGAATGAGAAGACTGCATATCTGAGGGAGAGTTATTGTAAATATCTGATGCTGTCTAAAGGGAGATCTGGTCTGCTTCTTCCCACAGTCTGCCAACGTACCTTCCTTGTACTTAAAGCTGTGACCAGCCAATAGGAAGTGCACAGCAAGTAGCGCATTAAATGTTATGGGACATGATCACCTTCCTATTGTTGATTATCACCATCTCACACCTGGCATTCGCTCTAAAAGATGCTCTAGCTCTCACCCACTAGTGCACGCTTCAAGGAAGATTTGGAAGGGATACTTCGTCGATCCACTGGTCCAAAGGAAGACTTCGTGGCATGCAATATTCTCAGGTTTTCTCAACTGGTCTTCTTATTTATACAAAGCTTCCTCAACTGAAGCAGCTGCTGTTGTCGCCCAAAAAGTGCCACACCTTAGACCAATCTATGAAGAACATTCCTAAGTAGCGTGAGAGCAGCCACATCACCTATTGGACTTAGTCCAGGGCTGTGAAAGAAGAAGAAAGAGAAGAAGAGAGAGCAGCCTTGAGAGAGAGAAGAAAAATCTTGTAGTCTAGCAGTGCTTTAAGAAAAGGATCCTTGGATCCAATCTTGTAGCTGCACTCACCAGCTCCAATGTCTTGATCCATTCTTCAGCTGATGTCTACATTGTCTCTATTAATTCTGCACTGCACTTGCAGTATTTAGTTTCTAATTGTTACTGTTTGTCTATCACCAATACATCTAGCTTCTCTGATTCCCTCTTTAGGGACAAGGTTCCCTATGTGGTTTCAGAGGAAGAGAGGATCAGATCCTCTAGGTGGTTCAAGCTATTAGTCAGCGCAAAGCATGTTGTGGTTGCTCAGCTGTGTAGGCAAGCTGTGCTGCTCAGCAGATCAAGCTGTGTGTCAGTCGGAAAGCCTCACCGAGTTTGGTGAGGGGTGGACGTAGGTTGTGAGCTAACAACTGAACCACCATAAAATCCTTGTGTTGTGGGTAGTATACTTTGTGAGCTCGTTCCATATTCTCTATCCCTACTTCACAGGTTCGTGTGTTACTTACGCTGTTTATTTTCTCTGCCACTCAAGAGTTCAGCTTGAACAACAGTCTCATCTCGATCCTCCTGCTATCGTAGCTAACGTGGATCCTCTCAGGTGTCTACAGCACTCTTGCTTACAGACACTTTGGAGCATCTCCCAAGCAGAGGAAGTTATCACGGTGTGTGAGCAGCTTTCTCCCTTGTGTATCTAACTGCATTTGTGCCTTAGGCTGCCTGCTGCACCCTTGCACACTGGTACCAACGTGAAAGCTTTCCCAAGGAACTTCGTCTGTCTGAACTGAGCATTGAAAGTTTAACGTCGTTACACGTTCCATTCTTATCTAATCCATTGCGCTGTATGCTTAAGTAAATCATTTACCTTATAAGAGTGATTTATATTTTTATGAGTCAAGATTTAAATAGGCCAAAGTTATTAATAGGATCTATTCAACCCCCCCTTCTAGATCGGATTGCACTCCGTGGGACCCAACAACTGTATGAATGTGCATCGACCTTTAATGCATTAGAATGTACATGCATCGACTTGTAAATGACTTAGAGACTCAATCTGACTTAAGAAAGAATACAAGATATTAAATGACTGTGACAATCATCAAAACACAAACTGTTGCCAACATCAAAACACATCATCAAATCCAGAGGAGATACAACATTCAGGATGCTGGAAATGAGAATGGGCATGGGTTAGTTGCGGAAGTGATTGAATCATGTGGACCCAACCTATTTATAAATAATGAACTTCTATGTAAGCCTTCTTATTCTATTACCTTTGCGATACTCTAATGGAACAATGAAACTGTTAAACAAAAACAACCCTGCACTTGAAGAAAAATCTTGATTTTGAGGTAGATAGTTCAGAAACCTGTTCTATATCACATGATCTTATTCTTCATCTTTTAAGGCATTATGAAGCAATCAAATAGAAAATATGATGGCAAGCCAGCAATTTGTGTAAAGTTGCTGGAATTGATATGCTGATAGAGTAATTGGACTGAGGGAAGAGGTTCTCAAATGTCAAAATCGTTTCAGGGAATAGTGGGAGCCTTTTTACATGATTTATTGCTGATTCCTCCAAATTTCTCACGAATGCTCTTGGGGCTTTCTGGATAGGCCACAAATCTTAATATTTTAGAGTTGATCAAGAGAAGACCGGGGAATTAGTTTGCAAACATGTAAGGGAGTGGGTTTCCATTTCTTGTAATGCGGGAAGATGCAATTATTTACCCCACTTTGGGCTTTGGGAGGTTAGAAGATACTCCTGTGAATCCATGACATGGGGGAGCTTTTGGGCTATCTTCCTTCACACTTGTAAATTATGTCCCTCTATATATATGGTGGTACTATCCAAAGCCCTCCCCCAACAACAAGAAAATTTACAGCTGCATAAACCATTAGTTTGAGGCAGATCCTTTATGTTTTTAACAGAAGCAAATGTGAATCAATTAGAGAGAAAAGAAATTTTATAAGAAGGAATTACTAATGTTTGACGTTATGTTTATAGATAAGAGAAATGGGAGTAGGAAGAGTATGAAGATGAGGGACAACAAAAAGCTGATGACTGATTCAAATGTAGTAGAATCTTGCAAATGCTGGCCTCCATTTCATTGGACTTCTTTTGTATTGGTGATTAAATAGTGCCTCCTGTTGCAATTCCTCTCTAGCCACATCAACTTGTCTTAGTATGCAGGGCCTCCTATGATGGCTCCTTGTCCACTCCTCGAACTCTGTGAGTAATTTTGCCATCCTTAGTTCTCCATTCTAACCCTTAGTCCCACCAACTTTCTCTTAGAACAGTCCCACATCTGCCAACATTAAGGTTAAGATGGTCTGATTTTCTGAAAGCCCTCACATTGGGGGTGGGTGGAGGTGTGGATTTCAGCTATTCATTCTAGTATAGAATACTTTAATTGGAATTTTATCAAATGCATGAGTGGAATTTTATTTAATATGTTCATGTGGATTATGATGTGGATTATACATGGGGTGGTGTGTGTGTGTGAAGGTGCTGCATTTAAGTGTATGACATGCAGGAAAGCAAGAGAAATGGGTTTGAGCATTGTATCCTTGTCCATTATCAACATTGCAGATGTCTTGTTCTCATATCCACTTGAGTGGTGACGTTTAAATGGTATAATATAATGGTTGATATTTTTTATTAATGAAAATAATTAAAATATTAAGATTATGATATAATAACATATAAGCAACACATCTGATGGCTGAAACCTATTAAAGTTCACGATATGATGCTTTGGTGTGAGCATGCATATGCCCCTTGAAATCAAGGTTTCACGTACCAGTCATGTACGCTACGTATTGCATGTATCGAATCGTATCAGCCGAACATTGATACGATCGACGCGTGGTATGCAACCGATATGGTACTTATATTTGTTTAAATATTATATGTTTTATTTTATATTTGATTGGTGTTGGTAGCTTAGTTGGTGGGGGTGCCATTTTTAACGGCGGACCTCGAGTTCGAAACATAGGTGAATCACGTTTTTTTTTTTTGAATTTTCACTATTCTTAAGGGGGAAAAGGTCAATAAAAGGCATCGATTATGAGATTTGAACCTTGAATCTCGCTCTTTAACCAAATAACCTACACATGATTTTAATTTATATTTTATTATAATAAATATTTATTATATACTTGGCACGTTGCAGTACAATACGGTATAGTGTCGTATCGTATCATACCAATAAAATATCAGTATGACTGGTACGACCTGGCCGTCAACATTCACTGAAATAAAATTATTAAGACACTGTCTTGATTAAAGAATGGCTAATGACAAACTTTTAATGATGGTTTTTATGATTGTGACTAATAGTACGATCTAATGGCTAATATTCAATCTGGACAGTCGGCATCAACTAGTCAGATGGACAGGTTTCAAATCTTCTGCCTCTACACACAATGAAGGTGGCAATACATATCTTTCTTCTTTTTTCTCTATTTAAACATATAAGTTTTTTTTAAAAAAATGTGGATGGAATGTAAAAAATTCATTGTGAAAGGCAAACAAATTTATTTTATTTTTTTCCTCTCTTATGGATCCAAAAAGAACTCATGATTTACATTCTACTTGCTTGTTGATGGACACTTGTTTCTGGAGTGTACGAATTGCGAAGTTCACTTGATGCATACTCTAATGTCTTTGGACAACATGTAAGCTCTCTAGTTGGCCCTTTTTTTTTTCTGTATTTGATATCTACTTCTTTTCTGTTTCTACTCTTATTAATTTCTACAGGACAATATGCTTCACGGGGTCCTTTCGGAGTGCATAAGCAAATTACTTGCTCTTCAATTTCTAGGTATGCAATTGTTCGTGATATGAGACCTACTGGTCTTGGTCTCAACAATTTCTGCTATGATGGACTTATTACTACTCACAGAAACAAAACCCCCTGAAGAGGGGTGATCTTGCGCTAGATCCTGAGCCCCACGATCTTGGATTAACCTTTGTCGTCGTCACCACGATTGGAGGATCTACAAGGCAGAAAATAGATCAGAGAAAATCCAAGGTTGGAACCCCAGGGAAAACCCTCCGATGCCTAAGTCAGCAAGCTGATAGAGCGTAGGTGGAAGGGATGTAGTAGGAGGAAAGGTGAGGGGCATGAGATCACTCTCTGGAGAGGGGTAAATCTGCGGCCCAATAAACATATGTCTCAGAGCAGTCGAACCAGGTCCAACCCAACCCTACCAGGCCGAATCCACTAAGTGATAGCCCCACGAACGGGCCCACTTATCTCGAAGCCCAAAAATGCTCAGACCAAACGTTCCTAAGCGGCCTCCTGGCCCGAAAGACTGAGTAACTGTCACTCGGAAGAGCCCAAGCGGCACTCGAGCATAACCAGTTGATGTTGCCCCCTTCACTCGTGAAAAGTCTAACGCCCCCAAGGCAGTGTCCCGCGCTCGGCTCAAAAGGTATCCCCTAAGGGATGATTGGGATCGGTTCACCACACAGAGTCCCTCCAACAATGAGGGGAGATTTCTCTCAATGGGGCATTTATCCAGGTGAAAGTCTCGCTACCGCTCGGAGGTAGGAAGCTCAACAGGATAGGGGAGAGCAAGAGTCCTTTAATGGTGGAGAGCCATCCTCCATGACATAACGTCCCATGGTCCCTCTGGCTACCCTACCTCCGGCCAGGAGAATAAGCAACTATATAAACTCAAGAAGACCCTCAAGAAAGGTAAGGTGATCCTGAGTACTCAACACCACACTCACTAGTGGAGAGTGATCTCGTGCCCCTCACTTTTCCTCCTACTACATTTCTTCAACCTACGCTCTATCAGCTTGTTGACTTAAGCAACGGAGGATTTTCCCCGAGGTTCCAACCTGGATTTCCTTTGATCCATTTCCTGCCTTGTAGATCCTCCTATCGTAGTGACGGCGACAAAGGCTAATCCAGGATCGTGCAGCTTAGGATCCAGTGCGAGATCACCCCTCTTCATCTGACGCCGTATGTGGGAAACGAGCAAAGAGCCAACATTGTGTGAAGAAGTTCGAGTAAGAGAAACGCCGATGACAAAGGGAAAGCAACGGCGGCAGGGAGCGATGGGCCCCCTCTCCAACGCCGACAACCAAGCTAATGCCCTACCTCTGCTAGGTACGGGGGCACAACCCCACCTTGGGAACCCTGACGCCCTCCAGACCCTCAATGCCAAACTGGATATCCTCGTCGACTTGATGAGGACCCAAGTGGCCAGGGAGGAGAGGTCATGGCTTCCTCGGGTAAGTCCCCCTTGAGCTGAAGCCTCTCGACATACGGCTGGAGGTCGCTTCACCCTCCAAGGTGGGCGACTCATTCGCAATGGGCCAGGTGGGCCCTCGCAAGCCCCGCCTACAAAGCAAGAAGCTTCCTCTAATCTGAGAGGGAAAAAATTCGGCTTACTCCAGCAACAATCGGAAGCAGATGCCCCCGCCAAGGAACGGTGGGGCAACTGTCGGGAACATACTAGCAATCCCCTGGCTCCACGATAGCCAGAGTTGTCCCTCCGCCTGCGGGACTTCGAGCGGCGTTTCGCCGAACAGGAGCTCAGCCTTCGCGCCCTGCAAAAGAACTCTACTCCAGAGGATGAGGAGCAATCCCCGTTCTCCGACCAAATCTTGAAGGCTGAAGTCTCCCCGAGAGTCTCACTACCGACCTTTAAATCCCACGATGGCCAGGGTGACTCGGCCAACCATTATGATAGTTTCGACACTCTGATGACCTTGCACGGAGCGTCTGATGCTGTCAAGTGTCGAGCGTTCGTGACTAAGCGCTCAAGCTTGGTTCCAAGAGCTCGCCCCCGGCAGCATCCATAACTTCAGACAGTTCGGGCGACTATTCAAGGAAAGCTTTGCCGGGAGCGGCCCTCCAAGGTCAATTACGGGGCTGTTGGAGCTAAAGTAGGCACAGGGGGAAAAACTGCGGGCTTATATCAACTGATTTAAGTTGGAGGCCCTACGCATCCTCCGCCTGGACATCACCTCGGCCATTACCGCATTGACCGGAGGCACTCGAGATGAAAACCTCAGGCGATAATTGGTACTCCACCATCCCTCCTCTCTCCCTGATTTCGTGACCCTGGCCCTGCATTACGCAGAGTGCGAAGAAGTCCTCAACGCTTGTCGAGATCCAGCAAGCTCGGGATGAGAGCAAGATAAAAAATGACTGTCCGAGCAAGCCTCGGGTCAGAGGGGAAAAAGAAAGAAGTCGACGAAGTTGAGGACAAGATGATGGCAAGGAAACCTGGTGGGGAGCTGGTGTCAATCTTCCTCAAAGATGACCCGACTCTCGAAGTGAAAATTGGGGCAGATTTACCGCCCAATGTATAGGAGCAATACAAAGATTTCCTTTCTGAGTACATCCAAGTCTTCGCATGATCTGATGGGGATCTTCCCGGCATTCCTAAAGAGGTGGTGATGCACAAACTTAACCTCAGCCCATTGATGAAGCTTGTCCAGCAGCGGAGAAGGAGGCGTGCCCCAGAAAAATAGGCGGTCATCAAAGAGCAGATCAATAAGGGGAAGAAAATCGGACTATTTCGACCGGTCCTTTACCCGACATGGCTCGCAAATGTCGTCCTGGTCCCAAAGGCTTCGGGCAAGTGGCGGATGTGTTTTCACTTCACTGACCTCAACAAAGCCACTTCGAAGGACTGCTACCCATTACCGAGCATCGACCAACTGGTCGATTCAACCTCGGGAAACAAACTTCTCAGCTTCCTGGATGCTTACTCCAACTACCATCAGATCCAGATGGACCCCAAGGATACCAAGAAGACCGCTTTAATCATCGATTTCGGCGTATACTGTTACACCTGAATGCCTTTCGGGTTGAAGAACGTCGGAGCCACGTATCAGAGGCTGGTCAACCATATTTTCGAGGACCAGATCGGGCAAAATGTCGAGGCCTGTATTGATGACATGCTCATCAAGACACCCAAGGCCAAAGACCATTTCACCGACCTGGCCGACACCTTCAACACCCTCCAGAGGTATAACATGAAGCTTAACCCAGCTAAGTGTGCCTTTGGGGTTAGGTCTGTAAAGTTTCTAGGCTTCTTGGTGACTCAGCGAGGGATCGAAGCAAATCCCGACAAGGTCCAGGCCATCCTGGACATGCGGCCCCCCACTTGTGTCAAAGACGTCCAGTGCCTGACTGGACGAATTGCTGCACTCAACCGCATCCTATCCCGAGCGGCGAAATGATGCCTGCCCTTCTTCAAATTTCTCAGGGGGCCCAAGCTGGCGTCTCCCACCTTCGCCTGGGATAGTAAGTGCCAGAAGGTGTTCACCGAGCTAAAAGACTTTCTAGCTTCACCTCTAGTGTTGTCGAAGCCTGTATCCGGGGAGACACTATATCTCTATCTCTCGGAAACTCCCTCCATAGTAAGCTCGGTCTTAGTTCGAGACGATGGAGGTGTACACAAGCTAGTATATTACGTCATTAAGGTGCTCCTCGAAGCCGAAAGAAGGTACCCCACAGCAGAGAAACTCGTGCTAGCATTGGTAACCTAGGCTAAGCACCTCCGACCCTACTTCCTAGGACACTCCATCATGGTGCGGACTAGCAAGCCCCTGAAGAAGATTCTGGCACACCTCAAAGCTTCAAGTCACCTCGTCAAGTGGACCATATTGCTCGGGGCCTACGACATCTCTTACCGCCCCCGCACGATAATCAAGGGACAGGCCCTCATAGATTTTATCATGGAGAGCACTATCCTGACCGAGAAAACATCCCTGCCAACGTCTGGCCCCACCTGGGACCTATTCGTTGACGGGTCCTCCAAATCAACTGGCTATAGTGTCGATCCTCCTTGAGCAATGAGAACGACCGAGTGTAGAAACCAAGCTCGTGACCATTGTGCAATTATCGCCTGGTGACTGGCGGACCCCATACATATCTTGCCTCCGGGACTC
Source organism: Amorphophallus konjac (assembly GCA_022559845.1). Lineage (NCBI taxonomy): Eukaryota > Viridiplantae > Streptophyta > Magnoliopsida > Alismatales > Araceae > Amorphophallus > Amorphophallus konjac. The sequence continues at coordinate 341,457,487 of CM040118.1, read as the reverse complement.
CCAAGAGCCTCCCAACACTTGGGAAGCTCGGAGACTGAAGTATCAAGCGCGGCATTTCATCCTCCTAGACGAGACCCTATATCAAAGATCCTTTGCCGGTCCCCTCCTTAAGTGCCTCTATGCCCGAGAAGCTCGCTGAGCAATTGAAGAAGTGCACGAAGTCATCTGCGGCGCGCACTAGGGGGGAAGGTCAATCGCAAGGATCCTACTACGACAAGGCTACTGGTGGCCCACCCTCCAATGCGACTGCTCGACCTACGTTCGTAAGTGTGATCGATGCCAGCAGTTTGATCATCTAGTCCACCAGCCAACCTCAGAACTCGTGACCATAACCGAGCCTTATCCCTTCGCTCGGTGGGGAATTGACATTCTAGGCCCATTTCCCGTGGCACAGGCTTAGAAAAAGTTCGTCATCGTCACCATCGACTATTTTTCCAAATGGATCGAGGCTGAGGCCACCGCCAAAATCACATAAGCAGTAATATGGAGCTTCGTTTGGAGGTTGATCATTTGTTATTTTGGCATCCCCCGAGTGATCGTGAGTGATAATGGTCATCAATTTGACTCTGCTTATTTTAAAATTAAGTGTGTCGACCTATACATTCACAATCACTTCACTTCGATAGCTCATCCCCAAGCTAACAGGTTGGTCGAAAATGCTAACAAAACTATCCTCAAGGGCAACAAGATCAGGCTCGGGAAGGCCAAGGATAATTGGCTCAAAGAATTGCCTAGCGTACTATGGCCGTACAGAACTACTCCAAGATCGGCTATCGATGAAACTCCTTTCCAACTGGTGTATGGCATAGAGGCCATGATTCCCTTGGAGATCGGTAGCCCTTCCCTCCGAGTTATCAACTTCTCTCCCAAGCCAAATGAGCAGAAGTTGTTAAAAAACTTGGACCTGGCAGACGAGGTACGCGAGGTCGCGAGGATCCGAACTACGGAATATCAAAGGCGCATGACTCGGTACTACAATGCCAAAGTCCGAGACAGACAATTCCAACTGGGATATTTTGTTCTAAGAAAGGCCAAAGCCTCTCGACCACAGGAGGTGGTGGGGAAGCTGGCCCATAACCAGGAAAGTCCCTACCGAGTGGTCGAGATGTTATGTCTCCTCTGGATTTGATCATAAATGGGGAGAATGTTTTGTTTTGATGATTAGCAAAAGTATAGTTGACTTTAGTTTGACTTTGGTAACACTGATACTTTGATGTCTTTAATTTAGTCAGAATGAATTTTTTGTCAAGAAATGGTCGGTGCAGATTCACATTATTGCATATCATAAGTCGGTGGTGCAGAGCTTTGCTTAAAAAGGTCAACGTACATGTATGTGTATTGCTTAGAAAGGTCCAAGCACATGTAGCACTTAGAGTCTATGCACATATAGGTCTGTGCATATCTAAGGTCTGTGCACATATAGGTCTGAGCATATCTAAGGTCCGTGCACATGTAGCACTTAGAGTCTGAGCACATATAGGTCTGAGCATATCTAAGGTCCGTGCACATGCAACACTTAGAGTCTGAGCACATATAGGTCTATGCATAATCCGAGGTCTATGCACATGTAAAATCTAGGTCGGTGCACATGTAAAGTCTGTGCATATGAAGAGTCGTGGTCTGTGCACACGCTTAGTCTAAGGACTACGCACATATGGGTCTAAGCTTATTTAGGTTCAGTGCACATGAAGCATCAAGGTCGATGCACATTGAACATTGTTCATATCACAGGTCTATGCACCTCATGCACCTTGTGCTATAAGGTCAGTGCATATTGTACACAGGTCGATGCCAGCAACCTAGTGGTTGAACAAAGGTCGATGTTGTCTTCTAGTCTCTACAGCATTTAAGTCTGTGCTTTTGATGTCATCTATATCAAGGTCGATGCATCTTCTGAAATCACTTTTAGGACAGGTTGATGTACCTTTCATAAGGTCTACCTGAGCTATTTTAAAGGTCGATGCTATTTTTCACATATGTTGAATGGCCTGTAAAACAATCTGATGCATCTTACTTATGCATCAAATGCTTCTGCAGAAATAAGCATATTTCTCTAACTTGTCTAATCTATGGAAATGTTTAAGATTGAATTTGTGCTTAGGTTTATCATTAGCTTAATGACTAATACCTCTCTATATATTGTTGAGATAGGTGCTATGGATTGAGAGGGGGGTGAATGAATCTCCCCTTAAAAATTTCGCTCACTTCACAAAATTAAGCAATCTGAAAAGCTAATTAAATCTCTTTTGAACTAATGTGCAAATATGTAAAACGCGCCTACACATTCATCTAGCGGAAACAGAATTAAACAAATCAAATCACTACACAAGGGATTTTTTAGGTGGTTCGGTCCACAAACCTATTTCCACCCCTCACTCCAAACCGGAGTGAGGCTTCCACTAGCAACAGCTAGAACCGCAGACTCAGTCTACAAACAAATGCTGCCTAACAGCTTGACCAGGGGAACAACCTCCCCTCTTCCTCCAGACCGGAGGGAAACCACTAGTGACTACCCGTCACTAGCAACCAGAGACCAAGGTCTCTCTTCCTCCACCCAGGAGGGAACCCACAAGCGACACCCAGCCACTTGCAACCGGAGGACCAATCCTCCCTTCCTCCAAACCGGAGGGGAACCCAGAGACCCAAGTCTCTCTTCCTCTGAAACCCAAAGGGAAACCGCTAGCGACACCAGTCACTAACAATCGGAGACTCCAAGTCTCCCTTCTCCTGAATCAACAGGAGGAACCCCGACCTCACTACAGAGTATCGGAAGAATAACAACGAAAGTGTAAACTAAAACAAGAAAAGCAAATACAGCAATCAGAAAGCTGGAGATGAATTCCACAAGATGTAGCTCGCCAAGGAGCAATCTGGCATGGATTTGATCCAAATGCCAGAAGAACGAAGTCTTCTTCTTCTCTTCCTCTTCGACTCTCTACCTCTCTCTTCCTGTAAGCTCTCTCTTCCCTTTTTCTTCTTAAGCTTTCACACTCTGCCTCTCTGCTTTTCTCTTCTTCTTCTTTTCTTTCTTCTGCTACCCTCTCGATCTCTCTTGCTCGATCAGTCTTCTTCTGAGGAAGAAGCTTCGTATTTATAGCAGCAGCAACTAGGGCGTGTGCAGGGCTTGTGCCCTCTTTGTCCAGAGGTACCTCGAATCACGTGCTAGGTGCCAACCTCGGATCACGTGCCACTCATCTGCTTGAATCAACCTGAACGAAGAGAAAAATGGATGCATCGAGTTAGTTCAAGATTTGAACCAACCACGTATAGACTTAAAGAATGTACAGACTTTAACCACTGAAGTGTGTACAGACTTTACTGAAGAATGTTCAGACTTTAAGTGCTTATGTATGCATGAAACAACCGAATGTATAGACTTGAATATGAATCCATGGACATGCCTTCAACGAGTGTGTAGACTCTGCGTGCACCATTGTGCAGAGTTACTAAAATGATGTATGAGCATAGCAACACACAATGTGCAGACTTCATGCAATGCATGAAGCAATGTATAGACTTACAATGAAGGAGTGCACAGATGCAGATAGCAAGGTATATACATTATAAATGGATGCACTGACATGCCAAATGAATGTACAGACTCTGCATACAACAATGTGTAGACTTAGTGTTTGTGTGCAAAACAGACTTTGTGTGATGTGCAGACTTGCTATGTGTCATGTGTGCAGACTCTACATGCAAGACAGTTTAATGCAATATGCATATAGTAAAGTGTGCACGACAAACATAAATGATCAGGCATGCAAGGTATGTACAGGATGAATGCTCAGGCATGCTGTCAAGGGATGTACATACCTTTTATGCCCGCAACAAGACAGTGTATAGACGGTTATCATGATGCACAAACATATCAGCAGAGTGTGTAGACATTGAATGCACGATAACGAGTGTATAGACATGCTAAGTCATCAAGCTACGTGCAGACAGCAAACTCTATATAGACTTCATTTGTGCTTGAAATAGAACAATGTACAGACTTGGTCTTGCGACCACAGGCTATACAGACTTTGACTCAAATATGCATAGAGACGCTAAGTGAGACGGTGGATGTACAAACTTGCTGTGTGTAATGCATGCGATGTATAGACTTGATAGCATGAGACGCTGAGTGAGACTGCCCGATGCACAGACTTTGAAAGACGATGCATGCACAAGCCAACGATGTACAGACTTTACCAATGTACAGACTTTGCCTGCATGCAATGTATAGACTTAATAGATGATGCATGCACAGCCACAACGATGTATAGACTTGATGAACGATGCAATAAGACTCTATACAGACTTGGCCAATGTACAGACTTAGCAGTATAGCATGATGGCGAGTGTGTAGACTTCATCTAACAAGGTTCAGGCATGCTGTCAACTCTGTACAGACTTTATCCAATGTACAGACTCTGAACGCGTGCATGCTATGCGATGTATAGACTTGCCAACAATGAGTGTATGGACTTAACAGCTAGGAATGTGCAGCCTTTGTGTAATATGCAAGCAATGTGTAGACATGCTAAAAAGGAATGTGTAGACTTGCTAAAACACGCATGGACATAACAACAAGGAATGTGCAGACTTTGTGTAAAAAGGAATGTGCAGACTTGCTGTAATGAACGATGCCCAAATGCATTGACTATGGCTAATATATGTATGGACTGTGCAGACATTGTATAGACTTGGAAAGCTTGAACACGAACAGGCTGCAATGTATAGACTTTATGGCATGTAAGTGACATGACGAATGCACCGATGCAAACTATGCAGAACTCTGTACAGACTTTAAGCGATGCGTGTAGCGATGTACAGACTTGTTCAATTATCAACAGATGGATGTATAGACTTTGAGCAAAGATGAACCAGTGAAGCACATCATAAAGCAACCGACACAACATAAAGCAACCAAGTGAACTGTATGTCTGCACTAATGCAAGATAACACATTCATATGCCCAAAGCAGAACTATCATTCAGACACAGATGTTCATGATATGCAATGCTGACTCATAGTGTTGCTATCATCAAAATCACAGGGGCACAACATATATTTTTTTGCCAGTTCAGCTATATGATCAAACACTTGGAAAGCATAAAGGAAGTCTGCGATCAAATGCCACGTGGAACTTAAAGTACCAGGTTGAAGACACGTGATCGAAGGCAGGGCATAGGAAGGACATTCTGCCATGTGGATCGTCACAACCTCCACTTCTGACACGTGGCATCTCAAGGCACTTTCTGGAATAAACTTTTTGGCGGGAATGTGTCTTCCAAGCACCCAGGACTGACAATCTGGCGACCCCACAGATACATGCCCTCTATTATAAAAAGGGAGATCGAGCAGCCTAAAAAGTGACGAGAAAAGTGATCAGAAGAAGAGAAGGAAGAGGTGCAGAGAAAGAGAGAAGAGTAGAAGATTTCGGAGAGCTGAGAAGATTCAGAGAAATCAGAGAGAAGAAAGAAAGAGAGAGAGTTTGTTGTGAGGTTCAGAGAGAAAAATAGAGTGCCGTGAGAAGGTCTGAGAGAGAGAGAGAGAGAGAGAGAGAGAGAGAGAGAGAGAGAGAGAGAGAGAGAGAGAGAGAGAGAGATTATAAAAAGGGAGATCGAGCAGCCTAAAAAGTGACGAGAAAAGTGATCAGAAGAAGAGAAGGAAGAGGAGCAGAGAAAGAGAGAAGAGTAGAAGATTTCGGAGAGCTGAGAAGATTCAGAGAAATCAGAGAGAAGAAAGAAAGAGAGAGAGTTTGTTGTGAGGTTCAGAGAGAAAAATAGAGTGCCGTGAGAAGGTCTGAGAGAGAGAGAGAGAGAGAGAGAGAGAGAGTTGTGAGATTGAGAGATATTATCTCTGTCCTAACTCGTGGATCAAATCTAGAGTCAGATTGCTCTACATGAGCTACATTTGTTTTGATTCTTTCATCGTTTCTTTTACCTCCTTGATTTTCATTTTAAACTCGTTGTAAGCTGTGTATCAGCGGAGCAAGCTGTGGTGCTCAACAAGTAAGGTGTGATCCTCGGATAGCAAACTGGACGAAGGAGGACAAAAAGGAAGAGAGACGAGGGCTAGAACTCCCTCGTTAAGGCGCAGAGGCCCTGATAACAAGGAACCGAATACAGAAGGAACAGAGATTAACTGAGATCAAGGTGGACTAAAGCCTCGAAAATAGCAAGAGAAAGGGTACGAACCCTGAAAGGGTGAGGAGGAAAGAACAGAAAGACGACGAAAAGATTGCTACGAGGGTAAGGGAGAAAGAGAAAGATCATCCGATGTGGTCGAAGGAAAGGGATAGTGATCACCCGCCAGAGGCGGGGAAGAAAATGTATGAACACCTGACAAGGTCGGGGAAAAGAAATGGAAACTACCCGACAAAGTCGGGGAAGGATCAGAAAAACCAAGGTCGGGGAACGAGCACAAGGAATCGCCAACAGGGTCGGGGGAAAAAGATGAGAAGTGAAATCCAGACGTATCCGGGGAGGAAAGCTAGAAGATGCCCATGGATTAGGGGAAGAGGAGGATATAGGCTGAGGCCTAGAATGGTGAGGATAGTAGAAGATGGTAGAAATATGGCCAGGTGGTGGAAGGTACACCACCCAAGGATAAGAACCGAGCAGAAGAAAAGATGAATGGATGGAAGAAGGAGAGGAGGAAGTGAACCCCCGAATGCGCAACTGACGGCCCTTGAACTTATGCAGCCGCCTCTTCTTGGCCGAAATCTTCTTGAAACAACTCCGCCTGGCGCGGACTCGGGCCTTCGGGCTTCTTAATCTGTAATACTTTCTCAAATAACGGGCCCACCTAGCAGATGACATAGCCCGATCAAGAATATGCAGCTCCATTGGGACGGTTGCCCCTAGCTGTGCAGTGCCAACCATAGAAAGGCATTCCAGAACAATCAACTCCTTGGGATGAACATCAGGAAGCAATGGATTTTTGTTGTTCGGCACTAGGACATGGAGCTTTGGCATCTTCACTGGGCAGCTGGGCATGAAGCATAACTCCCTTGTCAGCAGCGCATGACGGAACTGAGGGAGGGCGATGTGTGGCGTTGACGTGGCCGCCTTACCAATAAGCCGAGGGAGATTGCATAGGATATGCAGAGTGTCCTTGAAAAATGTAGAAGATACGGCCAATTGCCCCTTGAATGCTGAATTGAATAAACTTTAGGCGGCCGTGTGGGTTAGCATCATCCGGGCGGAAAACTCTTCTGGGCCAGTGAACTGAATAGCAATCAAGCAAGAGGTGATGATAACATCAATGGTGAATGCTCCGGCGAGCAAAGGGATTGCCACCGGCCTCGCTTTTGAAGAAACTGGCACCAGTGTATAGGAACTCTTCTCAGCAACCGTCTTCATAGCAAGTGCGGGCTGATTATCCCTAGAATAGCCAGGGACCAGGACTCGGACCAGCATGCGGCAAATGGAATCTTGAAGCTTATAATGCACAGTCAAAAACTGGCTCGGCTCTTTACCTCCTTGGGGACTAGACCCGAGGGGCACCAAAGGTAGTGTGCACCTTCTTCGCGAAGTGCGAAGTGGTAGAGGAAGGTTAGAAGGAGGAGGTTTGAAGGGCACGGGTGGCGATGGTGCAAGTGATGGGGGAATAATGATGATGATGGGTATGGGTAGAAGTAAAGGCAAAAGTGGAGGTGTGGGTTTAGGCTCGGCCTGCTCGGGCTCAGAGGATGATGGCGAAAGGGGGAGTGAAAGAAGTGGTGGCAGTGGTGGCAAAGGTGATAAAGGTGGCAAAGGGGGTGATGTGGTTGATGGAGATGGTGAAAGCAATGGGGATAATGGAGGTGAAGGTAGGGGTGGGGAACAAGAAGGAGAGGAAGGTAGTGGCATAGTGGGGGAAGTGGCGGGTAGTGGCACTCTTCGGCGTATCTTTAGGACACATCGAGAGGCGTTGGGGATAGGTGTGGTGGTGAAAACAAAGGGTAAAAGAGAGGTTGCCCGAGCGGAGGCTGGGGTAGGTAAAGGTGGTGGAGGAGATGGGATGGAGGAAGAAGTGGGTAGCGGAGCAGATATCTTATTAACCGAAGAAACACCAGGGTGGCCCTGGTCTTGAAGTAGAGACTGTTGCCTAGGCGGCACGGCTTGCTGCTGCTGCTGCTTGTTGCTGAGATCTGAAATAACTTGGCATATGCTAGCCCAATCAATCATCTTCTTATCTTCCAAACTGTAAACAAGTTCCTAGAACTCGGGGCAGTCCTCAATCAAATGCCCTTGTTGACGATGGAATTCACAGAAATGGAGCAAATTCCCGACCGCGGGTCGGCAAGGCATAACCGGAGGGAGTTGCAACGCATGGGTGGCCATCAAAGCCCTGAAAACATCTGTAAAGGATTCCGACAATGAAGAGTGAGAAGTCTGCTTCGGGCAAGGTGGATGCCGAGGGGTATAAAAAGGTAATGGGGATGGTAGCGGAGGTTGCGTAGGCAAAGGGGATTGCGTAGGTGAAGGCAGAGGGCTAAAATGATGTGGAGGCGTGGAGGGAGTGGGAATATAATGGACGACATCTACCCGCTCAGGGTGTAGTGTTTCCTTGATCGGAAGTGGAGAGGTGTGGGGAGATAAAACAGCAGAGGGCTGACTCGTGGAAGGCTGATATGTGGAGGAGTATGTGGAGGTATGGGGGTGTGTGGGAGCGGAAGGCTGACTCATGGAGAGATATGTAATGGAGTGCTGACTCACAGGGAATGGCGGAGGGAAAGTGTATGTGGAAGCTTAAGGTGGAGGAGACTCGTGGTCAAAGAAAACTAGGAGTTGTTGGCTAATGAAGTGGGCTCGACTGTAAAGTTGTTGCCAGGATGTAATATCATTCAGGGCTAAGATGCACCTGAGCTCGAGCGTTGCATTAGAAATAACCATCTTGATCTGCTCGCCCTCCGGAATATGCCCCGGGACTTGCGTGGCCAGGCGACGCCAGCAGTCGGCAAACGTGGAGAATTCCTTGTCGGGTTTCATCTTTTCTTGGGCCAGATCAACCATAAAATATCTGGGCCCCACCTGGTCTCGATATTGCTGAATAAATTTTGCTTGGATGGCTTGAAAGTTCATCAGTTGCTCTTGCGGTAATGTGAACAACCAATCCTTGGCCGAGCCCTCTAAAGATAGGCCAAATAAATAGGCCATCAAGCGTTGATCATGCTGGAACTGGGCCGACTCATAGAGGAAATCCTTCAAATGGACATAGGGGTCACCAATTCCACCATAGCGACGATAAGCCGGGATCTGTGAATGTGGTGGGAGTTGAAGACCCTGAAAGGTAAATGGGATATCCAAAGAAACTTGAGGATTGATTCGTCGTTGTAATTCATCAAGCTGGCGTTGGGCCTGAGCGAACATCTCCTCGGTAGGAAGAGTCCAAGAAGGATATGAGCCAGCCTGAGCAAGAGATGATGAATTTAGACCAGGATAATGATGATGGGCCGGATAAGGGGATCCGACCTGAGAAGAAGGAAAGCCTGTTCCGGGAATGGAGGAATGCATGGGCCTGGAAGAATCATGTATGTAAGAATGAGGATTGATTGGGCTAGCAGCAGCATGGGCGGGATAAGAAGGCCCGTTAAATGAATAGGGTCCAATAGAGGAATAAGGAGATGGGCCCGCATGGGAAGAGGAATCCACACGGGGGAATAAGGCATAGGGGAGAAGTGCTCCATGGGGAGAATGGAGACTTTATATAGTGAACTTCAAAGGAATACAAGAAGGGAAAATGAACCTAGAAGAATGCAACTAAATGGAGACACACGAAGATGAACTAGACCAAATGAGCGTAATCTGACAAAATGTGGCGAATGGTGATACTACAACATATAATGGAGGGAAGAGATGAGAAAAGAATCAACTAATTACCCAATCAAATTCCAAATGATGTGCGAAGATTTTTATAAGTTCCCTTTTAGGACCTTCGTGGATTAATTAAAATGTGAGTTCACTCAACCACAATGTACCTAACCAGGGTAAGAATGGGAAACTGGGTGACTCTAAGGGACTCTCTCTCTCATGAATGCAGTCCCTAGACTGGGGGATGATGTGGTACAACCTGCCCGGCATCCGTGTGGGAATCAACGGCTCACGGGGACTTACGGAGGTCCTCGACAATGTCCCCTAGTCAGCTCCAAGGAGTATGGAGATGAGAGCAAACCCTACCTCGGTAGGAATGCAACTAGATATGAATGAAATGCATGAATCTTATGTGAACCAGAGTGCATGCAAAGTCTAGCCTAGCAATTAGCAATCAATGATCAATCAAATATGAGGGAATGAGAACAAGTATGCAACAATGATATAAGAGCAGGGGGGATCAATAATCAGTGTCAAATATCAGGACAATCATATAACATGGCAATCAAAGTGAATCACGGGTGCACTGCATCACTACACGGACGGTCACTGGGAGACCGCTCAGGGAGATATACGGTTCAGGATGAACCGTTGAAACCCAGGAATAACGACAAAGAAACACAAAAATCATGAAATGCTGAAATGACAGAAGATAGAGATGAGAAGCGTACCTAGATGAGCGGTCTATATACAGCCGCTTAAGCTCTGGAACGGACCAGCAGCCACCGTGCAATAGCAACCAAACAAACCGTATGAATACAGAGGCGTACCTGTGCCAGCAAGGTGGACGGCCAAACTCAGGCCGTATAAAGGATGAACGGGCTGTAGGAGACCACTCAAGACAGCAAGCTTGGAGAAGAACTGGTAGTGTTCGCAGAGAAAAATAGTGAACCTTCAACCGCACAAACGTTGGACGGCCCTCGGAGAGCCATTCACGTTCCAGAGGACAGAGAACGTGACTCAACCTTAAAAGCACTTCAAGAAAAAGGACTAACACAACGAAAGAGGGGGTCAGCAAATCACTAACACGATGGGCACTAGGTGTCCCACCGTGATCGCCAAAAAATGGCCTGTTGACATGTTTCTTACTTTACTTAGTCTAATCGGCCTAAAAGATCTCTTCCATCCCTTCTACTAAATCGATATGAAAAATATAAATAGATGGATGGTAGAAGGAGACAGAAGCAGTTAAACAAGTGTGATCGCCACTAAGATGCCGGACATGCGATGAACGCACACCGTACCTTGGAAAGAGGGAGGTACTCACCTTGAAATCAGCACTAGCGCGTTGAACGGCTGCGTAGGGCCGCCTGTAGGTACGCGTGGTCTCACGATAGGCCTCTCATCGGTGCTGAGGTAGAACGCGGGATGAAGATGGATGGAGGATGAACGGCTTGATGTTGACCGCAGGAGAGGAAGAACAGCTTTGGATCCACCGCATATATACCTGAACGATCTGGAAGAAGTCACGCAAAACCACCACGCCAGAAGTTGTAAGGGTCCAACCTCCACCCTTTCCGACCGGCCAGAAAGGATGGGCCTCGTGTTAGTGTGTTGCTGACCTGCGAAACAAAGTGTAGAACACAAAGAAAAACCCAATATCAGAACTGTGAAGTGTAGAAAATGCTAAAATGAAAAGAAAGAAACATAGCTAAATGAAGTGGAAGATACCTTGGGGGTTTTTAACCCCTGGGGGCGTCAAAAACGTGGGAGGGTGTGTGAATGATAGTGCAAGTGAAGAAAAACATGGAGAATGATGCATGCAACCAAAAGAGAATGACGGACTATCAAAATATAGAAAGACTCAAAATGAAAGTTACTCCCTGGACCGGAGGCCTGTATGGATGTAGAAGGCCTCCCTCCCTGGTCGTAAGTCACTCAAGGATTCGGTAGGGCTTCGCCGTGAGCTGAAATCTCCCCCCCCCCCCCCCCCCCTTTCAAAGGTACCCTTTAGGGTCTATTTATAGAGCCTAGAAAGCCAGTCCCAAAATTAGGGTTTTTAGGTATTTTCAGGTCGAGATAATCAAAGGAAAGATGAAGATAATCGAATTATCTCTCATCCCGAAGAAACGGCACTCGAAATGGCTCAATATCCGCGGAGAAAATGACGGGAGATGTTTGTGATAAAACCACGGATAGAGAGAGAAAATCTGTTAATCTTTCAGGAATCGAGAGGATGGACGGTCTCACGATAGACCACCCAACGGGATGTGCGGCCATATCCTTGGCCGTTCAACCCTGTCGGTGGAAATTTAAATAAATCATAAATATTATCCAACTATCCATCAAATTGACCGAAATTCTCGCCATTGGACTCTCTTTGATGAACGGCTAATCATAAACCTTTCATCTACAAGAGCGGCCAAGAGTCAACCGCTCATCCCTATCGGTGATAAATCAACATAAATAAGATAAATAGATAATTATCTGAAAACCAGTCGAACGTAGGACTCTGGAAGAAGAACAGCTTATGAGGTACCGCACAATGGTCTTATGCGGCTATGTCTAGGCCGTATATATGATTGTCGGTGATAATTCAGAAAATCAGCCAAATATACCATAAATATATGAACGGCCCAGTAGCAACCACACATATGGTTGAACGGCTGGAGGGTGACCGCACATTTAATGGGGGCATGAAATTCATAGAAAAGCTCGATTAATCAAAGCCAAGGCCCATTAAGCCATGAATCAACTCGGACCTAGCCAGGAAGGGAGGTCACCCATAAAATTGGCCCAAAACGTGCCAGAAAACAACCCAGCGAGTGATGGATAACTCGAGGCATCAACAAATGGGAGTAAGAGGAACGACTCAACTTATCGGTAAAAAATGGGTGTCAACACTAGCGTAGCGGTTTTCCGTCTTGTGATGTAGGGTTCGTGTGATCCCTATTGAGTCTTATTCCGAGACTCATTCCCTGCATGTTTTCACCGTATTTCAGGTGAGGCGCGGCTTCAGAGGAACGCGTCTGCGGCTAAGCGTGGTTCAGGTGCCCAGCGTTAGTGCCAGAGGTTAGAGCCAGGACATGCCCCGTGTAGCTGTACTTTTCTTTCTTGTCTCTGTACTAGTTGTGGACTACTGTTGTTTATTTTGTTATATCTTGTGGACCATGTATCATGTAAAACGTTAATTATTCCTACTTAATCATATAACTGTTTAATTTCTGTAATTATTTGTGATACTTGAGTAATCTTCACACCATCCTTCTAACCCTTCCGAGTCTTCGGGCTCGTGGGTGGCGGTTCGGGTCTCGGGTTATCGGGCCTTCCCGGTAATCGGATTCTCGGGTCGTTACAGGGACCATGTGCCCCTACAGAAAGAGAAACATGTGACTCACTGGGTCCCAGCGGTCGTGCAGAGAATAGAGTAGTGGTGTGTCAAACCGACTCAACTCTATGCTCAGGAACTCCGCGAAACCCATGGCTGCCAGCCTCTCCCACTGGAAGTCAGGCAGTGCAAGGTACACTGCCCGGACCTGCAACCATGAGATCCGGGTCCTACACTTTCCCTGCATTCATTTAGAATAATTGCATACATTTTAAAAATAAATTCATGCATTTTACTCAATAAATAAAGGGAAATAAAAGAAAGCACACTCTGTTCGCAGAGCAGTTCCACATGGATCGCTCTAACTTGTGGACGTCCCGGTTTAGACCGCTCAGTTTTTAGCTTTCTATTCGATGAACGGGTTTGTTTTGGCCGCTCAATGCATCCACGGTTACCCATTAACCGCGTTGTGTCTCTCTCAATCCTCTCATATTCTGCACCAGCATGGCTCTCATCAAACCGTGCTGGTATCCACGGACCAATACAGAATGTTTAGTTCTCTGTAGTCTCATATTTTGAACGGACGAAAATGGTCTGCCCTCGCCCAGCACGGTTTGACCAAAACCGTGCTGGTCCTTATTCTCCAATCTGTTACGGCTACCCCTGTGCCGTGCATTCCATGAGCGGCTCTATGCGAGCTACGTAGTCTTTCTGAGTGGTTCCCGTTGAACCGCTCAATCACTGTCGTCCCCGATGACGTCAAACCCCTCTCCGCCGGCGGGAGCGGCCCAAAAGACCTCCCAACTGGCCCTAGAAGGGACGAATGCCCCTATTCTACCCCTATAACTAGCATGCATGCATTTTAAATGAAAATGGGGTGATTAAGGGACCTACCTCGTCGGTCTTTGGGGGTTTGGCCGCCGCCGCGGTGGCCATCTCCGGTGCTGGGGCTTCCTCTCCGGCGTCGACGGGTGCCACTCCTCCTTCTTCGACCACCGCAACTTGCTCTTCCGCGGCGGAAGGTGGCACTCCAGTCTCGTCGGTGACAAACGGCGCCGTCGCCTCCTCCTCCACGGCCGCCACCGGTGGCGGTGGAACTCCTTCGTCAGCCATCCGCGGGCATGACGCTTGGTGTTTGGTACGCATGAACGGGAGGAAGGTGAGGGGGAGAGAATGAGAGTGAGGGTTTGAGAGTAAGAGAGTGGGGGAGATTGAGATGAGGGAGGAATGGCGACGTTTCTCTCTACCCTCCCGTCATCGATTACGGTGGGGAGGGAGGGAGATGAAAGGTTTTTTTGTTTTAAATCATCGGTAAATGCACAGTCTATCGATAGACTATTCGGCAACTGGGCGGTTCATATTAGGCCGTTTAATCCCCAATGGCACATTGCAGTTGAGCAGCTATGGTATGGCCGTTCATATATTGGAACGGTCTCAGGGAAGGCCATGCATCTTTGCATTCACGTTCAAATTATTTATGTTGACACGACCTGGAACGTGTCGTTCTATGTTTAAGCGGCCTATCCTTGACCGTTTTGTAATTGAAATAATGATCTTTGGGGCCTTCTTTGATGAACTATGTGATTAATTGATGAATTTAATTATCTCATGATATATATTGCGAGTCCTACTCATAATTTCTCTTTGCAGCATTGCCTTCACTTACCTTTCGCCTCCGTCAGGTAAGTCAGGTAAGTATTCCAATCCCTATATCCTTTATTGCATTACTACATGGTATCTATGCTATATTATCTCAAGAACCAGTTGGTTGCTCGCGTGTTCCAGGATCTGATGTTCCCCTTTAACAAAAATGATGATGATCTAGGTACATGCATTTAATCAACAGATAGGCCGTTACGTTGGGAAAATTAGGGGACGATGGTTCTATCACGCACGCCGTGGTTGTGGATAGTGTCCTGACCCTGATTGCCCTGGTCTAGCAGTATTATTCTTGAGTATTTTATATTTTATCCTTTCTTTGCATCCGTTTTAACAATTTCTTTTATTTTAGCCCATCATGCATCATGTGCATCTTTTGAGTATTCATGACCCATGATTTGTCTCCGATTGTCCCACTAGTAATGGATAGCTACGTGTTTAATGTCTGAGTGAGAGGAACAATTCCACTCAGAGTTGGAAGGTTCTCTCTGGTCTGTTCACTTGGTTTGGCTGATTGAAAGTCCCCTGTCTGGAGTTTTAGTCTATTCCGTTACTTTTTCGTTACTGCTTTGATTCCCTCATTGGTTGTGGATTGTGTCCCCTGATGAGGTTGCCTCCTTTTATCCTTGCTTTTACCTTAGTTTAATTCCTCCAGACTAGCATCGCTTTTGGTCTGACTATTACTTGTGAGAGGTTCGGAGATTTCGGAAGATTTCTATCTCTTGTTGGCAACGAAATGGGTGTCTTTTTACCTTAACGCCCGCTTTTTCTGTAGTGCCCTAGAATTTTTATAAAATATTTCTGTTATAATTAAGAATTTTTTGGAATTATTAAGGGTCAAAATGAATTAATTAATGAATATTGGGTTAAATAAATCATTATTAAGGTGTAAATATGGTAAACAATTAATCCAGCCTTAATAAATAAAGCCCAATAGGTTCAAGGACCAAGCCCATTAAGTTTGACCCATATTCTAGAAGGTTATTTAGCCTATTCATGAATTATAAGGGATAAATACCCTTTATATAGATAATTATGTGGATAATTAACAAAAAGAGTTTGAATCAAATTGAATTCTGCGCATAGTGGATGTAGCGGTCTATCGTGTGACCGCCACAGTAATGTAACACGCCCAGCTTGGACCGTTACACTCTGTCAGTTCCGTGAATGGAAGAAAGAATAAAAGATTGGATCTTTGGGATCCTATCGGTAAGAGACCAACTTGGGAGAATTTATAACATTATTAAGGACTCTTAGGGATCAGGTTCTGGCTAATTAAGGACTCTAGAATCGATCCAATCCTCAAACCCTAGCCAAAACCCTATAAATAGAGCCCAGTTCTGAACTGAGCGACCCTTACTTTTGGCTCGTGAAGAAACAAGGTAAGGAGATAGAATCTTGGGTAAGTCCTTTGGAACTCTCTGTTTCTAATACTAAGGTCTAACAACTTTTAAAATTTCATGTTAGGAGGTCGAGTATCCAAGGAGTTAGGATCTTCCAAAGTTGCTGGTTTAATCACGCTAACCCAGGAAACTGTGTAACATGGTGCTGAAAATCAGGAAATTAGAGAGGCTAAACGAGGTAATTAGAGTTAGATGCTTTAGAACCTTTTGTTCCTCTTAGTATCATCTTCCTAACCTCCAAATTTCACGTCCTTAGGGCAAGAGACTGAGGAGTTAGAGCGACGTGAAGTTGCTGAAAAATCTCAGGAAGAGAAGAAGTAGGGCAACCCTTGAAGACTCAAATTAGAAGTTTTAAAGGTAGTAAAGAGGTAGGTTATCTCATGAACGGCAAGAACATCATGTTAGGGATAAAAGCCCTCTGGTTTTGCTTCATTATATGCACTATAGATCATGAATTTCATATTTTAGTAGGGTTGTGCATACATGCATATCCTTAGCCTTAATTAAAGATAAAAAGATATTTTCTATTAATTCATTGCAACCTATGCATGTAGCTGGCCTATACTTCATTTTTCATGACTGGAATAGTTTAAGTATTTTGATTTCCAAGCATGACATATTTTCATAGTTTTCTTTTCTATTTACTGTCAGCAGAACCTCTGACGGATTAATGTAAGACCGTCACAGGATATAACGGCCTTACGATAAGCCGTCACACCCTCTGTTGTGTTTAAAAAATTCTCCGTTGTCTCTGACGCACCATAACTGGAGCATTAAAACATTGTAACGGCCCCACGATAAAGCGTCACAGAAAGGTAACGCCCCCATGTTAGACCGTCAGACCACTATGTTCTGTCAACCCGAGACAGAATGGAAACCAGTCAGATTTACTTATAAATAAGCCTAGTTAGCTAAGTTTTAACCTATTTTCATGACCTTGAGATTATAAATTGACTTATGATAGAAATTGCATGTTTAAAAGCATCTCCAGTTATTTCAAGCATATGTTAATTTCATTAGCTAAACTCTATAGTTTTGTATTTACACTATGATTTTAAATGATGTAATGACGGAGTTTTTATCATGGTTTCACATCACTACACAATCTTTTTCTAACTATAGAGTCATTTTCTTTACGTACATGGCATATATTCCGGTATATGGCCATTAGTTCACACTTTGCACTATATGAACATATTCTTGAACATGAGGACCTCTCTATTAGATATTCCTTCCAATGGACTAGGAAATCTTATTTCAAGGCCTCCGTAATTCTCTGTGAGCTTGGGATTCCCACTAGGACGCTGAGTTGGTTATACCATTAAAGCCCATTTGTCTAGAAAAGCACAAAATGAAGTTTTAAGTCATGTAACAGACCTACACTAGACCGTCAAGCTTACCTAACGGATCGGTGTATGACCGTCACATTGTTTGAGTCCATATCTACTTTCTTCTGGATTCAATCTTTCTAACGGCCCAACACTAGACCGTTATGTTCATGTAACGGCCCATTGATTGACCGTCACAATTCTTGAGTACATTAACCTGAGGTTTGACCAAAGGGTTGATATTCTAAAGTTCCTAGATGGATTATTGATGATCTAGGACTTGTCATATTGTCCAAAGAAACTTAATTTAAATTATAAAAGTTAAGAAATGTATCGTTATGTTGTCAAATTATTTCCATGAGCATAACATAGTATAAGTCATTCTTGATCTCTCATATTCTAAACTGAAGCGTTCATTCATTGATTGTTGTTATCATGAGCTTATTGAACTCATTACATTCTTGGCCATGCTTTATTGTTACACTCATGGAAGTAGCTTGATTTATACGTGAAGATATAGTTCGGGCGCTGATTGTGTCCAAGGGCTCTATGCTAGTCCCCTCGGCTGATTACTGAAACATACTATTATAAATCATGGGGTATGATGCTACTGGCGTCACATTGTGCTAGGAGTACTTTCTTTAGAAATAAGTGAAATCCATGAGCACTTGTGAAATCTAGTGAATTGCTACATGATTGACATTCTAGTGCGTAACCTTTATTGTTATGAAAGTGAAAAGTGAAAGTACATTCTCGTTACATTCTTGATCATGAAAGGCCATGCTACATTCTTGTACATTCTTGTTACATTCTTGCTAGTTCATACTCATTCACTTTACCTTACATGATTGTCTTATTGCTCGGTTATACTTGTGATTCATCGCATTCGCATGATTTTGCCTTATTCCTCTAGAGCAAAAATGTTAATTACTTTAATAGTGCCTTCATGTTGATGCGAAGATACCTACTGGGCAAGTATGCTCATTACCTATTTCCAATCTTTTCAGGAGATGGAAGTGAGTCGGGAACGAATTCGGAATATTCAAATAGCGGGTCCGAGAGTGAATTAAGAATGAGTGAAGACTTAGGAAGTCTACATTATTTAGATTGAGTCTATGTACTTTTCTATTTTCTTGAGTCTAGTATGATGAAGGAAGTTGAATAAGTGATTATATTTAAATATTAGATTGATAATGAAATGAAGAAAGTTGAAGTTGAATAAATATTATGCAATTGCATCTTTATGTGTGATTGTCTTGCGCTCTGATCGTTCTTGCTTGGAAGAGGCTTATCATGTCTGCTGTTTGCGTTCCTCGAGCGAGTCTTCTGCTGTAATAAAGGCTCGGGGCATGACAGTTAAGTTGGTATCAGAGCCTAAGTCTCAAGACTTAGGGAGGAGAATCATGTCATAGGATAAGTCCAAGGTTTAAGGACCCCTACCTTTGAACTAAGGAAGAATTTCTTACCCATGCGAGGATTGGGTAGAGCCTGGGATAAGATAGTTATATAGAAATTATCTTAGGGTAAATCTTCCCGACTCTAAATAACTAAAATGTCTATGTTCTCAGGTACCTTGATTCTCAATGGCTCATCGTGTAAACTGGGATGAGATGCAGCAAACTGTTGCGGGACTTACTCAAGCCCTACAGACAGTGTCCCAAGCTGGTGGAAGGGCTGGCGCGGGTAACTTACATGGTAATTTTTAAAGTTTAAATCCCCCACGATTCTCTGGATCTTCTAACCCAGATGAAGCGGAAAATTGGATCGACGAGATGAATCAAATATTCGATGTCATGTAATGCACCGACCAGGAGAAGGTTCAACTTGCCACGTTCCAACTCAATAAGCGCTCGTACGTGGTGGAAATCCATTCCAGCACCACCTGTAGATGCACCTCATACATGGGAGGGTTTCCTTACACTTTTTCGAGCCAAGTACTTCTCCGAGCATGTAAAGGAGAGGAAGGCTATGGAATTTGCCTCCTTAAAACAGGGCACGATGTCTGTGGTAGAATATGAATTACAATTCTCTCTACTAGCACCGTATACTCTTCACTTGATAAGTACAGATTTATTGAAAGCCACCCAATTTATGGATGGTTTAAGACCCGGATTTATCCAACAACTTGGAACACAGAATATCCGCACCTATACCGAGATGGTTCAAAGAACGCATCTATGTGAAAGAACCATGGAGAAGGTGGAAAGGCTCCGAGGAGAAGGTAAAGTCGAAAACATGATAGGCAAGAAGAGAAAGAAGTGGATGAGGATGAAAACCGTCACGTTAAGAGGTCCCGTAATGGGAACGGTAACGGAAAAAGAAAAGAAATGGAAACGGAAAGAATAAGAAAGTTAAAGAAGATGAAAGAATGCAAGCCTCCATGGCTTGCTCATTTTATGAAAATTTAGACACTCGGCAGAAGAATGTTGGAAGCGTCTCGGCGCTTGCCTCAAGTGTGGAAGCCGGGAACATCGCTTACTCGTATGTCCTCTCATAAATGAACAATCTTCAAGGATAACAACGGACGTGGGAAACGAGGTCGATTAAATGCTATCCTAGACAAGGAAGGTGAAATGAATAAAGGTACCCTCTTAACCCATTCGCCTTACGTTAATTTTTAATACATTAAGTACGTACACTCTCCATAAAAACTCATATTATAAATTTGGGGATCAAATTTTCTTAAGTGGGAGAGGGTGTAGTGCCCCATAATTTTTATAAAATATTTCTGTTATAATTAAGAATTTTCTGGAATT
This sequence comes from Amorphophallus konjac, assembly GCA_022559845.1. Classification (NCBI taxonomy): domain Eukaryota; kingdom Viridiplantae; phylum Streptophyta; class Magnoliopsida; order Alismatales; family Araceae; genus Amorphophallus; species Amorphophallus konjac. Next base: position 341,437,225 of record CM040118.1, on the reverse strand, counting down.
ATTAAAGGTCTAAATGAATTAATTAATGAATATTGGGTTAAATAAATCATTATTAAAGCCTAAATATGGTAAATAATTGATCCAGCCTTAATAAATAAAGCCCAATAGGTTCAAGGACCAAGCCCATTAAGTTTGACACATATTCTACAAGGTTATTTAGCCTATTCACGAGTTATAAGGGATAAATACCCCTTATATAGATAATTATGTGGATAATTAACAAAAAGAGTTTGAATACAATTGAATTCTACGAACAGTGGATGTAGCGGTCTATCGTGCGACCGCCACAGTAATGTAACGCACCAAGCTTGGACCGTTACACTCTGTCAGTTCCGTGAATGGAAGAAAGAATAAAAAGATTGGATCTTTGGGATCTTATCTGCAAGAGACCAACTTGGGAGAATTTATAACATTACTAAGGACTCTTAGGGATCATGTTCTGGCTAATTAAAAACTCTAGAATCGATCCAATCCTCAAACCCTAGCAAAAACCCTATAAATAGAGCTCAGTTCTGAACTGAGCGACCCTTACTTTTGGCTCGTGAAGAAACAAGGTAAGGAGATAGAATCTTGGATAAGTCCTTTGGAACTTTTTGTTTCTAATACTAAGGTCTGACAACTCTCAAAACTTCATGTTAGGAGGTCGAGTATCCAAGGAGTTAGGATCTTCCAAAGTTGCTGGTTTTATCACGCCAATCCAGAAAACTGTGCAACATGGTGCTGAAGATCAGGAAATTAGAGAAGCTAAACGAGGTAATTAGAGTTAGATGCTTTAGAACTTTTTGTTCCTCTTAATATCATCTTCCTAACCTCCAAATTTCACGTCCTTAGGGCAAGAGACTGAGGAGTTAGAGCGACGTGAAGTTGCTGAAAAATCTCAGGAAAAGAAGAACTAGGGCAACCCTTGAAGACTCAAATTAGAAGTTTTAAAGCTAGTAAAGAGGTAGGTTATCTCATGAACGGCAAGAACATCATGTTAGGGATAAATGCCCTCTGGTTTTGCTTGATTATATGCACTATAGATCATGAATTTCATATTTTAGTAGGGTTGTTCATACATGCATATCCTTACCCTTAATCAAAGATAAAAAGATATTTTCTTGTTAATTCATTGCAACCTATGCATGTAGCTGGCCTATACTTCATTTTTCATTACTGGAATAGTTTAAGTATTTTGATTTCCAAGCATGACATATTTTCATAGTTTTCTATTCTATTTACTGTCAGCAGAACCTCTGACGGATTAAGGTAAGACCGTCACATGATATAACGGCCTTCCGATAAACCGTCACACCCTCTGTTATGTTTAAAAATTTTTCTGTTGTCTCTGACGCACCATAATTGGAGCGTTACAACATTGTAACGGCCCCACGATAAATCGTCACAGAAAGGTAACGCCCCCATGTTAGTCTATCAGACCACTGTGTTCTGTCAACCCGAGATAGAATGGAAACCAGTCAGATTTACTTATAAATAAGCTTAGTTAGCTACGTTTTAACCTATTTTCATGACCTTGAGATTATAAATTGACTTATGATAGAAATTGCATGTTTAAAAGTATCTCTAGTTATTTCAAGCATATGTTAATTTCATTAGCTAAACTCTATAGTTTTGTATTTACACTATGATTTTAAATGATGTAATTACGGAGTTTTTATCATGGTTTCACATCGCTACACAGTCTTTTTCTATCTATAGAGTCATTTTCTTTAAGTACATGGCATATATTCCGGTATACGGCCATTAGTTCACACTTTGCACTATATATACATATTCTTGAACATGAGGACCTCTCTATTTGATATTCCTTCCAATTGACTAGGAAATCTTGTTTCAAGGCCTCCGTAATTCTCTGGGAGCCTGGGATTCCCACTAGGACGCTGAGTTGGTTGTACCATTAAAGCCCATTTGTCTAGAAAAGCACAAAACGAAGTTTTAAGTCTTGTAACGGACCTACACTAGACCGTCAGGCTTACCTAACGGACCGGTGTACGACCGTCACATTGTTTGAGTCCATATCTACTTTCTTCTGAATTCAATCTTTCTAACGGCCCAACACTAGACCGTTATGTTCATATAACGGCCCATTGATTGACCGTCACAATTCTTGAGTACATTAACCTGAGGTTTGACCAAAGGGTTTATATTCTAAAGTTCCTAGTGTTGGGTCCCGCGAGGTGTAAACGGATCTAGAAGGGGGGGTTGAATAGATCCTATCAAAAGCTTTATCCTATTTAAAACTTTTAGCTATCGGAAGCATGAACCACTCCTATAAAGTGAATGAATCACTTAGACACAATGCACAGCGGAATTAAGTAGAGTGGCACAGATCATGCAATAGCTTGCAACAACTGTACGTGTGTGTGTGCTATGTTGATCACTCAAAGTTCATATGTGTGTGAATGCAGTGGTGATCAACTAAGGTGCATGCGAGTCTAAGCAAGGGAAACACTTAGCAATACTTTCACCTTTGCGCCTATGTGTAAGGGTGCAGCAGGCCGCCCAAGGGATGCAGTCAAAGTGCTAAGCTCAATTTAACCGTAGATAAAACTGAAGGTGCAAATCTGAGTGCTTGAGTGTGTAAACAAGATTACCAAATATGGAACCACACGAACCTGTGAATGGGGGTAGAAGATATAGAGCAATCACACACAATAAATAACCCACAACACAGGGATTTTTAAGGTGGTTCGGTTGCAACCCTGCAACCTACGTCCACCCCTCACCAAAACCCGGTGAGGCTTTCCTGCTGACTCACAGCTTGACCGGGGACACGCCCCAAACCACAGAACAGAGAAAACCCTCTTTCTATCTTCCTACACACAAAGCCGGCAGGGACGGCTACACCGCAGATCGGAGAACTCCCGATTGCCTTCCTACTAACCACCGGTAGGGACGTCAACACCGCAAATCGGACAGCCTCCGATTGCCTTCCTACTAACCACCGGTAGGGACTATTCTCATTTTCAAGTATTTGAAAGAAATGGAAAAAGAACAACTTATATAGAAACCCAAAATTTAAAAATGAGAAATAAAATTTTCAATTTGATTATGTAATTAAAATTTTCATGAAATAATCAAATTTCATTTTTACTATATGAAATAAGCTAGTTTATTGAATTTACTTGAATCAACTAGAAGTAAATAGAGATTAAATGCTTTGCACCTTAGATAAATCAATAGTAAGCCCAATAAAAGTCTATGTAATGGATTAGGTTTACAATTGGCCCATTGGATAATGCATAATGGGCTGAATTAATGGTTAAAGGATTCAATAAAGGTTAAATTAACCTTAAATTCGTAACATGTGTTTAATATGATATTTAAGAGATTATAATAACCCCATTTCTAGAAGATTTGACTCAAAAATAGACCCTTACCTACCAGCCACCTTGGACCAGCCGTTTTTACACTGAATTCACACTTAAGATGGTCTAAATTAAGAGGAGAAATTGTATTTTTCTTCTAAAACGAGTTCATGGGGTTAGTGGATTTAGGTAAGGAAATTTTGACCCATTTTGCCAAGTTTTGGCTATAAATAGAACCCCATTCGACCCTCAAACCATCCCTGGGAGTTAAGTTTATGCTGCTGCGAAGATTCGTGGAGATTTGAAGGAGGATTTGTAAGATCAAGAGTTTTCTTTATATATTTAGGGATAATCTTAGATCCGTCAAAAGGTAGGTGTCTCTCAGGCTAAACTTCAATTAAATCATGTCATCTTGTTCGTTTTTCTGTCCTCTTTCCATTGATAGCTCATTTATTAAATTTCGTTTTGAAATGAGCAAGTTATGGTCATTTTATTGGAGGTGTATTATATACCTCAGTAGCGCGTTCTGAACGCGCTGGCCCGACATAGCGCGTTCTGAACGTGCTGGCCCGACATAGCGCGATCTTCAAAGTCGCGCTAGCTTATGCTAGCGCGTTCACAAAAATTAGGTCAAAGCTAGCGCGTTCACAAAAATTAGGTCAAACATTTTTTTTAAAATATATATATATTTCTAGAACGAACGATATATATATATAATTGGCCTTGACCGCACCGCACCGCACCGCACCGCACCTCGGCTCGGCTCGGCTCGGCTCGGCTCGGCACAAACAAATAAATATATATATTACTAGTTTTGTATCAATTCACAACTCAAGCCCACATCCTATGCCCCTTGGGTCCTGACCCAAAGGTGAGTTCTCCAACATATAAAGCTATGCAAGTTTTTTGTAACTTCCAATGTGGGACTAAACTTAAGTCACTTTACAATAGGAACTATATCTGTTGGAAGTCCACGTTAATTGTACGTAATTAGTCACCAAAAGTAAGAAAATATAAGATTAGCATGTTTTAATTCTTACAGCACGTTAAAAATTTATTTTTGTAGAATGAAATTATTTTTACATGTAAAAATCTAATTTTCACCACATTAGTTTATACATACTAAAAATTGTTTCCAACATGTTAAAACTATTTCTAGCATGTTAAAAGTGACTTCCAATATGATAAAAATATTTTATACATACTGAGATAAAAAAATTATTTTCAGCATGATAAAATCTATTTAAAGCTATTTTTGTGCATATAAAACTTAATTTCCTATTAAATAATTAGTAAATTGATGCATGAAAATTACTTCCAGCATGATAAAAATTCTTCTAGTATAGTAAAATTATTCCAGCATGTTAAAATTATTTTTGGCATGTTAGAATTATTTTCAGTGTATTAAAACTATTTTTCAGCATGATAATTCTATTTTCCTATCAAATAATTAGCAAATAAATAGAGAAAAATGATTTTTAGCATGATAAAAATTATGTTGTTATCATAAAATTTCTGTAATCAGCATGGTAAACTTATCTTATCATCTTATCAGTAAGTTGATTATTTTAGCATGTTAAGTATTAATTTTAGCATGTTAATAATTAATTTTCAGCATGTAAAAATTAAATCCAGCATGAAAAAAATTATTTTTATCATCTTACCAGTAAGGTAACATATGAAAATCATTCACAGCATGTTAATATTATTTTCAGCAAGTTAGAATTATTTTCAACATAAAAAGTTATTTTCATAATAAAATTCTGATTATTATAATAAATCATCGTTTTGGCTAACTAATGCATTTTTAATGAACAAAAACTTCCTGTAAACATGTCTAAACACTTGTAAATCAAATGCACATAAGATTAAACCATGGAATCAAATTAATTCTATTAAACTCTAATTACTTGATTTTCTTCCTACTTACCGTTCATTTTTGAACTCCACAACTTAATGTCGTTAAACATTATGCCTTAAATTGTTATCCACTTTTCTTGCAACTTCTGAAATTGTGTCAAATCTGTGCTTATTACAAATAGCATATTCTTGAAAATTCTTGGCCATATACATTAAAGTGGATGTCTAAACGTACTTGGGATCTTCGGATCCATATGACTCAATGCCTGGCATTAATGGGGCCCGGTCTGGTCCTGGGGGGAGCGCCCGAAAGTACTTATGCCCATGGGAGTTGATTGACCAATGGTGTGGCATTGCACCGAAGTGCATGATAGATTTACTTGATACGGCATTCCACTATTTGTACTTGTTTACTTGTTACTTGTTTACTTGAAAATTACATGAATTACTTGACTTGCGTGAAAATGGCCAATTACATGAAATTCCTTATTTGTTCAAAATCATTACTTGGAAATTCATCTTGATATCATATCATCTCAATTACTTGGAAATTCTATTCATGTTTATATACTTCCCGATACAAGTTAGAAAGTTATTTAAATTGCTAACACTTAAAGATTGCCTGGTTCATAGAGATATAAAATCCTACTGAGCTTTTAGCTCACCCTACGTTTTGATTAATTGTTGCAGGAAATGAAATTGAACAAGGGAATGGACAAGAGTGAAAGAGTGTTTTCCTTTTTACCTAGGTTTATGTAGATCAACTAGTGATTTTACAAGAATGTTGTAATTTGGATTTGGAAGTTGTAATTGTCTTTATGGCTTATCAATTAGTGTTGTAAACTTCATTTTGATGGAATAAAAGTATCATTTTCCCGTTCATTTCTGATTTTAGAAATAAAATTGTACATGCTCTGATCGACACGCGTGTTTACGACTCGTCGCGCCCTCGATATTCCGCGTCGGGACGTGACAACTTATGAAAAACACTCAACAAGATATAGAATATGCTTAAGAGAAAAGATCTTGTTTGAGGTTTGCTGGAGCTTGAATGTCTTCAGGATTTGATGAAGAGCTTTGTTTTCCTTTGATCCCTTTGAGTTGATGGAGACGATATTGGATGTAGCTTGATCTTTTCTTGAATCTCCTTGAGTTGATGAAGAGGTGTATGGATGTAGCTTTGATCACCTTTGAGAGCCTTGAATGCTTCTTGCTTGCTTGGAGGTTGCTTGGCTTCAGATCTGAGCTTGAATCACCTTGGAAGGATGAAGAACTCCTGCCCGAAATACTATTCACGCAGGTGCTACAGTACTTGCAAAATGGCCTCCCTTGAGCTCTCTTTGATTCACTTCATCAACTGCATCAACTAGGGTTTCTAACCCTCTTTTATTAGTTTTATAGACTTTGAATGGTCTATAGACAAGCCCCAGACCAGATCCATAAATCATGGGTGATTAGGTGACTTTTGGATTAAACAAATCCATGTTGAATGGCCCTTTTCGAAGTGGAAACAAAAGTCAACAATTGATGGCTCGGGGCTGGCAGTCGACCGCTACTGAGAAATACTGTAGATTGGTGAGCCCTGGGATTTTCGGTCGACCGCTACTGGCTGGCGGTCGACCGCCAGCTGACAGACTTTCAAACTGGCATTCCCTGGCTGGGGCGGTCGACCGCCCCTGTGCTGGCGATCGACCGCCAGCTGGGCAGACCCCCAGTTCAGCCGGGTTGGTTCATTAGCCCTCCAGCTCAGTCGCTTGAGACCATTTGACGGCAGCATGTTCAAGTCTGTAACTTCATCCTTGTAGAAGAGATTTGTATCATGGCTTGGACGCGATCATATGGCTTTCACTTTGCCATGAATCAACCGAATGCACTGACTATGCATAGACTTTATGTTGGAGCAACTATACATTGTACAGACTTCAACCAGACAACGTATAGACTTTGTGTTGAAGCAGCCAGTCAATGTACAGACTTCAACCAGACAATGTATAGACTTTGAGTTTGTGCTAGCAGCCAACGTACAGACTTTGAGTTTATGCTAGCAGCCAACGTACAGACTTTATGTGTTTGTGCTAACAGCCAACGTACAGACTTTGAGTTTGTGCTAGCAGCCAACGTACAGACTTTGAGTCTGTGCAATCAGCTAACGTACAGACTTCGTGTTGCAGGATGTATAGACTTGCTGATGTATAGACTTGCTGGCTGTATAGACTTGCTAGCTGTATAGACTTGCTGATGTATAGACTTGTTTGGCTGTATAGACTTGCTGATGTATAGACTTGCTGGCTGTATAGACTTGCTAATGTATAGACTTGCTACTGAAGGATGTACAGACTTGCTGCTGAAGAATGTACAGACTTACTACTGTATAGACTTGCTGTGCACTGAGCTGATGGATGTATAGACTTGATGTGCTTGCTAGAGCCGAGTGTATAGACTTTCTATGAAGATGCATGGAGAATGTATAGACGTTGAAGAATGTATAGACTCACTGGATGTATGTATAGACTTGCTGAACCATGTCTCTTGATCTTGATCATCTGCACTGGAGGTATAATGACCTGAAATGTATGAATATTAACATTATCAAGTACAAGTATAGCTCATTAATGACTACAGAGGCAGACATCATCAAAACCATAAAAGTAATCATGTTGCACACATGTTCAACATTCTCCCCCTTTTTGATGATGGCAACCACGAGTCATTCTGAACTATGAGTCATTAGAGATTCACATGCATTAGTAAGTCACATAGAAACTATGAGTCAAAAACATTCTTAAGAAGAAGAAGAAGAGGATTCTCTCCCTATCCCCTTTTGACAATGACTCACATGGTTCTCACCCCCTTTGACACATAGAGTGGATTCTTTGATTAATGACTCACAGAAACTTACCACATGCTGTGATTAATGACTCACATAAACTTCTCCCCCTTTGACAACATCAAAAGATCCAGAAAAGAGAAAGAGAGACTCACACAAAGAGACTTACATGACGCTCTGGCATCGCCTATGTGACATCATTACAAGCAACCATAATATGGAGAAACATGACATTGCAGGCAACAGTCCAGAAAATGATGTGGAAATACATGCCAATGGTTGTACACTTATTAAAGCTGACAAGATAACCAAAGAGAACAACCAATTATGGAAAGCCAATTATAGGACTGATACCAATGAATTATTTGGATGTATCGAACATGGTGGTGTCCCGTGGCTTGGCAAAGACATTGTAAGTGTGAGAAATGGAGCCACATCAGCATGATTCAATTTCACAAATATGAGATGGATAGAGCAGCCAAGGAGCATTTTTATGATATCAGATTTTACAAGATTTTTAGTGGTTTTCTAGTTTTCAAATTTTTTAGATTTTCTATGCAATGCATGGAAATGATAAATGCAAGCTACAATTGTAGGAGGTGAAGACGTGCATGCCACCCTATTGCATGAAAGCATGATGCTAATGATGCGAGGACTTATGCCACATGCCAATGAATGAGAAGCAAAGGGATATCACTTGACAGAAGACACCAATAATTTTGGATTCGACTTGAAAGGAGCATCAAGATAATATCACTTGTTGGATGATACCAAGGTGATGTAATCATGGCAGATGAAGGCAAACAACAAGGAGCATCAAGATATGACTTCTCAAGAAAGAATGGAGGTTCTTTAATCTGAAACCAAGTTCATATATCAGAGTTATGAATTTTTCAGAATTTTTAGTTATAGAACCCAAATGAACCAGCTCTTACATTCAGATTGGTTTAATGCTAATAAATTCTGGCCTACTTAGTAGAATCACATGAAGACATTTGCATGTAAGTTTAATAGTAGTGAACCAGAAATTCATGTCAAAACAAGATTAAGATTCTCTTATCTTACTCATTCAGTTTCATTGGTTCCCTTGAGAGTGACCACAATAAGTATTGAGGCTAAACACTTAGATGACTTAGATTTGATTCATGAGAGCTACACATTCAGATTTTTTTTTGAAATCATTTGAAAGATGATTGCTATCATTTTACGAGCAGTCAAGTGTAGCAACCACCTTTTGACGTGAGTGTGCACGTTTACCAGACGCAAGCACCCCCAGTTACTCAGTGTAGCTCACGATTTTGCTTCACTTAGAACAGAGATAGCATAGTCACCTCATGACATATCGAACCTCATTTTCTTTGATGAGGAGATATATTTCTCAGCAACAGTGCCATTGCTCTGCCTTGAGCTTACTTTAAGTATAGCCACTTTTTGAAATAAACAGATTCAACAAATGTTTAAAAATAGTACTTAGCTGAAGTTTCTCGATCAAGGATGCTTTTGTACTCAAAAAATTTTCAGATTCAAGATGACATAACAAGTCAAAACATGAGAAACTAGTTTAAGTCTATTAAACCCGATCACAAACATGTTCAAGACCATCAAACTTCAAGACTCAAGAAATCATTAATGTTAAACCAAAATCATTCATGTTCAAGGCAATCACAAGACTCTATAAAATAAAATTCTTCTTGAAGATTTACTCTGATAAATAACCTCAATAATAGATTGGGAATCCTCTAAGAAGTTCAAGGCACTTTGAATCCAAGTTGATCCCCAAAAGGATTAAGCAATATCATGCAATGGCTTGGTTTAAGAAGAGAGTGTTGCATAACTGGTAGGCAAGAATAGATGAAGAACATTCTCCCTGAGGTTATGCACTGAGCTCAGACAAGAGTAATTTTTAGGCAGAAAGAAATGTGGGGTCGACCTGTCAAAGGAGTGAGGTCGACCTGTTGAACTACAAGGTAGAATTTTGACTGGATTTTCATGATGAACAAGCTCCCCCTGAGTAGATGCATTCTATGCCATGATGTCAATAGAATGAAGATGAAACATATGCATGAATGCTGCAAAGAGACAGCTCCCCCTTACTATATGGCCTATATGCGACATTGACGTATGGTACGTGGCGGAGGTGAAACCTCACGCATATTGAGTGCTTCTAGGCAAGCATGACCTGTCTTTCCATACATCAACATTTAATATACCATGGCCATGCAAGAGTGAAGTGATGTGAAATGATTCAGACTACATTGATGTTGACTCCCCCTTTGAGCAATGCTAACATGAATAACGATTTAGAAATGCAGCCATGGTATGCATCATCAAAACCAAAATCCATGCATTTCATGTAGTTGATAGCAAGACTTAAGCAACTCATCATCACATCAACTTCATCAGCATAACAAGTTTTTCATGAATTAAACAGCTGAAATCAAGCATGGTGTGAGCAAGTTATCAAGCTCAAAAGTTCATCTCACACCTTGGGGGTTTTGCATTTCAAAGAGCAATTCAGTTTGTAGAATCTAATGACATTGGGCAGACGTATGATGCACTATCTACATGTCAAGACTAAACATGCAAGATGATTGAACTTAAAGGTTTATGTACATACTTGTGCCATGAGCTTTTATTTATCTTATGATCCTTTGTTCAGCTCCAAGGCATCCTGCACCCAAAATTCTCATTTGGAATTTTTAGGTACCCAAGATTGCTTGGGTCCTTGTAGGTTAGCAGCTTTATCATATTCACCAATGTAGCTCATCTGTTTCAGGGAAATTAGATCATCCTTTCTCATTGTATGACAATCATACATGTCATGACCATTTTTCCCACAATAAAAACAGCGCACAAAAGATTGAGCATTCTTTTATGTTCATGTGCGTGTGCATATGCATTTTATTTTTATGATAAGCATGGGATTTACCTTTCATGGCATGAAGGTGATGCTTTCCCTTCAAGTGCTAGCACTCTTGGACAGTAAGGCCAGACTTACCACAGTGAGAGTAGAAAGGAGGAAGATTTTTGTTTAAAGCCATAGAGAGTGTCGGCCTGCTTGTATGGGAGTATCGACTCTTCTGACTCCCCATGTAGTTCTGTGCAGATGTCTGCTGAGTAGGTCCTCTGCCAGTATTGACATGTTTCTTTTCTTGCTCTTTCATCACTTGTTCTTCTGCTCTAATTAAGCTCATCATTTCTCAAGATTAAACAATCATGCATAGTGTGACCATGTTTACCACAATAATAACAATGGACATTCATTTTGTGGAAAGCATGGTATTTAGCATAGGACATGTTATGGTGCATGTTTGGATAGCATGCTGAATTTTGCTTTTCTTTTGAGCAGTATGCCCTTTTTGGTGACCATAAGAAGTGGTGGCTTCCGGTGAGTCAGAATCTTGGATTTGAACAAACAATGACAGGAATTCATTCAGACCTTGAATTTCATTTTCAAGTGAGAAAATGCACTGTTTAGATTCATCAAGGCCCTCTTCGCATGCTGCCAATTGCTCATTGAGCATGGCATTTATTGCTTTAAGATTTTGATTTTGTTGTTCTAAAGCATGCAAAGTTTCAGAGTGATCATCAATGACTGATTTGCCTTTTTCATGTGCAACCAATTTTTCATGCAATTCTTCTTCAGCTTTTTCATGTTCAATTTTCTTTTCCAACAACTCTCTATTCTCTTCTTTCAGAGAATCAATCAGTTTTTGTTGCCATTCAAGATCATCATGGAGACCAACATTTATGTTTCTCAAGAATGAACATTTTTCAGATACAAAATTAGCAGAGCATGAAACATAATTTTTGTTTCCTTCAATCAACTTCTCATGATAGATTAGCCCATCGACCATAGTTTGATCATTAGAGATTGACTTAGGTTGGTTTTGAAGTTTTATTACAATTTCTTCCAACCTAGTGATTTCATCATGAAGATTTTCATTTTCTTCCCTTAGACATGCAATGCTTTGTTTATGCGTATCTAGATCAACTAAGAGAGTGTCGTTAAGCTCTTTAAAAATAGAACACTTTTTACAAATCGAGCTTTCATTTTGGTTAATTTTCTTGAGATCCTTTTTCAAATTTTTGTTTTCTATTTTTACCTTTTTGTATTGTGTGATCAATTCATCATAGGCTTCCATAAGCTCTTCAAAAGTGAATTCCTCGGAGTCAGAGTTTACCTGTGATGAGGATGTATTGCTGGACTGTTCTGCACGGTCGGCCATGAAGCATTCTTGTTCTTGTTCATTCCCTTCATGGGTTTTCACCAACTTGTCCAATACTTGCTTGGCTGTGCTGCAAGAGGACACAAGATGAGTTAGTCTTAGATCAACTGCAGCTATAATTAAGTTATATGCAAGACGATTATCATTATGTTTGGTCTCGTGTTCGGCTAACCAATCAATTGAATTTGATGGCAGCTCATGAGGACCATTGTATATTAGAGTCCACAATTGTGGATCTATGGAGCTAACATAGATGAACATTCTTCCAACCCATGTAGAAAAATCTGAACCATCATAAATGGGCGGAGAAGCCATCGAAGCATGTGTAGCAAATGAAGCCATCTAAATAACAAACACCGGGATCTTTCCTTGCAGATCGTTGGATCTGGGAATGACAGAGCCTCGCTCTGATACCACTTGTTGGGTCCCGCAAGGTGTAAACGGATCTAGAAGGGGAGGGTTGAATAGATCCTATCAAAAGCTTTGGCCTATTTAAAGCTCTTAGCTATCGGAAGCATGAACCACTCCTATAAAGTGAATGAATCACTTAGACACAAAGTACAGCGGAATTAAGTAGAGTGGCACAGAGCATGCAATAGCTTGCAACAACCGTACGTGTGTATGTGCTATGTTGATCACTCAAAGTTCATATGTGTGTGAATGCAGTGGTGATCAACTAAGGTGCATGCGAGTCTAAGCAAGGGAAACACTTAGCAATACTTTCACCTTGGCGCCTGTGTGCAAGGGTGCAGTAGGCTGCCCAAGGGATGCAGTCAAAGTGCTAAGCTCAATTAAACCGTAGATAAAACTGAAGGTGCAAATCTGAGTGCTTGAGTTTGTAAACAAGATTACCAAGTATGGAACCACACGAACCTATGAATGGGGGTAGAAGATATAGAGCAATCACATACAATAAACAACCCACAACACAGGGATTTTTAAGGTGGTTCGGTTGCAACCCCGCAACCTACGTCCACCCCTCACCAAAACCCGGTGAGGCTTTCCTGCTGACTCACAGCTTGACCGGGGACACGCCCCAAACTATAGAACAGAGAAAACCCTCTTTCTATCTTCCTACACACAAAGCCGGTAGGGACGGCTACACCGCAGATTGGAGAACTCCCGATTGCCTTCCCACTAACCACCGGTAGGGACGTCAACACCGCAAATCGGACAGCCTCCGATTGCCTTCCTACTAACCACCGGTAGGGACGATTCTCAATTTCAAGTGTTTAAAAGAAATGGAAAAAGAACAACTTATGAAAAACACTCAACAAGATAGAGAATATGCTTAAGAGAAAAGATCTTGTCTGAGGTTTGCTGGAGCTTGAATCTCTTAAGGATTTGATGAAGAGCTTTGATTTTCCTTTGATCCCTTTGAGTTGATGGAGACGATATTGGATGTAGCTTGATCTTTTCTTGAATCTCCTTGAGTTAATGAAGAGGTGTATGGATGTAGCTTTGATCACCTTTGAGAGCCTTGAATGCTTCTTGCTTGCTTGGAGGTTGCTTGGCTTCAGATCTGAGCTTGAATTACCTTGGAAGGATGAAGAACTCCTGCCCGAAATACTGTTCACGCAAGTGCTACAGTACTTTCGAAATGGCCTCCCTTGAGCTCTCTTTGATTCACTTCATCAACTGCATCAACTAGGGTTTCTAACCCTCTTGTATTGGTTTTATAGACTTTGAATGGTCTATAGACAAACCCCAGACCAGATCCACAAATCATGGGTGATTAAGTGATTTTTGGATTAAACAAATCCATGTTGAATGGCCCTTTTCGAAGTGGAAACAAAAGTTAACAATTGATGGCTCGGGGCTGGCGGTCGACCTCTACTGAGAAATACTGTAGATTGGTGAGCCCTGGGATTTTCAGTCGATCACTACTGGCTGGCGGTCGACCGCTAGCTGACAGACTTTCAAACTGGCATTCCCTGGCTGGGGCGGTCGACCGCCCTATGCTGGCGGTCGACCGCCTGCTGGGCAGACCCCCAGTTCAGCCGGGTTGGTTCGTTAGCCCTCCAGCTCAGTCGCTTGAGACCATTAGCAGCCTGTTCAAGTCTGTAACTTCATCCTTGTAGAAGAGATTTGTATCAAGGCTTGGACGCGATCATATGGCTTTCACTTTGCCATGAATCAATCGAATGCACTAACTATGCACAGATTTTGTGTTGGAGCAACTATACATTGTACAGACTTCAACCAGATAATGTATAGACTTTGTGTTGAAGCAGCCAGCCAATGTACAGACTTCAACCAGACAATGTATAGACTTTGAGTTTGTGCTAGCAGCCAACGTACAGACTTTGAGTTTGTGTTAGCAGCCAATGCACATACTTTATGTGTTTGTGCTAGCAGCCAACGTACAGACTTTGAGTTTGTGCTAGCAGCCAACGTACAGACTTTGAATTTGTGCAATCAGCCAACGTATAGACTTTGAGTCTGTGTAATCAGCCAACGTACAGACTTTGAGTCTGTGCAATCAGCCAACGTACAGACTTCGTGTTGCAGGATGTATAGACTTGCTGATGTATAGACTTGCTGGCTATATAGACTTGCTGATGTATAGACTTGCTGGCTGTATAGACTTACTGGCTGTATAGACTTGCTGATGTATAGACTTGCTGGCTGTATAGACTTGCTGATGTATAGACTTGCTGGCTGTATAGACTTGCTGGCTGTATAGGTGCTATGGATTCAGAGGGGGGTGAATGAATCTCCCCTTAAAAATTTCGCTCACTTCACAAAATTAAGCAATCTGAAAAGCTAATTAAATCTCTTTTGAACCAATGTGCAAATATGTAAAGCGCGCCTACACATTCATCTAGCGGAAACAGAATTAAACAAATCAAACCACTGCACAAGGGATTTTTTAGGTGGTTTGGTCCACAGACCTACGTCCACCCCTCACTCCAAACCGGAGTGAGGCTTCCACTAGCAACAGCTAGAACCGCAGACTCAGTCTGCAAACAAATGCTGCCTAACAGCTTGACCAGGGGAACAACCTCCCCTCTTCCTCCAGACTGGAGGGAAACCACTAGTGACTACCCGTCACTAGCAACCAGAGACCAAGGTCTCTCTTCCTCCACCCAGGAGGAAACCCACAAGCAACACCCAGCCACTTGCAACTGGAGGACCAATCCTCCCTTCCTCTAAATCGGAGGGGAACCCAGAGACCCAAGTCTCTGTTCCTCTGAAACCCAGAGGGAAACCGCTAGCGACACCAGCCACTAACAACCGGAGACTCCAAGTCTCCCTTCTCCTGAATCAACAGGAGGAACCCCGACCTCACTACAGAGTATCGGAAGAATAACAACGGAAGTGTAAACTCAAACAAGAAAAGAAAATACAGCAATCAGAAAGCTGGAGATGAATTCCACAAGATGTAGCTCGCCAAGGAGCAATCTGGCATGGATTTGATCCAAATGCCAGAAGAACGAAGTCTTCTTCTTCTCTTCCTCTTCAACTCTCTACCTCTCTCTTCCTGCAAGCTCTCTCTTCCCTTTTTCTTCTTAAGCTTTCACACTTTGCCTCTCTGCTTTTCTCTTCTTCTTCTTTTCTTTCTTCTACTACTCTCTCGATCTCTCTTGCTCGATCAGTCTTCTTCTGATGAAGAAGCTTCGTATTTATAGCAGCATCAACTAGGGCGTGTACAGGGCTTGTGCCCTCTTTGTCCAGAGGTACCTTGGATCACGTGCCAGGTGTCAACCTCGGATCACGTGCCACTCATCAGCTTGAATCAACCTGAACGAAGAGAAAAATGGATGCATCGAGCTAGTTCAAGATTTGAACCAAGCACGTATAGACTTAAAGAATGTATAGAGTTTAACCACTGAAGTGTGTACAGACTTTACTGAAGAATGTTCAGACTTTAAGTGCTTGTGTATGCATGAAACAACCGAATGTATAGACTTGAATATGAATCCTTGGACATGCCTTCAACGAGTGTGCAGACTCTGCGTGCACCATTGTGCAGAGTTACTAAAATGATGTATGAGCATAGCAACACACAATGTGTAGACTTCGTGCAATGCATGAAGCAATGTATAGACTTACAATGAAGGAGTGCACAGATGCAGATAGCAAGGTATATACATTATAAATGGATGCACTGACATGCCAAATGAATGTATAGACTCTGCATACAACAATGTGTAGACTTAGTGTTTGTGTGCAAAACAGACTTTGTGTGTGATGTGCAGACTTGCTATGTGTCATGTGTGCAGACTCTGCATGCAAGATAGTTTAATGCAATATGCATATAGTAAAGTGTGCACGACAAACATAAATGATCAGGCATGCAAGGTATGTACAGGATGAATGCTCAGGCATGCTGTCAAGGGATGTATAGACCTTTTATGCCCGCAACAAGATAGTGTATAGATTGTTATCATGATGCACAAACATATCATCAGAGTGTGTAGACATTAAATGCACGATAATGAGTGTATAGACATGCTAAGTCATCAAGCTACGTGCAGACAGCAAACTCTGTACAGACTTCACTTGTGCCTGAAACAGAACAATGTACCGACTTGGTCTTGCGACCACAGGCTGTACAGACTTTGACTCAAATATGCATAGAGACGCTAAGTGAGACGGTGGATGTACAGACTTGCTGTGTGTAATGCATGCGATGTATAGACTTGATAGCATGAGACGCTGAGTGAGACTGCCCGATGCACAGACTTTGAAAGATGATGCATGCACAAGCCAACGATGTACAGACTTTGCCAATGTACAGACTTTGCATGCATGCAATGTATAGACTTGATAGATGATGCATGCACAAGCCACAACGATGTATAGACTTGATGAACGATGCAATAAGACTCTGTACAGACTTGGCCAATGTACAGACTTAGTAGTATAGCATGATGGCGAGTGTGTAGACTTCATCTCACAAGGTTCAGGCATGCTGTCAACTCTGTATAGAATTTATCCAATGTACATACTCTGAATGCGTGCATGCTATGCGATGTATAGACTTGCCAACAACGAGTGTATGGACTTAACAGCAAGGAATGTTCAGCCTTTGTGTAATATGCAAGCAATGTGCAGACTTGCTAAAAAGGAATGTGCAGACTTGCTAAAACACGCATGGACATAACAATAAGGAATGTGCAGACTTTGTGTAAAAAGGAATGTGCAGACTTGCTGTAATGAATGATGCCCAAATGCATTGACTATGGCTAATATATGTATGGACTGTGCAGACATTGTTTAGACTTGGAAAGCTTGAACATGAACAGGCTACAATGTATAGACTTTATGGCGTGTAAGCGACATGACGAATGCACCGATGCAAACTATGCAGAACTCTGTACAGACTTTAAGCGATGCGTGTAGCGATGTACAGACTTGTTCAATTATCAACAGATGGATGTATAGACTTTGAACAAAGATGAACCAGTGAAGCACAGCATAAAGCAACCGACACAGCATAAAGCAACCAAGTGAACTATATGTCTGCACTAATGCAAGATAACACATTCATATGCCCAAAGCAGAACTATCATTCAGACACAGATGTTCATGATATGCAATGATATGCAATGCTGACTCATAGTGTTGCTATCATCAAAATCACAGGGGCACAACATATATTGTTTTGCCAGTTCAGCTATATGATCAAACACTTGGAAAGCATAAAGGCAGTCTGCGATCAAATGCCACGTGGAACTTAAAGTACCAGGTTGAAGACACGTGATCCAAGGCAAGGCACAGGAAGGACATTCTGCCACGTGGATCGTCACAACCTCCACTTCTGACACGTGGCATCTCAAGGCACTTTCTGGAATAAATTTTTTGGCGGGAATGTGTCTTCCTAGCACCCAGGACTGACAATCTCGCGACCCCATAGATAAATGCCCTCTATTATACAAAGGGGGGTCGAGTAGCCTAAAAAGTGACGAGAAAAGTGATCAGAAGAAGAGAAGGAAGAAGAGCAAAGAAAGAGAGAAGAGTAGATGTAAGACCCCGAATTATTTAATTGAGCCCAATATATTTATTAAGCTTTTATTAATTAAGAATTGAATTCTTATTGAATTAATAATTGAATTTCGGATTTATTAATATTTAATTCGTTAGAAATAGTATAAGTGAAAATCTGACTACCTTATAAAAATCCATAAAAATAGTAAACAGGTTAAGGTCAATGTAGACAACAACTTTGTCTTCTGGCATTAAGCCATTATAAATCCGTGGTTAGATCTAATTGGAGATTAAGCCCAAAAGTGCACACTTTTTAACCCTTACCTAACCTTAGTTTAAAACACAAAATTCAGGCTTAATACACAACCAAATTAGCTCAAATCAGAGGCAAATGAACGGCCATGAGCTTAGGATTAATAGCCCTCAATCAACTCAACACAAACCTAACCCTAGGAGGCGCAGCCGGCCGAGTTTGGTTGAGTCAACCATTTCGGCGCCATTTTTAACACGTCTCTTGTTCCGTCGATTTATCATAGCTCAGAACTCTCCAGAAGCTGTGTGAGCTATAGATAGAAAGCTCCTCGAGTCTAGTTTCTTTTGGTGGCTGTGGGGTTCGCTGAAGTTTCAGATCTAGGAAGATCTTGCTCGATTTGTGGAGGTGTGTCGGCAGGCCGTCGGCTTCCTTCTTCCTTCTTTGTTTCTTCAATTGAGGTAGGAATTCTCAACCAAAATTCGATCATGAATATATGATTTTGTTCCTCTCGACGAGATCTATCAAGTGGGACTAAAAGTCCCAATTTTTATCAGGTATCTAGAGAGCTATCGTGGGTTTTATGAAGGGTGATCCAGTTCGTTCTTCATTCTAGGTTTTAAGTTCTCTCTTCGATTGAGGTAGGTTTAACAGGCCAAACTCTAATTAACTTATATGATGTAATCAGCATGTTGTTAGCTTTCATTTAACATAGAAAGCCCCATTTTTCATTGAGCATGCTTGTAGAATTTTGATTTTTAGTGAGAGCATGTCTAGAACCTTATTTATATTGTGACCCTTTGAGTTAGAGCTTGATTGCGGGCTGATTTTGAGTTAGATAACTTGATCCACATATAGCTTATCATATATGATTGGATTCAACATCAAGTTAGCTTTCTTTTGACATAAGAAGCCCCAAGTTTCGTTAGGTATATTGAGAGAATTTCACGATTTAGTAGAAGCATGTCAATATCTAAGTTTTTTTGTGTTCGTCATAGAATAGGTTAAGATTTAATTGATTTCTGTTGAAATTAGTGTTTCAAATCGCTTGTTTTATGACCCTAGTATGTATATTAATAACCCTAGATCATGTGGTTAAGATCCCAACTCAATTGGATCTCAATTGGGTGAGTTTATACGTTTTCCGGAGGTTAAACTGTTTTTGTTCTTGCAGGGGTCGACCCCTGGGGTCGACCCGTTTTCTGGGAGCCCTGGCAGGCCCGAAGGTCGACCCCAGGGGTCGACCCATCCAGCACCCAGCAAGGGTCGACCCCTGGGGTCGACCCATACAGCCAGAGTGTGGGGGTCGACCCTAGGGGTCGACCCATTCTGCAGAAATTGTGGGGGTCGACCCCAGGGGTCGACCCATCTCACTGGCAGACCCCATTTTTACAGGGGTCGACCCCAGGGGTCGACCCATGTACCAGAAACCCAGTTTTTATCGTTCTTCGACCCGAGGATCGATCCGGATCATTAGGGGATCGACCCATTTAACTTAGACCAATTGAAAAGTATATTCTTGAAGAACCAGTAACCTATTCTTGTACCCCTTTGATTTCAATTAACATTGGTCCCTACATGCAAACGTAGTGTAAAAACATGCCATTTATCATCTTCATATAATGGTTAAATAGAAACCCACATAATTAGTGGTTAATGGTGAAACTAAATCTTTGTTAATGCATGCTATTTCATTCCTGTACGAGCTTGTTCCTTTACCTTATCATCTTGAATCATCCTTTGGCAAATTGGTTTAATGCAAATGATAATGGATAATACTTGATATATTAACTTGGTAATTAGGATTAAATTGATTGTTAAGTTGCTGTTTTAGTCCCTATTCTTCCAGTAGAATGGATTACTTACACACTTGAACGGTATACTGTCAGCCGTTCTTTCTTGACCCCGTGGACCGAGTCTTGGTCCAGTTCTTGTAAAGCGGCACCGAGGTTACCGTATCAACCGAGTTTTTGTCTGGAATCCAAGGACATGTTAGTCCTTAAAAACTCATACTCTTGACAGAAATTCCTCTGATTAATTGGCCATTAAAATTGACTGAATGTCTGGACGTGTGGGACTTTGGGCCCATAAAAATAAATGTCATCGCATCATAAGGGCCCGGTCTGGTCCTGGGGAGAGCGCCCGAAAAATTACTGAGCCCATGGGATGCTAATGACATGGTGGGGCATTACACAAAAATACTTGCTTGGTTGTTGCGTCTATGACAAACATCTCTTGTTACTTGTTACTTGTTACTTGATCGCGAATGAATTGATATTACTTACTTGTGGCCAATTCTTTACTACTGTCTCTTGTTATATCTCCTGTTGTAAATTCTTGTACTTGTTATCTTGTTAATTCTTGACATCACATATTTCTTGACCTTGCAAGATCTTGTTATTACATTGTTTCATTATATCGTTATCGTCATTTATTTCTTTCTTAGTATTGCATATGAAAATGTAATTAACTTGTTAATCACGTAAATTACCTGTTATTTCCTACTGAGCGTCAGCTCATAGTTGTGTTTCCCCCCTTTCCAGGCTTTTCAGGTGACGTGCTTACTGATGGGGAAGGGCAGGAGTGATGTCATGAGTGTGTCAGTTCTAGTGTGTTAGCAGTGTGTTATCTTACTTCTAGTTGTGTTTTGGAGAGCATTTAGTTTCAGTTATGTTATTGAGTTTTAGTGGTTGAAATTCCAGTTGTATTAAGTTGAATTTGAGGTTATTGTATCAGTTGTGGTTGGTTAATGATCATTTAGTATTTTCATCTTGTAGCATTGTGTATTATTTTAGATAGATCTCTCTCTTGCCAGCTCGTTCCCGACTGTACGTCCCGATATTCCGCTTCGGGGCGTGACAGTTTAGTTGGTATCAGAGCCCTAGGTTTCACATTCCTAGGTTTCCTAAGTTTAGGTTTTCTCGCATTGCCTCCCAATAACCGGTATATCAAAAGGTGCTGTCCGAACGTTAGGCTACACCTATCGGGAAGGGCGCACACTTGCGCGAGTGGTCTTCAGACCGATTACCTCCGCCAGGTACCGAGTTTTGGTCGTGTCTAGGTGCATTAGATCCCTAACCTTGTAAAATTCTAGAACCTGACCTGGTGAGATTGGGTAGAAACTTGGGTTAAGTTCGTTCCTTAACCGTGTTATTATCTATCTTATTGAACCTAAGTAATCTATTTCTCATGTAGATGGCATCTGATCGCGCTGAATGGAGGAACCTGCAGTGCACTGTTCAAGGCCTTACTCAGGCCCTTGAACATGTAGCTCAGGCAGGAGCAGCACAGCATGTCACCGGTGATTTATATCAGAATTTCCGTGAGATGAATCCGCCTAGATTCGCTGGTTCGACCGACCCCGACCAAGCTGAGCACTGGCTAGATGAGATGGGGAGAATCTTTGAAGTTATGCAATGCACCAACCAGGAGCGTGTCCTTTTGTCCACATTTCAACTGGAACGTGATGCAGGTACTTGGTGGGATTCTATCAAGGTGACTCTCGATGACCGGCAGGTTACGTGGGAAGAGTTCGAGGAATTCTTTAACAACAAGTATTTTTCTGATAGAGTGCAAGAGAAGAAAGCGACGGAGTTCGCGGCCCTGAAACAGCGAGGGTTGTCCGTGGCAGAGTATGAGGCTCAATTTGCACGGCTTTCTCGTTATGCTACACATCTTGTTTCCACCGAGAAAATGAAGGCGAAGCGTTTTCTCAATGGTCTGAAGCTACATTATATTAATCAACTGGCACCGTTGGAGATTTCCACTTATTCTGAGATGGTAAAGAAAGCACAAGTTCTGGAGGATACTCTTGAGATGACGGAGAGGATCCGTGGCACAGGCATGAAGAAGGAACAACCTACGGGTTCCGGGAGTGTCAAACCCGGGTATATCAAGAAGAGGCCCGCGAGTGGGTCGAGTTCGTGGGCCGGAGCAGGATCATGGAAGGGAAAGATGCCGAAGCATGAGGATAAGAAGCCTGGCCCTATTATTCCATACATGGGAGGTTGCAAGTTTTGTAATAATCCTGGCCACAGGGTGGAGGATTGCTGGCGCAAGCTAGGTGCATGCCTACGATGTGGAAGCAAGGGGCATCGTATCTCTGATTGCCCTCGTATGTCTGAGCAAGCTACCCCGGCAAAACCGCAAGTCTTCAAGAAACCACAAGGCAAGCTCCAAGCTCTGCATGCTGAGGAAGCGGGAATAACCGAGGATGGTGGACTCGTCGAAGGTACACTTATTATACTCGACAAGCCAACATTTGTTCTTTTCAATACTGGTGCAACACATTCCTTTATTTCTCGGAGATTTGCTAAGCCTTTAGCTGTGGAACCTATTTTGATGAATTCTCCGTTAGAGATATCAACCCCTATTGGTACTAGATCAGCAATCCAATATTTCTATCCCTCTAGTACGGTTATGATTGGTGAACAGAACTTACCAGCAGATTTAGTCTGCATGGACATGAAGGATTATGATGTAATCCTAGAAGCAGATTGGTTGGCTCGATATGAGGCTAGTGTTCACTGCAGTTCTAGCTCAGTGTCTTTTACTAGGCACCCGAGACTTTCTTTTGTGGGTGTTAAGCATCACAACTCTGTGTAACTTATTTCGGCTCTTCGAGCTGATAAGCTGATGAGACGTGGATGTGAGGCTTTTCTAGCCTTTGTCTGTGCAACCCCTGAGCAGCAGATTGAGATCAAGGGCATTCCTGTTGTCCGAGATTTTCCTGATGTCTTTCCAGAGGAACTACCAGGACTTCCGCCTGAGCGGGAAGTTATCTTTTCTATTGATCTTATTCCTGGCATATCTCCTATTTCCAAGGCTCCTTATCGTATGTCTCCTGCGGAACTGAGGGAATTGAAGCAGCAGTTGATGGAACTACTCGAGAAGGGCTTCATTCGTCCTAGTACTTCTCCGTGGGGAGCGCCTGTATTATTCGTCAGGAAGAAAGATGGTTCGTTGAGGTTGTGCATTGATTATCGGCAAATAAACCAGCAGACTGTCAAGAACAAATATCCATTGCCGAGGATTGACGAGTTATTTGACCAGATAGCGGGAGCTCAATATTTCTCTAAGATCGATCTTCGATCTGGATATCACCAGTTGCGGATTAAGGAAGAGGATATCTATAAATCAGCTTTCCGCAACAGGTATGGTCATTTTGAATTTGTCGTTATGCCTTTTGGTCTAACGAATGCTCCAGCAGCTTTCATGCAGTTGATGAACAATGCATTTCAGCCCTATCTTGATCAATGGGTCGTGGTCTTTATTGATGACATCTTGATCTATTCCAAGAGTGAAGTGGAGCATGCTGAACATCTGAGGATGGCATTGCAGTTATTGAGAGATCATCAACTTTATGCCAAGTTCAGTAAGTGTGAATTCTGGCTGCAAGAGGTGTCCTTTCTCGGACATATCATTACGAAGGACGGTATTTCTGTTGATCCTTCGAAGGTTGAGGCAGTGAAGAATTGGGAACAACCTACCAGTGTGACAGAAGTTTGAAGTTTTCTAGGCCTGGCAGGCTATTATCGAAGATTTATCCAGGATTTCTCTAAAATTGCGGTACCTATGACAAGATTAACCCGCAAGGAGAACAAGTTTGATTGGTCCGAAGATTGTCAGTGAAGCTTTCAGACTTTGAAGGAGTGTTTGACTACTGCACCTGTATTGGCTTTACCTTCTGGTGAAGGAGGATTTGTCGTATATACTGATGCATCAGGTATTGGCTTAGGCTATGTGCTCATGCAGCATGGGAAGGTGATTGCCTATTCTTCTAGGTAGTTAAGGAAGCACGAAGAGAATTATCATGTTCATGATTTAGAACTGGCAGTAGTCGTGTTTGCTTTGAAGATTTGGAGGCATTACCTGTATGGAGAATCTTTCACGGTATTTTCAGATCATAAGAGTCTGAAATATTTATTTTCTCATAAGGAACTCAATATGCTGCAGCGCGGATGGTTGGAGTATTTGAAAGACTTCGACTTCTCGATTGAGTATCATCCTGGCAAGGGTAATGTTGTGGCAGATGCATTAAGCCGGAAGCCGGTAGCTAGATTGTCAAGTCTTATGTTACAAGAATGGTGGTTATTGGAACAATTGTCCAGCCCAGATCTTAATATTGACAATGATCGGGTTATGATTGCTCAGATCCAACTTAAGCCCGAATTGTTGATGGAAATCAAGTCCTTGCAAGATAATGATCCCGAGTTGGTAGAGATCAAGGGAAGCTTGAGCAGCAGACCTGACTTCATGTTGGCCGATGATGGAAGATTATTATTCAAGGGCAGAACTTGTGTACCTGACGAAGCCGCAATAAAGAACAAGATTCTGGAGGAAGCTCATAGATCCAGATATACTATTCATCCTGGCGGCACTAAGATGTACCGAGATTTGAAAAGATCCTTTTGGTGGCCGAATATGAAAAGAGAAGTTGCAGATTTTGTGAGTAGATGCTTAGTATGTCAACAAGTTAAGGTCGAACATTTCAGACCGACAGGGAAACTGAAACCACTCGACATACCCCAAAGGAAGTGGGAGAGCATTGGCATGGATTTCATTATGGGTCTACCTAAGACTCGTGGTGGATTTGATGCGATATGGGTGATTGTTGACCGATTGACAAAGTCAGCTCATTTCTTACCAATTAAGTCCAAGTGGACGATTGATGTATTGACTGCTTTGTATTTGAAGGAAGTGGTGAGACTCCATGGTATTCCAGTAAGCATTGTGTCTGATCGAGACCCCAGATTTACTTCACATTTCTGGAAGGGACTGCAAGAGTCTCTTGGTACTCGTCTGAATTTCAGTACTGCTTTTCATCCACAGACCGATGGACAGACTGAAAGAACCAACCAGATAGTGGAAGATATGCTTAGAGCATGCATGATTGATTTTGGAGGCAGTTGGAGTGATCACTTGGCATTGATTGAATTCGCCTACAACAACAGTTACCAGTCCAGCATAAAGATGGCTCCTTTTGAAGCATTGTATGGTAGGAGTTGTCGTTCTCCGTTATGTTGGGATGAGGTAGGTGAGAAACAGTGGCTTGGACCGGATCTTGTCTCAGAATCATCACAGAACATACGTATTATCCGAGACCGGTTACAAGTAGCCCAGTCAAGACAGAAGAGTTATGCCAACAACAGAAGAAGAGCATTGGAATTTCAGGTTGGCGAGCATGTGTTCTTAAAGGTCTCTCCGACGAGAGGGATCCGAAGATTTGGCATTCATGGCAAGTTGAGTCCGAGATACATTGGTCCATTCGAGATTCTAGATAGAGTGGGAGAGGTGGCATACAGACTGGCTTTACCGCCGCAATTGTCGGGCGTACATAATGTCTTCCATGTGTCTATGTTACGGAAATATGTGTACGACCCCACTCATATCATTCAGTAGGTGGATTTTGAACTGAAGGAAGATTTGACTTATGAGGAAAGACCTGTCAAGATTCTGGACCGGAAGTAACAGCAACTCCGGAATCGTTCGATACCGATGGTCAAGATTCAGTGGAGTCAGCGTGGGACCGAAGAAGCTACATGGGAGTCTGAAGAGACTATGCGGAAGCGGTATCACGATTTATTCTAGGTGAGCGATCTCATTCCCTACTCTCAGTTTTAGTGCAGTGAATTTGGAGGACCAAATTCCTTTAAGTAGGGGAGGGTGTAAGACCCCGAATTATTTAATTGAGCCCAATATATTTATTAAGCTTTTATTAATTAAGAATTAAATTCTTATTGAATTAATAAATGAATTTTGGATTTATTAATATTTAATTCGTTAGAAATAGTATAAGTGAAAATCCGACTACCTTATAAAAATTCATAAAAATAGTAAACAGGTTAAGGTCAATCTAGACAACAACTTTGTCTTCTGGCATTAAGCCATTATAAATCCGTGGTTAGATCTAATTGGAGATTAAGCCTAAAAGTGCACACTTTTTAACCCTTACCTAACCTTAGTTTAAAACGTAAAATTCGGGCTTAATACACAACCAAATTAGCTCAAATCAGAGGCAAATGAACGGACATGAGCTAAGGATTAATAGCCCTCAATCAATTCGACACAAACCTAACCCTAGGAGGCGCAGCCGGCCGAGTTTGGTTGAGTCAACCATTTCAGCGCTGTTTTTAACACGTCTCTTGTTCCGTCGATTTCTCACAGCTCAGAACTCTCCAGAAGCTGTGTGAGCTATAGATAGAAAGCTCTTCGAGTCTAGTTTCTTTTGGTGGCTGTGGGGTTCACTGAAGTTTCAGATCTAGGAAGATCTTGCTCGATTTATGGAGGTGTGTCGGCAGGCCGTCGGCTTCCTTCTTCCTTCTTTGTTTCTTCAATTGAGGTAGGAATTCTCAACCAAAATTCGATCATGAATATATGATTTTGTTCCTCTCGACGAGATCTATCAAGTGGGACTGAAAGCCCCAATTTTTATCTGGTATCTAGAGAGCTATCATGGGTTTTGTGAAGGGTGATCCAGTTTATTATTCATTCTAAGTTTTAAGTTCTCTCTTCGATTGAGGTAGGCTTAACAGGCCAAACTCTAATTAACTTATATGATGTAATCAGCATGTTGTTAGCTTTCATTTAACATAGAAAGCCCCATTTTTCATTGAGCATGCTTGGAGAATTTTGATTTTTAGTGAGAGCATGTCTAGAACCTGATTTATATTGTGACCCTTTGAGTTAGAGCTTGATTGTGGGCTGATTTTGAGTTAGATAACTCGATCCACATATAGCTTATCATATATGGTTGGATTCAGCATCAAGTTAGCTTTCTTTTGACATAAGAAGCCCCAAATTTCGTTAGGTATATTGAGAGAATTTCACGATTTAGTAGAAGCATGTCAATATCTAGGTTTTTATGTGTTCATCATAGAATAGGTTAAGATTTAATTGATTTCTGTTGAAATTAGTGTTTCAAATCTCTTGTTTTATGACCCTAGTATGTATATTAATAACCCTAGATCATGTGGTTAAGATCCCAACTCAATTGGATCTCAATTGGGTGAGTTTATACGTTTTCCGGAGGTTAAACCGTTTTTGTTCTTGCAGGGGTCGTCCCATTTTCTGGGAGCCCTGGCAGGCCCGAGGGTTGACCCCAGGGGTCGACCCATCCAGCACCCCGCAAGGGTCGACCCCTGGGGTCGACCCATACAGCCAGAGTGTGGGGGTCGACCTTAGGGGTCGACCCATTCTGCAGAAATTGTGGGGGTCGACCCCAGGGGTCGACCCATCTCACTGGCATACCCCATTTTTACAGGGGTCGACCCCAGGGGTCGACCCATGTACCAGAAACCCAGTTTTTGTCGTTCTTCGACCCGAGGATCGATCCGGATCATTAGGGGATCGACCCATTTAACTTAGACCAATTGAAAAGTATATTCTTGAAGAACTAGTAACCTATTCATGTACCCCTTTGATTTCAATTAACATTGGTCCCTACATGCAAACGTAGTGTAAAAACATGCCATTTATCATCTTCATACAATGGTTAAATAGAAACCCACATAATTAGTGATTAATGGTGAAACTAAATCTCTGTTAATGCAGGCTATTTCATTCCTGTATGAGCTTGTTCCTTTACCTTATCATCTTGAATCATCCTTTGGCAAATTGGTTTAATGCAAATGATAATGGATAATCCTTGATATATTAACTTGGTAATTAGGATTAAATTGATTGTTAAGTTGATGTTTTAGTCCCTATTATTCCAGTAGAATGGATTACTTACACACTTGAACGGTATACTGTCAGCCGTTCTTTCTTGACCCCGTGGACCGAGTCTTGGTCCAGTTCTTGTAAAGCGGCACCGAGGTGACCGTATCAACCGAGTTTTTGTCTGGAATCCAAGGACATGTTAGTCCTTAAAAACTCATACTCTTGATAGAAATTCCTCTGATTAATTGGCCATTAAAATTGACTGAATATCTGGACGTGTGGAACTTTGGGCCCATAAAAATAAATGCCATCACATCATAAGGGCCCGGTCTGGTCCTGGGGAGAGCGCCCGAAAAATTACTGAGCCCATCTGATGCTAATGACATGGTGGGGCATTACACCGAAATACTTGCTTGGTTGTTGCGTCTATGACAAACATCTCTTGTTACTTGTTACTTGTTACTTGATCACGAATGAATTGATATTACTTACTTGTGGCCAATTCTTTACTACTATCTCTTGTTATATCTCCTATTGTAAATTCTTGTACTTGTTATCTTGTTAATTCTTGACATCACATATTTATTGACCTTGCAAGATCTTGTTATTACGTTGTTTCATTATATCGTTATCGTCATTTATTTCTTTCTTATTATTGCATATGAAAATGTAATTAACTTGTTAATCACGTAAATTGCCTGTTATTTCCTACTGAGCGTCAGCTCATAGTTGTGTTTCCCCCCTTTCCAGGCTTTTCAGGTGATGCGCTTACTGATGGGGAAGGGCAGGAGTGATGTCATGAGTGTGTCAGTTCTAGTGTGTTAGCAGTGTGTTATCTTACTTCTAGTTGTGTTTTGGAGAGCATTTAGTTTCAGTTATGTTATTGAGTTTTAGTGGTTGAAATTCCAGTTGTATTAAGTTGAATTTGAGGTTATTGTATCAGTTGTGGTTGGTTAATGATCATTTAGTATTTCCATCTTGTAGCATTGTGTATTATTTTAGGTAGATCTCTCTCTTGCCAGCTCATTCCCGACTGTACGTCCCGATATTCCGCGTCGGGGCGTGACAGTAGAAGATTTCAAAGAGCCGAGAGCTGAGAAGATTCAGAGAAATCAGAGAGAAGAAAGAAAGAGAGAGAGTTTGTTGTGAGGTTCAGAGAGAAAAATAGAGTGCCGTGAGAAGGTCTGAGAGAGAGAGAGAGAGAGAGTTGTGAGATTGAGAGATATTATCTCTGTCCTAACTCGTGGATCAAATCCAGAGTCAGATTGCTCTACGTGAGCTACATTTGTTTTGATTCTTTCATCGTTTCTTTTACCTCCTTGATTTTCATTTTAAACTCGTTGTAAGCTATGTATCAGCGGAGCAAGCTGTGGTGCTCAGCAAGCAAGGTGTGATCCTCGGATCGCAAGCTGTAAAGCTCAGCGGATTGTAGGGATTTTATTCCCAAAACTATGGATCAACCGTTTAAAGCTGTGACGCAGCGGAATCCTTACTCGGTTGAGTAAGGGGTGGACGTAGATCTCTGGGTTGAGATCGAAGCACCTAAAAACTGAATTGTCTTATGTGTGATTGCATAATTCTTCTGCCTTGCGAATAGATGAATGCTTAGGATCGTTATCTGTCATATCTATCCATATTCAATCTATTCATCTAGTGTGTTGAATTAATTCTAAATCTCATATTCTGAATTTTACTACATTGAGTTTCTATTGCTTAGATTCTCTCTAATTGCTATATTCAACTCAGTGGTATATCAAATAGATTCGGTTCAAAGGATAGATTACATCTATCTGAAAAACTGATCTATGCGTGAGGAGATTCTTTAATCAACCCTCCGCCCAGTACTGTACTGAATTGAATGATGGTCTGCTTGAAGATTACATTGATTGTTGCAGCTTCATAGCAAATTTTCTTACTATTAATTCACTGCTTCTAGTACTTATGTTTACAGTAGTTCTCTTTAATTCCACATTCTTTTCCTAACTGCTATAGATCAAAAAATTGGGATAGATCTGTTCACCCCCCATCTAGATCTGTAGTTCATCCCATTCCATTAACATCAATTGGTATCAGTGCCTAACTCTCCCTTAGGACTTTACATCCCGGAGAGGTTAGTTATAGATGCTAGAGGGTTAACCGATGAGGGTCACTCCACCAGTAAGCCGCCATTCTTTGATGGATCTAATTATGCTTACTGGAAGAACCATGTGCAAGTCTTCCTTCGGGCGAAGGATTATGAGATATGGAAAGTCGTCTGTAAGGGTCCTTTTGAATTACCAGAGGATGAGGAGGTCTAGACCAGAGAGCAAATTCGTAGGTCCACCTTAAACTAGAGCGTTGTAAATGCCTTGCAGTGTGCTCTTCAACCTACAAAATTCTCTAGAGTTTCCTCCTGTTCCACAGCCAAGGAGATGTGGGACAAGTTGGAGGTGATTTATGAAGGGATGTCACATGTTAGGGAGACTAAGGCAAACATGTTAGTCTCGGAATATGAGACTTTTAAGATGAAGCATGATGAGTCCATTTCTGAAATGTATGCTCGTTTGATGGTACTCACTAATAGTTTGAGAAGTCTGGGAAAAATTTACAGTGAGTATGAGCTGGTTAGAAAAATTCTTAGGTCCTTGACACCTATCTGGCACACTAAGGCCACTATTATGGAAGAATCGAGGAACCTTGCTACCTCATCTGTAGATGAACTCATCGGTTCTCTCATGACATATGAGCTGAACCTTAAGAGGGTCGATGAGACTGAGAAGAAGAAGAAGCCCTTAGCTCTTAAAGGTAATTCCAATAGCAAAGGGTCATCTAGTAAGCATAGCTGCTCTAGTTCTGGTGATGATCATGATGAGTTTGCCATGATCACTAGGAAGTTTAAGAAATTTCTGAGGAAGGAAGGAAATGGGCTTAGAAGAAAATATTTTTCAGGAAAGAGGCCGTCTAAGTACAAACGTGAACCTATCAAGAAATCTGATGTTGTTGTTTGCTACAATTGTAGGAAGGCAGGACATCTGAAGGCTGAGTGTCCTGAGCTGCTGAAAGAAAAACAACCCAGATGGAAGAACAAGTAAGGAAAGGCAATGGTGAGCACTTGGAGTGATGAAGAAGAAGACAGAAACATAAGCACATCTGACAGGGAGGATGACAAGAAGATTTGTCTGATGGCAGGAGGAGAAGAAAAAGAAGACAATGATGAGGTAACTTCCCCTTTTGAGAATTTTACACTTAGTGTGATTGGAAAGAAGCCTATGCTGAAATTCTAGATAAATATGATGACATGCGTAGAGAAAATAGGCATCTGAAAAAGAAAATAAATTCTTTAGTTAATGACACATCATTGAATGACAAGCTTGCATGCCTAGAAATAGAAAATGATAGCTTAAAAAATTCTCTTGCTGAAATTGAAAATGCTAAAACCATTTTGAATGAATTGAGATTAGAAAATGAAATTTGAAAAACATCATTGATGAACTGAAAATAAAAATGCAAAAATTTGAGGAAGAATCCAGAATTGCTACAAAGAAATATAATGTTGTCAATGGTGTAAATACAGAGTTGAAAAAGTCAATTGAAAACTTAGAAAAAGAGAATAAAGATAAACAACATTCCCTTGAGAGCATGACACAGGGAACTGAAAACTTGAATGCTATCTTGGGAACAAAAATAAATTTTAGAAGGGAAGGATTGGGTTTTAACCCAACCAACAAGAAAAGTTTTGATATGAAAATAATTTCTTTTGTGGCTGAGAAAGGAACATCAAAACCTTTAATAAAATTGAATTCTGGAGAAAATCAAACTAAAAATTCTGTGAAGATTGCTAAGAAAACCAAGTTCAGTGCCAAAGATAAAGGCAAAAAGAAGTTAGAGGTGCTTGGAAAATCTAGTTCACACACTACGAAATCTAAGGGACAGGTTAGGGGTCTGTCAGCAAAACCTAAGGTCCAAGGAATCCCCAAATCTAAGACAACCCAGTCTCCACTGAAAGCTAAATGCAACACCCAACCTGCATCGACGCACATTTCTTCTGGGTTCGAGTCTTTTCGAAACCCAAGTTTGAGAAGGGACACCTCAGGTCGATGTTACTATCCACCTGCACCGACCTTCTCTTCATTTCATCATTCCTATCACTACAACTCTGGTAGGAAAGGTCGAGGCAGTTCATACATGAGATCTGTGCAGCATTACAATCCTAATTCATACACCAATCAGGAGCATCGACCTTATCACTGGAATGCTTTTGTACAACCTAGGCCCAGAACTTACATGAACCAGAATTATCATGGATCTGTCTACTCTATGACAGGTCAGCCTAGGGTCTACAGTGCACACTCACTTCCCAATGCCCACTGGACAAAGAATTAGCACAAAAACTCTCAAAATGCTTCTAAGAATAAAAATGCCAATTCATAGAAAAGATCATCAAAAATTGAGAGAGAACAGAAAGATAGACTGAGTAAAAAGTGAAGAAATCCACAACACAAATCAATAAACAAAAATAAATGTGGATACCAAAACACTTACTGTCTTGTTTACATGAGTTGACTACTATTATGGGGCCCAAACAGTTTTGGGTTCAAAAATTCTCCACTTGATTTCCTTTGCAGGTATGCCTGGCAGCCAATCACAATAGATGGTATCTTGATAGTGGCTGCTCCATGCACATGACGGGCATAAGGATAAATTTTGCATGCTGGTGGAGAAGGATGCAGGTCATGTTACCTTTGGAGGTAATACCAAAGAAAAAATAATTGGGTCAGGTAAGGTAGGTAAGTGTTCTTCCTGCTGTATTGAAGAAGTCTTATTAGTTGAGGGCCTTCCTTATAATCTGCTTAGCATTAGTCAATTATGTGATAAAGGGCATAAAGTTGTGTTTGACTCTACTGCATGCACTATTCTTGAACCTAATTCTGAAGTGGTTAAATTCTCTGGTAGAAGAGTCAATAACATATACATGGTAGATTTAGATGATGCAGCACACACTAACCTATGTCTCACTGTGAATTAGGTTGACTTAGCCTATCTTTGGCATCGTAGGTTAGGTCATGCCAGCTATAATTTGTTGCACAAACTAAATAAACATAGCATGGTAAGAGGTCTTCCTGAAATCTCTTTCAAACTGAACAAAAAAATTGTGAGGCATGTACCCATTGCAAACAAACTAGAAAGTCATTTAAGTCTAGGACTAAAAATATGTCTTCCAAACCCTTTGAGGTGATTCATATGGACCTGTTTGGTCCTACTAGATCAGCTAGTTTATCTAGTAGGAGATATGGATATGTCTTAGTTGATGACTTTTCTAGATTCACATGGGTATTCTTTTTAACTCACAAGAATGATGCTTTAAAGAATTTCAGGAACTTTACCTCAGAATTAAACAGACTGGTGAGCATTCTATTTCTTCTATTTTCTCTGATCATGGTGGTGAGTTTGAGAACTCACAGTTTGATGAATTTTGTAGGGAAAATGGAATAATTCATAGGTTCTCTTCACCAAGGACTCCAGAGCAAAATGGAATTATTGAAAGGAGGAACAGAACTTTGGTGGAGATGGCCCGGGCGATGCTTGTTGAAGGGAATCTACCTAGAAGGTTCTGGGCTGAAGCAGTGAACACCTCTTGTTCTATCATTAACCGAGCCCTGGTAAGACCTTTGACTCAAAAGACTCCCTATGAGTTACTCAAGGGTAAGAAACCTTCACTAGCACACTTTAAGGTCCTTAGTTGTAAATGTTTCATTCATGTTAATTCTAAAAGAGACCTTGATAAATTTGAACCCAAAAGTGAATCAGGAATATTTCTAGGTTATTCAAAAAAAATCCAGAGCCTATAGAATCTATAACCATATTTCTCAAACAATTGAGGAATCACCACACATAATTTTTGATGAACATGCTAATAATTCTGAAACTGGTTTATCCAGGGTCAAAGTAGATGGTGAGATTCTTGATAATAAAGAGTAGCAGGATGCAGAGCCTGTAGATGAAGGTGAGACTGATGGGTCTAGAGCTCAGGGAGAGATAAATGCAGATACAAGTAATCAGGTTACCAATATCAGAATTCTCAGAGATCATCCCTTAGAAAATATTATTTGTAATTTGAATGAACCCCCTAGGACTAGATCACACTTTAGAATAGAGAATGAACTAAATTCTTTTGCTCTAGTCTCACAGATAGAACCCAAAAACATAGATAGTGCCTTAAAAGATGAACACTGGATTAATGCTATGCATGATGAAAATGGCATCTAGTTCCTAAACCTTCACATGGTAATGTTATAGGCACTAAATGGATATTTAGAAATAAAACTAATGTGCAGGGAAAAAGAATTAGAAATAAGGCTAGACTTGTAGCTCACGGGTATAATCAAAAATATGGAATAGATTTTGAGGAATCCTTTGCCCATGTAGCTAGATTGGAAGTCATTAGGATTCTCTTAGCCTTTGCATGTAGTCTAGGAATAAAATTACAGTAGATGGATGTAAAATCTGCCTTCTTGAATGGGCTAATTAAAGAAGATGCTTTTGTTAAACAACCTCATGGGTTTGAATGTACTTACTTCCTTGATCATGTGTATATATTAGATAAAGCATTATATGGACTGAAGCAGGCTCCGAGGGCCTGGTACAACAGGCCGAGCTCCTTCCTCATAGGTAAGGGATTTTCAAGAGGTGAGATTGACCAGACCCTATTCACCAAGGTAGACAACAAAGAAATTATTGTTGTACAAATCTACGTAGATGATATAGTGTTTGGGTCAACTAAACCTACCATGTGTGAGGAATTTTCTAGATTAATGACAAATGAATTTGAAATGAGACTAATGGGAGAATTGAAGTTTTTCCTTGGTTTACAGGTTAATCAGACTTCAGAAGGAAGCTTCATCACTAAGTCTAAGTACATCAGATATCTATTGAAGAAATTCAAGCTAGAAAACCTCAAGGAAATTACTGCACCTATGGGCACATCAACTAGTCTTGATGCTGACCCAAAAGGTAAAATGGTTGACACCAAATTGTACAGAGGTATGATCGGATCTCTCTTATACCTTACTGCATCTTGTCCAGACATTCAATTTTCAGTATGTTTACATGCTAGATTTCAGGCTAGTCCTAAGGAGTCTCACATGAGTGCAGTAAAAAGAATTTTTAGGTATCTATCTAGCACCCTTGATTTAGGCTTGTGGTATCCTGCCATGTGTGAGCTTGATCTTATAGCTCACACTGACGTAGACTATGCAGGGTGTAGAATAGATAGAAAGAGCACTAGTGGGTATTGTCAATATTTAGGTGGTTGTCTAGTGTCTTGGGCATCTAAGAAGCAACACACTGTTGCTCTCTCTACTGCTGAGGCTGAGTATGTCGCAACAGGGAATTGTGCAGCCCAAGTACTATGGATAAAACATCAACTTATTGACTATCACATAAAATTGGGATGCATTCCTATTTTATGTGACAATACCAGTGCTATTTCTTTAACTAAACATCATGTTCATCACTCTAGGACTAAGCACATTGAAATAAAACATCACTTCTTAAGAGATGAAGTAAGTAAGAATGAAATTGAACTGAACTTCATTGAATCAAAAAAATAAATTGCTGATATATTTACTAAATCTCTTGGGAGCGGCAGATTTAAATTCTTAAGGAGAGAATTAGGTTTATGTAAATTTCAGCATGATGAATAATTTCTTGATTTCATTCTTGTCATAAATAAATGTTCTGTCTTTGATTTGCTATGTGCTTTTAATTCATCACATGTCTTCAGTGGTCAGTCATCATCTTAAAACATGTCTTGCATTGTGTCATCTTGATTTAAGAGGTATATTAAATGGTATGATGGTAGAAGGATAGATTCATTATGTCTGAAAACCCATACTATGTGTAGAGGCTAGTCCTCTGCCAAGTATCTTGAATCAAGAGTATGCCTGAATCCTGCATGTCATATATTAGTGTTGTGTCCAATAACAATGCATATATACATGGGGAATATGTACTCATATTTTATCTTATGCATGTTTTCAGGGGGAGTTCAGTTTAAACTGGTTGAATCCTGTCCAGGTTATTACCTTCCGGAATCTATAATTCCATCTAAACATCTCTTGGTATAAGATTCTCTTGGTATTTCTACATCCTTGACAAACAGATTCACTTATCCTATGAGTTCAGTAATTCCATTGATTGATATCTAGCCTTTCTGACATATTCAGACATTTCCATCCATTGATATCAATCTTTTGGAAAGTGCTTGCAAATCTTATCATCTGAAATAATGATAGTCTGACAATCAGTTTATCATTCTAAGCTACTAAAATCAGAAGTCTTCTTTTATAAGAATCTATTTTGCTTCATGAATGAACTGATGGTTTAAACTTAATAAACTTTAGAGTCTAAAAACTGAATTCAATGAACAAGTATGTTGATGACAATTAATAACTCTCAACCTTTTATCACATAACATGTATGATAATGTCTTCCAGTATCTGAAAACTATTGAATTAATGCTTTCTTGGTTGGGAAAACTTGGAGTGTATATTGTTCTTAAACAAGTCTTTCTACAAAACTAAAGGGTCGCAACATTAAAAGAATGAGTCAAAATGTATTGGCAGAGCAATGATTGAATGCACTAAGAAATTGAGTACTTCATCAATGAAATGAAGAAAAACTCATGTCATGAAGTGCTTCAAGATATCTCTATTCAATTGTCAAAACAGTATGGTTAGCTTCACCGAGTACCTAGGGGTACTGGCGTCCGATAAACGTTTACCCTTATACAAAAGGTGTAAACTACTTCTACCGTTTTAATCTATGAAATAGGGTGGTACATTTTGTTGAAGTAACTAGGGGTACTGATGTCTAATCAACGTGTACCCTCATGTCAAAAAGCAAGGATGATACCTAACTGTTCATATCTCAGAAATCAAAAAGGTGAAAAACACTTTGCTGTAACACTAAGTAAAATTTCAGAAATGTCAAATTGTTTAACCTCAATACATTTCCTAGTCACTCCTAAAGAAATTCACTAATTCTATGTGAGTAGAATATAGTAAGACTCACTCTTTTGTGTTTCATGTGGTTCTGGTTTATCGCTATTAAAGGCTACTGCAATCTTATTCAAAGAGTATAGTGAATACACTCTAATCTTTATTCTTCTTAAACCAGAATTCTATCAAGAATGCACTATATAGACTCTTATATCTGATGAATTTGAGCTATGTATGCTTAACTTAATGAACTATTACTCAGAATGGCAATCAGATTTCTCATGTTCTTTCTATCCTTATCTTCAATACACTACCAGAAAAAGAGGGATTATAGACCGAAATTTCAGACGAAAATTTATGACGGAAATATCCATCTGAAATTTGTGACAAATTAATTTCCGTCAGAAATCCCGTCTGAAATATGCAACTACACACCGAATTTCAGACGGAAATTTGTGACGAAAAATATTCTATGTGAAATTTCAGACAGAATTTGTGACGGAATTACTAAACTGTCAGAAATTTGTAATCAAGAATTTGTGACGGCCATATCCGTCTAAAATCCGTCTGACAATCCGTCACAAATGTGTCTTCTCACGGATTTTCAGATAGAAATTAATCCGTCACAAAATTATTGCGCCCCAAATTCATCGCAAAGGCCCTATTTGTGACAGATTTGGGCGCAATAGTTTTTTGACGGATTAATTTCCGTCTGAAAATCCGTGAGAAGCCCTATTTGTGACGGATTGTCAGACGGATTTCAGACGGATATGGCCGTCACAAATTCTTGGTTACAAATTTCTGACAGTTTAATAATTCCGTCACAAATTCCGTCTAAAATTTGTGACGGAATATTTTCCGTCACAAATATCCGTCTGAAATTCGGTGTGTAGTTGCATATTTCAGATGGGATTTCTGACGAAAATTAATCCGTCACAAATTTCAGACGGAAATTTTTGTCACAATTTCTGTCTGAAATTTTCGTCTGTAATCCCACTTTTTCTGGTAGTGATATTTCCTTGTTTGCTGATGGCAAAGGGAGAGAAATATATTATGGATAGAGGGAGAGACTTTTGAAAGAAACTTTTGAAATGAGGGGGAGAATCTTTTGTTGACTGAGTTCATGGTATGCTGTGTCAAAAGTCTATGCATGAGTCTATGCATGTCTGCTTTTTACTGAACTGCTGTTCTTAATTGTAACTTGACTGTAATTCATGCATATTCTGACTAAGAGTGAACTGAGTGTTACCAATAAAATAGAGTTAATGTAGTTGTTTTGCCATCATCAAAAAGGGGGAGAATGTTGTGCCTCCTCTGGATTTGATCATAAATGGGGAGATTGTTTTGTTTTGATGATTAGCAAAAGTATAGTTGACTTTAGTTTGACTTTGGTAACACTGCTACTTTGATATCTTTACTTTAGTCATGATGATTTTTTTGTCAAGAAATGGTCGGTGCACATTCACATTATTGCATATCATAAGTCGGTGCATATGTCCACTTTCATTCTGAAAGTCTACGCATGAGCAGAGCTTTGCTTAGAAAGGTCGATGTACATGTATGTGTATTGCTCAGAAAGGGCCGAGCATATGCAACACTTAGAGTCTATGCACATATAGGTCTGTGCATATCTAAGGTCTGTGCACATGCAGCAATTAGTGCCTGTGCACATATAGGTCTGAGCATATCTAAGGTCCATGCACATGTAGCACTTAGAGTCTGAGGACATATAGGTCTGAGCATATTTAAGGTCCGTGCACATGCAGCACTTAGAGTCTGAGCACATATAGGTCTGAGCATATCTAAGGTCCGTGCACATGCAACACTTAGAGTGTGAGCACATATAGGTCTATGCATAATCCGAGGTCTGTGCACATGCAGAGTCTAGGTCAGTGCACATGTAAAGTCTATCCAGATAAAGAGTCTTGGTCTGTGCACATGCTTATTTAGGGTCAGTGCACATGAAGCATCAAGGTCGATGCACATTGAACATTGTTCATATCACAGGTCTATG
This sequence comes from Amorphophallus konjac, assembly GCA_022559845.1. Classification (NCBI taxonomy): domain Eukaryota; kingdom Viridiplantae; phylum Streptophyta; class Magnoliopsida; order Alismatales; family Araceae; genus Amorphophallus; species Amorphophallus konjac. The sequence continues at coordinate 341,398,165 of CM040118.1, read as the reverse complement.
CACCTCATGCACCTTGTGCTATAAGGTCGGTGCATATTGTACACAGGCCAATGCCAGCAACCTAGTGGTTGAACAAAGGTCGATGTTGTCTTCTAGTCTCTAGAGCATTTAAGTCTGTGCTTTTTATGTCATCTATATCATGGTCGATGCATCTTTTGACATCACTTTTAGGATAGGTTGATGTACCTTTCATAAGGTCTACCTGTGCTATTTTAAAGGTCAATGTTGTTTTTCACATATGTTGAATGGCCTGTTAAATAATCTGATGTATCTTACTTATGCATCAAATGCTTCTGCAGAAATAAACATATTTCTCTGACTTGTCTAAGTCTGTGGAAATGTTTAAGATTGAATTTGTGCTTAGGTTTATCATTGGCTTAATGACTAATACCTCTCTATATCTTGTTTTGCCAGCTCAGCTATATGATCAAACACTTGGAAAGCATAAAGGTAGTCTGCGATCAAATGTCACATGGAACATAAAGTAGCAGGTTTAAGGCACGTGATCCAAGGCAGGGAGTAAAAATGACATTCTGCCATGTGGATCGTCACAACCTCCACTTTTGACACGTGGCATCTCAAGGCACTTTCTGGAATAAAGTTTTTGACGGGAATGTGTCTTCCACGCGCCCATGACTAACAATCTAGCTGCCCCATAGATACATGCCCTCTATTATAAAAAGGGGGATCGAGCACGATAAAAAGTGACGAGAAAAGTGATCAGAAGAAGAGAAGGAAGAGGAGTAGAGAAAGAGAGAAGAGTAGAAGATTTCGGAGAGCCGAGAGCCGAGAAGATTCAAAGAAATCAGAGAGAAGAAAGAAAGAGAGAGTCTGCTGCGAGGTTCAGAGAGAAAAATAGAGTGCCGTGAGAAGGTCTGAGAGAGAGAGAGAGAGAGTTGTGAGATTGAGAGATATTATCTCTGTCCTAACTCGTGGATCAAATCCAGAGTCAGATTGCTCTACGTGAGCTACATTTGTTTTGATTCTTTCATCATTTCTTTTACCTCCTTGATTTTCATTTTAAACTCGTTGTAAGCTGTGTATCAGCGGAGCAAGCTGTGGTGCTCAACAAGCAAGGTGTGATCCTCGGATAGCAAGCTGTAAAGCTCAGCGGATTGTAGGGATTTTATTCCCAAAACTATGGATCAACCGTTTCAAGCTGTGACGCAGCGGAATCCTTACTCGGTTGAGTAAGGGGTGAACGTAGATCTCTGGGTCGAGATCGAACCACCTAAAAACTGAATTGTCTTATGTGTGATTGCATAATTCTTCTGCTCTGCAAATAGATGAATGCTTAGGATCATTATCTGTCATATCTATCCATATTCAATCTATTCATCTAGTGTGTTGAATTAATTCTAAATCTCATATTCTGAATCTTATTGCATTGAGTTTCTATTGCTTAGATTCTCTCTAATTGCTATATTCAACTCAGTGGTATATCAAATAGATTCGGTTCAAAGGATAGATTATATCTATCTGGAAAACTTATCTATGCGTGAGGAGATTCTATAATCAACCCTCCGCCCAATACTTTACTGAATTGAATGATGATTTGCTTGAAGATTACATTGATTGTTGCAGCTTCATAGAAAAATTTCTTACTGTTAATTCACTGCTTCTAGTATTTGTGTTTATAGTAGTTCTCTTTAATTTCGCATTATTTTCTTAACTGCTGTAGATCAAGAAATTGGGTTAGATCTATTCACCCCCCTCTAGATATGTAGTTCATCCCATTCCATAGACATCACGAGACTCTCGGAAAAGGAGCGTACCGGTTATCTACTATGGAAGGGACACCCATCACTGGGACTTGGAACGCGGCAACATTGCGAAAGTTCTATTTTTGAGCTCCTTCCATACATGTAAGAGCCAAAGTATGATAATAACTCTCCTTTTTATTGCATCAACATCTTCGTACATCAGATAGGCCATAGCCAGTATAATATGCAAAGAAAAAAAACTGATACAACACAAACTGATTACTCGGTGAGGATGAGGTTAGCAGCTCCAAGCCGAGCCACTAACTCCACCTAGTGTGGAAACTGACTCGGATAATGGGATGGCTGAGTTTGTCTGCTCAGGAAGTTTGGAAGAGATGGTATCAGTAGGAAAGAAAAAGAAGAGGAGGGTATGCCCGGACGCCAGCTTCATAGAAAACAAGAGAAGGCCTCCTCTGCCAACTCTTTGGAAAATGGAGCATAACGAAGCCATCAAGAATTGATGGCATGGGAAAGAAGAAACATGAAACAGAAAGCAAGCACCCTCCAAATGGTGCGAGCAAGGGTAAGAAAAAAGAAAAATAGGCACCCTCCAAAGAGTGAGGGCGAGAAGAAGAATAGAAGAGAGAGAAAGGATTAAACACTCCCTCGAAGGGAGTGGGAGAGGGGGAGCGGGGATGAAAGAAAGGAGGAGCAATGATGTTGAATGACTTCTCCTCTCTCAATCATCCCCCCCCGGGTGGGGCGGCGGTCCAGAGGTCAAGACAGAGCACGTCGCCATGCACCGTTTCTTCTTGTACGCTGTTCGCCCACTCACCGTCCATTCTTCTATGCCGAAGCTATATGAGCGCCCTAGCAACCGCCAAAGTCTTCATCTTCAGAGTCACCCTCCATGCTTCGCCTGAGGACAATCACCATGAAGAGGACGGTCGCTTCATAAAAAAGGGAAGAAGAGGCAGAGATTGCAATGAAAGCCTTAGGCGGCGTGAAGAGGAGGAGGCGCACTTCGGGACCTCTTTATAGGCTGAAGGGGGAGACTTCTATCTTAATTGATCCTCCCCTTGAAAAGACGCATGAGGTAGACCTCCTTCCCTAGGAGCAATTATGCCACTTCCCTCTCGGACCCTCCCATGGGAATACGTAAAACGACAAGTCATTCCAAGCGTGGAAAGAAGAAAAGGTGCCAGTTTAGCACCAACAACTTAGCCGATCAACACGCAAGACTGATTTTTTAGCTGCGAAGCATACAAGATGTCCGATTTACTGGCGATCGCAAATACAATAAATCATACTCAGTCAAAGGCAGTAACGAGCAGTCAAATACGTTTCAAACACTATTGCCATTATATAGAAAGAAAAACATTACACAGCCAAGTCCAAGTAGAAATTGCAAAGAAGAGAAAGGGAGCCAACAAGGCAAGTACGGTCTTTCCTAATCTATGAGAATAGGGGAACTTTAAGAAGTTCGGGACCCCTCTTGAAGCTCGGCAGGCGAAGTACCCTCGATGCTCGGCGATTCACCCTATGTTCCCTCGGTGATGGCCAGCTCAGGCACTAACCCCACTCATGTGGGAACTGCCTCGACTGCGTGCTCTCCTGAGGCCGCCAGAGTTGGTGATTCCCTGTCCACGGAAGCAGAAGTATCTTTGCTCCCCCCTCCATCGCTCAATGTTGACGAAGGAGAACTCGAGCCTTCCTCATGTGAGTCATAGCGTTGCTCGTGGTCAAAGACAAGCTCGTCGAGAACCTACTCCTGGGCCAGCCCAACTGGCCGCCTAAAGCCTTGGGCAAATCCCTTTCGGAGCCCCCGCTGTGAGCGACGTCACGCGGTTCGGGGAGTGAAGAAGATGCGGAGTGCGCGGGCTCCTCTTTGTTTGCTGCAACACAGAAATAAGAGAAAAGAGAAGGGGCCACTGCTGCTGTTGTAACTGCTGAGGTCTATGAGGTTGTTGTTGTTGTTGTTGTTGTTGTTGTTGTGGTTGCTGCTACTGCTACTGTTGTAACTGCTGCTGTGGTCTATGAGGAGGTCTCCTAGCCTTGAGAGCGGCGACGTATCGTCTCATTTCATCCCAATCTATTTGATGTTCATCATTCATATCGTGGATGTAATCTTTGAAATGGAAGCAGTAATCTACTGTGTGTCCTGGCTGCTTGTGGTAGACGTAGTATTTGGAGGTATCAACATTCGGGGGCCACACGGGCCTTTCTCTGGGTAGGGCGAGTTGGTTTGATGCCATGAGGGCATTAAAAATGTCTGCTAAGGTTTCTGGCAATGGTGGATAGTAGGCTCTCTTAGGACCGACCGGCCTCCTTTGTTGCTGTTGGGGACCATAGTTCCTCGGGGGTGGAACTTGGTTGTACTGAAGTGGTGGTTGTTGTTGCTGAGGTTGTGGTTGTTGTTGCTGGGGTTGACGTAATGGAGGCATATTATCCTGGGGTGGATTATTTTGGGGTGGAGGATGAAGAGGGAAAGGACCTGGTTGGAGGGGAAGTCGGGGCATTTGTGGAGGCCTTGGGTTGACTGCATAGTTGGCATTGTTGACCGCACCCACTTGCTCATTTGTCACAACCCCTTCTGTGGCTCCACCCGGGATACGAGCGCCTGTCTTTCTGACCACTTTGGGCTTCGGTGACTCAAACATGTTCATAATGGGGGAGTCTTTTAACTGGGTTTGGATGTACCGGGCCCTTTCATAGAGTTCCTCCATTGTAGTAAGTTTATTCATGGCCAGGACATGTCTGAACTGTGGGGTTGCATTAGACATAATCATCTTCACTTGTTCGGGCTCGGAGAGGGTATCCCTTATTCTTTCCGCCAGAGACCTCCATCTATCAGCATAGCGGACAAAATCTTCGTCGGGCTTCATCTTTTCGGCCACTAGGTCGGTAATGGAGAGTGAGGGACCGACCCTATCCCTATATTTCTGCAAGAACCTTCTCTGGACTATTTCAAAATTCTCGGCCTCGCGGGGCTCCAAGGAATAGAACCACTCAAGCGCGGGACCATCCAATGATCTCCGAAAGAGGTATGCCAGGGACCTCTGATCCTTTTGCCAATAGGAGGACTCATACATGAAATCCTTGAGGTGAATGAAGGGGTTGCCGGTACCATTGTATCTGCGGTATGTGGGCATTTCGGAGGGAGGAAGATGAATGACGGGAAGGATTGGCAAAGCAACCTCTGGGGTGGCTTTCACGTCCACCATCCTTCTCAGATTTTGAAACTACTCGTCCATGCGATTGAACCTATTGAGAGGAGCGATTGGGCGAGCTCCTCTGGAGGTGAAGGTGGCACTTGCCACTGGGGGAGAAATTGTCTCCCGGAGACTTGAGGGGGGAACCCAGAATGAGAGGGAGCTGTCGGACCGCCGACAGTTGGCCCTGGCTGAAGCGGTGTGTGGGGAACAACGGGAGTTTGAGATTGTGACGGGAACTGGAATGAGGGTGGTTATTGGCTCGCTTGTCCTTGAAGCGAGGGAGACTGGATGGCTTGCGCCAAAGAAGGAGATGGAATGGCCTGCACGGACTCTTGGAGAGGTGCGATGACCGGAGTTGATTCCTGGGGCGTGGGGGAAATAGATTTCCCCTTCAGAATGGCCTGGAAGGCCTGGAGCTGTTCAGAGGTAAGCTCCGTGTTGGCGAGGACGCCCAGTAAGGAAGAGATATCCTGCGGTGGGGATGTGTCCCCGGCAATAACCTGCACCTCATGCGAGGGCTCATGAGAAGGACCCGAGTCCATAGCATAGACTCGCGGGTCGGTAGACAAACCACGACTAGGGTGGTTCTCCTCAAAAGACTCGTGAGCCATGCTCACAGTTTTCCCAAAACGCAAAAACATACACTAGCAAGCAGGTAGCAGAGATTATCAAACAAGTGGATGCCTTTACGCCTTTTTTGTGTTTTGATTTTGATGATTTTTTGTGTTTTTAGAGAGATCCGAAGTTCACACAAAATAGGCACCCTAGTTTATTTTTGTTTCACCGCCGTGTCAGCTAGGGTCTCTCGTCTCACCACGAATGAAATGACTAACTCCGGGGAACTTCAATGGTACAACCAGCCCAGTGAACGAAGAGGAGATTCTTCGATGTCGGGGACTTACGGAGGTCCTAGTGGAGGAGATTCTAGTCCGTTGAGAGGAATTCTCAAACGGAGAGTCCTTCCTTCACCGGGAAAGGGTGATCCTTAGAAAAAATGAAAAAGGATATAAAAGAGGGATGGATGTATGCAATGGAATGCTGACAAAGATATAGAGTAAGAAAATAACAGAAATAACAAACATATAATAAACACCCAACCAATTAAATTGACAGTGATGCCGTGAGCACAACGGGGGCGTGCGAGGGCGCCAAGGTGGAGAGGCACGGATGGTGCCGAACTTGCAAGGGTAGCCGAAAGGAAGCAGTAGAGGTCCCACCGTGATCGCCAATCTGTGAGCGACGTCACGCGGTTCGGGGAGTGAAGAAGACGCGGAGCGCGTGGGCTCCTCTTTGTTTGCTGCAACACAGAAATAAGAGAAAAGAGAAGGGGCCACCACGGGAGATTGCTCCGGCGGGGCGAGCGGGACACATGTAATATAGCAAGATATGGGGGTTAAACGGCCATAGCGGGAAGTGACTCGCCGCGGCCTCGGGGGGACGGAAATGGTGCACAAATTAAATAGCAAGAATTGAAACGGCCATTAGGGAAGTGACTCGCCGCGGCCTCGAGAATATGAGCAGATAAGAATATAACAGAATATAAGGAGAATATAAAGGGCGAGAATTTAAACGGCCATTGGGGAAGTGACTCGCCGCGGCCTCGAGAATATGAATAGATAAGAATATAACAAAATATAAAGAGAATATAAGAGCGGGAATTTAAACGGCCATTGGGGAAGTGACTCGCCGCGGCCTCGAGAATATGAATAGATAAGAATATAACATATAAGAACGGGAATTTAAACGGCCATTGGGGAAGTGACTCGCCGCAGCCTCGAGAATATGAGCAGAATATAACAGAATATAAAGAGAATATAAGAACGGGAATTTAAACGGCCATTGGGGAAGTGACTCACCGCGGCCTCGAGAACAAGATATAATCGCCAGGGGCCAAAAGACCCCAAAATAAAGAAAGTGATCGTGCCTACCTCAAGAGCGGGAGATGGCGGGTTGCTTCTTCCTCCCCCTTCGGCCGGCCGATGGAGAGGGCTTTCCTTGGGTACCCTTGCAAAACAACGACAAACAAGTAACGAGTGGATTAGAAAGATGAAGGTGTAGTATTCAAATCCTTGCGATAAAAATAACGAAATGATGGCAAGACACACACCTGGTTGGTGTTGTCTTTTAAACCCCTCTCGGACTCGAGTAGGAGGAAAATGAGATGATAGATGCAAGAAGTATATAAGAAGAGGCGCCCTTATGAAGGGGGATAGAGGATGCGAGATGATGAATGCAAAAGAACTACGAAGAAAAAGAAAGGATTGGCTTATTGGATGTGCCGATGGTGAAATCCGGCGGAGCTCCGGCAGCGTAGGGATGACGTGGAAGCGCGGTGGATGAAGACGACCTTCCTCTCGCGAGCGTGGGCACCCGAGAAGCCGGCGGAACCTCCACCTACGAAAGACCCCACGGGTTAGAAATGACTCCGGTAGCCTCTGGGCTCCGGCAGCCTATCAGATCTCTTAGAAGCTCCCCCAGAACTGAGGGGGTGGGCCTCTATTTATAGGGCTCCGGAGGGTGGAGGCGTCCAGGACCCTAGACGCCTCCATCAGGGCAAAAAAGATATTTTATTCTATTTTTATTCATTTTTTCTGAATATTTTCATGGAGGCATCCAGGGTCCCGGACGCCTCCATAAGTCCCACCGAACTCCACCGAAAGTCGCACGCGGTTTAACACAACGCGTGGTTTTGGAGCGGCGACCCGTGATTTGGAAATGGGCGCGTCCAGCCAGCTGGACGTCTCCACAATTTGGATTCTTTCACACACGACAAACCGTCGTTCGGTGGGCGGCGCCCCGTGAGTGAGTTGATGGAGGCGTCCAGGGGCCTGGACGCCTCCAAGAAAATATTTTTTTTATTTTTTGTTTTGTTTTTATGCCAACTGGCATATATATATTTTTTTATATTTGTTTTCATGGAGGCGTCTAGAGACCTGGACGCCTCCATATATATATATATTTTTTATGTATTTTTTGTCTTAAAAAAATGAAAATGATAGAGGCGTCCAGGGGCCTGGACGCCTCCATTAAGACCCCCCCGGGTCCGCTGAAAAGGCGTCGACAGCTTCCCGACAGGCACCCTTCCTGGTTTCGGGACCTTCCGATGCGTCTGACTGGTGTTGATGCCGTCCGAATGCTGCGACGAGACGGTTCCGGATGCTGACAAGGGCGGAAGAAGACCCAAGAAAAGGAAGCACTCAAGTGATTCAAAATGCGAAATCCACCGCGGGGCGTCGTATAGTAATATGAGACTTTCTCAGGAGACGTCAGGAATGGCGTGTCTACAGCTGCCCCGCCTTGGCGTCTGCTTTGCAAGGGAGCGACACGTAGTGGATTGGTATCGAAGTGGAGTGAAGTGGGAGCGGACTGATAAGTTGATGCCAAGGTGTGATGAGACACGCTTTTGACGTTACTGTTTGGAATCTTTCCTGAAGTTTCAATGAGGCGACCTTGAAGGAGGTCTTTCAAATTTTGATGATTTGCTTGGACGGAGATCAAATAAGGGAGGGTGAGATGTGCGCTCAGGCACGAAACAAAAGAGACCAACTTCTCGGTGTGGAAGTACCTGGGTCATAAACCTGCAGGTTTCACCTTTGGGGAGCGGTTACCAGCCAACGTGGAAGTGCTACGGCCAAGGTGGGTCAAGCAAGGTAAAAAGCAAAGGAATATCTGAGGATCTATCCAAACAAGGGTCTCCTTTGGAAGAGCAGTGTAGGGCCGTTTCAAGGAAACTCAGTATTTCATTCGGAGTGGAATATCTCATATAAGAATTGAAGCACAGCGGCTTTCACAATCGAATCACTTGAATGATCTTCCGTAATAAATCAAAGTCCTATATAAATGCATGTTGGGCTTAAAGAAAAATTTAAAACAAACTAAAATAGAAAATAGCCAAGGATAATATTGTCAACTTGTTAAGAACGGGTCAGGATACCGATCCGGTGAGCCGACACTAGGCTGGGGCCCGTTTATCCGCGCACCAACTCACTGAATGGAACCGTCGTCCCTATGCTACCACAAGTTAACGGCCTATCCGTACAACCCAAATTCTTCCGGGATCATCACTGTTTTTGTTGAAGGGGAACTCAAATCCCAGATTCGTTCGGGCCGCAAGGTCCTTGACATGTTCTAGTAGCGTAGGTATCATATACTACGATGCATGACATGGTGGGACCAACCATTGAAAGGTTGGATAAGAGATAGGACAAAGACGTCCGTTAGTAAAACCTGCACAGGCCAGCATGGATTAATAACATCAGAAAGTAACAGAATCGTAACAGAATTGCACCACAATGGAAAGGAGATCTAGCCAAAATCCTGACATTGACCGCTGATGTGACATGTTTTGTCCTGTAGTGCCCTACCCTTCCTATAAGAACTCCCCTTAGGCTAGTTCATTCAAAAGCATCAAGGTGCGTTTTGGAAGCTCAGGAGAGGAAAGAGAGGAAAATCTAGAGATTTCAGGATGGAAGGAGAGTCTTCCCGCGTTATGAAGAGGAGCAGGCCTAGCAGCGAGATCAGGCGACTCTCCGACCTCGAGGGTCATCTGAGTGGGACGATCATGTCGCATATGGTAAGCTGATTCTTTTCAAATTTCTCCACGTGAACCTTCTTCTTACTTCCTTTATTTCTTCTTCTTTCTTTTCTCTTCCAGCCATATCCACTCTTCCCAGGCCCGAGGAAGTTTTTCAAACTGCCATGGCTTTCAAAGCTAACTTCCAACATCTCCATCGGCATGAGGGCCATACTCTCGAAGTGGCATCTGCAGGGGCTCCTTATTCACGCCAAACACTACGAGAAGATTAGTATGGACTGGGCGGCTATGGGCGCACTAGTGGAGATCTGGCATCCCCAGACCCACACTTTTATCTTTCCGACCTTCGAGGCGACCATCCTCCTCGAGGAGGTGGAACTTCTGCTCGGATTGAAGAATTTCAAGAGTGACGGGAAGGTGAAGGCTATGCGGATGCTGACACGGGGGACTTCCGAAAGCGTCCTTAGAAGCTTCATGCCACCCGACGCAGCCCGAAAGGTTCGTACTCAAAAGGGAATTGATTTGCAAAAGCTCGCGGAGTGGGTCATGGACGCCCTGAGAGGGTCACCAGATGATGACTATTTGGAGGGAATCATGAAGGGGTTCACCATTTGTCTGGCGGGTGCTCTCTTGTTTCCTTATACCGACAACATGGTGGAGGAAGACCAACTAAGTGCCATTCGTGGGATCTGGAGTGGAAAGAGGGTAGGACCCGCCGTCCTTGCCTATCTTTACAGCGGTCTTACTGCCTCGAGCATGGGTAAGCCTCCATTTGGTTGCGCACTTGTTTTGAATTGCTGGCTTGATTTGCATTTCAAATTCGACCACCGCGAGGGAATGCCAATGGCTTCGAAGCTTTTCCAACAAAGCCCGCTTCACCACATAGCCGACGTGTTAGGCTTTGGTGGCACTGTAGCGAATCGTGTTCCGTGGCTAAAGAAACGTGAAGACTGGCGGTCTCACTTTCGCACCGTGACACAATGCTTCTTCACTTGCGCACCGGCATGTCTACTTTCGCTCGAGCTCCTCATGAGGCCTTCCTCTGAAGTTGATCTCCAACTGATCGGCGCAACCGAGTTCATCCTTTATAACGCGCATCGATGCTGCCTCCAGGTCGGCATTCCACGCCATTCATTCCCAATATCGACTGGCATCGTTCCTTTGAAGAAGAGGGAGTTGGGCACTGAAGCGGACGCGAAGGAAGCGAAGGTCGTCAAAGCACCCTGGAAGACAAGTGTTGCGGGAAAGGCCTTAGCGCACGTGGGGGAAGAGTGCGAGCTGTTGAGGGCTTATGTAACCGAACTGGGGAAGTTAAGGCCTAAGGCGCCTAAACCCCTGATGTAGCTGATTCTGCTTTTCTGATGGAATAAAATCTGGCATTTGGATGTTTTGGACCCTTGTCCCCATAATTATTATTTTTTTGGTGATTTTTCTTTTTCTTTGTGTTTTTATTTTGTGCTTTTGTTTGGATTATATACATACTCTTGTCTTATTTCTCTTTTATTATTATTATTATTTTTGAAATTTTTATTATGGGGGCGTCCAGGGGCCTGGACGCCCCTAAGTTTTTATTTTTAGTTTTAAAACTTTTATTATTATTTTTTTGGGGGGCGTCCGGGGTCCTGAACGCCCCTAATTTTTTATTTTTTAATTTTTTTAGTTTTTGTTTTGGGGGCGTCCAAGTGCATGGACGTCCCTAATTTTTTGAATTTTGAAAAAAAATAAAAAAAGTGGGGGCGTCCAGGTGCCTGGACGCCCCAAATAAGCTGGATTCTCTATATATATGGGGGGCCTCCCCCCTAGCTCACTTACTATTCATTCAGACGACCCACTCAAACCAGACGACCCATTCTTAGTCCCAATGGAGCAAGGAGGCCCGAGCCAGGGTGGAGAGAAGCGGAAACGACGGGCTCGTCGTCCGAGGAGGCTGAGGGATGATGCCGAGAAGGCTGCTACAGCGGAGGAGATTGCCGTGGAGGAGGAGACTCCTCCTTTGGCCGTAGAGGCTGCAGTAGATGCTGGCGACACGGGAGAGGACGATCACGACCCGGTAAGCCCTTCGGGACTTCGATCTGTTGGTTTAATAGGCTGGATAGGCAGACGAGAGGCCGTATGGTGAGGGCCGGTGAGTGAGGGAAAGAGGCGTCCAGGGGCCTGGACGCCTCCACATTTTCTTTTTTTTTCTTTTTATTTATTTAGTTATTCACATAAATAATAAAATAGGATTAAAAATAAGGAGGCGTCCAGGACTTAGGACGCCTCCGTGATAATATATATTTTTTTTATTTATTTTTGTTTTTGTTTTTGGGTTTTTCTAAAAATAAAGAAAATAAAGAGGAGGCGTCCAAGGTGTTGGACGCCACTAAAAAAACATAAATATTTAAAAAAAATAAAATAAAATAAAATAAATAAGTAGCATATACAGTGTTATTGTTTATTACTATACATGATGCTGATGTGTTGCCATGTTGGTTTTGTGGTGTGCAGGGCGTGATGAAGGGCCGGATCAGCTGGTCTCTAGTGGTGGCAGCGTACCGTGGGCTGCCAGACTTCCAGAGGGCGCGTGTGGACGTCATGGATTTTGGAGCTTTCCTTAGGATCGAGCCCTTCCGACTCGACCTTCCTATTATCCAGGCATTGAGGGAGCGGTGGCACGAGCCGAGTCGGGCGTTTCTGATGCCCTGGGGACACATGGTGCTGACACTAGAGGACGTGGCTCGAATCACCGGGCTACGAGTTGACGGAGAGGCAGTGAGCGGGGTCACCTACCCCGACTACCGAGAGAGTGCCCTGCACCTGCTGTGGTTAGAGACGAGCGTGACTGATAGAGACAGCAGGGTAGTCGGCCGAGTGGAGATCATGGAGGCGCTCGGATTCGGTGACCCGCGCCAGCGGGTTAGCGAGATTGGAGCGGAGTTTCTGGCACGACTGGAGGGGGATGCCCGTGCGGCTTTCACCCAGGACCCGAAAAAAGAGCGAGCAGGAGCTGGTGGATCTAGACCTCCGGAGGTTCCTCTTCTTCTTCCTGGGCCGCCTTCTACTGGGGACGAAGGGGGATGGCATCCACTGCCGCTTCCTCGGGATCCTGGCGGACCTTGACAGAGTGGGGCACTACGCGTGGAGAGCGGCTCTGCTTGCCCATTTGATTGCTGATCTCTCCCAGACTTCAGAGAGGGAGACGACAGTCAGCGGCTTCACACCTTTTCTCCAGGTACACAATTTATTTATGCATTTTACCGTAGTTAAATATGTAATTACTCGTGCTAATGATGTATGATGGATGCAGGTGTGGAGTTATTACTACTTCCTGATGGGGAGGGCCAGGTAGGGGAACAAGAGAGCCGTTCCTCTAGCGCGACAGTGGAGGCCGGTCGTGGTAGCGGCACCACACAGCTACCAGCTGGCGTCACTTCGTCGGGAGTTGAGCGAGTATCCCGAGGCCATGGTATGATGCGTATGATTTTTTTGTGTTTTTATGCATGTGACTGAATGGTAACTAACATGATGTATGTATGGTGATGCAGGTGGTGTGGAGACCCTACCTGGGCATGGGCGACGCTGGCCAACCTTGGGTTGTAGCGGGTCTTCCTCGTTTCGGGCGGGATGTGTGGGTCCATTGCCTGAACGAGATCGAGCCGCTTCGGCTGAGGCTGGTTATGAGGACGTTGGGGCTCGCCCAGGAGTGGGTTGATGTAGATGAGCCAGCCCGCATCGGGCGAAAGACCAAGGGGAAGGTGAAGATTGTGGACTGGCGTACGCGCTTCCCAGCACAGTACCAGGACTGGCAGCAGGGCGGGGTCCCAGTGGTGTCCCATGTAAAGGACAGTACTGATTACCTGAGACGGTACCGGGCTACGTACGGGGACCGCCTCTTCCTTGGTGGTATGGCAGGGGTAAGTGAAATGAAAATGCTTCACCCTTCTATATGTATATTCTTGTGGCACTAACTTATGTGTAATGCAGGATGCTCGTGACAACATGATCGCCGAGCTGAGGGCCAAGTTGGCGGACGCCAGGCGGCAGTTGGTGGCCATCCGACAGGAGTTGGAGATCCTGGTGAGTCTATGCAATGCATTTTTGTGACCTGGATTTTTGATACTTAGCCTCTGACTGTCGTTTGCCCCGTGTTTCAGCGGGCCCACCAGGCGGCAGTAGTCGGGACGTCTGGTGGAGCGGGTTCCAGTTCGTGGGGCCCTCCCCCAGAGATCTATGCCCTTCAGGAGCAGCTGGCGTATGCGGTGGCTCGGGCTGAGGAGGCCGAGCGTGACCGCGAGGCTCGAGTGAGTGCCTACTTGGCCCTGACCTTCTTTCTAGCTGCTTTCCTTCTATCACTGCTCTCACACGATGCATGCGTGCTTCGACAGGTGGCCGAGATTCAGGAGGCCCTAGCCCGTGCTGTTTGTGCCGAGCAGGAGCGCGATGCTCGGGTGGCGGAGCGTGACGCCCGGATTGTGGAGCTGGAGGAGGAGCGGCGAAGGGAGGCTGAGGAGCTCCCTCGTGACATGTTGGATCTGCGGATTGCCCTTGAGCTGTCGAGGAGAGAGGCGATGAGAGAGAGAGAGGAGAGGGAGAGGGATAGGGAGATCCTAGAGAGAGAGAGGGAGAGAGAGAGGGAGATCCTAGAGAGAGAGAGGGAGAGGGATAGGGAGATCATGGAGAAAGAGAGGGAGTACAGGTGGGCAGAGCGACATGGAGATTTGGACAAGAGGAGGGCCTTGGAGGCCCAGGTGAGGGAGCTCCGACTGAGTCTTGGCACAGCGGAGGGGAGACTTTGGGAGAGTGAGGAGCGGTATCAGAGGGCGAAGGAGCGCGGGGCGCGACTTCGTCAGTCTGGTTCCTTTTCCGTGGGCAGCTTTCTAGTTTCTTCGGCCGAGGAGCGTCGCCGCACCTTGGAGGCTGGCATGGTGGCCCCTGGGGAGGCGATCATGACTTCTCAGGGTTCACAGAGGTCGCAGAGGCCCCCTAGGGATCCCCGTTAGAGGAGGGAGGAGAGAGATGACCAGGAGGGTGATGGTGAGAGTTAGAGAGTTGCTTGTACACTCCATCCTCCTTACTGCATGATGTACTTTCGACTATTATATGAAATGAAAATGGCTTTCTTGTGTTGTGTGTACCTTTCCTCTCTCACTTTTCTGCTGCACCGAGTTGTTTCGAGGCATGCCTTACGAGACTTTGCCCTGAACAGCGGGGAACTGCGCTTTGCACGGGGATTCTGTTTCCTTTCTCCCTTTTTTGGGCACGTCCAGGCGCAAGGACGCGTCTTAATTCTCGAATTCAAATTTAAAGCGTCGGGTGGCCTTTCTTCTCCCGTGCCTTACCGGCAAACGAGCCCACCTTCCGCCGAAACTCACTTGTCCCCTTTTGTCTTCTTCCCCTCGATCGATGGAGTTCGGCAGTCTGGACCACGGCGAAGGTGGAGAGGGACGCGGGACCCCTCGCCTGAGGAGGGACGCGCCAGAGCACAGAACGGTGTCCATGGAGGAGGAAGGGCTACTTCGGGCCCCCGAGGGACCCGAGGGGCCCAATGGCGCGGAAGGAAGTGAACACGGCTTGGTGAGTGCTTCGGTTTCCCCTTCTTTGATCTATTTTGAGTTTTGAAGCGGGCCGCGCGAGGGGGGAAAGGGTTCGGCGAGTGTTGCACTCAAATGATGGACGCGTCCTAGACAGGGGACGCGTTATTTGTTATGATGCGAGGCCCTTCTTTCTTGGTGCAGGACATGGCGAGGACCCTAGGCCTGGCCGATGAGTGGGTGAGTGCAGACGAGCCGAGCCGCGTCAGGAAGGAGAGTCGCGGCAAGGCGAAGCTTGAAGATTGGCGCATACGTCTCCCTGGGCAGCAAGGGAGCGTACTGGTGCAGGATAGTGTCGACTTCCTACGGCGGCAGAGAGAGAGTTATACGGGGCTTCCCCAAGTCGGGGATACGCGCGACGTCGATGGGTCGCGTGCCCAATTAGCCGAGGTCAGGTGGCAGCTGGCCGCCACTCAACAGGAACTGTCGCTCCTGGTAAGCTAAGTGCTGTATTTTCTATTTTTAAATGTGGAGCTTAGCTAACGGCTGTTGTTTATTCGTTCCAGTGTGCCTAGCAGACATCGATGGTGGGAGTGACTGGTGGCGCATCTTCCAGTTCCTCGGCCCCTTTTCTTGAGATTGCCTCCCTCCGGGAGCAACTTGCCGGTGCGGTGGCTCGGGCTACCCGGGCGGAAGAGGAGCGTGATGCCTGGGTGGCGACTGTAGCAGAACTGCGACATCGCGGTGAGGAGAGACCTTCTCCAGACATCCTGGAGTTAAGGGTTCTTCTACAGATGATGAGGAGAGAGGCGGGGAGAGAGAAAGCTGAGAGAAGGTTCGAGCGACAGCGAGATCAGGCCGAGAGGAGGGCCTTGGAGGCCCAGGTGAGGGAGCTCCAGTTGGGCCTTCAGGTCGTCGTGCAGAGGCTAGGAGGGATGGAGACGCGCTACGAGAGGGCACGAGAGTTCGGGGAGCGACTGCGCCAGTCTGGTCGCTTTGCCGCTAGTGGCTTCTTTGCCACGCCAGGGGAGGAGCAGCGAGTCATTGCTGTGGAGCCGGCGCCACGAGGCGAGGCGGGTGCTACTGCATGGGGATCCAGGAGGCTTCTGAGGGACCCTGATGAGGGCATCTCATGACACTCCCTCTAGCTCGGGTTGGCTACACACTTTTGTTATGGGATGGTTGTGATCTCTACATGTTATCTTCCTTTTCATGATCCCATCTTATGTATTTTCATTTTTATTGAGTCTTATCTTATGCACTTTCTTTTATTGAGTCATGGTGTCTAGTCTATTTCTCTTATTTTGTGTAATTGGGCCTTAGTATCTTAGCATGGGCCTAATGGGTTGAGTCTAGGACTTGTTGGGTCTTTTGTTTAAATGTCAAGGTCATATTGGTCATGTAAAGAATGGTTGCCTATAAATAGGCCCCATCTCTCTCCATGTAATCAACTTTTGATAAATCCATTTGAATAGCAATATTTCCCACATCTCTTTCTCTTCTCTTACTCTCTCATTATCTCTCTCTCTATCTCTCCTTCTCTCTCCCCAAGGAAAGGGGCGAACTTCTCCTCTCTCCTCCCTCCTCCCAACCACTTCCAACCCCCACCTACCTCCATTAACTCCCCACAACTTTCCACAACCCCTCTTTAATCCTCACCTTGTCCCAAGGAAGTTCCACCACTCCAAGCCCCACCACCCAACTACCACCTACCCATCACCACTTCCTAAGCACCCTTCCTCTCCCCAAGGTTGAAGGGGCTCTTCCCTAAGTCCAAATTCAAATTTCCCTCTTCCTAGGGCTGTGCCCTTCCATCTCCCCACCTCCATAATCACCCTAGGTCAAAATTCCCCTCCTCCCTATAGCCAAGTTCGCCCCCCACCTCCTCTCTCACTCACCCTCTCTCTTGTGCCACCCTCCATCCCACCACCACCTCTAGCAGCTACAGCTCCCCCTCCAGCCCCAATTCGCCCTCCCCACCACCTTCTCCCTAGCCATCACAACCCCTAAACACCCCACATCACCCTCCCATAGCCATTAGACACTCCTCCCACCACTTGCTCTCTTGGCCATCCCCTTCCCCACACCTTCTTCTTCTCCTCATTCTGTCTCTGTTTCAGGCAGCAGAGTTGCAGTGACTTGCAGAGGCAGCCACGACAGTCCCTCAAAGATTCGGGTGGCAAGGCTTACATTTATGGAATCATCTGCAAGCTAGCTTTCCAACGGTGGTGGTCTCGCTGGCTTCCGAGGTCGGAGCTGATCGTGAGAGGAGATCTCGTCCGACTGCATCTGCTGTCCCTGTCAGAAGACCTGAAGCTGAAAGCTGGAGCCACCTTGACCAGCTCAGGATAGGTTTGGGCGCCATTTTCATAGGGCAGGAACTACGTCCAGTTAGCTTCCATCTCCAAGAAGAAGGACCTCATTCGGCCACCGGAGCTATCAGTTACCATTTTCTTCGCTGGAGTGTGCAGTCTGCCACCTGCAGGTCCAGGTTTGACCTGTCCTCACATATCCGACCACCATTCTCCTCTCCAACCTCCAATTGGGGCCCCGTCAACTCCTGCTCGAAGCTACTCCGACCACGATCGCGTCACTGCCAGGCTCATCTCATTTGAAGTTTAGGAGCGTCTGCAGTGCCATCTGCAACCTTCTGTATTAGTTCTGCACCAGCCAGAGCCAGAAGTTGCTGACCTGTTCCAGTCGCCGGCCCGCTCATCCCCGAGTTCCAGAGCTTCTGTAAAAATTCAGACACCATCCTCAGCCCGTTGGGGAACTTTTGGCGCAAGTCTCATCAAGATCTGAGCTCTGTGGAATTTGTGACAGCATCATCACCGCCCCACTGTCCGGCGAACCAGCAGGTTGGCAGAACCGGCAGAATTCGGCAAGTCGGGTTTCCTTTGCTTAATTCCCCACCCCGCTTGGCCGGCTGAAGGCCCCTCCCTGCGTGGAGGTAGTTTTGGATATAATAAGCTTAATCCCCACCCCAAGATCACCCCTCCTGCGAGAGGCGTAGTGTTGTACTCTTTGCACTTTCAGGTCAAGATACATCGCCGCGGCGATCGGGTGTATACCCTCGCCTCCCGGCGCGCCCACGTCTCCGAGCGGGATCGGTGTCTTCACACCGATCAGGTGAGCCTCTGATACTAACCTTGATAGCCTTACTTTTGCGAGTTTAGTATTGCTTTGATTGCTCGTCGGACGGTGAGAAGAGGGCCCGTACTTGTATGTTCATTTGTCGGTGCCACCGCGGACCGGGAGAGAGTGCCACCCCAAACCCCGCCCTGCGGGTCAGCTGCCCACTAAGTTGGGAATCCTAGACTCTTTGGGGTCAGCCTAAGCCAACTAAGTCCATTAGACTCATTGGGTCCCGCCTCGGACCCTTGCCATCATCCCCCGGCCCCGCTGGGTGACCGCGTGTGCCGTGTGAGTGAGACGCTATTGTGAGAATCATTGGAGTGCTTGTATGCTTGTGGATCTAGGTCCTAGGTTGTTCATTACATGCTTAGTAATCCTTGGCCTGTGCCACATCAAGTGGTATCAGAGCGGTCAAAGGCTTGTCCTTACAAGTCTTGTCTTGGGTCACACTAAGTCTTTCATAGGTGCATCCGCACACCCTTGCATAGCCCACCCAACTTTACATGACCACTCGTAGTGGAGCCCATTATCAAGTCAATCCCTCCTCTTCTAATACCACCATGAATCCCAATCCCCAAGGAAATCCCGCTCACAATGAGCATGAGCTTCCCGACCACATGAGATTTCTTGTGGAAGGTATGACCAATATTATGGGACGGCTTGATGATATAACGGCCCGGCTTGAGCAAATTGAGGAAAATTGGCCTCCTCCAAGGGTACGAGATAGGAGAGAACCACCTCCACATGTGGAGCCAGCCATAGGAGAGTTCAATCTTGACCACCCTCCCGAACCGGAAAGAGACCCACCGCCTAGAAGGAATGAGAGACTCCCCCGGGACAACTCGGATGACCAACTAATGAGACTTGTGAAAGTCGATGCACCCACCTTTGATGGGTCTCATCATCCGAGCATCTACTTAGATTGGGAGGCAGCCATGGACCAATATTTTGATTGGTACCCAATGACGAGGATAGGAGAGTCTGGCTTGCAAAAATGTAATTAACCAAACTAGCCAAGACTCATTGGATGAATGTTGAGGCATTAAGGATAGTTAGGAGGGAAGCTCCCATCACCACATGGGGGGCCATGAAAGACCGACTCAAACCCAAATATGTCCCACCCTCCTACCATCAAAACCTCATAGATGAGTGGCAAGCCTTGACCCAAGAGGGAAAGACCGTTATGGAGTACATTGAGAAGTTTGACTACTACCTTCTCAAGTGTGGAGTCCAAGAGGACCCCGCCGTCACACTCTCCCGCTTTAGGAATGGACTTCAATTCCATATCAAAAGGAGTTATTCATGCGTCAAGTAGCCACTTTAGAACAAGCCTACCAAGTAGCTCGGGATTCTGAGAAATTCTCTCGGTATACACGAATGGTTCCCCCTCGGGGGATGGACCCTAAAGCCATGGCACCTCGGGCCAACCCTCCACCTCCCCAAAGAGGCCTCCTTCCCACACCCATGGGAGCTCCTCCCACCCGGGTCACCCCTCCTAGTGGCACTCCACCACCCCGCCCCACAAGTGGGCCCCTAAACACAACTCCCAATAGGCCCAATCCGACACCCACTCCCCCTCACACTAAGATGGCCCCAAACCATCAAAATGGGTAGCAATGCTTTAGGTGCTATGGGTATGGACACTTTGCCAATCAATGCCCCACCAAGGGAGCATCTAACTTGCTCATAGAGGAGACCAACCCCCAACCCCAAGCTGAATTTGAAGGGGAAGTTGAGGTATATGAACCCTCTCTTGAATGGGAGGAGGAGTATGAGAACCACTACATAGAGACCAACCAAGAACAACTCCATCCACCCACCGACTCCCACCTCAGAGTGGTTAGGTGCACCCTCACTCAAACCCAAGAGCATGATTGGAGAAGAAACACAATATTCCATACCTACATACGGATAGGGAGCCATGTTAGGAAGGTCATCTTGGACAATGGGAGTAGTGTGAATGTGGTGTCACCCGATACCGTCAAACTTTTGGGCCTTACCACCTCCCCACATCCCCACCCATATCGGGTAGCATGGATTGATACCACCTCCATACCCGTTAGTGTTCGTTGCCTTGTCCCCATTACATTCCAATCCTATCAAGGCCAAGTGTGGTGTGACATCCTACCAATGGAAGTTGGGAGTATACTCCTAGGATGACCTTGGATCTACGATGTAGATGCCACATTTCTAGGAAAGACAAACCCTTGCATCTTCATTCATGAGGGGAAGAAAATCCAACTCAACCCCTCTCCACCCCGCCCCCTCCCCAAGAAGGCATCCCCCTCCCTTGAGGGATCCCCTACCCCTCCCACTATTCCAAACCCACCAAACCCCACCCCATCAAACCCTAATCCTAGTATGATCAATAAGCCTCCTAGGAGCCTACACCTCATCACAAAGAAAGAATTTGAGGAAGAGACCAACCAAGGGGGACAAGTGTGTGACATTGTCATTTGCCTCGGGGATTCCACCCCAACCAACCCACACCCAATAGAAATCCAACAACTCCTTGAGGACTTCCATGATGTATTTCCCGAGGAACTTCCGGACAAACTACCACCCATGCGCGATGTGCAACATGCCATCGACCTTGTACCCAGGGCCACCTTGCCCAACCTCCCACACTACCGCCTCAACCCCACCGAGCATGCCGAGCTCAGAAGGCAAATTGAGGAGCTCATCAAGAAGGGCTTCCTCCGGATTAGCAAAAGCCCTTGTGCCGTCTCAGCTCTTCTCACACCCAAAAAAGACGGAACTTGGCGCATGTGTGTGGATAGCCGAGCCATCAACAAGATAACGGTCAAGTATAGGTTCCCCATCCCTCGGTTAGATGATATGTTAGACATGCTAGCTGGAGCCACCATCTTCTCCAAAATTGACCTCAAGAGTGGCTACCATCAAGTTCGCATTAGGCCCGGGGACGAGTGGAAAACCGCCTTTAAGACTAAGGACGGTCTCTATGAATGGCTTGTTATGCCTTTTGGCCTTTCTAATGCGTCAAACACCTTCATGCGCCTCATGACCGAGGTCCTCCGCCCCTTCATTGGCATCTTTTTAGTTGTCTATTTTGACGACATCCTCATATATAGCCAATCCAAGGAAGCCCACCTCGATCACCTCAAACAAGTGTGCACCATTCTTAGGAAGGAGAGTCTCTTTGCTAACCCCGGGAAGTGTTATTTCTTGACCAATCAACTAGCCTTCCTTGGATTTATTATCTCATCCCAAGGGGTATCCATGGACCCCGAAAAGGTCCAAGCTATTCTTGAGTGGCCCGAGCCCAAGATCCTTCATGAGGCCCGAAGCTTTCACGGGCTAGCTACCTTCTATAGGAGATTCATCCGTGGGTTTAGCACAATCACCGCTCCTATCACGGATTGTCTCAAGAAAGGCACCTTTGTGTGGACTAGGGCAGCCTCCAAAGCATTCCTAGAGCTCAAGGAAAAGATGACCCAAGCCCCGGTCCTTTGCCTACCCGACTTCTCGAAAGTCTTCGAAGTCACTTGTGATGCATCCGGGGTAGGGATTGGGGGCATTCTTAGCCAAGAGGGTCACCCAATAGCCTATTTTAGTGAGAAACTTTATGAGGCTAGGACTAGGTACTCCACATATGACAAAGAGCTTTATGCCGTGGTCCAATCCCTTCGGCATTGGAGGCACTACCTCCTACCCAAGGAGTTTGTGATCTTCTCGGACCATGAGGCTTTGAAGTACCTCAACACCCAACAAAAGCTCAATGCCCGCCATGCCCGATGGGTAGAATACATTCAAGCTTACACCTTTGTCCTCAAGTATAAGATGGGTAGTGAGAACCGCGCTGCCGATGCACTAAGTAGGCGGGTAACCTTACTCTCCACCATCCAAGTGGAAGTGAACGGGTTTGATAGAATCAAAGGAGAATATCCAACTTGTCCCGACTTTGGAACTCACTACAACACCCTTTCCACTCAGCCCCACAAGGAACATGAGGGGTTCATACTTCAAGAAGGGTATCTATTCAAGGGAGCTAGGCTTTGCATACCCCGGACTTCACTTCAGGACTTCTTAGTTTGGGAGTTACACAGTGGTGGCCTAGCTGGACACTTTGGGGTCCAAAAGACCATAGAGTTAGTTGAGAGGCAATTCCATTGGCCTAGTATCAAGAAGGATGTGGCCCACATTGTGGGACAATGTCGCATTTGTGCCTCAGCTAAACAAGTGAAGCAGAATACTGGGCTTTACACACCCCTACCCATACCAGACCGACCTTGGGAGGATTTGAGCATGGACTTCATCCTTGGCCTACCTAAGACCTTGCGCAAACATGATTCCATCTTTGTAGTGGTTGATAGGTTCTCTAAAATGGCCCACTTCATCCCATGTTCCAAGACCTCTGATGCTTCTAGGGTTGCCCGATTATTCTTTGATGAGGTGGTCCGACTCCATGGATTACCTAAGACTATTGTGTCTGATCGGGATGTGAAATTTATCAGTTATTTCTGGAAGACTCTTTGGCACCTAATGGGAACCCTCCTCAAATTCTCCACTGCTTACCATCCTCAGACCGATGGCCAGACTGAGGTCGACAAACGAAGCCTTGGGAACTTGCTCCGTTGCCTTGTAGGGGACCACCCTGGGAATTGGGATCTCCTCTTATCTCAAGCCGAGTTTGCCTACAATGATTCTGTCAATAGGTCCATAGGCAAGAGTCCATTTGAGGTTGTACATGGTTATAGGCCTAGAAAACCTTCCGATCTTATTCCCCTTCCCCCACATGCTAGAGTGTCAGTCTCAGCCGAGTCCTTTGCACAGCATATCAAAGAGTTGCATGATGACATCTGCAAGCATATAGGAAAGAGCAATGAGGCTTACAAAAGGCGGGCAGATGCTCATCGGCGCCACTGCGAGTTCCAAGTGGGAGATTCGGTGATGGTGAGGATGGAGCGGCTCCTTCCAGGGCCTGCCTCCAAGTTGAGGGCACGAGGTTCGGGACCCTTTCGAGTTATGAAAAGACTTGGCAGTAATGCTTATGAGGTAGACCTACCCGAGGGCTTTGGGGTGCACCCTACTTTCAATGTGGCAGATCTGGTACCCTACAAGGGCCCCGCGGTGGAACCCAGGGAGGATCTTGAGCCTTTACCCCGCCTTGAGAGAGACACTCCCGGAGGGACTCCACTTTCTAGCTTGAGAGACCGACGAGAGCAGGTAGAGGCAATACTGGATGAGCAGAGTATCATTACTAGGCACAAGGTGTATCAGCGCTACCTGGTTAGGTGGAGGAACCGTCCCCCGATAGAGGATACGTGGGTGAGTCGGGAGGATCTGCTGCTCTTGGACCCCGACATGCTGGAGCGTTACGACAGCCAGGCGGACCCATACTCGACAGGGTCGAGTTCTCCCCACCCCGGGGGATTTGATGAGGGCATCTCACGACACTCCCTCTAGCTCGGGTTGACTACACACTTTTGTTATGGGATGGCTGTGATCTCTACATGTTATCTTCCTTTTTATGATCCCATCTTATGTATTTTCATTTTTATTGAGTCTTATCTCATGCACTTTCTTTTATTGAGTCATGGTGTCTAGTCTATTTCTCTTATTTTGTGTAATTGGGCCTTAGTATCTTAGCATGGGCCTAATGGGTTGAGTCTAGGACTTGTTGGGTCTTTTGTTTAAATGTCAAGGTCATCTTGGTCATGTAAAGAATGGTTGCCTATAAATAGGCCCCATCTCTCTCCATGTAATCAACTTTTGATAAATCCATTTGAATAGCAATATTTCCCACATCTCTTTCTCTTCTCTTACTCTCTCATTATCTCTTTCTCTATCTCTCCTTCTCTCTACCCAAGGAAAGGGGTGAACTTCTCCTCTCTCCTCCCTCCTCCCAACCACTTCCAACCCCCACCTACCTCCATTAACTTCCCACAACTTCCCACAACCCCTCTTTAATCCTCACCTTGTCCCAAGGAAGTTCCACCACTCCAAGCCCCACCACCCAACTACCACCTACCCATCACCACTTCCTAAGCACCCTTCCTCTCCCCAAGGTTGAAGGGGCTCTTCCCTAAGTCCAAATTTGAATTTCCCTCTTCCTAGGGCTGTTCCCTTCCATCTCCCCACCTCCATAATCACCCTAGGTCAAAATTCCCCTCCTCCCTATAGCCAAGTTCGCCCCCCACCTCCTCTCTCACTCACCCTCTCTCTTGTGCCACCCTCCTTCCCACCACCACCTCTAGCAGCTACAGCTCCCCCTCCAGCCCCAATTCGCCCTCCCCACCACCTTCTCCCTAGCCTTCACAACCCCTAAACACCCCACATCACCCTCCCATAGCCATTAGACACTCCTCCCACCACTTGCTCTCTTGGCCATCCCCTTCCCCACACCTTCTTCTTCTCCTCATTCTGTCTCTGTTTCAGGCAGCAGAGTTGCAGTGACTTGCAGAGGCAGCCACGACCGTCCCTCAAAGATTCGGGTGGTAAGGCCAACATTTATGGAATCATCTGCAAGCTAGCTTTCCAACGGTGGTGGTCTCGCCGGCTTCCGAGGTCGGAGCTGATCGTGAGAGAAGATCTCGTCCGACTGCACCTGCTGTCCCTGTCAGAAGACCTGAAGCTGAAACCTGGAGCCACCACGACCAGCTCGGGATAGGTTTGGGTGCCATTTTCAGAGGGAAGAACTACGTCCAGTTAGCTTCCATCTCCAAGAAGAAGGACCTCATTCGGCCACCGGAGCTATCAGTTACCATTTTCTTCGCCGGAGTGTGCAGTCTGCCACCTGCGGGTCCAGGTTTGACCTGTCCTCACATATCCGACCACCATTCTCCTCTCCGACCTCCGATTGGGGCCCCGTCAACTCCTGCTCGAAGCTACTCCGACCAAGATCGCGTCACTGCTAGGCTCATCTCATTTGAAGTTCAGGAGCGTCCGTAGTGCCATCTGCAACCTGCTGTATCAGTTCTGCACCAGCCAGAGGCAGAAGTTGCTGACCTGTTCCAGTCACCGGCCCGATCAGCCCTGAGTTCCAGAGCTTCTGTAAAAATTCAGACACCATCCTCAGCCCGTTGGGGAACTTTTGGCGCAAGTCTCATCAAGATCCGAGCTCTTTGGAATTTTTGGCAGCATCATCACCGCCCCACTATCCGGCGAACCAGCAGGTTGGCAGAACCGGCGGAATTCGGCAAGTCGGGTTTCCTTTGCTTAATTCCCCACCCCGCTTGGCCGGCTGAAGGCCCCTCCCTGCGTGGAGGTAGTTTTGGATGTAATAAGCTTAATCCCCACCCCAAGATCACCCCTCCTGCGAGAGGCGTAGTGTTGTACTCTTTGCACTTTCAGGTCAAGCTACATCGCCGCGGCGATCGGGTGTATACCCTCGCCTCCCGGCGCGCCCACGTCTCCGAGCGGGATCGGTGTCTTCACACCGATCAGGTGAGCCTCTGATACTAACCTTGATAGCCTTACTTCTGCGAGTTTAGTATTGCTTTGATTGCTCGTCGGACGGTGAGAAGAGGGCCCATACTTGTATGTTCATTTGTCGGTGCCACCGCGGACCGGGAGAGAGTGCCACCCCAAACCCCGCCCTGCGGGCCAGCTGCCCACTAAGTTGGGAATCCTAGACTCTTTGGGGTCAGCCTAAGCCAACTAAGTCCATTAGACTCATTGGGTCCCGCCTCGGACCCTTGCCATCATCCCCCGGCCCCGCCGGGTGACCGCGTGTGCCGTGTGAGTGAGACGCTATTGTGAGAATCATTGGAGTGCTTGTATGCTTGTGGATCTAGGTCCTAGGTTGTTCATTACATGCTTAGTCATCCTTGGGCTGTGCCACATCAGACCCTCACCTCAGGGGAGAGGAGAGGGACGCCTAGAGGGACGAGCATGAAGATAATGGCACGAGTTGGCGAGCTAGTGGACCCGCCTCATCTCTATGATCGTAGTGTTTATCACAGCTTATGTAGAATTATGAATGGAGTGATTTGATTTTCTGCTGCTTGTTTATTCTCTTGTGCGTTCCTTCTTCCCTACACTTCTTCTCCTTTGCACTGTCCCCATGTGATGGGTCTGCCGAGACTCCACCCCAAGCAGAGAATCACGTCTTGTTGTGACCATTTTCCACGGGAATCTGCCGTCGAAGTCAATAATGACGGCCCTAGTCCCTTTTCCCGGATGTTGTGTCAAATTTTGCGGACGTCCTCCAAAACATGATAGGGCATCCCTAGACAACATAGGGGGCTAGTCGTCATATTCTTCGTCCAATCAATCACCCTGTGCGAGCGGTGAAGTGACACACGAGACCGCATGGTAGGTGCCTCATCGCGAGGGCTATCATTAAAGGTGATGGAGGCAATCTTGGCCTGCACTCCTTCCACTTCTATAAATTCTTGTCTGTTTTATCCTCCCAGGTATATCGAGAGCTAACTCGAGGAGCACAAGTTCTCACGGGAGAGGAGGAGCTCAAAATTCTGAGAGTTGGATGGAGGGTGAATTTTCCCACTCCTCGAAGAGAAGCAGGTCCAGTGGTAGTAGTTCCAGGAGGCTTTCGGACCTCGAAGGGCACTTCAGCGAAAGGGCCCAATCACAACTCGTAAGCTGAGCTTTCCTACCCTTTTCTCATTCTTTCTTCCTTCCTCTTGACAACACCCTTCTCCATTTCTTATGCACGCACAGAGTGTGATGAAATCACACATTTCATGGGAGTTAGCAGTGGCCGCATACAGGGGTCTCCCGGATTTTCAGAAGGCCAGGCTAGACGTGATGGGATTTGGTGCCTTTCTTCGGATCGAGTCGATCCAGCTTGACCTGGTCCTGATCCAAGTCTTGTGTGAGAGATGGGACCCAGTGAGTCGGGCATTCCTGATGCCCTGGGGGCACATGGTGCCCAGCTTGGAGGATGTGGTCCTGATTACAAGCCTGAAGGTGGAGGGCGAGGTAGTGACCGGGGTCACTTATGCGGATTACCGAGAAGGTGCTCGGAAGCTACTGGGTTTGGACCTAGATGGTCGGAAAAATAGGTTGGTAGCTAGGGCGTCCCTCATGGATGCATTAGGGCTCACCGACACTCGTCGGCGGGACGATGAATCCTCAGAAGAGTTCATGGAAAGGATGGAAATAGGATGCCGTGCCGTGTACTGCACAGATTTCGGCAACTGGGAAAGATGCAACATAGATTTGAGGAGATTTCTCCTCTTCCTTTTGGGGAGATTGGTACTGAGCTCGGAAGGGGACGGTATCCAATGTCACTTCCTGGAGCTGCTATCAGACCTTGAAAGAGTAGGGTACTATGCCTGGGGAGCTGCCATGCTGGCACACTTGTTTGCAGGCCTGTTCCAAGAAGCGGATCGTGAGATGGCTGTGAGTGGTTTTACACCATTTATCCAGGTATTTTTGGTTTTACTTGTTTTGTATTTTTTTTTTGTATTTTTGCAAGGTACTGATGACCTGCGCCGAGCAGCTGTGGAGCTATTATTACCTCCCCATGGGGAGAGCTCGGCATTGGCGACCCGCGATGGTGCCGCTAGCCAGGCGGTGGGAACCCATCATGAGTGCGGCACCCCTGACCTACCAACTGATGGTGCTAAGGTGGGAGCTACAGGAGTTCCCTGCAGCGATGGTAAATTGGAGACCCTACTCAGACATGGTCGATGCCGACCAGCCGTGGGTTCTAGCAAGTCGTGCCCGGTTCGGACGGGAACTGTGGATGCACTGCCTGAATGAAATTGAGCCGCTTCGGCTATGATTGGTTATGAGGACTTTGGGACTGGCTCAAGAATAGGTGGATTCAGCTGCGCCACCTCGCGTTGGGAGAGAGACGCGAGGACCGGCGACCTGCATTGACTGGCGTTTGTGATTCCCCGAACAGTACGAAGACTGGCAACGAGGTGGCATAATCGTGGAATCGCAGACACGGGATAGCGAGGATTACCTGCGTCTATACAAGACAAGATACGCAGAGCGGTTCCAACCCCGGGGACTTGCGGAGGTAGGTCTCCCCTTTTTCTCTTTTCTTCTTTCTCCTTTTTTTTTTGGTTTTCTGGTGGAAATGCCGACTTGTATGGCTGCAGGATATCCGTGATACGATGATAGCGACTTTACGAACTCGCTTGGCAGAGATGGAGCAACGGTTGGGCGATGCCCGTGGAGCTACGAGCGCCTTGGTAGGTGTACAGTGCGTTCCTAATTAAAACCCTAGATTCCAGATGGTGGCTGCTAATTCACGCGGTCGTAGCATGCCCAGATTGGCGCGGCTTCCCCAGTGATGGGAGTAGGTGGTGCCTCTTCTAGCTTGTGGATTCCCACCTCAGAACTTGACTTGCTTCATGAGCAACTTACTCACGCCACGCAGCGTGCTGCGGAGGCAGAAGGGATGCTCTGTATACAGGTAAAAGTTTCAATTTTGAGTTCTCTTTGTTTACGCCTTATCGCGTATCTGAGATGGTACACTAGGCAGGAAAAGGAGACGGAAGAAGCGCTTGCCCAAGCTGCGCAGAGGGAGGCTAGGATAGCAGAACTAGAGAGGGAACTGCGGCGTCATCCTGATGACGACTCCTCTAGGGATGCCGTGGAACTGAGGATCACTCTCCAGTTGGAGAGGGAAAATCGTGAGAGAGAACGGGCATAGAGAGAAAGAGACGCAGAGAGTGAAAGAGCCAACAGATTGACTGAAAGGGAGGAACGAAGGGCCATGGAGGTCCAATTGTTCGAACTCCAAACCAGCCTTGGTCTTGCTGAACAGTGGCTGAGAGATGGTGAGGAGCGCTACCGAAGAGCACGAGAGCGTGGCTTTCGTGTTGGTAGCTTCTCTGCTACTTCCGTGGATCAATGCCGGGGTGTGGGAATAGGAAGGGGAGTACAAAGCGGTAGGAGTACCGCTTTTCGTAGTTGGGTAGCACCTTTGAGAGCATTTTAACCGGAGAGTAGTGGGACGAGTAATGCAGAGAGAGAGGGCGGAACTCGATGTAATTTTTTTTTTGGTTTTTTGGAATAAAATACAAGGTTCGGTTTGTTTGGTTTTCACCTTTGCTTCTGTTGCCTGAATCCCTGTACACATCACTGAAACAAACAAATCAGAATTTCTGTTCTGACTTGGCTCCTTGCTCAATAAGCAAATGGTCACTATGACTGTCCTTGATAACTGGTCAAGGGCCCAAGCCTTTATTAACGAAGGCAAGAGAAAGATGTGGTGATGATAAATGCGACAGGCAAGCACACGAATGCAAGCGGTATTAAAGTGAGATGCTGCACGCAAATACAATCATGCAAAATTGATTTATTTTCTTTTTTATATTTGGCATTTTTTTGTTTTATAATTTTTTTGTTTGCAAATATGTACATTTTCTCTTTTCCATTTTTTTTGTTACTTTTATTATAAATTTTTTTGTTGCTAACGCCTGGCAAGCACCCAAATGGCACCCAACCTATACGAGAACAGGGGTTTCTTACTAACCTCCCAAGTTTCCTAAGTGCACATCTAGGTTGATTTGGGCCTCTAGACCCCTCGAATGATGATCCCGCCGGCTAAGACTTACCTTGATGACAATACCGTCATGCCATGCTTAGGCTCCCAGTCGCTTCCGACCACAGGGATTCACCCAAAAGATGTTTGAGGTAAATGATTTACCCGACCCGGGTCTGTTTCCTCACAACTCTAGATGGTATATGATGGAACACCCTGGAACCCTAACGACCAACCGCGCGACGCTGACCCAGAATCAGATGCCATCGCACCCATAGGTGACGCGCTTGCATTGGCCTAAGCTCAAGGTTAAACAAGAAGACATCAAGGTGGTAAACAAGGGTCTTGACCAGCCAGAAATACGGAGACTCCTTCGCAGCGATAGCTTTTGCTTTTCAAAGTAGGCAACCAAATGTGTATATTAACATAAGGTCGCAGACCCTGGGCAGTTTTCACCCTTCAGAAACTCCATCGAACCTTCATCTTTAGAGGGAGAAGGAAGAGTGTAGGGGATAAACCTCCTGAGAGGACCGGCAAAGCCGTTAACCGGACGAGTGAATAAGGGCCCATTAACTCTTTCCTTTCGGACAACTTAGACCAAATCTCGAGCATTTACATTCCATAGCCCCCCCCCTTCTGTGGATTCAAACTTTTGCTTTGAGGGGTTCCATTTATCGCATCAGGCACAGTCACGACCAGGCTCTTGATTTTGATTTTGTATTTCTTTTTGTGAGGGAGGTACAGTCGTTTGACGTTTGTGGGCTCCCTTTTCGTATGCCTGCGGGGACACTGCCCTCTTCTCGTGCTCTGATCGATGCTCGAGGAAATGGATCCTACTCTTGCCTTTGGGATTTGAGTTTCGGTTTCTCATGCTCAGCATTTTAAGGGTGCCGACTGTCTCATTTGGTCGAAGAGAAAAGAATAAAGATTATTGCTTCCGGAGATCTTCTGGGTGGGGCCCCACCGTAGGTGATGCTACCGACTTTTTTGAATAAAATACATAAGTGAGCACATGTTGGCATCCTTCGAGCGAGCATAGGCCGACGTGGCCGGACAGGGATCTTCACGGTTCTGGCAAACCAAGACCCGGTGCCTACCAAGCCTTAATGGGCCCTATCCTAACACGAAGGTTAGATGCAGTGACTTGACTACATGGTGACCACCAGGCATTGGCATTTTGAATTTTCCATATTTTTAGTGGTTTTCAATATTTCTTTGTTTTTGATGTTTTTTATCTTTTCATCATTTTTTTTGTTTTGTGCTAAGGGTAGTATTTCTTAAGATAAAGCCCATTCCAAGGGTGGGATAACTCGATCCCTTCGGCGTTGACTAGCTTGTAGGCTTTGCCTGGGTACACGGCTTGAATTACAAATGGTCCTTCCCAATTGGGTTAGAGCTTAGAACGCGGCCCTCCACATTTGACAAAAATTCTTTTTACGACCATCTCACCGACTTTGAATTTTCTCTCAACGACTTTCTTTTGGTAAAAGCGAGCGAGTCTATTTTGATACACATGCGCGTGTTCGGCAGCGGCCAGCCGCTTCTCATCCAAGAGTTCCAACTGGGCGAGGAGTGAATTACGACGATCGTCGAGGGGAAATTCCTCGTCCAATTGTACCCTGAAAGAAGGGATCAGAGTCTCGTATGGGACTACCGCTTCCATACCATAAGTAAGGGCAAATGGGGTCTGCCCGGTAGGGGTACGGATTGAAGTGCGATAGGCCCATAGGGCTTCGATAAGTTTTTCTGGCCAGTCTGAAAACTTACTAGACTCGCAGGTTTTTTTGATGATTTTGAGCAATGTTTTATTGGTGGCCTCCGCTTGGCCGTTACCTTGTGGGTAATAAGGTGATGAATGATGCAATACAATTGCGTACCTTTTGCAGAGGTCCTGTAGGTCCTGAGAAATGAACTGTGGCCCATTGTCGGTGATGATTGTGCTTGGGACGTCGAATCTGGCGAGGATGTTCTTCATGATGAACTTGCAGACTGTTGACGCCTTGATTTTCGCGTAAGCTTCGGCTACGGCCCATTTGGTGAAGTATTATGTCGTAGTAAGGATGAAAGATTTCTGCTTGGTGAGGAAATTGGGATCACCTAGGGGACCAATGATGTCGAATGCCCACATGGAGAAAGGCCACGGGGAGGATATTGGATGAGGTGAGGAAGATGGTGAATGGATTTTATCGGCGTGAAGTTGACACTTGACACACCTACGGATATAGACAGCACAATCCTCTTCCATAGTGGGCCAATAAAAGCCTTGGTGAATGATCTTCTTGGCGAGCATCTGACTATTCACGTGGCCACCGCACACACCCGAGTGCGTCTCCTCTACACATTTCCAAACCTCATCGTCACCAAGACATCTTAACAGAATACCAGTAAGGCTCCTCCTATAGAGTAGACCTCCAACCAATGTGTATTTCTGAGCCACCCTTCTTATGGCTTTCTTATCCTCTATGGTGGCCCCTTCAGGATAAGACTGATCTTGGCAGTATTTGACGATTTCATAGAACCATAGTTTCTCTTCATCATCCAGTTCTTCTTCAGCCTCTGCCAACATGATTTCCCTCTTCTCAAGGATATCTTCCTGCAGGATCTTCCTTGCTATCCTGTCTTTGATATTTACGTAGGAAGCATCATCGATTGCAGGGGCGTGAAGTTTGTAGATGGAAATGGACTCAAACCATCTTCCTGGAGGGAACCTTATGGATGATGCCAACGAGGCGAGGGCATCGGTGAGAATATTCTGATGACGAGGGACATGAACAAAGATCAATTTGGTGAACAGTTTGGCAAAGGCAGCAGTGAGTTTTTGGTATGGCTTGAGTTTGGGATCGCGAGTGCGATATTTAGTGAGCACCTGGCGAAGGATGAGTTGACTATCACCTACGACTCGCAACTCAGTGATACGAAAAGAATGAGCGAGTTCTAGGCCAGCTAGAAGAGCTTCATATTCAGCTATATTGTTGGTAACTGGAAATTTGAGCTGGTATGCCAATGGGAATGTGAGGCCTTCAGGCGACAGGAGGGTGACGCTGATTCCTCTCCCTTGAGAATTCAAAGCTCCATCAAAATATAGCGTCCACATTGGCTCATCTGATTGGTTGACGGACATTAGTTCCTCATCTGGAAACTCTGATTGGACGGGATCGAACTTGGAAAGAGGATGGTGAGCGAGATGCTCGGCTATGGCATAGCCTTTAATCTCCTTTTGCTGGATGTAGGTGATGTCGAACTGAGAGAGAAAACTTTGCCAGCGTGCTAGCCTATCCGTAAGGACGGATTTCTCCAGAAGGAATTTGATAGGATTCATTCGAGTAATCATGTGGACCTCATGAGCCAAGAAGTAGTGCTTCAATTTCTGCACTACCCAAACGAGGGCAGAACAGGTTTTCTCCATGACGGTGTACTTCTGCTCACAGGGATTGAGAAGTTTGGACAAGTAATAGGTTACCCGCTTCTTGCCTTCTTCATCAGCTTGTGCGAGGACGGCTCCCACGGAGTCATCCAAGACTGAGACGTAAAGGATCAGAGGTTTTTCTGGTTTGGGTGGAATGAGAACGGGTGGACTAGCCAGATATTCCTTCAACCCTTCAAAAGCTTTCTGACATTTAGAATTTCAGTGGAATTCTACTCCTGGCTTGGTCAACTCGTAGAGAGGTCTACACCTTTGTGAATGTTGGGACACAAACCGATGAATAAACTGCAACCTCCCGATTAAACCTCGGACTTCCCTCAAATTCTTGGGAGGCGGCATATCCCTGATGGCCTTAGCTTTGTCGGGATCTATCTCGATCCCTCTTTTACTCACAATGAACCCCAGCAATTTACCCGATGACACACCAAACACACACTTCTTCGGGTTCATTTTCAATTGGAACTCCCTTGACCTCTGCAAGACCTTAGCCAAAACTTCTGGATGTTCCATCCTGGTCCTTGATTTCACCAATAAGTCATCCACATACACTTTCAGATATATGTGCATCATGTCATGAAATATGGCCATCATCGCTCTTTGGTAAGTAGCTCCAGCATTCTTTAATCCGAACGGCATGACCACATAACAATATGTTCCCCAAGGGGTAGTGAATGACGTCTTTTCCTGATCCTCTTCTGCCAAACGAATTTGATTGTATCCTGAAAATCCATCCATGAATGAGAGGGTTTCGTAGCCTGCCGTGTTATCAATCAACACATCAATGTGAGGCAAGGGAAAATCATCCTTTGGACATGCGCAGTTAAGGTCCCGGAAGTCGATGCAAATCCTGACTTTCCCATCTTTCTTCATGACCGAAACAATGTTCGCCACCCATTGAGGATAAAGAACGACTCTAATGAACCTGACTTTGTGGAGCTTATCGACCTCTTCTTTCATTTTCAAAGCCATCTGAGGGTGGAAACGCCTTAACCTTTGTTTTACCGAGACGGACCCTGGTTTTAAGGTTAAACGGTGTTCGACCAAGGTTGAATCTAGACCCGACATATCCTCGTAGCTCCATGCAAATGTGTCCTTATATTCCTTGAGAACTTCAATTAATGCCTCTTCTTCAGAGGGTGGTAGGTTGTCACTTATGAGGATGATCCTAGGGTCTTCCTCAGTTCCCAAGTTGACTTCTTTGGTGGATTCTTCTACGGCGGTTGATGGCTCATCGAATCTCCTCATTCCACTAGCATATGCACCAGCCGCGTCCTCATATTCCTCACCCTCATCTTTGGTAGGGTATTCTTCATCCGTGATCTCGTAGACTCCGTACCCTTCATCAAATGCACCGTCGCCCTCACATTCTATTTCTGGTAGCCGGATGGGATTTTCTAACAATTGGGGGATGGCAAGGAGGGCCTGACACCTGGCGGCTAAATCCAGAAGGAATCGACGAGGAATCTGCCTACCCTTGGATTTCTTCCTAGGTACTACCCTTGACCTATCATTCCTAGATTGACTGACAATATTTACAGAAGAAGAGGAAGATGAAGAGGATGGTGTAGAATGTACAGGAGAAGACCCCTCAGAGGAGGGGTAGAAAAGGTCGCTCATTGGACCTTGGACGGGTGGTCCGCAGGGCGGGACGCACCCGTGGGAAATGTATGAGGTTTCCTCAATGAAGATGTGTTGTTGAGGAGTTTGAAAATTGACGTTTTTTTTTTCGTTTTCATTTTTAATGACAAAGTAGTGAAAAGAGATTGGAGGAGAGAGAAAAGTGGTTATGGCTAGAGGATTGTGAGGCTCATAGAGCAGATCATGGTTGAAGACCTGGCACGGGTTGAGAAGCCCGCGTAGGTATGTAAGCAGAGAAGGGGATCTGGGAAGATCATCAGACAATTGTCTGGCCCAGGAAGAAGATATCAGCAAAGGCTGAGACGAGTGGATGGAGAAGATGGCGGCTAATGAGCCGTCGACGGCAATGTTGAGGACGGATGAAGATCCGTCGATGACAGGGTCCTTCTGGCGAGGACGAGGATAGTTTGGAACCTTGGCAAGAGTGGTAATATTCTCTGGTATTCCGGAAATCAATGGCGGTCCTTCAAGCTGCGGAGACAAGAACATCCTTTCCAGTGCAACAGAAATGTCCCGTATGTCGAACCATTTGTCCCACTCGCATTCCGGATCTTTGATCTTGCCTCTTTTGGTGATCCTCGGACATTTTTCAGCCAAATATACATCATGTGATCCCCCACATGCTTCTCGTGGGTAATCTCCCATCTGAACAACAAGCCCTCTGTTGAAGTGGTTTGATAGAGTCCATGTGAGGGGCTTCCAATCCGCCCTGAACGGTCCTTTGAAGCCTAGGCCAAACCTGCAGTTCGGCCTAATTTCCTTTGACGGTTTGAGCCTACCCTGTAACTGTGCACCCAGACCTTTACCCTGTTGGTAGCCGATGTTCCTCATAATCTCCCAACCTTTGGAGTGAAAAGGGAGATATGATGTTGCGGTTGTCCTGACCGGCTCCTTTGGTGCTAGTGGAACGTGAGATGAATCACGTACATCCAGTAGTGACAATATGGGCCGATGAGACTGCCAAACAGAGGGCAGAGAGGTGTTGATAGCATCCACTGTGTGAAGGACAGGTGTACTGACCACTTTAATAATCCTCCCATTGTAAGGAAACTTCAGATACTGATGGTTGGTGGAAGGCACAGCGTCCATGGCTTCGATGTAAGGGCGACCCAATATAGCCTTGAATGTGGGGTCCATGTCGAGGACATGGAATTCGGTGGGAATTGACATGGGGCGTAGTTCTGCCTTCAAAATAATCATCCCCTGCGGCGGCCTTTTGCTATTGTTATAAGCCGTGACCATGATCGAGGAAGGTCTTATTTGTTCCTCGTTGACCCCACACAACTGAAGGGTGTCCATGGAGATCACATTTATGACGCACCTGTGTCCACAAGACACGGGTTTATGGATATTCCATTAATTTTTATTGAAATGCATAGTGCATATTTTCGAGCTTCCTTGGGAGCGAGCTCGTAGTTGTGGAACATGATGGCCGGTTGTGTGTCCGTTGGGGTCAGGACGGTAGAGATCTTTTCTACAGGGAGGTCCTCATTCACCATGACCCTTTGAAGGTACTCCATTAAGGCTGCCTGGTGGGATGTGGATCTTTGAAGTAGCTCCAGGATGGAGATCCGAGCAGGCGTCTTGTCCAAGTGTTTCAATAGATCATACTGTGTTCCAGGGATAGCTCTTTCTGGTTGTTCTCCATCATCCTTCTCTGGCTGAGATTGCTCAGGATTCTGACTATTGTGGGGGAAAACCCTGTGGAAAATCCTTCCAGTCCGGAGCACCATTGCCTGCGGCTTTTGTACCTCTGTGGGGGTAGCAGTGGGTTTTAACAGGGATTTGAGGGGTAGTGGTGGAGGAATGGTTGATGAAGCAGGGGTGATGACGGGAGCAGGGATTCTGATGAGGGGTTTGTTAGGTGGATGCATGGTGGAGGTAGAGGGGATATCGTGCGGATTATGAAAGATAAGGGGTCTGGAATGTGGCGGTGGAGACGAAGTAGAAGTGGGTAGGGCTTGAAGCGGGCAATGATTTTGAGGTGGGTGATGGGTAATGAGTGGTTTTGAAGGCATTAGTGGTGATATGGTGGAGAAAGACGGGGTTATGTATGGTTGACGGATGATAAGGGGTTTAGAAGGCGTAGGGGTAAATGTGGTAGAGGTGGATGGTAAAGTGGGGGAGTGGGAGAAGATGAGAGGGTGTGAAGGCGTAGTGGAGAGTGTCGGTTGATAGGTGATCTGGGTACGGATGAGAGGGCGTAATGGTAGTGGAAATGGTGAAGGTGATACCGACGCGGGTTGATGAGAGAGAGGTGCTACCCGGGCAAAGTGAGGGGGTTGCATGACGATAGGGTTGGAGGAAGAAAGAATAGAGGTACTTTCCGGGTGCCACACCTGCTCTCTCACGACTTCCGGGAAGGAGGAGATGGAGTTAACCTGATGATTGGGCTGTTGGTGCTCCGGTAATGGATTCTGGATTATGCCCATGTTGGGCTGTTGTTGTGGGGCCTGCTGAGGCTGTTGTTGTTGTTGTGGTTACTGCTACTGCTGCTGTTGTAACTGCTGCTGTGGTCTATGAGGAGGTCTCCTAGCCTTGAGAGCGGCGACGTATCATCTCATTTCATCCCAATCTATTTGATGTTCATCATTCATATCGTGGATGTAATCTTTGAAATGGAAGCAGTAATCTACTGTGTGTCCTGGCTGCTTGTGGTAGACGTAGTATTTGGAGGTATCAACATTCGGGGGCCACACGGGCCTTTCTCTGGGTAGGGCGAGTTGGTTTGATGCCATGAGGGCATTAAAAATGTCTGCTAAGGTTTCTGGCAATGGTGGATAGTAGGCTCTCTTAGGACCGACCGGCCTCCTTTGTTGCTGTTGGGGACCATAGTTCCCCGGGGGTGGAACTTGGTTGTACTGAAGCGGTGGTTGTTGTTGCTGAGGTTGTGGTTGTTGTTGCTGGGGTTGACGTAATGGAGGCATATTATCCTGGGGTGGATTATTTTGGGGTGGAGGATGAAGAGGGAAAGGACCTGGTTGGAGGGGAAGTCGGGGCATTTGTGGAGGCCTTGGGTTGACTGCATACTTGGCATTGTTGATCGCACCCACTTGCTCATTTGTCACAACCCCTTCTGTGGCTCCACCCGGGACACCAGCGCATGTCTTTCTGACCACTTT
Source organism: Amorphophallus konjac (assembly GCA_022559845.1). Classification (NCBI taxonomy): domain Eukaryota; kingdom Viridiplantae; phylum Streptophyta; class Magnoliopsida; order Alismatales; family Araceae; genus Amorphophallus; species Amorphophallus konjac. Next base: position 341,360,456 of record CM040118.1, on the reverse strand, counting down.
GGGCTTCGGTGACTCAAACATGTTCATAATGGGGGAGTCTTTTAACTGGGTTTGGATGTACCGGGCCCTTTCATAGAGTTCCTCCATTGTAGTAAGTTTATTCATGGCCAGGACATGTCTGAACTGTGGGGTTGCATTAGACATAATCATCTTCACTTGTTCGGGCTCGGAGAGGGTATCCCTTATTCTTTTCGCCAGAGACCTCCATCTATCAGCATAGCGGACAAAATCTTCGTCGGGCTTCATCTTTTCGGCCACTAGGTCGGTAATGGAGAGTGAGGGACCGACCCTATCCCTATATTTCTGCAAGAACCTTCTCTGGACTATTTCAAAATTCTCGGCCTCGCGGGGCTCCAAGGAATAGAACCACTCAAGCGCGGGACCATCCAATGATCTCCGAAAGAGGTATGCCAGGGACCTCTGATCCTTTTGCCAATAGGAGGACTCATACATGAAATCCTTGAGGTGAATGAAGGGGTTGCCGGTACCATTGTATCTACAGTACGTGGGCATTTCGGAGGGAGGAAGATGAATGACCGGAAGGATTGGCAAAGCAACCTCCGGGGTGGCTTTCACGTCCACCATTCTTCTCAGATTTTGAAACTGTTCGTCCATGCGATTGAACCTATTGAGGAGCGATTGGGCGAGCTCCTCTAGAGGTGAAGGTGGCACTTGCCACTGGGGGAGAAACTGTCTCCCGGAGACTTGTGTTGGATTGTGTGTCTTCCCTAAGTATTTTGATGATGAGCAACACTATGTTAATTGAGCTTGTTATTTTTGATAAGATATCTTGCACTTGAGTTATCCATGGTTTTATATGAAATAACTGCTAAAGAGGTAACACTTCGTGTGTTCGTTCATGTTCTGTCTTCGTGCTGTTTTTCCTCAAACATCATGTAGTTCTTGCTTCGCGTTTTCACCTCGTGCAGTCTTTGATTACTGTGTTGTTTCCATGTCATCCTTTGTATTCCTGTCTTCGAGTCGTTTCTTTGCATACTGTCTTCGTGGTCGATTGGCACTTCGTCTTGGTTACAACACCTCGTGTTGTACTGTTTGACTTCGTGTCGGTTTCGGTTACAGTCCATGTTGTTTTCATGTCGTTCTCTTTTATTGCCACCTCGTGTCGTTTTTATTATTAAGTCTTCGTGTCGTTTTACCTCGTGCAGTGTTATCCCGTGTCATTTACTGTTTCGACCTTGTGTCGTTATCAGCCCGTGTTGCTTTCATCTCGTGCTGTTTTCACTATCCTCGTGTTGTTCTCACCGCATGTCGATTACTGTTTTCACTTAGCATTATTTTTATGTTCGTGTCATTTTTCTGTGTAGTGTGTGTTTGTCACCACTATACTTCGTGTCGTTGCTTCTTACTTCGTGTCTAACTTCACTTCGTGTTGTTTTTCACCTCGAGTCGTTTCCTTATACTCTGTCCTCGTGTTGGTCTCTCGTTTTAGTCTTCATGTCGGCTTCTGTCGTAAGCCCGTATTGTCCTCGTGTTGTTTTTGCATTCGTAACCTCGTGTCTCTCTTGCGTATAACCTCACCTCGTGTCATTATCTTCTGTATATCTGATCTGTTACAGAATTTCTCGTGTCGTTCTTATGACATCTCGAGAAATAGTCACGTCGTGTTGTTGTTACTATACCTCATGCAGTTTTGGTCTTAATAGCCATGCAGCGTATTAATGGACTTAATCTCATTACAGGTCCGAGGAAGAACATTCCACACTCCAGGGCTGCACGTGATCCGAGACAAGAGGAACCAATTTGATAAAGGCACGTGACAGGATACTTCTGGATCGAGCGTGGGAGGCACACGCATTTCATGCCCTATCCATCTGCTGTTGATGCTATAAATAGAATCCTTCGTCCTCAGATGAAAGTTATCGAAGTAGAGAGGCATAGAAGAAAACAGGGAAACAGAGAGCCCTTCGATCCAGGAAAAAGAAAAGAAAGAAAAAAAAGAATAGCAGAGAGAAATAGAAAGAGAGCAGAAGAGTGTTCAGAAGAATTGTTCTGACTTGCGGATCAAATCCGAAGTCTATTGCTCTATATTGAGCTACATTATTTCCATTGTCTGGCATTTTTTGATTTCCTTCGTTCGTATTTTTCATTTCTTGTTCTTATCTTTCTTCAACCGTTATTGTTTGTGTTTCCGATCCTCTGGACTGAGGTCGGGGTCCTCCTGTGAGATCAGGAGTAGGGAGAGTCAATCTCCGGTTTGCAAGCAGCAGGTGAGCTGCTTGTAGGTACCCTCCGGGTTGGGAGGAAGAGGGGTCTTCGACCTCTGGTTCACTAGTAGCAGGGCTGCTACTAGTGGGGTTACCCTCTTGGTAAAGAGGAAGAGAGACGTGAGTCTCTGGGTTCTAGTGACTGCTGATCGCTAGAGGTTCCCTCCGGGTAGGAGGAAGAGGAGAGGTTGTTCTCCTGGGAAGCTGTGTATCAGCAGTTGTTTGGCAAGCTGTGTTGCCCAGCCTTTAGTGAAGCCACACTCAGGTTGAGTGTGGGGTGGATGTAGGTCTGAAGGACCGAACCACCTTAAAATCCTCTGAGCCCTTGTGTGATTGATCGTGATAATATTGTGGCATGCCTTCTATTTGCTTGAGCTATTAACTGCACTGCATCTTTTACGATAGTCAGAACTCGAGGTTAGCTCTGTTTAGCAATATACTCTGCAATAAGTTTTTAAATCTACGAAAACAGTGATCTATTCATCCCCTCCCCTTCTAGATCACTTCATATTGTACTTATCAACTTGAGGGGGGAACCCCGAATGAGAGGGAGCTGTCGGACCGCCGACAGTCGGCCCCGGCTGAAGCGGTATGTGGGGAACAACGGGAGTTTGAGATTGTGACGGGAATTGGAATGAGGGTGGTTGTTGGCTCGCTTGTCCTTGAAGCGAGGGAGACTGGATGGCTTGCGCCAATGAAGGAGATGGAATGGCCTGCACGGACTCTTGGAGAGGTGCGATGGCCAGAGTTGATTCCTCGGGCGTGGGGGAAACAGACTTTCCCTTCAGAATGGCCTGGAAGGCCCGGAGCTGTTCAGAGGTAAGCTCCGTGTTGGCGAGGACGCCCAGTAAGGAAGAGATATCCTGTGGTGGGGATGTGTCCCTGGCAATAACCTGCACCTCATGCGAGGGCTCATGAGAAGGACCCGAGTCCATAGCATAGACTCGTGGGTCGGCTGACAAACCACGACTAGGGTGGTTCTCCTCAAAAGACTCGTGAGCCATGCTCACAGTTTTTCCAGAACGCAAAAACATACACTAGCAAGCAGGTAGCAGAGATTATCAAACAAGTGGATGCCTTTACGCCCTTTTTTGTATTTTGATTTTGATGATTTTTTTTGTTTTTAGCGAGATCCGAAGTTCACACAAAATAGGGACCCTAGTTTATTTTTGTTTCACCGCCGTGTCAGTTAGGGTCTCTCGTCTCACCACGAATGAGATGACTAACTCTGGGGAACTTCAATGGTACAACCAGCCCAGTGAAGGAAGAGGAGATTCTTCGATGTCGGGGACTTACGGAGGTCCCAGTGGAGGAGATTCTAGTCCGTTGAGAGGAATTCTCAAACGGAGAGTCCTTCCTTCACCGGGAAAGGGTGATCCTTAGAAAAAATGAAAAATGATATAAAAGAGGGATGGATGTATGCAATGGAATGCTGACAAAGATATAGAGTAAGAAAATAACAGAAATAACAAACATATAATAAACACCCAACCAATTAAATTGACAGTGATGCCGTGAGCACAACGGGGGCGTGCGAGGGCGCCAAGGTGGAGAGGCACGGATGGTGCCGAACTTGCAAGGGTAGCCAAAAGGAAGCAGTAGAGGTCCCACCGTGATCGCCAATCTGTGAGCGACGTCACGCGGTTCGGGGAGTGAAGAAGACACGGAGCGCGCGGGCTCCTCTTTGTTTGCTGCAACACAGAAATAAGAGAAAAGAGAAGGGGCCACCACGGGAGATTGCTCCGGTGGGACGAGCGGGACACATGTAATATAGCAAGATATGGGGGTTAAACGGCCATAGCGGGAAGTGACTCGCCGCGGCCTCGGGGGGACGGAAATGGTGCAGAAATTAAATAGCAAGAATTGAAACGGCCATTAGGGAAGTGACTCACCGCGGCCTCGAGAATATGAGCAGATAAGAATATAACAAAATATAAGGAGAATATAAAGAGCGGGAATTTAAACGGCCATTGGGGAAGTGACTCGCCGCGGCCTCGAGAATATGAATAGATAAGAATATATCAAAATATAAAGAGAATATAAGAGCGGGAATTTAAACGGCCATTGGGGAAGTGACTCGCCGCGGCCTCGAGAATATGAATAGATAATAATATAACATATAAGAACGAGAATTTAAATGGCCATTGGGGAAGTGACTCACCGCGGCCTCGAGAATATGAGCAGAATATAAAGAGAATATAAGAATGGGAATTTAAACGGTCATTAGGGAAGTGACTCGCCGCGGCCTCGAGAACAAGATGTGATCGCCAGGGGCCATAAGACCCCAAAATAAAGAAAGTGATCGCGCCTACCTCAAGAGCGGGAGATGGCGGGTTGCTTCTTCCTCCCCCTTCGGCCGGTCGATGGAGAGGGCTTTCCTTGGGTACCCTTGCAAAACAACGACAAACAAGTAATGAGTTGATTAGAAAGATGAAGGTGTAGTATTCAAATCTTTGCGATAAAAATAACGAAATGATGGCAAGACACACACCTGGTTGGTGTTGTCTTTTAAACCCCTCTCGGACTCGAGTAGGAGGAAAATGAGATGATGGATGCAAGAAGTATATAAGAAGAGGCGCCCTTATGAAGGGGGATAGAGGATGCGAGATGATGAATGCAAAAGAACTACGAAGAAAAGGAAAGGATTAGCTTATTGGATGTGCCGATGGTGAAATCCGGCGGAGCTCCGGCAGCGTATGGACGACGTGGAAGCGCGGTGGATGAAGACGACCTTCCTCTCGCGAGCGTGGGCACCCGAGAAGCCGGCGGAACCTCCACCTACGAAAGACCCCACGGGTTAGAAATGACTCCGGTAGCCTCTGGGCTCCTGCAGCCTATCGGATCTCTTAGAAGCTCCCCCAGAACTGAGGGGGTGGGCCTCTATTTATAGGTCTCCGGAGGGTGGAGGCGTCCAGGACCCTGGACACCTCCATCAGGGCAAAAAAGATATTTTATTCTATTTTTATTCATTTTTTTCGAATATTTTCATGGAGGCGTCCAGGGTCCCGGACGCCTCCATATGTCCCACCGAACTCCACCGAAAGTCGCACGCGGTTTAACACAACGCGTGATTTTGGAGCGGCGACCCGTGATTTAGAAATGGGCGCGTCCAGCCAGCTGGACGTCTCCATAATTTGGATTCTTTCACACACGACAAACCGTCGTTCGGTGGGCGGTGCCCCGTGAGTGAGTTGATGGAGGTGTCTAGGGGCCTGGACGCCTCCAAGAAAATATTTTTTTTATTTTTTATTTTGTTTTTATGCCAACTGGCATATATATATTTTTTTATATTTGTTTTCATGGAGGCGTCCAGAGACCTGGACGCCTCCATAAATATATATATTTTTTATGTATTTTTTGTCTTAAAAAAATGAAAATGATGGAGGTGTCCAGGGGCCTGGACGCCTCCATTAAGACCCCCCCGGGTCCGCTGAAAAGGCGTCGGCAGCTCCCCGACAGGCACCATTCCTGGTTTCGGGACCTTCCGATGCGTCTGACTGGTGTTGATGCCGTCCGAATGCTGCGACGAGACGGTTCCGGATGCTGACAAGGGCGGAAGAAGACCCAAGAAAAGGAAGCACTCAAGTGATTCAAAATGCGAAATCCGTCGCGGGGCGTCGTATAGTAATATGAGACTTTCTCAGGAGACGTTAGGAATGGCGTGTCTACACCCGCCAGTAGCCCGGCTCGTAATAAGTGAGGGTGATCTGCTTCAGGGCCTCGCGGTACTCTTCCAAGCTTCGATAACGCTTAACCGCCTGTGAGGATGACTTTTATCATTTATGATAATTCATTTGTTTATTTTATTTATTTGTTCATTTTATTAATGCAAGGCGTGCCAGTCACTTTCGTGACAAAGTTTATTGTGTGCTCGTCTGACCAATCAGACAATAGTGGGTGATCGTGTCGGGACTAGAAGTCCGCCATACTATAAAGGCTGTGGCATTAATTACGCCCTTCCGAAAGAAGGACAACCATTGATTAATCACTAAAGTAGAAGAGCTCTTGGAGCCGAAGAAAACGTATGAAAGTAATGTTAATTTCATGAAACTGGAGACAGCACATGCACGGGTTCACTCAAATGAGTAAGAAAAATCTTGGTAGCACCTTCCCCATCTTAACGAGTCTCGAAAAAGGCATAGGAACTTGCCCTCGAAGAATCAAGATAGGTTCCAAAAAGATGGTCATGCCTAGCTGGCATGTTAGTCTGTGAGGACTAGGTGCAATGGTGCACACACGGATTCAGAGGGGGGGTGAATGAATCCCCTTTAAAAATTCTGCCTAATTTAAGCTCTAATTAGTAAGCTATGAGGAATTAAATACTAATTGACTTTAACTAAATATGAAGCACATGATCAAACACTTGGTGGCTGACTATGAGCTATGTTGTGGCACACTAAAGAACAGGTTGTAGGTCTATACAGTGGACTACACGACAGTAACTGTGCAGCTTACAGAGACACTCTAGGTATACAATGCATTCAAGAGTCACTCAGGCAGACTTGATTGAAAGCGAACCTAGACATTCATCTACCGTAAACAAATGAACAATCAAACCATAGTGCATAGAATATTTTTAGGTGATTCGGTCCTCCAGACCTACATCCACCCCACACTCCAACCCGAATGTGGATTCCGCTGATTCACAACTTAAACGGCTATACTTCACAGCTTGCCAACAATCTGCTGATTCACAACTTCAACCGCTGGGAATTACAGCTCAAGCCACCGCTGATTCACAGCTTCAAACCACTGGGCCTTACAGCTTATGCCACCACTGATTCACAGCTTCTGAAATGGAATGTAGAATGGAAAAACACGAATGATAAAAATCAGCAACAGAAAGCTGGAATTAAAGCTAAGAAAATATAGCTCGCTCTAGAGCAATGTAGCTTGGATTTGATCCAGAAGCTAAAGATCTCCTTCCTCCTTAGATCTTGCTACTGCACTCTCTTCTACTGTTTCAAACACACGAATTGTTGGAATTTCACTCACAGACGGCTGCTCACTCTCTCACGATCTCTACTCTCAAAACACTCTCTGATTCTTTTTCTGACTTTCTTCAACTCTATCTCCCTCTCTTTATTTTCTCTTTCTCTGGTTGCGGCTGGCTTTCTGCCGCTCACCCTTTCTTCAAGCTCATTTTTCTCTCCCAGATCCCTATTTCTTTCTTCGATCGAGCTGGCTCTCTTCTCTCATGGCTCTCTACTTTTTCTTCTTCTTCTTCTCTCAGCCTCTCTCCGAATATTCTCTGGCTGCCTCTCGTCTCTTCTGACTCTCTTACAGTTCTCTTATCTTTGAAAAGGACGATCTGCCCCCCTTTTATAGGCAACCAATGATGGGCGCGTGGAAACCACGTTTCCCGCCCAAACTTTCACGTAGATCTAGATCGTGTTGTAATCTCAGCACTTTCACTTTCAACATGTCAAGATCTCCGGTTAATTGATCAGTCTTGGATCACGAGCCTTTATTTTGAGTTCACGTGACTTTAAGTTCTTGTCAGCAGTTTGAGAAGCATTCCATAAAATACTTGGCTTACATAGTAAAAAGTCAATATGCATTGTCATTATATGTAGATATGTCATAGAAACAGAGAAATAATCAATGGTCATGCCCATAATGAATGTTCAGATCAAACAGATAAAATATGCAGGGAATTTTATGGAATTGGGCATGAAATTAATGCTAACATCGACCTGGATGTAGGGTGATGCATACTAACACCAACCCTGAAATGCAAGACACATCATGCTAATGACGACCTTGATGCTTGACACAACATACTAATGTTGACTTAGATGCATGAGACACAGTTGCCTTACTTGACTAGCATCGACCTTGATGCATAGAGCACACTAGCTAACACTGACTCTAACGCATGAGACAACATCAGCTAGCATCGACTTCAGTATGTATGAGATGCAACTAGCGTCGACCTCAGCTGTGTAAGAACACAACTAGCACCGACGCTGGCTATGCATGAACTACAACTAGCATCAACCTTAGCTGTGTGTAAACACAACTAGCACAGACCCTAGTTATGCATGATACAACTGGTGTTGACTCTATAGAACCATGCACCGACTATGTATGCAGTCATACATAGTGCACCGACTTTTGTATGCATGAGACAAAAAAGTGCACTGACCTTTGTGCATGAAAACTAATTGTGCACGGACCTTATATGAGTCTAACAAAGTATGCAACGACCTTGGCAATGCAGTATATATAAGTGTTGCACCAACCATCTAAGTGAGCATGCAATTGTGCACTGACCCGGCAAGCAAATGTGTTTGGGCTTTATATGCATGTAGTTTAGACAACATGTGCACCGACCTGTGTGAAGGTGTGAACAGTGATATGCATCGACTTGAGTTCTGCGCAGGCATGATGTGCACAGACTTGAGCAGTGTGTGCACCGACTTTCTATGACTAAAGCCTGAACAGGCATCGACCTTCTATACAATAACATGCATTGACCTTATGTAGTGAAGAAAGCATGTGCACTACCTGTTCGATGAAATGCACACAACTGTCTACATGAAAAATGAAATGTGCATCATCCTGAATACACAGAAAAGAACACATGTGCACTGACCTTCTATACATGGTGATAATGTGCACTAACCTTCAATACATGGTGATCGTTATGCATTAAGCTTGTCAAGAACTAGAGAGACACATGCACAGTGAAGCATATATGAATCATAGTGTTTGTATCATCAGAGACAAATCATCAATCCATCAAAGCACATATGACATCATGCTCATAATGAGTCATAGTGTTTGGCATCATCAAAACCACATGGATATAACAATCTTCCCCTTTTTGATGATGGGAACAGTATGAGTCACACACACACAGAATGCAATTACAATTTGACTCATATCAAATTATTCTCCCCCTTTGACATCATCAAAAAGAGATCAATAATTTGATGAATGCAGTGATGTCATGATGCATTCTCCTCTTTCTAAACTATAACCCTACTCCTTATGACAAATGAAGGTGAAACCATAAAAGTAGGAATGGAGAATTTCAGAAGTTAGACACAGGTTCCCCTTTTTACAAAAAGAGTGAAAATCACAAAAAAAAGTTGGAACAGAAAGATTCTGATGAGATAATCTCCCTCTTTGAAAGAACAGAAGAATTAGAATGGAATCAGATTCATCAGACATAACATGTGTTCAGCAAAAGCACAGGTAAGCAGATAGAGATCATTTTCATAAAAAATTTGTAATGAGTTATCAAAGTCATAATTCCAAGGTTAAGGTATTTCAGATTCTTCCACTATAAAGGCTTTTGACATAATCTTTATTGAACACCCTGTTTTAAACATGATGTATTCAAATTTTATTCATACATTCTGTACTCATATCTGAAATCAATTTCACTAAAGATGAACCATGCCTTCATGTTAACATCTAGTTTAACCTCCCTATCTCTTACTCATTCAAATTCAATGACTCTTTTAGGAGTTACAAAATGTAGTGTTGAGATTAAACAGACATGAAAGGATCTGATTTTGTCCAAAGTTTCAGCAATTTTCAAATTTTTCAGATTATTTTTCTATCTATGCAATATCAATGTTTATTGCAATAACTCTCAAGATCAATCGAGTTTAGTCCACACCTTATAACTAGAGGATACGCGTTGTTTAGATGCCAGTATCCCTAAGCACTTAGTATGACTAACTGTCATGATTCATATTGAACAGAGTTAACTCGGGCACTTCATGACATAGGATGACTCCATTTCTTTGATGAGGATCCTAGTTTCTTAGTGCAACCTAATCATTGCTCTGCCTTAACCTTTCATAGATTTTTCATTAAATTTTCACCAGAGATAAGTAAGGCACTTCATGACACAGTCCTTTGAACATGGTTTCTCAGTGACCAAAGTCATTGCTCTGACCTTACTTTACATTCAAACATTACTCAGATCAAACAAACGTTTAAAAACAACACTCACCTTATGTATCTCTACCAAAGAAAGCCATGGTTATAAAACTTTCAAATTTCAGAAGATTTTACATGATATGACATGAATCAACTGGTTAAAGTTTATTAAAGGGTTGATTCAGATATTTTCAAGATGTTTGAAATCAAACTCAAGAAATACATAAGACTTAAACCAGCTGAGTTATTTCAGATATTCATAGTTCCATACAATGGAAGATTCCTAGTACAAGTGTTTTTAGATTTATGATCAGGATAAGCCCATTGAAATCTTCATGAATATCTGACAGAAGTGTTCCAGCCATAGTGAATGATTCAGAATAATGATCATCAAGTAGCATACAAAGAGTGAGAAGTTTTTCAGAAGTTTTGAATCAAGGATTAGTCATGGAAGAGTTATATCAGCCAGATAGATTTTCAAAGAATAATACTGAGCAGATTGCCATGTTGTATCCCTGTGATTTTGATGATGCCAAACACTATGACTCATTATGAGCATGATGTCATATGTGCTTTGAGGGATTGATGATTTGTCCCTGATGATACACACACTATGATTCATATATGCTTCACTGTGCATGTGTCTCTCTAGTTCTGGACAAGGTTAATGCATAATGATCACCATGTATAGAGGGTCAGTGCACATGTGTTCTTTTCTGTGTATTCAGGATGATGCACATTTCATTTTTCATGTAGACAGTTGTGTGCATTTCATCGAACATGTAGTGCATACGCGTTCTTCACTACATAAGGTCGATGCATGTTATCGTATAGAAGGTCGATGCATGTTCAAGCTTTAGTCATATAAAGTCGGTGCACACACTGCTCAACTCTGTGCACATCATGCCTGCGCAGAACTCAAGTCGGTGCATATCACTGTTCACACCTTCACACAGGTCGGTGCACATGTTGTCTAAACTGCAGGCATATAAAGCCCAAACACATTTGCTTGCCGGGTCAGTGCATAATTGCAAGCTCACTTAGAAGGTCAGTGCAACACTTCTATATACTGTATTGCCAAGGTCGTTGCATACTTTGTTAGACTCATATAAGGCCCGTGCATAATTAGTTTTCATGCACAAAGGTCAGTGCACGTTTTTGCCTCAGGCATACAAAAGTCGGTGCACTATGTATGACTGCATACATAGTCGGTGCATGGTTCTATAGAGTCAACGCCAGTTGCATCATGCATAACTAGGGTCTGTGCTAGTTGTGTTTACACACAGCTAAGGTCGATGCTAGTTGTAGTTCATGCAAAGCCAGGGTTGGTGCTAGTTGTGTTCTTACACAGCCGAGGTCAACGCTAGTTGCATCTCATACATACCGAAGTCGATGCTAGCTGATGTTGTCTCATGCATTAGAGTCAGTGTTAGCTGGTGTGCTCTATGCATCATGTTCGATGCCAGTCAAGTAAGGCAACTGTGTCTCAAGCATCTAAGTCGACGTTAGTATGTTGTGTCATGCATCAAGGTCGTCGTTAGCATGATGTGTCTTGCATTTTAATGTTGGTGTTATTATGCATCACCCTACATCCAAGTCGATGTTAGCATTAATTTCATGCCCAATTCCATAGAATTCCCAGCATATTTTATCTGTTTGATCTAAACATTCATTATGGGCATGACCATTGATTATTTCTCTCTTTCTATGACATATCTACATATAATGACAATGCATATTGACTTTTCACTATGTAAGCCAAGTATTTTATGGAATGCTTCTCAAACTGCTGATAGGAACTTAAAGTCACATGAACTCAAAGTAAAGGCTCGTGATCCAAGACTCATCTATTAACTGGAGATCTTGACACGTGGAAAGTGAAAGTGCTGAGATTACAACACGATCCAGATATGCGTGAAAGTTTGGGCGGGAAATGTGGTTTCCACGCGCCCATCGCTGGTTGCCTATAAAAGAAGGGTAGATCATCCTTTTCAAAGATAAGAGAACTGTAAGAGAGTCAGAAGAGACGAGAGGCGGCCAAATAATATTCTGAGGGAGGCTGAGAGAAGAAGAAGAAGAAAAAGCAGAGAGCCGTCAGAGAAGAGAGCCAGCTCGGTCGAAGAAAGAAGTAGGGATCTGGGAGAGAAAAAAGAGCTTGAAGAAAGGGTGAGCGGCAGAAAGCTAGCGGCAATCAGATAAAGAGAAAAAGAAAGAGAGGGAGATAGAATTGAAGAGAGTCAAAAAAAGAATTAGAGAGAGTTTTGAGAGCAGAGATCGTGAGAGAGTGAGCAGCCATCTGTGAGTGAAATTCTAGCAGTTCGTGTGTTTGAAAAAGAAGAAGAGAGTGCAGCAGCAAGATCCAAGGAGGAAGGAGATTTGTAGCTTCTGGATCAAATCCAAGCTACATTGCTCCAGAGCGAGCTATATTTTCTGAGCTTTAATTCCAGCTTTCTGTTGCTGATTTTTATCATTCCTATTTTTCAATTCTACATTCCATTTCAGAAGCTGTGAATCAGCGGTGGCATAAGCTGTAAGGCCCAGCAGTTTGAAGCTGTGAATCAGCAGTGGCTTAAGGTGTAATGCCCAGTGGTTGAAGCTGTGAATCAACGGATTGTTGGCAAGCTGTGAGGCCCAACCATTTAAGCCGTGTATCAACGGAATCCACACTCTGGTTGGAGTGTGGGGTGGATGTAGGTTTGGAGGACCAATCCACCTAAAAATCTTTTGTGCACTATGGTTTGATTGTTCATTCGTTTACGGTATATGAATGTCTAGGTTCGCTTTCAATCAAGTCTGCCTGAGTGACTCTTGAATGCATTGCATACCTAGAGTGTCTCTATAAGCTGCACAGTTGCTGCCGTGTAGTCCACTGCATAGACCTACAACCTATTCTTTAGTGTGCCTCAATGTAGCTCACAGTCAGCCACCAAGTGTTTGATCATGTGCTTCATATTTAGTTAAAGTCAATCAGTATTTAATTCCACATAGCTTACTAATTAGAGCTTAAATTGGGCAGAATTTTTAAAGGGGATTTATTCACCCCCCCTCTGAATTCGTGTGTGCACAATTGCACCTAGTCCTCACAGACTAACAATTGATATCAGAGCGGGTATCTAAATTTTAGATCAAACGATCTGCAGAGGGTCCTGTCATTTTGTGTTCGGTGTTCTGCTGTGTTGATTTGGTGCTTTGCTTTGCAGCAACTTTAGTTCGGTGCATCTCTTATATATTGTCTTCTAGTCTTTATATCTACATTTGGTCAGTTGTTTCTCAATGGCTCATCCACCGATCTTCAGTGGTAATGATTTTGATTTATGGTTAAAAAGTTTGCATAGATATGTAAAATCAACTGATCCTAATCTATGGAAGGTAATTGTTCATGGTCCACATAAACTATCAGAAGATAAATCTAAATGGACTAATGAGGATAGGATAAGAAATTCTAACAATGTTAGAGCATTAGATCTGATGAATGTTGAGTGGTGGATAGCGGATCTAGAGGGGAGGGGTGAATAGATCAGCTCCACTTTTCGCAGTGCGGCACTCTAAACAGCTAGTTAAAATGAATTGCAGCGGAATAGAAACTAGCTTCCAAGTACGCTATGATTCACTTAGCAAGATAAGCAAGATATATAATAATTCGATCCTAAGCATGCATCTAGAACGAATCAATCACACAGGCAAACCACACTAGACAGGATTTTTAAGGTGGTTCGGACTGAATCCTCAGTCCTACGTCCACCCCTCACCAAAACCCGGTGAGGCTTCACTTGTGCAGCGCACAGAACCGCAAATCGAAAACCACCGATTGCCTTCCTACTCACCACCTGGTAGGGATGTCAACCGCAAATTAAAACACCCTCCAATTTCCTTCCTACTAACCACCGGTAGGGATGAATCACACTTTCAATGTTTAAACAATAATGAAAATGAAACAAATGTGAATGAACTAAGACAAGAGATTGAGTTATGAGTGAAAATGAATTGGCCCTTGTATGAAATGTTGATCAGCAACAAGGCTCCTCTTGGCTTCAACTCAATCTTCTTGATTCACCCTTGATTGAATGAATGTTCTTCACGGAGTACTGTTCACGTGAACAGTACCTCTTCCTTCAATTCTTCTCTCTTGATCTTCTCTTTGAACTTCTTTGAATGAATGAAGGAGATGATGAAGCTACCTTGAATCTTGATTGCTTCTTTAGCTTCTAGGAGTTTGAATGCTTGAAATATCACCTTGAATGAGGTGGAAAGAACTTGAATGGATGAAGATGATTTCCTTTGAAGAACTTGAATCAAACCAGCTTCCTTGGATCACTTTGATAGCCTTGCTTTGATGTAATCTTCCTTGAGGTTTGCTGGCTTTGATTTGAGCTTGACTCCCCTTTGATTGGATGAAGAACACCTTCACGAACTACTGTTCATGTGAACAGTAGCTCGTCTCCAAGCTCTCTTGCAACCTCCCTTGCAGCCACCCTAGATCTCACAAGAAGCCCCTTGAAGCATTAGGGTTTCTAACCCTCTTACAAGAGTTTTATAGATCTTGAATGGTCTATGGACACCCCCTAGACCAGATCCACAATTTGTGGGGGATTAGGTGTCTTTAGGATTAAACAAATCAATGTTGAATGGCCCTTTTCGAAGTTGGAAACAAAGTCAACAATTGATGGCTCGGGGCTGGCGGTCGACCGGAATTCATGGGCCGGTCGACCGGAACCTGCTGCAGCCACAACTTTTCGGCTCTGGCAAAACCGGTCGACCGGACGTCTGGGGGGGATCGACCGAAACCTGTAACAACGTCATCATTTCGGTTCTGGGAAAACCGGTCGACCGGCCAAGGTGTATAGGTCGACCGAAATCTATAAACGTTGACATTTTGAGGCTCTGGCAAATCAGGTCGACCGGCCAAAGCGTGTAGGTCGACCGGAAAGACCTGTACCTGCAAAATTGAACTGTTAGCCCAAGGAAACATGTCCATAGGTCAAGATATTCATGTTCTCATCAATTTCATGTATTTTGGGATTGAAATCAATTTAGATTATGCTATGAGCATTTCTAAATTTTGTTCCGGGGGCTCCGCCCCCGGAAACCCCCGTAAGGGGCGCTGCCCCCTTGACCCCCGCGACCTGACCGCGCAGGTTGATCCGCGTGCGAGGGTGCAACATTCAGCGTTCACGTTCACCATTTCCACTTGATTCCTTATCCATTCATTGGCGCACCTGTCATGAACAAAAACATCACGTATGTCAATCACATGAAGGTGAAAAACATCAATGACTAATAGTGTTTAGCCATTATCAAAACCAAGAATACATTAGAACTCATATGACCATAGAATGATGTCGAATGACCCAAGTGACCATATGAACTCAAGTGACCATAGGGGCACAACAATGAAGGCATCACTTGATAGAGCTCTGATTTCGTGTCTTTCATGCTCCAGGTCTGCCAAAGATATTCTGGACAAATTGAAGATTGCAGGGAATTGTAACACATGTCTAATGGTTGAAAAAGATGGACAGAATAGTGATCAAGAAGAAGATGAAGATGAGGTATCTTCTGACTTTAAAAATTATACTGTGGATGACTGGATAAGGGCTTACAATGATTTGCTTGATTCTCATGAAGAGTTAAGAAAACAAAATAGAAAGCTAAGAAGAAAACAAAACAGTGTAGTGAGCTCAAGTATAGAAAATGATAATTTCAAAACCTTGGAAATAGAAAATAAACATCTGAAGAAATAATTGGAAGGTTTGGAAAATGTTGTTTCAGAAATGAGTAAAATGAAGTCTATAAATGAAAGTCTTGAGAAAATCATTGAGAAGAATGATGAAAAGGTCAAAAGACTTCAAGAAGAGAATCAAGCTGATGTTTTCAGGCATAATGAACAAACTTCTTTGCTGAAAAATGAAAATAATAAACTTGCTTTTAAAATTTCTGAACTAGAAGAGAAACTGAGCTCATTTAATCATGGTTAGTTTAGTTCTAATGTTTCTTGTGAAAACTGTCTGAAATTGAAACAGTCCTTTGATGAATGTTTATCTAATGTTCATGCACACAAGAAATAACTATGTTCATTAAAAGATGAGAACGAAGAACTTAATCTGAAACTATCTGAAGTAGAAGAAAAATTGAGTTCAAGTAATGATGATCATGTGTTGATCAACGAACTAGTTAAGAATGAAGAATTAATAAAGGAAAATGAAGGACTGATGCTGTTGAACACTGCTATATCAGAAAAACTTCTTGATTTAGAAAAAAGAAAAATGTTTGCAATGAAGAATCTAAAAAACTGAGTAATCTGGAAGAAGAAATTGAGAAATATAAAACTGCAAACAAAGTATTGAATGAAGCTGTTAATTGCAGTGAACAAGAGATTGCAAGTTATGAAATACATATTGTATCTCTAAAAAATGAGATTCAGGATTTAAAAAACTCCTAGTCTAAATTTGTTGATGGACAAGAAAATTTGGATAAGCTGCTAGGAGTAAAGGTCAACTTCAGAAAAGAAGGGCTGGGCTACAAGCCGATTAACAAGAAATGCTTTGAAAATAAACTGATGACATCTTTTGTAAAAACATCAAATGTAGCCACCACATCCCAAGTGAGAAAGCCCAAAAATTAGAAAATGCTAGAACAAAAGAAAATTCAAAAATAGAATAATAAACCTCAGAAACATCCTGAAAATCTAAAAACTCAAAAATAGAAATTCAACCATGAGAAAAACCATGTTTCAAAGAAATCCAATGGTTCTTGTCGTTATTGTGAGAAGTATGGACATCATATGCATAATTGCTTTGTAATGAAGAAAGATGACTTGAAGAGTGATAAAATTCATGCTAGGAGTTCTCATGCTAAGATATCATCTTCTGTTCAAAACAAAAAGCTTCAGTGTTTTTACTATTGTAGAATTGGTCATATTATGCATGAATGTAGACTAATGAAGCAAGATGACATGAATGTTAAGAAGTCTCATGCTAGAAATGATGCATATCTGAATAAGAAAATTGATTGTTTTCATTATGGCAAGATGGGCCACATTGCTGCTCAATGTTGACATGCTCAGGGAAAGAAATCTAACTTTGGATTTATTAATTTCCCTGTTAACAAAAGTATTTTTGAGAGAAATGATTTTAGTTCTAGAGGCAAGCACAATGTGTGCTTCGAATGTGGGAAGCATGGCTATACAGTCAAGGACTGTTGACATGTTCAGGAAAAGAGTTTTGATTCTAAATCTGGTAAATTTCCTGTAAAACAAAATGCTTTTGGATGAAATAAATGTGTGATTAAAGAAAAATTGTTGGCATGTTCTAACTGTGGAAAGTTAGGCCAGAGGGCTGCAACCTATTGGCTGGGAGTCTATCATAAACAGACTGGCTTTGTTAAACAGAATATTCATTCTGTTAGAAGGAATTTTCATGATAATGCTCACAGGTTCAATGTTCAAAGTAATGTGCATGAAAAGAATTTCAAAAATGCTGCATCATATTATTACTGTGGACATATATGCCATTCAATGAATAACTGTCACCTGATAAAATTTGATGATCCTTATGCTCAAAAACTATGGAGAGTACCATTCAGAGGGGCAACTCACCGTGGGGAACCCAAGAATTCTTGTGTAACGCCCCAAGATCCAATCCCTAAATTTTTGGGGATTATTTTTTTTCCTTTTTATCGGACCCCGAAGCAATCACTTCGTACGTATCGTAGAAGCACAATATTATGTAACATGCATACATTCACAGGAGAGAGAAATCACAGGTTACAAGAAATGTAGGTAAGCATCTCAACCATTCATAATCTCCAAATAGAGTACAGGTTCATGTCCCAGATTACACATGAGCCCACATGGGCTTTCCACCCCACACCCCTACATATAGCAAAACATTCAACCGTAGCATACCCAGACGGACTGTGCTAACTCTATTCCTCTGCTGCTGCCTCCACCTCAACCTCCTCCCCTATATTTCCTAAAAAATGTGTGTCACAAGGGTGAGTGTGACGCTCAGTAGGCATCCTAAACAAACTGGGGTTAACTTGCATCTATGTAATCATTTATATGTATTTTTTAGATGTTAACAGTAGCATAGTTCATTTAATATCATCTACTTAAAATAACTCAACAAGGAAATTACAGATTCTTTAACTAGTATAAACACCCATGCATGCAGCAAGACCTGAGTACAAGAACAATTTCCTATTATCACATTTTATGAGAGTTCCTATTATTGCCATTCATGGAACCGGACAGCTGCCGCAAACACAGGAGGCCCACACACATAACGAATGAAAGGGTACTGCGCAGACCCGGGAGCAAACTCCCACCTAGACTTTTGCCGCATGGGCCGTTACGTATCGCCGTCCCCCGGGTTCTGTGGCATTACGTATCGATGTCTCACAGAACGAACCAGCCGAATCAATAGGTTTTTGACCAGGACGTTACGTATCGCCATCTCTTGGGATCTTTTACTTCCGCGGCGTTACATATCACCGTCCCGCAAAAGGGACCGAAGTCCAACCTCACAGAATGCTGCTATTTTCCCTTTATGGCATACATATTCTTACTTGATATTACTAGCACGATGCTCATCAGACATATTTTCATGATTTTAATGGGTTAAACATACTTGTTCTGTCCCTGTGGTTTTGATGATAGCAAACACTATAAGTCATCATCTGTTTTAGTCTGCATATTGTTTACTGTTTGAGTCTACATATAAATTTGTTTGAATCTGCCTAGTCATCATTTGTTTTAGTCTGCATACTGTTTGAGTCTGCATATAAATCTATTTTATGTTGCATATGAATGTTTCATTGAACATCTTATCTGAATTACATAACCAACGAATAGGCTGAGGCTGTGTGTTGTGTGCATTGGTGCATTTCATAATTGTTGATGCATTTCATAATTGCATTTTATCTGGATTGTTTGATGTTAGTCTGTACAATGGGTGATGCTGCTATACCCTTTCAGCATAGTCTGTACATCCGTAGACAGCCTGCCTGAACTTTGTTGAATGAAGTCTATATACTTGCCAACATGTCTCTCATGCATTATGTGTAAAGTCCATACATTGTCTGGACACACTCAAGTCCATACATTGTACTGTCTACACTTTGTTGCAGCTAATCTGAACATTCTTCAGTGAAGTCTATACATCGTCAGTGCATGAGCGTCTTACAAGTCTATACACTATCTAGACTCATGCATTTCATAACTATGCTCAGGCTAAGTTTGTACAGAGCCTTAAGTCTGTACAGAGCCTTGTTCATCGTGTGCTAAGCATTTCCAAAGTCTATACATCACGTTTCACTCACGTTCATCTTTGTTCAAAGTCTGTACAGCATTTTGGCTAGAATGCAGCGTCTCATGTTAAGTCTGTACAGCATGCATCAGTGCATTAACAAGTCTATACATCGTGCATGCATCGTCTCTCAAGTCTGTACAGGGTTTGGCTAAAATGCATCGCCTCTCAAGTCTGTACAGGGTCTGCCTAGAATGCATTCACTAAAGTCTATACATTCGTCTCTAAGGCAAAGTCTATACATCGCATGCATTACACACTGCAAGTCTGTACAGCTCAAGTCTATACATCCGACCGTCTCATTCAGCGTCTCACTCTTCCAAGTCTATACATTGCTTCTAGCATGCACGGGTTCAAGTCTATACATTGCTTATCTTTACCTACGTTCAGACACAAAGTCTACACATCACCGTGTTCACTTGTTTCAAGTCTACACATTGGTTCAGGCTTTCCAAGTCTGTACATTGGCCCTCAAGCTTTCCAAGTCTGTACATTGACCTTCAAGCTTTCCAAGTCTGTACATTGGCCAAGTGTCTTGTGCTTTGAAGTTTTATCAAGTCTATACACTCGTTGGCTAGCTGTTCAAGTCTATACACTCGTTGGCTAGCTGTTCAAGTCTATTCACTCGTTTTCAAGTCAGCAAGTCTATACATTGGCTTCTCATGCACATTCACACTTCATGTCTACACATTGGTTGCCTGCATCACATGCAGTTAAAGTATGTACACTCGTGAATGTAATGTCTGTACATTCATTCTCGCTGTACATACTTTCTCATCTGTACACACTTCAGCACTCAAAGGCTGAACACTCTTCAGCAAGTCTATAGACACTTCAGCACTCAAAGGCTGAACGTTCTTCAAGCTTAAGTCTATACATTATGTTGCATCGTTGCACCCCAAGTCTATACATAGTCTGGCTGCCTGCACGCCATGTCTGCACATCGGTTGCATAGCACAACTAAGTCTATACATCCAGTTGCATCGCATGTCTGCAGAGTCTAGACATTCGTCCCACAGCCTGCAGCTAAGTCTACACAGCCTCCACAGCAAGTCTATACAACGTCCCACAGCTGCGCAGCAAGTCTATACATCGCTGCCAGCCGGCATGCAGAGTTTGTACACTACGTCCGCCAGCCTGCACGCAGCAAGTCTATACATCGCTGCTAGCTTGCAATGCAGAGTCTGTACACTACATACACACTGCATCCTTAAGTCTAAACTCTGCTGCTTTTATATGAAGTCTATACAGCCTGTGGCTTGTACATTGACTGAACTCTTCATTAAACTTACATGTGTCTGGGCACGTGATCTGAGGTAGGCATCTGGCACGTGATCCAAGGACAACGCCCTAATTGCTGCTGCTATAAATACGAAGCCTCCTCCATCTGGAGAAGAAAGATCAAGAGAAAAAGAGACTAATCGAGAACAGAAAAAGGAAGAGTGATCGAAGTGGAGAGGAAAAGTGCAGAAAGAGCAGAATAAAGAAAAGATGAAGATAGAGTGGAAGATGAAGCAGACAATGCAGAGTGTGATTCTGATCGAAATAGAAGAGTTGGAGCAGTGAGGCAGTGAGCTGCAGTAGTAGGAAAAGAAGAGACAGAGAGAGCCTGCGAAAGAGAAGAAAAAGAAGAGTGAGAAGAAGAGAGAGCTAGAGTAAAAGAAGCTTCAACTGAAGATCAGTTTCTGCTGGACCGTGGATCAAATCCAGGCCAGCCAGCTCCTGCGAGAGCCACATTTTGATTTTATACTTCCAGTTTTTAGTTGCTGTATTTTCTTTTATTGTTTTCTTTTCAAACTGAACATTATTCTTCCGATTCTCTAGTTGGAGATCGGGTTCCTCCTATGGACTCAGGAGAATGGAGTCCTTAACTCCGGTTGCAGGTAGTGGTTGCTACCTGTGTGTTCCCTCCTGGTCTGGAGGAAGAGAGACCTAGTCTCTGGTCGCAAGTGGCTGGGAGTCACTTGTGGTTCCCTCTGGCTTTCAGAGGAAGGGAGACTTAGGTCTTCGGTTGCTAGTGACTGTGTGTCACTAGTGGGTTCCCTCCGGTCTGGAGCAAGAGGGGAGGCTGTTTCCCTGGTCAAGCTGTGTGGCAGCAACTTGTTTGCAGACTGAGTCTGCTTTCTAGCTGATTGCTAGTGGAAGCCTTACTCCGGTTGGGAGTGAGGGGTGGACATAGGTCTGTGGACCGAACCACCTAAAAAATCACTTGTGCAGTGGTTTGTTTGATTGCTTGCTTCCGCTAGATGCATGCTAGGACCGTGATCTGATTGATTATTCATGTCATAGAGTTTAATTGGGTTTGCATCTTTTATGTTTGAGCAATTGTCCACTGATCTTGTGCTTATCATTTCATACGAATTTTAAATTGGTCAAAACTCTTTAGAAGATCCATTCACCCCCCTCTGGATCTGTGTTTATCTATCGCACCTAACTATCAATTGGTATCAGAGCGATTCTCTGACTGATCAGATCCAATGATCTGTAGAGGATCTTGTTGTCTTTGGTGCATTTCTGAATTTACTCTCTGCTATATTAATCTGCTTGCCGATTTAATCAATGGGTTCTCCACCGGTTTTCAATGGCTCTAATTTTAACTCATGGGTTAGCAGTCTACATAACTATATGAATTTGATGGATCCGGATCTGTGGAAGTTAATCTCACATGGTCCTCATAGACTGCCAAAGAAAGAGTCCAAATGGACTAACAATCACATATCAAGAAATGGAGAGAATCAGAAAGTTTTGAAATTAATGAAAGAAGCTACTGACAAGGCTCTACATTCCTTTTTCCATGACTGCAGGTCCGGTAAGGACATTCTGGATAAGCTGAAGATAGCTCAGAGGGGAAATGAAGACAGCTGCCTGATGGCTGACAAGAGCAACCATGGCAGTGATCAAGATGAATCCGAAGATGCTGAAGAGGTAACCAATCCTTTCTCTAGTTACACTTTAGACGACTGGGAAGATGCCTATGCCAATCTATTAGAATTCTATGAAAGACTAAAGAATAAGAATAAAAAATTGATAAAGAAGCTAAAGAATCATGAGGATACTAAATCTCGAGGTGAAAACCCTGAAATTCTGAAAATTGAAAATGACATATTTAGAAGACAGTTAACAGATTTTGATTATATTAGTTCAGACTTAGATCATTTGAAATCTGAAAAACAAACTCTTATGAAATAAATTGGATTACACAAAAAGGAGAATCAAGAGCTTGTTTGTGAAATTACTGAACTAAAGGAAAGACTCAGCTCAACTGATGATGATCAGGCTCATAATAATGATGTTGTTCAAAATGAAGAACTGGTGAGAAACTTAGAGCTTGTCAACTCTGAATTGGAAAACATGAAATCTAAAATTGTAATACTCAAAAACCAGCTCAAAGAATCTGAACACAAATCAAAAAATCTTGAAAAAGAAAATAGATTGATTTCTGAAAAATTAGATGCTGATAGAGTAACAAATTTAGAGATTAAGAAAAATCTTGACAAACTTCAATCTGAAAAACAACAAGAAAAGTTTTATGAATGTCAGTTTTCTTCAGATGAATGGGTGCTTGATGATGAACTCCTAGAGCAGAACAGTAAACTGAAAGAGGAAATTAATAAGTTGAATCACCTAAACTCAGCAATGTCTGAGAGGCTAATCACTTTAGAAAAAGGGAAGCGTGTAAGCCTGGTGAGCTCTAGTGAGTTGCTGAATGATGAACATGAAATTACAAATCTGAAAAACATCAACCTAATGTTGAGTGGGAATGTCACTTGCTGTAAACAAAAGATAGCTAAATATGAGTTAACAATCACATCCCTTCAACAAGAAGTTGATGATCTTTATAAGTCCCTATCTGAAGCTGACAATGAAATAAAATTAAAACAGGAAGTTGAAAAACTCAAAAGTCTGAATGATGCCTTGCATCAACAAGTCATTTCCTGTAAAACAGATCTGTCCAAATATGAAGCTAATAATTGTGGCTTAAATTCTGAAATTCAAGATTTGAAAAACTCCTTGTCAAAATTTGTCAAGGGAAAGGACAATCTGAATAAGCTTCTGGGAAAGAGTGATAACTCTCAGAGAGAGGGGCTGGGTTACAGTTCAACAAACAAAAGGATCAATAGCAATAAAACTTCAACTGTGTTTGTAAAAGCTTCTAATCAAAACACAACTGCCGGTTCTTCTGTTTTTCAATTTACTGCACAAAAATCCACTGTCAGTCCCAAAACTGTAGGACAAACTCAAAAATTAAAAAAGGATGAAAACCTACAGAAAAAGGACAAAACTACTACAGTTGGTACAAAGACTGCTGCACACAATTCACATGACCTCTCAAACACTCACACTAAAAAGGGGTCGTGCTATTATTGTGGGAAAGTAGGTCACATAATGGAAGATTGTAGATTAATGCTAAAAGATGAGCATGGTAGTGAAACATCACATTCTAGAAATTCTTTTGATAGAAACCACGCTGCTAGGAAGCCTGATGCTTCATGTTATTATTGTGGGAAGCATGGTCATCTCATGAGTGAATGTTTTATCATGAAAGAAGATAATAAACTGCATGTCAGGTCTTCCATTCATTTTCATGGTCCATATGGATCTAAACACAATTCTAGTCAGCACATTGTGTGCTTCAACTGTAATAAGCCAGGGCACAGGGCTGCTGAGTGCTGGTTTAGATCCACTTGGAGTAAAAATGGTTTTAAAAGTAAGCAAATCAGATGCTTCGAATGTGGGAAAAATGGGCATACAGTCAAGGACTGTTGGTATGTTCAAAAGAATTCTGTTAACCCCCATTTTGTCAAATTCCTTGCAAACCCATTTGTGAAAATTTTATGCTATAACTGTGGGAAGCCAGGCCATAGATCTGCTGAATGTTGGCTGAGTAAGAACAAGCATCAAACTGTCCATGCATACAACAGAAAATCTTATGAACATGTTTATAAACATCATCCTGTTGTTAATATGCATCATAAGAACCAAAAACCAGCCATTTCATGTAGATACTGTGGAAAATTTAGACATTTTATGGATGACTGTTCACTAATGAAATTTGATGATAATGTTGCTATGAAATTGTTTAGAACACCTGTTAGGGGTAAGGCAGGACCCAAAGTTGCTTGGGTCCCTGCAGGATCAAAATGATCAATAGTTTGCAGGTGTGCCTTGGAATGAACAAAGAGAGGTAAATAAACCAAGGCATTCAAGAATGAAACCCCTAGGATTGCACTACTCAGGTCAGTTCTGAAAACTTGTCTTAAATTGCATATCTGAAATTGTGAATCTTGGATAACTGCATATCTGGTATGAACTGTCCATGCATAATTGTCATATTTTTTTTTGCATATCATGAATCATGCATACATGCTCCTTTATTTGTTTGACACTTGCATTGAGCTTCATGGAATTACTTGTTTGCACTTTGAGCTGTGTGTGCATATATGTGAATTGTATATACATACATTAGACATACAGTCATTGAAAATCTGATGTAAGTAGGACTGTCAATATTGCACTGTCATTCATGACCACTATGGTATATTAAATGGTAAGCTACCAAAAGGCAGGAAAATCTGTCTGGAGGTTCTTACTATGTGAGAGGTGGTCTTTTAGACCAAGTGCTCCGCCAAGTACCGTGGGTCATATTGTTTAGTAGGGCAGTCTGAATGAACATGAGTCTCTGCATGTCTTTGCATACATGTAGTTAATTGCATTGCATTTAATTTCATTGAAAATGCCAAAAAGCTTGTCTGAATGCATATTGTCAGGAGGAGTCAATGCATTGCATGTAGGTTGTCAGATGCATACTCTTTTGTCAAAATTCATTGCATATTAAACCTTGAAGATCTTGAAACATGCCTGACCTCCTGTTACCTTGCATGAAATACATATTGAAAAATAAAAAAAAGTTGCATGCATGTACTCAGGGGGAGCATCCATAGATTGTCAGTTTTCCGTTTGATTCTATCTCTCCTTCTAGTCAATCTCTCAGTCAAGTTTGCATTGAGGATTTCAAATTGATGTCTCCATGCTGTCTCTTTTATCTTGTCAAAAGAAATCTCAGCTCAATAAACAAATGAGAAGATTTCAATCTGCATATCATTATCATAAATCTGATTTTGCTATCAATAAAGAAATCTCGCATTATGTGGAATTATGAACATCTAAAAGGACTTGAATTGGTTTAGATTTAATGCATTCTGTAAGTTTGAAGATGAATTTTTTGAAAATATCTGAATCAGACTTAATAAACCTTAACCATGCACTTCATGTCATACTTTGAAAGACCTTCTAAAATCTGTCATATTGAGATCATGACCCAATTAGTTGAAATGCATGGAATCTATATTATTTTTAAACAAGTCTTTCTTCAACACCTTGGGTAACTATTTAAATAAAAAAATTGTGCTAAATGAATGGCAGAGCAATGATCAAATGCGCTGAGAAACTAGGACCCTTGTCAACGATAATGGGCCCTAAGACATGAGGCTTCTTGATCAACTCTGTTCAGAATTTTTTTTTTAAATGATATCATGTCTGAAACAGAATGGGAGTTTCTACTGAGTAAGCTAGGGGTACTGGCATCTAACCAGCGTCTACCTTTACGACAAAAGGCAAGAACCATCCCTGACTGTTCTCTAAATGAAGTGAAATAATTTTTTTTTCAGCTAAACTCATTAAGTGTTTATCTCTGAAATGATCTTTTGTTTAACCTCAATATTGATGTATGATTTTTCCTAAAAGAAGTCATTGAAATCAATTGATTAAGATGCTGGGAGGTTAATTGAAGTAGTGTTATGTATGCTTGGTTCATTTCTATTAAAATCTGAATTCAGATGTGAGTATAATTTTTATTGAAAAATTGAGTTTGCATCACTTTTAAACCAAACTTGACTTGTTAAGTTTCATTCATAACTCTTCATAATGGAAGTCTCTAAAGCTGTTACATCTTCAGATTTATGAAATTGATATCACATTGAAAACCTTTCTCATTCATTCTGAATGCTTACTTCCATTCATTGGACTCCATTCTGAAATAGATTCATTGTTGATTTCTTTATGTCCTGTGCTTCATTCCAATCACTGTCCATCTAAGGGGGAGAATTTTTGCTGTCCCTGTTGATGTGACACAACTACGGGGTATGCAGCAAGCAGACGGAATCTTAGGACATATTCCGCATTCACAACCACATAGCAATTAAGTTGATAAATCGGGGCCAAATCGCCGTCGCACACACACGAGCCCGGGGTGACAAAATGATGCTAAGGGGAGGTGATGGATCAAGACCCTTGCTGGTAGAGTGCCAGCTGGGCTAGGGTTGCCCTCCCGAGGGTACGTAACCCACGCTTATGGGGCTGGCCGGTGCCAATTGGGGCACTAGGTCCCACTCTCTCACTGCCCACGATGACCGCTCGTAAGTGTGGCACGTGGGGTCGGACACTCTCTCGCTTGCACAACGGAGCTATGCCTACGGATATTAAATGAACAGACACTAAAGAGTAATGGAGCAAAGTTTAGAGCTCACCTGGTTGGTTTGAAGAAACCAACCCCGTTCGGAGACGTGGGCGAGCGGGGAAGTGTGGATCCCGCACACTGCGCCGATGTAGCTTGAGCTGTTTATTACATACACTACTCCTCACGCAGGAGGGTTGGACTAAGGGTGGGGAAATAAAGCTTACATCCAAACACTACCTCCACGCAGGGAGGGGTGCTAAGCCAGCCAGGCGGGAGGGGGAAACTCGCCGAAGTTGTAGGAGAGGAAGCCAACGTTGGGTCTGCTCACTTGCTGTGAGAGGAGACAGGCAGCCGCTGTTGCAATCGTAGTTCTTACTCAAGAATTTTCCCGTCGACGAGACCAGGGGTAAATTCTTCGTAACAGGAACTGGGACGCCTCTGAATTTTACTGAATTCTTCTGACTTCGTCGCTGGCTGCGGCGGAGGCTCGAACAGGACGAAGGAATCTGGGGTTGACAGCTTCAGATCTGAGGCAGCAGGATGCAGAGATTGTACCGTTGGCTCCCGAGCTCCGAATCTCGAACCGTCAGAGTAGCTGGAACCGTGGATGAACTCTCTTCACAGAAAAACCAGTGGGGATGCCGTCTGAAGTCAGGATGGCCTGGGGGAAGCGGAAATGTGGGTGCAGGTCGCTGAAGACTGGGGAAGGCAGATCCGCGCGACTGAAGGGGAAAAATCAGAACTTTGGCTCCCGGATGCCGAACGTAGTTCCGCTTCTTGCTCCTGGTCGGGGACAGGTGGAGGAAGAACTTTGAAGAAGGAACCACGGTCTGAATCCTTCACTGTGAATCGTGGTTCAGCTTCTGGTTGAACTCTGGTGCTCTGCAGATGGAGCTTGGCGCAGTTGAGGGAGAATGGCTCTCCCAGACAGCCCCGAACTCGGAATGGTACGATTCTTTCTCGCCTGCGTAGTGGACTGGACGACCTTTCCGGAAATGTATGGTACGCCTCTGGATGTCGCCTTATGAATCCGGGGAAGCTTCTGCAAGTCGTAACTTTTTCTGCCACCTGCAGACTGTCAAGGTAAAGAGAAAGGATGGTGGTGGAACTAGTGATAGGGGTGGGGATTGGCAATGGTGGAGATGGTGGGGTGGATGGTTGATGGGAGAGGGGTGTTTAGGGGTGTGGAGGGGAGAGGAACAGGGGATTAAGGAGTCTTGGAGGCAGGTGGAGTGGAGGGGCCGCAGCTATCAGGTGGGGTGGTGGGTGTCGGCCAAGAGAATGGGGGTGGGCTAGATGAGGTGGGTGCGCAACCAGCAGGGGGGGATGGGGGTTAATTCGCCCAGGGCATATGAATGAATGGTGTGGGGAAGTGGTATGGCTGCTTGGGGGAGAGGGAAGGTTGCCTTGGAGGTTGAGAAGGTGTATGGGGAATGGGAAGGGTTGCCTAGGGTGGAGGAGGTATTGAAGGGAGTTATGGGCCTTGGGAAGATGAAAGGGTGGAGGGGTGAGGTGGTAGCTGAGGTGGAAAGGGGGAGGGGAGGTGAAGGGCCAAGTTCACCCAAGGGAGGGGAGAAGAGATATAGTGGGGTTCGCCCCCTAGAGAGAGAGAGAGAGAGGGAAAGAGAGAGAAAGCTAGAGAGAGAGATAGGATTGCACTTATGCTCAAAATACTCAAATATTCATTACCCATCTCAAGGGGGGGTTGGGGTCCTATTTATAGGGATCCCAACATTTACAAAAAGTCCCTGGAGAATATGCTAAAAGCAAATAAGCAAGGGGGTGTGGGAAGGAAGAGGGCGCCCATGGGCCAGGCCCATCTAATTGGGCCCATATGACCCCCTAGCCGAACAAACATAGATAAATAACGTGACGACCTAGGGACATGACTCAAAATAAAGACAAGTACATCAAAATGACTCAAGAAAGGAGAAAATACATCAATATGTCCTCAGTAATAAACTCCCGTGTCACCGTGGGCCCATCAAGTCGTGCAGTCGCACACTACCCGTCTCCGGAAGGGAGAGAGGTGTCGAGCCAAAGGGAATTCTGGGTGATGTCCCCATCACCTGTGGTTCATCTGACTATCTGTGTCTCCTTCTCATCTACACTCATAAGTCTCCATCTAATCAAGGGGAGCTTTCTTGTCAGGCTGAGTGTCATTCATAAAGGGGGAGATATAGTCAGCATCATTAATGTCCCTTTCATTACTGTTGTTAAAAAAGGGGGAGAATAAATTTCATGGCTTAGTCAAAGGGGGAGTCTTTAATTCCATCATCTTATGCATTCTTATACTTCCCACTCAATCTAATGTCTTTTTGCTGAAGTCAAAGGGGGAGAATAAATTGACTCATAGTGTTCATAGTGTTGCCATCATCAAAAAGGGGGAGATTGTTGTGTCCCTGTGGTTTTGATGATAGCAAACACTATAAGTCATCATCTGTTTTAGTCTGCATACTGTTTACTGTTTGAGTCTGCATATAAATTTGTTTGAATCTGCATAGTCATCATCTGTTTTAGTCTGCATACTGTTTGAGTCTGCATATAAATTTGTTTGTGTTGCATATGAATGTTTCATTGAACATCTTATCTGAATTACATAACCAATGAACAGGCTGAGGCTGTGTGTTGTGTGCATTGGTGCATTTCATAATTGTTGATGCATTTCATAATTGCATTTTATCTGGATTATTTGATGTTAGTCTTTACAATGGGTGATGCTGCTATACCCTTTCAGCATAGTCTGTACATCCGTAGACAGCCTGCCTGAACTTTGTTGAATGAACTCTATACACTTGCCAACATGTCTCTCATGCATTATGTGTAAAGTCCATACATTGTCTGGACACACTCAAGTCCATACATTGTACTGTCTACACTTTGTTGCAGCTAATCTGAACATTCTTCAGTGAAGTCTATACATCGTCAGTGCATGAGCGTCTTACAAGTCTATACACTATCTAGACTCATGCATTTCATAACTATGCTCAGGCTAAGTCTGTACAGAGCCTTAAGTCTGTACAGAGCCTTGTTCATCGTGTGCTAAGCATTTCCAAAGTCTATACATCGTGTTTCACTCACGTTCATCTTTGTTCAAAGTCTGTACATCATTTTGGCTAGAATGCAGCGTCTCAGGTTAAGTATGTACAGCATGCATCAGTGCATTAACAAGTCTATACATCGTGCATGCATCGTCTCTCAAGTATGTACAGGGTTTGGCTAAAATGCATCGCCTCTCAAGTCTGTATAGGGTCTGCCTAGAATGCATTCACTAAAGTCTATACATTCGTCTCTAAGGCAAAATCTATACATCGCATGCATTGCACACTGCAAGTCTGTACAGCCCAAGTCTGTACATGCGACCGTCTCATTCAGCGTCTCACTCTTGCAAGTCTATACATTGCTTCTAGCATGCATAGGTTCAAGTCTATACATTGCTTATCTTGACCTACGTTCAGACACCAAGTCTACACATCGCCGTGTTCACTTATTTCAAGTCTACACATTGGTTCAGGCTTTCCAAGTCTGTACATTGGCCCTCAAGCTTTCCAAGTCTGTACATTGGCCAAGTGTCTTGTGCTTTGAAGCTTTATCAAGTCTATACACTCGTTGGCTAGCTGTTTCAAGTCTATACACTCGTTGGCTAGCTGTTCAAGTCTATTCACTCGTTTTCAAGTCAGCAAGTCTGTACATTGGCTTCTCATGCACATTCACACTTCAAGTCTACACACTGGTTGCCTGCATCTCATGCAGTTAAAGTATGTACACTCGTGAATGTAATGTCTGTACATTCATTCTCACTGTACATACTTTCTCATCTGTACACACTTCAGCACTCCAAGGCCGAACACTCTTCAACAAGTATGTACACACTTCAGCACTCAAAGGCTAAACGTTCTTCAAGCTTAAATCTATACATTGTGTTGCATCGTTGCACGCCAAGTCTATACATAGTCTGGCTGCCTGCACGCCATGTCTGCACATCGGTTGCACAGTACAACTAAGTCTATACATCCAGTTGCATCGCATGTCTGTAGAGTCTAGACATTCATCCCACAGCCTACAGCTAAGTCTACACAGCCTCCACAACAAGTCTATACAGCATCCCACAGCTGCATAACAAGTCTATACATCGCTGCCAGCCTGCACGCAGAGTCTGTACACTGCGTCTGCCAGCCAGCACGCAGCAAGTCTATACATCGCTGCTAGCCTGCAATGCAGAGTCTGTACACTACATACACACTGCATCCTTAAGTCTAAACTCTGCTGCTTTTATATGAAGTCTATACAGCCTGTGGCTTGTACATCGACTGAACTCTTCATTAAACCTGCAGGTGTCTGGGCACGTGATCCGAGGTAGGCACCTGGCACGTGATCCGAGGACAACGCCCTAATTACTGTTGCTATAAATACGAAGCCTCCTCCATATGGAGAAGAAAGATCAAGAGAAAGAGAGACTGATCGAGAATAGAAAAAGGTAGAGTGATCGAAGTGGAGAGGAAAAGAGCAGAAAGAGCAAAATGAAGAAAAGATGAAGATAGAGTGGAAGATGAAGCAGACAATGCAGAGTGTGATTCTGATCGAAATAGAAGAGTTGGAGTAGTGAGGCAGTGAGCTACAGTAGTAGGAAAAGAAGAAGAGAAAAGAAGAGACAGAGAGAGCCTGCGAAAGAGAAGAAAAAGAAGAGTGAGAAGAAGAGAGAGCTAGAGTAAAAGAAGCTTCAACTGAAGATCAGTTTCTGCTGGACCGTGGATCAAATCCAAGCCAGCCAGCTCCTGCGAGAGCCACATTTTGATTTTATACTTCCAGCTTTTAGTTGCTATATTTTCTTTTATTGTTTTCTTTTCAAACTGAACATTGTTCGTCCGATTCTCTGGTTGGAGATCGGGTTCCTCCTGTGGACTCAGGAGAAGGGAGTCCTTGACTCCTATTGCAGGTAGTGGTTGCTACCTGTGTGTTCCCTCCTGGTCTGGAGGAAGAGAGACCTAGTCTCTGGTCGCAAGTGGCTGGGAGTCACTTGTGGTTCCCTCTGGCTTTCAGAGGAAGGGAGACTTGGGTCTCCGGTTGCTAGTGACTGTGTGTCACTAGTGGGTTCCCTCCGGTCTGGAGGAAGAGGGGAGGCTGTTCCTCTGGTCAAGCTGTGTGGCAGCAACTTGTTTTCAGACTGAGTCTACTTTCTAGCTGATTGCTAGTGGAAGCCTCACTCCGGTTGGGAGTGAGGGGTGGACGTAGGTCTGTGGACCGAACCACCTAAAAAATCTCTTGTGCAGTGGTTTGTTTGATTGCTTGCTTCCGCTAGATGCATGCTAGGACCGTGATCTGATTGATTATTCATGTCCTAGAGTTTAATTGGATCTGCATCTTCTATGTTTGAGCAATTGTCCACTGATCTTGTGCTTATCATTTCATACGAATTTTAAATTGGTCAAAACTCTTTAGAAGATCCATTCACCCCCCCTCTGGATCTGTGTTTATCTATCACACCTAACTATCAATAATCATAGGCATTCTTATAATGAGTTACGCAAGCTCATAGATATGCTGCAAATAGTTTAAGATGGCTAAATACACCTGTAGTCATGTTCAGGTTACTATATGAAAGTACAGGTTCATCCTTCTAGGCTACACATGCATAGAAAATGACTTATATCTGAAAGTACAGAATTTTTGGGTACATGAAACTTTTACAGTGGGTTACTAACTTATCCTTCTACCATTTTCTAATTTTTTTAGATTTTTATGAAATAAAATGCCCTTTCAAAACTCTCCTTTTCTATGTTTCTAGAAATCTGGACAGACCCACAGGTGCACCGACCTTAGTTATGCTTGGACCAAAACATGCACCGACCTTACCTATGCATGGACCAAATGTGCACCGACCTTAGTTATGCTTGGACCAAACATGCACCGACCTTAGTAATGCTTGGACCAAAACATGCACCGACCTTACCTATGCATGGACCAAATGTGCACCGACCTTAGTTATTCTTGGACCAAACATGCACCGACCTTACCTACGCATGGACCAAATGTGCACCGACCTTAGTTATGCTTGGACCAAACATGCACCGACCTTAGTTATGCTTGGACCAAAACATGCACCGACCTTACCTATGCATGGGCCAAATGTGCACCGACCTTAGTTATGCTTGGACCAAACATGCACCGACCTTACCTATGCTTGGATCAAAACATGTACCGACCTCACTATGGCCTAGGGAAAACATGCATCGACCTCACTATGAATATTAGGAACTATGCACAAACCTTGCCATGATCAACATGAAATATGCACAGACCTTGCTATGAACCATATGAAATATGTACAGGCCTTGCCATGATCAACATGAAATTTACACAGACCTTTCTATGAACCATATGAAATATGTACATGCCTTGCCATGATCAACATGAAATATGCACAGACCTTGCTATGAACCATATGAAATATGTACAGGCCTTGCCATGATCAACATGAAATATCCACAGACCTTACTATGAACCATATGAAATATGTACAGGCCTTGCCATAATGAACATGAAATATGCACAGACCTTTCTATGAACCATATGAAATATGTACAGGCCTTGCCATGATCAACATGAAATATGCACAGACCTTGCTATGAACCATATGAAATGTGTACAGACCTTGCCTCAAAGGCTAACCTTCCCAGGGGTTGTGCAAATCCTTAGAGACACATAGGTAACTCGTGGAAGCCCAAAACTTGATGAAACCAAAAACCAAAATGAACATAGTGGTGGTCCCCACGTGACCTTAATCCCTCTTTAAAGTGTATAAAATATATTTAAAACCGTTCTAATGCATCATTGACCCCTAAAGTTTGAGGTTAGGTGCCTACCTTTGAAGTGCTAACCGATGATCCGGGGATAATATCCACACCCCAGATCCTCCGCCGCTTTACCCCTTTCGATCCGGGGATGAGATCCACACCCCAGACCCTCCCAAGACTTCGCTGTAGGTTCACTCTTCTACGAAATGCCTAGGTCCCTCACCTCTCTTCCTTACCCATCTCTCTTCCTTACTCAAGGGAAACCGTAGGTGGTAGAAAATGGAAGATTAGTGTTGCTAAAAGGCTGATCCCTCTTGGAACCCACTTCTTAAATAGGTTTTTCAAGCCTCCCAAGGCCTTTTCCCACGTCTAGTAAGGCTTAGCCCAACCCAAAGGTCGCTGCCTTAAAGAGGGGGTCAATGCTAAGCACCCCTTTAGTTTGGACAGAGGTGACCCTTCGTCTACCCAGTCAAAGATATGAATGGGCGCACTTTTTTGTTAGGATTTAGGTTGGGCTGTATTCATATGAAATAAAAGTGACCTCTAGATCTAACTTTCAGTCATGGTTTCATTGAATTTCATCAACGTTAGCGTGAGTTATGATTTTTACAATATTTACGTTATTCCTCCTCTATTTCAGTCGTGACCCTTCATCTACCTGGTCATAAATGCAAGTGGGCGCGCTCTTCTGTTGGGATTTGGATTCAGATGTCTTCAGATGAAATCAAGAGGGCTTCCATATCTAATTTTGGGTCATAGTTTCATCGAATTTCAGTATCCTTAGCAATAGTTATGATTTTTTCAACTTTATCATATATTCTTCCTGGAGAGGGGGATTTCTGTAGCCCACCCAAAGAGCAGCCCAACAAGACCCAACAGGGTCCAACGAGGCAAGCTCACTCGAGTGATAGCCCACAGGGCCCACTCAGGAAAGGAAAGCCCAATGAACAAACACTCGAGGAACCAACTCTCCCCGACGGCCCCTAGGCTCGGAGGGCCCAAGTGATGGTCAGGTCACAAGGAGGGTCCGGTCTAAGCCGTCTCCCCGCTCGGGAGAGACAGGCGCCAGCCGACCTATCCGACCCCCCCTTTTTCTGAGCTATGCTCATCGCCCGGACAGGGCTGGCGTTTCAGTAGCTCGGCCAGACCAGACACCATCCGTTCGTGCTGCCGTTAAGAGTCCCCAACAGACAGGAGAATCAAGAAGCCGCCGGGCTTCAAGGCGATAACGTCCCCACGATAAGGACCATGAAAGCCCACGTTGAGGACGTAACTCCCGCCGGAGACCCCTCAGCTTATAGGACTCTTGAAGGTGGTATACTACTTAAGCCAGGGCTACCCTCCGTTAAGAAAGAGAGAGAACTCCTGAGCAATCCGCTTCACCCCCCTTTTTGGTGGAGAGGAGTCTCACGCACCAGCTTTCCTCCTCCCTTCATTACTTCCACCGTAGCTCTACTGACTTAGCCATCGGAGGGTTTTGCCCCAGGGAGATCCCCTGGGCCCTCTGACACGTTTTCCTGTCTTACAGTTTCATCTTCTGGTGATCCACGGCCCGCTCAGGACGCAGTGCGAGATTCCGCCTCTTCATCTGGCGCCGTCTGTGGGAAACGCACAAAGAGCCAAGATGGTGAGATGAAGCTCAGGGAGGAGATCCACCGTCGAGAAGGGTAAGGCCGTGGTGGCGGTGGGAGATGACCCCTCCAGGGCCTCACAGAACCCTCCCTCCAACACCAGCGTCCCCACCAACGGGCCGCCACCCCCTCCGACGGCGACGGGGGTAGCCCCCAACGGCGGCAACGAGATCTTCCTGGCCCTCAATAAGAAGCTTGACGTCCTCGTGGAGCTCATGAGGGCCCAGGCGGCAAGGGATGCCAGGTCTCGCGCCCCGTCCGGGAGCCCCCCCCGTCGAAGTGCGTCCCAGCATACCGCTGGAGGTCGCTTCACCCTCCGCGGTCAGCAGCTCATCCGCAACAACGCGGGAGGACCCTCGCAAGCTCCACCCCCGGAGCAAGAGGCTTCCTCCACGCCCAGGAGAGGGAAGCAGGGGGCGAGGCCTCCACGCCCGAGCGCCGGCGGTCCTGAGGATCGCCACGACGCTCCCCCCAGCCCCACGGCGCGACCGCAGTCGGAACTATCCCTTCGGCTGAGGGATTTCGAAAGACGCTTCACAGAGCAAGAGCGCGCCCTCCGCGCCTTGCAGAAGACCTCCCTCCCAGAGGATGAGGAGAAATCCCCTTTCTCCAAGCACATCTTGAAGGCAGAGGTATCTCCCAGAACCTCCATTCCTACCTTCAAGCTCTATGATGGCCAGGGTGACCCAGCCGACCACTACGACAGCTTTGACACCCTGGTGACCCTACATGGAACACCGGATCCTATTAAATGCCGAGCCTTTACGGCCACCCTGGTCCAAGGCGCTCAGGTGTGGTTCCGGGCCCTCGCCCCTGGGTCCATCCGGGACTTCAGGCAATTCGGGCGAGTCTTCAAGGAGAGCTTCACCGGAAGCGCCCCCCCGAGGTCAGTAGCGGGGCTCCTGGCCCTCAAACAGGCACAAGGGGAAAGGCTCCGGACTTACGTCCACTGATTTAAATCGGAAGCCCTCAGGATTCCCCGCCTGGATGTGCCCTCAGCCACGACCGCTCTGACTAGGGGCACCCGGGACGAAAATCTCCACCGTGAACTGGTCCTCCACCCTCCCTCGACCCTTGCCGACCTAGTGACTCTGGCACTGCGCTACGCCGAGTGCGAAGAAGTACTCAGCGCCTGCCGAGACACAACCGGCTCGGGTCGGGAGGGGGACAAGAAGCGGGCCCCCGAGTCAAACCCTGGCTCGGGCAAGAAGCGTGATCGGGAAGGAGAGCACAAACAGAGGTATGAGCGGTACACCCCGTTGACCACGCCAGTCTACGAGATCTATGAAGACATCAAAGACTCGGGACTCCTCCGCCAGCCCGAACCAATGAGGTCGAAGAACCGCAAGCGCGACAGACATTGCCTGTTCCACGGCGACCACGCGCACCACACCGGCGACTGTCACCAGCTCCAGGACGAGATCGAACGCCTCATCCGTCAGGGGCACCTGGCCCGGTTCGCAGCTGGGCACAAAGGAGACAAAGACGCCGCCGAGGAGATCGACAACGCCCCCCGAGGGGTCCACATCAACGTCATCTCCGGAGGAACGGCATCGGGCGGCGACACCAGCCGAGGAAGGAAGCGCCATGCCGAGTGGGCCAGCCGAGTCTCAGAGCCCTCAGGGGGCCCGCCGAGGGAGCCCCAGGTCATAGTCTTCTCCGACCAAGACCTGGAAGGGCTAAGCACCCCGCATGATGATGCCCTCGTCATCTCAGCCACAATAAACCATTGTAACGTCGATAGGATTCTGATTGACAATGGAAGCGCCCCCGATGTATTATCTTATGACTGTTTCCTTAAGATGGGGGAAGACCCGTCCAAGCTCCGCCCGATCCGAACCCCCCTTTGCGGGTTTAACGGCCTGGCCACCTACCCCGAGGGAGCCCTAAGCCTGTCGGTCACCATCGGCACCCCGCACAAAATCGTTACCGTCATGGTGGACTTCATAGTGATCAAGGGTATGATAGCGTACAACGCCATTTTCGGCCGGAAAATTCTCAGCCGAATACAGGCCGTACCATCTACCTATCACCAAAAAATGAAGTTTCCCACCAAAAATGGGTTGGGGGAAGTCCGAGGTAACCAGGCCATGGCTAGAAGGTGCTACAACATCTCGGTGGAAGCCTCAAGGCCGGACGGAGGGGATAAGGGCCCCAAGGGAATCGAAGGGAAGACCGTAACCGCCGAGCCCAGTGGCGAATTGCTAACGGTATTCCTAAACGATGACCCGGCCCTCGGAGTAAGGATCGGAGCCGACCTATCATCCAAGGAACAGCAGCAATACAAGAAATTTCTTTCTGAGTACGCTCAAGTCTTCGCTTGGGCCGATGATCAACTCCCTGGCATACCAGGGGAGACCGTGATGCACAAGCTCAGCCTCGACCCCACCGTCAGGCCCGTACAGCAATGGAGAAGAAAACATGCACCCGAGAAGCAGGCGGTCATCAAGGCGCAGGTCACCAAGGGACAAGAGATGGGCCTCTTCAGGCCAGTCCTGTACCCTACGTGGCTAGCCAATGTCGTCCTGGTACCAAAAACCACAGGCAAGTGGCGAATGTGCGTGGACTTCACCGATCTGAATAAGGCTACCCCCAAGGACTGCTATCCACTATCGAGCATCGACCAATTGGTTGATTCAACCTCGGGCAACGAGATGCTCAGTTTCCTGGATGCCTATTCAGGTTATCACCAGATCAAAATGAATCCAGAAGACATCGAGAAGACAGTCTTCATCACTGACTGCGGCGTGTACTGCTACACCTGGATGCCCTTCGGGTTAAAGAACGCCGGAGCCACATATCAACGGCTGGTAAACCACGTGTTCGAGGGACAGCTAGGCCGGAACGTCGAGGTTTACATCGATGACATGCTTGTCAAGACCCCCAAGGCCCAAGACCACTTCGCCGACCTTGCTGAAACCTTCGGCACCCTCCTGAAGTACAACATGAAGCTCAACCCCACCAAGTGCGCCTTTGGAGTAAAATCCGGGAAGTTACTGGGTTTCCTAGTCACTCAGCGTGGGATCGAGGCCAACCCCGACAAAGTCCAGGCCATCCTGGACATGCGTCCGCCCACGTGCCTTAAAGACGTCCAGCGTCTGACGGGGCGTGTCGCCGCTCTCAGCCGTTTCCTGTCCCGTGCGGCCGAACGATGCTTGCCCTTCTTCAAATTGATGAGGGGGCCCAAGCTAGCATCTGCTACGTTCGCATGGGATGAGGAATGCCAGACAGCATTCGCCGAGCTTAAGGAATTCTTCGCCTCGCCACCGGTGCTCTCCAAGCCCATCCTAGGCGAGGTCTTGCTGCTCTACCTCTCGGCGACGCCATCCACGGTCAGCACGGTCCTAGCCAGAAATGACTCAGGAATCGAAAGACCGGTATACTACACCAGCAAGGTGCTCAGTGGGGCCGAACGGAGGTACCCCGCAACCGAGAAACTCATGCTAGCGTTGGTCACCTCCGCGAGGCGCCTTCGCCCCTACTTCCAGGGGCACCCCATCACCGTGCTAACCGGCGAGCCGCTGAAGAAGATTCTAGCCCACCCCGAGGCCCCGGGGCGACTTGTCAAATGGGCCATCATGCTCGGGGCCTACGACATCTCGTACCGGCCGTGATCAGCAATCAAAGGCCAAGCGCTCGCCGACTTCATTGCCGAAAGCACCATCCCTGCCGAGGACAGGCCTCCGACCACAACCGGGCCAGCCTGGGAACTGTTCATCGATGGATCGTCCAATTGGGTAGGCAGCGGTGCGGGGATCCTCCTAAGGTCCCCCGAAGGGATAGAGCTACAGTACGCCTTAAGATTCAACTTTCAGGCGTCCAACAACGCTTCCGAGTACGAGGCCCTTATCTCGGGAGCACGCATGGCCCGACGGCTGGGGGTCGAGCGAGTCAGGATCCACACCGACTCTCAACTAGTCGCAGGTCAGGTCAACGGCGAGTATGAGGCTTGGGAGGTACCCATGATCAAATACCTTCAGTTGGTCCGGAGCCTGGCCCGACAGTTCGAGGGATTTGAGGTAGTCCGGATAGCTCGGGAGCAAAACTCCCGGGCGGACGCCCTCTCTCGATTGGCCTCCTCCCTAGACCCGGAAGGTACACGATCGGTCCTCCTAGAAGAGCTAGAGCGCCCGAGCATCGACACGGAGCTCCTCGCTGTTGACTCGGCCACCCCAAGTGACTGGCGCTCCCCCTACCTGTCCTGGCTACAAGACTCCCGAGAGCCCTCCGACCCTCGAGAAGCCCACCGAATGAAGTATCAAGCTCGGCGCTTCGTCATCCTCGACAACGCCCTCTACCGAAGATCGTTCTCCGGTCCCCTCCTGAAGTGCCTTGGTCCCGACGAGGCAGGCCGAGCCATCCAAGAGATTCATGAAGGCCTGTGCGGAGCGCACTCAGGGGCACGGTCGCTGGCCAGAATCTTGTTACGACAGGGGTACTGGTGGCCCACCCTACAGCGCGACTGCTCAGCCTATGTTCAACAGTGCGACCGATGCCAGTGGTTCGACCACCTGGTCCATCAGCCTGCTACAGAACTGGTCACCCTAGCCGAGCCTTACCCTTTCGCTCGGTGGGGAATCGATATCCTTGGGCCATTCCCAACGGCCCAGTCCCAGAAGAAGTTCATCATCGTCGCCATCGACTACTTCACCAAGTGGATCGAGGCCGAGGCTACGGTAAGGATCACCGAGACAGTCGTTTGGGGCTTCGTTTGGAAATCGATCATTTGTCACTTTGGCATCCCCCGAGTGATAGTAAGCGATAACGGTCGGCAATTCGACTCTCGGTACTTCCGAGACAGATGCACCGACCTAAATATCTGCAACAACTTCACTTCGGTCGCCCACCCTCAGGCCAACGGACTGGTTGAAAATGCCAACAAGACTATCTTGAAAGGCATAAAAACCAGACTCGGTAAGGCTAACGGTAGCTGGCTCGAGGAATTGTCTAGCGTACTGTGGTCGCACCGAACAACCCCCAGGACGGCAACCGGTGAAAGCCCCTTTCAGTTGGTATATGGCACCGAAGTCGTCATTCCGTTGGAGATCGCCAATCCGTCTCTCCGAGTGATTAGCTTCTCACCCGAGGCCAACGGGAAAAAATTGCTCGAGAACCTCGACCTGACAAGCGAACTCTGAAAAATCACGAACGTCCGGGCAACGGAGTACCAGCACCGCCTCACTCGATACTACAACGCCAAAGTCTGAGACAGACGTTTCCAACCAGGGAACTTCGTCCTCAGGAAGGCCGAAGCCTCTCGACCACTGGAGGCGGCAGGCAAGCTATCCCCCAACTAGGAAGGTCCCTACCGAGTAGTCGAGACGCTCGGGAAAGGTGCGTACAGGTTAGCGACAATGGAAGGGGAGCCTATTCCTCGGACGTGGAACGCAGCCGCGCTACGCAGATTCTACTTTTGAAATTGTACAGCAAGATGGACAGAATAGAATCCCTGTTTCTTTTCATTCCAAACCATTGGTACATTAGGTAGGCAAATGCCAGTACATCACATAGCAAAAATAAAGCAAAAGTCCATCTAACATCGTTTCAAGGGGTCATCGCTCGACTGACTCGGTCTTGATCTCCTCGCATCCAGCCACTGACTCTGCCTCGTGCGGAAACTGGCTCGGACAAAAGGTGGTCGAGCCAGTTGGCTCGGATGGCCCGTGACAAAGGTGACAGAGGGACTTCAGGAGGAAGGCCACCTTCAAACATTGAGGAAGGCCACCTCCCAAGTTGGCAACAACCAGGAAAAAGGAGCACCGTGAAGGCCTCCCCTCTTCCAATCTGCCAACTCCTTGGAAGGAAGGAGAGAGCAAGCAGCCCCCGAAGAGTGAAAGAAATGAAGAGCAGAAGAGGGAGAAAGAGGCTGCAGATGGAGGAAGGCCTCGGTGAGGAGGGAGCCGGATACGCCTCCTCCTCTCACACGGAGGGAAGTGACGGCCG
Organism: Amorphophallus konjac; assembly: GCA_022559845.1. Classification (NCBI taxonomy): domain Eukaryota; kingdom Viridiplantae; phylum Streptophyta; class Magnoliopsida; order Alismatales; family Araceae; genus Amorphophallus; species Amorphophallus konjac. Next base: position 341,319,203 of record CM040118.1, on the reverse strand, counting down.
ACTCCCCTGATGCCCCCATCCGTCCTCCGCCTCGGCGTCCACCCGGAAGCCTCGCCGGAGCTAAGAAGAGGCCAACGGCGTGCGTCTAACACGCCGAAGTCCTCCCCAGATCCGCGCGGCGACCGTCGGACCCGTCTCATGCACGCGCGGCGACCGTGGGATCCGTTCAACATCACAGGACAGCAGGAGCCAGCCGCTCCCCGTCATTGGCGGCGTCACCCTCCGAAGGATCCTCCATGCTCCGAATACAAGGGCACAAAGCAGAGTGAAGAGGAAGGAACGAGGAAAGACTGTTAGAGAAAATCCCAAGTGGTGGAGAGGAAAGGGCGCCTTTCGGTCCTTCTTATAGGCCAAAGGAGGCTACATGCCTTAAATGCCCCCCTCGGAAACACGCCGAAGGATTTCTCCCCTGAACAGTCACCTCCAACTCCTCGTTTCCCGCCCTCGCGGGATTCACGAAGCGGCCTGACATTCAAAGCGTGAGGGGACAGAGGGACGCCCCGTCAGAAACCTACCAAAACAACGTGCGAAAACCGTGCAGGACATATCGGCACCTCTCAACCACTCAAGATTTGCCAACCAAATCACGGCAAGGATAGTACTCAAACAGAGCAAGTCATTTATTATCGTACCAAAAGGAAACCCTCTAAAAAGAGGAAAGAGAGACAAAAAGGGAAAGAGGCAAAATACATCAGGCCTCGGGCCCACTTTGATGCTCAAGATCGGCGGAAGGAGACGCGTCACCCCCGGCACCTTCGGTGACGGCCGGCTCGGACACTGACCTCGCCTGTGCGAGAACTGTCTCAGTCGTGAGCCCTCCCGAGACGCCCGGAGCCGGTGACCCTGACGGAGGCGACCCCTCCGAATCTTCCCTGACCGATGAAGAAGAGCTGGAAACCGACTCATCCGAGTCATAACACTGGCCAAAGGGGAACTCGACCGCGGAGTTTTGTTCATTGGCGCAGTCTACCGCCCGGCGATAGCCCTGCTTGAACCCCTTTCGAGCACCTCGGTGTAGCGCTACCTCATAGTAAGGCAGGGCGGCTTCCAACAAGTCGGCCGAGTAAGCATCCGAGCTCCTGTAATGCTCGATTGCCTCTGCCTTGATCTGTTCCGCCCTTTCGACGAGCTCGACCCGAGCCCGCTCCGCCTCGGCCGCACGTTCCTCTGCCCGGGCCCGGTCCACCTCAGCCTCAGCTCGGAGACGCTCCGCCATCTCCGCCCGATCTAGCAGCTCGGCACGCTCGAGCTCCCAGCGATTGTCCAGTTCGAGGCGACGTAGACGCTCCTCCTCCAAGGATCGGCTTGCCCTCTCAAGAGACTCTCGGGTCTTGGCGAGCTGTTCGGTCAGCACCCCGGCTTCCAGTCGGCTCGCCTGCGCCACCTCTCGGAACGCGGAGAACTCCTGCCGGAGCCCCTCATGCTCCCCCTTTAGTCGGGCCAGCTTCCTCTCGTATCCCCCGAGGGTCCAGGCAAGGTTCGACCGCTCCGCCTCCGTCCGTGCGTGCGCCTCCGCCATCAAAGCTACCGACCGAGCTATGACCAGGCCGCCCTCCATCAGAACATCGAGGATCCCGGGGGAGGGGGGGGTACTGCGCCTTTCTCCCTCCTTCGTCCTCGCGGCAATCGATCGGCAGACCCGATACAGGTCGCCCATAATGCCAAGCCTTTCCAAGGACTCCGGCAAAGGAGACTGCTCCGCCCGGGGCACTCCACTAGAGGGCTCTGCTCGATCAACGGGACCGGCCACCTCGCGTGCCACGGTCGGTTGGGGTTGCGACGAATCCCTGGGCGAACCCCCAACCTCAACCGGTGCCGCGGGACCAACCGCACCGGGAGCTCCAAGCACCTGGGGCTGCAACGCCCTCGCGGGTGAACCCCCAGCCCCGCCTGTCTCGGCCCGCACCTCGGCGACCGGGACGTCACCGCCTCCGACCGACCCCCGGCCCTCGGTGTCAGCTACTTCAGCATCGGCCCCCTCTACCCCCGTGGGGGGGAGAGCTGACCTATCGCCGTCCTCTGAAGGGCCCCCGGTCTCCTCGGCCCCCTCTCGCCTGGCAGATGGGGGAGCTGGCCCCGAGGGGTCAGCCCCATCTTGCCCCCGAGAGGGGAGCGCCGCCGAGCCAGAGTCGCCCCCGGCGGTAGGAGGGAGACCTGCCTTCTTGGCCCGTTTCTTGGCCTTCGCGGCCTCCCGCAACTTTCCCGCCATGGGATCCTTGCGCTTCGTGCCAGCTGGCCGTGAAGACCCCCCGGGGGCCACCCCCTTGCCCTTATCCCGGGCTTGGGCGCGACCCACAGGAGCCTCCGGCTCGTCGGCCGCCGAGTCATCTTCTCCCAGATCGATGACCTCAGAAGTTTCCTCTAGAGGTTCCCGCCTCACGTCTACAGCAAAGAAAGAAGACCCGGTCAAGAGAAGAAAAGTAACTACCACCCCAGGGGAACAACCTAGAGGGCGGTACCTGTCGACGTCAACCGCGTAAGCAGACACCGTTCGATATTCTCCGACGTCACCAGCTCCTCGGTCGATTGGCGGTTATCCAGCAGATGGGCAGCCTGCCGCTCCACGTGGGGAGGGAACTCCTCCTGGCGAGGAGGAATGTTCGGATGGAAATTGGGCGAGATCCGGCATCTCCAAAACTCATCCGTTGCCTCCGCCTTCACCCAGAAGAATTGGGTTTTCCACCCGTTGTGCGAAGAATCCTTCGTCGCGAGGGAGATGCAACTCCTGTTCCTCCTCGCCTGGATAAAGTAGAAGCCCTTCCCTGCCGACGGGTGCGCCTTCAACTCGAAAAAATAATAAAAGAGGTCCAAGGAAGGAAAAATGACGTGCTGACGATAGAGGATCCGAAAGGCGGAAAGGAGGAGGTACGAGTTGGCCACCAACTGAATGGGCGCCAACCGGAAAAATTCGAGAATCTGGAGTACAAGGGGCTCGAAGGGAAGGCGGAACCCGCTTTTCCAAGACAGAAGGAACGTGCAAATGTGCCCCGTTCTGTCATCCAGACTCGTCTCGTACGGGGCGGCGGTAGCAAAGCTATACCTGAGAGGCAAACGAAAGCGATGCTCCAACTTCCTCACCTCGGCCTCCCCCAACTCACTACGGTTGGGGATGGGCTCCCGCCTCGCCTGCCCGATTTCCAGAGGTGAACCAGCCATCGAGCCGGAAGATGATCCCTCGTACGAGCTCGAGGACTCCGGGGGGGAAGGAAGTTGCCGGACCGCCTCCGCGGTTATCCTCGCCAACTCCTCGAACGCCGTCGCAAGACTTCGCGCCTCCACTGTGCCCTCACGGTGCATCAAGGAGCCCCAAAAGCTAAGAGACTAAGGAAAGCCCGAAACCCTGGAAGCCTAGAACGACGAACAGCGCCCGACGCCTATAAAACCCTGGAGGGAGGCGGTGCGTCGTTCCGTGCTCTGAGAAAAGGGGGGCCCCTTCGTTTCAAATCCGTCAGGATCATCATTACGGGCCCCGGCGACCACTACACGTGGCTTCATAAACGCCAACAGAATTCCACCCACCTGAGCCACGCCGGTCGAAAGCCTCAAAAACTACTCAACAGAGCCTCCATGGCTCGGGAGTAGGAGGGGGAAAAGTGGAGAGGGGGATTTCTGTAGCCCACCCAAAGAGCAGCCCAACAAGACCCAACAGGGTCCAACGAGGCAAGCTCACTCGAGTGATAGCCCACAGGGCCCACTCAAGAAAGGAAAGCCCAATGAACAAACACTCGAGGAACCAACTCTCCCCGGCGGCCCCTAGGCTCGGAGGGCCCGAGTGATGGTTAGGTCACAAGGAGGGTCCGGTCTAAGCCGTCTCCCTGCTCTGGAGAGACAGGCGCCAGTCGACCTATCCGTCCCCCCCTTTTTCCGAGCTATGCTCATCGCCCGGACAGGGCTGGCGTTTCAGTAGCTCGGCCGGACCAGACACCAGCCGTTCGTGCTGCCATTAAGAGTCCCCAACGGACAGGAGAATCAAGAAGCCGCCGGGCTTCAAGGCGATAACGTCCCCACGATAAGGACCATGAAAGCCCACGTTAAGGACGTAACTCCCGCCGGAGACCCCTCAGCTTACAGGACTCTTGAAGGCGGTATACTACTTAAGCCAGGGCTACCCTCCGGTAAGAAAGAGAGAGAACTCCTGAGCAATCCGCTTCACCCCCCTTTTTGGTGGAGAGGAGTCTCGCGCACCAGCTTTCCTCCTCCCCTCATTACTTCCACCGCAGCTCTACTGACTTAGCCATCGGAGGGTTTTACCCCAGGGAGATCCCCTGGGCCCTCTGACACGTTTTCCTATCTTGCAGTTTCATCTTCTGGTGATCCACGGCCCGCTCAGGACGCAGCGCGAGATTCCGCCTCTTCACTCCCTTATTCAAATTGTGACCTTTCGGTAGCCCTAGGTAATCCGGGCACAACTCTATTATCCAATCCGCATTGGGCCTTGACCCCATCATAGAAGTTGTAGCTAACATCCGACTCAAAATTTTGGCCTTGGTTTCAGGTCATTTCATTAACCACAGGAGAAGTTATGAATTTCCCAATAATCACCTTTGAATTTCCCCAACAGTGACACCCCTTCATGACAGCTATCAGCCAAAGGGCTCCGGGCCCAAGTTCTGGTGCGAATTGGGCTTCCTCCCCAATATAGGAGTTTGGGCTAAGGGCCCAAGCTTTCTAACGAGCCTGGTTTCATCCTTTTCTGATCTTCCTATGTTAAGTTACGGGTTTTCTAAAGATTTTTAATTAATCTATCCAGATTTCCAGCCCGTTGAGTCTTATGGGTCCGAATTATACCTGATTGTCTAGTACCCATTTAGCAGTCATAACATCCTCTCCCCCTTGAAATAATTTCATCCTCAAAATTGAATTGAAAGAAAGAAGAAAACTTCTCTTTAAGGAAAAATTGCTCACCGAATAGTTGGGGGTATTCCTGGCACATTTTGTCCTCTGACTCCCAAGTTGCTTCCTCGGAATGAGAATTCGTTCATAAGACTTTCACTAGTTGGATGGTTTTATTCCTCAATACATGTTGCTTCCGGTCGATGATCTCGATGGGCTGCTCCACATAAGACAGATCTGCTCGAACTTCCAAGAGCTCGTATTCTATCACATGTGAGGCATCTCGGACATATCCCCTGAGCATGGAGACATGGAAGACCGGATGCACATGTGCCAGAGCGGGCGGGAGTGCAAGTCGATAAGCCACCTCGCCGACCCTTTGCAGAATCTCAAAAGGCCCAATATACCTGGGACTGAGCTTGCCTTTCTTCCCAAATCATATGACTCCCTTGGTATGAGACACCTTTAGGAATATATGTTCTCCTTCTGCGAATGTCAACTCTCTCTGCCGCTGGTCTGCATAACTTTTCTGTCGGCTCTGGGCTGTGAGGAGTCATTGTCGGATCATGGATATCTTCTCTGAGCAGTCTTGCACCAATTGTGGCCCGAATATCTGCTTCTCGCCAGCTTCATACCAGCATACCGGTGACCTACATGGCCGCCCATAGAGTGCCTCATAAGGTGTCATTCCGATGGCGGAGTGGTAACTATTTTTGTATGCTAACTCTATCAGGGGTAAGTGATCATCCCAGTTTCCTCTGCATTCAATACTGCACGCCCTCAGCATATCTTCTAGAGTTTGGATGGTACGCTTGGATTGCCCATCGGTCTGAGGATGAACGGTCGAGCTGAGCCGCAACTCTGTCCCCATAGCCTGTTGCAAACTTTTCCAGAACCTCGTAGTGAATCGAGGGTCCCTATCAGAAATGATGGACAAGGGTGCCCCCATGCAACCGAATAATCTCGGCGATGGATAATTTCGCTAAGGATTCGGTTGGAGTTTGCTTGTTGACGGGTAGGAAGTGTGCAATCTTTGTAAACCTGTCCACAATTACCCAAATTGTGTCATGCCTTCTCCTGGTCATGTGTAGGCCAGACACAAAGTCCATGGTGATTTGTTCCCATTTCCACTGGGCTATTTCAATGGTTTGGAGAGGACCGCCAGGTCTTTGGTGCTTAATTTTTACCTGCTGACAAGTGAGGCATTTGGATACGAACTCCGCAATGCCTTGCTTTATTCATGGCCACCAATACATCCTTTTCATATCTTGGAACATTTTGGTGCTTCCAGGATGGATGGAAAATTTTGACCCATGAGCCTCTCGCATCAAGTCCTTTTTCATCTCCACATCGTCCAGTACACAAATCCTTCCTCAGAATGCAATCAATCCATCAATTCCTATTTGTAAGTCCTCGTTGTTCAGTTGTATCTGCAATGTCATGTCCTACCTTTGTGCCTTAGCAATTCTATCTAAGTATGCAGGTCTTGCCGATAACCCAGCTAGGAGACCGAACTGCTTCCTTTTCTTGGGTTGTGATTCTATCACTCCCTCCATCATATCCCACTCTCGATGCAAACTCAGTGCCATCAACTTTCGGCTGAGAGCATCTGCCACCACATTCGCCTTGCCCGGATGGTATTGTAAGGCAAAGTCATAGTCCTTCAATAGCTCGACCCACCTCCTTCGCCTCAAATTGAATTCCTTCTGGGTGAATATGTACTTGAGACTATGATGGTCAGTGAAGACCTCAAACCGAACCCCATATAAATAGTGCCTCTAGATACGCAAGGTGTGGACCACTGCTGCAATTTCCAGGTCATGAGTGGAGTAGTTCCTTTTATGGTCCTTCAACTGTGTTGAGGCATAGGCGATCACCCGACCATTTTGCATCAGTACGCAATCGAGGCCGATTCTAGAGGCATCTGTGTAAATAGTGAAGCTGTCGCCTCCTCGAGGGAGTGCCAACACCAGGGCCGTAATCAATTTTTCCTTGAGCATCTGAAAGCTATCTTCACACTCCCTCGACCGGATAAACTTTGCTCCTTTCTTGGTCAGCTTAGTCATTGTGGCTGTAATGGTGGAGAAACCTTCGATGAACCGATGATAATACCCAGCCAGTCCAAGGAAGCTCCTAATCTCCATGACTGTCTTCAGTGCTTCCCATTTTGTCACTGCTTCCACCTTGCTAGGGTCCACCGATATGCCATTCCTGGATATAACATGCCCGAGAAACATAACCCGATCTAGCCAGAACTCACATTTGCTGAACTTGGCGAAGAATTTGTTCTTCCTAAGGGTCTGTAGACCCACTCTCAAGTGCTGTCGATGCTCCTCTTGACTGGCAGAGTATATCAGGATGTCGTCTATAAAGACCACGACAACCTGATCTAGATAGGGGCGGATAATCTGATTCATCTGTTCCATGAATACAGCTGGTGCATTAGTCAACCTGAATGGTACTACTAAGAACTCGTAGTGACCATACCTAGTCCTAAAGGCCGACTTAGGTACATCCTCGGGCTTGATTCTGATCTGGTGATAACCTGTCCTCAGATCAATCTTGAAGAAGACTTTGGCAGATGATAAATGGTCAAACAACTCCTCTTTGGGACACCGCATTGTGCAGAACTTCTTTTCCATTTCGCTGAGCCATGACTCAGCCACCTCTGGACAGCTCTCCCCCTTAAAGATAGGAGGCGCCAATCTTAGGAATCGATCAAGTGCCGGTAGGTCGTGACGTGGTGCGGCTGCGGGCTGCTGGAACATTTGTTGCTGCATGGCCTACATCAACCCTTGGAAGCTCTGTATGAACCCTTCCAGGTTTACTCCCGCATTGGGCATCTACCCTCCGCCAACTGCAGGGGCATGGACAGCCCCGTCATGTGCCCCATTTGGGTCATCTACCCCCGATCCCCTCTCATCCGCCTGGGGAAGATCTCTTTGCCTTATTGGCAGCATGGCTCTGAAAAACACATAGTTTGAGTGAGAGGGTTTAAATGGTTCCAAACATACTCTACCCTTTCCCCACTCTAACCTATCACATCCTCCACTATGGAACATCTGGAATGGTTGTAACCATGGTTTGTCTCTCGTGCTCTGATACCACGTTGGAACGCCCCAAGATCCGATCCCCAAATTTTTGGGGATTATTTTTTTTCTTTTTTATTGGACCCCGAAGCAATCACCTCGTACGTATTGCAGAAGCACAATATTATGTAACATGCATACATTCACATGAGAGAGAAATCATAGGTTACAAGAAATGTAGGTAAGCATCTCAACCATTCATAATCTCCAAAAAGAGTACAGGTTCATGTCCCAACTTACACATGAGCCCACATGGGCTTTCTACCCCACACCCCTAGATATAGCAAAACATTCAACCGTAGCATACCCAGACGGACTATGCTAACTCTATTCCTCTGCTGCTGCCTCCACCTCAACCTCCTCCCCTATATTTCATGAAAAATGTGTGTCACAAGGGTGAGTGTGACGCTCAGTAGGCATCCTAAACAAACTGGGGTTAACTTGCATCTATATAATCATTTATATGTATTTTTTAGATGTTAACAATAGCATAGTTCAATTAATATCATCTACTTAAAATAACTCAACAAGGAATGTATAGATTCTTTAACTAGTATAAACACCCATGCATGCAGCAAGACCTCAGTACAAGAACAATTCCTATTATCACATTGTATGAGAGTTCATATTATTGCCATTCATGGAACTGGACAACTGCCGCAAACACAGGAGGCCCACACACAGAATGAACGACAAAGTACTGTGTAGACCCGGGAGCGAACTCCCACTTAGACTCTTGCCGCATGGGGCATTACATATCACCGTCCACCGGGTTCTGTGTCGTTACGTATCACCGTCCCATAGAACGAACCAGCCGAATCAATAGGTTTTTGACCAGGGCATTACGTATCGCCATCCCCTGGGATCTTTTACTTCCGTGGCATTACGTATCACCGTCCCGCAGAAGGGACCGAAGTCCAACCTCACAGAATGCTGCTGTTTTCCCATCATAGCATACATATTCTTACTTGATATTACTAGCATGATGCTCATTAGACATATTTTCATGATTTTAAGGGGTTAAACATACTCATAATCATTCTTCTAATGAGTTACTCATGCTCATAGATATGCTGCAAATAGTTTAAGATGGCTAAACACACCTCTAGTCATGTTCATGTTACTATATGACAGTACAGGTTCAAACATCTAGGCTACACATGCATAGAAAATGACTTATATCTAAAAGTATAGAATTTCTGAGTACATGAAACTTTTACAGTGGGTTACTAACTTATCCTTCTACCATTTTCTAATTTTTTTAGATTTTTATGAAATAAAATGCCCTTTCAAAACACTCCTTTTCTGTGTTTCTAGAAATCTAGATAGACCCACAGGGGCACCGACCTTAGTTATGCTTGGACCAAAACATGCACCGACCTTACCTATGCATGGACAAATGTGCACCGACCTTAGTTATGCTTGACCAAACATGCACTGACCTTACCTATGCATGGACCAAATGTGCAACGACCTTAGTTATGCTTGGACCAAACATGCACCGATCTTACCTATACATGGACCAAATGTGCACTGACCTTAGTTATGCTTGGACCAAACATGCACGGACCTTAGTTATGCTTGGACCAAAATATGCACCGATCTTACCTATGCATGGACCAAATGTGCACCGACTTTAGTTATGCTTGGACCAAACATGCACCGACCTTAGCTATGCTTGGACGAAAACATGCACCGACCTTACCTATGCATGGGCCAAATGTGCACCGACCTTAGTTATGCTTAGACCAAATATGCACCGACCTTACCTATGCTTGGACCAAAACATGCACCGACCTCACTATGGCCTAGAGAAAACATGCACCGAACTCACTATGAATATTCGGAACTATGCACAGACCTTGCCATGATCAACATGAAATATGCACAAACCTTGCTATGATCCATATGAAATATGTACAGGCCTTGCCATGATCAACATGAAATATGGACATACCTTGTTATGAACCATATGAAATATGTACAGGTCTTGCCTTGATCAATATGAAATATGTACAGACCTTGCTATGAACCATATGAAATGTGTACAGACCTTGCCTTAAAGGCTGACCTTCCCAGGGGCTGTGCAAATCCTTAGAGACACAAAGGTAACTCGTGGAAGCCCAAAACTTGATGAAACCAAAAACCAAAATGAACATGGTGGTGGTCTCCACATGCCCTTAATCCCGCTTTAAAGTGTACAAAATATATTTAAAACCGTTCTAATGCATCCTTGACCCCTAACGTTTGAGGTTAGGTGCCTACCTTTAAGATGCTAACCGACGATCTGGGAATAATATCCACACCACAGATCCTCCTCAGCTTTACCCCTTTTGATCCGGGGGTAAGATCCACACCCCAGACCCTCCCAAGACTTCGCTGCAGGTTCACCCTTCTACAAAATGCCCATGTCCCTCACCTCTCTTCCGTACCCAAGGGAAACCGTAGGTGGCAGAAAATGGAAGATTAGTGTTGCTAAAAGGATGATCCCTCTTGCAACCCACTTCTTAAATAGGTTTTTCAAGCCTCCCAAGGCCTTTTCCCACATCCAGTAAGGCTCAGCATAGCCCAAAGGTCGCTGGCTTAAAGAGAGGGTCAATGCCAAGCACCCCTTTAGTTTGGACAGGGTGACCCTTCGTCTACCCAATCAAAGATATGAATGGGCACGCTTTTCTCTTAGGATTTAGGTTGGCCTGTCTTCATATGAAATAAAGAGGACCTCTAGATCTATCTTTCAGTCATGGTTTCATCAAATTTCATCAACTCTAGCGTGAGTTATGAGTTTCGTAATATTAATATTATTCCTCCTCTATTTCAGTCGTGACCCTTCATCTACCTGGTCATAAATGCGAGTGGGTGGGCTCTTCTATTGGGATTTGGATTTGGATGTCTTCAAATGAAATCAGGAGGGCTTCCATATCTAATTTTGGGTCATGGTTTCATCAAATTTCAATATCCCTATCAATAGTTATGATTTTTTCAACTTTATCATTTATTCTCCCTTATTCAAATTGTGATCTTTCGGTAGCCCTAGGTAATCTGGGCACAACTCTATTATCCAGTCTGCATTGGGCCTCAACTCCATCATAGAAGTTGTAGCTAACATCCTACTTGAAATTTTGGTCTTGGTTTCAGGTCATTTCATTAACCACAGGCAAAGTTATGAATTTCCCATTAATCACCTTTGAATTTTCTCAATAGTCACACCCCTTCGTGATAACTGTCAGCCAAAGGGCTCCGGGCCCAAGTTCTGGTGGGAATTGGGCTTCCTACCCAACAAAGGAGTTTGGGCTAAGGGCCCAAGCTTTCTAACGAGTCTGGTTTCATCCTTTTCTGATCTTCCTATGTTACGTTACGGGTTTTCGAAGTATTTTTAATTAATCCATCTAGATTTCCGGCCCGTTGAGTCTTAGGGGTCCGAATTATACCCGATTGGATAGTGCCCATTTAGCGGTCATAACATCTTGTGTACCTCAACATGCAAAATGAGGTTCAATTTTTATAGGTGTGTCTTGGGGCTGAGGAATAGAAAGGGGGTAAATAAACCAAGACACCCTAGTATGAAAACCCCATTTCTGCATTTTTCAGGTAACATTCTTGCATTCTTCAGGCTTGTTTATTTGAATTCTCCAGAAATCTCGTTTGATGCATTTCATGCTTAAGTTGTTAAATAAAATCTCATGCATAGATGTTCTTAACTACTTTGTCATTTGCACTGCACAATCTGAGCTTCTTCATATATTGACCTATGTGTGCACATATTCATTGAAGACATGTTGAATTCATTTCTCATCTACATGCTTTAATGTCTTGTCACTTGATTGTGCACATAGAGGAGGTTCGAAACTCATGATCATAGTCTCTATATTTATGCATATATGTGAATTGCTTATGTCAATTGTCTGCATACACATATGTTTGACATACAGTCATTGAAAATCTGATGCATATAGGACTGCTTTGGCACAGCATTGTCATGCATGACCATTATGATATATCAAATGGTAAGATACTAAAGGGCAGATGAAATTTGTTTGGATGTTTTTACTATGTGTGAGGTGGTCCTTTAGACCAAGTCCTCTGCCTGGTACCATGGGTCATATTGCATATAGGGCAGTCTAAGACATAATTCATTAAACTTCCTTGTATAATGTACCTAGCATATGTTGCATTTAAAATTCAATTTTGAGTACATGTAGTTCATAAAGTCAGGGGGAGTTTGTCAAAGAAAACATTGTATTTCATGCAATTCTGGTTAGATCAATCCCATGCATGGTCTTTATGTCATAAATGGCAGTCTAATGTATTTAGTCAGGGGGAGTCAATGCATAGGCATGCATGTGTTAATTGCATATCATTCATATTGAAAATACTAAAAAGAGCAATTGTCATGCATACTCTTAGGGGGAGCTCTTGCCTCAATCTAAATCGTTTGCTCACATCCTTGGATAAAGCTGTTCCTTCTTCAATCTGAATCTCTCTTGATTGAACCTTAATGTTCCGTGATGCAAGTGAAGTAAAATTCACTTTATCCTTGATTGATTCTTTTTCCAAGCTTCATCTGATTCTCAGTGTCGACACCATGAGTCGATATTATTCTACAAGCATTCTGTTTAATAAAGACTGTGAGCAGATGATGACTCCGAGAGTTGATATCTTCATTGGTGTGATTCTGCATCTATATTTGTTCAGGGGGAGCATAAGAAGAATTCTTGGACTGCATGACCATCTTTGTCATACAGATCTTCTTTGCTCTTCAAGCATTTTATCTCAAACATGGTATCAGTCGATCTCACATGCCTTCATCTATTTTGAAATCAGTTGAACTTAAATCCCATTTGCTGAGGGGCAGCTACTGTCTGCACTTCTTGATTATCATAATCATTTATTTAAAGTTAAAATTTTTGATGAATGGGTATCAACAGTGCTTGTCATTTTATTTATTGAACTGCTTTCGTTATTGCAGTGCATGTATATAGGTTCATGGGAACCAACATGGCCGTGCTTCGATGGGTTCGTACGTTATCGGGACAATGTACACCAAGAGGTGGCATCCATTTGTTCGCTATCCTCTTTGTGGGATATCGGATTCTCATAGTTTGGTATGGGTGACCGTAAGGTTGCCACCATCATGAGAGGTGATAATTAAGCGAGAAAACCAAACACATGATGCGAGATTAAATCATTGGCTTTTAACAAAATTTTGGCAGCACCTCCCCCGGTCCCAGAAGGCTATCGAGGAGGGTATAGGAGACTCGTCCATGAAATGTCGAGACGAACTCCGGAAAGATGGTCATGCCTAAACGGCAATCCCGTACCCCATAGTGAGTGGGGAACCTAAGGGCGAGCCCTCTAAGCAATCCATATCACTCGCAGGGTTGTCGATCAGTGGTTGCCTTGTTATTTTGAGATCACGCGTAGTATAGCAGTGCATGCATATGGATCCACGAGTGTGGACCCGACATGACTGCATTTGGGCGGACTCGTATGTGGCCGGGACAATATATGCCGAGAATGGCACCTATTTATTCCTTTATCCTCTTTACGGGGTAGTTTGCCTTTGGTGTGGGTAGCCATGAGGCCGTTACCCCCTTGAGAGGTGGAAATCGAGCAGAAAACACGAGAAACACGGTATGAAATTAAACCAAAGATTCCTAACGGAATTTCGGTAGCATCTCCCCCAGCCCCGGAATATGTTGGGGAAGAGGTATAGGAGACCCGCCCACAAAGGGTTGAGATGGGTTCCGAACAGATGGGCATATCAAAGATGATAACCCGGGTGGGTCTTGCCGATTATTTTTGACCTGTTAACGCCACGGGGGTATACACAAGAGCTCCGAAGGGAGTTAGCACGACTGTAGGCCAATGGACAAAAAGGTTAGAAGCACTATTCACCTTTGGGGCGATTAAAGTTTTATTTTCCCATCGATGTCATTTGAGCTCACAATATGATATATTGCGAAGCCTCATGACTTGATGGGTTATTAGGATACCCGAAATAGCGTGACATGATGCAGTCTCCCTGGTCTAATTTCGGCAGCATCTCTCCTTTCATTTGGTCATGTCAGGAGATGTATAGGATACCCGTCCACGGAGAGCCGAGACGAAGTTCGTAACACTTGGGCATACCAAAGCCCGAAGGCCGAGAGGGCCGAAAAGAATCGCGGGACATTATTTGCCATGAAGACGGTTTATTTACTTTCCCTCATTATGAAGCTATCGAAGAACACGCCATAAGAGTTGGCGGACCTCTGTGGCCTAAGAGGGGTAGTTTAGAAGACGAGACTTGTTACGATAGACTAGCCTCTTGAATGAATTCTGGCAGCATCTCCCCTTATTTCGGGGTATGCGAAGAGACAAATAGGATATCCGTCCACGGAGAACGGAGTCCATAAGATGCGGGCATGCCGAGGCCCAGGGATCTACTGCGGGACATCATCCATCACTGAGGCGTTCTATTCATTTTCCTCTATACAAAGTCAAAGAAGAACACACTATAGTAAGTAGTGGATCTCTTTAACTTGACAGGGTAATCCGGAGAAGTATTCATATTGTAGGGATATAGATCCCATTAATGTAGCTCTGTGCACCATGTTGGCTCTACCTTAAACTATCAAGGGATTATCGGGTGGACATGATGACCAAAGGAAGGGTCAAAGGTTAGACAGAGTTGATGTGAAGAGATGTATACGGCGGCTAGAGGCTTAGTATGGTAACACAGGCTTGATCTGGCAGCTAGCTCAATCAGAATGAGGCTATACGACGGCCAGGATTGAAGGGCTTGATTACTGATCCAGCGGCTGGGGAATGAGGTGGCGGCCAGGCATTGACTTGGCGACAGGACTTGATACGGCGCCCATGGTAGGTTCTTCTGATACGGCGGCCGAGGAAAGGGAGAGGAAAGCTCGACCCGGCGGATAGGGGAGATGAGATGGCGGCGAAGAAAGGCGACTGTGAGAGGGAGCTGGCGGCCAGAGGTAGCGGCTGTGAGAGGGAGCCGGCGGTTGGCACTGTAGCTATAGTGTTTGGCTGCCGTATCATAAGTTTTATGCACTGGAAAGGGCCAAGGAGGATGTAATCCAGGGGTTTTCGGCCAAGAAGGTGGTCTGATTATTCGTGGAGGTAGGATATGAAAGCTAGGGAATGGGAAAATGTATGAAGAGGTTTGGATCTTGGGTAGAGGGGTTAGGGATCCCACTGATTCCATGAACAGGGTCTGCTGAGCCACGGAAGAGACACAGATCTCTATTATACCTCAGGTCTGTGAACAAAGGGATCCAGGGGCCATGTGATGATTTCATAGGTCCCTGGTCCCTCTGAGGACTCATCACAACTGGAAACCACTTCGCAAGATGAGCGTCAAACTCATTTATACCCACTATCAGGAACATGCAAAGGCCACATCCGATTAATGATGGACCTTTGGCGGCCTTTGGGTTTATGCGGGAAACTCCGGAAAGAAATTACAGAGGGAAAGAAGGAGCAATTTGCATAAGACTCCAGATATTTAATCTATCATTCAATCTCACAGATGAGGGAAAGGAAGAGGAAATGAAACAATTAGATCGCAGATTCAACAAACCACAATGTTTATTCCTCCATGAAATAATACAATGCTACGTCTCTAAGAAAGATATAATTGAATGCAGCAAAAGGGAAATGCAATAAATACACAGGGGAATGGGGGATGAGGAAAAGAGGAGACTGCAAGCTCGGTGGAGGCCTTACATGGGGATGAAAGCCACCTTCACAAACCCTCCCTCTCTTCTTAGCTTCTTTCTCTGCTCTCTATTCTCTCTTTTCTTTCTGGCACTTTTTTCTATATCCTTCTGATGGGGACATCTCCTACCACTCCACATTTTTTTCGAGGGTCCCGTTGCTCATCGGCTATGCATCATCTTGTTCACCACATTTTTCTTAGTCATGGCATGTAATTTTTATACTTTCTTTGAGTCATAATTATGTAATTTTTCCTTTTATTTGAGTCAAGTACCTAGGTTAATGAGTCATCTACCTAAGTTAAGTGTCACAGGGTTGATTAGTTTGGTTAATGGGCCCAATTATATGGGCTAGGCCCAGGGGCGCCCCCCCTTCCCTTGGTTTCTTGTCATTAGTCCAAAAGTCAAGGACTTATTTTAAATTGTGGGTTTCCTATAAATAGGACCCCTTTCTCTCATTTGAAGCTAATGAAAGTCTATTATTTGAGTTCCAGAAATTACCATTTTCTTGGAGAGAATCCAATTGTGTGGGTGAGAAGCCCCTCCCCCCCTCTTTCTCTCTTCCCCCACCCCAAATTCAAAATCCCCCCTCTTCTCTCCTCCATTCACTCTTCATTAATTTCCCCCCTTCCCCATACACTCATTCAATTCCCCCAACCCCCAAGGTGGAATCCACCAATCTCCAAGCCACCCTCCAACCACCAACCACCCACTCCCCTTCCCCAAGCACCCCTCCATCTCCCCAAGGCTGAAGGGGCTCAACCCCTAGGCCAAATTTGAATCTCCCTCCCTTGCTGGCTTCCCCTCACCCCTCTACAACACCCCCTTCCTCCCCAGGTCGCCCTCCCCATTTCCCCTTGCTTCCCTTGGCCATCCCACCCTCATACACACAACCCTACACCACCAGCATGTTCCCAGTTCGTAGGCAGCAGGAAGGTCCCTGATAGCAGTGCTGCCACCAGCCCGTCCTCACATTTTCTGCTGGCAAGCCATATACCTCTGGAAAGGTCATCCAAAGAGCTTTCCAGGCGAGGTGGTTTCATCATCGTCCAAGTACGGAGCTTTCCGTGAGAGTGATTCTTCCTCGACTGCACAGGACTACTCCGGCTGAGAACCAGAACCCCAGCTCAAGTGCGACCACGGCCACTCCCTTGCATATCTGGGCGTGAAACTTGGATGAGGTGATCTTCTCCAAGCCCTCTGTCAACCCAAGAAGGAGGACCTCGTTTGGATCCCGGAGCCTGACGTTCCAGTCATCCTCCCAGAGGAGCGCAGCTTCGGATCCAGTCCAGGTTCGCAGGAAGTAGTGTACCAGCAGCTTGCAGAAGCGGCCACGGCATCATCATGAGGCTTCAGGAGACATACCATATACTGTTGGAATCATCGTTTAGTCAGCTTAGGAACTAGGGCAGTCCCGCCTTCTGATCCAGGAGCTGTCCAGAGGAGCGATTCTCGACGACCTCCGCAGTTTCTACCAGGCAGACAACTAGAGGCTCGGTACAGAAGCTCCCCCGGACACCCCCTTGCATTTCTTGGCGTGAAACTTGGCTGAGGGATTCCCCTTCAAGTCCTCTATCATCTCCAAGAAGCAGAACTAATTTTGGACCCCGGAGTCAAGAGTTCCATATTTTCTTCCCAAGGTGCGCCATGACAGTTTCCCTAAGCCAGTTCCGACACCTCTCCACTGTTCCGGTCTTTGCGGTCAACTCCAACCTTCGACGATGGTCCTGTTTCTCCCAGATCGAAGAGGACTCATCCACGATTACAAAGGTTATGATCCCGCATTATTCGGAGTCCAGGAGTGTTCGTGGCACCTTCATCTTCCAGCAGCAGCAGACTGGGAGCAACTAGAACCATCATTGAACAGTCCTATTCCAGACCCTTCCCCAGCCACCAACGACGTCATGAAATTCCACAAAAATTCAAGCATCATCCTGGGTTAAGTCAGAAAGATTCGGCACCAGTTGTGACCTTTTCTGAGTTCGGGAGAGTCCGTAGCGGAGCCGACAACGACTGCCTATCTCGCTGTCCAGAGAGCTGGCAGAACCGATGGTCATCTTCCACTCGGCTTTTGCTTAATTCCCCATCCCCGCCTGGCAGGCTGACCACCCCTCCCTGCATGGAAGTAGTTTTGGATGTAATTTCATTTAGTCCCCGCCCCGAGATCCCCCTCCTGCGAGAGGTGTAGTGGTGTAAGATTTTAATTTTCAGGTCAAAGCTACACCGCCGCGGTGTGCGGGTGCGTACCCACACCTCCCCGCTCGCCCTCGTCTCCGACCGGGATCGGTGTATTCACGCTGATCAAGTGAGCTTCTGGTCACTTCTCTTTTCTACTATTCCTTGCTTAATTAGTATTGTCTTTTAGCTCCGTCGGACGGTAAGAGAGTGCCCGGTCCCAAATTGTCATCAAAGTGAGCGACCACCGCGGAGCGAGTTATGAGAGAGACCCTACCACCCATGCCCTTGGCGTGCTGGCCGACCATGAAATTGGGCATCCAGGGCCCTTAGGGGTTCATCCTCAAGCTTGCCAAATTCCCTGGAGCATCAAGGTCCCGCCCCGGACCCTCTCCATCATCGCCGGGTTTCCCACGGGCACATGTGTGCGTTACGCGAGTAAGCTTGCTCGAGTGAGTCCGCCGTCTAAGTTGTTTGCTTGCGAGTGTAGGTCCAAGGGCATCGGTCTAGTGGTTATCACCCCCAAGGTGGTGTCACATCACCTTCCTTCTTTTTCAAGTCTTCGCAACTGCGGATTTTATGGAGGCTTTGTCCTCTTGATACGGCGGCTGGAATGTGATACGGCGGCTAGAACAGCATGCGCGGGCTGGCCGCCGGATGGCTACTGTATGAAGACCCATTTATGGCTCATCTGCTCTTTAAGGCCCCCTTCAGCCTTTCTATTTCAGCTAAGTATATTTTTTTCTTTGTTCATCCCATGCTTCTCATGTCTTCATAGCACTTGGCCCCTTTAGCGTGATTCATCCACACTGTTCGAGGCTTAGCAGCATTTTCCTTTGAGAGTTGTTCCTTTCGGAGATAGTTTCGACTGTATCTCGACTATTTTTAATGATCGGGAGGTTGTTGGGGCACTTAAGCAAGCAGATGATTGCCTGGGGATGTCTGATGGTCATTTTGATGGTTCATTCGGCTTCAATCACCCTAGTGATGGATGATGGCTTACCGGGTAGCAGCTTTTCCAAGGAGGCGCAGCCGGGTGTGATGCATTGTGATGCAAGTAGCTTCTCCGGATGTTGTGGTGATATCGAGATCAGTGGAACTTAGTTTCCATGAAATCTCCCTGAACTCTAGGCAGCATGGGCAGAGATTTCAAGGGCTTCAGACTTATTGTCCTTTTCTGTATGACCATTTTTTTGGTGTCAACTAATGCCCCCCCACCCATAGGTGGCATAAGCGAGGGACAAGCGACACGGGACCTGCGGGTGTAATATCCGACCGCAGATCAGTCATTCACTCACTTGTGTTGCAACTGTAGCTTCTGGGGTTAACTCGAAGCCAGTGGGTTGCATCAAGGCTATTCAACGGCCCTTGGATTGATACAGTGGCCTAAATAGGCCTACAGGTGCCATCAGGTGGCCAAAGGGCCATCCACTGTTGCTGATACAGTGACCAACCAACTTGATACGGCGACAGCTGTTTGATGCGGCGGCCAGGGTGTGTAGTGCGGGCCGGTCGCTGATCCGGCGCCTAGTGCTTGATTCGGCAGTCAGGGGGGCGGGTTTGACCGATCCGATGGCGCCTGGTTGATTCGGCGGCCAAGAGAGCGCGCGGATCCGGCGGCCAAAAAGTGCTCGATTCGGAAGCCAAGAAGCGCACACGGATCCGACGGTAATTTTGAAGTGGGCTTAAAGCCCTAGGAGAGAGGGAAAACCCCTCATTCTTCTCATTTCGAATCTGCGGCGGTCCTTCTCCCCCCACTTCGCTCACACGGTGGCGAGCCCGTCTTCTCCCTCTTCTCCTCTATTCGTGCACGGCGGCAAGGCTATTCCCCTTGATGTCCCGCGATCAATGACACCCAAGAGGGGGGTGAATTAGGTGATTACAGATTTTAAGAAACCTTTACCAATTTAAACAGATATAATGAAATACCCCTTTAGAAACTTAGATATGTTATAAGACAATTAGATCTATCAAAAACTATAACACACACCAGATCCTTGGTACTGTGGCGGAGGTGTGAATCTGAAGATTCAACTCACGCAAAGTGTTATCTTCCTGACAAGGTTAGCCTTGTCAATCCGAACTCACCTTTTGATATACCATATATCTAATGTGAAAATGATAAATTATGCTAGATCTAGAATGAATAAAATAATAGAATTAATATACGAGAGTGCTCACACAGAATGGGCGTAGAAGAGAAGGATCAAACCACACAAGAGACAGAGATTTTTTGGTGGTTCGGATGCAACAACGGCAACCTACGTCCACCCCTCACAAACTGTGAGGATTCACACACTATCTTGTAAAGGATTACAAGATCAGAACACACACACACATTCGTAAGGAGATAGGAACTCCCACGAAGATGCAAACGCACCAAAGCACAAATGAATTTGAAGGGAACAAGACACACACACACACGAATCTGGGTAGATCCACAAACATACGAATGTTTAAGGATTACAAATGACACACACTTGAAGCTCAGAAAATTTGGAAGAAGAAACATACATGAAAAACTTCTGATTTAGGCTCCCCCTGAGTAGATGATGCAGATTTTGGATGAAGCTTGCTTCTCCAATTGATTTGAGGTTGATTGGCTTCAGATTTATCTTGAAAGGCTTGGAGATGGATGAAGAATCCCTGGACGAAACACTGTTTAGGGAGGTGTTTCAGCAGCCTTCTTTCTCCCCTTAGTAGCCTCCTTGATCTCTCTTAAGTGATTAAGGTTTCTTGGCCCAAAGAGAGGTTTTTATAAGTCTTGTGTTGGTCAAGGGACATGCCAAAACACAGATCCATGAATTTAGGCATGTTTGGTGGCTTTAGAACCCAAAAGTCCAAAGAGAAAGCTTGAACACGTTGATGAAAATAAAGTCAACAATTACTGCTTCGAAGGGTTCAGTCGACCGAATTCTCCAGTCGGTCGACCGAACTCTGAGAACGCTGTAAATTTTCATCCCTAGATATTTCGGTCGATCAAAATCCCCCATCGGTCGACCGAACTCTGTAACTTTTACAGAGCTCTGATCCCTAGAATTTTTGGTTGACCGAACTCTAGAAAACCTGCAAAACAGATTGTTAGCCCAATAGAACATATCTATATAACAAAGGCTTTATGTCCTCATTTGTTCCATTCATTTTGGGTTTGATTTAGCTCAGTTTATGCATTTGGAAGGTTTAAAATATTTGAGCATTTGACATTACACAAATTTTCCTTAAACACGTTCAATGCTCGCTCTTGATCACTTCGACACGGCACGAGACGGAAACTAAATCCAGGGTTTTGTTATCATCAAAATAACTTGGAGAGACTCAACAATCTCCCCCTTTTTGATGATGACAAAACTCTAAAATAGAAAATGTATTAGCGTGCCGTTAGAAAAAATTAAGGGAAGTAACCAAAACAGTCTGCCAAGCAAATTAAATCCATTTCATTCATCCATATGTGCCCAATTTGTTTGAAAGAAAATGAGACCAATATGTGTGCCAATACCAAGTGCATTTCATTCATTGAAGTTCGTATTACATATTACATTAACATTGACACATGGATGCAATGCAAACGACTCAACTAACTAAATGCAAGTGACACTCACAAATGCCAATGCCTAATGGCAAACATGCATTCAAGCATGCAACATATGCATAACTTATATAAACCTAGACTAGCTACTTCTCCCCCTTTGTCATCATCAAAGAGGTGATGGGTTACAAGAAAAGTGGACCAAAAAAGGATCTGCAGGACCCAAAAACAAGCATGAAGTAGGGACAACAGAAGCTCCGCTACAGTGGCGGGAAATAGTTGGCATTCAGCTTGATCAGGTTACTAACTCCATGAATGTATTCATTGCAGGTCATGAGTAGAAAGGTGTCCTCAACTGATTCATGACCAAAAATCATATCAACGCCCCTAGCGGACACTCCTAGGGTGCGCTCAAATAACTCTGGATTGATTGAAATTTTGACTCCTTTGACAACCGTATACAAACGGTCATTTCACATATCCAGGTGCCCATAAAATTCTTGGACTAAACTAGGGTAATACTTGGAACATCTGGTAACAAAATCAATCCACCCATCTTGAATTTAAAAACTAGCACTTAAATCTGGCAACATTTCATTCACCTCATCAAAATCTACCAAATGGGGGTCGATAATCGGCCGTGAGAGGATCTGCTGTGCCCGTGGAGGTGCAGCTGGCCGCTGTGGTGGAGAAGCTCGTTCCTCATTTCTCCGGGCACTGGATTCCCCCTGGGTAAGCCTTTGAGAGCTTCTTCTAGGCGCCATCTAACCAGGAAATCTAGGTTGAAACCCTTAGATTGCTAACCTCTGCTCGTGGGAGAAGATGGAGACCGGAGGACACACAGGAGACGATGGAAGAACCTTCTCCTCAACCTGGAGGTCAAGGAAAAAGCTTTGGAGCCGCACACGCCCCTGGAGTGAGTTCATCCCGAAAGATGACGAACAAGCTGGATCTTATGCGGATAGAAGATAGATGGGATTCTAGGGCTTGAGAGGAGGTGCTTTGGGATTTTTAGGGCTGGAGAGGAGTTGTGGGAGTGAATGGGGGTGAAAACACCCTTAAAAGAAGGTTCGGGCGCGGGTTCGGTCGGCCGGTTCACCGTGTTCGTTCGACCGAAACGGGGGCATCGGTCGATCGAAATGGTCGGCCTAGCCCGAATTTCAATTTTTTTTGGGTACATCTCCGTCATCCTTTTTTATATAACTCCTTCAACATTCTTTTTCTCTTTCTTTTCTCCCTTTTTGTGTAACTTTTTTTATGTTGTTTTCAAACTTCACTTGTCCCCCTTCGTGTTTGGAAAGAGAGGGAATGGGTGATCCTTCTGAGACGACTCCTTTAGAAGTTTTTTTGAAACTCCCCCTCAGTAAATGCCTTTGATTCTTAGATCTTAAGATCCACATTTATTTAATCAAGGAATATATGGCCTTAGAAAAATTTCAAGGAAGGGCTATATTGTATAAATACAGTCAAGCATACAAAGGTGGTATCATACATGACTAAAACAAAA
The DNA here is from genome assembly GCA_022559845.1 of Amorphophallus konjac. Classification (NCBI taxonomy): domain Eukaryota; kingdom Viridiplantae; phylum Streptophyta; class Magnoliopsida; order Alismatales; family Araceae; genus Amorphophallus; species Amorphophallus konjac. The sequence continues at coordinate 341,296,355 of CM040118.1, read as the reverse complement.
TCACACAGGATATGCATGTTTCTCACACAATCTACCCTTCATGCCTCTGACTTTTATACATATGCAGCACTCAACCTAGTGCAGACCTAGGTATGTATGCTCACACCCTTGCACATGCTAAGTTCTTTTCTGATTTTATTGAATTGTTCCTTATTTAAGAGTTTTGTGAATATGTCAGCCAATTGATTATGTGTATCAAAAAGTTTAACTCAACCCCTTGCCTACATGATCTCTCAAGAAATGATGTCGAATGTCAATGTGTTTGGTCCTTGGGTGTTGAACTAGATTTTTAGATAAGTTGATAGCACTTGTATTATCACACAAGATTGGAACTGAATTCACTTCAACATTTAAGTCAAGCAACTGATTTTTGATCCAAAGTACTTGGGCTCCACATCTTCTGGCGGCTACATATTCAGCCTCGACCGTTGAGAGAGCTACTGAATGTTATTTCTTAGAGGCCCATGAAACTAAGCACCCACCAAGAAACTGACAGTACCCACTAGTACTTTTGCGATCGACAATACATCCAGCATAATCTGCATCGGTGTATACAATCAAATCAAATAAACTACCGAAGGAAAACCATAAGCCAAAGTCTAGTGTGCCAATTAAATACCAAAAAATCCGTTTGACAACCAACAAATGAGATTCTTTAGGACATGACTGAAATTGAGCACATAGACATACGCTGTACTAAATGTCAGGGTGACATACTGTTATGTACAGTAGTGAGTCGATCATACCTCAAAATAGTGTAGGATCTACTGTTTTACCCTTTTCATCTTTGTCTAACTTCGTGGTTGTGGCCATCGGAGTTGACATGGGCTTTGCTTCTGCCATCCCATATTTCTTTAACAGCTCCAACGTGTATTTGGCTTGATTTATGAAGATGTCTTCTGGCGTTTACTTCACCTGCAGTCCAAGAAAAAAGGTTAGTTCCCCCATTAGACTCATCTCAAATTTGCCCTGCATTATCTATGCAAACTCATCACATAAGGCATTATTAGTAGCTCCAAAGTTTATATTATCAACATATACTTGAACTACTAATATGTCTCTACCTGATTTTCTCATGAATAGTGTTTGGTCAACCTTACCTCTTTTGAACCCATTTTCAATCAGGAATGAGGTGAGCCTTTCATACCATGCCCTTGGAGCATGCTTTAATCCGTACAAGGCCTTCTATAACTTGTACACATGCTTTAGATGTTTTTGGTTTTCAAAACCTAGAGGTTGTTCTAGAAAAATATCCTCTTTGATGTACCCATTTAGAAAAGTAGATTTAACATCCATTTGAAATAATTTCAAGTTCAATGAGCAAGCATAGGACAAAAGAATCCGGACTGCTTCTAATCTAGCAACCGGGGCAAATAACTCATCAAAATCAATACCCATTTCCTGGCTATACCCTTTGACTATAAGCCGGGCCTTGTTCCTAACAACCACTCCCGTGTCAATCATCTTATTTCTGAAAATCCAACGGGTTCCTATTATGGGTTGATTATTAGGACGCGGCACAAGAGTCCACATCTCATTTCTTTCGAACTAGTACAGCTCTTCATGCATAGCCTGGATCCAGGATTCATTTTAAAGAGCATCATGAACGTCCTTAGGCTCTTCTTGAGAAATAAAAGCCATCAAATCCTCTTCTTCCACTTGACTTAGTGCGGATCTAGTTTTGACACCATCTACAGGGTTACCAATGATGTTCTCGGTGGGGTGATCTTTCAAGAACGTTGTAATTCTAGGCAAGTCGGGATGCTACAATTACTGTTCTTGAAGTGTTTCAATTGAAGGATCTTCATCATTTTCATCCTTGTTGGAGGTTTCTACAGTTGGTTCATCATTGGCCTTAGATGTTCCAGCATCATTTGAGTGTTTACAAGCTTCATCTGCATCCAAAGTAGAAGAAATTTGATTTGTCAGCTTTAATTCAGATTCATCAAAAATGACAAGAGGATTTTCTTCAACAACTAAAGTCCCCTTATTAAATACTCTAAAAGCTCTAGAATTCAATGCATAACCTAGGAAGATTCCTTTGTCACTCTTTTCATCAAACTTACCTAGGTTTGTCTTATCATTGTTCAGAAAGAAGCAAGGGCAACCAAAAGGTTTGATGTAGGAGATATTTGGTTTCTTACCCTTGTAGAGCTCGTATGGAGTTTTCTTCAAAATGGACCTTACCATTGCCCTGTTGATGATATAGCATGCTGTACTTACAACCTCAACCCTGAAATATTTTGGTATGGAGTTCTCACTTAACATGGTCCGTGCCATGTTAGTCAAGGTTCTATTTTTCCTCTCCACTACTCCATTTTGTTGAGGCGTCCTTGGTGATGAGAAGTTATGTGTGTATCCCTACTCCTTGCAAAAACTGCTGAACTCATGGTTTTCAAACTCGCCACCATGATCACTTTGAATTGTGGTGATGAGGTAACCTCTATCATTCTGGATTTCTATACAAAATACTTGAAACTCCATCAGGGCATCATTTTTATTTGTTAGAAATAATACCCATGTGAATCTGGAGTAATCATAAACAATCACAAATCCATAAGATTTTCCTCCTAGGCTGGATGTCCTAGTCGAACTAAAGAGTTCAAGGTGCAACAATTCTAAAGGCCGAGCGGTAGAAACAATATTCTTATTTTTTAAAGAGATGTGTGTTTGCTTGCCTTTTGTGCAAGCCTCACAAATTTTATCACTTTTAAATTTTAATTTTGGCAGTCCATTCACCAAATCATGTCTAGACAATTTGGAGATTACTCCAAAACTAGCATGACCTAGTCTTCGGTGCCATAACCATGCATTATCATTATTGTTTGCTACCAAGCACACATCATCACTGAAAACATCATCAAGATCAATGGTATATACATTGTTGTTCCTTTTTCCAATGAATCTTATTTCATTTGCAATTTTATTCATGACAAGGCAGTGAATTTCATCAAAAATAATTTTAAAACCCTTGTCACACAATTGGCTTATGCTCAAAAGATTATGATTCAAGCCCTTCACCAAGAGAATATTGTTAATCAAAGTTTCAGAATTCTTACCTATGTTATCAATTCTAATGATTTTACCTTTATCCTTTCCTCCAAAGGCAACAAAGTCTCCATCATTGTCCTATAGTGTAGAGAACACCTTCGTGTCCCCCGTCATATGCCTTGAGCAATCGCTGTCCAAGTACCATTTGCTCCCCTTGGCTTCAAGGCATATCTGCAAGATGCAACATTCTCATCCAATTATTTCTGGTACCCAAACTAATTTGGGTCCATAGGAGTTAGTCCAATTCTGCACATATCTTTTTCTAGTCCAAGCAGCATGATTTCTTTGAGTGTTTTGTTTGAACCAACAATTAGCAATAACATGCCCAAATCTACCATAGTGAAAACAGTTAACATTTGAAAACCTTGTTTGGAATTTGCGTGGTTTAGGTTGGACATGTTTCGGCTTTGTGTATGAGCATGAAGCATAGTTATTGTCTTTTTCATGAACAAAGGAAGTTATGATCTTGTGCTCAAAAGACTTTTTATTTTAGGGAATATACCCCAACCCTTCTTTTTGAAAGTTAACATTAACTCCCAACAATGTTGTCTAGGTTTTGTTTGCCTTTAACAAACCTAGCTAAAGTGGACTGTAAGTCAGCCACTTTCGTATCTCCCATTTTTCTTTTCAAGTTCTGAAACTGTGGATATCAGGACTTCTTTTTCACTTTTCAAGTTCTCAAAAAATTTTCTTATTTTAGATATCTTACATGATAATTCCTCTTTGGATTTTTCAATATCTAAAATTCTTTAAGACAAAATTTCTTTTTCTTCTATTAGTTCAAACCATTCTTGCTCAGGTTTTTCAAACTTAACAAAAGAATCCTCATGTGTGAGATCTTCGATCTTTTCCTCAAGGGATTTATTTTCTGATCTAATTTTCTTATATTTCACATACAACTTTCATACTCGGATTCCCATTGTTCGTTTGAGATAAAGTCAAGGTCAAAATTTACCTTGGTTGAATCATCTTCGTGTGCCATAAGGCACAAGCTTTCCACGAGCTCTTCCGACTTCTCGTCGGACTGTTCGTCCTCTTCGTCGCTCCATGTGGCGACCATGGCTTTGGACCTTTTGAACTTCTCTTTCTTGAATGTCTTTTTCAAATCTGGGCACTCTCCTCTCATGTGCCCGGGCTTCTTGCACTCGTAGCAAATGATGTTGTTGGGCTTGCTCGGCTCCCCCTTGGTTTGGTCGGCTTTCTTTGCCCTTTCTTGAAATTTCCCAAAAAAAATTTCTTCCTTCCTAAAAATTTCTTTACTTGGCGAGTCCACATGGCCATGTCTTCTTCATCATCACTCCCATCGGTAGACTCCTCTTCTTGGGAGTCATCATTATGTCGATTGGCTTTCAAGGCCAAGGTTTTCTTCTTCTTGGGCTCTTCTTCAGCAGTTCTCGTGATGTTGATTTCATAGGTCATTAGTGAACCTATGAGTTCATCCAAAGATAGTATGGATAGATTCTTGGAATCTTCAATGACTGTGGCCTTTGTGTGCCACACGGTTGGAAGAGATCTTAACACCTTCCTCATGAGCTCGGAGTTGGTGTATTCTTTTTTGAGACTCTTAAGACCGTTAGTGATTTCTGTCAGTCTTGCAAACATCTCAGTGATTGTTTCTTCGGGTTTCATTTTGAAGAGCTCGTAATCTCTGACGAGTACGTTTGCCTTGGTCTCTTTTAGCTCAGATGTTCCTTCGTAGATCAGTCAAAGTTTGTCCCACATCTCCTTTGCTGAACTGTACATGGATACATGAGAAAACTCGTTAGGATGAATAGCACATTGCATAATGTTCATAGCATTAAAATTCACTGTGGATTTTTTAATATCCTCATAGGTCCATTTGTCCTCATCAGCGAAAAGATCATAATGACCCTTTTCCACAACCATCCAGATCTCGTACTATTGGGCTCTAAGAAAAGCATGCATTCTATTTTCCAGTAGGAATAATTTGAGCCATTGAAGTAAAGAGGGCGATAGATGGAGTGACCCTCAGGCATCATCCCCTTGTTGGCCATTGATCTGGATCTGACTCTAGATCGTTAGATCTGAAAAATATAGAGCCTTAGTCATGATACCAATTGAAGTCCCGCGATCAATGACACCCAAGAGGGGGGTGAATTTGGTGATTACAGATTTTAAGAAACTTTTACCAATTTAAATAGATATAATGAAATACCCCTTTAGAAACTTAGATATGTTATAAGACAATTAGATCTGTCAAAACCTATCACACACACTGGATCCTTGGTACTGTGGCGGAGGTGTGAATCCGAAGATTCAACTCATGCAAAGTGTTATCTTCCTGACAAGGTTAGCCTTGTCAATCTGAACCCACCTTTTGATATACCATAGATCTAATGTGAAAATGATAAATTATGCTAGATCTAGAATGAAGAGAACAATTGTCACGCCCCGAGCGCGGAAGGAACCGGGAGTGTGTGACGAGTTTATATTGATCATGTCAATCAGAGCGTTAGTGTATTCAACACAAAGACAGAGTGCGCAAAAGTAAAGATAACCCAATCATTTATTCAATTGCAACCTTAAAGTACTTCTATTACATTTTACTTAATGAAAGTACTAAGACCCAATAAAAAGAAAAGTACAATGAATGACTCAAGAAAATAGAAAGATAAACTAGTTGACCCTTGGATAGATGGAGTAGCTCTAATCTCTACACTCTTAACTTTCCCCATCCGACTGACTCTCGTCATCGGACTTACCTGAAAAATATGGGAAATCACTAGGTGAGCGCACGCTCAGTAGGAATTATATCTCAAATGCTAGCTGGCTTTAAGTAGATTACAAGTTACATGAAATGCAATATAGCTATGCATGTTCACGTAAAACGATAATAGAGAATGTATAATGAATAGAGAATGTATATCAAGAGATAGTGAGTGAACTAACAAGTCTTTCAAGAACTCATGTCAATATATATCAAGATGATCAAGCATGTATGTTTATCATGTCATGTCAAAAATTGGCTATCATGTTCAAGCAAGTAAATAAATACCCTTTCCGGGTCACGCAAGTCATGTCATGTCAAGTTGAGTAAAGTACTAGATTTGTGGAATGCCATTTAACTAGAATGACAAGCACTTCGGTGCAATGCCACACCGTGATCATTACAACTCCCATAGGCACAAGTACTTTCGGGTGCTGCTCCCAGGACCAGATCGGGCCCTATATGCGCAGGCATTGATCATGTATTTCGACATCCACTATAGTTATAGCCAATATGGAATTTCAAAAGAATAAGCTCTGTATGAACTTTAAGGTAGACATTGTGGAATAGAATCACAAGGATTGAACTTTCATGTAAGGATACACTATAGTCAAACCATATAATCACGATACTCACGGAAAACTAGGTGAAATTGGCTCCCTAATTAGGTGCCATGACATTAAGAATAAGCACCCATATAGAGATGGTTGCTCATTCTTGTACATGATAAGGTAGATAGAATTAGTGTCCACAAGTATGGCACATAATTCTTAAGAAATATTAATGGCATGGTTTCCCATTCCACCAATTCAAGAATATTCTCATGACATCCAAGTAGCATATCATGAGGGCCGGTATACCATGTTTCTTTAGAGTGACATGGCAATCAAGTAGTGTCATAGGTTTTAATGGTATAACCCGCTCGGTTGCCCTGAGGGAATCCAAGGCTAGCGGAGTCTTACGGAGGTCTCTATGATAAAATCACCAGTCCGAAGGAACGGAATGTCCCGCGGAGGGTTCATCTATCACCGAGAAATAGTGGGGTAAACAATAAAACAACGTGAAACATGGGACTATATTCATGAAATGGAATATAGTGCCTAAATAAATAGCCCACTGTCAAGGGTTACAAAAAAACACGAAATCAGGAAGTCAGTAAATTGACACCTGAGCTTAAGTCTTCATTTTATGAATTAGCGCCCTTGTCAGGGTCGTCAGTTCAATATATGACGACTGTTCACTCAGCCATTATATCCAGGTTCTGTTAATATTAAAATCCATAAATATTCTCATATTTCAGATATTATGTAAATTACTACTTATCTTAAGTCTTCAATTCAGTAAACAACGACGTAATCAGGGGCGTCATATTTCAAAATGATGGCAGGGTGAGTGTCATTATTTCAATATTCAGGTAAACAGGTCACGAGGAATTCAAAAATGATAGGTTATTCACTAATTGGCGCCCGAGTGTGGGGGTGTTCATTCAATAGACGACATGAAGAGAGTCATTATTTCTTTGTCATATGATTTGCACCGGGCAGGTACAATCATAGACACATGGTTTTTTGGAGTATGTCCAATCAAGAATCTAGAGACATGTACAGACAGAGAAAAATAGCAGGAATTTATCAATATGATCATGCATTAGTTTACATGTAAGGGTTCTCAATTATTAAATTTTAAACATGTGTATTTATTAATTAACCCACTAATTGACGACTGTTTGCACGGTCGTTATATCAAATAGCGCCCTAGCCTGGGTCGCTATTTACTGTAAATGCAGAAATCATAAAATCTAACACCGACAAATCTTTCTATTGATAACTATCAACCTATATGCATGCAGAAGATCCATTAATTCACAGGGTTTCGCTTAGCCTTGAGAACACCTACCTTTAGGCTTGATTTGGTTGATGAATCGATGAAGAATGGTGATGAGATATAGGAATATCCGATACTCTGTTTTGCACAAGATGGCAACAGTAGTAGGTAGAGGAAGAAAGAAGCTCCCTGCACTCCTTCTTGTTGCAGGCAAACCACAGGAGGAAGAGGAAGAAAAAGATGAAGAATCTTATATGTTCTTCACGTACACCACGCAGAGCAGCAGTAGGTTCAGCCTCTCCATGACATGTCCACGGTCAGAAGATGAAGAGGATCAAAAGCAGTAACCCCCTTAAGGCTCGGCTAAGGAAGAAACCACAGGAAAGGAGCCTTCTTCTTCACGTGATAGCAAAGGGCAGCAGCAGCTGGTTTACCACAACTTGAAAAGAAGAAACCCTGTAGCAAAGAGGAAGAACACCAGAGTAGATGAAGCAATAACCGGTGCTTGATCGAAGGGCAGGGTATTTATAGAGTAGAGTATTAGAGTATCCCAATGGGGTTTAGGAGTTTGATTAGGATTAAAAGTTTCCATGAAAGAATCCTTCTATTACCTAATCATCCCTACGTGTTAATCCTTCTCGATCAATCCTTCCAACAGCCATGACTTCCCAGTTCGAACCAAACACCAACGGGTTTCCCATTTTTGACTCTGCAGGGAAATAGCGCCTAGAATAGAGGCGTCCTTTAGAGAAATATCGCCCATGATAGAGGCGTCATTCATATAATTGGCACCTTCGTGAAGGGTCTTCAATTTATGAAATAGCGCCTTAAGAGAGCGTGCTATTTAATTTTTGCCCATTTGTTATTTATTTTAATTTGGTGCATATAAACGGTTTTAAATATATATACATATAAGGTTTGGGCTTTGATCATTAGTTTTAAATTTTTAATCCTTCAATTTGCCAGGGTTGCTACACCCTCCCCCACTTAAAAGAATTTGGTCCCCAAATTCAATCGTATATAGACGTGGAGGGTTCAGAGCACATACCATTAGAATAAGTCAGGGAATTGCTTCCTCATGGACTCCTCGGTCTCCCATGTGGCTTCGTGCTCTGAGCATTTACTCCATTGCACCTTTAGCATGGGAACCGTTTTGTTCCTCAGTGTACGCACCTCACGATCGAGGATCTTCATGGGCTTTTGTTCATATGTGAGATCTTTTTGAATCACCAGGTCACCATGATCGATGATATGTGACGGATCATGCACATACTTCTTTAACATGGATATGTGGAACACGTTATGAACTTCAGACAATTGAGGAGGCAAAGCGACTCGGTAAGCAACCTCACCAACTCTTTCTAATATCTCAAAAGGTCCAATAAACCTTAGTGTAAGCTTGCCCTTAACAGCAAATCTCCTAATTCCACGTCCAGGTGATATTTTGAGAAATACATGATCTCCGACTTGGAACTCGAGATCTCTTCTTCTTGTGTCAGCATAAGCCTTCTGTCTAGACTGAGCCACTTGAAGTCTCTCTCTAATCAATTGAATCTTTTCGATGGTATCCCTTACCATCTCTGGGCCTAAGAGTTGTTTCTCGCCAACTTCATCCCAGCACAAGGGTGATCGACAACTCCTTCCATATAAGGATTTGAAAGGTGCCATTTGTATGCTTGCCTGGTAGCTGTTGTTGTATGCAAACTCGACCAAAGGTAAGTGATCATGTCAGCTTCCACCAAAATCAATGGTAGAAGCCATGAGCATGTCTTCTACTACCTGATTTGTTCTCTCGGTCTGACCGTCCATCTGAGGATGAAATGTGGTACTAAAGTTAAGTCTCGTTCCCAACGAATGTTGTAGACCCTTCCAAAAATGAGAAGTAAAACGAGGGTCTCGGTCAGACATGATTGAGACAAGAATTCCATGTAGTTTGACTATCTCTTTAATGTATAAAGTGGCAAGAACATCTACTAACCATCGGCTCTTAATTGGCAAGAAGTGTGCTGATTTGGTCAAACGGTCTATGATGACCCAAATTCCATCATGTCCTCCTCTAGATTTTGATAATCCCATAATAAAGTCCATACCGATATCCTCCCACTTCCACTTGGGAATATCAAGAGGATGTAGCTTACCGGCAGGTTTTTGGTGTTTCACCTTAACTTGTTGACACGTGAGACAGCGAGACACAAAGTCTGCTACTTCTCTTTTCATGTTTGGCCACCAGAAGGTCCTTTTCAAATCTTGGTACATTTTGGTAGATCCTGGATGAATGGTGTACCTTGATCTGTGAGCTTCATCTAAGATCTTCTTTTTTAGCTCTGGACAATCCGGTATACAAGTTCTATTTTTGAATAATAATCTTCCATCTGATGCTAGTTTGAAATCAGATTACTCTTCTATTTTGCCCTTGATTTCCACTAATAACGGGTCATTATCTTGAAGTCCTTGTATTTCAGAAAGTAGATTTGGCTGTATGCTCTTGTGTGACAAGGTAATACACCTGCTCTCCTTGTCCATGCTTATATTAAGTCTAGTGAACTGTTCTAGCAACTTCCACTCCTGAATCATATAATTGGCTAATATTGCTCTTGGCTTCCGACTGAGGGCATCAACTATAGGATTACCCTTTCCAGGATGATATTATATTGTGAAGTCGAAGTCCTTGAGATATTCTAGCCAACATCTTTGCCTTATATTCAATTCCTTCTAAGAGAAGAGATACTTGAGACTTTTATGGTCAGAGTATATAGTAAACTACACTCTGTATAGATAATGTCTTCATATCTTCAGCGCAAACACTACCGCAGCCAATTCTAAATCATGGACTTGGTAGTTCTCCTCGTGCTTCTTCAATTGGCGAGAAGAGTAAGCTATAACTCTTCTTTGTTGCATTAAGACACATCTGAGGCCAATGCCAGATGCATCGGTGTAAACCTCGAATTTCTCTCCTTCTACTAGTAAGGCTAAAACTGGAGCAATAGTTAAGTGATCCTTAAGAGCTTGGAAGCTTCTTTCACATTCCTCGCTCCATTCATAACAGATTTCCTTGCGAGTTAGCCTAGTGAGCGGCACGGCGATCATGGAGAAATCCTTGATGAATCTCCTGTAGTAGCCTGCAAGACCCAAGAAACTATGGATCTTGCTAGTAGTGGTCGGTCTTTCCCAATTCCTTACAGCTTCAACTTTTGATGGATCAATGGATAGTCCGTCCTTTGATATCACATGACCTAGGAAAGACACTTCTTCCAGCTAGAATTCACACTTACTGAGCTTTGCATATAATTGATTTATCCTCAATATCTATAATGCAATCCTCAAATGCTCCTCACGGTCTTCCTTGGTCTTTGAATAAATCAATATATCATCAATGAAAACCACTACGAACTAATCTAGATGAGGCCTGAACACACTATTCATTAACTGCATAAAGGCTGTAGGGACATTTGTTAGTCCAAAAGGCATAACAACAAATTCATAGTGCCCATACATGCTTCTGAACGCGGTCTTATGAATGTCCTCATCTTTGATCCTTAGTTGGTGATATCCCGACCTGAGATCAATCTTTGAGAAATACATGGATCCAGATATTTTATCAAATAACTCATCGATTCTCGGCAATGGATACTTGTTCTTGATAGTGAGATGATTCAACTGTCGATAGTCGATGCATAACCTCATGGATCCATCCTTCTTCTTTACAAATAGCACTGGTGGTCCCCACAGGGAAGTACTCAGCCTAATACATCCCTTCTTTAGAGGTTCCATTAATTGTTCCTTTAATTCTTTGAGTTCAGCCGGGGACATCCTCTACGGTGCCTTAGAAACTGGACCAGCACCAGGGATCAAATCGATGGTGAAGGCCACTTCTCTTTGTGAGGGTAGTCCAAGCAATTCTTCCGGGAACACATCCGAAAATTCTTGTACAACTGGAATGTCTTCTATCTTAGACTCCTTAGTCTCCTTAATGGTGAAAAAAGTAAGGAAAGATACACATCCTTTTCTTATTAGCTTGCTAGCTCGAAGAGCCGATATAAGAGGTGACTTGCCTCGACTCTTAGGGCTAGTATAGACCAGATCCGAAAATTCCTTGAAGGTAACCCTCCTGTTATGGCAATCAACAGTTGCCTGGTACTTGGATAGCCAATCGGCTCCCAATATGATATCATAGTCCCTCATATCTAGGCATATCAAGTCAATAGGTAGATTTCTTCCTTCTACCAAAACTTCACAATTTTGGTAATGATGAACAATATCGGCTTCATTTTCGAGAGGAGTTGAAATAACTAATTTGATCCAGTCCGGTTCCATAGGTAATGGGTCAGCAAACTTCTTGGAAATAAAAGAATGCGATGCACCAGTATCAAATAAGACATGTGCAGACTTGGAACAAACTTGTAGTGTACCTTCCACTAGTCCGCCCTCGTCGTGATCTGCCTCTTTAATAGATTGGAGACGTGCATTCTTCGTCATCGGGCGCTTCCCCTCACTGGCTTGATCGTTGAGCAGGGGATAGTCGGGAATCCGATGATCACGACTCCCACGACGAAGACAAGCTCCAAGTTTCCTCCAACATTCATCGACCTTGTGTCCGGCCTTATCATAGTGTTTACACACCACTTTCGGAGGTGTGGTGGTGATGGAGAATGGCTTGTTGTTCTTCTTGACTTTCTTTTCCTGAGAGGATTCTCCTCCATAACTTGGCCTCTTCTTGTTGAAATTGGGTTTGAAGGAACTGGGGTTAGTGACATGCTCCTTCTTATCTTTCCCACGAATCCTATCAGATAGCTTCGTGGCATCTTCTAGTAGTTGGGCCCGCCGTACAATTTCTGAGTAGACTTGTATGTCCATCGGGGTCAGTTGGGTGATAAACTGGGGCCTGAGCCCATTTAGAAATCTTATAGCTTTCATCTTCTCGGTACTGACTAGGTGTTTAGCATACTGAGACAACCTTGAGAATTGTGCCTCGTACTCAGCCACCGACAAAGATCGTTGCTTAAGTGCGGTGAATTCGGCAGCTTTCTTCTCTTGAACTCGGTCTGAGAAATATTTGTTGTTGAAGTATTCGGTGAATTCAGCCCATGTGATGGGTTCTTCACCTAAGGTGGCTTCTACGGACTCCCACCAGGAACGGGCGTCCCTTTCTAATTGGAATGTTGCTAGCAATACTTTCTCTTCATCCGTGCATTGCATAACACGGAATATTCTTTCCACTTCTCGGAGCCAATGCTCGGCATCATTGGTATCTGATGAGCCAATGAACCTTGGTGGGTTCATATTTTTAAAACTATAGTGGAGATCACCGACTCCACGGTTTACCGCTCCCTGTGCCACTTGCTATAGCGCTTGGGTCATGCCTTGGTTAGTGCGTTGCATGTTACGCCACTGAGCACGTTCGGTAGCCATTGTCCAACAAGGATTTAACTAACTAATCAATTATGAGATATGACCAAGAGTTTGAGTACTTAAGTTACCTTAACCCATGGTTCTACCCAATTCTCACCGGGTAAAGGTTTAAACCTATCCTTGGACTTGGGTTTCCTAGGAATTGAATATCCTAGGCCCTGATACCACAAAAACTATCATGCCCCGAGCACGGAAGGAACCCAGAGTGTGTGACGAGTTTATATCGATCATGTCAATCAGAGCGTTAGTGTATTCGACACAAAGACAGAGTGTGCAAAAGTAAAGATAACCCAATCCTTTATTCAATTACAACCTTAAAGTACTTCTATTACATTTTACTTAATGAAAGTACTAAGACCCAATAGAAAGAAAAGTATAATGAATGACTCAAGAAAATAGAAAGATAAACTAGTTGACGCTTGGATAGACGGAGTAGCTCTAATCTCTTCACTCTTGACTTTCCCTATCCGGCTGAGTCTCGTCATCGTACTTACCTGAAAAATAAGGGAAAGCACTAGGTGAGCGCACGCTCAGTAGGAATTATATCTCAAATGCTAGCTGACTTTAAGTAGATAATAAGTTACATGAAATGCAATATAGCTATGCATGTTCGCGTAAAATGACAATAGAGAACATATAACGAATATAGAATGTATATCAAGAGATAGTGAGTGAACTAACAAGTCTTTCAAGAACTCATGTCAATCTATATCAAGATTATCAAGCACGTATGTTTATCATGTCATGTCAGGAATTGGCTATCATGTTCAAGCAAGTAAATAAATACCCTTTCCGGGTCACATAAGTCATGTCATGTCAAGTCGAGTAAAGTACTAGATTTGTGGAATGTCATTTAACTAGAACGACAAGCACTTCGGTGTAATACCACACCGTGATCATTACAACTCCCATGGGCACAAGTACTTTTGGGTGCTCCTTCCAGGACCAGATTGGGCCCTATATGCGCAGGCATTGATAATGTATTTTGACATCTACTATAGTTATATCCAATATGGAATTTCAAAAGAATAACCTTTGTAGGAACTTTAAGGTAGACCTTGTGAAATAGAATCACAAGGATTGAACTTTCATGTAAGGATACACTATAGTCAAACCATATAATCACGATACTCACGGAAAACTAGGTGAAATCGGCTCCCTAATTAGGTGCCATGACATTAAGAATAAGCGCCCATATAGAGATGGTCGCTCGTTCTTGTACATGATAAGGTATATAGAATTAGTGTCCACAAGTATGGCACATAATTCTTAAGAAATATTAATGGCATGGTTTCCCATTCCACCAATTCAAGAATATTCTCATGACATCTAAGTAGCATATCATGAGGGCCGGTATACCATATTTCTTTAGAGTGACATGGCAGTCAAGTAGTGTCATAGGTTTTAATGGTACAACCCGCTCGGCTGCCCTGAGGGAATCCAAGGTTAGCGGAGTCTTACGGAGGTCTCTATGATAAAATCACTAGTTCGAAGGAACGGAATGTCCCGCGGAGGGTTCATTTATCGCCGAGAAATAGTGGGGTAAATGATAAAACAACGTGAAACGTGGGACTATACTCACGAAATGGAATATAGTGCCTAAACAAATAACCCACTGTCAAGGGTTACATAAAACACGAAATCAGGAAGTCAGTAAATTGACGCCTGAGCTTAAGTCTTCATTTTATGAATTAGCGCCCTTGTCAGGGTCGTCAGTTCAATATATGACGACTGTTCACTCAGCCGTTATATCCAGGTTCTGTTAATATTAAAATCCATAAATATTCTCATATTTTAGATATTATGTAAATGACGACTTGTCTTAAGTCTTCAATTCAGTAAACAGCGCCCTAGTCAGGGGCGTCATATTTCAAAATGATGGCAGGGTGAATGTCGTTATTTCAATATTCAGGTAAACATGTCACGAGGAATTCAAAAATTCATAGGTTATTCACTAATTAGAGCCCGAGTGTGGGGGCGTTCATTCATAGACGACCTGAAGAGAGTCGTTATTTCTTTGTCATATGATTTACATTGGGCAGGTACAATTATAGACACATGGTTTTTTGGAGTATGTCCAATCAAGAATCTAGAGACATGTACAGATAGAGAAAAATAGCAGGAATTTATCAATATGATCATGCATTAGTTTACATGTAAGGGTTCTTAGTTATAAAATTTTAAACATGTGTATTTATTAATTAACCCACTAATTGACGACTATTTGCGTGGTCGTTATATCAAATAGCACCCTAGCCTGGGTCGCTATTTATTTTAAATGCAGAAATCATAAAATCTAACACCGGTAAATCTTTCTATTGATAACTATCACCTATATGCATGCAGAAGATCCAATAATTCACAGGGTTTTGCTTAGCCTTGAAAACACCTACCTTTAGGCTTGATTTGGTTGATGAATCGATGAAGAATGGTGATGAGATATAGGAATATCTGATACTCTTTTTTGCACAGGATGGCAACGGCAGTAGGTAGAAGAAGAAAGAAGCTCCCTACACTCCTTCTTGTTGCAGGCAAACCGCACGAGGAAGAAAAAGATGAAGACTCTTCTATGTTCTTCACGTACACCACGCAGAGCAGCATCAGGGAGAAGCTTCAGCCTCTCCACGACACGTCCACGGTCAGAAGATGAAGAGGATCAAAAGCAGCAATCCCCTTAAGGCTCGTCTAAGGAAGAAACCACAAGGAAGAAGCCTTCTTCTTCACGTGATAGCAAAGGGTAGCAGCTACTGGTTTACCACAACTTGAAAAGAAGAAAACATGTAGCAGAGAGGAAGAACACCGGAGTAGATGAAGCAATAACTGGTGCTTGATCGAAGGGCAGGGTATTTATAGAGTAGAGGATCCCAATGGGGTTTAGAAGTTTGATTAGGATTAAAAGTTTCCATGAAAGAATCCTACTATTATCTAATCATCCCTACATGTTAATCCTTCTCGATCAATCCTTCCAACAGCCATGACTTCCCACTTCGAATCAAACACCAACGGGTTCCCCATTTTTGACTCTGCAGGGAAATAGCGCCTAGAATAGAGGCGTCCTTTAGAGAAATAGTACCCATGATAGAGGCATCATTCATATAATTGGCACCTTCGTGAAGGGTCTTCAATTTATGAAATAGCGTCTTAAGAGAGGGCGCTATTTAATTTTGGCCCATTTGTTATTTGTTTTAATTTGGTGCATATAAACGGTTTTAAAGATATATACATATATATATATATATATATAAGGTTTGGGCTTTGATCATTAGTTTTAAATTTTCAATCCTTCAATTTGCCAGGGTTGCTACAACAATAGAGAGAATATACGAGAGCACTCACATAGAATGGGGGTAGAAGGGAAGGATCAAACCACACAAGAGATAGAGATTTTTAGGTGGTTCTGATGCAACGATGGCAACCTACGTCCACCCCTTACAAACTGTGAGGATTCACACACTATCTTGTAAAGGATAACAAGATCAGAACACACACACTCGTAAGGAGATAGGAACTCCCACGAAGGTGCAAACGCACCGAAGTACACACAAATCTGAAGGAAACAAGACACACACACACGGATCTGGGTAGATCCACACACATATGAATGTTTAAGGATTACAAATGGCACACACTTGAAGCTCAGAAAATTTGGAAGAAGAAACATAAATGAAAAACTTCTTATTTAGGCTCCCCCTGAGTAGATGATGCAGATTTTGGATGAAGCTTGCTTCTCCAATTGATTTGAGATTGATTGGCTTCAAATTGATCTTGAAAGGCTTGGAGATGGATGAAGAATCCCTGGATGAAACACTATTCATGGAGGTGTTGTAGCAGCCTTCTTTCTCCCCTTAGAAGCCTCCTTGATCTCTCTTAAGTGATTAGGGTTTCTAAAGTGACACCACCTTGGGGGTGGCAGCCACTACACCGATGCACATTGGACTTATCAAGCAAGTACACTTCACAATAACTAGAGACTAGCGTTGATGGTCGATCACCCGATGCGCACACTATACCTGGGGGTGACTCGATGATGTCGCGTCTAGGATGTGGGTCAAGACCCTTGCTGGTGGAGGGCCAGTGAGGCTAAGGTTATTCCCCCCAAAAGGTACAAATGCCCAAATTGATGGGCTGGCCGGGTGCCAAAGGGGCACGGGTTCACTCTCTTGCTCCCACGATGGTCACTCGAAAGCAATGGTGCTTAGGGATCGGGCACTCTCTTACAATCCAGCAGAGCGTTGATGGATATTAAATAAACAAGCACTAAAGATGAGCAAGGATTGAGCGAGTAGCTGGCTGGTTTGAAGAAACTGACCCCGATCGGAGACGTGGGCGAGCGGGGAAGCGTGGGTCTCCCCGTACACTACGTCGATAAAGCTTCAACCTGTATTAGTCAATTACATTCACTACGCCCCTTGCAAGGGGGTTGGACTAGGGGTGGGGAAATGAAATGTTACACCCAAACACTACCTCCCACAGGGAGGGGCTTTAAGCCGGCCAGGCGGGGGTGGGAAAGAACTGAATTAGCCGAGTCGACGATCGTTGCTGGTTCTGTCTGCTTCTGGAACTGCCTGATAGGGAGTCGATGACGGCGCCGCCACGGACTCCACCGAGCTCTGATGATGATGAAAGCAGTGCCAAAACTTCTTGGGTTGGCTCAGGAGGGTGACCGAATTCTTGGAGAATTTTATGACGTTGACAATAGCCGGGGCAGGGGCGGGACCAGGATCGATCCGCTCTGGTTCTGAGTGTCCCGAACTGCTTCTGCTGGAAGAGGAGGGTGTCACGAACACTCCCGAGGTCTGACGAAGGTAGGACCAGAACCATTGCGATCGTGGACGAGCATTCTTCGAGCTGAGACCAACGGGGCCATCGGAAAAGGTTGGAGTTGACCGCGAGGACTAGAACAGTGGTAGGGTGTCGGATCAGACTTAGGGGAAGCTGACCTGCACCCTCCGAGGAGAAAATTTGGAAATATGTGCTCCGAGATCCAAATGGCTCCCTTCTTGTTGTTGCTGATAGAGGGCTTGGAGGAGAAGACAACAGCCAAGAATCATGGCCAAAGTCATCCTGGAGAAGCCGTGGTTGCTTCTTCTCTTGGCCTCAGGTTCCTCGTCAGAGCAGTTCTGCGCAGTCGGGGGAGATCGGCTCCTCTGGGCAGCAGGGACATCGGAAGAGGGTGAGACTACCTCGCCTATGAAGTAGTCTTGACGAGCTTTCCAGCAATACAGGACTTGCCACCAGGAACGTCGTGGATACGATGGCGCAACATCTACAACCTGAAGCTTCTCTGCTGCCTGCGAGCTATTGCTGGGTCTGAACTTGGCCGATGGTGAAAGGAGCGAGAGGGGGCGAGATACAGCAAGGGAGGTTGGGTACTAATGGCTGTGGGAGAGGGAGGAGGGTGTTGGGGGTGGTGGGAGTGTTTGGGAGATGGAGAGGGGTGGATCTAGCAGATGGAGAAGGGCTGGTGCGTCTTGCTGCTCACAGCACTAGGTGAGTGAGGGATATGGAGGTTTGGGGATGACTAAGGGGGTATGGGGAATGGGGTGGTCGATCAGGGCTAAGGGGATGAAGGAGGAGAGGTGTGGGTGTATCTAACAAGGGGAGGGAAGTTCAAATTTCCCTTGGGAAGGTGGAGGGATGTTTGGGGAAGATGGAGAGGTGCTTGGGGAAGAGGAATGGTTCTGTTGGGAAGTGAAGGATTGTATAGGGAGTGTCAGGGGTTGTCTTGGGAGGGGAGGGAGTAATGGTGGGATTAAATGGGGTATGGGGAGGGGAGAGGGGTCTTAATGGGAGTGGAATGGGGAGGAGAGAGAGGGGATTTTATAAATTGGGGGAGGGGAGGAGAGAGAGAGGGGATCGCCCCTTCTAGAGAGATATAGGAAGATGGGGGGATTCTCACCCTAGCACTCAAGGCTTCTCACCTTTGGACACTCAATGCTGGAATTTCAAATATTATCACTTCATTAGCTTTCACAATGGGGTTGGGGTCCTATTTATAGGGACCCAACCTTTTATAAGACAGAATTGCCCCTAGCTTCACATGTAATGACCATAATTATCCAAGAAGCAAACCTAGGAGGGAAATGACTCAAAACATAGGGAAATGACTCAAAGACCTAGGGGCATGACTCAAATAAAAGGGAAAATGTTGTATCCCTGTGGTTTTGATGATGTCAAACACTATGACTCATTATGAGTATGATGTCATATGTGCTTTGATGGATTGATGATTTGTTTCTAATGATACAAATGCTATGATTCATATATGTTTCACTATGCATGTGTCTCTCTAGTTCTGGATAAGGTTAATACATAACGATCACCATGTATAGAAGGTCAGTGCACATGTGTTCTTTTCGGTGTATTCTGGATGATGCACATTTCATTTTTCATTTAGACAGTTGTGTGCATTTCATCAAACTGGTAGTGCACATGCTCTCTTCACTACATAAGGTTGATGCATGTTACTGTATAGAAGGTCAATGCATGTTCAGGCTTTAGTCAGATAAAGTCGGTATACACACTGCTCAAGTCTGTGCACATCATGCCCGCGTAAGACCCAAGGTCTGTGCATACTTTGTTAGACTCATATAAGGTCCGTGCATAATTAGTTTTCATGCACAAAGGTCGGTGCACACTAACCTTGTGTTTATACAAGGTCGGTGCATAATTGCCTTGCATGTCAAAGCATAAGGTCAGTGCACATTCACTCATATAGTCGGTGCACATCCCATTTGTGCAAGACCAAGGTCGGTGCATCATCTGCATTATTCTTGCAAGTGAGGTCAGTGCTAGTTGCATAAAGGGTCGGTGCTAGTTGTGTTCTTCACACACCCAAGGTCGGTGCTAGTTGTAGCATCATGCATAACTAGGGTCGGTGCTAGTTGTGTTCTTCACACAGCCAAGGTCGGTGCTAGTTGTAGCATCATGCATAACTAGGGTCGGGGCTAGCTGTGTTCTTCATACAGCCAAGGTCGATGCTAGTGCTAAGCATATTGCATACAAAGTCGGTGCAACGTCTACATTGAGCATAAAAGGTCGGTGCATTCTCAATTTTTACTCTACCTAAGGTCCGTGCACATTTTGCCTTACACATATATATAGGTCAGTGTATATTCCTGCTCCTTCATATAGAAGGTTGGTGCATGTTTTGCTGAATGGTAGCAATTGTATGTCTCATGCATAAATGTCGGGGCACTTTCTGCATCACTCATATGAGAGTCTGTGCATGTTTTGCTATGCATAGTCTGTGCATGTTTTTGCACTAAACATAAGGTCAATATACACACTGTAGCAGGATGGTGCACATGAATGTCTGTGCACATTACTACTTGATGTGTGTGGAGGTTGGTGCGTACACTGTAGTCGGTAGGTGCATGTTTGCATACAAGCATATGAAGGTCGGTGCACCTTTTTGCCCTGTGCATATAGGACAGTGCATATATGTTTATTAAGGTGGTGAGGACACTAGAGCACGAGTACGACTTGACTCAGCGAGCTGTCGGTACGTGACCCGCAGCACGACTCGGTCGACACCGACCTCTTTATGGCTGGGGGACAGTCTGGAATTGCCACCGGAGCCATGATATTTCAGCACATATTTTTATACGTATTTGTATTTTATACGTTTTTGGTCGTATTTGGTGTGTATTTAGCATGTATTTGGATTGTATTTGGTTTATATTATCTTGAGTTTTTATATTGGGTCAATGGTAGAATAATTGACCATGTATTTGTATTTTTATTTATTTTGGTCCAAGGGGGATTAATTTGATCCATGGGGATTAAAATAAGCCAAGCCCCTTATGTTGACCTTAAGGAGGGGCACGCCCTCTTTTGTCCCCTTAAAGGAGGTTTTTTTATGCAAGTTTAATCTCCCTTCCCCATTTTACCCCTTTGACCAAGGGTAATCTAAGTCATTTGGCTAGGTCTAGGATTTGAATATATAATGTCTCTTGTTGTATTTGGTGGAAATTAATGAAGAAAATTATGTTGAAGTGATTTGGGCGCACCCCCACTCTCTCTCCCTTGTTCTCGGTGTTCTTCCCTCTTCTTCCCCCTTTCTTCTTCAGATCTGATCTAAATCCTCTATCTCTCTCAAATTTCTTCCTCTTCCCTTCTTCCTCTACTTACTGTGGCCGATCACCGCTGCCGCCGTCGCCCTTCGTGCCGCCGTTGAGCCACCACAAGCGGGTTCCATCCTGTTGCCCCGAAATTCAGAGTTGCAGGACAATAGCCCGGTGAAAGGGCTGATACGGGAGATCCCACCGTTGGATCGTGATGAAATTTTGAGGGTAGGTTTCCCCTATCATAGACCATTCTCGGTTTAATTTGTAGGTCGATCAGAATCTGTTTGCTCCCTTTCCCAGCCACTTGTTCTTCCCTCTCAAAGTCTGCCTATGTAGATCTGTGAGATAGATCCTGGTAGCCGATTTTTCTCACCCCTCAAATGTTGTCAGAAAATCACAAAAAACTATGTGTGTCACCGTCACCCTCCCCTCTATCCACCATAAAAATCTCAGGTCCTAATTCATTCATTTGATCCTCGGTCAAAGCCCTTGAACAGGCATATTCAATTCTATCTTGCCTGTTCTGTATTTCGGGACAGAGTGCTCAGTCAGTTTGCACTCACTCCCATTTCCAATACGGCCATTGGACAGATATGGAATCCCAATATGTCGTAGGATTCGGAGTCCTCTTTCCAACGGTACCCATTGAGTCCTGATCCGACGTTGGCACTGGGCGCACCAATTGTTCTCGTCCGAGTGTGCAGATCTGGCCAGAAGCTGAGCTGGGGGACTGCCTTGGGAAATAAATCCCAAGAAATCGTCTAACTCCACTCCGGTGACCGCCACTCCCGGGGATCGACCCGGGACACTCCAGAGATGCCCCGTCGGTCGCTACTGCCAGAAGGCCCACCAGACGTCACCGTACCAGCAATGGGTCCCACATGCTGTCCTGCGTGCCCAAGTGAACCCAGCTGAACTGGCCGACCGCGTCCGCCCGAGCGCCACCGACTGCTGTCCGTCAACCCAAGATTGGTGCTCCCGGACCCCACGTGTCACCTATTACCTCCCTACGTGGAGTGGGCTATAGAATTAATTCTGTAATTAATAATTATTGATGTACCAGGAGTTTCAGATCTCGGCCGGGAAGTCTTCCCCACGCCCCGAGCGTGGAGGTACATTCGCCACCCTCTTTGTCATATTTGCTTGTTTAGTATGCATTCTAGATGCCGTTGCATGTGCGTTAGTTTATTTCCTAGCTAGCTAAATTAATCACCGCTATGAGTTGTGAGTGCGTGACCCGTCCCGTGACTCGTTCCGAGCACGAGAGTGAGCCGACCACCCGAAACTCAAAGCCGGTTTCCCAACCGTGCAGATCGTCACGTTTCCCTCGCCGGGGATGACTGTGAGTTAGCGCTTCTGGTATGGGGCATGATCGCCTCTTCTAGAGCTCGTTCGGTGCCACGTTGTAGTCTCGTTGCTAGTCACGTTGTCTGTTAGTCACGCCGTCCTTTAGAGTCCAAGGTCGCAACCCGTCCGAGTCGAGTTCCTTTGTCGTCCCGCATCAAATTGGTATCAGAGCCGGTTTGAGTCTAGGGTAGTCGGTACCAGGTGCTCCATTTCATTTGGTATATTAAAAGGTGTTCCTGGAACGGTAGGCTACGCCTAATGGGAAAGGGGCACACTTGAGTGAGCACGATCTTCGGATCAAACCTCCGCCTCGTACCGGATATTAGAGTATAGGTCATCCGTCTCTTTTGTATTAGTCCATCCATATAGGTCATAGTAAGTCACACCTTAGTTCCCTCTAGGTCCTCTCCCATTGCATGCCCACCTGTGGAGGTGCCCAGTACCATCGCCCTGACACTATGGGTGAACCCCGAGCTGCCAACCCGGGAGGCCAAACTCAGGATGACTTGGTGGCTCTACTCATGGTGCGCATGGATAGGTCCGACCAAACTCTTAGGGAGCATACCAAGTGTATGGAGAACCGTTTCAAGGCCATGGAGGACTGAGCGGAGGTCTCCGACCGATCTATCCAAGGTCTGGTTGGAAGGATGTAGAATGTGGAGAGAGTCCCCGGCCAGGAGCTCCTCGAGCTGTCCCGACCCCTCAGGTGCCCCCTCCGGTGCCTGCTATCCAGCCCGCCCCACTTAGGGCTGAGGAGCAACAACCACGTGCCCCCGATGTTGAGGACTACAGGTCCGAAAATGAATATGGGGGAGATGGTCGACGCCGTCGTGGTCATTGACCACAAAGGGATGATGAGGACGAGCGGGTCCTCAGGATGGTGCGAGTAGACCCTCCCACTTTTGATGGGTCCTTGGACCCAAAGGTCTATCTTGATTGGGAGGCCGGCATGGACCGATATTTTGAGTGGTTTGAGATGACGGACCACCGAAAAGTCAAGTTTGCCAAAATGAAACTGTTAGGGCAAGCACAAACTTATTGGAGAAACATGGAGAACATGTTGTTTCACCGTCAGGAGCCCTAGGTATGAACGTGGGATGAGATGAGGTCCGAACCTAGGAAGAAGTACCTCCCTACCTCCTACCGCCAGCGTCTCATAGATAGATGGCAGAGTCTCACCCAAGGAGATCGGTCCGTCTCCGATTATAATGCCGAGTTCGATGAATACCTTTTGCGATGTGATGCCACGGAGGAAAGCTCCCTTACTGTCTCCCGTTTTAGGCATGGTCTGCGGCCACACCTACAGTATGAGCTTTTCCGCCGCAAGGTTGACAAGTTGGAGGACGCGTACCAGGTTGCTCTCTAGGTGGAGCAATTTGAGGCGGAGTTTGCTCCTACTCCGCGCCAGGGGGTCTAATATCCGCGTGTGTCTGACCCTAGGACCACGCTTGGTTCCTACACTCGGTGGCCTGCGGCCCGCCCCCAGGAACCTCCTCGCCAGGACCTTGCTGCTCCTAGGCCCCCCCTCCCTCTGAGGGATCCTCCCCTACGCCAGCAGGCACCCGTCCATGCCACTAGACCTGCCCAACCCGCCATACCGACTCGACCACCCCTACTTCCTACACCCCCAGTCCGTCTTGTGGACAAGGGTAAGGGGCCGATGGTTGGTGGAACATTTCAGGGCTTCGGGACTCATGGAACCTGCTATAGGTGTGGTGGGGTTGGCCACTATTCGACCAAGTGCCCCACTCGGGAGTCGCTTGTCATCTCTGATCCATCTACCAGCGACCCCACACCTGAGTTGGTGCTGATCAGTTACGAGGCTGACCAGGATTTAGCGGAGGAGTTCTTTGATGAACTCATGGAGGGAGAACCAGTTGATGCCTCAGGTACCCAGCATCCGGGTGATGTACAGCTGGGAGTAGTCAGGTGCATCCTTACCCAGCCCCAGGTGAGTGACGACTTGCGTCGTACCACCATCTTCCATACATTTTGTAGGCTGGAAGAAAAGGCCTGCAAGGTGATCATTGACAGCGGGAGTTGCAATAACGCCATCTCTACGGGCACGGTTAAGCATCTGGATTTGACGCTCGTAGATCACCCTACACCTTATAGGGTTTCTTGGGTGGATTCTACTTCCATCTCGGTCAGGTTGCGGTGTCTGGTGCCGCTACAGTTCCAGGCTTATCATGATGAGATCTAGTGTGATGTGTTACCCATGGAGGTGGGTAGCATTATCCTTGGTAGGCCTTGGCTTTTTGATCAAGATGCCACCCTCCAAGGTCGGTCGAACACTTGCACATTCGACCACGGGGCCCATAAGATCACCCTCCATCCCACTCAGCCGAAGGATCCTTCTATCCGAGGACCAGCCGGTCCTAGCACTTCCACCCCTCCTAGTTAGGGAACAGTTGGTCCTTCCACCTCATCCACGACGCGGGCTACTACCTCTTCGATTGCTCCTAGCACAGGAGGCCTCCCACCCCGGAGGTTAATGATGATTAGCCCACGAGAGATGGAGCAAGAGGTGACCGGGGGTAGCCCTATCCTTGCTGTTGTTGTTCAAGGAGTGGAGGATGTCACTCATGGGTCTGATGATGAGCACCCCCCAGAGGTAGCTGCGATCCTCCAGGACTTTTTCAATGTCTTCCTGGAAGACCTCCCCGAAGGCCTTCTGCCTATGAGGGACATCTAGCATGAGATCAACCTTGTCCCGGGCTCGTCCTTGCCCAACCTCCCTCACTATAGGATGAGTCCCACAGACCATGCCGAACTTCAAAGGCAGGTCAAGGAGTTGATGAGTCGGGGATCTCTTAAGGACAGCAAGAGCCCTTACGCTATTCTCGCATTATTGGCATCGAAGAAGGATGGCACATGGAGGATGTGCGTCGATAGCCGTGCGATCAACAAGATCACGATGAAGTATCGCTTTCCCATTCCCCGATTGGATGACTTGTTAGACATGATGTCGGGAGCCACTATCTTTTCAAAGATAGATCTTCGTAGTGGCTATCACTAGGTACGAATCAGGCCTGGGGATGAATGGAAGATGGCATTCAAGACCAAGGATGGTCTTTATGAGTGGTTGGTTATGCCCTTCGGGCTTTCCAACGCCCCTAGTACCTTGATGCGGTTGATGACCCAAGTTTTATGTCCTATGATAGGAGTCTTCTTGGTCATCTACTTTGATGACATTCTTATCTACAGCCGCACTAGGGAGGACCACTTAGACCACCTTAGGCAGGTCTGTGTCATTTTGAGCCGAGAGAGTTTATTCGCCAACCCGAAGAAGTGTGCCTTCATGACTGATCAGATCACCTTCCTAGGGTTCATTGTGTCTAGAGATGGAGTCTCCGCTGATCCGGAGAAGATTAGGGCCATCAGGGAGTGGCCTGAGCCCTGCACCCCCCACGATGTCCAGAGCGTCCATGGCTTAGCGACGTTCTATCGCCGCTTCATTCGTGGCTTCAGTTCTATCACTTCCTCGATCACTGATTGCATAAAGAAGGGGGCATTCGTATGGACTAAGGCTGCAGCCACGACCTTTCAGGACATTAGGAGAGCATGACCCAGGCACCTGTCCTTGCTTTACCTGATTTTTTTAAGGTGTTTGAGGTCACGTGTGATGTTTCTCGAGTGGGTATTGGTGGCATCTTGAGTCAGGAGTCCCACCCCATAGCATTCTTTTGCAAAATAAAGAATGACCCCAAGATAATTGGAGGCATTATCTTTTGCACCAGGAGTTTATCCTCTTTTATGATCATGAGGCCTTACGATTCCACCATACCCAGAAGAAGCTGAACACTCGCCACAGTCGTTAGGTGGAGTATCTCCAGGAGTACAACTTTGTGCTCAAGCACAAAGCAAGGGCAGAGAACAAGGTCACCGATGCGCTAAGTCGGCGAATGATGATGTTGACCACCATGAGTGTTGAGGTGGTAGGTTTAGAGAGGCTGAAGGATTCTTATGTTGATTGTCCAGATTTCGGTCTGATCTATGCAACCCTTCACATTCAGTCCAGCATGAGTGTTGAGGTGGTAGGTTCATTGTGTCTTTTGCTGATCACATTAGACAGTTGCATGAGCATATCCGTCGTCACATTCAGTCCAGCAACGCACGATACAAAGAATTGGCTGACGCCCAAAGGCACCACCAAGAGTTTAGGAGGCCGACTATGTCATGATCAGGGTGAGATATGAACGATTTCCCTCGGGAGCCGTGAAGAAGTTGCATGCTCGCAGTGCCGGTCCCTTTCGGGTAGTGAGGCAAGTCGGATCAAATGCATATGTTATGGACTTGCCAAAGGATTACGGGATCAGATCCACTTTCAACGTCTCGGATCTCGTCGCTTATAGGGACCCGACGGTGATACCCAGTGAGCCCTTTGAGCCGTCTCCACCCATTGTGAGTGACACCACCCTAGAGTGTCCACCACCAACCTTGTTACCTCATCAGTGAGAGCAGATAGAATGTATACTAGACAAGGAGGTGATGACTACTCGAGGCGGAGTGTACCAGCGCTATTTGGTGCGTTAGAGGGGACGGCCCGCATCCGAGGACACTTGGATCACCCGGGACAAGCTAAGAGGATAGATCCAGATATGCTGGATCCATAACCGAGCGACCCGGACCCTTACTCGACGGGGTCGAGCTTCTCCCACCCGGGGAGAATTAGTGAGGACACCAGAGCACGAGTACGGCTCGACTCAGCGAGCCATCGGTACCGGACCCGTAGCACGACTCGGTCGACACCGACCTCTTTGTGGCTGGGAGACAGTCTGGAATCGTCACTGGAGCCGTGATATTTCAGCACATATTTTTATATGTATTTGTATTTTATACGTATTTGGTCGTATTTGGTGTGTATTTAGCAAGTATTTGGATTGTATTTGGTTTGTATTATCTTGAGTTTTTATATTGGGTCACTGGTAGAATAATTGACCATGTATTTGTATTTTTATTTATTTTGATCCAAGGGGGGTTAATTTGGTCCATGGGGATTAAAATAAGCCAAGCCCCTTATGTTAACCTAAAGGAGGGGTGCCCCCTCTTTTGTCCCCTTATGGGAGGTTTTTTTATGCAAGTTTAATCTCCCTTCCCTATTATACCCCCTTGACCAAGGGTAATCTAAGTCATTTGGCTAGGTCTAGGATTTGAATATATAATATCTCTTGTTGTATTTGGTGGAAATCAATGAAGAAAATTATGTTGAAGTGATTTGGCCGTACCCCCCTCTCTCTCCCTTGTTCTTGGTGTTCTTCCCTCTTCTTCCCCCTTTCTTCTTCAGATCTGATCTAAATCCTCTATCTCTCTCAAAATTTTTCCTCTTCCCTTCTTCCTCTCCTTACTGTGGTCGATCACCACCGCCGCCGCCGCCGTTAGTGCCACCACAAGCCGGTTCCATCCTGTTGTCCCGAAATTCAGATTTACAAGATAGCAGCCCGGTGAAAGGGCTGGTACAAGAGATCCGATTGTTGGATTGTGATGCAATTATGAGGGTAGGTTCCCCCCATCATAGACAATTCTCAATTTAATTTTTAGGTCGATCAGAGTCCGTTTGCCCCCTTTCCCAGCCACCTGTTCTTCCCTTTCAAAGTCTATCTGTGTGCAGATCTGCGAGATAGATCCCGGTAGCCAATTTTTCTCACCCCTCAAATGTTGTCAGAAAATCATAAAAAAACTATGTGCGTCACCATCACCCTCCCCTCTATCCACCATAAAAATCCCAGGTCCTAATTCGTTCATTTGATCCTCGATCAAAGCCCTTGAACAAGTAGATTCAATTCTATCCTGCCTGTTCTGTATTTCGGGACAGAGTGCTCAATCCGTTTGCAGTCACTCCCATTTCCAATCCGACAATTGGACGGATCTGGAATTATAGTGTGTGGTAGGATTTGGAGTCCTCTTTCTAACGGTACCCAATGTGTCCCGATCCGACGTCGGAGCTGGGCGCACCAACTGTTCTCGTCCGAGTGCGCAGATCTGGCCAGAAGTTGAGCTGCGGGACAGCCTTCAGAATAAATGCCAAGAAATCGTCCGACTCCACTCCGATGACGGCCGCTCCCAGGGATCGACCTGGGACACTCCAAAGACGCCCCGCCGGTCGCTGCAGCGAGGAGGTCCCCGGGACGTCACCGTACTTGCAGCGGGTCCCATGTGCTGTCCTGCAGACTCGGGTGAACCGAGCTGAACCGGTCGACCGCGTCCGCCCGAGCGCCACCGACTGCTGCCCGTCAACCTGAGATTAGTGCTCCCGGACCCCACGTGTCGCCTATTACCTCCCCATGTCGAGCGGGCTATAGAATTAATTCTGTAATTAATAATTATTGCTGTACCGGGAGTTTCGGATCTCGACCGGGAAGTCTTCCCCACGCCCCGAGCGTGGAGGTATATTCGCCACCCTCTTTGTCGTATTTGCTTGTTTAGTACGCATTCTAGATGCCACTGCATGTGCATTAGTTTATTTCCTAGCTAGCTAAATTAATCACCGCTGTGAGTTGTGAGTGCGTGACCCGTCCCGTGACTCGTTCCGAGCACGAGAGTGAGCCGACCACCCGAAACTCAAAGCCGGTTTCCCAACCGTGGAGATCGTCACGTTTCCCTCGCCAAGGATGACTGTGAGTTAGCGCTTCTTGTTTGGGGCATGATCGCCTCTTCTGGAGCTCGTTCGGTGCCGCATTGTAGTCTCATTGCTGGTCGTGTCGTCTGTTAGTCGCGTCGTCCATTAGAGTCCAAGGTCGCAATCCGTCTGAGTCGAGTCCCGTAGTCGTCCTGCATCATAAGATCTATGCACATTTTAACTTGAGCAACTAAGGTCGATGCACATTCTCTGGCATGTCATACAAGTCTGTGCATGTACTGTAGCACACTTAACTTAAGGTCAGTGCACATCTTGTTTGACTGAACCTATGGTCTGTGCATGTTTGCACGATACGCTATAAAGTCTGTGCATCCCTTATGATTCATGTTCACAAGGCATTTGATAAAACATCCTTCTTCCAACTAACAGGATCAAAGTTGTACGTGAGCTCGAACTGAAGTAGGCACGTGTTCCCAGAAAGGCTGGAAGTTGGCATGTGGACACCTGCTCGTGATCCAAGACTGATCTATTAACTGGAGATCTTGACACGTGGAAAGTGAAAGTGCTGAGATTACAACACGTGGAAAGAAGAGATCCAGATCTGCGTGAAAGTTTGGGCGGGAAACATGGTGTCCACGCGCCAATCATTGGTTGCCTATAAAAAAGGGACAGATCGTCCTTTTTATATAGAGAATAATAGAAGAAGAAAAGGAGGGGAGCGGCTGAAAACCAACAGCAACCCGAAAAAGAGAGAAAGAAAAAGAGATCAGAGAGCAGAAGAATTAGAGAGAGTTTTGAGAGCAGAGATCATGAGAGAGTGCAGCAGCAAGATCGAAGGAGAAAGACGATCTATAGCTTCTGGATCAGATTCAAGCTACATTGCTCCAGAGCGAGCTATATTCTCTGAGCTTTAATTCTAACTTTTTGTTGCTGATTTTTATCATTCATGTTTTTCCATTTTTACATTCTGTTTCAGAAGTTGTGAATCAGCGGTGTCATAAGCTGTAAGGCCCATCGGTTTGAAGTTGTGAATCAGCGGTGGCATAAGGTGTAAGGCCCAGTGGGTTGAAGCTGTGAATCAGCGGTGGCTTAAGCTGTAATGCCCGTAGGTTGAAGCTGTGAATCAACGGATTGTAGGCAAGCTGTAAGGCCTAGCAGTTAAAGCTGTATATCAGTGGAATCCACACTCTGGTTGGAGTGTGGGGTGGATGTAGGTCTGGAGGACCGAACCACCTAAAAATCATCTATGTACTGTGGTTTGATTGTCTACTTTGATTTCGCTAGATGCATGCTTAGGATCGTGTTCTAATTGCACATCTATTGACGTCCCTTGATCGGTTTGCTACCTATCTGTGCGCGTGCTAACTGCACATTAAATACCTAGCTGTTCCTTAGGCCATCGATCTATTATTTAGTGAGTCCCTCAGTTAACTAAGTCAATCAATTTTTATTCCGCATAGCTTACCAATTAGAGTTCAAATTGGGTAGAATTTTTAATGGGGATTCATTCACCCCCCTCTGAATCCTTGTGTGCACCATTGAATCTAGTCTTCACAGACCAACAATTGGTATCAGAGCATACCATTGTTTCCAACAATTGGTATCAGAGCGAGTCTCTGACTTCCAGATCCAACGATCTGCAGAGGATCCTGCTTACTTGGTTTTGTACTTTACTATTTTAGTTCGGTGCATCTCTTATATATTGTCTTCCAATCTTTATATCTACATTTGGTCAGTTATTTTTCAATGACTCATCCATCAATCTTCAATGGTAATGCTTTTGATTTATGGTTAAAAAGCTTGCATCGATATGTAAGATCAACTGATCCTGATCTATGGAAGGTAATTGTTCATGGTCCACATAAATTATCAAAAGATAAATCTAAATGGACTGATGAGGATAGATTAAGAAATTCAGACAATGTTAGAGCATTAGATCTGATGAAGGCATCAATTGATAGAGCTTTGATTTTGTGTGTTTCATGCTGCAGGTCTGCCAAAGATATTCTGGAAATATTGAAGATTGCAGGGAATTGCAAGACATGTTTGATGGTTGAAAAAGATGGACAGAATAGTGATCAAGAAGAAGATGAAGATGAGGTATCTTCTGACTTTGAACATTATACTGTGGATGACTGGATTAGAGCTTACAATGATTTGCTTGATTCTCTTGAACAATTAAGAAAACAAAATAGAAAACTAAGAAGAAAATAAAACAGTGTAGTGAGCTCGAGCATAGACAATGAAAATTTCAAAACCATAGAAATAGAAAATAAACATATGAAGAAACAATTGGAAGGTTTTGAAAATGTTATTTCAGAAATGAGTAAAATGAAGTCTGTAAATGAAAGTCTTGAGAAAATCATTAAGAAGAATGATGAAAAATTCAAAAGACTTCAAGAAGAAAATCAAGCTGATGTTCTTAGGCATAAAGAACAGAATTATCTGCTGAAAAATAAAAATGATAAACTGCATTCAAAAATTTCTGAACTAGAAGAAACATTGAGCTTACTTAATGATAATCAGATTAATTCTAATAATTCTTATGAAAACTGTTTGAAACTGAAACAGTCATTTGATGAATGTTCAGCTAATGTTCATGCATGCAAGAAACAAGTGTGTTCATTAAAAGATGAGAACGGAGAACTTAATCTGAAACTTTCTGAACTGCTAAAAAACCTAGATGAGACGAAAATTGATCTGAAAAAGGGGATTAACTTAAATGATCAGGTTCTAATAAATGAACTTATCCAAAATGAGAAGCTAATGGAGGAAATGGAGAAATTAAAGGAGCTTAACAATATAATGTCTGAAAGACTTCTTGCCTTAGAAAAAGGAAAAACTGAGTGTAATGATAAATCTGAAAAACTGAGCAATCTGGAACAAGAAATTGAGAAATATAAAACTGCAAACAAGGTGCTAAGTGAACGGGTTAATTGCAGTGAATAAGAGATTGTCAGTTCTGAGATTCATATTGCTTCTCTAGAAAATGAAATTTGTGATCTAAAAGACTCTATGTCAAAAACTCTCAAAGGTAAAGAGAAGTCAAAGATCTCTTGAATGATGAAGCAACTGAACAAAGAGAAGGGGTAGGCTGTGATTCTAGGATTGAAAGGGGTATAATGAATCAACTGTATACAACCTTCGTGTGAGGTTCAGAAGGAGCTAGCACTTCCAATGTTTCCCTGAAAAAATTGGCATCCCAAAAAATTCAAATAGAAAACAAAAACCCGACAACCAAGAATTCATCCATTTTTGAATTCACTGCTAAGAAGAATCATGAGCAAGATACTGTTAAGACAAATCAAAAACAAACCAAAAAGGGCAGAAAGAATGGAAATTTGTAGAAAAAGCTGATTCATCCTCATGTTGAGAATGTGCATGCTAAGAATAAAATGAACACACACATGCATACACATAAAAAGGAGAATCAAAATTTTGGAAAAATGCATGTTAAAAATTCATCTGATAGAAACAATGCTACAAGGAAATCTAACAGCTCTTGTCATTACTGTGGTAAGCATGGTCACTTCATGGATGATTATTCTGTGTTGAAAAAGGATTATCTAAATCTTAATAGAATGCATGCTAGGGACTTTAATGTCAAGAAATTTCTTGCCACTAAGAAAAGGAGCATCACATGCTTTAATTGTGGTATGGTAGGACATGTTGCTGCACGGTGCTGGTTTGCAAATGGTAAGAAAAACTCACAGTCATGTCATGCTAAATTTCCAGCAAACCATCGTGGTTTCAATAAGAACAAATCTGTTTCAATAAACCAGCATATCACATGTTTCAATTGTAACAAGCCAGGTCACAAGGCTACTGAATGCCGGTTAGGTTCTCATAGAAGAAACTCTTCTTCTTGCTCTCACTGTGGAAAGCATGGCCATACAGTCAAGAACTGTTGGCATGCTCAGGGAAAGAAATTTAAATATGAATGTGTTAAATTCCCTGTAAATCAAAGTGTTTTTTGGAATAAATCTACTTTTAAAGAAAAATTCATTACATGTTTTAACTGTGGAAAGCCAGGCCACAGAGTTGCTGATTGTTGGCTGGCTGGTTTCAGTAAACAGAATACTCATTCTATTAACATAAATTTTCATGAAAATGCACATAGATTCCATGATTATATTAATGTGCAAAGAAAGAATTTTAATTCTCTTATTTTATGTCATTATTGTGGACCATACGGGCACTATATGGATAACTGCTTGTTGATGATAAGTGATGATCTGAAGGCTCAGAAAATGTGGAAAGCATCATTCAGAGGTGCCACTGTTATTCCAGGACCCAAGATGTTTTGGGTACCTGCTGGTGCAAAATAAGGAACTACTTTGCAGGTGTGCCTTGGGATTGAAGAATAAAGAGGGGTACAATAATCCATGGCACCCAAGTTGGCAAAGCCCTATTCTTGTACTTTTCAGGTAATATTTGTATTCCTCACATTTGTCCAGTTGAATTTCTTAGGAATGTGTTTGAAATTGCATATCGTGTTAACTTTGATTAGTCAAAATTTTCATGCATACATATTCTTATTACATTGAGCAACATATTTCTCATCTACATGCGTTAATGTTTTGACACTTGTTTGTGCACATAGAGAAGGTTAGGAACTCATAAGCATAGTCTGCATATTTGTGTATATATGTGAATTGCTTAGGTCAATTGTCTGCATACACATCTGTCTGACATACAGTCATTGAAAATTTGATGCATATAGGACTGCTTTCGCACTGCATTGTCATGCATGACCATTATGGTATATCAAATGGTAAGCTACTAAAGGGCAGATGAAATCTGTCTGTAGGTTCTTACTATGTGTGAGGTGATCTTCTAGACCAAGTCCTCTGCCTAGTACCTTGGGTCATATTGCATAAAGAGAAGTCTGAATGATTATGAGCATGAGTCATAAAATCATATATTCAACATTCATTCCATATATTACATAAAGTCAGGGGGAGTCTATCTAGCCCTTGCATGTCTTCATGCCACATGTGTCCATGTAATGCTTTTAGAAAAGTCAATGAATAGGCATGCATGTGTTAATTGCATATCATTCATATTGAAAATACCAAAAAGAGTAATTGGCATGCACACTCTTCGGGGGAATTCTTGTATTAATCTGAATCGTTTGTTCACATCATTAGATTGAGTTGTTCCTTTTTTAATCTGAATTTCTCTTGATTGAACCATAATGTTTCTTGATGCAAGTGAAGTAAAATTCACTTTATCCTTGATTGATTCTGTATGCAAGCTTCATCTGATCCTCAGTGTCGACACCATGAGTCGACATTATTTTAGAAGCATTCTGTTTAAATGCTGACACCAAGAGTCAATATCTTCATTGGTGTGATTCTGCTTCTATATTTGTTCAGGGGGAGCATAAGAAGAATTCTTGGGCTGCATGACCATCTTTGTCATACTGATCTTCTTTGCTCATCAAACTTTTTATCTCAAACATGGTATCAGTCGGTCTCACTTGTCTTCATCTGTTTTGAAATCAATTTAACTTAAATCTCATTTGCTGAGGGGGAGCTATTGTCTGCACTTCCTGATTATCATAATCATTCTTTTATGGTTGAAATTTCCTAATCAATGACAGTCACCTGCTTGGTATTATTCTTTGAGAATCTATCTGGCTGATATAATTCTTCCATGACTAATCCTTGATTCAGATCTTCTGAAAAGCTCCTCACTCTTTGCATGCTACTTGATGATCATTATTTTGAATCATTCACTATGGCTGGAACATTTCTGTCAGATATTCATGAAGATTTCAATGGGTTATCCTGATCATAAATCTGAAAACAATGGTACTAGGAATCTGAAAACAATGTATGGAACTATGAATATCTGAAATAACTCAGCTGGTTTAAGTCTTATGTATTTCTTGAGTTTGATTTCAAACATCTTGAAAATATCTGAATCAATCCTTTAATAAACCTTAACCAGTTGATTCATGTTATATCATGTAAAACCTTCTGAAATCTGAAAGTTTTATAACCATGGCTTTCTTTGGTAGAGATACATAAGGTGAGTGTTACTTTTAAACATATGTTTGATCTGAATTATGTCTGAATGTAAAGGTCAGAGCAATGACTTTGGTCACTGAGAAACCATGTCCAAAGGACTGTGTCATGAAGTGCCTTAGTTATCTCTGGTGAAAATTTAATGAAAAATCTATGAAAGGTTAAGACAGAGCAATGATTAGGTTGCACTGAGAAACTGGGATCCCCATCAAAGAAATGGAGTCATCCTATGTCATGAAGTGCCCTAGTTAAATCTGTTCAATATGAATCATGACAGTTAGTCATACTAAGTGCTTAGGGATACTGGCGTCTAAACAACGTGTATCCTCTAGTTACAAGGTGTGAACTAAACTCGATTGATCTTCAGAGTTATTGCAATAAACATTGATGTTGCATAGACAGAAAAATAATCTAAAAATTTGAAAATTGCTGAAACTTTAGACAAAATCAGAACTTTTCATGTTTGTTTAATCTCAATATTACATTTTGTAACTCCTAAAGAAGTCATTGAATTTGAATAAGTAATGTCATGTCCCGAGCGCAAAAGATACTCGGATGCGTGACGCGTCTATATAGATTGTGTCATTAGAGCGATAAATTTTTTGACATACATAATTACGGAGTGCGCAAAAGACTAAAAAAAATCTAAATAATCCCAATAGTCCAAAGTGATAATTATTTGATTAACAAGGAAAATAAAGATAGTCCATGACAATTCAAATTTAAAGTCCAACACTAGGCTACATGCCTTAGCACGGTTTAGATAACTAACTGACATGGCTGGGAGTACAAGGTAGACTCAAAAGAAATTCAAAAGACGCAACTAGCTAATGATAGGCGAATGGCGTTCTAGCATTCTTAACTCGGTCTCAAACCCATTTTTGTGGACGTCGCTATCCGAATCACCTGAAAATGTTAGGAAGCAACTGGATGAGTGAATCGCTCAGTAGGAATTACATCTCAAATTCGAGCAATCTTTAAGTGATTTATAGTTTGTATGTATTATCAGTATGGCTATGCATGATGTACGTGTAAGAAGATCAGGTGAAGAGGCGAGATCTCGCGTTGAGTCCTGAGCGGGCTATGGATCACCAGAAGATGAATCTGCAAGAGAGGGAAACGTATCAGAGGGCCCAGGGGATCTCCCTGGGGGAAAACCCTCCGATGGCTAAGTTAGTAGAGCTATGGTGGAAGCAATAATGGGGGGAGGAGAGAGCTGATGCGCGAGAATCCTCTCCACCAGAGGGTGAAGCGAATCGTGCTCAGGAGCTAAGGGTGTATGAATGCCTTGTTTCTCTTACCTTCTTCCGGAGGGTATCCCTTGCTTAAATAGTGCGCCGCCTTCAGGAGTCCTGTAAGCTGAGGGGTTCCCGGTGGGAGTTACGTCTTTAACGGGGGCTTTCATGGCCTGATCGTGGGAACGTTATCCCCTTGGAATCCGGCGGCTCCCCTGACTCTCCCGCCGGCGGAGGACTCTGAACGGCTGCACATGTGGATAATCAACCGGCCTTACCGAGCCTCGAGGATGCTAACTCATGTCCAAGCGATAGGCATGGCCCGGCGAAGGTGGGGTCGGATAGGTCGGCTGGAGCCTATCTCTCTCGGACGGGGAGAGGGCTTTAGGCCGGACCTTCCTTGGGACCTGACCGTTGTCTCGGGCCCTCTGAGCCTAGAAGGCCGCCGGGGAGAGTTAGTTCCTCGAGTCTTATTTATTGGGCTTTTCTTCCCTAAGTGGGCCCGGTGGGCTATCACTCGGGTGGGCTCGCCTGGTTGGACCTTGTGGGTCTTGTTGGGCTGCCTTTGTGGTGGGCTGCGGAAATCCCCCTCTCCACTTATCCCCCTCCTACTCCCGAGCCAAGGAGGCTCGGATGAGTAGTTTTTCGAGGCTTTGGACCGGCGTGGCTCAGGTGGGTGGAATTCCGTTGGCGTTATGGAGCCGCTTATAGCGGTCGCCGAGGCCCGTAATGATGATCCTGACGGATTCGAAACGAAGGGGCCCCCCTTTTTCTCGGAGCACGGAACGGCGCGCCGCCACCCTCAGGGGTTTTTAGGGGGCACTGTTCATCGTTCTAGGCTTCCAGGGTTTTAGGCTTTCCTTGCTTCTTGATGCGCCATGAGAGCACAGCGGAGACGCGGAGCCTTGCGGCGGTGTTCAAGGAGTTGGCGAGGATAACCGCAGAGGTGGTCCGGCAACTTCCTTCTCCCCCAGAGTCTTTGAGCTCGTACGAGGGATCTCCTCCCGACTCGATGGTGGATCAGAGTCCGGAGCTTGTGCCGGTGAGGCGGGAACCCGTCCCCAACTGTAGTGAGTTGGGGGAAGCGGAGCTGCGGAGGCTGGAGCATCGTTTCCGCCTGCCTCTCAGATACAGCTTTGTTGCCGCCACTCCATACGAGACGAGTCTGGATGATCGTGATGAGCA
The DNA here is from genome assembly GCA_022559845.1 of Amorphophallus konjac. NCBI lineage: Eukaryota > Viridiplantae > Streptophyta > Magnoliopsida > Alismatales > Araceae > Amorphophallus > Amorphophallus konjac. Next base: position 341,258,895 of record CM040118.1, on the reverse strand, counting down.
CATTTGCACCTTCCTTCTGGCTTGGAAGAGTGGATTTCATCTCCCTTTCGATCCCTTCGTGCTGCAGCTTCTTAATTTTTTCCTGTTGGCGCCTATTCAGTTGGTAGCCAATTCATATCTGCTGCTCTCGGCCTTCCGGATTCTTTGTCGTCAGCACGACATTTTTCCTTCTTTGGACCTCTTCCACTTCTTTTTTGAGTTGAAAGCGCACCCATCGGCGGGGAAAGGCTTCTACTTCATCCAGGCGCGGAGGAATAGGAGCTGCATCTCGCTTGCGTCGAAGGACTCCTCGCACAAGGGGTGGAAGACCCAATTCTTCTGGGTGAAGGCGGTGGCGACGGACGAGATCTGGAGATGCCGGACCTCGCCCAACTTTCACCCGAATCTGCCCCCTCGCCAGGAGGAGTTCCCTCCCCACGTGGAGCAGCAGGCTGCCCGTCTGCTGGAGAACCGTCAATCGACCGAGGAGCTGGTGACGCCGGAGAACATCGAACGGTGTCTTCTCTCACGGTTGACGTTGACAGGTATAGCTCTTGAGGCTCTTTTTCGGGGGTGGTAGCTCTTTTCCTCCTCCTGACCGGGGCTTCTTCTTGTTGCAGACGTGAGGCGGGAACCTCTGGAGGAGACGGCTGAGGTCATCGATCTGGGAGATGACTCGACAGCCGATGAGCCTGATGCCTCGGCGGGTCGCGTCCCTGCCCGAGATAAGGGCAAGGGGGCGGCCCCGGAGGGGACTTCTCGATCGACCGGCCTGAAGCACAAGGATCCCCTGGCGGGGAAGTTGCGGGAGGCCGCGAAGGCCAGGAAAAGGGCCAAGAAAGTCGGCTTTCCTACCACCGTCGGGGGCGATTCTGGCTCGGCGGCGCTCCCCCCTCGGGGGAAGGATGGGGCCGACCCCTCCGGGCTGGCTCTCCCATCCGCCGGGCGAGAGGGGGCCGAGGAGACCAGGGGCCCCACAGAGGGAGGTGATGGGTCGGCTCTCCCCTCTGTGGGGGCAGAGGGGGCCGGTGCCGGTGTGGCCGGCGCTGGGACCGAGGGATTGGTCGGTGCGGATGGGGGTTCGCCCGTGAGGGCGTCGCAACCCCAAGTGCCGGCAGTTTCTGGTGCGGTTGATCCCGCGGCGCCGGTCGAGGGTGGGGGTTCGCCCGGGGAGGCGTTGCAACCCCAATCGACCGTGGCGCACGGGGTGGTCAGCTTCGCTGCCCGAACAGGGTCTTCTGGCGGGGTGCCCAGGGTGGAGCAGTCCCCTTTGCCGGAACCTCTGGTCAGGCTCGGTATCTCGGGCGACTTGTACCGGCTCTGTCAGTCGATCGCCGAGAGGACGAGGGGGGGAGAAAGGCGCAGCACTCCCGCCGGGGTCCTTGATGTCCTGATGGAGGGCGGCATGGTCATAGCTTGGACAGCGGCCGTGATGGCAGAGGCGCACGCCCGGACAGAGGCGGAACGGTCGAGGCTTGCTTGGACCCTTGGTGGATGCGAGGGAAAACTGGCCCGGCTCGAGGGGGAGCATGAGGGGCTCCGTCGAGAGTTCCTCGCATTCAGGGAGTTGGCGCGGTCGAGCTGACGGGAAGCCGAGGTGCTGGCCGAGCAGCTAGCAAGGGCCCAAGAATCGCTCGAGAGGAAGAGCAAACGTCTGGAAGATGAGCGTCAGCGTCACATCGAGCTGGATGGCCTCTGGGAGCTTGAGCGCGGCGAGCTGCAGGATCGGGCGGAGGACACGGAGCGCCTTCGTGCTGAGGCCGAGGCGGACCGAGCCCGGGCGGAGGGCCGGACGATCGAAGCCGAGCGGAGGATGACCGAGCTAGAGGAGCATCTGGCGAGGGCGGAAGAGCGTGCGGCTGAGGCGGAGCGGGCTCGGGATGGGCAGGTCGAGGCGGAGGCGATCGAGCGCTTCAAAGGCTCGGAAGCTTACTCGACCGACCTGATTGAAGCTGCCCTACCCTACTACGAGGTAGTGCTCCGCCGGGGTGCTCGAAAGGGATTCAGGCAGGGCTATCGCCGGGCGATGAGCTATGCCAATGAGCACCATGCCGGGGGTGATTTTCCTTATGGCCAGAGTTATGACTCAGACGAGTTAGTTTCCAGCTCCTCATCTTCGGCCGGGGAAGAACCGGAGGAGTCACCTCCAGCGGGGTCACCAACTCCGGAGGCTCCAGGAGGGCTCACGACCGGGACAATTCTCGCACAGGCGAGGTCAGTGTCCGGGCCGGCCGTCACCGAAGGTACCGGGGGTGACGCGTCCCCTACTACTGTTCCCGAGCTTCAAAGTGGGCCCGAGGCCTGATGTATTATGCTTTATTTTGCCCCTTCCCCTTTTTGTCTATTTTTCCTTCTGTAAGAGGATTTCTTTATGGGAGGCAATAAAGGACTTACTTCGTTTGATCGTTATCTTTGCCGTAATTTGGCTGGCGTATCGGGGGCAGTTGGAAGGTGCCGATATTTTCTGTACCGTTTTCGCATGCCGATTCGGGAGACTTCTGGCGGGGCGTCCTTTCATTCCACCATGCTTTGAAAGTCGAGGCGCTTCGCGAATCCCGCTAGGGCGGGGGCCGAGGAATTAGAGGTGACCTTCCAGGGGAGGTCCTGTAGCGTGTTTTCGAGGGGGGAGTCATTTAAGGCGCGTGGCCTCCCTTGGCCTATAAAAAGGACCGAAGGGTGCTCCTTCCCTTTTAACACTTAGGACTCTCGCCGGCGGTCTGCTCTTGTTCCCTCGTTTTCGCTCTGCGTTGCGCCGCCGCGATCGGAGCATGGAGGACCCTTCAGAAGATGACGCCGCAGACGACGGGGAGCGGCCGGTTCCAGCTGTCCTGGACTATCGGTCGGGTCCCATGGTCACCGCGCGTGCATGAGACGGGTCCGACGGTCGATGCGCGGATCTGGAGAGGGCTTCGACGTGCGGGGGTACGCCGTTTGCCTCCTCTTGGCTCCGGCAAGGCTTCCGAGCGGACGCCGAGATGGAGGGCGGACGGGGGAGTTAGGGATGTCGGCCGCCATTCCCCTCCGTGGGAGGGGAGGAGGCGACTCCAGTTCCTTCCTCACCTCTGTCCGCAGCCTCTTTCTCTCTCTTTTGTTCTTCATTTCTTTCACTCTTCGGGGGCTGCTTGCTTTCTGTTCGCCTCCAAAGAGTTGGTAGATTGGCAGAGAGGAGACCTTCACGGCGCTCCTTTTTCCAGGTTGTTGCCAACTTGGAAGGTAGCCTTCCTCGCGTGAAAGGTGGCCTTCTCCTTGCTGTCCCTCTGTCACCTTTGTCACGGCCCACCCGAGCCAACTGGATCAACCATCTCTTGTCCGAGCCAGTTTCTACGCGAGGCAGAGTCAGTGGCTGGATGCGAGAAGGTCAAGACCGGGTCGGCCGGGCGATGGCCGTTTGCCGCGGTGCTAGATGGATTTTTGCTTTTCACTTTGTAATGTACTGGCAGTTGCCTTTCTGATGTACCGACAGTTATCTTGAATGAATGCAAAAAAGGGGGTTTTATTTTACCTGATTTGTCGATACAGTTTTCAGAAATAAAATCTGCGTAGTGTGGTTGCGTTCCATGTCCGGGGAATGGGTTCCCCTTCCATTGTGGCTAACCTGTACGCACCTTTCCCGAGCGTCTCGATCACTCGGTAGGGGCCTTCCCAGTTGGGGGATAGCTTGCCCGCCGCCTCCAGTGGTCGAGACGCTTCGGTCTTCCTGAGGATGAAGTCCCCTGGTCGGAATTGTCTGCCTCGGACCTTGGTGTTGTAGTACCGAGTGAGGCGGCGCTGGTATTCCATAGCTCGGATGTTCGCGATCTCTCAGAGTTCGTCTGCCAGGTCGAGGTTCTCGAGTAACTTCTGCTCGTTTGCCTCGGGCAAAAAGCTGATCACTCGGAGAGACGGATTGGCGATCTCTAACGGAACGACGGCTTCGGTGCCATATACCAGCTGAAAAGGGGTCTCACCGGTTGCCGTCCTGGGGGTCGTTCGGTGCGACCATAGTACGCTAGGTAGTTCCTCGAGCCAGCTACCCTTAGCCTTGCCGAGTCTGGTTTTTATGCCCTTCAAGATGGTCTTGTTGGCATTTTCAACCAGCCCGTTGGCCTGAGGGTGGGCGACCGAAGTGAAGTGGTTGCGGATATTTAGGTCGGAGCATCTGTCTCGGAAGTACCGAGAGTCGAATTGCCGCCCGTTATCGCTCACTATCACTCGGGGGATGCCAAAGCGACAGATGATCGATTTCCATACGAAACTCCAGACGACTGTCTCGGTGATCCTTGCTGTTGCTTCAGCCTCGATCCACTTGGTGAATTAGTCGATGGCGACGATGATGAACTTCTTCTGGGATTGAGCCGTTGGGAATGGCCCGAGGATGTCGATCCCCCACCGAGCGAAGGGGTAGGGCTCGGTCAGGGCGATAAGTTCTGTGGCCGGCTGATGGACCAAATGGTCGAACCGCTGGCAACGGTCGCAATGTTGTACGTAAGTCGTGCAGTCGCGCTGCAGGGTTGGCCACCAGTACCCTTGCCTTAGCAGGATTCTGGCCAGTGACCGACCTCCTGAATGTGCTCCGCACATGCCTTGATGAATCTCTTCAACAACTTGGCTTGCTTCGTCGGGACCGAGACACTTCAGAAGGGGCCCGGAGAACGATCTTCGGTAGAGAGCGTTGTCGAGGATGACGAAGCGCCGAGCTTGGTACTTCATTCGGCGGGCTTCTCGAGGGTCGGAGGGCTCCCGGGAGTCCCGTAGCCAGGACAGGTAGGGGGAGCGCCAGTCGCCGGGAGTGGCCGAGTCAATGGCGAGGAGCTCCGAGTCTATGCTCGGGCGCTCTAGCTCTTCTAGGAGGACCGATCGTGTACCTTCCGGGTCTAGGGAGGAAGCCAGTCGGGAGAGGGCGTCCGCCCGAGAGTTTTGCTCCCGAGCTATTCGGACTACCTCGAACTCCTCGAACTGCTGGGCCAGACTCCGGACCAACTGTAGGTATTTGATCATAGGTACCTCCCGAGCTTCGTACTCGCCATTGACCTGGCTTGCAACTAGCTGGGAGTCGGTGTGGATCCTGACTCGCTCGGCCCCCAACCGTCAGGCCATGCGGGCTCCCGAGATAAGGGCCTCGTACTCGGAAGCATTGTTGGACGCCAGAAAGTTGAACTTCAGGGCGTATTGCAATTCTATTCCTTTGGGGGACTTTAGGAGGATCCCTGCGCCGCTGCCGATCGAGTTGGACGATCCATCGACGAACAGCTCCCAGGTTGGCCCGGTTGCTGTCGGAGGCCTGTCCTCGACCGGAACGGTGCTCTCGGCGATGAAGTCGGCGAGCGCTTGTCCTTTGATAGCTGATCGCGGCCGGTACGAGATGTCGTAGGCCCCGAGCATGATGGCCCATTTGACGAGTCGCCCCGAGGCTTCGGGACGGGCCAAAATCTTCTTCAGTGGCTCACCGGTTAGCACGGTGATGGGATGCCCCTGGAAGTAGGGTCGGAGGCACTTTGCGGAGGTAACCAACGCTAGCACGAGTTTCTCGGTTGCGGGGTACCTCCGCTCGGCCTCGTTGAGCACCTCGCTGGTGTAGTAGACCGGCCTCTCGATTCCCGAGTCATTCCTGACTAGGACCGAGCTGACCGTTGATGGCGTCGCCGAGAGATAGAGCAACAAGACCTCGCCCGGGACGGGCTTGGAAAGCACTGGGGGCGAAGCCAGGAACTCTTTGAGCTCGGCGAACGCTGTCTGGCATTTCCCATCCCATGCGAACGTAGCAGATGCTATCTTGGGCCCCCTCATCAGCTTGAAGAAGGGCAGGCATCGTTCGGCCGCACGGGACAGGAAACGACTGAGAGCAGCGACACGCCCCGTCAGATGCTGGACGTCTTTAATGCACGTGGGCGGGCGCATGTCCAGGATGGCCTGGACCTTGTCGGGGTTGGCTTCGATCTCTCGCTGAGTGACCAGGAAACCCAGGAACTTCCCGGATCTTACTCCAAAGGCGCACTTGGCGGGGTTGAGCTTCATGCAGTACTTCAGGAGGGTGCCGAAAGTCTCGGCGAGGTCGGTGAAGTGGTCTTGGGCCCTCGGGGTCTTGATGAGCATGTCGTCAATGTAGGCCTCGACGTTCCGACCTAACTGCCCCTCGAACATATGGTTGACCAGTCGCTGGTATGTGGCTCCAGCATTCTTCAATCCGAAGGGCATCCGGGTGTAGCAGTACACGCCGTAGTCGGTGATGAAGGCGGTCCTCTCGACATCTTCAGGGTTCATTCGGATCTGATGATAACCCGAATAGGCATCCAGGAAACTGAGTATCTCGTTGCCTGAGGTTGAGTCAACCAAGTGGTCGATGCTCGGTAGCGGATAGCAGTCCTTGGGGGTGGCCTTATTCAGATCGGTGAAGTCTACGCACATTCGCCACTTGCCTGTAGTCTTCGGCACCAGGACGACGTTGGCTAGCCACGTTGGGTACAGGACCGGTCTGAAAAGACCAGTTTCTTGTCCCTTGGTGACCTACGCCTTGATGATCGCCTGTTTCTCGGGCGCATGCTTCCTTCTCCGCTGCTGTACGGGTCTCACGGTGGTATCGAGGTTGAGCTTGTGCGTCACAGTCTCCTCTGGTATACCAGGGAGTTGATCATCGGACCAAGCAAAGACCCGAACGTACTCAGAAAGAAACTCCTTGTATTGCTACTGTTCCTTTGGTGGTAGGTCGGTGCCGATCCTTACTCCTAGGGCCGGGTCGTTGTTCAGGAATACCGTTAATAACTCGCCACCGGGCTCGGTGGTCACGGCTTTTCCTTCGACTCCCCTGGGGCCCTTATCCTTCCCGTCCGGCCTTGAGGCTTCTACCGAGATATTGTATCACCTTCTAGCCGTGGCCTGGTTACCTCGGACTTCCCCTAACCCATTTTTGGTGGGAAACTTCATTTTTTGGTGATAGGTAGATGGTACGGCCTTTATTCGGCTGAGACTTTTTCGGACGAAAATGGCGTTGTACGCTATCATACCTTTAATCACTATGAAGTCCACTATGACCGTAACGGTTTTGGGTGGGGTGTCGATAGTGACCGGCAGGCTTAGGGCTGCCTCGGGGTAGGTGGCCAGGCCATTAAACCCGCAAAGGGGAGTTCGGATCGGGCGGAGCTTGGATGGGTCTTCCCCCATCTTGAGAAAACAGTCATAAGCTAATACATCGGGGGCGCTCCCATTATCAACCAAAATCCTGTCTACATTACAGTGATTTATCATGGCCGAGATAACGAGGGCATCGTCATGCGGGGTGCTCAGCCCTTCCAGGTCTTGGTCGGAAAAGACTATGACCTGGGGCTCCATCAGCGGGCCTCTGGGGGGCTCTAAGGCTCGGCTGGCTCGCTCGGCATGACGTTTCCTCCCTCGGCTGGTGTCGCCGCCCGATGCCGCTCCTCCGGAGATGACGTTGATGTGAACCCCTCGGGGGGCATTGTCGATCTTCTCTGCGGTATCTCGGTCTTCTTTGTGCCCGATCGTGAACCGGGCTAGGTGCCCCAGACGGATGGGGCGCTTGATCTCGTCCTGGAGCTGATGGCAATCTCCGGTGTTGTGCCCGTGGTCGCCGTGGAACAGGCAATGCTTGTCCCGCTTACGGTTTTTCGACCTCATTGGCTTGGGTTGGCGGAGAAGTCCCGAGTCTTTGATGTCTTCATAGATCTCGTAGACTGGCGCGGTCAAGGGGGTGTACCGCTCGTACTTTCTCTTGCGCTCTCCTTCTCGATCGCGCTTCTTACCCGAGCCAGGGTTTGGCTCGGAGGTCCGCTTCTTGTCCCCCTCTCGACCCGAGCCGGTTGCGTCTCGGCAGGCGCTGAGTACTTCTTCGCACTCGGCGTGGCGTAGTGCCAGAGTCACTAGCTCGGCAAGGGTCGAGGGAGGGTGGAGGACAAGCTCACGGCGGAGATTCTCATCCCGGGTGCCCCCGGTCAGTGCGGTTGTGGCTGAGGCCACATCTAGGTGGGGGATCCTGAGGGCTTCTAATTTAAATCGGCAGACGTAAGTCCGGAGCCTCTCCCCTTGCGCCTGTTTGAGATCCAGGAGCCCCGCCACTGACCTTGGGGGGGCGCTGCCGGCGAAACTCTCCTTGAAAACTCGCCCGAATTGCCTGAAGTCTCGGATGGACCCAGGGGCGAGGGCCCGGAACCATGCCTGAGCACCTTGGACCAGGGTGGCCGCGAAGGCTCGGTATTTGATGGGATCCGGCGTTCCATGAAGGGTCACCAGGGCGTCGAAGCTATCGTAGTGGTCGGCTGGGTCGCCCTGGCCGTCGTAGAGCTTGAAGGTTGGAATGGAGGCTCTGGGAGAGACCTCTGCCTTCCAGATGTACTTGGAGAAAGGGGATTTCTCCTCGTCCTCCGGGAGAGAGGTCTTCTGCAGGGCACGAAGGGCGCACTCTTGCTCTGCGAACCGTCTCTCAAAATCTCACAGTCGGAGGGACAGCTCTGGCTACAGTCGCACCGTGGGGCTGGGGGGGGCATCTTGGCGGTCTCCCGGGGCACTAGTGCCCGGGCGCGGTGGCCTCACCCCCTATTTCCCTTTCCTCGGCGTGGAGGAAGCCTCTTGCTCCGCAGGTGGAGCATGCGAGGGTCCTCCGACGTCGTTGCGGAGGAGCTGTCGGCCGCGGAGGGTGAAGCGGCCTCCGGCGGTGTGCTGCGTCGCACTCCTTCGAGGGGGACTTCCTGACGGGGCGCGGGACCTTGCGTCCCTAGCCGCCTGGGCCCTCATGAGCTCCACGAGGACGTCCATCTTTCGTTGAGGGCCTGGAAGGCGTTGGTGCCACCGTCGAGGGGTGCCCCTGTCTCCGCCGTGGGTGGTGGTGGCCTGTTGGTGGGGATGCTGGCGTTGGAGGGGGGGCTCTGTGAGACCCTAGAGGGGGCGCCTCCCGCCGCCACCACAGCCTTACCCGTCCCACCGGTGGATCTCCTCCCTGAGCTTTTTCTCACCATCTTGGCTCTTCGTGCGTTTCCCACAGACGGCGCCAGATGAAGAGGCGAGATCTCGCGCTGAGTCCTGAGCGGGCTATGGATCACCAGAAGATTAATCTGCAAGAGAGGGAAACGTATCAGAGGGCCCAGGGGATCTCCCTGGGGGAAAACCCTCTGATGGCTAAGTCAGTAGAGCTATGGTGGAAGCAATAATGGGGGGAGGAGAGAGCTGATGCGTGAGAATCCTCTCCACCAGAGGGTGAAGCGAATCGTGCTCAGGAGCTAAGGGTGTGTGAATGCCTTGTTTCTCTTACCTTCTTCCGGAGGGTATCCCTTGCTTAAATAGTGCGCCGCCTTCAGGAGTCCTGTAAGCTGAGGGGTTCCCGGCGGCAGTTACGTCTTTAACGGGGGCTTTCATGGCCTGATCGTGGGAGCGTTATCCCCTTGGAATCCGGCGGCTCCCCTGACTCTCCCGCTGGCGGAGGACTCTGAATGGCTGCACATGTGGATAATCAACCGGCCCTACCGAGCCTCGGGGATGCTAGCTCATGTCCGAGCGATAGGCATGGCCCGGTGAAGGTGGGGTCGGATAGGTCGGCTGGAGCCTATCTCTCTCGGACGGGGAGAGGGCTTTAGGCCGGACCTTCCTTGGGACCTGACCGTTGTCTCGGGCCCTCCGAGCCTAGAAGGCCGCCGGGGAGAGTTAGTTCCTTGAGTCTTATTTATTGGGCTTTTCTTCCCTAAGTGGGCCCGGTGGGCTATCACTCGGGTGGGCTCGCCTGGTTGGACCTTGTGGGTCTTGTTGGGCTGCCTTTGTGGTGGGCTGCGGAAATCCCCCTCTCCATCAGGCATACAGGTAAATCCATGCATGATGAATAATAAGAGATCAAGAACTGTACAAAGAGAGTATCGCAAGATTTCAAGTAATTGACAAGCAGTATTTCAAGAACTTATAGTTGTAGATGCCACTTTTGGGCAAGCAGGAACTCATGTACAAGTATGAACTCAGGTGCAAGAATGAACTCATGTACAAGTGTATCTCAGATATGAGTAAGTAAAATTCATTTCAAGCAAGTAATATCAAGTACGTGTCAATAGAATTGGCTATTTCAATCAAGCAAGTAATCTGCCCTTTCTCGGGCCACAAGTCAAGTATTGCCTATTCCGGGCCACGCAAGTCAAGTCAAGCAAGTTAAGAGAGTAAGTGTGGAGTGTCTAAAGTCAAGCAAGTACTCTGGTGTAATGTCAAACACTGTGGTCAATAAACTCCCATGGGCACAAGTACCTTATGGTGCTCCTCCCAGGACCAGACCGGGCCCTATACGCACAACATTTCATGTATTACTTTTGACATCCACTCTCATCTATAGCCAATATGGAATTTCAAGAAATTAAGAAATGTAGTATTACTTACAAAGATTAACTAGTCATTTGGTTATCGAGGACTCTAGAGGTGGCCCCTACAGGCTCAAAAGGTGGCTCCCGTCGTGTAGCACTTTGCGCCGTACGACCTCAAGAGGTGGCTCCCACAACGTAGTACTTTGCCCCCCATGACACTCAGCTCCAACACTCCCAAATGGTAGTTTAAGAGGTTCAAGGTTTAACCATGTAGGATATACACAAAGTAGATTTTCATGGAATGGAGTTCAAGAACTCATAATATGCAGGAAAATGGATTAGGGTTGTGTATGTACAAATCACTAGACATGTCAAAATCAGAAGATGCAATTACTGAATTGGTGCCCTGGGGTCGGGGTTCTTTCATGTAATTGGCGCCTGGGGTACATGGCTTCTTTCATGTAATTGGCACCTGGGGGATGACCCCTCTTTCAAAGAATTGGCGCCTGGGGGAGGACCCCCTTTTTAAAGAATTGGAGCCTGGGGTATGGCCTGTCTTTCAAATTTTTCAATTTTTAGAATATATATATATACATGGAATTGGCGCCTGCACAAGGAGTCTTCATTTAATTTAAGACAACCTGGCTGCCACTATTCAAGTAATTGTTGCCCTGGCTTGGGGCGCCAATTACATAGGGTGATTTTCACCCAGTGCGTACGTTCTGTGACTCAAAGCACTGTTCATTCTGAAAAAGCTTCTCGAAAATAGGAAGTAAAGACATGAACAGGTAGTGAAAATTCTCGGGAGTTCAAAAACATGTTCAGGTATAATTACTGGGTTTTCATTCCACAAATATGAATTTGTTTAATGTTGTGGTTATAATTTCTCAAAAATAGAATTGGCGCCCCTGTGAGTAGTCTTCATTTAATTGAAGACCACTCGGGGTGTCACTAATTGATGTACAGGTTCAACTAATTGACGACACTGTTGAGAGTCACCAATTGAGTCATTTTTCAAGTAAGTCATGCTTCGTATCAGGGAGGTACATTTTGTGATACAAGTTACTATTCATTTTTATAAAGTTTCTCCGAATCAAGAATCAAAGACATGGGCAGGTAGAGAAAATTATCAAGATCACAGAAGTATATTCAGGCAAAATTTTCATGGTTCAGTTTAATAGTTATGGATTTTTGAATGCGTTGATTTACTAATTATTGGAAATTCCAGAAATGGAATTAGCGACATTGCATATGGTCTTCAATTAATTGGCGACCATGCATGGAGTCTTCAATTTGGTAATTGGCGCCCTAGTCAGGGGCGCTATTTACCCTGGGTGGTTCACTATTCATCAGTAGAAAAGTTCTCTAAATCAGGAAGTAAGGGTACGTGCAGGTGAGGAAAAATGTCAGGATCACAGAAACATATTCATGAAGAATTTTCATGGTTTAGTTCAATAGTTATGGGTTTTCGAATGCGTTGACTTATTAATTTTTGGAAATTACTAGAATGGAATTGACGACACTACATGTCGTCTTCATTTAATTGGCGCCCTGGTTGGGGGCGCCCCTTAATGAATTGGCGCACTGGCTGGGGGCGCCTCTTCAGTGAATGGCGCCCTAGCTGGGGGCGCTCTTCACCTGAGGGTTGGGCTTTCCGAGATTTTAAAACAGGTCTGTATCTCATGTAACAGAGGTTGTATACTAGGGTTAAAACATGATTATTTAAAGTTGTAAAACTAGTGTAATAAGATATGTTCAAAACTCATAAAATCATGATAACAGATTGTGTTCAAAACTCATAAAATCATGGTAATAGATTGTGTATAAAATCATATACAACAGGTGTAACAGACTATTAAAATATGTGTAACATGGTATATACATGGTCATTTCTTGATCACGGTGCCAAGTAATATAGCATGGATGATGAGTTAATCTAACTCTAAGCATGCATAAGTTAACCTATTTAGCTACTAGTTAGGCAAGGACTTGAGAACACCTACCTTTTGACGTGTGATTACGAGATATAGAATAAAGAAATTGCTTCAGGATCGCAGCAGGACGTAGGCGTCGGGAAGAAGATGCTTCTTCAGCACTGTTGACGGCAGTAGCCTCTGCCAGTGCTACAGAGGGGATTAGTTATAGGATGGGTTTAATGCCTTGCGGGTCCGGTTAGGGACAAGATGTGCTTTGCCAGCTAAAATAGGTTGTTCGTGCCTCAATCCTCTAGAAGCATAGATTAAATGATGCCTCTGTAAGGGGACGTCTATTAATCAAGGTGATCCTATTCATGTAAATGACGCCTCTGCATGAGGTCGTCCATTCTTGGCTTTAGCTATGTGAAATAATGTAGTGGAATGGTGGCCCCCAAGGGTCAAATGGCGCCTCTTTATATAGCCTTCAATTTGTTGAATGGCGCCCTGGTAAGGGGCATCCATTCCCTTGGTTGGAAAAGGTGGAAACCCACTTACGTACTACCCATGTGCCCATGTATTAAAGTTGTCTTCTACATTTATATACTAGTCCTCCTATGGTTTAGTTCTTTATACAAGACCTTTCATGTAAGATTCTTTAGGAAAAGTTCACTACATACTATGCATAAAGTGGTGGGTTGTGCATTTATATACTAGTCCTCATAAGGTTTGGTTCTTTTATATAAGGCCTTCATGATTCTTTATGGCATAAAGTGATGTTGACTTGTATATTTGTATTATAGCCCTAATGAGGTTGGGTTTTTTATGTAAGGCCTTTAGGTAGGATTCTTTAGAAAGAAGTTTGATTTCTCTTTTGCTGTATTGGGGGTGCTACATAGTAAGAGATAGGGAGGCTAAACTAGATGTTAACATGAAGGCATGGTTCATCTTTATTGAAATTGATTTCAGATATGAGTACATAATGTATGAATAAAACCTGAATACATCATGTGTTCAATAAAGATTATGTCATAAGCCTTTATAGTGGAAGAGTCTGAAATACCTTAACCTTGGAATTATGACTTTGATGACTCATTGAAAAAAATTTTGAAACTGATCTCCATTTGCTTACCTGTGCTTTTGCTGAACTCATGTTATGTTTGATGAATCTGATTCCATTCTAATCTTTCTGTTCTTTCAAAGAGGGAGATTATCTCATCAGCATCTTTCTGTTCCAGTGATTTGAAGGGAAAAATAGATTCATGTCTAGACTGCATTCATTATTTCTCAAAGGGGGAGAATTATCTACATTTTCATCTGTTCGGTCCAAGGGGGAGAATGTGTTTTGGTAATATTTGCCACATCCTTTGGCATCATGTCTTGCTTAGATTGCCTTTATTACTTTCCAACGGGGGAGAATGGGTTCCATTTCTGCTATCTTCATTCTGGTTCATTCTGCTCCATTGGTATCATTCTATCTGTGCATTCTGTCTATTCTCTTTTTGATGAAGTCATAGGGGGAGAATGATTTGAGTCATCTGTAGGTTTGGCTGGCTGTTTCATTGGTATAATGATTTGAGTCATCTGTAGGGTTTGGCTGAGATTGTTTTGGTTGTCATATGGATAGAATGAATAGTCCATATCTATTTCAGAATAGGTTTTGGGCCTCATTCATAATACCTACATTTTGGTTAAATTCTGTCATAGTCTCATTGTCTGGTTTATATGATTCATATGACTCATAGTGTTGCCATCATCAAAAATGGGGAGATTGTTGTATCCCTGTGGTTTTGATGATGTCAAACACTATGACTCATTATGAGCATGATGTCATATGTGCTTTGATGGATTGATGATTTGTTTCTGATGATATGAACACTATGATTCATATATGCTTCACTGTGCATGTGTCTCTCTAGTTCTAGACAAGGTTAATACATAACGATCACCATGTATAGAAGGTCAGTGCACATGTGTTCTTTTCGGTGTATTCAGAACGATGCACATTTCATTTTTCATGTAGACAGTTGTGTGCATTTCATCAAATAGGTAGTGCACATGCTCTCTTCACTACATAAGGTTGATGCATGTTACTATATAGAAGGTCGATGCATGTTCAGGCTTTAGTCAAATAAAGTCGGTACACACACTGCTCAAGTCTGTGCACATCATGCCCGCGCAGAACCCAAGGTCGGTGCATACTTTGTTAGACTCATATAAGGTCCGTGTACAATTCGTTTTTATGCACAAAGGTCGGTGCACACTCGCCATGTGTTTATACAAGGTCGGTGCATAATTACCTTGCATGTCCAAGCATAAGGTCAGTGCACATTCACTCATATAGTCAGTGTAAATCTCATTTGTGCAAGACCAAGGTCGGTGCATCATCTGTATTATTCTTGCAAGTAAGGTCAGTGCTAGTTGCATAAAGGGTCGGTGCTAGTTGTGTTCTTCACACACCCAAGGTCGGTGCTAGTTGTAACATCATGCATAACTAGGGTCAGTGCTAGTTGTGTTCTTCACACAGCCAAGGTCGGTGCTAGTTGTAGCATCATGCATAACTAGGGTCGGTGCTAGCTCTGTTCTTCACACAGCCAAGGTCGATGCTAGTGCTAAGCATATTGCATACAAAGTCGGTGCAGCGTCTGCATTGAGCATAAAAGGTCGGTGCATTCTCAGTTTTTACTCTACCTAAGGTCTGTGCACATTTTGCCTTACACATATATATAGGTCAGTTCCTATTCCTGCTCCTTCATATAGAAGGTCGGTGCATGTTTTGCTGAATCGGTGCAATTGTATGTCTCATGCATAAATGTCGGGGCACTTTCTGCATCACTCATATGAGAGTCTGTGCATGTTTTGCTATGCATAGTCTGTGCACGATTTTGCACTAAACATCAGGTCAATATACACACGGTAGCAGGACGGTGCACATGAAGGCCTGTGCACGTTGCTGCTTGATGCGTATGGAGGTTGGTGCATACACTGTAGTCGGTCGGTGCATGTTTGCATACAAGCATATGAAGGTCGGTGCACCTTTTTGCCCTGTTCATATAGGATAGTGCATATATGTTTATTAAGGTCTATGCACATTTTAACTTGAGCAACTAAGGTCGATGCACATTATCTGGCATGTCATACAAGTCTGTGCATGTACTATAGCACACTCAACTTAAGGTCAGTGCACATCTTGTTTGACTGAACCTAAGGCTCTGTGCATGTTTGCACGATACGCTATAAAGTCTGTGCATCCCTTATGATTCATGATCACAAGGCGTTTGATAAAACACCCTTCTTCCAACTAACGGGATCAAAGCAGCACGTGAGCTCGAACTGAAGCATGCACGTGTTCCCAAAAAGGCTGGAAGCTGGCATGTGGAAACTTGCTCGTGATCCAAGATTGATCTATTAACTGGAGATCTTGACACGTGGAAAGTGAAAATGTTGAGATTACAACACGTGGAAAGAAGAGATCCAGATCTGCGTGAAAGTTTGGGCTGGAAACGTGGTGTCCACGCTCCCATCGCTGGTTGCCTATAAAAAGGGGACAGATCGTCCTTTTCAGATAGAGAAAAATGAGCAGAAGAAGAAAAGGAGGGGAGTGGCTGAAAGCCAACATCAACCAAAAAAATAGATATAGAAAAAGAGATCAGAGAGCAGAAGAATCAGAGAGAGTTTTGAGAGCAGAGATCGTGAGAGAGTGCAGTAGCAAGATCGAATGAGAAAGAAGATCTATAGCTTCTGGATCAGATCCAGGCTACCTTGCTCTAGAGCGAGCTATATTCTTTGAGATTTAATTCCAACTTTCTGTTGTTGATTTTTATCATTCCTATTTTTCCATTTTTACATTCCATTTCAGAAGCTGTGAATTAGCGGTGGCATAAGCTGTAAGGCCCAGCGGGTTAAAGCTGTGAATCAGTGGTGGCATAAGGTGTAATGCCCACCGGGTTGAAGCTGTGAATCAGCGGTGGCTTAAGCTGTAATGCCCAGCGGTTGAAGCTGTGAATCAGCGGATTGTAGGTAAGCTGTAAGGCCCAGCAGTTTAAGCTGTGTATCAGCAGAATCCACACTCTGGTTGGAGTGTGGGGTGGATGTAGGTCTGGAGGACCGAACCACCTAAAAATCCTCTATGTGCTGTGGTTTGATTGTCTACTTTGATTTCGCTAGATGCAGGCTTATGATCGTGTTCTAATTGCACATCTGTTGATGACCCTTGATTTGTTTGCTACATATCTGTGTGCGTGCTAACTGTACATTAAATACTTAGCTGTTCCTTAGGCCATCGATCTGTTATTTAGTGAGTCCTTCAGTTAACTAAGTCAATCAGTTTTTATTCCGCATAGCTTACCAATTAGAGTTCAAATTGGGTAGCATTTTTAATGGGGATTCATTCACCCCCCCTCTGAATCTGTGAGTGCACCATTGAATCTAGTCTTCACAGACCAACAATTGGTATCAGAGCAAAACATTGTTTCGAATAGAAAATATATCAAAATGACTAATATAAAAGACTCAAAATGTAGAAGTGGACCCTCCTGCAGTGATACCCGAGCTTACGCATCGCCAGGTTGAAGTGAAGAACCAAGCCAGAGGGAATCGTGGGTGATGCCTCCATCAAATCCCCTGGGCTACGAAGAGCTCAACTCCGTCGAGTAGAGGTCAATCTCGCTGTGATACTGCTCGAGAAGGTCGGGGTCCAACTACTGGAGATCCTCCCTAACAAGGTAGTGGAGTGAAGGAAGCAGGCCCTTCCACCTAACAAGGTAGCGCTAATATGCCTTGGTCCTGGTGGTAGTGACCTCTTCATCCAATATCCGCTCAATCTGCTCACGCTGGTCTCTCCTGGTTAGTGGCTTTCTCTCATGGCTGGGTGCTCTCTCACAGGAGGGAACGAGCTCAATATCCTCACTGGGTACCACCGTGGGACCCCTGTATGGCACCAGGTCAGCCACATTGAATGTGAGATGATGTGACACCACCTTGGGGGTGATAGCCACTCGACCGATGCACCTTGGACCTAGACTTACAAGCAATCAACCTTGAGCAGTGAACCCACTCTAGCAGACTCACCCGTGTAATGCACACATGTGCCCGTGGGCAACCCGGTGATGATGGAGAGGGTCTGGGGCGGGACCTTGATGCTCCGGGGGATTTGACTAGCTTGAGGCTGAATCCCTAAGGGCTCGAGATGCCCAATTTCATGGGCGGCCAGCACGCCAAGGGCGTGGGTTGTAGGGTCTCTCTCATAACTTACTCCGCGGTGGTCGCTCAATTTGATGATAATTTGGGACCGAGCACTCTCTCACCGCCGACGGCACTAAGATGCAATACTAATTAAGCAAAGGAAACTAGCAAAGAGAAGTGTTCAGTAGCTCACATGGTCGGCGTGAAGACGAGGGCAAGCGGGGAAGCGTGGGCTACCCGCACGCCGCGCTGATGACGCTTCGGCTGAAGACCTGCTAGTACATGCACTACTCCCTCATAGAGGGGTTGGACTAGAAGGGGGGGAAGTCCAATTACAACCAACACTACCTCCACACAGGGAGGGGCTGTAAGCCGGCCATGCGGGGTGGGGGGGCTAAGTTAGAAACCGAATTGCCGAGCTCGACCGGTTCTGCCAGCTTCAGGAACAGCTTGATAGGCAGTCAATGATGGCACCGCCACGAGCTCTGCAGAGCTCAGAAAAGGTCGAGACCAGTGTCGAAACTTTCTGAGTTGTCCCAAGAGGATGTCTGAATTTTTAGAGAATTTTATGATGACGTGGCTGGCTGGGGCAGGGTTTGGAACAGTACTAATCTACTCTGGTTCTGGTTGTTCCCATGCTGTTGCTGCGGGAAGGCTAGAGTGCCACGAACACTCCCGGGGTCCAAATAATGTGGGACCAGAACCGATGCAATCGTGGACGAGTACTCTTTGAGCCGGGATCAACGGGACCATCGTTGGAGGTCGGAGCTGACCGTGATGACTGGATCAGTTGAAGGAGGTCGGACCAAGTTCTGGGGAGCTGACCTTGCGCACCTCGGGGAGAAAAACTAGAATTCTTGACTCCGAGCTCCAAAAATTGTTCTGCTTCTTGGAGATGACAGGGGACTTGCAGGAGAAGCCCTCAGCCAAATGGTGCCTCAAGAAGCCCAGGGTGCTGGTCATGGTAGCCTCTGAAAGTCACTGCTGGCTGTCTGCATGGGAGGAAATGCGCATTCTGACGAATATGACTCCTCTGAGCAGCTCCTAAGTCGAACGACGACGAGACCACCTCGCCTACGAAACAGCATCACCAAGCTTTCCATCATTATAAGGTACACCACCTGAAGATGTGAGGTGAAGATGTCACCGCCTCTACAACTCGACCTTTGACTGCTGCCTGCGAACTAGGATGAACAGGGTGGTGATAGGTGATGGGAAATGGGGTAGATGGGATGGAAAATGGGGTGGATGGGTGTGGGGGCGACCCCTGGCTGTGAGGGGGTCTGGTAGGGGGGCGATCCAAGGTGTGGGAGGGGCAGAATGGGGGCTAGAAGGTGGTCTAGCAAGTGGAGGAAGAGGGATCTATGAATTTGGGTTGGGAAGGAGAGATATCTCTCAAGGTTGGAATGTGACTTTATGGGGGTTGTTAATGGGGGTCTTGAGGATGGGAAGGGTTGTGTTGGGGAAGGGAAGGGGTGCTTGGGGAGTGGAGAATTCTCCCTTGGGAGATGAGAGAGGTGCTTGGGGAAGGGAAGTGGGTGGTTGGTGGTTGGAGGGTGGAGTGGGGATAGGTGGAGGCTACCTTGGGGTTGGGATAGAGTTAAGAGGGGTTGTAGGTAGTTGGGGAGGCTCTTGAATGAGGGGAGGGGAGTTAGAAAGTAGGTGGGAGAGGGGAGAGAGAGAGGGGGGTGCAGCCCCTTTGAGAGAGAGAGATAAGAGAGGGAGGGAGAGAGAGAGAAGAAAACTCCACAAAGGAATTATCTATTATATTGATCATCAAAGGTTAAAAATGAGAGAGGGGAGTGTGAGCGACGTCACGCGGTTCGGGGTGCGAAGAGGACGCGAAGCGCGCGGGCTCCTCTTTTGTTTGCTGCAACACAGAAATAAGAGAAGAGGGAAGGGGCCACCACGGGAGATTGCTCCGGCGGGGCGAGCGGGACAAATGTAATATAGCAAGATATAGGGGTTAAACGGCCATAGCGGGAAGTGACTCGCCGCGGCCTCGGGGGGACGGGAATGGTGCAGAAATTAAATAGCAAGAATTGAAACGGCCATTGGGGAAGTGACTCGCCGCGGCCTCGAGAATATGAGCAGATAAGAATATAACAGAATATAAGGAGAATATAAAGAGCGGAAATTTAAACGGCCATTGGGGAAGTGACTCACCGCGGCCTCGAGAATATGAATAGATAAGAATATAACAAAATATAAAGAGAATATAAGAGCGGGAATTTAAACGGCCATTGGGGAAGTGACTCGCCGCGGCCTCGAGAACATGAATAGATAAGAATATAACATATAAGAACGGAAATTTAAACGGTCATTGGGGAAGTGACTCGCCGCGGCCTCGAGAACATGAATAGATAAGAATATATAAGAACGGTAATTTAAACGGCCATTCGGGAAATGACTCGTCGCGGCCTCGATGACAAGATGTGATCGCCAGGGGCCAAAAGACCCCAAAATAAAGAAAGTGATCGCGCCTACCTCAAGAGCGGGAGATGGCGGGTTGCTTCTTCCTCCCCCTTCGGTCGACCGACGGAGAGGGCTTTCCTTGGGTACCCTTACAAAACAGTAGACAATAAACGAGCGGAATTAGAAAATGGCAGTGTAGTAACAATTCCTTGCAATAAAAGTAACGAGATCGTGACCTGACACACACCTGGTTGGTGTGGTTTTAAACCCCTCTCGGACTCGAGTAGGAGGAAAAATGCGATGATGAATGCAAGAAGTATGCAAGAGATGGCGCCCTTATGTAGGGAGATAGAGGATGCAGTATGATGAATGTAAAAAACTATGGAGAAAAAGGGGAAGAAAAGGCTTATTGGATGAGCCGAGGGTGAGATTCGGCGGAGCTCCGACAGCGTAGGGACGACGTGGAAGCGCGGTGGATGAAGATGACCTTCCTCTCGCGAGCGTGGGCACCCGAGAAGCCGGCAGAACCTCCACCTACAAAAGACCCCACGGGTTAGAAAATGACTCTTGTAGCCTCTGGGCGCCGGCAGCCTATCGGATCTCTTAGAAGCTCTTCTAGAACTGAGGGGGTGGGCCTCTATTTATAGGGCTCCGGAGGGTGGAGGCGTCCAGGACCCCGGACACCTCCATCAGGGCAAAAAAGATATTTTATTCTATTTTTATTTATTTTTTCGGAATATTTTTGTGGAGGCGTCCAGGGCCCCGGACGCCTCAAATAGGTCCACCGAACCCCACCGACGGCCGCACGTGGTTTGACACAACGCGTGGTTTTGTGAGCGGTGCCTCGTGATTTTGAAATGGGCGCGTCCAGCTGCCTGGACGTCTCCACAATTTAGATTTTTTCGCACACGACAAACCGTCGTTCGGTGGGCGGCGCCCGTGAGGGAGTTGATGGAGGCGTCCAGGGTCCTGGACGCCTCCATTAATATATTTTTTTATTTGATTTTTGTTTTGTCTTCTTATGCCAACTGGCATATATATTTTTATATTTATTTTTTATGGAGGCGTCCAGGGGCCTGGACGCCTCCATTAATATATTATTTTTTATTTTATTTTGTCTTTTTATGCGAACTGGCATATATATTTTTTTTATATTTATTTTTATGGAGGCGTCTAGGGTCCTGGACGCCTCCATTAATATATTATTATTTATTTTGTTTTGGGCTTTGAAAAATAAATTAAAAGAATGGGGGCGTCCAGGGGCCTGGACGCCCCCATTAAGACCCACCCGGGTCCTCAGTTCAGGCGTTGGCGGCCGCCCGGCAGACACCCTTCCTGGTTCTGAAACCTCCTGATGCGTCTGACTGGTGTTGATGCCGTCCGAATGCCGTGACAAGATGATTCCGGATGCCAAAAAGGGCGGAAGAAGACTCAAGAAAAGGAAGCACTCAAGTGATTCAAAACGCGTAAGCCGTTGCGGGGCGTTGTATAGTAATATGAGACTTTCTCAGGAGACGTCAGGAATGGCGTGTCTACAGCTGCCCCGCCTTGGCGTCTGCTTTGCAAGGGAGTGACACATAGTGGAATGGTATCGAAGTGGAGTGAAATGAAGTGGGAGCGGACTGATAAGTTGATGCCAAGGTGTGATGAGACACACTTTTGACGTTACTGTCTGAAATTTTTCCTGGAGTTTCAATGAGGCAGCCTTTGAAGAAGGTCTTTCAAATCTTGACGATTGCTTGGACGGAGATCAAATAAGGGAGGGTGAGATGTGCGCTCAGGCACAAAAAAGAGACCAACTTCTCGGTGTGGAAGTACCTGGGTCATAAACCTGCAGGTTTCACCTTTGGGGAGCGGTTACCAGCCAACGTGGAAGTGTTGCGGCCAAGGTGGGTCAAGCAAGGTAAAAAATAAAGGAATATCTGAGGGTCTGTCCAAACAAGGGTCTCCTTTGGAAGAGCAACGTAGGGCCGTTTCAAGGAAACTCAGTATTTCATTCGGAGTGGAATATCTCATATTTGTAAGAATTGAAGCACAACGGCTTTCGCAATCGAATCACTTGAATGATCTTCCGCAATAAATCAAAGTCCTATATGAATGCATGCTGGGCTTAAAGAAAAATTTAAAACAAACTAAAATAGAAAATAGCCAAGGATAATATTGTCAACTTGTTAAGAACGGGTCAGGATACCAATCCGGTGAGCTGATACTGGGCTGGGGCCCGTTTATCCGCGCACCAACTCACTGAATGGAACCGTCGTCCCTATGCTACCACAAATTAATGGCCTATCCGTACAACCCAATTTCTTCGGGATCATCACTGTTTTTGTTGAAGGGGAACTCAAATCCCGGATTCGTTCGGGCCGTAAGGTCCTTGACATGTTCTAGTAGCGTAGGTATCATATACTATGATGCATGACATGGTGGGACCAACCATTGAAAGGTGGGACAAGAGACAGGACATAGGCGTCCGTTAGTAAAACCTGTACAGACTAGCAAAGGTTAGCAACATCAGAAAGTAGCAGAATCATAGCAGAATCGCACCACAGTACAAAGGAGATCCAGACAAAATCTTGACAATGACCACTGATGTGACATGTTTTGTCCTGTAGCGCCCTACCCTTCCTATAAGAACTCCCCTTAGGCTAGTTCATTCAAATGCACCAAGGTGGGTTTTGGAAGCTCAGGAGAGAAAGGAGAGGAGAATCTAGAGATTTCAGGATGGAAGGAGAGTCTCCCCGCGTTATGAAGAGGAGCAGGCCTAGCGGCGAGATCAGGCGACTCTCCGACCTCGAGGGTCATCTGAGCGGGACGATCATGTCGCATATGGTAAGCTGATTCTTTTCAAATTTCTCCACGTGAGCCTTCTTCTTACTTCCTTCATTTCTTCTTCTTTCTTTTCTCTTCCAGCCATATCCACTCTTCCCAGGCCCGAGGAAGTTTTTCAAACTGCCATGGCTTTCAAAGCTAACTTCCAAGATCTCCATCGGCATGAGGGTCATACTCTCGAAGTGGCATCTGTAGGGGCTCCTTATTCACGCCAAACACTATGAGAAGATTCGTATGGACTGGGTGGCTATGAGCGCACTAGTGGAGATCTGGCATCCCCAGACCCACACTTTTATCTTCCCGACCTTCTAGGTGACCATCCTCCTTGAGGAGGTGGAACTTCTGCTCGGATTGAAGAAATTCAAGAGTGACGGGAAGGTGAAGGCTATGCGGATGCTGACACGGAGGACTTCCGAAAGCATCCTTGGAAGCTTCATGCCGCCTGATGCGGCCCGAAAGGTCCGTACTCAAAAGGGGATCGATCTCCAAAAGCTCGCGGAGTGGGTCATGGACGCCCTGAGTGGGTCACCAGACGATGACTATTTGGAGGGAATCATGAAGGGGTTCACCATTTGTCTGGCGGGTGCTCTCTTGTTTCCTTATACCGACAACATGGTGGAGGAAGACCAACTAAGTGCTATCTGCGGGATCTGGCGTGGAAAGAGGGTGGGACCCGCTGTCCTTGCCTACCTGTATAGTGGCCTTACTGCCTCGAGCATAGGTAAGCCTCCTTTTGGTTGCGCACTTGTCCTGAGTTGCTAACTGGATTTGCATTTCAAGTTTGATCACCGTGAGGGAATGCCAACCGCTTCGAAGCTCTTCCAACAAAGCCCTCTTCATCACATAGCCGACGTGTTAGGCTTTGGTGGTACTGTAGTGAACCGCGTTCCGTGCCTGAAGAAACGTGAAGACTGACGGTCTCACTTCGGCACTGTGACACAAGGCTTCTTTACTTGTGCACCGGCATGTTTGCTTTCGCTTGAGCTACTCATGAGGCCTTCTCCCGAAGTTGATCTTCAACTGATCGGCGCGATCGAGTTTGTCCTTTATAACGCGCATCGATGCTGCCTCCAGGTCGGCATTCCACGCCATTCGTTCCCACTACCGACTGGCATCGTTCCTTTGAAGAAGAGAGAGTTGGGTACTGAAGCGGATGCGAAGGAAGCGAAGGCCGTCAAAGCACCCTTGAAGACAAGTGTTGCGGGAAAGGCCTTAGCGCATGTGGGGGAAGAATGCGAGCTGTGGAGAGTTTATGTAACCGAACTGGGGAAGTTAAGGCCTAAGGCACCTAAGCCCCTGATGTAGTTCATTCTGCTTTTCTCATGGAATAAAATCTGGCATGGATGTTTTGGACCCTTGTCCCCTTAATTATTATTATCTTTTTTGTGGTTTTTCTTTTTCTTTATATTTTTTCTTTTGTTTGGATTATATACATACTCTTATCTTTTTTTTCTTTTATTATATATTTTTTTGAAATTTTTATTATGGGGGCGTCCAGGGGCCTGGACGCCCCTAATTTTTTATTTTTTATTTTTTTTGGTTTTTTGTTTTGGGGGCATCTAGACGCCTGGACGCCCCTAAGTTTTTGAATTTTGAAAAAAAAAATAAAAAAGGTGGGGGCGTCCAGGCGCCTGGACGCCCCAAACAAGGTGGATTCTATATATATGGGGGGGCGGGGGCCTCCTCCTTATGCTCATTTACTGTTCATTCAGACGACCCAGTCAAACCAAACGACCCATTCTCAGTCCCAGTGGAGCACGGAGGCCCGAGCCGGGGTGGAGAGAAGCGCAAACGACGGGCTCGTCGTCCGAGGAGGCTGAGGGACGATGCCGAGGAGGCTGCTGCGGCGGAGGAGATTGCCGCGGAGGAGGAGGCTCCTCTTTTGGCCGTGGAGGCTGCAATGGATGCTGGCGACGCGGCAGAGGACGATCACGACCCGGTAAGCTCTTTAGACTTCCATTCTATTGGTTCACTGGGCTAAAAGGGCGGACGAGAGGCTGTGTGGAGAATGCCGGGGGGTGAGGGAAGGAGGCGTCCAGGGGCCTGGACGCCTCCATCTTTTCTTTTTATTATTTATTTATTTACGTAAATAATAAAAATAGAATTAAAAATAAGGAGGCATCCTGGGCATGGGACGCCTCCATGATAATATATATATTTATTTATTTATTTTGGTTTTGGTTTTTGGGTTTTTCTAAAATTAAAATAAAGAAAATGTAAAGGAGGCGTCCAAGGTGTTGGACGCCTCCAAAAAAAGACATAAATATTTTTTTTAAAAAAAATAAAAATAAAATAAAATACATAAGTAGTATATACAATGTTATTGTTTATTACTATTCATGATGCTGATGTGTTCTTTGTTGGTTTTGTGGTGTGCAGGGCGTGATGAAGGGCCGGATCAGCTGGTCCCTAGTGGTGGCAGCATACCGTGGGCTGCCAGACTTTCAGAGGGCGCGTGTGGACGCCATGGGCTTTGGAGCTTTCCTTAGGATCGAGCCCTTTCGGCTCAACCTTCCTCTTATCCAGGCATTGAGGGAGCGGTGGCACGTGCCGAGCCGGGCGTTTCTGATGCCCTGGGGGCACATGGTGCCGTCACTGGAGGACGTGGCTCGGAGCACCGGGCTACGGGTGGACGGAGAGGCGGTGAGTGGGGTCACCTACCCCGACTACCGAGAGAGTGCCCTGGACCTGCTGTGGTTAGAGACGAGCGTGACTGATAGAGACAACAGGGTAGTTGGCCGAGTGGAGATTATGGAGGCGCTCGGATTCGTCGACCCGCGCCAGTGGGTTAGTGAGACTGGAGTTGAGTTTCTGGCACGACTGGAGGGAGATGCCCGTGCAGCTTTCACTCAGGACCCGAGCGAGCGGCAGCTGGTGGACCTAGAGCTCCGGAGGTTTCTTTTCTTCTTCTTGGGCCGCCTTCTGCTGGGGACGAAGGGGGATGGCATCCACTGCCGCTTCCTCGGGATCCTGGCGGACCTTGACAGAGTGGGGCACTACGCGTGGGGAGCGGCTCTGCTTGCCCATTTGATTGCTGATCTCTCCCAGACTTCAGAGAGGGAGACGACAGTCAGCGGCTTCGCACCTTTTCTCCAGGTACACAATTTATTTATGCATTTTACCGTAGTTAAATATGCAATTACTCGTGCTAATGATGTATGATGGATGCAGGTGTGGAGTTATTACTACTTCCCGACGGGGAGGGCCAGGCAGGGGAACAGGAGAGCCGTTCCTCTAGCGCGACAGTGGAGGCTGATCGTGGTAGCGGCATCACACAGCTACCAGCTGGCGTCACTTCGTCGGGAGCTGAGCGAGTATCCCGAGGCCATGGTATGATGCGTATGATTTTTTTATGTTTCTGCATGCGACTGAATGGTAACTAACATGATGTATGTATGGTGATGCAGGTGGTGTGGAGACCTTACCTGGGCATGGGCGACGCTGGCCAGCCTTGGGTTGTAGCGGGTCTTCCTCATTTCAGGCGGGACGTGTGGGTCCTTTGCCTGAATGAGATCGAGCCGCTTCGGCTGAGGCTGGTTATGAGGACATTGGGGCTGGCCCAGGAGTGGGTTGATGTAGATGAGCCGGCCCGCATCGGGCGGAAGACCAAGGGGAAGGCGAAGATTGTGGACTGGCATACGCGCTTCCCCGCACAGTACCAGGACTGGCAGTAGGGCGGGGTCCCAGTGGTGTCCCATCTACAGGACAGTACTGATTACCTGAGATGGTACCGGGCTACGTACGGGGACCGGCTCTTCCTTGGTGGTATGGCAGGGGTAAGTGAAATGAAAATGCTTCACCCTTCTATATGTATATGCATGTGGCACTAACTTATGTTTAATGCAGGATGCTCGTGACAACATGATCGCCGACCTGCGGGCCCAGTTGGCGGACGCCAGGCGGCAGTTGGTGGCCATCCGATAGGACTTGGAGATCCTGGTGAGTTTATGCGATGCATTTTTTGTGACCTGGATTTTTGATACTTGGCCTCTAACTGTCGTTCGCTCTGTGTTTCAGTGGGCCCACCAGACAGCGGCAGCCGGGATGGCTGGTGTAGCGGGTTCCAGTTCGCGGGGCCCTCCTCTGGAGGTTTCTGCCCTCCAGGAGCAGCTGGCGCATGCGGTGGCTCGGGCTGAGGAGGCCGAGCGTGACCGCGAGGCTCGAGTGAGTGTTTGCTTGACCTCGACTCTCCTTCTGGCTGCTCTCCTTTTATCACTGTTCTCTTACGGTGCATGCGTGCTTTGACAGGTGGCCGAGGTCCGAGAGGCCCCTGCGCGTGCTGTTCATGCCGAGCAGGAGCGCGACGCTCGGGTGGCGGAGCGTGACGCCCGGATTGTGGAGCTGGAGGAGGAGCGTCGATGGGAGGCTGAGGAGCTCCCTCGTGACGTACTGGATCTGCGGATCGCCCTCAAACTGTCGAGGAGGGAGGCGGTGAGAGAGAGAGAAGAGAGGGAGAGAGAGAGGGAGGAGCGACAGTGGGATCAGGCCAAGAGGAGGGCTCTGGAGGCCCAGCTGCTGGAGCTCCGATTGAGTCTCGGCACGGCGGAGGGGAGGCTTCGGGAGAGCGAGGAGCGGTACCAGAGGGCGAAGGAATGCGGGGCGCGACTTCATCAGTCTGGTTCTTTTTCCATGGGCAGCTATCTGGTTTCTTCGGCCGAGGAGCGTCGTCGCGCCTTTGAGGCTGGAGTGCCACCGCAGGGCGAGGCGAGCACGGCTTCTCAGGGTTCGCAGAGGCCCCCTAGGGATCCCCGGTAGAGGAGGGAGGAGAGAGATGACCAGGAGGGTAGTAGCGAGAGTTAGAGAGTTGTTTGTACACGTCACCCTTCTCACTGTATGATGTACTTTAACTATTATATGAAATGGATTTCGTGTGGCGTGCCCTTTTCTTTCCCGCACTTTCTTTTGCACCACGTTGTTTACGCTTCACGAGACTTTTGCCCTGTACAGAAGGGAACTACTTTGCACGGGGGGATTATGTTCCTTTCTCCCTTTTTGCGCACGTCCAGGCGCGAGGACGCGTCTTAATCCTTGAATTCAAACTTAAAGCGTCGGGTGGCCTTTCTTCTCCCGTGCCTTACCCGCAAACGAGCCCGCCTTCCGCCGAAACTCGCTTGCCCGCTTTTTCATCTTCCTCCTCTTTGGATCGATGGAGTTCGGTGGGCCCGACCATGGTGAAGGTGGAGAGGGACGAGGAACTCCTCGCCAGAAAAGGGACACGCAACAACATGGAACGACGTCCATGGAGGAGGAAGGGCCGCTTCGGGCCCCCGAGGGACCCGAGGGGCCCCATGTCGCGGAGGGAGGTGAACACGATCTGGTAGGTCCTCCAATCTCTTCCTCTTTGATCCTTTTTGAGTTTTGAAGCAAGGCGTGCGAGGGGGAAAGGGTTCGGCGAGTGTTGCACTTAAGTGATGGACGCGTCCTAGACAGGGGACACGTTCTTTGTTATGATGCGAGGTCCTCCTTCCTTGGTGTAGGATATGGCGAGGACCCTGGGCCTGGCCGATGAGTGGGCGAGTGCGGACGAGCCGAGCCGCGTCAGGAGGGAGAGTCGCGGCAAGGCGAGGCTCGAGGACAGGCACGTACGTCTCCCTGGACAGCAAGGGAGTGTATTGGTGCAGGACATGGCCGACTTCCTGCGGCGGCAGAGAGAGAGTTATGCGGGGCTTCCCCAAGCTGGGGACACGCGTGGCATCGGCGGCTCGCGCGCCCAACTGTCAGAGGCTAGGCGGCAGCTGGCCGTCGCTCAACATGAGCTGTCGCTCCTGGTAAGTTACGTGCCGCACTTTTATCTTCAGATTTTGGAGTTTCACTGACGGCCGTTGTTTATTTTGTTCCAGCGTGCCCAGCAGACAGCGACGGCGGAGATGATTGGTGGCGCATCTTCCAGTTCCTCGGCCCCTTTTCTCGAGATTGCCTCCCTCCGGGAACAATTTGCCGGTGCGGTGGCCCACGTGACCCGGGTGGAGGAGGAGCGTGATGCCTGGGTGGCGACTGTAGCGGAGCTACGGCATTGTGGTGAGGAGAGGCCTTCTCCAGACATTCTGGAGTTAAGGGTTCTTCTGCAGATGATGAGGAGAGAGGCAGAGAGAGAGAAAGCCGAGAGAAGGTCCGAGCGACAGCGGGATCAGACCGAGAGGAGGGCCTTAGAGGCCCAAGTGAGGGAGCTCCAGCTGGGCCTTCAGGCCGTCGTGCAGAGGCTAGGAGGGATGGAGACGCACTACGAGAGAGCGCGAGAGTTCGGGGAGCGACTCCGCCAGTCCGGTCTCTTTGCCGCTAGTGGCTTCTTCGCCACGCCAGGGGAGGAGCAGCGAGTCACTGCTGCGGAGCAGGCGCCAAGAGGCGAGGCAGATGCTGTTGCACGAGGATCCCAGAGGCTTCTGAGGGACCCGCACCTCAGGGGAGAGG
Organism: Amorphophallus konjac; assembly: GCA_022559845.1. NCBI lineage: Eukaryota > Viridiplantae > Streptophyta > Magnoliopsida > Alismatales > Araceae > Amorphophallus > Amorphophallus konjac. The sequence goes on along the minus strand of CM040118.1, from coordinate 341,229,905 downwards.
AGGGGAGCGCCCAGAGAGATGAGTGATGGTGAGGATCGGCGAGCTGGTGGACTCGCCACCTCTCTATGATTGTAGTGTTTATGACAGCTTATGTAGAATTATGAATGAAGTGATTTGATTTTCTGCTGCTCGTTTGTTCTCTTGTGCAATCCTTCTTCCCTACACTTCCTCTCCTTTGCACTGTTCCCATGTGATGGGTCTGCCGAGACTCCACCCCAAGCAGAGAATCGCGTCTTGTTGTGACCATTTTCCACGGGAATCTGCCATCGAAGTCAATAATGACAGCCCTAGTTCCTTGCGTCAAATTTTGCGGACGTCCTTCAAAACATGATAGGGTATCCCTAGACAACATAGGGTGCTAGTCGTCATATTCTTCGTCCAATCAATCACCCTGTGCAAACTGTGAAGTGACACACGGGACCGCATGGCAGGTGCCTCATTGCGAGGGCTATCATTAAAGGTGATGGAGGCAATCTTGGCATGTACTCCTTCCATTTCTATAAATTCTTGTCCCTTTTATCCTCCTAGGTATATCGAGAGCTAACTCGAGGAGCGCAAGTTCTCACGGGAGAGGAGGAGTTCAAAATTTCGAGAGTTGGATGGAGGGCGAATCTTCCCACTCCTCGAAGAGAAGCAGGTCCAGTGGTAGTAGTTCCCGGAGGCTTTCGGACCTCGAAGGGCACTTCAGCGAAAGGGCCCAATCACAACTCGTAAGCCAAGTTTTCCTGCCCTTTTTTTCATTCTCTTTTCTTCCTTTCTTTCTGACCAAACCTCCTCTCCATTCCCTGCATGCGTAGTGTGTGATGAAATCACAGGTCTCATGGGAGTTAGTAGTGGCAGCATACCGAGGTCTCCCAGATTTTCAGAAGGCCAGGCTAGACGTGATGGGTTTTGGCACCTTTCTTCGGATCGAGCCGATCCAGCTCGACCTGGTCCTGATCCAAGCCTTGTGTGAGAGATGGGACCCAGTGAGTCGGGCATTCCTGATGCCCTGGGGGCACATGGTGCCCAGCTTGGAGGATGTGGTCCGGATCACAAGCCTGAAGGTGGAGGGCGAGGCAGTGACCGGGGTCACTTATGTGGATTACCGAGAAGGTGCCCAGAAGTTACTGGGTTTGGACCTAGATGGTCGGAAAAATAGGTCGATAGCTAGGGCGTCCCTCATGGATGCATTAGGGCTCAATGACACTCGTCGGCGGGATGATGAATTCTCAGAAGAGTTCATGGAAAGGATGGAAATAGGATGTCGTGCCGTGTACTGCATAAATTTCGGCAAATGGGAAAGATACAACATAGATTTGAGGAGATTTCTCCTCTTCCTTTTGGGGAGATTGGTACTGAGCTCGAAAGAGGACGGTATCCAATGTCGCTTCCTGGAGCTGCTATCAGACCTTGAAAGAGTAGGGTACTATGCCTGGGGAGCCGCCATGCTGGCACACTTGTTTGTAGGCCTGTTCCAAGAAGCGGATCGTGAGATGACTGTGAGTGGTTTCACACCATTCATCCAGGTATTTTTGGTTTTGCTTGTTTTATATTTTTGTTTTGTTTTTATTTTTGTAAGATATTGACGACATGTGCCAAAGCAGTTGTGGAGCTATTATTACCTCCCCATGGGGAGAGCTCGACATTGGCGACCCGCGATGGTGCCGTTAGCCAGGCGGTGGGAACCCATCATGAGTGCGGCACCCCTAACCTACCAACTGATGGTGCTAAGGCGGGAGCTACAGGAGTTCCCTGCAGTGATGGTAAACTGGAGACCCTACTCAGACATGGTCGATGACGACCAGTCGTGGGTTCTAGCAAGTCGTGCCCGGTTCGGATGGGAATTGTGGATGCACTGCCTGAATGAAATCGAGCCGCTTCGGCTACGATTGGTTATGAGGTCCTTGGGACTGGCTCAAGAATGGGTGGATTCAGCTGCGCCACCTCGCGTTAGGAGAGAGACGCGAGGACCGGCGACCTGCATTGACTGGCGCGTGCGATTCTCCGAACAGTACGAAGACTGGCAACGGGGTGGCACGATTGTAGAATCGCAGGCGCGGGATAGCGAGGACTACTTGCGTCTATATAGGACAAAGTACGCAGAGCGGTTCCAACCCCGGGGACTTGTGGAGGTAGGTTTCCCTTTTTCTCTTTTCTTCTTTCTCCCTTTTTTGATTTTCTGGTGGAAATGCTGACTCGTATGGCTGCAGGATATCCGTGATACCATGATAGTGAATTTACGAACTCGCTTGGCAGAGATGGAGCAACAGTTGGGCGATGCCCGCGGAGCTACGAGTGCCTTGGTAGGTGTACAGTGCGTTCCTAATTAAAACCCCAGATTCCAGATGTTGGCTGCTAATTCACGCGGTCGTAGCATGCCCAGATTGGCGCGGCTTCCCCAGTGATGGGAGTAGGTGGTGCCTCTTCCAGCTTGTAGATTCCCACCTCAGAACTTGACTTGCTTCATGAGCAACTTGCTCATGCCACGCAGCGTGCTGCGGAGGCAGAAGGGATGCTCCGTATACAGGTAAAAGTTTCAGTGTTGAGTTCTCTTTGTTTACGCCTTACCGCGTATCTGAGATGGTACACTCGGCAGGAAAAGGAGACGGAAGAAGCGCTTGCCCAAGCTGCGCAGAAGGAGGTTAGGATAGCAGAACTGGAGAGGGAACTACGGCGTCATCCTGATGACGACTCTTCTAGGGATGCTATGGAACTGAGGATCACTCTCCAGTTGGAGAGGGAAGACCGTGAGAGAGAACGGGTAGAGAGAGAAAGAGACGTAGAGAGAGAAAAAGCCAACAGATTGACTGAAAGGGAGGAACGAAGGGCCATGGAGGCCCAACTATTCGAACTCCGAATCAGCCTTGGTCTTGCTGAACAGTGACTGAGAGATGGTGAGGAGCGCTACCGAAGAGCACGAGAGCGCGGCTTTCGTGTTGGTAGCTTCTCTGCTGCTTCCGTCGATCAACGCCGGGATGTGGGAATAGGAAGGGGAGTACAGAGCGGTAGAAGTACCGCTTTTCATAGTTGGGTAGCACCTTTGAGAGTGTTTTGCCCGGAGAGTAGTGAGACGAGTAATGCGGAGAGAGAGGGCGGAACTTGATGTAATTTTTTTGGTTTTTGGAATAAAATACAAGGTTCGGTTTGTTTGGTTTTCACCTTTGCTTCTGTTGCCTGAATCCCTGCACACATCACTGAAGCAAACAAATCAGAATTTCTGTTCTGACTTGGCCCCTTGCTCAATAAGCAAATGGTCACTGTGACTGTCCTTGATAACTGGTCAAGGGGCCAAGCCTTTATTTAACGAAGGCAAGGGAAAGATTTGGTGATGATAAATGCGACAGGCAAGCACACGAATGCAAGCGGTATTAAAAGTGAGATGCTGCACGCAAATGCAATCATGCAAAATTGATTTGTTTTCTTTTTTTATATTTGGCATTTTTTTGTTTTATCATAAAAAAGATTTTTTTGTTTGCAAATATGTACATTTTCTCTTTTCTCTTTTTTGTTGTTTTTATCATTTCAATTTTTTTCTTGCTAACGCCTGGCAAGCACCCAAATGGCACCTAACCTACGTGAGACAGGGGTTTCTTACTAACCTCCCAGGTATCCTAAGTGCACATCTAGGTTGATTTGGGCCTCTAGACCCCTCGAATGATGATCCCGCCGGCTAAGACTTACCCTGATGACAATACCGTCATGCCATTCTTAGGCTCCCAGTCGCTTCCGACCACAGGGATTCACCCAAAAGATGTTTGAGGTAAATGATTTGCCCGACCCAGGTCTGTTTCCTCACAACTCTAGATGGTATATGATGGAACACCTTGGAACCCCAATGACCAACCGCGCGACGCTGACCCGGAATCAGACGCCGTCGCACCCATAGGTGACGCGCTTGCATTGGCCTAAGCCCGAGGTTAAATAAGAAGACATCAAGGTGGTAAACAGCGGTCTTGACCAGTCAGAAACACGGAGACTCCTTCGCAGTGATAGCTTTTGCTTTTCAAAGTAGGCAACCATATGTGTATATTAAAATAAGGTCGCAGACCCTGGGTAATTTTCACCCTTCAGAAACTCCATCGAACCTTCATCTTTAGAGGAAGAAGGAAGAGTGTGGGGGATAAACCTCCTGAGAGAATCGGCAAAACCGTTAACCCGGCGAGCGAATAAGGGCCCATTAACTCTTTCCTTTCGGACAACTTCGGACCAAATCTCGAGCATTTACATTCCACGGCCCCTTTTGTGGATTCAGACTTTTGCTTTGAGGGGTTCCGTTTATCGCAACAGGCACGGTCACGACTAGGCTTTTCTCTTGATTTTGATTTTGTATTTCTTTTTGTGAGGGAGATATAGTCGTTTGACGTTTGTGGGCTCCCTTTTCGTATCCCTGCGGGGACACTGCCCTCTTCTCGTGCTCGGATCAATGCTCGAGGAAATGGATCCTACTCTTGCCTTTGGGATTTGAGTTTCGGTTTCTCATGCTCAACGTTTTAAGGGCGCCGACTATCTCATTTGGTCGAAGAGAAAAGAATAAAGATTACAGCTTCCGAAGATCTTCTGGGTGGGGCCCCACCGTAGGTGATGCTACCGACGTTTTTGAATAAAATACATAAGTGAGCACATGTTAGCTTCCTTCGAGCGAGCATAGGCCGACGTGGCCGGACATGGATCTCCACGGTTCTGGCAAATCAAGACCCGGTGCCTACCAAGCCTTAATGGGCCCTATCCTAACATGAAGGTTAGATGCAGTGGTGAGGACACACGGCGCTATCCTCGACGGAGCACCCGGCACACCGCTACTTCCTTGTGGCTCGGCGATGGCGGCATCTTCTAGCTATCTTCTCTGCTTGCTCAGGCCATGTGGGCCTTGTCTTTTGGTCCCTGCGTGGACACTTTATCTTATTTAGACACTTATTGGGCCATGTGATGGCTTATTGGGTTGCATTTAGGGATAATGGGTCTTGTAGTTGGTTCATGGGCATAATGGGGCTTGAAGCCCACTTATTGAGGGCCCATTAGGGTTAGGGTGCGGCCCCCTCTTCATGTAGAGAAGGTGGAGGCAGCCGCCCACCCTTCCTAGCCCTACTAGGGAAGGTGGGGGGCGCTCCCCTCTCCCTTTCCCCCTTTCCCCATCTCCTCCTTTCCACAACTCCACCCCTTCCTTCTCCCACTTAGATTCTTTCTTATTTTGCTAGACTTGCTGGAATATGGGCCGCCCTTCTCTCCTTGGAGCTGGGCGCACCCCTCCTTCTAGTAGAATTAGGGTTTTCTCCCCTCCCCTATAAGTAGTCCCCATCTTGTACTTGTTTCAGTTTACACATGAATTAAAATATTGAGCCATTGTGCAAAAGCCTTGTGCGCCCCCTCTCTCTTTCTCTCTTCTCCTGCGACGGGAGATCGGCGAGGTGCGACGCCTCAGCCCCCGGTGGACTCCGGGGTTCCTTCTTATCTTCTTCTTCTTCCTCGACGGTTCGTATTCGTGGATCAGATTTCTGTCCCGACTTGTAGCAGAGCTCGCGCCCCTCTCCTGGACGAGTTTCACCCCAAGCTAATTTCGGGAGATACGTCGGCGGATCAGCTTCGCGTCGGCGCTGGTGTCGCGTCAATCGGAGGTCGGCACCGCCCGTACCGATTTTCTCCGTCGACCTGCGCCAGCACCCCCTTCTCTGCTCGCCCTGCAGGGAGGCCCTTCTTGCGAATTTTCCCCAGGCCTCCACACTGCGCCTTTTACCCTGGTTTCTTCAGGGTTCGTAGATCTCCAGGTCTCCTGTCCAACGCCGCTGACGACGTCGCGTTTCGACGTCGTCACCGTCCGTGGCAGTCGTTCCCGTGGGGTTGCGCCAGCGTGCCTGCACAGTCCGGCCAGCGAATCAACACCAACTTCCAGCGGCTCCTGCGACTCGTACCGGCATCGTCTGCCCGCGCCGTTTGGCCGAGGGCTTCCTCTACCAGTCAGCTCTCATCTCCAACCGGCCCGGACCTGTTCGGGCACCGGACGACCGAGTTCCAGATTTTACCGGCGGCGTGCGCGGTTCTGCGACCACAGAACCAGACCTGGTTTTCAGCAGCGCCCATGGCCACCACCGGCGCACCCAGCGCGTCCCCTCTGGCCGGAGCGTTCCTTCAGCAGTCAGCGACGCGTCCTCTCTGACGGCGCCTCGATCGGACGTCGCATCAGCCCGTGGGACCCGTCTCCGTCCAGGCGCGCGCGACACCGATTCTGCAGCATCGTGCCCGTCACCGAGTGCGGCCCGTCAGCCCGTGCCCGGCAGCCCCGAATGCGTCGCTTGTAGCCTTTTACCTCCCTGCGAGGAGTGGGCCACTATTGGGTTGTACTTTATTGGTCTTCAGTGTATCGGGGTTGTTGGCCCACGGCCGGGGTTCCTTCCCCACGCCTAGGCGTGGAGGTACGCGTTCCGACTCCTCTCTTGTGCTTGCTCTTTTAGTATGCTTTTGATTATGCCGCGTGAGAGGGAGTAGGCGCCTAGCTACTTTGTTGCCATCACCGCGGATCGTGAGTGAGAGCACCCATCCCTTAGCACCATTAGAGCATCGAGCTAGAACGCGACTCCCCTTGTCTTTGGAAATCGACTTTACGCCTAGACACGTGCGCTTCCCTCCTTGGGACGGCCGAGGTCGGAGTTTCTGTTGAGAGACGTCCTTCACTCTGTGGGGTATCACGGTGGTCAGCCACTTGGCGACCCTTGAGCGTGCTACTGCTTGCCTCAGTTAGAGTCCTTGTGAGTCTTAGTCCGTGTCGGTCCCCGTCCCCCATCAAATTTTGGTATCAGAGCTTAGGGAACCAGTTTGTTCTAACAAATTGGGGTCTTAGGTCTTTTGAGTCTTTAGGTTGTCTAGGGTGCATTGAGTCTCTTAGTTCATCTAGGTAACCAACCATTGCATTGTCATTTTAGGCTTGTGTCTAGTTAGAGTTTTTATCCTTGTCTCGTTGAGTCTTGCATGTCCAGCTCCCCGCCAGCCCCATGGTGGTTCCTCGTGCCCACGTGTCAGATTGGTCATCCCTGTTGGCCCGATTCGACGCTCTTATGGCACGACCCGTGGGTGTCGGCCCTACCACTCAGTCGTCGGGAGACCCGATCCCTATACCGATGACCGAGTCGTTTCAGCGCCCTGTCATGTCCGTGGCCATCCTACCTAATGGGTTGCATACGGAGATCGACTTCATCAGTAAGGTTTCATATAATTGTGTCTCACAGGATATTGTTGAGTCTCTCTCTAAGACTGGGGAGATTGTTCTCCGTGATGGTTTAGCTTTTATCGAGTTTCAACGGTGGTTTGGCCCCGTTAAATATTTCGATGGCGCTTGGTGCAAGATCAGCACACTTGCTGGTCCATGCATCATTTTAGGGCGAACTTGGTTGGAGGAAAGAAGTGCGACCATCGACCTGGATAGGAGGACCTGCACCTTACACCCATCTCACCTTCCCGGTGAGTTTGTCTTCCATGACGGCGTTACGCCGACCACCTCCATGTCATCACCTGGGTTTGTTCCAGTGAGTTACGAGGCTGAACAGGAGTTGATTGAGGAGTACCTAACTGAGGTTGAGGAGTTAGGGAGTGATCCCCTCCACATCATAGAGGACTCCGTTTCCCCTCCCGAGAGAGAGGCTTCACCCTTAGACCCTCATATAGAGACATTCTTACCTTCCGAGGGTGAACTGGTCATTGGTGAGTCTTTAGCTAGCTGGCTAAGGGAGGGTCCACTTCTAGATGTCTCCATTCCTTGCTATACACCCATGGGACCAGCCCTCCCAATAATACCCCTTAACTCCTTTCACACCACTTTTCGGTCCTTCTGCTTTCTTGAAAATGTGAAGGACTTCCTTAGGAGTTTAGATTATCAATGGGAGTTGACTTATAAGTTGATCTTAGGGTCTGACCAACCCTATAGTCATAGCTTTACACTCCCTGCTTTGGGGTCTATTACCTCGGTCTACACCATAGGACATATCACATCCGAGGTCCTTTTATTATTTCCCATACCCGTGGAGGTTGATTTTGTCCCCGCTTATGGTTTCACGGTCCCGAGGGAGGAACCTAGCCTTCCTTGCCTTCCTTATGAGCCTCTTGCCCCATACATGAGAGTGCCTGAAGGTGATTATCTGCACCTGGGCGAATGTCGCACATGGGCAAGTATAGTGAAGGGACCTGTCGGGAGGGGTCATCATTTCTTTGACCCTTTCGATCCCCTCCCTAGTGAGCCTCTCGACCCATATTATTTTCCCCACCTTGTCGAGGGGGTCCACTATCATACACCACCTAGGCCTTCTAGTCAACACCTCACCGTGCAGGCATCCAGATGCCCGAGCTTAGGAGGCCAGGGACACATGTCTCTTCCCCATGTTTCACCATGTCCATCGTCATATAGGGGAGATGTCATGAGTAAACTTGGGATTATTCATCCTTCTGAGTCTACCATATGTCATAGGACACATGTGCCTGCTAGGTTCTACTTTGGTTGTCCAGGCCCTCCCCATGTTGTCAAGTCAGGTAGACGTCATAGGCATGTTAGATCCATGTTTGGATGTCCAGGACCACCACTGCATTCACATAGGTATGAGTCAACACAGCTAGTTCGGAGTCTGCATCATCACCACCTCGAGGCCAGCAACGCACGTTATAAGGATCTAGCTGATGCGCACAGACGCACACGTGAGTTCCGCGAGGGAGAGTACGTCATGGTCCGGGTTAGACCGGAACGGTTTCCTTCGGGAGCCGTAAAGAAACTCCAAGACCGCGGTGCAGGACCATTCAGAGTGTTGAGGCGTATTGGGTCGAACGCGTATGAGATCGAGCTTCCAGACGACTACGGGATCAGTTCGACATTCAATGTTTCTGATCTGGTAGCTTATAAGGATCCCGCGGTGATACCCAGCGAGTTATTTGGGCCTGACCCTCCTGTTGTGAGTGATACACCTACTGAGAGCCCACCTCCTCCAGCCCCATTACAAAAACGCGAGCATATAGATTGCATACTGGATGAGCAGGTGACAACTACCAGGAGCGGAGCCTACCAACGCTTCCTAGTGCGTTGGAGAGGGCGCCCGGAGTCGGACAACACCTGGATTACACGCGGAGAGCTGGAGCGGATGGACCCGGACTCGCTGGAGCGGTACCTCAGCGACCGTGACCCTTACTCGACGGGGTCGAGTTCTTCCCACCCGGGGAGAATTGGTGAGGACACACGGCGCTATCCTCGACGGAGCACCCGGCACACCGCTACTTCCTTGTGGCTCGGCGATGGCGGCATCTTCTAGCTATCTTCTCTGCTTGCTCAGGCCATGTGGGCCTTGTCTTTTGGTCCCTGCGTGGACACTTTATCTTATTTAGACACTTATTGGGCCATGTGATGGCTTATTGGGTTGCATTTAGGGATAATGGGTCTTGTAGTTGGTTCATGGGCATAATGGGGCTTGAAGCCCACTTATTGAGGGCCCATTAGGGTTAGGGTGCGGCCCCCTCTTCATGTAGAGAAGGTGGAGGCAGCCGCCCACCCTTCCTAGCCCTACTAGGGAAGGTGGGGGGCGCTCCCCTCTCCCTTTCCCCCTTTCCCCATCTCCTCCTTTCCACAACTCCACCCCTTCCTTCTCCCACTTAGATTCTTTCTTATTTTGCTAGACTTGCTGGAATATGGGCCGCCCTTCTCTCCTTGGAGCTGGGCGCACCCCTCCTTCTAGTAGAATTAGGGTTTTCTCCCCTCCCCTATAAGTAGTCCCCATCTTGTACTTGTTTCAGTTTACACATGAATTAAAATATTGAGCCATTGTGCAAAAGCCTTGTGCGCCCCCTCTCTCTTTCTCTCTTCTCCTGCGACGGGAGATCGGCGAGGTGCGACGCCTCAGCCCCCGGTGGACTCCGGGGTTCCTTCTTATCTTCTTCTTCTTCCTCGACGGTTCGTATTCGTGGATCAGATTTCTGCCCCGACTTGTAGCAGAGCTCGCGCCCCTCTCCTGGACGAGTTTCGCCCCAAGCTAATTTCGGGAGATACGTCGGCGGATCAGCTTCGCGTCGGCGCTGGTGTCGCGTCAATCGGAGGTCGGCACCGCCCGTACCGATTTTCTCCGTCGACCTGCGCCAGCACCCCCTTCTCTGCTCGCCCTGCAGGGAGGCCCTTCTTGCGAATTTTCCCCAGGCCTCCACACTGCGCCTTTTACCCTGGTTTCTTCAGGGTTCGTAGATCTCCAGGTCTCCTGTCCAACGCCGCCGACGACGTCGCGTTTCGACGTCGTCACCGTCCGTGGCAGTCGTTCCCGTGGGGTTGCGCCAGCGTGCCTGCACAGTCCGGCCAGCGAATCAACACCAACTTCCAGCGGCTCCTGCGACTCGTACCGGCATCGTCTGCCCGCGCCGTTTGGCCGAGGGCTTCCTCTACCAGTCAGCTCTCATCTCCAACCGGCCCGGACCTGTTCGGGCACCGGACGACCGAGTTCCAGATTTTACCGGCGGCGTGCGCGGTTCTGCGACCACAGAACCAGACCTGGTTTTCAGCAGCGCCCACGGCCACCACCGGCGCACCCAGCGCGTCCCCTCTGGCCGGAGCGTTCCTTCAGCAGTCAGCGACGCGTCCTCTCTGACGGCGCCTCGATCGGACGTCGCATCAGCCCGTGGGACCCGTCTCCGTCCAGGCGCGCGCGACACCGATTCTGCAGCATCGTGCCCGTCACCGAGTGCGGCCCGTCAGCCCGTGCCCGGCAGCCCCGAATGCGTCGCTTGTAGCCTTTTACCTCCCTGCGAGGAGTGGGCCACTATTGGGTTGTACTTTATTGGTCTTCAGTGTATCGGGGTTGTTGGCCCACGGCCGGGGTTCCTTCCCCACGCCTAGGCGTGGAGGTACGCGTTCCGACTCCTCTCTTGTGCTTGCTCTTTTAGTATGCTTTTGATTATGCCGCGTGAGAGGGAGTAGGCGCCTAGCTACTTTGTTGCCATCACCGCGGATCGTGAGTGAGAGCACCCATCCCTTAGCACCATTAGAGCATCGAGCTAGAACGCGACTCCCCTTGTCTTTGGAAATCGACTTTACGCCTAGACACGTGCGCTTCCCTCCTTGGGACGGCCGAGGTCGGAGTTTCTGTTGAGAGACGTCCTTCACTCTGTGGGGTATCACGGTGGTCAGCCACTTGGCGACCCTTGAGCGTGCTACTGCTTGCCTCAGTTAGAGTCCTTGTGAGTCTTAGTCCGTGTCGGTCCCCGTCCCCCATCATGCAGGGACTTAACTACATGGTGACTGCCAGGCATCGACATTTTGAATTTTCCATATTTTTAGTGGTTTTCAATATTTCTTTTTTTTATGTTTTTTATCTTTTCATCATTTTTTTTATTTTTTTGCTAGGGGTAGTATTTCTTAAGATAAAGTCCATTCCAAGGGTGGGATAACTCGGTCCCTTCGGCGTTGATTAGCTTGTAGGCGTTGCCAGAGTACACGGCTTGAATTACAAATGGTCCTTCCCAATTGGGTTGGAGCTTAGAATGCAGACCTCCAGGTTTGACAAAAATTCTTTTTACGACCATCTCACCGACTTTGAATTTTCTCTCAATGACTTTCTTTTGGTAAAAGCGAGCGAGTCTATTTTGATACACACGCGCGTGTTCGGCAGCGGCCAGTCGCCTCTCATCCAAGAGTTCCAACTGGGCGAGGAGTGAATTACGATGATCGTCGAGGGGAAATTCCTCGTCCAATTGTACCCTGAGAGAAGGGATCAGAGTCTCATACGGGACTACCGCTTCCATACCATAGGTAAGGGCAAATGGAGTCTGCCCGGTGGGGGTACGGATTGAAGTGCGATAGGCCCATAGGGCTTCTATAAGTTTTTCTGGCCAGTCTGAAAACTTACTAGACTCGCAGGTTTTTTTGATGATTTTGAGCAATGTTTTATTGGTGGCCTCCGCTTGGCCGTTACCTTGTGGGTAATAAGGCGATGAATGAGGTAATGCAATTGCGTACCTTTTGTAGAGGTCCTGTAAGTCCTGAGAAATGAACTATGGCCCATTGTCGGTGACGATCGTGCTTGGGACGCCGAATCTGGCGAGGATGTTCTTCATGATGAACTTGCAGACTGTTGACGCCTTGATTTCCGCGTAAGCTTCGGCTTCGGCCCATTTGGTGAAGTATTCCGTCGCAGTAAGGATGAAAGATTTCTACTTGGTGAGGGAATTGGGATCACCTAGGGGACCAATGATGTCGAATGCCCACATGGAGAAAGGCCATGGGGAGGATATTGGATGAAGTGAGGAAGATGGTGAATGGATTTTATCGGCGTGAAGTTGACACTTGACACACCTACGGACATAGATAGCACAATCCTCTTCCATAGTGGACCAATAAAAGCCTTGCCGAATGATCTTCTTGGCGAGCATCTGACTATTCACGTGGCCACCGCACACACTCGAGTGCGTCTCCTCTACACATTTCCAAACCTCATCGTCACCAAGACATCTTAACAGAATACCATTAAGGCTCCTCCTATAGAGTAGACCTCCAACCAAAGTATATTTCTGAGCCACCCTTCTTATGGCTTTCTTGTCCTCTATGGTGGCCCCTTCAGGATAAGACTGATCTTGGCAGTATTTGACGATTTCATAAAACCATGGTTTCTCTTCATCAGCCAGTTCTTCTTCGACCTCTGCCAACATGATCTCCCTCTTCTCAAGGATAGCTTCCTGCAGGATCTTTCTTGCTATCCTGTCTTTGATATTTACGTAGGAAGCATCATCGATTGTAGGGGCGTGAAGTTTGTAGATGGAAATGGACTTAAACCATCTTCCTAGAGGGAACCTTATGGATGATGCCAACGAGGCGAGGGCATCGGCGAGAATATTCTGATGACGAGGGACATGAACAAAGATCAGTTTTGTGAACAGTTTGGCAAAGGCAGCAGTGAGTTCTTGGTATGGCTTGAGTTTGGGATCGCGAGTGTGATATTTAGTGAGCACCTGGCGAAGGATGAGTTGACTATCACCTACGACTCGCAAGTCAGTGATACGAAAAGAATGGGCGAGTTCTAGGCCAGCTAGAAGGGCTTCATATTCGGCTATATTGTTGGTGACTGAAAATTTGAGTTGGTATGCCAATGGGAATGTGAGGCCTTCAGGCGACAGGAGGGCGATGCCGATTCCTCTCCCTTGAGAATTCAGAGCTCCATCAAAATATAGCGTCCACATTGGCTCCTCTGATTGGTTGACGGACATTAGTTCCTCATCTGGAAACTCTGATTGGACGGGATCGAACTTGGGAAGAGGATGGTGAGCAAGATGCTCGGCTATGGCATAGCCTTTAATCACCTTTTGATGGATGTAGGTGATGTCGAACTGAGAGAGAAAACTTTGCCAGCATGCTAGCCTATCCGTAAGGACGGATTTCTCCAGGAGGAATTTGATAGGATTCATTCGAGCAATCAAATGGACCTCATGAGCCAAGAAGTAGTGCTTCAATTTCTGCACTACCCAAACGAGGGCAGCACAGGTTTTCTCCATGACGGTGTACTTCTGCTCACAGGGATTGAGAAGTTTGGACAAGTAATAGGTTGCCCGTTCCTTGCCTTCTTCATCAGCTTGTGCGAGGACAGCTCCCACGGAGTCATCCAAGACTGAGACGTAAAGGATCAGAGGTTTTTCTGGTTTAGGTGGAATGAGAACGGGTGGACTGGCTAGATATTCCTTCAACCCTTCAAAAGCTTTATGACATTTAGAATTCCAGTGGAATTCTACTCATGGCTTGGTCAACTCGTAGAGAGGTCTACACCTTTGTGAATGTTGGGACACAAACCGACGAATAAACTGCAACCTCCCGATTAAACCTTGGACTTCTCTCAAATTCTTGGGAGGCGGCATATCCCTGATAGCCTTGGCTTTGTCGGGATCTATCTCGATCCCTCTTTTACTCACAATGAACCCCAGCAATTTACCCGATGATACACCAAACACACACTTTTTCGGGTTCATTTTCAATTGGAACTCCCTTGACCTCTGCAAGACCTTAGCCAAAACTTCTGGATGTTCCATCCTGGTCCTTGATTTCACCAATAAGTCATCCACATACACTTCCAGATATATGTGCATCATGTCATGAAATATGGCCATCATAGCTCTTTGGTAAGTAACTCCAGCATTCTTTAACCCAAACGGCATGACCACGTAACAATATGTTCCCCAAGGGGTAGTGAATGACATCTTTTCCTGATCCTCTTTTGCCAAACGAATTTGATTGTATCCTGAAAATCCATCCATGAATGAGAGGGTTTCGTAGCCTGCCGTGTTATCAATCAACACATCAATATGAGGTAAGGGAAAATCATCTTTTGGACACGCGCGGTTAAGGTCCCGGAAGTCGATGTAAATCCTGACTTTCCCATCTTTCTTCATGACCGGGACAATGTTCGCCACCCATTGAGGATAAAGAACGACTCTAATGAACCTGGCTTTGTGGAGCTTATCGACCTCTTCTTTCATTTTCAAAGCCATTTGAGGGTGGAAACGCCTTAACCTTTGTTTTACCGAGACGGACCCTGGTTTTAGGGTTAAACGGTGTTCGACCAAGGTTGAATCTAGCCCCGGCATATCCTCGTAGCTCCATGCAAACGTGTCCTTATATTCCTTGAGAACTTTAATTAATACCTCTTCTTCAGAGGGTGGTAGGTTGTCACTTATGAGGATGATCCTAGGGTCTTCCTCAGTTCCAAAGTTGACTTCTTTGGTGGATTCTTCTACGGCGGTTGACGGCTCGTCGAATCTCCTCATTCCACTAGCGTATGCGCCCGTCGCATCCTCATATTCTTCACCCTCATCTTCAGTGGGGCATTCTTCATCCGTGATCTCGTAGACTCCATACCCTTCATCAAATGCACAATCGCCCTCACATTCTATTTCCGGTAGCTGGATGGGATTTTCAAACAACTGGGGGATGGCAAGAAGGGCCTGACACCTGGCGGCTAAATCCAGAAGGAATCGACGAGGGATCTGCCTACCCTTGGATTTCTTCTTAGGTACTACCCTTGACCTATCATTCCTAGATTGACTGACAATACTTACAGAAGAAGAGGACGACGAAGAGGATGGTGTAGAATGTACAGGAGAAGACCCCTCAGAGGAGGGGTAGAAAAGGTCACTCATCGGACCTTGGACGGGTGGTCCGCAAGGGGAGACGCACCCGTGGGAGATGTAGAAGGTTTCCTCAACGAAGATGTGTTGTTGGGGAGTTTGAAAATTGACGTTTTTTTTTCATTTTCATTTTTGATGACAAAACAGTGAAAAGAAATCAGAGGAGAGAGAAAAGTGGTTATGGCTAGAGAATTGTGAGGCTCATAGAGCAGATCATGGTTGAAGACCTGGCGCGGGTTGATGAGCCCGCGTAGGTATGTAAGCAGAGAAGGGGATCTGGGAAGATCATCAGACAATTATCTGGCCCAGGAAGATGATATCAATAAAGGTTGAGATGAGTGGATGGAGAAGATGGCGGCTAATGATCCGTCGACGGTAATGTTAAGGACGGATGAAGATCCATCGATGACAGGGTCCTTCTGGCGAGGACGAGGATAGTTTGGGACCTTGGCAAGAGTGGTAATATTCTCTGGTATTCCGGAGATCAATGGTGGTCCTTCAAGCTGCGGAGACGAGAACATCCTTTCCAGTGCAACGGAAATGTCCCGTATGTCGAACCATTTGTTCCACTCGCATTCCGGATCTTTGATCTTGCCTCTTTTGGTGATCCTCGGACATTTTTCAGCCAAATATACAGCATGTGATCTCCCATATGCTTCTCGTGGGTAATCTCCCATCTGAACAACGGGCCCTCTGTTGAAGTGGTTTGATAGAGTCCATGTGAGGGGCTTCCAATCCGCCTCAAACGGTCCTTTGAAGCCTAGGCCAAACCTGCGGTTCGGCCTAATTTCCTATGGCGGTTTGAGCCTACCCTGTAACTGTGCGCCCAGACCTTTACCCTGTTGATAGCCGATGTTCCTCATAATCTCCCAACCTTTGGAGTGAAAAGGGAGACATGATGTTGCGGTTGTCCTGACCGGCTCCTTTGGTGCTATTGGAACGTGAGATAGATCACGCACATCCAGTAATGACAATATGGGCCGATGAGATGGCCACACAGAGGGTAGAGAGGTGTTGATAGCATCCACTGTGTGAAGGACATGTGTACTGACCACTTTAATAATCCTCCCATTGTAAGGAAACTTCAGGCACTGATGGTTGGTGGAAGGTACATCGTCCATGGCTTCGATGTAAGGGCGACCCAGTATAGCCTTGAATGTGGGGTCCATGTCGAGGACATGGAATTCCGTGAGAATTGACATGGGGCCTAGTTCTGCCTTCAGAATAATCATCCCCTGTGGCGGCCTTTTACTATTGTCATAAGCCGTGACCGTGATCGAGGAAGGTCTTATTTGTTCCCCGTTGACCCCACACAACTGAAGGGTGTCCATGGAGATCACATTTATGGACGCACCAGTGTCCACAAGACACGGGTTTATGGATACCCCATTAATTTTTATTGAAATGCACAATGCATATTTTCGAGTTTCCTTGGGAGCGAGCTCGTAGTTGTGGAACATGATGGCCGGTTGTGTGTCCGTTGGGGTCAGGACGGTAGAGATCTTTTCTACAGGGAGGTCCTCATTCACCATGACCCTTTGAAGGTACTCCATTAAGGCTGCCTGGTGGGATGTGGATCTTTGAAGTAGCTCCAGGATGGAGATCCGAGCAGGCGTTTTGTCCAAGTGTTTCAATAGATCATACTGTGTTCCAGGGATAGCTCTTTCTGGTTGTTCTCCATCATCCTTCTCTGGCTGAGATTGCTCAGGATTCTAACTGTTGTGGGGGAAAACCCTGTGGAAAATCCTTCCACTCCGGAGCACCATTGCCTGCGGCTTTTGTACCTCTGTGGGGGTAGCAGTGGGTTTTAACAGGGATTTGAGGGGTAGCGGTGGAGGAATGGTTGATGAAGCAGGGGTGACGACGGGAGCAGGGATTCTGATGAGGGATTTGTTAGGTGGAGGCATGGTGGAGGTAGAGGGGATATCGCGCGGATTATGAAGGATAAGGGGTCTGGAAGGCGGAGGTGGAGACGAAGTAGAAGTGGGTAGGGCTTGAAGTGGGCAATGATTTTGAGGTGGGTGATGGGTAATGAGTGGTTTTGAAGGCATTAGTGGTGATACGGTGGAGAAAGACGGGGTTATGTATGGTTGACGGATGATAAGGGGTTTAGAAGGCGTAGGGGTAAATGTGGTAGAGGTGGATGGTAAAGTGGGGGAGTGGGAGAAGATGAGAGGGTGTGAAGGCGTAGTGGAGAGTGTCGGTTGATAGGAAATCGGGGTGCGGATAAGAGGGCGTAATGGTAGTGGAAATGGTGAAGGTGATACTGACGCGGGTTGATGAGAGAGGGGTGCTACCCGGGCAAGGCAAGGGTGTTGCGTGATGATAGGATTGGCGGTAGAAAGAATGGAGGTACTTTCTTGGTGCCACACCTACTCTCTCCCGACTTCCGGGAAGGAGGAGATGGGGTTAACCTGATGATTGGGCTATTGGTGCTCAGGTAATGGATTCTGGATTATGCCCATGTCGGGCTGTTGTTGTGGGGCCTGCTGAGGCTGTTGTTGTTGTTGTGGTTGCTGCTGTTGCTGCTGTTGTAACTGCTGCTATGGCCTATGAGGAGGACTCCTGTAAGACCCCAAATTCTTTAAAAATTTATTTAGAAAGTTATTTGTAATTATTTGGAATTTATTTGAAGTTATTCGAATTAATGAGAATTATCCAAATTAATTAGATTAATTAATTAATTAATAGAATAAGTCATTTTTCAACTATTTTCTAAAAATCCCCAAAAATCACATCTTGTAGAATTAATTTTGTTTAGGAACTTTGTCTTCTACATTTAAGCCTAAGAAAATCATTTATTATGCCGAATTAGTGAACTTAGTTTTCCGAACTTAACATTTAACTATTTACGGAATAGTATAAGTAATAATCCAACTACCTTAGAAAAATCTGTAAAAATAGTAAATAGATTAGGTCGATGTAGATAACAACTTTTCCTTCTGGCATTAGGCCATTGTAAATCCGTGGTAAGATCTATTTAGAGTTTAAATCCAAAAGTGCACACTTTTGACCCATACCTAACCCTTAGTTTAAAACACAAAATTCGACCTCAATACTCGACCAAATGATCTGAAATCAAGGGCAAATGGAAGGCCACAATGTAAAGAACATTTACCCTCAATCAATTTGAGGTAAACCTAGCCCCAAAAGGTGCTGCCGACATAGTTTGGTCAAGTCAAGGATTTCGGCGCCGTTTCTAAACACGTAGCTTGCAGCAGCGAATACTCCCAATTCCGAAGGCTCCAGAAGCTCTATGAGCTATCAAAATGAAGCCCTACGAGTCTTCTTTCATTTGGCTACTGTGGGGTTTGCTGAAGTTTCAGATCTGGAGAGATCTAGCTTGATTTGTGGAGATGGGTCAGCAGGCCGTTGGCTTTCCTTCATCCTTCTTTGATCCATCGATTTGAGGTAGGAATTCTCAACCAAATCTTGATCATGAGTATAGCAAATTGTTCCTCTCATCGAGCTCTATCCATTGGTGCCAAAAGCCCCAATTTTCATTAGGTGTCCGTGGAGAAATCGAGCTTTTTGTGAGGTGCTGTCCAAGTGTTCTTCATCCTAGGGTTTGAGTTTTCTCTCTCCGATTTGAGGTAGGATCTAACAACCAAACTCTAATTAACTTACATGATGTAATCAGCATGTTGTTAGCTTTTATTTAACGTAGGAAGCCCCAAATGTCATTGAGCATACTTGGAGAATTTTGATTTTTAGTAAGAGCATGTCTAGAATTTGATGTATATTATGTTCTTCAAGTAGAAGCTTGATTTTCGGGCTATTTTTGGATTAGATAACTTGATCCACATATGGCTTATAGTATATGGTTGGATTCATCATTAAGTTAGCTTTCTTTTGATATAAAAAGCCCCAAATTCCGTTATGTATATTGAGAGAAATCTACGTTTTAGTAGACGCATGTCAAGAACTAGGTTCTTCATGTATTCATCATAAATAGGTTGTGATTCGATTAAGTTTTCAGCAAATTTCTTGTTTCAATCTCTTGTTTTATGACCTTAGTATGTATATTAAGAACCCTAGAGCATTTGGTTAAAATCCCAACTCATTTAGACCCCAAATCATTGAGTTTTCATGGTTTACGGAATCACCCGTCGCTTCTGGAAGTGTAGGGGTCGACCCATGGGGTCGACCCATGCACCCAGTGAAGGGGGTCGACCCAATGGGTCGACCCAATGGGTCGACCCATGAAGCTTTTGTTTTGAGGGGTCGACCCAATGGGTCGACCCACACCCAGGAAGGCTCCTGGAATGCCAGGGGTCGACCCTGACCCCATTAATGATGTTTTTGACCCGGGGATCAATCCGGATCATTGGGGAATCAATCCATTCAACCTAATCACATTGAAAACTACATTTTTGAGGAACTAATGACCTATTCATGTACCCTTTTTAGTTTCAATTAACATTGGTCCATACATGCAAACTTAGTATAAAAATACATCGTTTATCATCTTCATTTCAATGCATACAAGATTAAATAGAAACCCACATAATTAGTGGTTAATGGTGTAACTAAATCTCTGTTAATGCATTCTATTTCACTCCTGTGGGAGTTGTTCTTTGCCTTATCATCTTGAATCAGCTTCTTGGCAATTGTCTTAATGCAAATGATAATGGTTAATCATGATATCTTAACTTGGTGATTAGGATTAATATGTTGATTAGCTTGTTTGATTGCTGCTGTTTTACAGTAGCGTAGCACGATTAACTCTTGTTGTGACTTGGTTTCGATCTCCTTGATGATTATACTTACCTTGAAATTCTGGAAATGAATCTCTTTCCTACGTGAAGTTATTATTGCTACTTAGTTTAAACCTTGGAATTCTGGCCATAAACTGTGGAAGTCTAGATTCGTGGGATCTTTGATCCAAAGAAATCAATGCCTGGAAAATAATTAAGGGCTCGGTCTGGTCCTGGGAAGAGCGCCCGAACACTACGTGTACCCCCGGGGAGGTGAATGACTAGGTGTGGCATTTGGCACCAGTACTTGACATGTGTTAAATCTAGGACTGTCCACTACTCTCTCCACTACTCTCTACATTACTTTCTACTACTTTTCACTTTCCACTCTTCACTGTTCTATACTCTACTTGTGGTTACTTTACTTGCTTATTACTTGGACGTGGAAATGAAATTACATACGTGCTTGACATGACTTGAATTGTCTTGATATGGCCAACTTTTTATCGTTATCTCATGTAGTAAATTCTTGTCTTACTATTCTATTCATTATATTTCTTGACCTTGCAAGATCTTTGAATTCTGTTTCGTGATATCACCGTTATCTTTTTATTGTTTTTATCATTTGTAGCATGACATTTTAAAATATAATTAAACTGTTAATCACTTATACCTGTCTGTTATTTCCTACTGAGCGTCAGCTCATAGTTGTGTTTTCCCCCCTTTCCAGGCTTTTCAGGTGACGCGCTTACCGATGGGGAAGGGTAGGAGTGATGTCTTGAGTGTATCAGTTCTAGTGTGTTAGTAGTGTGTTATCTTTCTTTAGTTGTGTTTTGGAGAGCTTTTAGTCTCAGTCATGTTATTGAGTTTTAGTGGTTGATTATTCCAATTGTATTAAGTTGAACTTGAGGTTATTGTATCAGTTGTGGTTTGTTAATGATCATTTAGTATTTCCATCTTGTAGCACTTGTGTATTATTTTAGATTAGTTCTCTCTCTTGCCAGCGTGTCCCTAACTGTACGTCCCGATATTTCTGCCTTGTTCGGGGCGTGACATCTCCTAGCCTTGAGAGCGGCGACGTATCGTCTCATTTCATCCCAATCTATTTGATGTTCATCATTCATATCGTGGATGTAATCTTTGAAATGGAAGCAGTAATCTACTGTGTGTCCTGGCTGCCTGTGGTAGACGCAGTATTTGGAGGTATCAACATTTGGGGGCCACACGGGCCTTTCTCTGGGTAGGGCGAGTTGGTTTGATGCCATGAGGGCATTAAAAATGTATGCTAAGGTTTCTGGCAATGGTGGATAGTAGGCTCTCTTGGGACCGAGCGGCCTCCTTTGTTGCTGTTGGGGACCATAGTTCCCCGGGGGTGGAACTTGGTTGTACTGAAGCAGTGGTTGTTGTTGCTGAGGTTGTGGTTGTTGTTACTGGGGTTGACGTAATGGAGGCATATTATCCTGGGGTGAATTATTTTGGGGTGGAGGACGAAGAGGGAAAGGACCTGGTTGGAGGGGAAGTCGGGGTATTTGTGGAGGCCTTGGGTTGACTGCATAGTTGGCATTGTTGACCGCACCCACTTGCTCATTTGTCACGACCCCTTCTGTGGCTCCGCCCGGGACACCAGCGCTTGGTTTTCTGACCACTTTAGGCTTCGGTGACTCAAACATGTTCATAATGGGGGAGTCTTTTAACTGGGTTTGGATGTACCGGGCCCTTTCATAGAGTTCCTCCATTGTAGTAAGTTTATTCATGGCCAGGACGTGTCTGAATTGTGGGGTTGCATTAGACACAATCATCTTCACTTGTTCGGGCTCGGAGAGGGTATCCCTTATTCTTTCCGCCAGAGACCTCCATCTATCAGCATAGCGGACAAAATCTTCGTCGGGCTTCATCTTTTCGGCCACTAGGTCGGTAATGGAGAGTGAGGGACCGACCCTATCCCTATATTTCTGCAAGAACCTTCTCTGGACTATTTCAAAATTCTCGGCCTCGCGGGGCTCCAAAGAATAGAACCACTCTAGCGCGGGACCATCCAATGATCTCCGAAAGAGGTATGCCAGGGACCTCTGATCGTTTTGCCAATAGGAGGATTCATACATGAAATCCTTGAGGTGAATGAAGGGGTTGCCGGTACCATTGTATCTGCGGTATGTGGGCATTTCGGAGGGAGGAAGATGAATGACGGGAAGGATTGGCAAAGCAACCTCTGGGGTGGCTTTCACGTCCACCATCCTTCTCAGATTTTGAAACTACTCGTCCATGCGATTGAACCTATTGAGAGGAGCGATTGGGCGAGCTCCTCTGGAGGTGAAGGTGGCACTTGCCACTGGGGGAGAAATTGTCTCCCGGAGACTTGAGGGGGGAACCCAGAATGAGAGGGAGCTGTCGGACCGCCGACAGTTGGCCCTGGCTGAAGCGGTGTGTGGGGAACAACGGGAGTTTGAGATTGTGACGGGAACTGGAATGAGGGTGGTTATTGGCTCGCTTGTCCTTGAAGCGAGGGAGACTGGATGGCTTGCGCCAAAGAAGGAGATGGAATGGCCTGCACGGACTCTTGGAGAGGTGCGATGACCGGAGTTGATTCCTGGGGCGTGGGGGAAATAGATTTCCCCTTCAGAATGGCCTGGAAGGCCTGGAGCTGTTCAGAGGTAAGCTCCGTGTTGGCGAGGACGCCCAGTAAGGAAGAGATATCCTGCGGTGGGGATGTGTCCCCGGCAATAACCTGCACCTCATGCGAGGGCTCATGAGAAGGACCCGAGTCCATAGCATAGACTCGCGGGTCGGTAGACAAACCACGACTAGGGTGGTTCTCCTCAAAAGACTCGTGAGCCATGCTCACAGTTTTCCCAAAACGCAAAAACATACACTAGCAAGCAGGTAGCAGAGATTATCAAACAAGTGGATGCCTTTACGCCTTTTTTGTGTTTTGATTTTGATGATTTTTTGTGTTTTTAGAGAGATCCGAAGTTCACACAAAATAGGCACCCTAGTTTATTTTTGTTTCACCGCCGTGTCAGCTAGGGTCTCTCGTCTCACCACGAATGAAATGACTAACTCCGGGGAACTTCAATGGTACAACCAGCCCAGTGAACGAAGAGGAGATTCTTCGATGTCGGGGACTTACGGAGGTCCTAGTGGAGGAGATTCTAGTCCGTTGAGAGGAATTCTCAAACGGAGAGTCCTTCCTTCACCGGAAAAGGGTGATCCTTAAAAAAAATGAAGAAATGATAGAAAAGAGGGATGGATGCATGCAATGAAATGCTGACAGAGATATGGAGTGGGAAAACAACAGAAATAACAGACATATAATAAACAAACAACCAATCAAAACTGACAGTGCTGCCGTGAGCACAACGGGGGCGCGCGCGGACGCCAAGGTGGAGAGGCACGGATGGTGCCAAACTTGCAAGGGTAGCCGAAAGGAAGCAGTAGAGGTCCCACCGTGATCGCCAATCTGTGAGCGACGTCATGCAGTTCGGGGTGCGAAGAGGACGCGGAGCGCGCGGGCTCCTCTTTTGTTTGCTGCAACACAGAAATAAGAGAAGAGGGAAGGGGCCACCACGGGAGATTGCTCCGGCGGGGTGAGCGGGGCGAGCGGGACAAATGTAATATAGCAAGATATGGGGGTTAAACGGCCATAGCGGGAAGTGACTCGCCGTGGCCTCGGGGGGACGGGAATGGTGCAGAAATTAAATAGCAAGAATTGAAACGGCCATTGGGGAAGTGACTCGCCGCGGCCTCGAGAATATGAGCAGATAAGAATATAACAGAATATAAGGAGAATATAAAGAGCGGAAATTTAAACGGCTATTGGGGAAGTGACTCACCGCGGCCTCGAGAATATGAATAGATAAGAATATAACAAAATATAAAGAGAATATAAGAGCGGGAATTTAAACGGCCATTGGAGAAGTGACTCGCCGCGGCCTCGAGAACATGAATAGATAAAAATATAACATATAAGAACGGGAATTTAAACGGCCATTGGGGAAGTGACTCGCCGCGGCCTCGAGAACATGAATAGATAAGAATATATAAGAACGGTAATTTAAACGGCCATTGGGGAAATGACTCGCCGCGGCCTCGATGACAAGATGTGATCGCCAGGGGCCAAAAGACCCCAAAATAAAGAAAGTGATCGCGCCTACCTCAAGAGCGGGAGATGGCGGGTTGCTTATTCCTCCCCCTTCGGCCCGCCGACGGAGAGGGCTTTCCTTGGGTACCCTTGCAAAACAGTAGACAATAAACGAACGGAATTAGAAAATGGGAGTGTAGTAACAATTCCTTGTAATAAAAGTAACGAGATCGTGACCTGACACACACCTGGTTGGTGTGGTTTTCAACCCCTCTCGGACTCGAGTAGGAGGGAAAATGCGATGATGAATGCAAGAAGTATGCAAGAGACGGCGCCCTTATGTAGGGAGATAGAGGATGCAGTATGATGAATGTAAAGAACTATGGAGAAAAAGGGGAAGAAAAGGCTTATTGGATGAGCCGAGGGTGAGATTCGGTGGAGCTCCGGCAGCGTAGGGACGACGTGGAAGCACGGTGGATGAAGACGACCTTCCTCTCGCGAGCGTGGGCACCCGAGAAGCCGGCGGAACCTCCACCTACAAAAGACCCCACGGGTTAGAAAATAACTCCGGTAGCCTCTGGGCTCCGGCAGCCTATCGGATCTCTTAGAAGCTCTTCTAGAACTGAGGGGGTGGGCCTCTATTTATAGGGCTCCGGAGGGTGGAGGCATCCAGGACCCCGGACACCTCCATCAGGGCAAAAAAGATATTTTATTCTATTTTTATTTATTTTTTCGGAATATTTTTGTGGAGGCGTCCAGGTCCCCAGACGCCTCAAATAGGTCCACCGAACCC
The DNA here is from genome assembly GCA_022559845.1 of Amorphophallus konjac. Classification (NCBI taxonomy): domain Eukaryota; kingdom Viridiplantae; phylum Streptophyta; class Magnoliopsida; order Alismatales; family Araceae; genus Amorphophallus; species Amorphophallus konjac. The sequence continues at coordinate 341,205,241 of CM040118.1, read as the reverse complement.
CACCGACGGCCGCACGCGGTTTGACACAACGCGTGGTTTTGTGAGCGGCGCCTCGTGATTTTGAAATGGGCGCGTCCAGCTGCCTGGACGTCTCCACAATTTAGATTTTTTCACACACGACAAACCGTCGTTCGGTGGGCGGCGCCTGTGAGGGAGTTGATGGAGGCGTCCAGGGTCCTGGACGCCTCCATTAATATATTTTTTATTTGATTTTTGTTTTGTCTTCTTATGCCAACTGGCATATATATTTTTTATATTTGTTTTTTATGGAGGCGTCCAGGGGCCTGGACGCCTCCATTAATATATTATTTTTTATTTTGTTTTGTCTTTTTATGCGAACTGGCATATATATTTTTTTTATATTTGTTTTTATGGAGGCGTCCAGGGTCCTGGACGCCTCCATTAATATATTATTATTTATTTTGTTTTGGGATTTGAAAAATAAATTAAAAGAAAGGGGGCGTCCAGGGGCCTGGACGCCCCCATGAAGACCCACCCGGGTCCTCAGTTCAGGCGTTGGCGGCCGCCCGGCAGACACCCTTCCTGGTTCCGGAGCCTCCTGATGCGTCTGACTGGTGTTGATGCCGTCCGAATGCCGTGACGAGACGATTCCGGATGCCGAAAAGGGCAGAAGAAGACTCAAGAAAAGGAAGCACTCAAGTGATTCAAAACGCGTAAGCCGTTGCGGGGCGTTGTATAATAAGATGAGACTTTCTCAGGAGACGTCAGGAATGGCGTGTCTACAGGGAGGGGACTATTTATAGACTCCATACTTTTCCTAAGACCAAATTGACTCTGATTAAACAACTAATGACCAAAGCAGTCCAAGGGAGGGCGCCCCTAGGCCTAGCCCACTGAATTGGGCCCATTAACCAACCTAATCAACCTAATGACATTCAACTTAGGTAAATGACTCTCAAACCAAGATACCGGACTCAAATAAAGTGAAAATTACATAGTTTATGACTCAAATAAAATATAAAAATTACATGACTAGACTCAGAAAAATATGACAAACACAATGATGCATGCCGACGAACAATTCGAGCCTTGAAAATGTGGAGGGGTAAGGGATGCCCCCATCATACCCCCAGGGTGGGGAAAACTCGACCTCGTCGAGTATGGGTCTACCGGGGAAGTAGTACACCAAATGCAGCTCCGGGTGAGCCACGATCTCCAAACTCAAATCTGCGTCCCTAGTCGGGGGACGGATCTCCAGCCTCTCCAGGTAGCTCGGGCACAACCACTTGCCGACGATGGTACCCTGCTTGCCTAGTATTGCCTCCGTGTGCTTACGTCGGGTTCTCAAGCTGATTTATGGAGGCTCTCCGAAGGTGTCACTCTCAAAGGTAGGTAGAGGCTTGAGGTACTCACTAGGATCCACCGTGGTGCCCATAGAGGGTGCCGGATCCGCCACGTAAAAAATGGGATGAATCCCAAAACCCATTAGTAAGTCCAACCCGTAAGCCGGGTTGCCAAAGCCGCTCGGAAGTTCGCAAGGTCCAAGTCCTCGTGCCCTCAAATTAGAGGTGACCCTAGGGTGGAGCCACTCCAAAGTCATCATCGCCTAGTTGCTAACTTGCAATTCCAAGTGGCGCTTGCGAGCTTTTACCCGCTTCTTGTGGTTCTCACCGCTCGTTGCTTGTTGCTTGCTTAAATACTCATGCCATGTACTATGATGCGGTGTGAGTTGGGAATGTATGATATGCAAGGGGGGGCCAGGACAACCATATTTAGACCAGTCATGCTTTGACACCAAGGTGACTTTAATAGAATTGGGAGGACCAGGGCATCCATAAATGGATCTATCATGCAATGCTGCCATGTAAACTTGGGTGGAATTAGGAGGGCCTGGGCATCCATATGTTATCTAATCATGCATGGGGGTGACAAATGCCGGGGGACCAGGACATCCATGAATGCTTCTATCATGCCTACGACTCATGATGAATGAAGGAGGACCATTACATCCGAATATGGACCACTCATGCTTCCTACTTGACATGTGGGTGATGTGAATGAATGGACCCACCATAGTGTTCATGCCAAGTGGTGTGGTAAGCCTAGACACATGCATGCTTACCCGAAAGATGACTTCCATGTGCATAGGTGTGGGACGATCTTTGAACTTCCATGTGAAAGGGTCAAAGGGATCTAGGAAGGTGGATATGGGGTGGGACACTTCCTCGATCTGTAGGCGGGTTTTGCCTAAGGTCATGGTTCCTATGGTGTAACCTGTGTCATGGATGAGGTGGGCTTGGCCCAACATGGTGGGTGGGTCTAGGAAAGGGTGGGTGGTGGGTGATGCGGGTGGGTTGTTGTGCCCCTGTGGTTTTGATGATTGGTTTTGATGTGAGTCAAACACTGTGAGTCACCATGTGATGTTCAGTCATTAACATTTTGTCAGATCATAAAGCATTCATATGTTCAGTCATTCTGTCAGATCATAAAGTCTGCTTGTGGAAGTCCTGCACATTGCATTCTGCATACATAAAGTCTACACATTGCCTTGCTGCATTACATAGGCATTCGAAGTCTATACATCGTCAGTTGCAGGCACAACAAGTCTGTACATCCCTTCGTGGCATACAAAGTCATCACATTCCTTTCTGTTATGTTTGTACATTGCATGCATTTATGGTCAATGCGTGTTCATTGTGCAAGTGTGCAACATCTCTCAAGTCTATACAACTCCTGCTTCAGGCATGAACACAAGTCTACACATTCTAGTTTCAGGCATGAACACAAGTCTACACACTCTCTGCTGATATGTTTGTGCATGTGATAAGCCAATGCATTTCATGTCTCTCGTGTATTTTCAAGTCTATACACTTGTTAAGATTCGTCTCACTTAGCGTCTTTGAGCATGGAGCATTGAAGTCTGTACAGCCTTTGCATTGCACTTAAAGTCTATACAATGTTTATTCAGCACACACATGAAGTCTGTACACACTTCATTGTGCATGCAAGCATCATCTCATTAAGTCTGTACATCCATTAGCTGATAGCTGAGCAAGTCTATACATTCTTTAGCTCAGTTCGCAGCTGAGTCTGAAGTCTGTACAGCATGTTCTTCATACAAGTCTGTACATGCATCAACTGTGAGCATGGCATAGTCTGTACATTGTTCGTTGCAAGCCATTGTGCACGCATGACTAAGTCTGTACATTGTCTTTGCTGCAACACACAAGTCTCTACATAGGTTGCAAGTATGTACAGCTAGTGGCAAGTCAGTGCAACCATATTCATTGTACATACTTTCTCATGTGCACAATGCATTTACTGTATCATGTCTATACATCGTTCTAGCATACACGCACTCAAGTGTATACATTCCTCAATGGCTGGGCATCGTTCGTTCAGCAACTCTGTACATCGCCCTAGGTTGCATTATCAAGTCTGTACATCCACCTTCTCATTCAAGTCTATACATTGCTTCTAGCATGCACACACACACCCAAGTCTATACATTGCATCATCTTGAGACTAAGTCTGTTCACCACCATCTTACTTATCATCTCTGTGCATACCGTCAAGTCTATACATTGTAAGACCAAGTCTGTGCATGCATCGTCTCATGCATCATCTTTCAAGTCTATACATCGTGTGCTTCAAGCATTCAAGTCTGTACACTGGTGTCGTCGTTTGCATGATCAAGTCTATACAGACTTTGTCCATGCGTAAGCACAGCAAGTCTGTACATTGGTTTTGTCATGCACATAAATGTCCAAGTCTATACTTTCTCTGATGATATCCTTGTGCATCATTTCATAAGTCTGAACAGTGTCTAGCTGCACGCCACACGACATAGCAAGTCCATACATTCTTCGGATGGCATCAACTAAGTCTGATCATTCATTATTTTAAAGTCTGTACATGGTTGCCTTGTTGACTTAGTAAGTCTATACATTTGCTATGGCTTGTTCATGCATCGTTCTCATCAAGTCTATACATTGCTTGACAACATGCTTAAGCACTCATCGCAAATGTACACACTCTCCTATATGCATTTGTGCATTGTTCAAAACAAGTCTGTACATAGTTCTCGCGTACACACTAAGTCCATACACTCAATGCTGCATCATGTCTGTACACGCTTTGTTAAAAGCCTGAACCAACTCTGTACATCCCTCTAATATCTTCTTATGACTGCTTGACAGGTACATCCTTCGAGAAGAAAATGTTTGGGCACGTGATCCGAGGTTGTCACCTGGCACGTGATCCGAGGTATACTCTGGACAAAGAGGGCACAAGCCCTACACACACCCTAGCTGCTGCTATATATATGTAGCTTCTTCCTCAGGAGAAGACTGATCAAGATAGTAGGAGAGAGCAGCAGAGAGGCAGAGAGTAGAAGAAGAAGAAGAAGAAGAAGAAAAAGATTAGAAGAAGAAAGAGATCCAGCAGAAGAAGAAAACAGAGAACACCGTGAGAGAAAGAGAAGCAGAGAGAAGAAAGAAGAAGAGGACGAGAGAAAGAGAAAGAGAAGCAGAGAGAAGAGAGACTGAAGCTTCATCAGAAAACTTATCTATCTGGCTATTGGATCAGATACAAACCAGATTTGCTCCTGCGAGAGCTACACTTTGTGGATTTCATTTCCAGCTTTCTGATTGCTGTATTTTCGTTTCTTGTTTTCCTTTCTTTTACACTTGGTTTGTTGTTCTTCTGATTCTCTAGTGAGGTCGGGGTTCCTCCTGTTGATTCAGGAGAAGGGAGACTTGGAGTCTCCGGTTGCTAGTGACTGGTGTCACTAGCGGTTTCCCTCTGGGTTTCAGAGGAAGAGAGACTTGGGTCTCTAGGTTCCCCTCCGGTTTGGAGGAAGGGAAGATTGGTCCTCCGGTTGCAAGTGGTTGGGTGTCACTTGTGGGTTTTCTCTGGTTTAGAGGAAGAGAGACTTCCGTCTCCGGTTCGCTAGTGACTATGTGTCACTAGTGGTTCCCTCCGGTTTGGAGGAAGAGGGGTGGTTGTTCCCCTTGTCAAGCTATTTGGCAACATTTGTTTGCAGACTGAGTCTGCTGTTCTAGCTGTTGCTAGTGGAAGCCTCACTCCAGTTTGGAGTGAGAGGTGGATGTAGGTCTGTGGACCGAACCACCTAAAAAATCCATTGTGCAGTGGTTTGGTTTTGTGTACGGTGTGGCTTGATTGTCCATTTGCTTCCGCTAGATGCATGGTTAGGATCATGATTTAATTGCTTTTCATTCACAGTTGATGAATGCTTGAGTTCGGTTTAGTACCGAAGTAAGTTCACTGATTGTGCAACTTAAGTCTTCGAAAGAAATTCTCATTGAGCTGTTTGATTGCGCAGTTACTGTTTAGTTGAACACTTCCTTATTTCAGTCTCGGTAGAACTGAACTTGCTTTCATTTCACATCTCTGAGTGTTCTAAGGTTTTAATTTGGGTAATTTTGAAGAGGGATACATTCACCCCCCCTCTGTATCCATCGCACCGATTCTATCATTTGGTATCAGAGCGGTCTCTGACTTCCAGATCCAACGATCTGCAGAGGATCCTGCTGATTTGATTTCGTGTCTTACTGTTCCAGTGCGGTGCACTCTTCTGATATTGCCTTCTAGCTCAGAGATCTAAATCTATTCGATTGTTTTATAATGGCACCACCTATAGTTGTTGATGGTTCTAACTTTGAGAAATGGTTAGGCGGTCTATGTGTTTTTATAAACTCTATAGATCCAAAACTGTGGAATCTCATTGAATATGGTCCACATGTTTTGCCTCGAGAGGAGAGTAAATGGTCCTAGAAGGATAAACAAAAGAACAGTGAGAATATAAGAGTTCTGAACATTTTGAAGAATGCTGTAGATGTAAATGTCATTTCCTCTATTCTTACATGCAGGACTGCGAAGGAAATCTGGGATTCAGTTATCACATTTCATGAGAATCAGAAATGTCTCACGGCAAGAGGAAGTACCTCAAGCAATGAAGAAGAAGATCAGGTAAATTCTGAATCTGATTCTGACGAACTGACCTTTGATGATTTAAAGGAAATGTATGCTGAATTGTATGAAAAGTATAGAAAAATAAAATCTAAAAATAAAAGATTAAAGAAAAAGATTGATCAAAATTGTTCTGATTTATCATGTGAAAATTACTCAAAATTGAAACAATCTCATGATGCTTATCTGATTGATATTCAGAACTATGAGAAGCAATTGGAAGAAGCTGAAAATATAGGCTCAGAAATGAATCAACTGAAGCTTGAAAATGAAACGGCTAAAAGGCTTCAACAAGAAAATCAAACTGAACTTGGCAAGCATAAAGAACAAATTTCTGTACTAAAAAACAAAAATAATGAACTTACTGTTAAGATTTCTGAACTAGAGAATGAGCTAAATTCATTAGGAAATGATCAAATCCTAATTGATGAAATAGTTCAGAATGAACAAATGAGAAAGGAGAATGAAGAACTGAAGTTGCTAAATTCTGCTATTTCTGAGAAGCTTTTAATGCTTGAAAAAGGGAAGAGTTCAATTGAAAATGAATGTGAGAGAGTGAGTACTTTGATGGAAGAGATTCACAATTACAAAGTCATCAATACTATGTTTAATGAAAAGATCACAAACTCTGAACTGCTCATCTCTTCTCTTAAAAGTGAGATTTTGGAATTGAATAAGTCTCTGTCTAATTCTTTTAAAAATAAAGAAAATCCGAAAGCTGCGTCTAAAAAGAAAGTCTTTGATGGAGGCAGTAAGCAAGAAGTGAGAAAAAAAATGTACACAACCTTTGTGCGTAGCTCTGAGTTAGCTAGCACTTCAGCTTCTTCTTCAGATGTGTTTTCTAATCAGAGAGAAAAGTAGAAAATAGAAAAATAGAAGAAAACTCAGAAAAAGAAACTAAATCAGAATAAAAATCTGTATGTTGAAATTGCTCAGGTCAAACTGCCCTCTGTTAATAGAAAGAAGGTGAAATATTTCTACTGTGGTAAACTCGTCCATGAGATGCATGACAGTTCTGTCATGAGAAAAGATGATCTGAATGTTGATAAAAAGCATGCTAGGAACTTTTATGGTAAGAAATCCTCTTTTGTTCAAACGAAAAGAATTCAATGTTTTTATTGTCATAAACTTGGACATCTAATGCATGAATGTAGGTTGATGGAAAAGGATGATCTGAGTGCTAGAAAATATCATGATAAAAATCCTTCATTTCAGAAAAAAGGAATTGAATGTTTTCATTGTGGAAAGATAGGACATACCTATGCACATGCTGGCATGCACAGGGGAGTAACAATCATTAAAAATCTGCTAAAACCCCTGTGTATCAAAATACTTTTGATAGAAATTCTAATTCATGCTTTCACTGTGACAAGATGGGCCACATTGCAGCCCAATGTTGGCATGCTCAGGGAAGGAAGTCTAACTATAAATCTGGTAAATTCCCTATCAATAGAAACACTTCTGGTAGAAATGGATTTATTTTTGAAAGGAAAACTCTTGCATGTCTTGAGTGTGGGAAGCCAGGCCATAGAGCTGCTGATTGTTGGCTGGCTAGTTTTAGTAAACAGAATTCTCTCTCTACTAATAAATTTTATGACAACAGTAATTTGCATAAAAAGAACTTGAAATCTGCTGAATCATGCCATTACTGTGGTCAAATAGGTCATTCAATGAATAATTGCTATTTGATGAGATCTGATGACTCTCATGCTAAAAAATTATTTAGAACACCTGCCAAAGGTGTCACTATTAATTCAGGACCCAAGACCTCTTGGGTACCTATTTGTGCAAAGTAAACATTATTTTGCAGGTGTGCCTTGGGCAAAGGAATAAAGAGGGATAAATAAACCAAGGCACCCAAGTTGATAAAACCCCATTCAAGCACTCTTCAGGTAATACTTGCACTCTTCATATGTGGTTAATTGAATTCCTTAGTAATCTATTTTTAACTGCATATCATGATTCATGCATACATGCTACTTTATTTGTGTTGACACTTGCATTGAGCTTCATGGGCTTACTTGGTTGTACTTTGAGCTGTGTATGCATATCTTGTTAAAATAAATGCTCATCTATACAGAATTGCTGAAAACATCAGGTTCTATCTGTTTCTGAAAAGTGTGAACTTCATGCTATTGATCTAATGCTTGAATTTGCATTTCACACTCACTGAAAATCTGATGCATTGTCATACATGACCACTATGGTATATTAAATGGTAAGCTACTAAAAGGCAGGTGAAATCTGTCTGGAGGTTCTTACTATGTGTGAGATGGTCCTATCATTTGGTATCATGGGTCATATTGCTTGTTAGGGCAGTCTATATGAGCATGAGTCACAAAGTCATATGTTCAACCTTCATTGCAAACATTGCAAGTATTCAGGGGGAGTTTGTTGAGTCTTTGCATGTCTCTGCATACATGTAGCTAATTGCATTGCATTTTATTTCATTGAAAATGCCAAAAAAGATTGATTGAATGCATATTGTCAGGGGGAGTAAATACTTTGCATGCAGGTTGTCAAATGCATATACTTTTGTCAGAATTCATTGCATGTTAACCTTCAAGATCCTGAAGCATGCTTGACCTCCTGATATCTTGCTTGGTGTACATATCCTTTTTATTGATTCTATTGATAAACCTTGAACATATCTGAAAACACTGGGCTTCAAAATCACTTATTCTTGCTGGATCTCTTCTATCAGCCATTCATGAAGATTTCAATGGGGCATGTCTCGATCATAAATCTGAAAACACTTGAACTAGGAATATTCTATTATACGATTTTATACATGTCTGAAATAACTCAGGTGGTTTAAGTTTAATGTATCCATTGAGTTTGACTTTAAAATCTCTTAAAAATATCTGAATCATGTTTTAATAAACTTTAACCAACTATTTCATGCTGTGTCTTAAAAAAACTTCTGAAATCTGCACTATTGAATACATGGCTTTATTTGGTTAAGTACATGAAATTAGTATTGATTTGAAGTAAATGAGTTTTCAGAAATGTCTAAAGGGTAAATAATTGTCAGAGCAATGACTTTGGTCACTGAGAAACAATGTCCAAAGGACTGTGTCATGAGGTGCCATAGTTAACTCTACTTTAGAATGATTGATAATCTGGCAGAGCAATGGCATGCACACTGAGAAATACATCTCACTCATCAAGAAATGAGTTGAGGTATGTCATGAGGTGTAAATGTTAACTCTGTTAATGTAAAGCATGACTGTTAGTCACACTAAGTGCTTAGGGATATTGGTGTCTGATCAACGTATATCCTCTAGTTACAAGGTGTGCACTGAACTAGAGTGCTCGTAAAATTTGTAGCATGAAAATTTGTTGAACAAATTGCAATATTTGATTATTGATGCAAAAATTAAATTGCTATAACCCTAGACAAAATCACATGACTTCATAATTGCTAGATCTCAATACTAGTGAATGTAATTCCGAAAGAAGTCAATAGATTTGATTGTGTAAGAGAAAGGGAAGTTAATCAAGATATAAATATGAGGGCTTGGTTCATTTTTATTAAACCGTGATTTTAGATATAAATACAGAATTTTATTGATAAACTTTGCATACATCATGTTTAAACCATGCTGATCAATAAAGTTCATTCATAAGCCCTTATAATGGAAGACTTTGAAAAATTATGTTTTGGATTTATGAGATTGGTATCTCCTTGAAAATCTTGTTGAATTCCTTGTGTTTGGAGCTTAGTTGAAATTCTTTTCCTCACTGTCATTGATTCATTATGACCAGAACTTATCCATTTATTCAGGGGGAGCTTCCTTGTCATATGAATCATGCTGCATAGAAATTCTTAAAGGGGGAGAATTGTGTGCTTGCATTCATACATTTAGGGGGAGTTCTTGCATTTATTGTTGCATCTGCATCTCTGCATTCATACCTCTCCATGGTTCATCTTGATAATAACAAGGGGGAGAAATTGGCTGAGTCATAATTATGTTTGAACTTCCTTCTCAAACTATTTTCTTTTTTTGATGAAGTCAAAGGGGGAGAATAGTTTGAAGTCATCAGAATGACTCACAGTGTTGCCATCATCAAAAAGGGGGAGATTGTTGTGCCCCTATGGTTTTTATGATTGGTTTTGATGTGAGTCAAACACTGTGAGTCACCATGTGATGTTCAGTCATTAACATTTTTTTAGATCATAAAGCATTCATATGTTCAGTCATTCTGTCAGATCATAAAGTCTACTTGTGGAAGTCCTGCACATTGCATTCTGCATACATAAAGTCTCCACATTGCCTTGCTGCATTACACAGGCATTCGAAGTCTATACATCGTCAGTTGCAGGCACAGCAAATCTGTACATCCCTTCGTGGCATACAAAGTCTGCACATTCCTTTCTGTTATGTTTGTGCATTGCATGCATTTATGGTCAATGCATGTTCATTGTGCATGTGTGCAACATCTCTCAAGTCTATACAACTCCTGCTTCAGGCATGAACACAAGTCTACACATTCTAGTTTCAGGCATGAACACAAGTCTACACACTCTCTGCTGATATGTTTGTGCATGTGATAAGCCAATGCATTTCATGTCTCTCGTGCATTTTCAAGTCTATACACTTGTTAAGATTCGTCTCACTTAGCGTCTTTGAGCATGGAGCATTGAAGTCTGTACAGCCTTTGCATTGCACTTAAAGTCTATACATTGTTTATTTAGCACACACATGAAGTCTGTACACACTTCATTGTGCATGCATGCATCATCTCATTAAGTCTGTACATCCATTAGCTGATAGCTGAGCAAGTCTATACATTCTTTATCTCAGTTCGCAGCTGAGTCTGAAGTCTGTATAGCCTGTTCTTCATACAAGTCTATACATGCATTAACTGTGAGCATGGCATAGTCAGTACATTGTTTGTTGCAAGCCATTGTGCACGCATGACTAAGTCTGTACATTGTCTTTGCTGCAACACACAAGTCTCTACATAGGTTGCAAGTATGTACATCTAGTGGCAAGTCAGTGCATCCATATTCATTGTACATACTTTCTCATGTGCACAATGCATTTACTGTATCATGTCTATACATCGTTCTAGCATACACGCACTCAAGTGTATACATTCCTCAATGGCTGGGCATCGTTCGTTCAGCAAGTCTATACATCGCACTAGGTTGTATTATCAAGTCTGTGCATCCACCGTCTCATTCAAGTCTATACATTGCTTCTAGCATGCACACACACACCCAAGTCTATACATTGCATTGTCTTGAGACTAAGTCTGTTCACCACCGTCTTACTTATCGTCTCTGTGCATACCGTCAAGTCTATACATTGTAAGACCAAGTCTATGCATGCATCGTCTCATGCATCGTCTTTCAAGTCTATACATCGTGTGCTTCGAGCATTCAAGTCTGTACACTGGTGTCGTCGTTTGCATGATCAAGTCTATACAGACTTTGTCCATGCGTAAGCACAGCAAGTCTGTACATTGGTTTTGTCATGCACATAAATGTCCAAGTCTATACATTCTCTGATGATATCCTTGTGCATCATTTCACAAGTCTGAGCAGTGTCTAGTTGCACGCCACATGACATAGCAAGTCCATACATTCTTCAGATGGCATCAACTAAGTCTGTTCATTCATTATTTTAAAGTCTGTACATGGTTGCCTTGTTGACTTAGTAAGTCTATACATTTGCTATGACTTGTTCATGCATCGTTCTCATCAAGTCTGTACATTGCTTGACAGCATGCCTGAGCACTCAGCGCCAATGCACACACTCTCCTATATGCATTTGTGCATTGTTCAAAACAAGTCTGTACATAGTTCTCGCGTGCACACTAAGTCCATACACTCAATGCTGCTTCATGTCTGTACACGCTTTGTTAAAAGCCTGAACCAACTCTGTACATCCCTCTAATATCTTCTTATGACTGCTTGACAGGTACATCCTTTGAGAAGAAAATGTTTGAGCATGTGATCCGAGGTTGGCACCTTGCACGTGATCCGAGATGTACTCTGGACAAAGAGGGCACAAGCCCTACACACGCCCTAGCTGCTGCTATATATATGTAGCTTCTTCCTCAGGAGAAGACTGATCGAGACAGTAGGAGAGAGCAGCAGAGAGGCAGAGAGTAGAAGAAGAATAAGAAGAAGAAGAAAGAGATTAGAAGAAGAAAGAGATCCAGCAGAAGAAGAAAAGAGAGAACACTGTGAGAGAAAGAGAAGTAGAGAGAAGAAAGAAGAAGAGGACGAGAGAAAGAGAAAGAGAAGCAGAGAGAAGAGAGACTGAAGCTTCATCAGAAAACTTATCTGTCTGGCTATTGGATCAGATCCAAACCAGATTTGCTCCTGCGAGAGCTACACTTTGTGGATTTCATTTCCAGCTTTCTGATTGCTGTATTTTCGTTTCTTGTTTTCCTTTCTTTTACACTTGGTTTGTTGTTCTTCCGATTCTCAATGAGGTCGGGGTTCCTCCTGTTGATTCAGGAGAAGGGAGACTTGGAGTCTCCGGTTGCTAGTGACTGGTGTCACTAGCGGTTTCCCTTTGGGTTTCAGAGGAAGAGAGACTTGGGTCTCTGGGTTCGCCTCCGGTTTGGAGGAAGGGAGGATTGGTCCTCCGGTTGCAAGTGGCTGGGTGTCACTTGTGGGTTTTCTCTGGTTTAGAGGAAGAGAGACTTCCGTCTCTGGTTTGCTAGTGACTGTGTGTCACTAGTGGTTCCCTCTGGTTTGGAGGAAGAGGGGAGGTTGTTCCCCTGGTCAAGCTATTTGGCAGCATTTGTTTGCAGACTGGGTCTGCTGTTCTAGCTGTGGCTAGTGGAAGCCTCACTCCGGTTTGGAGTGAGGGGTGGATGTAGGTCTGTGGACCGAACCACCTAAAAAATCCATTGTGCAGTGGTTTGGTCTTGTGTACGGTGTGGCTTGATTGTCCATTTGCTTCCGCTAGATGCATGGTTAGGATCACGATTTAATTGCTTTTCATTCACAGTTGACGAATGCTTGAGTTCGGTTTAGTACCGAAGTAAGTTCACTGATTGTGCAAGTTAAGTCTTCGAAAGAAATTCTCATTGAGCATTTGATTGCGCAGTTACTGTTTAGTTGAACACTTCCTTATTTCAGTATCGGTAGAACTGAACTTGCTTTCATTTCACATCTCTGAGTGTTCTAAGGTTTTAATTTGGGAAATTTTGAAGAGGGATACATTCACCCCCCCTCTGTATCCATCGCACCGATTCTATCATTTGGTATCAGAGCGGTCTCTGACTTTGTGCAAGTTTTGCCTCGAGAGGAGAGTAAATGGTCCCAGAAGGATAAACAAAAGAACAGTGAGAATATAAGAGTTCTGAACATTTTTAAGAATTCTGTAGATGTAAATGTCATTTCTGTTAGAATGTAAGGCCCGGATACAGAGGGGGGTGAATGTATCCCTCTACAAACATAGCCTAATTAAAACTCTAAAGCTCAGTAATGCGGAATGAAAACTATTGCAGAAATAGCCTGAGGAACCTTAGAAGGATCAAAGCAAGACAACAACTCAAGAAGCCATCAAACGATCCTAAGCAAGCATCTAATGCGCGGCAATTAAGTGAACATATAAGAAGATCAAACCACAAGGGACACCAGGGTTTTTAGGTGGTTCGGTCAACCGACCTATGTCCACCCCTCACTCCAAACCAGAGTGAGACTTCCACTAGTAACACTAGCACAGCAGACTCAGTCTGCAAGAAATGCTACCACACAGCTTGACCAGGGGAACAACCTCCCCTCTTCCTCCCAATCGGAGGGACACCCCAGGTGACTCCCAGCCACTTGGAAACCAGAGACACACGGTCTCTCTTCCTCCAGACCCGGAGGGAACCCCTGGACTTGCTACCCACAAGCCCAGAACCGGAGGACCAAACCTCCCTTCCTCCAAACCGGAGGGGAACCTAGAGACCCAAGTCTCTTTTCCTCTGAACCCCAGAGGGAAACACAAGTGACATTAAGTCACCTGCAAACCAGAGGTCTCGGACCTCTCTTCCTCCCAACCGGAGGGACCCCTGGACTTGAAACCTACAAGCCCAGAATCGGAGGACGAGCCTCCCTTCCTCTAACCAGAGGGAACCCACGAGTAGCACCCAGCTACTTGCAACCAGAGATAGCAATCTCCCTTCTCCTGAACCAACAGGAGGGACCCCGACCTCTCTATAGAGAATCGGAAATACAGCAAGTGACTAGTTCAAAGGAAAAACAAAACCCAACAACAGAAAGCTGAAAAGATAACATCAAATGTGGCTCTCGCAGGAGCTGGCTGGCCTGGATTTGATCCACGGTCCAGCATGAACTTCTTCTACTACTTCTCTCTTTCTCCCAGCACGAACTCTCTTTTCTTCTTCTTCTTCTTCTTCTTTCTTACTTCTTCTTCTTCTTACTGCTTCTGCCTTCTCCTTCTTATCACTTTCTCTATCTCACTGTCTCTCTTTCTTTTTCTTCTTCTGCTCTCTTGATCTAGCTCTCAGCTTTCTCTATCTCTTCTTTCTCTTCTGCACTTCTTCTCTTAGCTCTGGCTGCTTCTACTTCAGTCACTCTCTGCCCTCGCTGCCTTTCTTCCGAGGAAGAAGACACATATATATAGCAGCAGCAGATTAGGGCGGCGTGTGCTTTCCACGATTCCCGCCCAAATGCTTCAGTCCACGTGGAGGCTCCTCTGCATCTCGCATCACGTGCCAGATGCCAACCTCGTATCACGTGCCCACTCTGCATAGGCTCCACGAACAGTACAATAGAGCAAACTGGTTCGGATTCGATCCTGAAACCAGAATCCTTCTTGATCTTCTTTTTCTTCTTCTCCTGCAAAGAGATTAAAAACATTAATGCTCAGGATTCTCTCTATATATATATACCTGAAATAAGTCGGTTGACACTCAAGCTAAAGCTGCACGAGGTGTGTAGGAACAACAAAAGGTGCACTATACTGAGAACGACACGAGGTACATAAGATGACTACAACACGAGATAAAAAGAAAATGACACGAGATACATACAGTAACAAAGCACTACAAAGAGAACGACACGAGGTACATAAGATGACTACAGCACGAGATAAAAAGAAAACGACACGAGGTACATACAGTAACAAAGTTAACACTACAAAGAGAACGACACGAGGTACATAAGATGACTACAGCACGAGATAAAAAGAAAACGACACGAGGTACATACAGTAACAAAGCTAACACTACAAAGAGAACGACACGAAGTCAGATGAGAACAGCACGAGGTTAGAAGGAAATAACACGGAGTAAAACGGTAGTAAAACACGCGATCAGAGGAAACCTGGATGAAGATAGAAAGAAGCAACACGAAGACATAAAAATAACACGAAGACACAAATACAGAAATAACATGAAGACTCAAACACAAAAATAACACAAAGACATAAAAACAACAACACGAAGACACAAATACAGAAATAACATGAAGACTCAAACATAAAAATAACACAGAAATAACATGAAGACTCAAACACAAAAATAACACGAAGACATAAAAACAACAACACGAAGACACAAACAGAAATAACATGAAGACTCAAACACAAAAAGAACACGAAGTCATAAACAGAAACCGACACGAAGTGTGGTCACAAAGCATGAAAGACAGTTCCAACGTACAGACTTCATATGATGTGAGGCGATGTGTAGACTTTGCGTTCAACTACATGTATAGACTTGGAACGGCTTCAAGGCAACAATGTACAGACTTTGAAATAAAGAGTGTACAGACTGAGAGTTCAAGGCCACGATGTATAGACTTTGCCCAAAGAAACGAATGTGTAGACTTTGGCTTGGAATGAAGGTAAAGATGAGGCTGTATAGACTTGGCCAGAACGTAAGGAAAAGCACCAATGTTCAGACACGAACATCCAGCAGTGTATAGACTTTGTGAACAAGATGCAATGCTGACTGATGTATAGACTTTGTGAACAAGATGCAATGCTGACTGATGTATAGACTTTGTGAATGTTCAGACTTGAATGCTCTACCAGTGTACAGACTTGCAGAGCCGACCCCAATGTATAGACTTGAGGAATTGAAGCCAATTTACAGACTTGTCGAATGGCTTCGCAATGTATAGACTTGGAGCCTTAGGACGCAGCAAGAGACGCTGGCTGAGACAGACGCTGTACATACTTGATGCATGTGAACAGTGAGACGGATGTATAGACTTGATGAACTACAACATGAACATATCAGCGGAGAAGCAATGCACAGAGCAGAAATCAAGCACAAACCAATTTATCACAGCATGACTCAAGCATACACATGCATTCTTCACAATTCAGACATGGCACACTCATGCAATCTCCCACAGAATAGATCAGACATATTCAAGACAATATGGTGACTCATTCATGTTGCTATCATTAAAACACCACATCATCAACAAAGCACAAGGGGCACAACAATCTCCCCCTTTTTGATGATGGCAACATAATGAGTCACACTGACTCATCAAACTATTCTCCCCCTTTGACATAATCAAAAAGAAGGGAAATGGTTTGAGAGTCAAATGCAGCACATAAATGCAGAGAATGAGTCATGGTTCTTAAAAAATGAAGATCTCCCTTATGACAATGAAACAGCTCTCCCCCTATCAACATGCATGATTGACTACTCTCCCCTTAGATGTGAATAAACCATAACTCCCCCTGAAGCACAGGAATGGACTCTGGTTAACCAATAAATCAATCTGAAATCTACCATTACAAAGAATCTGAATTCTGGTGAAAATACCACAGAATCAGAACTTATTACAGAACAAGATGGAAGATTCCAACAGTGTGGAGAGAAATATATCTCAGGAATCAATCTGAAATCCACCACCATAAGGATTCTGAAGTTCAGAGGGCTGCAAGTGAACAAGGTAATAATGCGAGTGGCACCTCACATTTGTATGGTCAGAAAAAAAAATGCAGAAGGAATCAGTCAACTGATAAGAGAGGAGTTGACTATACAATTTTTGTTGATCATGCAAGAATCTGATCATGAGGGATTTGAATGCATACATCACTTCAATAAGTCTTAAAAGATGTAGGCTCTTCAATGTTTTCAGATTCTTGCATATCTGAATCCAAGTTTTAATAAAAGTGAACCAAATAGTCAGAAAACACTCAAAAACAATCATCTTTTATCTTACACATATGATCTCAATTGCACCTTTGAAAAATACACAGGTTAGTACTGAAGTTAAACACTTTTTCAAGAACATGAGTTGACAGATTTTTCAAGATAATTTTATTTGAAGCACATTCTATTTTTCCTGAGCAATTTAAGTTGATCAACACCTTTTTACATGGGGCACAACAAGTCTTAGTTGAAGTGACCCAGTTACTCAGTGTGATAACTGGCATTGCTTCTCACTTTGAGAGCAGAGTTAGCAATATGAGTGTCTTTTTATATGAGAAGACACCTTTATCAGAGGCCAGACTCCCCAGCTACTCAACACCAATAAGCTATTGCTCTGTCAGGTTTTGTTTCACTAAATTTTTATCAGAGATAACTGTGGCACCTCATGCCATGAGTTACTTTATTTCATTGATAAAGAACTCAGTTTCTCAGTGACCGAGTCATTGCTCTGATTTCACAATTTTTCATTTAGTCAACTTTTTCAAGTTAATGTTTAACCACAACACTCACTCTATGTATCTCTACCAAAGTAGCCTAGATTTTAAATTTTCAGATATCAGATGAGAGACTTTAAGGATTACATGACACAAGAGGTTAAAGTTTATTAAACCTTATCAACAGATATTTTCAATTCATTTAATTACAAAGCTGAGAATACATTAATCTTATATCAGTCTGATTCAGTGATAATTCTTAAACCCATATGATAGGAGTTTCTACCAAAATCTCAGACTGAATTGCATGACATGCAGCTTAAGTTCCTCAGATCAGAACAATAAATTTAGCTGACCAACAACTCAATAATGGAGCCAAAATAGTCACACCAGCTAAGAGGTATATGAAGGAAGAGTACAAGCTGGTGGAAGAGTCAATCAGCAAGAGAGAATAAGGTTTAAAGCCACTAGCAGAGTCAATCACTCAATACAGGTTTAAAGTCATTTCAGTCAGACAAAAATGAGACACTCCTTCTTCAACAGATTGAGGATTAGCAGCCAAATTTTCAGATTCAAGAAGGTATGAACTCAAAATAGTCAATTGATGATTTGAAAGAGTGTAGAATGTGAATTTCAAATAGTGACAACAATATAATAATGCTCCCCCTTGTCTATATGTAGTGACTCACATAAGACTCAACAAGCTCCCCCTGAATTGATGCAGTTTATGCAAGATGATTATTCAAACGTCAGAGCATTCTTTATTCAGAGAGCATCATGCTGGAGCAATCAACTTTTCAAGATAATTCAATTTAGCACAGACAGATTATTATGATATGCATTGATCAAAAACAGTTGGACTCCCCCTGACTATATGCATGAAATGTATTGAAATCACATCACATGATATCAAATTTAGCATTCAGATATGATTCATGCAAATTAGACAGAAGAGAATTACTATAAGCATGATTGTTCAATTCATATTTCAGAAAACTTAAGTTTAGCACCAACAGATCAACATGATATGCAATACACTGCTCTATATGACTTGACCCATGGTACTGAGCGGAGGACTTGGTCCAAGGACCACCTCACACATGGCAGTAGCATCTAGACATACTCCAACTGCCCTCCAGCACTGTTCCATTTCATATACCATGATGGTCATGCAAATGACATATGCAGTGCAAAGCAATCTCATTTATTTAGTGCAAACAACAGCATGAGAAGAACATCAAAAATCAACCAAGCAAAACAATAATTTCAGATAATGAAATTGAAACAGATTTCAGAACTGACCTGAATTGAGTCCTGGGGTTTTATTTTTGAGTGCCTTAGTTAACCCCTTTTATTTCTCCCTCCAAGGCACACCTGCAAAGTATTTGATCATCTTGATCCTGCAGGGACCCAAGCAGCTTTGGGTCCTGCGTTAGCCCTGACAAGTTTTCTAAACATTTTCATAGCAACATTATCATCAAATTTCATCAGTGAACAGTCATCCATAGAATGTCCAAATTTTCCACAGTATCTACATGAAATGGCTGGTGTTTGATTCTTATGATGCATATTAACAGCAGGGTGATGTTTATAAACATGTTCATAAGATTTTCTGTTATATGCATGAGCAGTTTGATGCTTGTTCTTAACCATCCAACATTCAGCAGATTTATGACCTGGCTTCCCACAGTTATAGCATGAAATTTTCACAAAAGGTTTTGCAGGGAATTTGACAAAATGGGGTTTAACATAGTTCTTTTGAACATACCAACAGTCCTTGACTGTATGCCCATTTTTCCCACAGTGGGAGCATGCAAAAGAATTTCTTCTATGAAAACCATTTTTATCCCAAGTGGATCTAAACCAGCACTCAGCAGCCTTGTGCCCAGGCTTATTGCAGCTGAAACACACAATGTGCTGACTAGAATTGTGTTTAGATCCATATGGACCATGAACATGAATAGGGAACTTGGCATGCTGTTTATTGTCTTCTTTCATGATAAAACATTCACTCATGAGATGCCCATGCTTCCCACAATAATAACATGAGGCATCAGGCTTCCTAGCAACATAGTTTCTATCAAAAGAGTTTCTAGAATGTAAAGTTCCACTAGCATGCTCATCCTTTAACATCAATCCACAATCTTCCATTATGTGACCTCCTTTCCCACAATAATAACATGAATCCTTTTTAATGTGAGTGTGTGAGAAATCATGTGAATTGTGTGCAGTCTTATTTACAACAACAGGAGTGTCTTTTTCCTTTTTCTGTGAATTTTCACCCTTTTTCTATTTTGGAGTTTGTTCCACAGTTTTGGGTTTCACAATGGATTTTTGTGCAGTGAATTTGAAGACAGAAGGAGCAGAGGTTGTGTTCTGATTGGTGGCTTTGACAAAAACAGTAGATGTTTCATTCCCATTACTCCTTTTATTTGTCGGACTATAGCCCAGTCCCTTTCTCTCAAAGTTATCACTCTTTCCAAGAAGCTTATTCAGATTGTCCTTACCTTTGACAAATTTTGATAGAGAGTTTTTCAAATCTTTAATCTAAAAATTCAAATCAGTAATTTTAGCTTCATATTTGGACATATCTGTTTCACAGGAAATGACTTGTTGATGCAAGGCATCATTCAGACTCTTGAGTTTTTCAACTTCCTGTTTTAGTTTTGTTTCATTGTCAGCTTTAGATAGGGACTTATAAAGATCATCAACTTCTTGTTGAAGGGATGTGATAGTAAGCTCATATCCAGCTATTTTTCGTTCACTACACCTGACATTTCCATTTAACATTAAGTTGATGGTTTTCAGACTCTCAATTTCTTGTTCAGCATTCATCAACCTATCAGAATTATCCACACTCACACACTTGCCTTTTTCCATTGTCATTAGCCTATCTGTCAACTGGGTGTTTAGATGTTTCAACTCATTGATTTCCTCTTGCAGTTTACCATTCTTCTCTAGGAGATCAGCATCAACCACCCATTCATCTGAGAGAGACTGACATTCATGAAACATTTCCTGTTGTTTTTCAGAATCTTTCTGTAATTCTATGTTTACAGATTTTATGGCATTAAGCTTTTCAATCAGTAATTTGTTCTCCTGTCTAAGTTTCTCTGATTTTTCATCATTTTTATTGGAGAACTCTTTAAGAGAATCATTTTCAGATTTCAGCTTGTTTAATTCAGACTTAACACATTCAATTTCTTTCAGCAAATCCTTGCTCTGAACAGAATCATGACTAGCTAGACTAAGCTTCTTTTCAAGTTCAGAGATTTCTTTCACATGATCTTGATTCTCAGTTTTCAATAAAAAAATTTGTTTCTTCAACATTAGAAAATCAGACATACAGACATCATGAATATTTTTCAATTCAACACACTTTCTACAAGGAGAACTTGAACTATCTAAACCAGTACTCTTCTTCAATTTTTTATACTGTTTTCTTAACAGTTCATGAGATTCAAATAATTCAGCATATGTATTCTCCCAATCTTCTAGAGAAAAATTCTCGAAGAGATTTACCTCATCATCTTCTTTAGTCTGACTGCTGCCATTTGGATTACTTCTGTTAGCCATCATGCAGCTTTCCTCGTTTACCCTGTGAAATTGCTTCAGCCTATCCAGGATGTCCTTTGCTGAGCTGTAATTATGAAGACAAGACCATAAGGCTCTGTCAGTAGCTGCTTTCAACAGGTTAAAGGCTTTCTGATTTTCTCCATCATTTGACTTGTGACTTTTAGTCCATTTGGACTTTTCTTTTGGCAATCTGTGAGGACCTTGTGAAATTAACTTCCACAGATCTGGATTAATTATTTTCACATAATTGTGAAGACTGCTAATCCATGAGTTAAAATTAGAGCCATTGAAAATCGGTGGAGAGCCCATTGAATAAATCGGCAACTATATTAATGCAGCAAAGGGTAGAAATAGAAATGCACGAAAGGACAACAGGATCCTCTGCAGATCGTTGGATCTGATCAATCAGAGAACCGCTCTGATACCAATTGTTAGAATGTAAGGCCCGGATACAGAGGGGGGTGAATGTATCCCTCTACAAATATAGCCTAATTAAAACTCTAAAGCTCAGTAATGCGGAATTAAAACTGTTGCAGAAATAGCCTGAGGAACCTTAGAAGGATCAAAGCAAGACAACAACTCAAGAAGCCATCAAACGATCCTAAGCAAGCATCTAATGCGCGTCAATTAAGTGAACATATAAGAAGATCAAACCACAAGGGACACCAGGGTTTTTAGGTGGTTCGGTCAACAGACCTATGTCCACCTCTCACTCCAAACCAGAGTGAGGCTTCCACTAGTAACACTAGCACAGCAGACTCAGTCTGCAAGAAATGCTGCCACACAGCTTGACCAGGGGAACAACCTCCTCTCTTCCTCCCAACCGGAGGGACACCCCAGGTGACTCCCAGCCACTTGGAAACCAGAGACACACGGTCTCTCTTCCTCCAGACCCGGAGGGAACCCCTGGACTTGCTACCCACAAGCCCAGAACCGGAGGACCAAACCTCCCTTCCTCCAAACCGGAGGGGAACCTAGAGACCCAAGTCTCTCTTCCTCTGAACCCCAGAGGAAAACACAAGTGACATTAAGTCACCTGCAAACCAGAGGTCTCGGACCTCTCTTCCTCCCAACCGGAGGGACCCCTGGACTTGAAACCTACAAGCCCAGAATCGGAGGACGAGCCTCCCTTCCTCTAACCAGAGGGAACCCACAAGTAGCACCCAGCTACTTGCAACCGGAGATAGCAATCTCCCTTCTCCTGAACCAACAGGAGGGACCCCGACCTCTCTATAGAGAATCGGAAATACAGCAAGTGACTAGTTCAAAGGAAAAATAAAACCCAGCAACAGAAAGCTGAAAAGAAAACATCAAATGTGGCTCTCGCAGGAGCTGGCTGGCCTGGATTTGATCCACGGTCCAGTAGGAACTTCTTCTACTGCTTCTCTCTTTCTCCCAGCACGAACTCTCTTTTCTTCTTCTTCTTCTTCTTTCTTACTTCTTCTTCTTCTTACTGCTTCTGCCTTCTCCTTCTTCTCACTTTCTCTATCTCACTGTCTCTCTTTCTTTTTCTTCTTCTGCTCTCTCGATCTAGCTCTCAACTTTCTCTATCTCTTCTTTCTCTTCTACACTTCTTCTCTTAGCTCTGGCTGTTTCTACTTCAGTCACTCCCTGCCCTCACTGCCTTTCTTTAGAGGAAGAAGACACATATATATAGCAGCAGCAGATTAGGGCGGCGTGTGCTTTCCACGATTTCCGCCCAAATGCTTCAGTCCACGTGGAGGCTCCTCTGCATCTTGGATCACGTGCCAGATGCCAGCCTCGTATCACGTGCCCACTCTGCATAGGCTCCACGAACAGTACAATAGAGCAAACTGGTTCGGATTCGATCCTGAAACCAGAATCCTTCTTCTTCTTCTTTTTCTTCTTCTCCTGCAAAGAGATTAAAAACATTAATGCTCAGGGTTCTCTATATATATATATACCTGAAATAAGTCGATTGACACTCAAGCAAAAGCTGCACGAGGTGTGTAGGAACAACAAAAGGTGCACTATACTGAGAACGACACGAGGTACATAAGATGACTACAGCACGAGATAAAAAGAAAATGACACGAGATACATACTGTAACAAAGTTAACACTACAAAGAGAACGACACGAGGTACATAAGATGACTACAGCACGAGATAAAAAGAAAACGACACGAGGTACATAAGATGACTACAGCACGAGATAAAAAGAAAACGACACGAGGTACATACAATAACAAAGCTAACACTACAAAGAGAACGACACGAGATACATAAGATGACTACAGCACGAGATAAAAAGAAAACGACACGAGGTACATACAGTAACAAAGCTAACACTACAAAGAGAATGACACGAAGTCAGATGAGAACAGCACGAGGTTAGAAGGAAATAACACGGAGTAAAACGGTAGTAAAACACGCGATTAGAGGAAACCTGGATGAAGATAGAAAGAAGCAACACGAAGACATAAAAATAACACGAAGACACAAATACAGAAATAACATGAAGACTCAAACACAAAAATAACACGAAGACATAACAACAACAACACGAAGACACAAATACACAAATAACATGAAGACTCAAATACAAAAATAACACGAAGACACAAAAACAACAACACGAAGACACAAACAGAAATAACATGAAGACTCAAACACAAAAATAACACGAAGACATAAACAGAAACCGACACGAAGTGTGGTCACAAAGCATGAAAGACACTTCCAACGTACATACTTCATATGATGTGAGGCGATGTGTAGACTTTGCGTTCAACTGGATGTATAGACTTGGAACGGCTTCAAGGCAACAATGTACAGAATTTGAAATAAAGAGTGTACAGACTGAGAGTTCAAGGCCACGATGTATAGACTTTGCCCAAAGAAACGAATGTGTAGACTTTGGCTTGGAATGAAGGTAAAGATGAGGCTGTATAGACTTGGCCAGAACGTAGGGAAAAGCACCAATGTTCAGACACGAACATCCAGCAGTGTATAGACTTCGTGAACAAGATGCAATGCTGACTGATGTATAGACTTTGTGAACAAGATGCAATGCTGACTGATGTATAGACTTTGTGAATGTTCAGACTTGAATGCTCTACCAGTGTACAGACTTGCAGAGCCGACCCCAATGTATAGACTTGAGGAATTGAAGCCAATTTACAGACTTGTCGAATGGCTTCGCAATGTATAGACTTGGAGCCTTAAGACGCATCAAGAGACGCTGGCTGAGACGGACGCTGCACATACTTGATGCATGTGAACAGTGAGACGGATGTATAGACTTGATGAACTACAACATGAACATATCAGCAGAGAAGTAATGCACAGAGCAGAAATCAAGCACAAACCAATTTATCACAGCATGACTCAAGCATACACATGCATTCTTCACAATTCAGACATGGCACACTCATGCAATCTCCCACAGAATAGATTAGACATATTCAAGACAATGTGGTGACTCATTCATGTTGCTATCATTAAAACACCACATCATCAACAAAGCACAAGGGGCACAACAATTTCCTCTATTCTTACATGCAAGACTGCGAAGGAAATCTGGAATTTAGTGATCACATTTCATGAGAATCAGAAATGTCTTACGGCAAGAGGAAGTACCTCAAGCAATGAAGAAGAAGATTAGGTAAATTCTGAATCTGATTCTGACGAAATGACCTTTGATGATTTAAAGGAAATGTATGATGAATTGTATGAAAAGTATAGAAAAATAAAATCTGAAAATAAAAGATTAAAGAAAAAGATTGATTAAAATTGTTCTGATTTATCATGTGAAAATTGCTCAAAATTGAAATAATGTCATGATGCTTATCTGATTGATATTCAGAACTATGAGAAACAATTGGAAGAAGCTGAAAATATAGGCTCAGAAATGAATTAACTGAAGCTTGAAAATGAAAAGCCTAAAAGGCTTCAACAAGAAAATCAAACTGAACTTGGCAAGCATAAAGAACAAATTTCTGTACTGAAAAACAAAAATAATGATCTTACTGTTAAGATTTCTGAACTAGAGAATGAGCTAAATTCATTAGGAAATGATCAAATCCTAATTGATGAAATAGTTCAGAATGAACAAATGAGAAAGGAGAATGAAGAACTGAAGTTGCTAAATTCTGCTATTTCTGAGAAGCTTTTAATGCTTGAAAAAGGGAAGAGTTCAATTGAAAATGAATGTGAGAGAGTGAGTACTTTGATGGAAGAGATTGACAATTACAAAGTCATCAATACTATGTTTAATGAAAAGATCACAAACTCTGAACTGCTCATCTCTTCTCTTAAAAGTGAGATTTTGGAATTGAATAAGTCTCTGTCTGATTCTTTTAAAAATAAAGAAAATCTGAAAGTTGCGTCTAAAAAGAAAGTATTTGATGGAGGCAGTAAGCAGGAAGTGAGAAAAAAACTGTACACAACCTTTGTGCGTAGCTCTGAGTTAGCTAGCACTTCAGCTTCTTCTTCAGACGTGTTTTCTAATCAGAGAGAAAAGCAGAAAATAGAAAAACAGAAGAAAACTCAGAAAAAGAGATCAAAACAGAATAAAAATCTGTATGCTGAAATTTCTCAGGTCAAACTGCCCTCTGTTAATAGAAAGAAGGTGAAATGTTTCTACTGTGGTAAACTCGGCCATGAGATGCATGATTGTTCTGTCATGAGAAAAGATGATCTGAATGTTGATAAAAAGCATGCTATGAACTTTTATTGTAAGAAATCCTCTTTTGTTCAAACGAAAAGAATTCAATGTTTTTATTGTCATAAACTTGGACATCTAATGCATGAATGTAGGTTGATGGAAAAGGATGATCTGAGTGCTAGGAAATATCATGATAAAAATCCTTCATTTCAGAAAAAAGGAATTGAATGTTTTCATTGTGGAAAGATAGGACATACCTATGCACATGCTGGCATGCACAGGGGAGTAACAATTGTTACAAATCTTCTAAAACCATTGTGTATCAAAATGCTTTTCATAGAAATTCTAATTCATGCTTTCACTATGGCAAGATGGGCCACATTGCAGCCTAATGTTGGCATGCTCAGGGAAGGAAGTCTAACTATAAATCTGGTAAATTCCCTATTAATAGAAACACCTCTGGTAGAAATGAATTTATTTTTGAAAGGAAAACTCTTGCATGTCTTGAGTGTGGGAAGCCAGGCCATAGAGCTGCTGATTGTTGGCTGGCTAGTTTTAGTAAACAGAATTCTCTCTCTGCTAATAAATTTCATGACAACAGTAATTTGCATAAAAAGAACTTGAAATCTGCTGAATCATGCCATTACTGTGGTCAAATAGGCCATTCAATGAATAATTGCTATTTGATGAGATCTGATGACCCTCATGTTAAAAAATGATTTAGAACACCGGCCAAAGGTGTCACTGTTAATTCAGGACCCAAGACCTCTTGGGTACCTATTTGTGCAAAGTAAACATTATTTTGCAGGTGTGCCTTGGGCAAAGGAATAAAGAGGGGTAAATAAATCAAGGCACCCAAGTTGATAAAACCCCATTCAAGCACTCTTCAGGTAATACTTGCACTCTTCATATGTGGTTAATTGAATTCTTTAGTAATCTATTTTTAACTGCATATCATGATTCATGCATACATGCTACTTTATTTGTGTTGACACTTGCATTGAGCTTCATGGGTTTACTTGGTTGTACTTTGAGCTGTGTATGTATATCTTGTTAAAATAAATGCTCATCTATACAGAATTGCTGAAAACATCAGGTTCTATCTGTTTCTGAAAAGTTTGAACTTCATGCTATTGATCTAATGCTTGAATTTGCATTTCACACTCACTGAAAATCTGATGCATTGTCATACATGACCACTATGGTATATTAAATGGTAAGCTACTAAAAGGCAGGTGAAATCTATCTGGAGGTTCTTACTATGTGTGAGATGGTCCTATCATTTGGTATCATGGGTCATATTACTTGTTAGGGCAGTCTGTATGAGCATGAGTCACAAAGTCATATGTTCAGCCTTCATTGCAAACATTGCATGTATTCAGGGGGAGTTTGTTGAGTCTTTGCATGTCTCTGCATACATGTAGTTAATTACATTACATTTTATTTCTTTGAAAATGTCAAAAAAGATTGATTGAATGCATATTGTCAGGGGGAGGAAATGCTTTACATGCAGGTTGTCAAATGCATATACTTTTGTCAGAATTCATTACATGTTAACCTTCAAGATCCTGAAGCATGCTTGACCTCCTGATATCTTTCTTGGTGTACATATCCTTTTTATTGATTCTATTGATAAACCTTGAACATATCTGAAAACACTGGGCTTCAAAATCACTTATTCTTGCTGGATCTCTTCTATCAGCCATTCATGAAGATTTCAATGGGGCATGTCTCGATCATAAATCTGAAAACACTTGAACTAGGAATCTTCTATTATACGATTTTATACATGTCTGAAATAACTCAGGTGGTTTAAGTTTAATGTATCCATTGAGTTTGACTTTAAAATCTCTTAAAAATATCTGAATCATGTTTTAATAAACTTTAACCAACTATTTCATGCTGTGTCTTGAAAAAACTTCTGAAATCTGCACTATTGAATACATGGCTTTATTTGGTTAAGTACATGAAATTAGTATTGATTTGAAGTAAATGAGTTTTCAGAAATGTCTAAAGGGTAAATAATTGTCAGAGCAATGACTTTGGTCACTGAGAAACAATGTCCAAAGGACTGTGTCATGAGGTGCCATAGTTAACTCTACTTTAGAATGATTGATAATCTGGCAGAGCAATGGCATGCACACTGAGAAATACATCTCACTCATCAAGAAATGAGTTGAGGTATGTCATGAGGTGTAAATGTTAACTCTGTTAATGTAAAGCATGACTGTTAGTCACACTAAGTGCTTAGGGATATTGGCGTCTGATCAACGTATATCCTCTAGTTACAAGGTGTGCACTGAACTAGAGTGCTCGTAAAATTTGTAGCATGAAAATTTGTTGAACAAATTGTAATATTTGATTATTGATGCAAAAATTAAATTGCGATAACCCTAGACAAAATCACATGACTTCATAATTACTAGATCTCAATACTAGTGAATGTAATTCCGAAAGAAGTCAATAGATTTGATTGTGTAAGAGAAAGGGAAGTTAATCAAGATATAAATATGAGGGCTTGGTTCATTTTTATTAAACCGTGATTTTAGATATAAATATAGAATTTTATTGATAAACTTTGCATACATCATGTTTAAACCATGCTGATCAATAAAGTTCATTCATAAGCCCTTATAATGGAAGACTTTGAAAAATTATGTTTTGGATTTATGAGATTGGTATCTCCTTGAAAATCTTGTTGAATTCCTTATGTTTGGAGCTTAGTTGAAATTCTTTTCCTCACTATCATTGATTCATCATGACCAGAACTTATCCATTTATTCAGGGGGAGCTTCCTTGTCATATGAATCATGCTGCATAGAAATTCTTAAAGGGGGAGAATTGTGTGCTTGCATTCATACATTTAGGGGGAGTTCTTGCATTTATTGTTGCATCTGCATCTCTGCATTCATACCTCTCCATGGTTCATCTTGATAATAACAAGGGGGAGAAATTGGCTGAGTCATAATTAAGTTTGAACTTCCTTCTCAAACTATTTTCTTTTTTTGATGAAGTCAAAGGGGGAGAATAGTTTGAAGCCATCAGAATGACTCACAGTGTTGCCATCATCAAAAGGGGGGAGATTGTTGTGCCCCTATGGTTTTTATGATTGGTTTTGATGTGAGTCAAACACTGTGAGTCACCATGTGATGTTCAGTCATTAACTTTTTTTTAGATCATAAAGCATTCATATGTTCAGTCATTCTGTCAGATCATAAAGTCTGCTTGTGGAAGTCCTGCACATTGCATTCTGCATACATAAAGTCTCCACATTGCCTTGCTGCATTACACAGGCATTCGAAGTCTATACATCGTCAGTTGCAGGCACAGCAAATCTGTACATCCCTTCGTGGCATACAAAGTCTGCACATTCCTTTCTGTTATGTTTGTGCATTGCATGCATTTATGGTCAATGCATGTTCATTGTGCATGTGTGCAACATCTCTCAAGTCTATACAACTCCTGCTTCAGGCATGAACACAAGTCTGCACATTCTAGTTTCAGGCATGAACACAAGTCTACACACTCTCTGCTGATATGTTTGTGCATGTGATAAGCCAATGCATTTCATGTCTCTCGTGCATTTTCAAGTCTATACACTTGTTAAGATTCATCTCACTTAGCGTCTTTGAGCATGGAGCATTGAAGTCTGTACAGCCTTTGCATTGCACTTAAAGTCTATACATTGTTTATTCAGCACACACATGAAGTCTATACACACTTCATTGTGCATGCATGCATCATCTCATTAAGTCTGTACATCCATTAGCTGATAGCTGAGCAAGTCTATACATTCTTTAGCTCAGTTCGCAGCTGAGTCTGAAGTCTGTACAGCATGTTCTTCATACAAGTCTGTACATGCATTAACTGTGAGCATGGCATAGTCAGTACATTGTTCGTTGCAAGCCATTGTGCACGCATGACTAAGTCTGTACATTGTCTTTGCTGTAACACACAAGTCTCTACATAGGTTGCAAGTATGTACAGCTAGTGGCAAGTCAGTGCATCCATATTCATTGTACATACTTTCTCAAGTGCACAATGCATTTAGTGTATCATGTCTATACATCGTTCTAGCATAGACGCACTCAAGTGTATACATTCCTCAATGGCTGGGCATCGTTCGTTCAGCAAGTCTGTACATCGCCCTAGGTTGCATTATCAAGTCTGTACATCCACTGTCTCATTAAAGTCTATACATTACTTCTAGCATGCACACACACACCCAAGTCTATACATTGCATCGTCTTGAGACTAAGTCTGTTCACCACCGTCTTACTTAGCCTCTCTGTGCATACCGTCAAGTCTATACATTGTAAGACCAAGTCTGTGCATGCATCGTCTCATACATCGTCTCATGCATCATCTTTCAAGTCTATACATCGTGTGCTTCGAGCATTCAAGTCTGTACACTGGTGTCGTCATTTGCATGATCAAGTCTATACAGACTTAGTCCATGCGTAAGCACATGAAGTCTGTACATTGGTTTTGTCATGCACATAAATGTCCAAGTCTATACATTCTCTGATGATATCCTTGTGCATCATTTCACAAGTCTGAACAGTGTCTAGTTGCACGCTACACGACATAGCAAGTCCATACATTCTTCGGATGGCATCAACTAAGTCTGTTCATTCGTTATTTTAAAGTCTGTACATGGTTGCCTTGTTGACTTAGTAAGTCTATACATTTGCTATGGCTTGTTCATGCATCGTTCTCATCAAGTCTGTGCATTGCTTGACAGCACGCCTGAGCACTCATCGCCAATGTACACACTCTTCTATATGCATTTGTGCATTGTTCAAAACAAGTCTGTACATAGTTCTCGCGTGCACACTAAGTCCATACACTCAATGCTGGATCATGTCTGTACACGCTTTGTTAAAAGCCTGAACCAACTCTGTACATCCCTCTAATATCTTCTTATGACTGCTTGACAGGTACATCCTTCGAGAAGAAAATGTTTGGGCACGTGATCCAATGTTGGCACCTGGCACGTGATCCGAGGTGTACTCTGGACAAAGAGGGCACAAGCCCTACACACGCCCTAGCTCCTGCTATATATATGTAGCTTCTTCCTCAAGAGAAGACTGATCGAGACAGTAGGAGAGAGCAGCAGAGAGGCAGAGAGTAGAAGAAGAAGAAGAAGAAGAAGAAAAAGATTAGAAGAAGAAAGAGATCCAGAAGAAGAAGAAAAGAGAGAAAGAGAAGCAGAGAGAAAAAAGAAGAAGAGGACGAGAGAAAGAGAAAGAGAAGAAGAGAGAAGAGAGACTGAAGCTTCATCAGAAAACTTGTCTGTCTGGCTATTGGATCAGATCCAAACCAGATTTGCTCCTGCGAGAGCTACACTTTGTGGATTTCATTTCCAGCTTTCTGATTGCTGTATTTTCGTTTCTTGTTTTCCTTTCTTTTACACTTGGTTTGTTGTTCTTCCGATTCTCTAGTGAGGTCGGGGTTCCTCCTGTTGATTCAGGAGAAGGGACACTTGGAGTCTCCGGTTGCTAGTGACTGGTGTCACTAGCGGTTTCCCTCTGGGTTTCAGAGGAAGAGAGACTTGGGTCTCTGGGTTCCCCTCTGGTTTGGAGGAAGGGAGGATTGGTCCTCCGGTTGCAAGTGGCTGGGTGTCACTTGTGGGTTCCCTCTGGTTTAGAGGAAGAGAGACTTCGGTCTCTGGTTTGCTAGTGACTGTGTGTCACTAGTGGTTCCCTTCGGTTTGGAGGAAGAGGGGAGGTTGTTCCCCTGGTCAAGCTATTTGGCAACATTTGTTTGCAGACTGAGTCTGCTAGTTTAGCTGTTGCTAGTGGAAGCCTCACTCCGGTTTGGAGTGAGGGGTGGATGTAGGTCTGTGGACCGAACCACCTAAAAAATCTATTGTGCAGTGGTTTGGTCTTGTGTACGGTGTGGCTTGGTTGTCCATTTGCTTCCGCTAGATGCATGGTTAGGATCACGATTTAATTGCTTTTCATTCACAGTTAACGAATGCTTGAGTTCGGTTTAGTACCGAAGTAAGTTCACTGATTGTGCAAGTTAAGTCTTCGAAAGAAATTCTCATTGAGCTGTTTGATTGCACAGTTACTGTTTAGTTGAACACTTCCTTATTTCAGTCTCGGTAGAACTGAACTTGCTTTCATTTCACATCTCTGAGTGTTCTAAGGTTTTAATTTGGGCAATTTTGAAGAGGGATACATTCACCCCCCTCTGTATCCATCGCATCAATTCTATCATGGGTCACATGTGTACCCGAGCTCCCAAAGGAAGGGGTCCAAGGGGTCGTGGAATGGGTTCCCTAGGGAGAAGTGCTCTATGTCCTCAAGGTCTTCACAAGGTGGGTCATTTTCATCTATTGGGATGATTGGGCCGGTGTAGTGAGTGGGTGGGTTGGCCAATGTCCTTGGGATCTCGATGGGTGAGGAATGGACTGGGATGGGTTCCTCCTTCATGGGGAGAAGGAGAAGGAGGTCACTAGTGTAGCAACCAATGGTGCAAACCGATATGATAGACCCGACGCATGGGTGGACGAGGTCAAGGCTCTTCAATCGGTCTGCCCCTAGAGTCAACAAACACGTCAGCTCAAGTTGCCACTGTAGGCCGTTGACGAGGTCATCCCAACCTTCCACCTCATAGTAGGATTAGATCGTGGTGTGAAAGGAGGGGTGGGCCACAATTTGGAATTGATGTCCCATGGGTGAGAGGTGTGGGGGTGAACTAGGGATAGTGGGGGCTCGCTTGAGCCATTGGAGTATGGACTCATTCACGGTGAGGGTGCCATGAGTGGTGGTAGTTGGCTCTTGATGGTCTGGACTATGAGGGGTGGGAGGAGTTTGAGGCTCTTGGGATCCCTCTATGGTGGGAGGTGGATCCAGATTTGTATCCATCTGCGCTTGGGTGGGTGCATGGACCACAACCTTCAAGGACAACTGGGTAGGAAGGTCTATGAAGGGTTGTTTGGTGATAGCCGACACATGGCGCATGCGGGGTGGTGAGCGAGGTCGGACTTGGGTTGGGGTTGGGAGTGGAAGTAGTGGAGGACTAGGTTGGGGTAGGATTGGGATTGGAAGTGGAAGGTGGGTTGGGTGAGGAGGTTTGGGTTGATTGGTTTTGGGAGGTGTGTCTCTTATGGGGGCGATGGAGGGGTAGTGGTGGGGTCAAGGGGGCTTGTGGGGTATGGGTTTGGTGAGGGATTTTGTGTTTTGGGGTGGTGGCTGTCATGGGTCTCGATTGAGGGGTGGACACGGAGTCCACTTAGGCTTGTGGAGCTATGGTTGTGGTGAGGACTTAGAGGTAGGGTGTAGATGTAGTGTCCGGGGTAGGAGAGGTGGGAGGCGGTGGGGATTGGGTGATTGGGGTCTTGGGTTGGCCGGGTGGGGATGGAGGAGTTGAAGTGCTCCTTGGGCTATGGTGACCCGCGTAGGATGTTCAGTCATTCTGTCAGATCATAAAGTCTGCTTGTGGAAGTCCTGCACATTACATTCTGTATAAATAAAGTCTACACATTGCCTTGCTGCATTACATAGGCATTCGAAGTCTATACATCGTCAGTTGCAGGCACAACAAGTCTGTACATCCCTTCGTGGCATACAAAGTCATCACATTCCTTTCTGTTATGTTTGTACATTGCATGCATTTATGGTCAATGCGTGTTCATTGTGCATGTGTGCAACATCTCTCAAGTCTATACAACTCTTGCTTCAGGCATGAACACAAGTCTACACATTCTAGTTTCAGGCATGAACACAAGTCTACACACTCTCTGCTGATATGTTTGTGCATGTGATAAGCCAATGCATTTCATGTCTCTCGTGCATTTTCAAGTCTATACACTTGTTAAGATTCGTCTCACTTAGCGTCTTTGAGCATGAAGCATTGAAGTCTGTACAGCCTTTGCATTGCACTTAAAGTCTATACAATGTTTATTCAGCACACACATGAAGTCTGTACACACTTCATTGTGCATGCAAGCATCATCTCATTAAGTCTGTACATCCATTAGCTGATAGCTGAGCAAGTCTATACATTCTTTAGCTCAGTTCGCAGCTGAGTCTGAAGTCTGTACAGCATGTTCTTCATACAAGTCTGTACATGCATTAACTGTGAGCATGGCATAGTCAGTACATTGTTCGTTGCAAGCCATTGTGCACGCATGACTAAGTCTGTACATTGTCTTTGCTGCAACACACAAGTCTCTACATAGGTTGCAAGTATGTACAGCTAGTGGCAAGTCAGTGCATCCATATTCATTGTACATACTTTCTCATGTGCACAATGCATTTAGTGTATCATGTCTATACATCGTTCTAGCATAGACGCACTCAAGTGTATACATTCCTCAATGGCTGGGCATCGTTCGTTCAGCAACTCTGTACATCACCCTAGGTTGCATTATCAAGTCTGTACATCCACCTTCTCATTCAAGTCTATACATTGCTTCTAGCATGCACACACACACCCAAGTCTATACATTGCATCGTCTTGAGACTAAGTCTGTTCACCACCATCTTACTTATCATCTCTGTGCATACCGTCAAGTCTATACATTGTAAGACCAAGTCTGTGCATGCATCGTCTCATGCATCATCTTTCAAGTCTATACATCGTGTGCTTCAAGCATTCAAGTCTGTACACTGGTGTCGTCGTTTGCATGATCAAGTCTATACAGACTTTGTCCATGCGTAAGCACAGCAAGTCTGTACATTGGTTTTGTCATGCACATAAATGTCCAAGTCTATACATTCTCTGATGATATCCTTGTGCATCATTTCACAAGTCTGAACAGTGTCTAGTTGCACGCCACACGACATAGCAAGTCCATACATTCTTCGGATGGCATCAACTAAGTCTGATCATTCATTATTTTAAAGTCTGTACATGGTTGCCTTGTTGACTTAGTAAGTCTATACATTTGCTATGGCTTGTTCATGCATCGTTCTCATCAAGTCTATACATTGCTTGACAGCATGCTTAAGCACTCATCGCAAATGTACACACTCTCCTATATGCATTTGTGCATTGTTCAAAACAAGTCTGTACATAGTTCTCGCGTGCACACTAAGTCCATACACTCAATGCTGTATCATGTCTGTACACGCTTTGTTAAAAGCCTGAACCAACTCTGTACATCCCTCTAATATCTTCTTATGACTGCTTGACAGGTACATCCTTCGAGAAGAAAATGTTTGGGCACGTGATCCGAGGTTGTCACCTGGCACGTGATCCGAGGTATACTCTGGACAAAGAGGGCACAAGCCCTACACACGCCCTAGCTGCTGCTATATATATGTAGCTTCTTCCTCAGGAGAAGACTGATCAAGATAGTAGGAGAGAGCAGCAGAGAGGCAGAGAGTAGAAGAAGAAGAAGAAGAAGAAGAAAAAAAAGATTAGAAGAAGAAAGAGATCCAGCAGAAGAAGAAAACAGAGAACACCGTGAGAGAAAGAGAAGCAGAGAGAAGAAAGAAGAAGAGGACGAGAGAAAGAGAAAGAGAAGCAGAGAGAAGAGAGACTGAAGCTTCATCAGAAAACTTATCTATCTGGCTATTGGATCAGATACAAACCAGATTTGCTCCTGCGAGAGCTACACTTTGTGGATTTCATTTCCAGCTTTCTGATTGCTGTATTTTCGTTTCTGGTTTTCCTTTCTTTTACACTTGGTTTGTTGTTCTTCCGATTCTCTAGTGAGGTCGGGGTTCCTCCTGTTGATTCAGGAGAAGGGAGACTTGGAGTCTCCGGTTGCTAGTGACTGGTGTCACTAGCGGTTTCCCTTTGGGTTTCAGAGGAAATGAGACTTGGGTCTCTGGGTTCCCCTCCAGTTTGGAGGAAGGGAGGATTGGTCCTCCGGTTGCAAGTGGCTGGGTGTCACTTGTGGGTTTTCTCTGGTTTAGAGGAAGAGAGACTTCCGTCTCTGGTTTGCTAGTGACTGTGTGTCACTAGTGGTTCCCTCCGGTTTGGAGGAAGAGGGGTGGTTGTTCCCCTTGTCAAGCTATTTGGCATCATTTGTTTGCAGACTGAGTCTGCTGTTCTAGCTGTTGCTAGTGGAAGCCTCACTCCAGTTTGGAGTGAGGGGTGGATGTAGGTCTGTGGACCGAACCACCTAAAAAATCCATTGTGCAGTGGTTTGGTCTTGTGTACGGTGTGGCTTGATTGTCCATTTGCTTCCGCTAGATGCATGGTTAGGATCATGATTTAATTGCTTTTCATTCACAGTTGACGAATGCTTGAGTTCGGTTTAGTACCGAAGTAAGTTCACTGATTGTGCAAGTTAAGTCTTCGAAAGAAATTCTCATTGAGCTGTTTGATTGCGCAGTTACTGTTTAGTTGAACACTTCCTTATTTCAGTCTTGGTAGAACTGAACTTGCTTTCATTTCACATCTCTGAGTGTTCTAAGGTTTTAATTTGGTCAATTTTGAAGAGGGATACATTCACCCCCGCTCTGTATCCATCGCACCGATTCTATCATTTGGTATCAGAGCGGTCTCTGACTTCCAGATCCAACGATCTGCAGAGGATCCTGCTGATTTGATTTCGTGTCTTACTGTTCCAGTGCGGTGCACTCTTCTGATATTGCCTTCTAGCTCAGAGATCTAAATCTATTCGATTGTTTTATAATGGCACCACCTATAGTTTTTGATGGTTCTAACTTTGAGAAATGGTTAGGCGGTCTATTTGTTTTTATAAACTCTATAGATCCAAAACTGTGGAATCTCATTGAATATGGTCCACATGTTTTGCCTCGAGAGGAGAGTAAATGGTCCTAGAAGGATAAATAAAAGAACAGTGAGAATATAAGAGTTCTGAACATTTTGAAGAATGCTGTAGATGTAAGTGTCATTTCCTCTATTCTTACATGCAGGACTGCGAAGGAAATCTGGGATTCAGTTATCACATTTCATGAGAATCAGAAATGTCTCACGGCAAGAGGAAGTACCTCAAGCAATGAAGAAGAAGATCAGGTAAATTCTGAATCTGATTCTGACGAAATGACCTTTAATGATTTAAAGGAAATGTATGCTGAATTGTATGAAAAGTATAGAAAAATAAAATCTGAAAATAAAAGATTAAAGAAAAAGATTGATCAAAATTGTTCTGATTTATCATGTGAAAATTACTCAAAATTGAAACAATCTCATGATGCTTATCTGATTGATATTCAAAACTATGAGAAGCAATTGGAAGAAGCTGAAAATACAGGCTCAGAAATGAATCAACTGAAGCTTGAAAATGAAACGGCTAAAAGGCTTCAACAAGAAAATCAAACTGAACTTGGCAAGCATAAAGAACAAATTTCTGTACTAAAAAATAAAAATAATGAACTTACTGTTAAGATTTTTGAACTAGAGAATGAGCTAAATTCATTAGGAAATGATCAAATCCTAATTGATGAAATAGTTTAGAATGAACAAATGAGAAAGGAGAATGAAGAACTGAAGTTGCTAAATTCTGCTATTTCTGAGAAGCTTTTAATGCTTGAAAAAGGGAAGAGTTCAATTGAAAATGAATGTGAGAGAGTTAGTACTTTGATGGAAGAGATTGACAATTACAAAGTCATCAATACTATGTTTAATGAAAAGATCACAAACTCTGAACTGCTCAGCTCTTCACTTAAAAGTGAGATTTTGGAATTGAATAAGTCTCTGTCTGATTCTTTTAAAAATAAAGAAAATCCGAAAGCTGCGTCTAAAAAGAAAGTCTTTGATGGAGGCAGTAAGCAAGAAGTGAGAAAAAAACTGTACACAACCTTTGTGCGTAGCTCTGAGTTAGCTAGTACTTCAGCTTCTTCTTCAGACGTGTTTTCTAATCAGAGAGAAAAGTAGAAAATAGAAAAATAGAAGAAAACTCAGAAAAAGAAACTAAAACAGAATAAAAATCTGTATGTTAAAATTTCTCAGGTCAAACTGCCCTCTGTTAATAGAAAGAAGGTGAAATATTTCTACTGTGGTAAACTCGGCCATGAGATGCATGACAGTTCTGTCATGAGAAAAGATGATCTGAATGTTGATAAAAAGCATGCTAGGAACTTTTATGGTAAGAAATCCTCTTTTGTTCAAACGAAAAGAATTCAATGTTTTTATTGTCATAAACTTGGACATCTAATGCATGAATGTAGGTTGATGGAAAAGGATGATCTGAGTGCTAGAAAATATCATGATAAAAATCCTTCATTTCAGAAAAAAGGAATTGAATGTTTTCATTGTGGAAAGATAGGACATACCTATGCACATGCTGGCATGCACAGGGGAGTAACAATCGTTAAAAATCTGCTAAAACCCCTGTGTATCAAAATACTTTTGATAGAAATTCTAATTCATGCTTTCACTGTGACAAGATGGGCCACATTGCAGCCCAATGTTGGCATGCTCAGGGAAGGAAGTCTAACTATAAATCTGGTAAATTCCCTATCAATAGAAACACTTCTGGTAGAAATGGATTTATTTTTGAAAGGAAAACTCTTGCATGTCTTGAGTGTGGGAAGCCAGGCCATAGAGCTGCTGATTATTGGCTGGCTAGTTTTAGTAAACAGAATTCTCTCTCTGCTAATAAATTTTATGACAACAGTAATTTGCATAAAAAGAACTTGAAATCTGCTGAATCATGCCATTACTGTGGTCAAATAGGTCATTCAATGAATAATTGCTATTTGATGAGATCTGATGACTCTCATGCTAAAAAATTATTTAGAACACCTGCCAAAGGTGTCACTATTAATTTAGGACCCAAGACCTCTTGGGTACCTATTTGTGCAAAGTAAACATTATTTTGCAGGTGTGCCTTTGGCAAAGGAATAAAGAGGGGTAAATAAACTAAGGCACCCAAGTTGATAAAACCCCATTCAAGCACTCTTCAGGTAATACTTGCACTCTTCATATGTGGTTAATTGAATTCCTTAGTAATCTATTTTTAACTGCATATCATGATTCATGCATACATGCTACTTTATTTGTGTTGACACTTGCATTGAGCTTCATGGGCTTACTTGGTTGTACTTTGAGCTGTGTATGCATATCTTGTTAAAATAAATGCTCATCTATACAGAATTGCTGAAAACATCAGGTTCTATCTGTTTCTGAAAAGTGTGAACTTCATGCTATTGATCTAATGCTTGAATTTGCATTTCACACTCACTGAAAATCTGATGCATTGTCATACATGACCACTATGGTATATTAAATGGTAAGCTACTAAAAGGCAGGTGAAATCTGTCTGGAGGTTCTTACTATGTGTGAGATGGTCCTATCATTTGGTATCATGGGTCATATTACTTGTTAGGGCAGTCTATATGAGCATGAGTCACAAAGTCATATGTTCAACCTTCATTGCAAACATTGCAAGTATTCAGGGGGAGTTTGTTGAGTCTTTGCATGTCTCTGCATACATGTAGCTAATTGCATTGCATTTTATTTCATTGAAAATGCCAAAAAAGATTGATTGAATGCATATTGTCAGGGGGAGTAAATGCTTTGCATGCAGGTTGTCAAATGCATATACTTTTGTCAGAATTCATTGCATGTTAACCTTCAAGATCCTGAAGCATGCTTGACCTCCTGATATCTTTCTTGGTGTACATATCCTTTTTATTGATTCTATTGATAAACCTTGAACATATCTGAAAACACTGGGCTTCAAAATCACTTATTCTTGCTGGATCTCTTCTATCAGCCATTCATGAAGATTTCACTGGGGCATGTCTCGATCATAAATCTGAAAACACTTGAACTAGGAATCTTCTATTATACGATTTTATACATGTCTGAAATAACTCAGGTGGTTTAAGTTTAATGTATCCATTGAGTTTGACTTTAAAATCTCTTAAAAATATCTGAATCATGTTTTAATAAACTTTAACCAACTATTTCATGCTGTGTCTTGAAAAAACTTCTGAAATCTGCACTATTGAATACATGCCTTTATTTGGTTAAGTACATGAAATTAGTATTGATTTGAAGCAAATGAGTTTTCAGAAATGTCTAAAGGGTAAATAATTATCAGAGCAATGACTTTGGTCACTGAGAAACAATGTCCAAAGGACTGTGTCATGAGGTGCCATAGTTAACTCTACTTTAGAATGATTGATAATCTGGCAGAGCAATGGCATGCACACTGAGAAATACATCTCACTCATCAAGAAATGAGTTGAGGTATGTCATGAGGTGTAAATGTTAACTCTGTTAATGTAAAGCATGACTGTTAGTCACACTAAGTGCTTAGGGATATTGGCGTCTGATCAACGTATATCCTCTAGTTACAAGGTGTGCACTGAACTAGAGTGCTCGTAAAATTTGTAGCATGAAAATTTGTTGAACAAATTGCAATATTTGATTATTGATGTAAAAATTAA
Organism: Amorphophallus konjac; assembly: GCA_022559845.1. Taxonomy (NCBI): domain Eukaryota; kingdom Viridiplantae; phylum Streptophyta; class Magnoliopsida; order Alismatales; family Araceae; genus Amorphophallus; species Amorphophallus konjac. The sequence goes on along the minus strand of CM040118.1, from coordinate 341,165,170 downwards.
ATTGCTATAACCCTAGACAAAATCACATGACTTCATAATTGCTTGATCTCAATACTAGTGAATGTAATTCCGAAAGAAGTCAATAGATTTGATTGTGTAAGAGAAAGGGAAGTTAATCAAGATATAAATATGAGGGCTTGGTTCATTTTTATTAAACCGTGATTTTAGATATAAATACAGAATTTTATTGATAAACTTTACATACATCATGTTTAAAACATGCTGATCAATAAAGTTCATTCATAAGCCCTTATAATGGAAGACTTTGAAAAATTATGTTTTGGATTTATGAGATTGGTATCTCCTTGAAAATCTTGTTGAATTCCTTATGTTTGGAGCTTAGTTGAAATTCTTTTCCTCACTATCATTGACTCATCATGACCAGAACTTATCCATTTATTCAGGGGGAGCTTCCTTGTCATATGAATCATGCTGCATAGAAATTCTTAAAGGGGGAGAATTGTGTGCTTGCATTCATACATTTAGGGGGAGTTCTTGCATTTATTGTTGCATCTGCATCTCTGCATTCATACCTCTCCATGGTTCATCTTGATAATAACAAGGGGGAGAAATTGGCTGAGTCATAATTATGTTTGAACTTCCTTCTCAAACTATTTTGTTTTTTTGATGAAGTCAAAGGGGGAGAATAGTTTGAAGTCATCAGAATGACTCACAGTGTTGCCATCATCAAAAGGGGGGAGATTGTTGTGCCCCTATGGTTTTTATGATTGGTTTTGATGTGAGTCAAACACTGTGAGTCACCATGTGATGTTCAGTCATTAACATTTTTTTAGATCATAAAGCATTCATATGTTCTGTCATTCTGTCAGATCATAAAGTCTGCTTGTGGAAGTCCTGCACATTGCATTCTGCATACATAAAGTCTCCACATTGCCTTGCTGCATTACACAGGCATTCGAAGTCTATACATCGTCAGTTGCAGGCACATCAAATCTGTACATCCCTTCGTGGCATACAAAGTCTGCACATTCCTTTCTGTTATGTTTGTGCATTGCATGCATTTATGGTCAATGCATGTTCATTGTGCATGTGTGCAACATCTCTCAAGTCTATACAACTCCTGCTTCAGGCATGAACACAAGTCTGCACATTCTAGTTTCAGGCATGAACACAAATCTACACACTCTCTGCTGATATGTTTGTGCATGTGATAAGCCAATGCATTTCATGTCTCTCGTGCATTTTCAAGTCTATACACTTGTTAAGATTCGTCTCACTTAGCGTCTTTGAGCATGGAGCATTGAAGTCTGAACAGCCTTTGCATTGCACTTAAAGTCTATACATTGTTTATTCAGCACACACATGAAGTCTGTACACACTTCATTGTGCATGCATGCATCATCTCATTAAGTCTGTACATCCATTAGCTAATAGCTGAGCAAGTCTATACATTCTTTAGCTCAGTTCATAGCTGAGTCTGAAGTCTGTACAGCCTGTTCTTCATACAAGTCTATACATGCATTAACTGTGAGCATGGCATAGTCAGTACATTGTTTGTTGCAAGCCATTGTGCACGCATGACTAAGTCTGTACATTGTCTTTGCTGCAACACACAAGTCTCTACATAGGTTGCAAGTATGTACATCTAGTGGCAAGTCAGTGCATCCATATTCATTGTACATACTTTCTCATGCGCACAATGCATTTAGTGTATCATGTCTATACATCGTTCTAGCATACACGCACTCAAGTGTATACATTCCTCAATGGCTGGGCATCGTTCGTTCAGCAAGTCTGTACATCGCCCTAGGTTGTATTATCAAGTCTGTGCATCCACCGTCTCATTCAAGTCTATACATTGCTTCTAGCATGCACACACACACCCAAGTCTATACATTGCATTGTCTTGAGACTAAGTCTGTTCACCACCGTCTTACTTATCGTCTCTGTGCATACCGTCAAGTCTATACATTGTAAGACCAAGTCTATGCATGCATCGTCTCATGCATCATCTTTCAAGTCTATACATCGTGTGCTTCGAGCATTCAAGTCTGTACACTGGTGTCGTCGTTTGCATGATCAAGTCTATACAGACTTTGTCCATGCGTAAGCACAGCAAGTCTATACATTGGTTTTGTCATGCACATAAATGTCCAAGTCTATACATTCTCTGATGATATCCTTGTGCATCATTTCACAAGTCTGAGCAGTGTCTAGTTGCACGCCACACGACATAGCAAGTCCATACATTCTTCAGATGGCATCAACTAAGTCTGTTCATTCTTTATTTTAAAGTCTGTACATGGTTGCCTTGTTGACTTAGTAAGTCTATACATTTGCTATGGCTTGTTCATGCATCGTTCTCATCAAGTCTGTACATTGCTTGACAGCATGCCTGAGCACTCATCGCCAATGTACACACTCTCCTATATGCATTTGTGCATTGTTCAAAACAAGTCTGTACATAGTTCTCGCGTGCACACAAAGTCCATACACTCAATGATGCTCCATGTCTGTACATGCTTTGTTAAAAGCCTGAACCAACTCTGTACATCCCTCTAATATCTTCTTATGACTGCTTGACAGGTACATCCTTCGAGAAGAAAGTGTTTGAGCATGTGATCCGAGGTTGGCACCTTGCACGTGATCCGAGATGTACTCTGGACAAAGAGGGCACAAGCCCTACACACGCCCTAGCTGCTGCTATATATATGTAGCTTCTTCCTCAGGAGAAGACTGATCGAGATAGTAGGAGAGAGCAGCAGAGAGGCAGAGAGTAGAAGAAGAAGAAGAAGAAGAAGAAATAGATTAGAAGAAGAAAGAGATCCAGCAGAAGAAGAAAAGAGAGAACACTGTGAGAGAAAGAGAAGTAGAGAGAAGAAAGAAGAAGAGGACGAGAGAAAGAGAAAGAGAAGCAGAGAGAAGAGAGACTGAAGCTTCATCAGAAAACTTATCTGTCTGGCTATTAGATCAGATCCAAACCAGATTTGCTCCTGCGAGAGCTACACTTTGTGGATTTCATTTCCAGCTTTCTGATTGCTGTATTTTCGTTTCTGGTTTTCCTTTCTTTTACACTTGGTTTGTTGTTCTTCCGATTCTCTAGTGAGGTCGGGGTTCCTCCTGTTGATTCAGGAGAAGGGAGACTTGGAGTCTCCGGTTGCTAGTGACTGGTGTCACTAGTGGTTTCCCTTTGGGTTTCAGAGGAAATGAGACTTGGGTCTCTGGGTTCCCCTCCGGTTTGGAGGAAGGGAGGATTGGTCCTCCGGTTGCAAGTGGCTGGGTGTCACTTGTGGGTTTTCTCTGGTTTAGAGGAAGAGAGACTTCCGTCTCTGGTTTGCTAGTGACTGTGTGTCACTAGTGGTTCCCTCCGGTTTGGAGGAAGAGGGGAGGTTGTTCCCCTGGTCAAGCTGTTTGGCACCATTTGTTTGCAGACTGAGTCTGCTGTTCTAGCTGTGGCTAGTGGAAGCCTCACTCCGGTTTGGAGTGAGGGGTGGATGTAGGTCTGTGGACCGACCCACCTAAAAAATCCATTGTGCAGTGGTTTGGTCTTGTGTACGGTGTGGCTTGATTGTCCATTTGCTTCCGCTAGATGCATGGTTAGGATCACGATTTAATTGCTTTTCATTCACAGTTGACGAATGCTTGAGTTCGGTTTAGTACCGAAGTAAGTTCACTGATTGTGCAAGTTAAGTCTTCGAAAGAAATTCTCATTGAGCATTTGATTGCGCAGTTACTGTTTAGTTGAACACTTCCTTATTTCAGTATCGGTAGAACTGAACTTGCTTTCATTTCACATCACTGAGTGTTCTAAGGTTTTAATTTGGGCAATTTTGAAGAGGGATACATTCACCCCCCCTCTGTATCCATCGCACCGATTCTATCATTTGGTATCAGAGCGGTCTCTGACTTCCAGATCCAACGATCTGCAGAGGATCCTGCTGATTTGATTCCGTGTCTTACTGTTCCAGTGCGGTGCACTCTTCTGATATTGGCTTCTAGCTCATAGATCTAAATCTATTCGATTGTTTTATAATGGCACCACCTGTAGTTTTTGATGGTTCTAACTTTGAGAAATGGTTAGGCGGTCTATGTGTTTTTATAAACTATATAGATCCAAAACTGTGGAATCTCATTGAATATGGTCCACATGTTTTGCCTCGAGAGGAGAGTAAATGGTCCCAGAAGGATAAACAAAAGAACAGTGAGAATATAAGAGTTCTGAACATTTTTAAGAATTCTGTAGATGTAAATGTCATTTCTGTTAGAATGTAAGGCCCGGATACAGAGGGGGGTGAATGTATCCCTCTACAAATATAGCCTAATTAAAACTCTAAAGCTCAGTAATGCGGAATGAAAACTGTTACAGAAATAGCCTGAGGAACCTTAGAAGGATCAAAGCAAGACAACAACTCAAGAAGCCATCAAACGATCCTAAGCAAGCATCTAATGCGCGGCAATTAAGTGAACATATAAGAAGATCAAACCACAAGGGACACCAGGGTTTTTAGGTGGTTCGGTCAACCGACCTATGTCCACCCCTCACTCCAAACCAGAGTGAGACTTCCACTAGTAACACTAGCACAGCAGACTCAGTCTGCAAGAAATGCTGCCACACAGCTTGACCAGGGGAACAACCTCCCCTCTTCCTCCCAACCGGAGGGACACCCCAAGTGACTCCCAGCCACTTGGAAACCAGAGACACACGGTCTCTCTTCCTCCAGACCCGGAGGGAACCCCTAGACTTGCTACCCACAAGCCCAGAACCGGAGGACCAAACCTCCCTTCCTCCAAACCGGAGGGGAACCTAGAGACCCAAGTCTCTCTTCCACTGAACCCCAGAGGGAAACACAAGTGACATTAAGTCACCTGTAAACCAGAGGTCTCGGACCTCTCTTCCTCCCAACCGGAGGGACCCCTGGACTTGAAACCTACAAGCCCAGAATCGGAGGACGAGCCTCCCTTCCTCTAACCAGAGGGAACCCACAAGTAGCACCCAGCTACTTGCAACCAGAGATAGCAATCTCCCTTCTCCTGAACCAACAGGAGGGACCCCGACCTCTCTATAGAGAATCGGAAATACAGCAAGTGACTAGTTCAAAGGAAAAACAAAGCCCAACAACAGAAAGCTGAAAAGATAACATCAAATGTGGCTCTCGCAGGAGCTGGCTGGCCTGGATTTGATCCACGGTCCAGCAGGAACTTCTTCTACTACTTCTCTCTTTCTCCCAGCACGAACTCTCTTTTCTTCTTCTTCTTCTTCTTCTTCTTACTGCTTCTGCCTTCTCCTTCTTCTCACTTTCTCTATCTCACTGTCTCTCTTTCTTTTTCTTCTTCTGCTCTCTCGATCTAGCTCTTAGCTTTCTCTATCTCTTCTTTCTCTTCTGCACTTCTTCTCTTAGCTCTGGCTGCTTCTACTTCAGTCACTCTCTGCCCTCGCTGCCTTTCTTCAGAGGAAGAAGACACATATATATAGCAACAGCAGATTAGGGCGGCGTGTGCTTTCCACGATTCCCGCCCAAATGCTTCATTCCACGTGGAGGCACCTCTGCATCTCGGATCACGTGCCAGATGCCAACCTCGTATCACGTGCCCACTCTGCATAGGCTCCACGAACAGTACAATAGAGCAAACTGGTTCGGATTCGATCCTGAAACCAGAATCCTTCTTCTTCTTCTTTTTCTTCTTCTCCTGCAAAGAGATTAAAAACATTAATGCTCAGGGTTCTCTCTCTATATATATACCTGAAATAAGTCGGTTGACACTCAAGCTAAAGCTGCACGAGGTTTGTAGGAACAACAAAAGGTGCACTATACTGAGAACGACACGAGGTACATAAGATGACTACAGCACGAGATAAAAAGAAAACGACACGAAATACATACAGTAACAAAGCTAACACTACAAAGAGAACGACACGAGGTACATAAGATGACTACAACACGAGATAAAAAGAAAACGACACGAGGTACATACAGTAACAAAGTTAACACTACAAAGAGAACGACACGAGGTACATAAGATGACTACAGCACGAGATAAAAAGAAAATGACACGAGGTACATACAATAACAAAGCTAACACTACAAAGAGAACGACACGAAGTCAGATGAGAACAGCACGAGGTTAGAAGGAAATAACACGGAGTAAAACGGTAGTAAAACACACGATCAGAGGAAACCTGGACGAAGATAGAAAGAAGCAACACGAAGACATAAAAACAACACGAAGACACAAATACAGAAATAACATGAAGACTCAAACACAAAAATAACACGAAGACATAAAAACAACAACACAAAGACACAAATACAGAAATAACATGAAGACTCAAACACAAAAATAACACGAAGACATAAAAACAACAACACGAAGACACAAACAGAAATAACATGAAGACTTAAACACAAAAATAATACGAAGACATAAACAGAAACCGACACGAAGTGTGGTCACAAAGCATGAAAGACACTTCCAACGTACAGACTTCATATGATGTGAGGCGATGTGTAGACTTTGCGTTCAACTGGATGTATAGACTTGGAACGGCTTCAAGGCAACAATGTACAGACTTTGAAATAAAGAGTGTACAGACTGAGAGTTCAAGACCACGATGTATAGACTTTGCCCAAAGAAACGAATGTGTAGACTTTGGCTTGGAATGAAGGTAAAGATGAGGCTGTATAGACTTGGCCAGAACGTAGGGAAAAGCACCAATGTTCAGACATGAACATCCAGCAGTGTATAGACTTCGTGAACAAGATGCAATGCTGACTGATGTATAGACTTTTTGAACAAGATGCAATGCTGACTGATGTATAGACTTTGTGAATGTTCAGACTTGAATGCTCTACCAGTGTACAGACTTGCAGAGCCGACCCCAATGTATAGACTTGAGGAATTGAAGCCAATTTATAGACTTGTCGAATGGCTTCGCAATGTATAGACTTGGAGCCTTAAGACGCATCAAGAGACGCTGGCTGAGACGGACGCTGTACATACTTGATGCATGTGAACAGTGAGACGGATGTATAGACTTGATGAACTACAACATGAACATATCAGCAGAGAAGCAATGCACAGAGCAGAAATCAAGCACAAACCAATTTATCACAGCATGACTCAAGCATACACATGCATTCTTCACAGTTCAGACATGGCACACTCATGCAATCTCCCACAGAATAGATCAGACATATTCAAGACAATGTGGTGACTCATTCATGTTGCTATCATTAAAACACCACATCATCAACAAAGCACAAGGGGCACAACAATCTCCCCCTTTTTGATGATGGCAACATAATGAGTCACACTGACTCATCAAACTATTCTCCCCCTTTGACATAATCAAAAAGAAGGGAAATGGTTTGAGAGTCAAATGCAGCACATAAATGCAGCACACAAAGACAGCACATAAATGCAGAGAATGAGTCATGGTTCTTAAAAAAATGAAGATCTCCCTTATGATAATGAAACAGCTCTCCCCCTATCAACATGCATGATTGACTACTCTCCCCTTAGATGTGAATAAACCATAACTCCCCCTAAAGCACAGGAATGGACTCTAGTTAACCAATAAATCAATCTGAAATCTACCATTACAAAGAATCTGAATTCTGGTGAAAATACCACAGAATCAGAACTTATTGCAGAACAAGATGGAAGATTTCAACAGTGTGGAGAGAAATATATCTCAGGAATCAATCTGAAATCCACCACCATAAGGATTCTGAAGTTCAGAGGGCTGCAAGTGAACAAGGTAATAATGCGAGTGGCACCTCACATTTGTATGGTCAGAAAAAAAAATGCAGAAGGAATCAGTCAACTGATAAGAGAGGAGTTGACTATACAGTTTTTGTTGATCATGCAAGAATCTGATCATGAGGGATTTGAATGCATACATCACTTCAATAAGTCTTAAAACATGTAGGCTCTTCACTGTTTTCAGATTCTTGCATATATGAATCCAAGTTTTAATAAAAGTGAACCAAATAGTCAGAAAACAGTCAAAAATAATCATCTTTTATCTTACACATATGATCTCAACTGCACCTTTGAAAAATACACATGTTAGTACTGAAGTTAAACACTTTTTCAAGAACATGAGTTGACAGATTTTTCAAGATAATTTTATTTGAAGCACATTATATTTTTCCTGAGCAATTTAAGTTGATCAACACCTTTTTACATGGGGCACAACAAGTCTTAGTTGAATTGACCCAGTTACTCAGTGTGATAACTGGCATTGCTTCTCACTTTGAGAGCATAGTTAGCAATATGAGTGTCTTTTTACATGAGAAGACACCTTTATCAGAGGCCAGACTCCCCAGCTACTCAACACCAATAAGCTATTGCTCTGTCAGGTTTTGTTTCACGAAATTTTTATCAGAGATAACTGTGGCACCTCATGCCATGAGTTACTTTATTTCATTGATAAAGAACTCAGTTTCTCAGTGACCGAGTCATTGCTCTGATTTCACAATTTTTCATTTAGTCAACTTTTTCAAGTTAATGTTTAATCACAACACTCACTCTATGTATCTCTACCAAAGTAGCCTAGATTTCAAATTTTCAGATATCAGATGAGAGACTTTAAGGATTACATGACACAAGAGGTTAAAGTTTATTAAACCTTATCAACAGATATTTTCAATTCATTTAATTACAAAGCTGAGAATACATTAATCTTATATCAGTCTGATTCAGTGATAATTCTTAAACCCATATGATAGGAGTTTCTACCAAAATCTCAGACTGAATTGCATGACATGCAGCTTAAGTTCCTCAGATCAGAACAATAAATTTAGCTGACCGACAACTCAATAATGGAGCCAAAATAGTCACACCAGCTAAGAGGTATATGAAGGAAGAGTACAAGCTGGTGGAAGAGTCAATCAGCAAGAGAGAATAAGGTTTAAAGCCACTAGCAGAGTCAATCACTCAATACAGGTTTAAAGTCATTTCAGTCAGACAAAAATGAGACACTCCTTCTTCAACAGATTGAGGATTAGCAGCCAAATTTTCAGATTCAAGAAGGTATGAACTCAAAATAGTCAATTGATGATTTGAAAGAGTGTAGAATGTGAATTTCAAATAGTGACAACAATATAATAATGCTCCCCCTTGTCTATATGTAGTGACTCACATAAGACTCAACAAGCTCCCCCTGAATTGATGCAGTTTATGCAAGATGATTATTCAAACGTCAGAGCATTCTTTATTCAGAGAGCATCATGCTGGAGCAATCAACTTTTCAAGATAATTCAATTTAGCACAGACAGATTATTATGATATGCATTGATCAAAAACAGTTGGACTCCCCCTGACTATATGCATGAAATGTATTGAAATCACATCACATGATATCAAATTTAGCATTCAGATATGATTCATGCAAATTAGACAGAAGAGAATTACTATAAGCATGATTGTTCAATTCATATTTCAGAAAACTTCAGTTTAGCACCAACAGATCAACATGATATGCAATACACTGCTCTATATGACTTGACACATGGTACTGAGCGGAGGACTTGGTCCAAGGACCACCTCACACATGGCAGTAGCATCCAGACATACTCCAACTGCCCTCCAGCACTGTTCCATTTCATATACCATGATGGTCATGCAAATGACATATGCAGTGCAAAGCAATCTCATTTATTTAGTGCAAACAACAGCATGAGAAGAACATCAAAAATCAACCAAGCAAAACAACAATTTCAGATAATGAAATTGAAACAGATTTCAGAACTGACCTGAATTGAGTCCTTGGGTTTTATTTTTGAGTGCCTTAGTTAACCCCTTTTATTTCTCCCTCCAAGGCACACCTGCAAAGTATTTGATCATCTTGATCCTGCAGGGACCCAAGCAGCTTTGGGTCCTGTGTTAGCCCTGACAGGTTTTCTAAACATTTTCATAGCAACATTATCACCAAATTTCATCAGTGAACAGTCATCCATAGAATGTCCAAATTTTCCACAGTATCTACATGAAATGGCTGGTGTTTGATTCTTATGATGCATATTAACAGCAGGGTGATGTTTATAAACATGTTCAAAAGATTTTCTGTTATATGCATGAGCAGTTTGATGCTTGTTCTTAACCATCCAACATTCAGCAGATTTATGGCCTGGCTTCCCACAGTTATAGCATGAAATTTTCACAAAAGGTTTTGCAGGGAATTTGACAAAATGGGGTTTAACATAGTTCTTTTGAACATACCAACAGTCCTTGACTGTATGCCCATTTTTCCCACAGTGGGAGCATGCAAAAGAATTTCTTCTATGAAAACCATTTTTATCCCAAGTGGATCTAAACCAGCACTCAGCAGCCTTGTGCCCAGGCTTATTGCAGCTGAAACACACAATGTGCTGACTAGAATTGTGTTTAGATCCATATGGACCATGAACATGAATAGGGAACTTGGCATGCTGTTTATTGTCTTCTTTCATGATAAAACATTCACTCATGAGATGACCATGCTTCCCACAATAATAACATGAAGCATCAGGCTTCCTAGCAACATGGTTTCTATCAAAAGAGTTTCTAGAATGTAAAGTTCCACTAGCATGCTCATCCTTTAACATCAATCCACAATCTTCCATTATGTGACCTCCTTTCCCACAATAATAACATGAATCCTTTTTAATGTGAGTGTGTGAGAAATCATGTGAATTGTGTGCAGTCTCCTTTACAACAACAGAAGTGTCTTTTTCCTTTTTCTGTGAATTTTCACCCTTTTTCTGTTTTGGAGTTTGTTCCACAGTTTTGGGTTTCACAATGGATTTTTGTGCAGTGAATTTGAAGACAGAAGGAGCAGAGGTTGTGTTCTGATTGGTGGCTTTGACAAAAACAGTAGATGTTTCATTCCCATTACTCCTTTTATTTGTCGGACTATAGCCCAGTCCCTTTCTCTCAAAGTTATCACTCTTTCCAAGAAGCTTATTCAGATTGTCCTTACCTTTGACAAATTTTGATAAAGAGTTTTTCAAATCTTTAATCTCAAAATTCAAATCAGTAATTTTAGCTTCATATTTGGACAGATCTGTTTCACAGGAAATGACTTGTTGATGCAAGGCATCATTCAGACTCTTGAGTTTTTCAACTTCCTGTTTTAGTTTTGTTTCATTGTCAGCTTTAGATAGGGACTTATAAAGATCATCAACTTCTTGTTGAAGGGATGTGATAGTAAGCTCATATCCAGCTATTTTTCGTTCACTACACCTGACATTTCCATTTAACATTAAGTTGATGGTTTTCAGACTCTCAATTTCTTGTTCAGCATTCATCAACCTATCAGAATTATCCACACTCACACACTTGCCTTTTTCCATTGTCATTAGCCTATCTGTCAACTGGGTGTTTAGATGTTTCAACTCATTGATTTCCTCTTGCAGTTTACCATTCTGCTCTAGGAGATCAGCATCAACCACCCATTCATCTGAGAGAGACTGACATTCATGAAACATTTCCTGTTATTTTTCAGAATCTTTCTGTAATTCTATGTTTACAGATTTTATGGCATTAAGCTTTTCAATCAGCAATTTGTTCTCTTGTCTAAGTTTATCTGATTTTTCATCATTTTTATTGGAGAACTCTTTAAGAGAATCATTTTCAGATTTCAGCTTGTTTAATTCAGACTTAACACATTCAATTTCTTTCAGCAAATCCTTGCTCTGAACAGAATCATGACTAGCTAGACTAAGCTTCTTTTCAAGTTCAGAGATTTCTTTCACATGATCTTGATTCTTAGTTTTCAATAAAAAAATTTGTTTCTTCAACATTAGAAAATCAGACATACAGACATCATGAATATTTTTCAATTCAACACACTTTCTACAAGGAGAACTTGAACTATCTAAACCAGTACTCTTCTTCAATTTTTTATACTGTTTTCTTAACAGTTCATGAGATTCAAATAATTCAGCATATGTATTCTCCCAATCTTCTAGAGAAAAATTCTCGAAGAGATTTACCTCATCATCTTCTTTAGTCTGACTGCTGCCTTGATTGATGCCATTTGGATTACTTCTGTTAGCCATCATGCAGCTGTCCTCGTTTACCCTGTGAAATTGCTTCAGCCTATCCAGGATGTTCTTTGCTGAGCTGCAATTATGAAGACAAGACCATAAGGCTCTGTCAGTAGCTGCTTTCAACAGGTTAAAGGCTTTCTGATTTTCTCCATCATTTGACTTGTGACTTTTAGTCCATTTGGACTTTTCTTTTGGCAATCTGTGAGGACCTTGTGAAATTAACTTCCACAGATCTGGATTAATTATTTTCACATAATTGTGAAGACTGCTAATCCATGAGTTAAAATTAGAGCCATTGAAAATCGGTGGAGAGCCCATTGAATAAATCGGCAACTAGATTAATGCAGCAAAGGGTAGAAACAGAAATGCACGAAAGGACAACAGGATCCTCTGCAGATCGTTGGATCTGATCAATCAGAGAACCGCTCTGATACCAATTGTTAGAATGTAAGGCCCGGATACAGAGGGGGGTGAATGTATCCCTCTACAAATATAGCCTAATTAAAACTCTAAAGCTCAGTAATGCGGAATTAAAACTGTTGCAGAAATAGCCTGAGGAACCTTAGAAGGATCAAAGCAAGACAACAACTCAAGAAGCCATCAAACGATCCTAAGCAAGCATCTAATGCGCGTCAATTAAGTGAACATATAAGAAGATCAAACCACAAGGGACACCAGGGTTTTTAGGTGGTTCGGTCAACAGACCTATGTCCACCTCTCACTCCAAACCAGAGTGAGGCTTCCACTAGTAACACTAGCACAGCAGACTCAGTCTGCAAGAAATGCTGCCACACAGCTTGACCAGGGGAACAACCTCCCCTCTTCCTCCCAACCGGAGGGACACCCCAAGTGACTCCCAGCCACTTGGAAACCAGAGACACACGGTCTCTCTTCCTCCAGACCCGGAGGGAACCCCTGGACTTGCTACCCACAAGCCCAGAACCGGAGGACCAAACCTCTCTTCCTCCAAACCGGAGGGGAACCTAGAGACCCAAGTCTCTCTTCCTCTGAACCCCAGAGGGAAACACAAGTGACATTAAGTCACTTGCAAACCAGAGGTCTCGGACCTCTCTTCCTCCCAACCGGAGGGACCCCTGGACTTGAAACCTACAAGCCCAGAATCGGAGGACGAGCCTCCCTTCCTCTAACCAGAGGGAACCCACAAGTAGCACCCAGCTACTTGCAACCGGAGATAGCAATCTCCCTTCTCCTGAACCAACAGGAGGGACCCCGACCTCTCTATAGAGAATCGGAAATACAGCAAGTGACTAGTTCAAAGGAAAAATAAAACCCAGCAACAGAAAGCTGAAAAGATAACATCAAATGTGGCTCTCGCAGGAGCTGGCTGGCCTGGATTTAATCCACGGTCCAGTAGGAACTTCTTCTACTACTTCTCTCTTTCTCCCAGCACGAACTCTCTTTTCTTCTTCTTCTTCTTCTTTCTTACTTCTTCTTCTTCTTACTGCTTCTGCCTTCTCCTTCTTCTCACTTTCTCGATCTCACTGTCTCTCTTTCTTTTTCTTCTTCTGCTCTCTCGATCTAGCTCTCAACTTTCTCTATCTCTTCTTTCTCTTCTACACTTCTTCTCTTAGCTCTGGCTGCTTCTACTTCAGTCACTCTCTGCCCTCACTGCCTTTCGTCAGAGGAAGAAGACACATATATATAGCAGCAGCAGATTAGGGCGGCGTGTGCTTTCCACGGTTCCCGCCCAAATGCTTCAGTCCACGTGGAGGCTCCTCTGCATCTCGGATCACGTGCCAGATGCCAGCCTCGTATCACGTGCCCACTCTGCATAGGCTCCACGAACAGTACAATAGAGCAAACTGGTTCGGATTCGATCCTGAAACCAGAATCCTTCTTCTTTTTCTTTTTCTTCTTCTCCTGCAAAGAGATTAAAAACATTAATGCTCAGGGTTCTCTATATATATATATACCTGAAATAAGTCGGTTGACACTCAAGCAAAAGTTGCACGAGGTGTGTAGGAACAACAAAACGTGCACTATACTGAGAACGACACGAGGTACATAAGATGACTATAGCACGAGATAAAAAGAAAATGACACGAGATACATACAGTAACAAAGCTAACACTACAAAGAGAACGACACGAGGTACATAAGATGACTACAGCACGAGATAAAAAGAAAACGACACGAGGTACATACAATAACAAAGCTAACACTACAAAGAGAACGACACGAGATACATAAGATGACTACAGCACGAGATAAAAAGAAAACGACACGAGGTACATACAGTAACAAAGCTAACACTACAAAGAGAATGACACGAAGTCAGATGAGAACAGCACGAGGTTAGAAGGAAATAACACGGAGTAAAACGGTAGTAAAACACGCGATCAGAGGAAACCTGGACGAAGATAGAAAGAAGCAACACGAAGACATAAAAATAACACGAAGACACAAATACAGAAATAACATGAAGACTCAAACACAAAAATAACACGAAGACATAAAAACAACAACACGAAGACACAAATAACATGAAGACTCAAATACAAAAATAACACGAAGACACAAAAACAACAACACGAAGACACAAACAGAAATAACATGAAGACTCAAACACAAAAATAACACGAAGATATAAACAGAAACCGACACGAAGTGTGGTCACAAAGCATGAAAGACACTTCCAACGTACATACTTCATATGATGTGAGGCGATGTGTAGACTTTGCGTTCAACTGGATGTATAGACTTGGAACGGCTTCAAGGCAACAATGTACAGAATTTGAAATAAAGAGTGTACAGACTGAGAGTTCAAGGCCACGATGTATAGACTTTGCCCAAAGAAACGAATGTGTAGACTTTGGCTTGGAATGAAGGTAAAGATGAGGCTGTATAGACTTGCCCAGAACGTAGGGAAAAGCACCAATGTTCAGACACGAACATCCAGCAGTGTATAGACTTCGTGAACAAGATGCAATGCTGACTGATGTATAGACTTTGTGAACAAGATGCAATGCTGACTGATGTATAGACTTTGTGAATGTTCAGACTTGAATGCTCTACCAGTGTACAGACTTGCAGAGCCGACCCCAATGTATAGACTTGAGGAATTGAAGCCAATTTACAGACTTGTCGAATGGCTTCGCAATGTATAGACTTGGAGCCTTAAGACGCATCAAGAGACGCTGGCTAAGACGGACGCTGTACATACTTGATGCATGTGAACAGTGAGACGGATGTATAGACTTGATGAACTACAACATGAACATATCAGTAGAGAAGCAATGCACAGAGCAGAAATCAAGCACAAACCAATTTATCACAGCATGACTCAAGCATACACATGCATTCTTCACAATTCAGACATGGCACACTCATGCAATCTCCCACAGAATAGATTAGACATATTCAAGACAATGTGGTGACTCATTCATGTTGCTATCATTAAAACACCACATCATCAACAAAGCACAAGGGGCACAACAATTTCCTCTATTCTTACATGCAAGACTGCGAAGGAAATCTGAAATTTAGTGATCACATTTCATGAGAATCAGAAATGTCTTACGGCAAGAGGAAGTACCTCAAGCAATGAAGAAGAAGATTAGGTAAATTCTGAATCTGATTCTGACGAAATGACCTTTGATGATTTAAAGGAAATGTATGATGAATTGTATGAAAAGTATAGAAAAATAAAATCTAAAAATAAAAGATTAAAGAAAAAGATTGATTAAAATTGTTCTGATTTATCATGTGAAAATTGCTCAAAATTGAAATAATCTCATGATGCTTATCTGATTGATATTCAGAACTATGAGAAACAATTGGAAGAAGCTGAAAATATAGGCTCAGAAATGAATCAACTGAAGCTTGAAAATGAAAAGGCTAAAAGGCTTCAACAAGAAAATCAAATTGAACTTGGCAAGCATAAAGAACAAATTTCTGTACAGAAAAACAAAAATAATGAACTTACTATTAAGATTTCTGAACTAGAGAATGAGCTAAATTCATTAGGAAATGATCAAATCCTAATTGATGAAATAGTTCAGAATGAACAAATGAGAAAGGAGAATGAAGAACTGAAGTTGCTAAATTTTGCTATTTCTGAGAAGCTTTTAATGCTTGAAAAAGGGAAGAGTTCAATTGAAAATGAATGTGAGAGAGTGAGTACTTTGATGGAAGAGATTCACAATTACAAAGTCATCAATACTATGTTTAATGAAAAGATCACAAACTCTGAACTGCTCATCTCTTCTCTTAAAAGTGAGATTTTGGAATTGAATAAGTCTCTGTCTGATTCTTTTAAAAATAAAGAAAATCTGAAAGTTGCGTCTAAAAAGAAAGTATTTGATGGAGGCAGTAAGCAGGAAGTGAGAAAAAAACTGTACACAACCTTTGTGCGTAGCTCTGAGTTAGCTAGCACTTCAGCTTCTTCTTCAGACGTGTTTTCTAATCAGAGAGAAAAGTAGAAAATAGAAAAATAGAAGAAAACTCAGAAAAAGAAATCAAAACAGAATAAAAATCTATATGCTGAAATTTCTCAGGTCAAACTGCCCTCTGTTAATAGAAAGAAGGTGAAATGTTTCTACTGTGGTAAACTCGGCCATGAGATGCATGATTGTTCTGTCATGAGAAAAGATGATCTGAATGTTGATAAAAAGCATGCTATGAACTTTTATGGTAAGAAATCCTCTTTTGTTCAAACAAAAAGAATTCAATGTTTTTATTGTCATAAACTTGGACATCTAATGCATGAATGTAGGTTGATGGAAAAGGATGATCTGAGTGCTAGGAAATATCATGATAAAAATCCTTCATTTCAGAAAAAAGGAATTGAATGTTTTCATTGTGGAAAGATAGGACATACCTATGCACATGCTGGCATGCACAGGGGAGTAACAATTGTTACAAATCTGCTAAAACCACTGTGTATCAAAATGCTTTTCATAGAAATTCTAATTCATGCTTTCACTATGGCAAGATGGGCTACATTGCAGCCTAATGTTGGCATGCTCAGGGAAGGAAGTCTAACTATAAATCTGGTAAATTCCCTATTAATAGAAACACCTCTGGTAGAAATGAATTTATTTTTGAAAGGAAAACTCTTGCATGTCTTGAGTGTGGGAAGCCAGGCCATAGAGCTGCTGATTGTTGGCTGGCTAGTTTTAGTAAACATAATTCTCTCTCTGCTAATAAATTTCATGACAACAGTAATTTGCATAAAAAGAACTTGAAATCTGCTGAATCATGCCATTACTGTGGTCAAATAGGCCATTCAATGAATAATTGCTATTTGATGAGATCTGATGACCCTCATGTTAAAAAATGATTTAGAACACCGGCCAAAGGTGTCACTGTTAATTCAGGACCCAAGACCTCTTGGGTACCTATTTGTGCAAAGTAAACATTGTTTAGCAGGTGTGCCTTGGGCAAAGGAATAAAGAGGGGTAAATAAATCAAGGCACCCAAGTTGATAAAACCCCATTCAAGCACTCTTCAGGTAATACTTGCACTCTTCATATGTGGTTAATTGAATTCTTTAGTAATCTATTTTTAACTGCATATCATGATTCATGCATACATGCTACTTTATTTGTGTTGACACTTACATTGAGCTTCATGGGTTTACTTGGTTGTACTTTGAGCTGTGTATGTATATCTTGTTAAAATAAATGCTCATCTATACAGAATTGCTGAAAACATCAGGTTCTATCTGTTTCTGAAAAGTTTGAACTTCATGCTATTGATCTAATGCTTGAATTTGCATTTCACACTCACTGAAAATCTGATGCATTGTCATACATGATCGCTATGGTATATTAAATGGTAAGCTACTAAAAGGCAGGTGAAATCTGTCTGGAGGTTCTTACTATGTGTGAGATGATCCTATCATTTGGTATCATGGGTCATATTACTTGTTAGGGCAGTCTGTATGAGCATGAGTCACAAAGTCATATGTTCAGCCTTCATTGCAAACATTGCATGTATTTAGGGGGAGTTTGTTGAGTCTTTGCATGTCTCTGCATACATGTAGTTAATTGCATTACATTTTATTTCTTTGAAAATGCCAAAAAAGATTGATTGAATGCATGTTGTCAGGGGGAGGAAATGCTTTGCATGCAGGTTGTCAAATGCATATACTTTTGTCAGAATTCATTACATGTTAACCTTGAAGATCCTGAAGCATGCTTGACCTCCTGATATCTTTCTTGGTGTACATATCCTTTTTATTGATTCTATTGATAAACCTTGAACATATCTGAAAACACTGGGCTTCAAAATCACTTATTCTTGCTGGATCTCTTCTATCAGCCATTCATGAAGATTTCAATGGGGCATGTCTCGATCATAAATCTGAAAACACTTGAACTAGGAATCTTCTATTATACGATTTTATACATGTCTGAAATAACTCAGGTGGTTTAAGTTTAATGTATCCATTGAGTTTGACTTTAAAATCTCTTAAAAATATCTGAATCATGTTTTAATAAACTTTAACCAACTGTTTCATGCTGTGTCTTGAAAAAACTTCTGAAATCTGCACTATTGAATACATGGCTTTATTTGGTTAAGTACATGAAATTAGTATTGATTTGAAGCAAATGAGTTTTCAGAAATGTCTAAAGGGTAAATAATTGTCAGAGCAATGACTTTGGTCACTGAGAAACAATGTCCAAAGGACTGTGTCATGAGGTGCTATAGTTAACTCTACTTTAGAATAATTGATAATCTGGCAGAGCAATGGCATGCACACTGAGAAATACATCTCACTCATCAAGAAATGAGTTGAGGTATGTCATGAGGTGTAAATGTTAACTCTGTTAATGTAAAGCATGACTGTTAGTCACACTAAGGGCTTAGGGATATTGGCGTCTGATCAACGTATATCCTCTAGTTACAAGGTGTGCACTGAACTAGAGTGCTCGTAAAATTTGTAGCATGAAAATTTGTTGAACAAATTACAATATTTGATTATTGATGCAAAAATTAAATTGCTATAACCCTAGACAAAATCACATGACTTCATAATTGCTTGATCTCAATACTAGTGAATGTAATTCCGAAAGAAGTCAATAAATTTGATTGTGTAAGAGAAAGGGAAATTAATCAAAATATAAATATGAGGGCTTGGTTCATTTTTATTAAACCGTGATTTTAGATATAAATACAGAATTTTATTGATAAACTTTACATACATCATGTTTAAACCATGCTGATCAATAAAGTTAATTCATAAGCCCTTATAATGGAAGACTTTGAAAAATTATGTTTTGGATTTATGAGATTGGTATCTCCTTGAAAATCTTGTTGAATTCCTTGTGTTTGGAGCTTAGTTGAAATTCTTTTCCTCACTGTCCTTGATTCATCATGACCAGAACTTATCCATTTATTCAGGGGGAGCTTCCTTGTCATATGAATCATGCTGCATAGAAATTCTTAAAGGGGGAGAATTGTGTGCTTGCATTCATACATTTAGGGGGAGTTCTTGCATTTATTGTTGCATCTGCATCTCTGCATTCATACCTCTCCATGGTTCATCTTGATAATAACAAGGGGGAGAAATTGGCTGAGTCATAATTATGTTTGAACTTCCTTCTCAAACTATTTTCTTTTTTTGATGAAGTCAAAGGGGGAGAATAGTTTGAAGTCATCAGAATGACTCACAGTATTGCCATCACCAAAAAGGGGGAGATTGTTGTGCCCCTGTGATTTTGATGATTGGGTTAGATGTGAGTCAAACACTGTGAGTCACCATGTGATGTTCAGTCATTAACATTTTGTTAGATCATAAAGCATTCATATGTTCAGTCATTCTGTCAGATCATAAAGTCTGCTTGTGGAAGTCCTACACATTGCATTCTGCATACATAAAGTCTACACATTGCCTTGCTGCATTACACAAGCATTCGAAGTATATACATCGTCAGTTGCAGGCACAGTAAGTCTGTACATCCCTTCGTGGCATACAAAGTCTGCACATTCCTTTCTGTTATGTTTGTGCATTGCATGCATTTATAGTCAATGCATGTTCATTGTGCATGTGTGCAACATCTCTCAAGTCTATACAACTCCTGCTTCAGGCATGAACACAAGTATGCACATTCTAGTTTTAGGCATGAACACAAGTCTACACACTCTCTGCTGATATGTTTGTGCATGTGATAAGCCAATGCATTTCATGTCTCTCATGCATTTTCAAGTTTATACACTTGTTAAGATTCGTCTCACTTAGCGTCTTTGAGCATGGAGCATTGAAGTCTGTACAACCTTTGCATTGCACTTAAAGTCTATACATTGTTTATTCAGCACACACATGAAGTCTGTACACACTTCATTGTGCATGCATGCATCATCTCATTAAGTCTGTACATCCATTAGCTGATAGCTGAGCAAGTCTATACATTCTTTAGCTTAGTTCGCAGCTGAGTCTGAAGTCTGTAAAGCATGTTCTTCATACAAGTCTGTACATGCATTAACTGTGAGCATGGCATAGTCAGTACATTGTTCGTTGCAAGCCATTGTGCACGCATGACTAAGTCTGTACATTGTCTTTGCTGCAACACACAAGTCTCTACATAGGTTGCAAGTATGTACAGCTAGTGGCAAGTCAGTGCATCCATATTCATTGTACATACTTTCTCATGTGCACAATGCATTTAGTGTATCATGTCTATACATCGTTCTAGCATAGACGCACTCAAGTGTATACATTCCTCAATGGCTGGGCATCGTTCGTTCAGCAAGTCTGTACATCACCCTAGGTTGCATTATCAAGTCTGTACATCCACCGTCTCATTAAAGTCTATACATTACTTCTAGCATGCACACACACACCCAAGTCTATACATTGCATCGTCTTGAGACTAAGTCTGTTCACCACCGTCTTACTTAGCGTCTCTGTGCATACCGTCAAGTCTATACATTGTAAGACCAAGTCTGTGCATGCATCGTCTCATACATCGTCTCATGCATCGTCTTTCATGTCTATACATCGTGTGCTTCGAGCATTCAAGTCAGTACACTGGTGTCGTCATTTGCATGATCAAGTCTATACAGACTTAGTCCATGCGTAAGCACAGCAAGTCTGTACATTGGTTTTGTCATGCACATAAATGTCCAAGTCTATACATTCTCTGATGATATCCTTGTGCATCATTTCACAAGTCTGAACAGTGTCTAGTTGCACGCAACACGACATAGCAAGTCCATACATTCTTCGGATGGCATTCGTTATTTTAAAGTCTGTTCATTCGTTATTTTAAAGTCTGTACATGGTTGCCTTGTTGACTTTGTAAGTCTATACATTTGCTATGGCTTGTTCATGCATCGTTCTCATCAAGTCTGTACATTGCTTGACAGCACGCCTGAGCACTCATCGCCAATGTACACACTCTCCTATATGCATTTGTGCATTGTTCAAAACAAGTCTGTACATAGTTCTCGCGTGCACACTAAGTCCATACACTCAATGCTGGATCATGTCTGTACACGCTTTGTTAAAAGCCTGAACCAACTCTGTACATCCCTCTAATATCTTCTTATGACTGCTTGACAGGTACATCCTTCGAGAAGAAAATGTTTGGGCATGTGATCCAAGGTTGGCACCTGGCACGTGATCCGAGGTGTACTCTGGACAAAGAGGGCACAAGCCCTACACACGCCCTAACTCATGCTATATATATGTAGCTTCTTCCTCAGGAGAAGACTGATCGAGACAGTAGGAGAGAGCAGCAGAGAGGCAGAGAGTAGAAGAAGAAGAAGAAGAAGAAGAAGAAGAAAAAGATTAGAAGAAGAAAGAGATCCAGAAGAAGAAGAAAAGTGAGAAAGAGAAGTAGAGAGAAAAAAGAAGAAGAGGACGAGAGAAAGAGAAAGAGAAGAAGTGAGAAGAGAGACTGAAGCTTCATCAGAAAACTTGTCTGTCTGGCTATTGGATCAGATCCAAACCAGATTTGCTCCTGCGAGAGCTACACTTTGTGGATTTCATTTCCAGCTTTCTGATTGCTGTATTTTCGTTTCTTGTTTTCCTTTCTTTTACACTTGGTTTGTTGTTCTTCCGATTCTCTAGTGAGGTCAGGGTTCCTCCTGTTGATTCAGGAGAAGGGACACTTGGAGTCTCCGATTGCTAGTGACTGGTGTCACTAGCGGTTTCCCTCTGGGTTTCAGAGGAAGAGAGACTTGGGTCTCTGGGTTCCCCTCTGGTTTGGAGGAAGGGAGGATTGGTCCTCCGGTTGCAAGTGGCTGGGTGTCACTTGTGGGTTCCCTCTGGTTTAGAGGAAGAGAGACTTCGGTCTCTGGTTTGCTAGTGACTGTGTGTCACTAGTGGTTCCCTTCGGTTTGGAGGAAGAGGGGAGGTTGTTCCCCTGGTCAAGCTATTTGGCAACATTTGTTTGCAGACTGAGTCTGCTAGTTTAGCTGTTGCTAGTGGAAGCCTCACTCCGGTTTGGAGTGAGGGGTGGATGTAGGTCTGTGGACCGAACCACCTAAAAAATCTATTGTGCAGTGGTTTGGCCTTGTGTACGGTGTGGCTTGGTTGTCCATTTGCTTCCGCTAGATGCATGGTTAGGATCACGATTTAATTGCTTTTCATTCACAGTTAACGAATGCTTGAGTTCGGTTTAGTACCGAAGTAAGTTCACTGATTGTGCAAGTTAAGTCTTCGAAAGAAATTCTCATTGAGCGGTTTGATTGCACAGTTACTGTTTAGTTGAACACTTCCTTATTTCAGTCTCGGTAGAACTGAACTTGCTTTTATTTCACATCTCTGAGTGTTCTAAGGTTTTAATTTGGGCAATTTTGAAGAGGGATACATTCACCCCCCTCTGTATCCATCGCATCGATTCTATCATGGGTCACATGGGTACCCGAGCTCCCAAAGGAAGGGGTCCAAGGGGTCGTGGAATGGGTTCCCTAGGGAGAAGTGCTCTATGTCCTCAAGGTCTTCACAAGGTGGGTCATTTTCATCTATTGGGATGATTGGGCCGGTGTAGTGAGTGGGTGGGTTGGCCAATGTCCTTGGGATCTCGATGGGTGAGGAATGGACTGGGATGGGTTCCTCCTTCATGGGGAGAAGGAGAAGGAGGTCACTAGTGTAGCAACCAATGGTGCAAACTGATATGATAGACCCGACGCATGGGTGGACGAGGTCAAGGCTCTTCAATCAGTCTGCCCCTAGAGTCAACAAACACGTCAGCTCAAGTTGCCACTGTAGGCCGTTGACGAGGTCATCCCAACCTTCCACCTCATAGTAGGATTAGATCGTGGTGTGAAAGGAGGGGTGGGCCACAATTTGGAATTGATGTCCCATGGGTGAGAGGTGTGGGGGTGAACTAGGGATAGTGGGGGCTCGCTTGAGCCATTGGAGTATGGACTCATTCGCGGTGAGGGTGCCATGAGTGGTGGTAGTTGGCTCTTGATGGTCTGGACTATGAGGGGTGGGAGGAGTTTGAGGCTCTTGGGATCCCTCTATGGTGGGAGGTGGATCCAGATTTTTATCCATCTACGCTTGGGTGGGTGCATGGACCACAACCTTCAAGGACAACTGGGTAGGAAGGTCTATGAAGGGTTGTTTGGTGATAGCCGACACATGGCGCATGCGGGGTGGTGAGCGAGGTCGGACTTGGGTTGGGGTTGGGAGTGGAAGTAGTGGAGGACTAGGTTGGGGTAGGATTGGGATTGGAAGTGGAAGGTGGGTTGGGTGAGGAGGTTTGGGTTGATTGGTTTTGAGAGGTGTGTCTCTTATGGGGGCGATGGAGGGGTAGTGGTGGGGCCAAGGGGGCTTGTGGGGTATGGGTTTGGTGAGGGATTTTGGGTTTTGGGGTGGTGTCTGTCAAGGGTCTCGATTGAGGGGTGGACACGGAGTCCACTTAGGCTTGTGGAGCTATGGTTGTGGTGAGGACTTAGAGGTAGGGTGTAGATGTAGTGTCCGGGGTAGGAGAGGTGGGAGGCGGTGGGGATTGGGTGATTGGGGTCTTGGGTTGGCCGGGTGGGGATGGAGGAGTTGAAGTGCTCCTTGGGCTATGGTGACCCGCGTAGGAGGGGAAACATATCTAGCCCTAAGTTGATCCTTCATGTCCCCCCATGTGGTTAGGGGAGCTTCCCTTCTAATTATCCTTAAGCCTTCAATTTTCAACCAATGGGTTTGAGCCCTTTGGGTTAGTTGCATTTTGGCAAATCGAACCTTCCTATCCTCGGATATGGGATTCCACTTGAAGTAATGGTCCATTGAAGCCTCCCAATCTAAATAGTCATTAGGATGAGTTCCATCAAAGGTGGGAGGTGGGGGAGATGTCCTTCTATCGTCCGCCCTTGGGGCGGGCCTATTGTCTCCTAGTTGGTCGAGTCGACCCGATAGGCTATCAAGCCGCTCATTGGCATAGGTCAAGGCTCTCATTAGGTAGTTGACACAACCGTGGAGGCCATGTGTGTTGGTGGTGGGTTTCTCTTGGGGGTTTGGACTCATGGACAGGGCCGATGGGTAAGGTTGGTATGAGGCGGCCATGCTAGTGGACAAGAGCGCTGCACTGGGAGACTCTAAATGCATATGCGCGCCCTAGGACCAACTTGTAGAGACAAGTTGAGAACTTGCTCTGATACCACTTGATGTGACACCACCTTGGGGGTGATAGCAACTAGACCGATGTAGCTTGGACCTATACTTACATGCTATCAACCTTGAGCGGTGAACCCACTCTAGCGGACTCACCCGTGTAATGCACACATGTGCTCGTGGGCAACCCAGTGATGATGGAGAGGGTCCGGGGCAGAACCTTGATGCTCCGAGAGATTTGGCTAGCTTAAGGCTGAACCCTTAAAAGCTTGGGATGCCCAATTTCATGGGTGGCTAGCACGACAAGGGCGTGGGTTGTAGGGTCTCTCTCGCAACTCGCTCCGCGGTGGTCGCTCAATTTGATGACAATTTGGGACCGGACACTCTCTCACCACTGACGGCACTAAGATGCAATACTAATTTAGAAAAGGAAACCAGTAAAAAGAAGTGTTCAGTAGCTCACCCGGTCGGCACGAAGACGCCGACCCCGACCGAAGACAAGGGCGAGCGGGGAAGCGTGGGCTACCCACATGCCGCGCCGATGATGCTTCGGCCGAAGACCTGCTAGTACGTGCACTACTCCCTCGCAGAGGGGTTGGACTAGCGGTGGGGAAGTCCAATTACAACCAAACACTACCTTCACGCAGGGAAGGGCTGTAAGCCGGCCAGGCGGGGTGGGGGAGCTAAGTTAGAAACCGAATTGTCGAGCTCCGCCGGTTCTGCCAGCTTCAGGAATAGCTTGATAGGCAGTCGATGACGGCGCCACCACGGGCTCTACCAAGCTCAGAAGAAGTCGATATCAGTGCCAAAAATTTCTGGGTTGACCCCAGAGGATGTCTAAATTTTTGGAGAATTTCCTGATGACATGGCTGGCTGGGGCAGGGTCTGGAACATGACTGATCTACTCTGGTTCTGGTTGTTCCTAGACTACTGCTGCGGGAAGGAGAGGGTGCCACGAATACTCCTGGGGTCCAAATAATGCGGGACTAGAACCGCTGCAATCGTGGACGAGTCCTCTTCGATTCGGGACCAACGGGACCATCATTGGAGGTCGGAGCTGACTGCGATGACTGGATCAGTGGAAGAAGGTCGGACCAAGTTCAAGGGAGCTGACCTTGCGCACCTTGGGAAGAAAAACTGGAATTCTTGACTCCGAGCTCCAAATATTTTTCTGCTTCTTGGAGATGGCAGGGGACTTGCAGGAGAAGCCCTCTGCCAAATGGCGCCTCAAGAAGGCCAGGGTGCTGGTCGTGGGAGCCTCTGAAAGTCGTTGATGGCTATCTACCTGGGGGGAAACGTGCAGTCTGACGAAGATGACTCCTCCGAGCAGCTCCGAAGTCGAACGATGACGAGACCACCTCGCCTACGAAGCTGCCTCGCCAAGCTTTCCAGTAGTATATGGTACACCACTTGAAGATGCGCGGTGAAAGCATGGCAGCCTCTGCAACTTGACCCTTGACTATTGCCTGCGAACTGGGATGAACAGGGTGGTGATAGGTGATGGGAAATGGGGTAGATGGGAAGGGAAATGGGGTGGATGGGTGTGGGGGTGACCCTTGGCTGTGAGGGGGTCCGGTAGGGGGGCGATCCAAGGTGTGGGAGGGGTAGAATGGAGGCTGGAAGGTGGTCTAGCAGGTGGAGGAAGGGGTGCTGCGAATTTGGGTTGCGAAGGAGAGAGGGAAGGAGAGATCTCTCTCAAGGTTGGAATGTGACTTAATGGGGGTTGTTAATGGGGGTCTTGGAGATGGGAAGGGTTGTGTTGAGAAAGGGAAGGGGTGCTTGGGGAGTGGGGAATTCTTCCTTCGGAGATGAGAGAGGTGCTTGGGGAAGGGGAGTGGGTGGTTGGTGGTTGGAGGGCGGAGTAGGGATAGGTGGAGGCTACCTTGGGGATGGGATAGAGTTAAGAGGGGTTGTAGGTAGTTGGAGAGGCTCTTGAATGAGGGGAGGGGAGTTAGAAAGTAGGTTGGAGAGGCGAGAGAGAGGGGGGGCACAGCCCTCTTTGAGAGAGAGAGATAAGAGAGAGAGAGACAGAAATATCAAGAGAGAAAGAAGAAAACTTCATAAAGGAATTATCGATTATATTGATCATCAAAGGTTACAAATGAGAGAGGGGAGGGGGCTATTTATAGACTCCATACTTTTCCTAGGACCAAATTGACCCTGACTAAAAAATTAATGACTAAAGCAATCCAATGGAGGGCGCCCCTGGGCCTAGCCCACTGAATTGGGCCCATTAACCAACCTAATCAACCTAATGACATTCAACTTAGGTATGTGACTCTCAAACCTAGGTACCAGACTCAAATAAAGGGAAACTTACATAGTTTATGACTCAAATAAAATATAAAAATTACATGACTAGACTAAAAAAAATATGATAAACACAATGACACATGCCGACGAACAATCCGAGCCTTGAAAATATGGAGGGGCAAGGGATGCCCCCATCATACCCCCGGGGTGGGAAAAACTCGACCCCATCGAGTATGGGTCCACCGGGGAAGTAGTACACCAAATGCAGCTCTGGGTGAGCCATGATCTCCAAACTCAACTTCGCGTCCCTAGTCGGGGGACGGATCTTCAGCCTCTCAAGGTAGCTCGGGCACACCCTCTTGCCGACGATGGTACCCTGCTTGCCAAGTATTGCCTCCGTGTGCTTACGTCGGGCTCTCAAGCTGATTTGTGGAGGCTCTCCGAAGGTGTCACTCTCAAAGGTAGGTAGAGGCTCGAGGTACTCACTAGGATCATCCGCAGTGCCCATAGAGGGTGCCGGATCCGCCACGCGGAAAATGGGGTGAATCCCAAAACCCATTGGTAAGTCCAACCCGTAAGTCAGGTTGCCAAAGTCACTCGAAACATGGCAAGGTCCAAGTCCTCGTGCCCTCAAATTGGAGGTGACCCTAGGGTAGAGCCACTCCAAAGTCATCATCGCCTAGTTGCCAACTTGGAATTCCAAGTGGCGCTCGCAAGCATTTGCCCACTTCTTGCGGTTCTCACCGCTCGTTGCTTGTTGCTTGCTTAAATACTCATGCCATGTACTATGATATGCTATGAGTGGGGAATGTATGATATACAAGGGGGGGCCAGGACAACCATATTTAGACCAGTCATGCTTTGACGCCAAGGAGACTTTGATGAAATTGGGTGGACTGGGGCATCCATAAATGGACCTATCATGCAATGCTGCCATGTAGACTTGGGTGGAATTAGGAGGGCCTGTGCATCCATATGTGATCCAATCATGAATGGGGGTGACAAATGTCGGGGGACCAGGACATCCATGAATGCTCCTATCGTGCCTACGACTCATGATGAATGAAGGAGGACCATTACATCCGAATATGGACCACTCATGTTTCCTACTTGACATGTGGGTGATGTGAATGAATGGACCCAACACAGTGTTCATGCCAAGTGGTGTGGTAAGCCTAGACACATGCATGCTTATCTGAAAGATGACTTCCATGTGCATATGTGTGGGATGACCTTTGAACTTCCATGTGAAACTCTAGGAAGGTGGATATGGGGTGGGGCACTTCTCGATCTGTAGGCGGGTGTTGCCTAAGGTCATGGTTCCTATGGTGTAACCTATGTCATGGATGAGGTGGGCTTCACCCAACATGGTGGGTGGGGGTAGGAAAGGGTGGGTGGTGGGTGATGCGGGTGGGTCACATGGGTACTCGAGCTCTCAAAGGATGGGGTCCAAGGGGTCATGGAATGGGTTCCCTATGGAGAAGTGCTCTATGTCTTCAAGGTCTTCACAAGGTGGTTCATCCTCATCTATTGGGATGATTGGGCCGATGTAGTGAGTGGGTGGGTTGGCCAATGTCCTTCGGATCTCGATGGGTGAGGAATGGACCGGGATGGGTTCCTCCTTCACGGGGAAAAGGAGAAGGAGGTCACTAGTGTAGCAACTAATGGTGCAAACCGAGATGATAGACCCAACGCATGGGTGGATAAGGTCAAGGCTCTTGGGTCAGTCTGCCCCTAGAGTCAACAAACACGTCAGCACAAGTTGCCACTGTAGGCCTTTGACGAGGTCATCCCAACCCTCTACCTCATAGTAGGATTGGATCGTGGTGTGAAAGGAGGGGAGGGTCACAATTTAGGATTGATGTCCGATGGGTGAGAGGTGTGGGGGTGAACTAGGGATGGTGGGACCTCGCTTGAGCAATTAGAGTATGGACTCATTCACGGTGAGGGTGCCATGAGTGGTGGTAGTTGGCTCTTGATGGTCCGGACTATGAGGGGTGGGAGGAGTTTGAGGCTCTTGGGTTCCCTCTATGGTGGGAGGTGGATCCGGATTTGAATCAATCTCCGCTTGGGTGGGTGCATGGACCACAACCTCCAAGGACAACGCGGTAGGAAGGTCTATGAAGGGTGGTTTGGTGATAGCCGACGCATGGCGCATCCGGGGTGGTGAGCGAGGTCGGACTTGGGTTGGGGTTGGAAGTGGAAGTAGTGGAGGACTAGGTTGGGGTAGGATTGGGGTTGGAAGTGGAAGGTGGGTTTGGTGAGGAGGTTTGGGTTGATTGGTTTTGAGAGGTGTGTCTCTTTTGGGGGCGATGGAGGGGTAGTGGTGTGGCCAAGGGGGCTTGTGGGGTATGGGTTTGGTGAGGGATTTTGGGTTTTGGGGTGGTGGCTGTCATGGGTCTCGATTGAGGGGTGGACACGGAGTCCACTTAGGCTTGTGGAGCTATGGTTGTGGTGAGGACTTAGAGGTAGGGTGTAGATGTAGTGTCCGGGGTAGGAGAGGTGGGAGGCGGTGGGGATTGGGTGATTGGGGTCTTGGGTTGGCCGGGTGGGGATGGAGGAGTTGAAGTGCTCCTTGGGCTATGGTGACCCGCGTAGGAGGGGAAACATATCTAGCCCTAAGTTGATCCTTCATGTCCCCCCATGTGGTGAGGGGAGCTTCCCTTCTAATTATCCTTAAGCCTTCAATTTTCAACCAATGGGTTTGAGCCCTTTGGGTTAGTTGCATTTTGGCAAATCGAACCTTCCTATCCTCGGATATGGGATTCCACTTGAAGTAATGGTCCATTGAAGCCTCCCAATCTAAATAGTCATTAGGATGAGTTCCATCAAAGGTGGGAGGTGGGGGAGATGTCCTTCTATCGTCCACCCTTGGGGCGGGCCTATTGTCTCCTAGTTGGTCGAGTCGACCCGATAGGCTATCAAGCCGCTCATTGGCATAGGTCAAGGCTCTCATTAGGTAGTTGACACAACCGTGGAGGCCATGTGTGTTGGTGGTGGGTTTCTCTTGGGGGTTTGGACTCATGGACAGGGCCGATGGGTAAGGTTGGTATGAGGCGGCCATGCTAGTGGACAAGAGCGCTGCACTAGGAGACTCTAAATGCATATGCGCGCCCTAGGACCAACTTGTAGAGACAAGTTGAGAACTTGCTCTGATACCACTTGATGGGACACCACCTTGGGGGTGATAGCAACTAGACCGATGTAGCTTGGACCTATACTTACATGCAATCAACCTTGAGCGGTGAACCCACTCTAGCGGACTCACCCGTGTAATGGACACATGTGCTCGTGGGCAACCCAGTGATGATGGAGAGGGTCCGGGGCAGAACCTTGATGCTCCGAGAGATTTGGCTAGCTTAAGGTTGAACCCTTAAAAGCTTGGGATGCCCAATTTCATGGGTGGCCAGCACGACAAGGGCGTGGGTTGTAGGGTCTCTCTCGCAACTCGCTCCGCGGTGGTCGCTCAATTTGATGACAATTTGGGACCGGGCACTCTCTCACCACTGACGGCACTAAGATGCAATACTAATTAAGCAAAGGAAACTAGCAAAGAGAAGTGTTCAGTAGCTCACCTGGTCGGCGCGAAGACGCCGACCCTGACCGAAGACAAGGGCGAGCGGGGAAGCGTGGGCTACCCACATGCCGCGCCGATGATGCTTCGGCCGAAGACCTTCTAGTACATGCACTACTCCCTCGCAGCGGGGTTGGACTGGGGGTGGGGAAGTCCAATTACAACCAAATACTACCTTCACGTAGGGAAGGGCTGTAAGCTGGACAGGCGGGGTGGGGGAGCTAAGTTAGAAATCGAATTGTCGAGCATCGCCAGTTCTGCCAGCTTCAGGAATAGGTTGACAGGCAGTCGTTGACGGCACCGCCACGGGCTCTGTCAAGCTCAGAAGAGGTCGATACTGATGCCAAAACGTTCTGAGTTGACCCAAGAGGATGTCTAAATTTTTGGAGAATTTTCTGATGACGTGGCTGGCTGGGGCAGGGTCTGGAACAGGATAGATCTACTCTGGTTCTGGTTGTTCCCAGACTACTACTGCGGGAAGGAGAGGGTGCCACGAACACTCTCAGGGTCCAAATAATGAGGGACTAGAACCGCTGCAATCATGGATGAGTCCACTTCGAGCTGGGACCAACGGGACCATCGTTGGAGGTCAGAGCTGACTGCGATGACTGGATCAGTGGAAGGAGGTCAGACGAAGTTCAGGGGTGCTGACCTTGCGCACCTTGGGGAGAAAAACTAGAATTCTTGACTCCGAGCTCCAAAAATTGTTCTGCTTCTTGGAGAGGGCAGGGGACTTGTAGGAGAAGCCCTAAGCCAAATGGCACATCAAGAAGGCCATGGTGCTGGTCGTGGGAGACTCTGAAAGTCGCTGCTGGCTGTCTGCCTGGGAGGAAACGCGCAGTCTGACGAAGATGACTCCTCTGAGCAGCTCCGAAGTCGAACGATGACGAGACCACCTCGCCTACGAAGCTGCCTCGCCAAGCTTTTCAGCATTATAAGGTACACCACCTGAAGATGCGCGTTGAAGACGTGGCAGTCTCTGCAACTTGACCCTTGACTGCTGTCTGTGAACTGGGATGAATTGGGTGGTAATAAGTGATGGGAAATGGGGTATATGGGATGGGAAATGGGGTGGATGGGTG
Source organism: Amorphophallus konjac (assembly GCA_022559845.1). Lineage (NCBI taxonomy): Eukaryota > Viridiplantae > Streptophyta > Magnoliopsida > Alismatales > Araceae > Amorphophallus > Amorphophallus konjac. Next base: position 341,133,745 of record CM040118.1, on the reverse strand, counting down.
TGGGGGAGACCCCTGGCTGTGAGGGGGTTTGGTAGGGGGGCGATCCAAGGTGTGGGAGGGGCAGAATGGGGGCTGGAAGGTGGTCTAGCAGGTCGAGGAAGGGGGAGCTACGAATTTGGGTTGGGAAGGAGAGATCTCTCTCAAGGTTGGAATGTGACTTAATGGGGGTTGTTAATGGGGTTCTTGGGGATGGGAAGGGTTGTGTTGGTGAAGGGAAGGGGTGCTTGGGGAGTGGAGAATTCTCCCTTCGGAGATGAGAGATGTGCTTGGGGAAGGGGAGTGGGTGGTTGGTGGTTGGATGGTGAAGTAGGGATAGGTGGAGGCTACCTTGGGGATGGGATAGAGTTAAGAGGGGTTGTAGGTAGTTGGAGAGGCTCTTGAATGAGGGGAGGGGAGTTATAAAGTAGGTGGGAGAGGGGAGAGAGGGGGGGGCACAGCCTCTTTGAGAGGGAGAGATAAGAGAGAGAGAGACAGAAATATCAAGAGAGAGAGAAGAAAACTCCACAAAGGAATTATCTATTATATTAATCATCAAAGGTTACAAATGAGAGAGGGGAGGGGGCTATTTATAGACTCCATACTTTTTCTAGGACCAAATTGACCCTGACTAAATAACTAATGACTAAAGTAGTCCAAGGGAGGGCGCCCCTGGGCCTAGCCCACTGAATTGGGCCCATTAACCAACCTAATCAACCTAATGATATTCAACTTAGGTATGTGACTCTCAAACCTGGGTACCAGACTCAAATAAAGGGAAAATTACATAGTTTATGACTCAAATAAAATATAAAAATTACATGACTAGACTAAGAAAAATATGACAAACACAATGACACATGCCGACGAACAATCCGAGCCTTGAAAATGTGGAGGGGCAAGGGATGCCCCCATCATACCCCCGGGGTGGGGAAAACTTGACCCCATCGAGTATGGGTCCACCGGGGAAGTAGTACACCAAATGCAGCTCTGGGTGAGCCACGATCTCCAAACTCAACTTCGCGTCCCTAGTCGGGGGACAGATCTTCAGCCTCTCAAGGTAGCTCGGGCACACCCTCTTGCCGGTGATGGTACCATGCTTGCCTAGTATTACCTCCGTGTGCTTACGTCGGACTCTCAAGCTCATTTATGGAGGCTCTCCGAAGGTGTCACTCTCAAAGGTAGGTAGAGGCTCGAGGTACTCACTAGGATCAACCGCGGTGCCCATAGAGGGTGCCGGATCCACCACGCAGAAAATGGGGGTGAATCCCAAAACCCATTAGTAAGTCCAACCCGTAAGCCGGGTTGCCAAAGCCACTCGAAACTTGGCAAGGTCCAAGTCCTCGTGCCCTCAAATTCGAGGCAACCCTAGGGTAGAGCCACTCCAAAGTCATCATCGCCCAGTTCCCAACATGGAATTCCAAGTGGCGCTCGTGAACTTTTACCCGCTTCTTGTGGTTCTCACCGCTCGTTGCTTGTTCCTTGCTTAAATACTCATGCCATGTACTATGATGCGGTGTGAGTGGGGAATGTATGATATGCAAGGGGGGGCCAGGACAACCATATTTAAAGCAGTCATGCTTTGACTCCAATGAGACTTTGATAGAATTGGGAGGACCGGGGCATCCATAAATGGACCTATCATGCAATGCTTCCATGTAGACTTGGGTGGAATTAGGAGGGCATGGGCATCCATATGTGATCTAATCATGCATGGGGGAGACAAATGTCGGGGGACCAGGATATCCATGAATGCTCCTATCATGCCTACGACTCATGATGAATGAAGGAGGACCATTACATCCGAATATGGACCACTCATGTTTCCTACTTGACATGTGGGTGATGTGAATGAAAGGACCCAACATAGTGTTCATGCCAAGTGGTGTGGTAAGCCTACACACATGCATGCTTATCCCAAAGATGACTTCCATGTGCATAGGTGTGGGACGACCTTTGAACTTCCATGTGAAAGGGTCGAAGGGATCTAGGAAGGTGGATATGGGGTGGGGCACTTCCTCGATCTGTAGGTGGGTGTTGCCTAAGGTCATGGCACCTATGGTGTAACCTGGGTCATGGATGAGGTGGGCTTGCCCCAACATGGTGGGTGGGGGTAGAAAAGGGTGGGTGGTGGGTGATGCGGGTGGGTCACATGGGTACCCGAACTCCCAAAGGAAGGGGTCCAAGGGGTCGTGGAATGGGTTCCCTAGGGAGAAGTGCTCTATGTCCTCAAGGTCTTCACAAGGTGGGTCATCCTCATCTATTGGGATGATTGGGCCGGTGTAGTGAGTGGGTTGGTTGGCCAGTGTCCTTGGGATCTCAATGGGTGTGGAATGGATCGGGATGAGTTCCTCCTTCATGGGGAGAAGGAGAAGGAGGTCACTAGTGTAGCAACCAATGGTGCAAACCGAGGTGATAGACCCGACGCATGGGTGGATGAGGTCAAGGCTCTTGGGTCGGTCTGCCCCTAGAGTCAACAAACGCATCGGCTCAAGTTGCCACTATAGGCCTTTGACGAGGTCATCCCAACCCTCTACCTCATAGAAGGATTGGATCGTGGTGTGAAAGGAGGGGAGGGCCATAATTTGGGATTGATGTCCCATGGGTGAGAGGTGTGGGGGTGAACTAAGGATGGTGGGGCCTCGCTTGAGCCATTGGAGTATGGACTCATTCACGGTGAGGGTACCATGAGTGGTGGTGGTTGGCTCTTGAAGGTCCAGACTATGAGGGGTGGAAGGAGTTTGAGGCTCTTGGGTTCCCTCTATGGTGGGAGGTGGATCCGAATTGGTATCCATCTCTGCTTGGGTGGGTGTGTGGACCACAACCTCCAAGGACAACGGGGTAGGAAGGTCTATGAAGTGTGGTTTGGTGATAGCCGGCGCATGGCGCATCCGGGGTGGTGAGCGATGTCCGACTTGGGTTGGGGTTGGGAGTGGAAGTAGTGGAGGCCTAGGTTGGGGTAGGATTGGGGTTGGAAGTGGAAGGTGAGTTGAGTGAGGAGGGTTGGGTTTGTTGGTTTTGAGAGGTGTGTCTCTTATGGGGGCGATGGAGGGGTAGTGGTGTGGCCAAGGGGGCTTGTGGGGTATGGATTTGGTGAGGGATTTTGGGTTTGGGGGTGGTGGTTGTCATGGGTCTCGATGGAGGGGTGGACACGGAGTCCACTTGGGCTTATGGAGCTATGGTTGTGGTGAGGACTTGAAGGTAGGGTGTAGATGTAGTGGCCGAGGTAGGAGAGGTGGGAGGCGGTGGGGATTAGGTGATTGGGGTCTTGGGTTGGCTGGGTGGGATGGAGGAGTTGAAGTGCTCCTTGGGCTATGGTGACCCGGGTAGGTGGGGAAACATATCTAGCCCTAAGTGGATCCTTCATGCCCCCCCATGTGGTGAGGGGAGCTTCCCTTCTAATTATCCTTAAGCCTTCAATTTTCAACCAATGGGTTTGAGCCCTTTTGGTTAGTTGTATTTTGGCAAATCGAACCTTCCTATCCTCAGATATGGGATTCCACTCGAAGTAATGGTCCTTTGAAGCCTCCCAATCTAAATAGTCATTAGGATGAGTTCCATCAAAGGTGGGAGGTGGGGGAGATGTCCTTCTATCGTCCGCCCTTGGGGCGGGCCTATTGTCTCCTAGTTGGTCGAGTCGACCTGATAGGCTATCAAGCCGCTCATTGGCATAAGTCAAGGCTCTCATTAGGTAGTTGACACAACCGTGGAGGCCATGTGTGTTGGTGGTGGGTTTCTCTTGGGGGTTTGGACTCATGGACAGGGCCGATGGGTAAGGTCAGTATGAGGCGGCCATGGTAGGGGACAAGAGCGATGCACCGGGAGACTCTAAATGCATATGCGCATCCGAGGACCAACTTGTAGAGACAAGTTGAGAACTTGCTCTGATACCACTTGATGTGACACCACCTTGGGGGTGATAGCCATTAGACCGATGTACCTTGGACCTAGACTTACATGCAATCAACCTTGAGCGGCGAACCCACTCTAGCGGACTCACCCGTGTAATGCACACATGTGCCCGTGGGCAACCCGGTGATGATGGAGAGGGTACGGGGTGGGACCGTGACGCTCCGGGGGATTTGGCTAGCTTGAGGCTGAACCCCTAAGGGCCCGGGATGCCCAATTTCACAGCCGGCCAGCACGCCAAGGGCGTGGGTTGTAGGGTCTCTCTCACAACTTGCTCTGCGGTGGTCGCTCAATTTGATGACAATTTGGGACCGGGCACTCTCTCACCGCCAACGGTACTAAGATGCAATACTAATTAAGCAAGGGAAACCAGCAAAGAGAAGTGTTCAGTAGCACACTTGGTCGGCGTTAAGACGCCGACCTCGACCAAAGACGAGGGCGAGCGGGGAACCGTGGGCTACCCGCATGCCGCGTCGATGACGCTTCGGCCGAAGACCTGCTAGTATATACACTACTCCCTCGCAGAGGGGTTGGACTAGGGGAGGGGAAGTCCAATTACAACAAAACACTACCTTCATGCATGGAGGGGCTGTAAGCCGGCCAGGCGGGGTGGGGGAGCTAAGTTAGAAACCGAATTTCCAAGCTCCGCCAGTTCTGCCAGCTTCAGGAACAACTTGATAGGCGGTTGATGACGGCACTGCCACGTGCTCTGCTGAGCTCAAATTAGGTCGATATTGGTGCCGAAACTTTATGAGTTGACCCAGGAGGATGTCTGAATTTTTGGAGAATTTCCTGATGACGTGGCTGGCTGGGGCAGGGTGTGGAACAGGACTGATCTAATCTGGTTCTGGTTGTTCCCAGACTGCTAATGCCGGAAGGAGAGGGTGCCACGAACACTCCCAGGGTCCAAATAATGCGGGACTAGAACTGCTGTAATTATGGACGAGTCCTCTTCGATCCAGGACCAACGGGACCATCGTTGGAGGTTGGAGCTGACCGCGATGATTGGATCAGTGGAAGGAGGTCGGACCAAGTTCTGGGGAGGTGACCTTGTGCACCTCGGGGAGAAAAATTGGAATTCTTGACTCCGAGCTCCAAAAATTGTTATGCTTCTTAGAGATAGCAAGGGACTTGTAGGAGAATCCCTCAGTCAAATGGCGCCTCAAGAAGCCCACGGTGCTGTTCGTGGGAGCCTCTGAAAGTCACTGATGGCTATCTGCCTGGGTTGAAATGCGTAGTCTGACGAAGATGACTCCTCCGAGCAGCTCCGAAGTTGAACGATGATGAGACCACCTCGCCTACGAAGCAGCCTCGCCAAGCTTTTCAGCAGAATAAGGTACACCACTTGAAGATGCGCGGTGAAGATGTGGCAGCCTCTACAACTCGACCCTTGACTGCTGCCTGCGAACTGGGATGAACAGGGTGGTGATAGGTGATGGGAAATGGGAAATGGGGTAGATGGGATGGGAAATGGGGGTGGATGGGTGTGGGTGCGACCCCTGGCTGTGAGGGGTCTGGTAGGGGGGCGATCCAAGGTGTGGGAGGGGCAGAATGGGGGCTACAAGGTGGTCTAGAAGGTGGAGAAAGGGGGAGCTGCGAATTTGGGTTGGGAAGGAGGAGGGAAGGATTGATCTCTCTCAAGGTTGGAATATGACATTATGGGGGTTGTTAATGGGGGTCTTGGGGATGGTAACGGTTGTGTTGGGGAAGGGAAGGGGTGCTTGGGGAGTGGGGAATTCTCCCTTCGGAGATGAGAGAGGTGCTTGGAGAAGGGGAGTGGGTGGTTGGTGGTTGGTGGTTGGAGGGTGGAGTGGGGATAGGTGGAGGCTACCTTGGGGTTGGGATAGAGTTAAGAGGGGTTGTAGGTAGTTGGGGAGGCTCTTGAATGAGGGGAGGGGAGTTAGAAAGTAGGTTGGAGAGGGGAGAGAGAGGGGGGGCATAGCTTCTTTATGAGAGAGATAAGAGAGAGAGAGAGAGAGAGAAATATCAAGAGAGAGAAGAAAACTCCACAAAGGAATTATCTATTATATTGATCATCAAAGGTTACAAATGAGAGAGGGGAGGGGGCTATTTTTAGACTCCATACTTTCCCTTGGATCAAATTGACCCTGATTAAACAACTAATGACCAAAGCAGTCCAAGGGAGGGCGCCCCTGGGCCTAGCCCACTGAATTGGGCGCATTAACCAACCTAATCAACCTAATGACATTCAACTTAGGTAAATGACTCCCAAACCTAGGTACCGGACTCAAATAAAGGGAAAATTACATAGTTTATGACTCAAATAAAATAGAAAAATTACATGACTAGACTCAGAAAAATATGACAAACACAATGATGCATGTCGACGAACAATCCGAGCCTTAAAATTGTGGAGGGGCAAGGGATGCCCCCATCATGGGACTCACTCCGTACACCTCGGGGAGGTTTAACTCATAAGCATTAGTGCCAATGTGCCTCAGAACCTGGAAGGGACCAGCCCCATGAGGCCTCAGTTTTGAGACATCTCCCGGGGAGAGCCTCTCAGTCCTCACCATCACAAAATCTCCCACGTGGAATTCTTGGTGGCGTCGGTGAGAGTCAGCCTGTCTTTTGTAAATCTCATTATTTTTGTTGATGTGCTTGCGTATTTCTTCATGCAACTCGTTAATATGTTGGGTAAATGACTCAGCAGAAATAGACATTCTAGCATGCTGGGGTAGAGGGATGAGGTCTGAGGGCTTTCTTGGTTTGTACCCATGCACAACTTCGAACGGACTCATCCCTATGAACTTATTAACAGAATTGTTGTATGCGAACTTGGCCTGGGGTAGAATGAGATCCCAATTCCCTAGAGGATCCTCGACAAGGCACCGAAGGAGGTTTCCAAGACTCCGGTTGACTACATCTGTTTGGCCATCGGTTTGAGGGTGATAGGTTGTGGAAAATGTGAGGAGGGTACCCATCAAGTGCCAAAGAGTTTTCCAGAAATAGCTGGTCAACTTAACATCCCTGTCAGAAACTATGGTTTTGGGCAACCCATGGAGGCAAACCACCTCATCAAAGAACAATCGAGCTATGTGAGAAACATCTAAGGTCTTGGAGCATGGGATGAAGTGGGCCATTTTTAAAAATCTGTCAACCACTACAAAGATTGAATCATGCTTCCTTTGGGTTCTAGGTTGGCCTAAAACGAAGACCATGCTTAAGTCTTGCCATGGACGATCGAGGATGGGAAGAGGGGTATAAAGGCCGGTGTTTTGTTTCACCTGTTTGGCCGAAGCGCATGTGGGGCATTGACCCACAACCTTGGCCACATCCCTCTTGAGATTCGGCCAATAAAATTGACCCTCAACCAAGGCAATGGTTTTATGCACTCCAAAATGGCCGGCTAGGCATCCCGCATGTAACTCCCAGATCGAGAAATCATGGAGGGAGGTTCGTGATATGCAAAGCTTAGGTCCCTTGAAGAGGAACCCGTCCTCTAGGATGAAGTCCTCATGTTCCCGGTGGGACTGGGTGGTCAATGTGGTATGGATGTGCCCAAAGTCAGGGCAATCAGAGTATTCATTCTTGACTCTCTCAAACCCGATGACTTCCACTTTGATAGTGGACATCAATGATATCCTCCTACTGAGCGCATCTGTTGCCCGGTTCTCGCTCCCTGCTTTGTGTTTGATCACAAAAGTGTAAGACTGGATGTACTCTAACCAGTAGGCATGTCGGACATTTAGCTTTTGTTGGGAGTTGAGGTATTTTAAGGCCTCATGATCTGAAAAGATGACAAATTCTTTTGGCAACAGGTAGTGCCTCCAGTGCCGAAGGGATTGAACCACGGCGTAAAATTCTTTGTCGTAGGTAGAGTATCTCATCCTAGCATCACATAGTTTCTCACTAAAGTAGGCCACAGGGTGCCCTTCTTGGCTGGGGATTCCACCGATGCCTACCCCGAAAGCATCACATGTGACTTCAAAGACCTTGTAAAAGTCGGGGAGGCATAAGACCAGTGCTTGGGTCATTCTTTCCTTAAGCTCTTGAAAGGCTTTGGAGGCTGGTTTGGTCCAAACAAAGGTCACTTTCTTGAGACAATCAGTGATGGGGGAAGTGATGGTGCTGAATCCCCAGATAAACCTTCTATAGAATGTGGCCAACCCGTGGATGCTTCGGACCTCATGAAGGGTGTGGGGCTCTGTCCAGTCAAGTATAGCTTGGACCTTCTCAGGGTCCATGGACATGCCCTTGGTAGAAACCACAAATCCTAGGAAGGTAATGGACTTGGTCATGAAGTGGCACTTTCTTGGGTTGGCAAATAGGCTCTCACGTCGAAGGACGGTGCAAACTTGTCTAATGTGATCTAGATGAGCTTCTTTGGACTGGCTATAGATGAGAATGTCATCAAAATAGACCACAAGGAAGACTCCAATGTAAAGCCGTAGGACCTCCGTCATAAGACGCATGAAAGTACTCGGGGCATTTGAAAGCCCAAAAGGCATGACTAGCCATTCATAAAGGCCGTCTTTGGTTTTAAAGGCCATTTTCCACTCATCTCTAGGTCTAATTCTAACTTGGTGATAGCCACTCTCGAGGTCAATTTTTGAGAAAATGGTGGCTCCAGCTAGCATGTCGTCAAGCCTAGGTATGGGGAACCTATACTTGACTGTGATCTTATTAATGGCTCGACTATCTACACACATCCGCCATGACCCATCCTTTTTGGGTGTGAGTAAGGCTGGGACGGCACAAGGGCTTTTGCTAAGGCGGAGAAATCCCTTCCGAATAAGCTCTTCAACTTGCCTTCGTAGGTCAGCATGTTCGGTAGGATTGAGGCGGTAGTGAGGGAGGTTTGGAAGGGTGGCCCCTGAGACAAGATCAATAGCGTGTTGAACATCACGCATGGGAGGGAGTTGATCCAGGAGCTCTTCGGGGAATACATAATGAACCTCTTCTAGGAGAGCCTGGATTTCTACAGGATGGGGGTTGGAGGGAGTGGGTTCCCCTAGGCAAATGACCACCGCACACAATGGTGCCCCTTGAGCTATCTCCTCTTCAAGTTCTCTTTTGGTGAAGAGATGAAGACTCTTGGTCACCCCCGAAGTTTTATCTTGGTTGGGAATTTTGGGTGTGGGTTGGGTTGGTGGGGTGGGGTTCTCCGAGACTTGAGGTGGGGTGGGGTGTTGCCCAAGAGAGGGTGGGTCCTTTCTAGGTAAGGTGCGCGGTGGGGAGGGGTTGAGACGGATAGTCTTCCCCTCATGCTCAAAGGTGCATGTATTTGGTTTACCTAAGATGGTGGCATCCACATCATAAATCTAGGGCCTTCCAAATAGGATGCTACCCACCTCCATGGGAATAATGTCGCACTACACTTGACCATGCTAGGATGAGAAGGTGAGGGGTACGAGGTAGCGGGTGTTGACCAGGATGGAATTGTTGTTGATCCATGAAACCCGATATGGGCTAGGGTGGGGAGTGATGGTAAGCCCAAGGTGTTTCACGGTATCAGGGGACATGGCATTGACACAGCTCCCATTATCTAGGATCACTTTCCTTACATGTCCCCCTATATTAATAAAGGTGTGAAAGATGGAGGTTCTGCGACAGTCCTCCTCTTGGTGTTTGGTGAGGGTGCACCTAATCACACCTAGATGGGAATCGGTAGGTTGGATGGTGTGGTCCAGGCCCGACTCATGATATTGTGCCTCATACTCTTCCTCCTAGTCTAGCGAGGCCTCATAGATTTCAACCATACCCGCAAGTTCCCCTTGGGGAGGAGAATTTTCTTCCTCGATGAGTAAGCTAGGCATTCCTCTAGATGGACATTGCCCCGCGAAGTGCACAAACCCTTGGCACCTAAAGCACTGTTGCCTGCCACTGCCCGGGGTTGTCCCTCCTACACTTGGACCCTTGGAACTCTCCTCTCTTCGGGGAGGAGGATGGTTGGGGGCGGCTTTTGTTGGAGTGATAACAAGAGGGGGGTTGTAAGGCCGCAAAGGGGCACTCCCACTTGGGCTGGGAGTCTTCATGGAAGGGAGTAGGCTGGTTCGGGGTCCCATGCTCTTGGGATCGGCCAGTCGGGGAGGAGCAAACCTAGGGATCCTAGAGAACCTCTCAACATATCTAGCTATTTGGTAGGCTTGTTCAAGGTTGTCAGTATGTCTCATAAAGAGTTCTCTCTTGATGTGGTTTTGGAGCCTATTACTAAATCGGGATAGGGTGACAGCTGGGTCCTCATGGACTCCACACTTCAAAAGATAGGAGTCAAAAATTTTAATGTATTCAACCATGTCTTCCCTTCTTGGGTGAGGTTTTGCCACTCATCTAAGAGAATTTGGTGGTAGGATAAGGGTAGGTACTTATTTCTAAGTTGTTTCTTCATGCCTACCCAAGTGTCAATAGGCTCTTCTCGCCTAACCCTTCTTAATCCCTCTTGATTTATTCAATAGGTCTTGGCTAATTTGGTGAGGTGCATCTTGGCCAATCTCACTCTTCTTTGTTCGAACATAGGGTACCATTCGAAGTATTGGTCCATGGCGGTCTCCCACTCTAAGTAGATACTTAGGTCATGGGAATCGTTAAAGTTTGGGGCTTCCACCTTGATCATTCTTAGAAAATGGTCATCCAGGTCATCCCGTGGATGCCTTTCATTATGCTGATGGTGGCGAGGCCTCTCATAGTCATGGTACGGGTCAGCATCCGAGTCTTCCCTATCAATTTCAACTCGTGGAGGGTGAGCTCTTGGACCATTGTTCCTTGGGTGGGGCTCATGTCCTTCTAACCGAGTAAGCCGAGTGGAAAGGGACTCTAGTTGGCCAAGGATGGTGGAGAGGGCAGCATCTACCGGGTCCATTTGGCCTTGGGGTTCCTCCCTAGGAGCATTTTGACCATTTTAGGAATTGGGATCCAGCGGGGGGAACAGAGGATGATGGGTCGGATCAGTATATGGCTCCTTTACGGGTGGACAAGCAAGGATTTGGGGAAAAATTGTAATGCACGGATGATAACAATGCAATGGCCCTAGGACTTAGACTTAGTAGAGATAAATCTAGACTTGCTCTGATACCAATTGACGTGACACCACCTTGGGGGTTGCAGCCACTAGACCGATGCACCTTGGACTTATCAAGCAAGCACACTTTACAAGAACTAGAGACTAGCGTTGACGGTCGATCACCCGATGCGCACAGTAAACCCGGGGGTGACTTGATGATGCCGAGTCAAGGATGTGGGTCAAGACCCTTGCTGGTAGAGGGCCAGCGAGGCTAAGGTTATTCCCCCCCAAAGGTCCAAATGCCCGAATTGATGGGCTGGCTGGGTGCCAAAGGGGCACGGGTTCACTCTCTTGCTCCCACGTCGGTCACTCGAAAGCGGTGGTGCTTCGGGATCGGGTTCTCTCTTACAATCCAGCGGAGCGTTGATGGATATTAAATAAACAAGCACTAAATATGAGCAAGGGTTGAGTGATTAGCTGGCTGATTTGATGAAACCGACCCCGGTCGGAGACGTGGGTGAGTGGGGAAGCGTGGGTCTCCCCGCACACTGCGCCGATGAAGCTTCAACCTGTATTAGTCAATTACATTCACTACGCCCCTTGCAATAGGGTTGGACTAGGGGTGGGGAAATGAAATGTTACACCCAAACACTACCTCCCACAGGGAGGGGCTTTAAGCCTGCCAGGCGGGGGTGGGAAAGAACTAAATTAGCCGAGTCGGCGATCGTTGCTGGTTCTGTCCGCTTTTGGAACTACCTGATAGGAAGTCGATGACGGCACCGCCACGGACTCCACCAAACTCTGATGATGATGAAACCAGTGCCAAAACTTTCTGGGTTGGCTCAGGAGGGTGACCGAATTCTGGGAGAATTTTTTGACATTGATAGTAGCTGGGGCAGGGGCGGGACCAGGATCGATCCGCTTTGGTTCTGACTGTCCCAAACTACTGCTGCTAGAAGAGGAGGGCGTCACGAACACTCCCGAGGTCCGACGAAGGCGGGACTTGAACTGTTGCGATCGTGGATGAGCCTTATTTGAGCCAAGACCAACGGGGTCATTGGAGGAGGTTGGAGTTGACTGCGAGGACTAGAACAGTGGAAGGGTGTAGGATCAGACTCAGGGGAAGCTGACCGGCACCCTCCGGGGAGAAAATTTGGAAATCTATGCTCTGAGATCCAAATAGCTCCCTTCTTGTTGGTGCTGATAGAGGGCTTGGAGGAGAAGACGTCAGCCAAGAATCATGACCAAAGTCATCCAGGAGCAGCCGTGGTCGCTTATTCTCTTGGCCTCAGGTTCCTCGTCAAAGCAGTTCTGCGTAGTCGGGGGAGATTGGCTCCTCTGTGCAGCAGGGACCTCGGAAGAGGGTGAGACTACCTCGCCTATGAAGTAGTCTTGAGGAGCTTTCCAGCAATACAGGACTTCCCACTAGGAACTTCATGGAGACGATGGGGCAACCTCTACAACCTGAAGCTTCTTTGCTACCTGTGAGCTACTGCGGGGTCCAAACTTGGCTGATGGTGAAAGGAGCGAGAGGGGGCGAGATACAGCAAGGGGGTGGGTACTAATTGCTATGGGAGAGGGAGGAGCATGGTGGGGGTGGTGGGAGTGTTTGAAAGATGGAGAGGGGTGGAGCTAGCAGATGGGGAAGGGCTGGTGCGGCCTGCTGCTCACAGCACTAGGTGAGTGACGGAGATGGAGGTTTGGGGATGACTAAGGGGGTATGGGGAGTGGGGTGGTCGACCAGGGCTAAGGGGATGAAGGAGGACGGGTGGGGGCGCAGCTAACAAGGGGAGGGAAGTTCAAATTTCCCTTGGGAAGGTGGAGGGATGTTTGGGGAAGAGGAAGAGGTGCTTGGGGAAGAGGAATGGTTGTGTTGGGAAGTGAAGGGTTGTATGGGGAGTGTCAAGGGTTGTCTTGGGAGGGGAGGGAGTAATGGTGGGATTAAATGGGGTATGGGGAGGGGAGAGGGGTCTTAATGGGAGTGGAATGGGGAGGAGATAGAGGGGATTTCAAAAATTGGGGGAGGGGAGGAGAGAGAGAGAGGTTCGCCCCCTTCTAGAGAGAGAGAGAGAGAGAGGAAGATGGGGGGGCTTCTCACCCTAGCACTCAAGGCTTCTCACCTTTGGACACTCAATGCTGGAATTTCAAATATTATCACTTCATTAGCTTTAACAATGGGGTTGGGGTCCTATTTAGAGGGACCCAACCTTTTACAAGACAGAACTGCCCCTAGCTTTACATGTAATGACCATAATTATCCAAGAAGCAAACCTAGGGGGGAAATGGCTCAAAACATAGGGAAATGACTCAAAGACCTAGGGGCATGACTCAAATAAAAGGGAAAATACATCAAAATGACTAATATAAAAGACTCAAAATGTAGAAGTGGACCCTCCTGCAGTGATACCCAAGCTTACGCATCGCTAGGGTGAAGTGAAGAACCAAGCCAGAGGGAATCGTGGGTGATGCCTCCATCAGTTTCTTGGCCCAAAGAGAGGTTTTTATAAGTCTTGTGTTGGTCAAGGGACATGCCAAAACACAGATCCACGAATTTAGGCATGTCTGGTGGCTTTTGAACCTGTGGACGTCAAAAAGATGATCATACGGCATGCGCGTCCCGACACCCGAGGGCAAGTCAAAGATAAAAAGGCCAAACAAACCCCACACCTCTCCCAAGCAGGATAAATGCATGTCTGGTGCTCTGCCACCCAACAAAGAAGTCCCTCGAGCAGAAGAGATGGCCCCGGCTCCCCAGTCAGCGGTGCCGAAGGCCGAATTAGGAAGAAACCCAAGTAATCTGACGCGGGTTCGGCACGTGTGAGAAATCACTCGGAATCACAAATCGAGGCCCAGGAGACTTCGAAATGGACACCCCAGAAGCAGTGCATTAAAACTAGGGTAGTATTAGAGGCTAAATGTACATCTAAGCCATTTCAGAATCGGGGTAAATCCCCTTGACACTTAAACCGGCGCGCCCACCTCCAAATGGCCCCAAAACTGATGCGCACCGAAAATTTGTTTAAACTGGCGCGCTCCTCTCTTGCTCCTAAACCGGCGCACTCACCCCCACGCCATTTTAACCCACGGCCATCCCATCCACCAGGTGATGCTCTGTTTTCACATCAGTATTGGGTGCAGGGAGCATTTAATGCTGTGAAGCTTGTCTCCACCTCCATTCGACAGCGCAGCAGCAGCAACGGCGAAGCAACAATCGACGGTGGCAACAGCCGCAGACCTCCCGGTAGATCTGCAAACATCCCATCCTCGGATGAACGGCAGCGTACATCACGAACCAGCAGAAGCCAACACAGTAGGTCAACTCCCGATGTTGCTGCGAATGAGGCAGAGGTGGCGGGAACTCTCCCCAATGGCCACTCTATAAAAGGCAGGCCCAAGCAAAACATAAAGGGAGTTCAATTGGCTCTCTCGGGGGAGTTCAGTCCATTCAGAGGAAGCTTCGTCAACCCACACCTATGAGGTGAAGAAAAGAGAGTAACTGTGAGAGAAGAGAGGTGAGCTTGGGAATGGGGTTTAGGCTTCGCCCTCCTTCTACCATTGTATCTTTCTCTTTCGTTCCTGCTTTCTTTTGTTATGGGGGTGATCCCCCCTTATGTATCTCATTTTCTCCCTTTCCCTCATGGATGAATAAAAAGAGAGGCCTCTGCAAATATCCGGAGTGTTCTACTGCTTTGGCTTCTCTCCCCTTTTCTCCCTATCTTCTAGTCACCCAGGGCCCCTCGAAGCTTGCCTCCCCATGGCTTGGCCTTCGAAGGAACCCGTCTAAGGGGTGAACAATCGTAGCCTTCTATGGCAAACATCCGTCCCGTTGGAGCTATTGTAAAGTTATGACCTGTGAGTTGCTAGAACACCTTGAAGGCTGGTCCTCGGGCTTCTATGCTCACATGTGGGTCATCGGACCGCTGTCGGGCCACTCCGAGTTTTGGGGATCATCCCGGAATATTCCGTTTGACGATCTCTCATTTCCTCTGGCAAGCCTCAGTCCGGGGGAGATGCTGCCCAATTTTCGCCAGGAATGTGAGCACTAAGAACAAAGAACAGATACACACAAGTGTGAACCAATAAACAGAACTCTCTAAGAGCAGGAACCGTGTGTTTGAATCCCCTTTGCAATACCCCAATTTTTTCGAGAAATTAATTAGAAATTAATTAGAATAATTCCTTAATAAATAGAATATGTTATATTTTGACTATTTTTTAAAAATCTAGAAAAATTATATTCTTGTAGAGGATAACACGTTTAACAAACTTGTCTTATGTGGCCAACCCAAATAAAATCTGTATGTAGGCCGAATTAGTGGATTAAGCCTAAATTAAACACTTAGTTAACCATACCTTGAAATGCCAAATTTGAGCCCAATACTCCATCAAATGAGCCCAAATCGGTGGCAAATGAAAGGCTAGGATGAGAGGATCATTTCCCCTCTCTTAATCTCCCGAAACCCTAACCTTAGGAGATGCATTCGGCGGAGTTTGGATCGAGTCAACTTTTGCGGCAGCGTTCACATCAACCCGACTTGCGTGGATGAATACTCCGCGCATAGAACACCTCCAGAAGGCATGTGACCTATTAAAATGAAGCTCTCTAACCCTAGAATCGTTTAGAACCAGTGGCGGCTGCAGAGGAGTTGGATCGAGGGAGATCTCCAGCGATTAGTGGCTGCGTGTACCGGCGTCTTGGGTTTTCTTTCTCCTTCCTTCTTCATCTGATTCGGGTAAGTGATAGCAAGCCATACCCTACAAATAATATATGGTTGGAAGCATCATCGTGTCAGCTTTTCATTGATAAAGAAAGCCCTAAATTTTATTAAGTGTGGTACGCGAATTTTTGGTTTTAGTAGAAGCATGTCAGAACTAGGGTTATAATTGTTCCCTTTCGATTAAGTGGTAATTTCAGGCTGTAAACACAAAATTGATTCATGCATCTCGTAGAGTTTTTCGTGCTCTTTCTTTTGGTAGTAAAAATCCCAAATTCTATGCTTTATATCGTGCAAATTTCATGTTTTAGTTCTGACCCTAGAAACCTCGCTGGAGTCGGGCAAGGTGAAGGGGCATCGACCTGTCTGGCCTTGTGCGGCCACACGATAGACCGCACATCTAAGATAGGCGGTCTGCTCTTGACCGTTTATATGTTTCTATATCTGATCGTTTCCCCGGTACGTGCGGCCGGATACCAACCGCATGTCTTTCCTACAGCCAGTTCCAGACCGCACATCGCTTCCAGCGGCATCCTACCGACCGTCCATCTCCAGCAGGCCTTTGGACCTGAGGGGGCATGAGCGGCCTGTCTGTGACTGTATATGGCGATGTAAGGTCCAGAACCGACCGCACATCTATAACAGAACATAATAATCATCACAGCAGGTTATGTTAGTAGATTAATGGTTAATGGCATGTTAGCAACACACCTAATAAATTGTAATTCATGATAGTAAATAATTCTTGCTGATTTATTTAATTTGAGCTTGATCTTGATTCATCTTTCCAATGAATGTCAATCTTAAAAAATGGCTATTAGGTTTACACTTGTATAACCTTAATCTTGAACCATTATTATCCCCTAGATTTGAATTTGGACTCAATCGAATTGATGTGATTTGAGTTAGTCCGAATTGGACTAGCAGGGACATGCGCGGCCGTTAGTGGACCGCATATGTCCTTGAACGGCCCTCTAGAAACCGTTCATCCCTGGATAATGCCAATTAGTCTTGGCCGATTATCCTTGATCCAACTTCGGCCAATTCCTGATTTGATCAGCCCAGTAGACCCTAGGCTGACCAACAGATAGTGGGCTGGACTCTGGTTCAGGTCCACCCTATCTATGGCAACCCGGGAGCCCACTTGGGTGAATTTCTATATTATTGTTAGGCCCTGTGTTGTGCGTCCAGATATAGCCCGTACATCTTTCAGGCGGCCCTTAATAGACCGTTCAATGGATGAGTGTCTCTCTCAGGACCGCATATCCTGACCTTGATTTTGTAAACTTCAGGCCTTGTACGGCCTAATCCCCACCGTTCATATAGAAGAGCGGCCCTTTATCAGCCGTTCAGCCTTGACCTCCCGAGGGCTTAACCTCAGCCTAGTTCCTGTAGTGCGGCCCAGAGGCGACCGCACAAGTTCTTGAGCGGTCCATTAGTAACCGCATATCATCCAGAGACGAGTTTTCTCTGTGTTTTATGGTTTTGAATCCAAGAACATGATGGTTCTTGATAATTTAAATTTCTGGATAGAAATTCTGGACAGTATCTCTTCAGCTTACCTTGGGATGTTCCAAGGTAAGTTTATACTTGATTATAATTGGCCATTTTAACTTGATTAAAGTCTAGACGGAACTTGGGATCTTGGATCTAATAAATCAATGCCAACGCATCATAGGGGCCCGGTCTGGTCCTGGGGAGAGCGCCCGAAAAGTACTTGTGCCCATGGGAGTTTGTAATGACATGGTGAGGTATTGCACCGAGTGCATGACTAGCGTGATGTCTATGACAATGATCTCTTACTTGAATCGTGTTCTACTTGGTTATATTCTTACTTGTTGGCCAATTTCTTACAATTTCCTATTATATATATTGTTCTTAACTTGAAATTCTTGTAGTTATATCATTCTGCCATATTGTTATTCCATTCCATTCTTTAGCACTTTCTTTTATTATGTTGTTTTATTCAATCGTTATTTCTTTTCTTTCCGTTTCATACATGTAATTAGTTGGTTAATCACTTACACTTGCCTATTGTTACCTACCGAGCGTTCGCTCAAAAGTTGTTTTTCCCCTTTTCCAGGCAGCTCAGGTGAAGATTCACAGATGGATGGGAATGGGCAAGAGTGATGACTTGGAGTGTATCAGTTAGTCGTTATGTTGAGATTGTTATAGTTGTTTTACATCTAGCTACGCCTTAAAACTTGTGTTAGTTATTGTAACAGAGTCGAGTAGAGATTATGCTTGATTATGTTTAAGTCAGTTTGATGGTATTTATAATAGACTTGGAGTTATTCTGTTCATGATGTTATGTTAATTCTTAGCTTAGCATGTTATCTTTACTAGCGTTTTCTTCTGTCGGTCCCGATATTCCGCGTCGGGGTGTGACAGTTAGGTGGTATCAGAGCCTAGGTTTTCTAATATTCCTAGGTTCTCTAAGTTCTAGGATCCTAAGTGATACCGTAGGACCTATAACCTTGTTATAAGTCTAAGGACCCAACCTGGTGAGATTTGGCTAGAAGGCTGGGTTGAGTTAATAATCTCATTGCACGATTATCCATTCTTAATCGAACCTAACATAACATATTCCATGTGTAGGCTTTTGCAAAGGCAGGAGAACGTGCGGAATGGAGGAACTTGTAGCGTACGGTTCAAGGACTTACTCAGGCTTTGCAACAAGTGGCCCAAGGAGGAGCTGCAAACCATGGCACTGGCGATCTTTACTGGAACTTTCGTCAGATGATTCCCCCGCGATTTGGAGGCTCGACTGACCCTGATGAGGCCGAGCACTGGCTTGAAGAGATAGGGAGGATTTTTGAAGTGATGCAATGTAGCGATCATGAACGTGTCATCTTGTCGACCTTTCAACTTGAACGTGATGCGAGGACATGGTGGGACGCAGTGAAGGCTACTCTTGGTGATAAACAAGTCACATGGGAAGAGTTCAAGGAATTCTTCAATGGTAAATATTTCTCTGATAGAGTTCAAGAGAAGAAGGCGGCTGAGTTTGCTACTTTGAATCAACGAAATCTTTCCGTAGCTGAATATGAAGCTCAGTTCTCCCGGCTATCTCGTTATGCTACTCACTTGATATCTACCGAGAAGATGAAGGCTAAGCGCTTTCTTAATGGGCTGAAGCTGCAGTATATCAACCAGTTGGCACCGATGGAAATTCAAACTTATTCCGAGATGGTGAGAAAAGCTCATGTATTGGAAGATACTTTAGAAATGACAGAAAAAATCCGTGGGAAGAGTGTTAAGAAAGAACAACACCATACTGGTTCTGGGAGTATCAAGCCCGATCATAGCGGGAAGAGGCCCATTAGCTGGTTTGGTTCGTGGAAGGGCAAGATGCCAAAGATTGAAGACACGAAGCCTAGCCCTATTGTTCCATTCAAGGGCATATGCAAGTATTGTGACCGTCCATGTCACAAGATGGAGGAGTGCTGGTGCAAGTTGGGTGCCTGTTTACGTTGTGGTAGTAGGGACCACCGTATTCCCGAGTGTCCCTTTTTATCTGAGCGAGCTACCTCGGTGAAACTGCAAGGAATCAAGAAACAGCAAGGCAAGCTCCAGGCTCTGCAAGAAGATGAGACAGGACTCGCCGAGGAGGGTGGACTCGTCGAAGGTACTCTTATTATACATGACAAATTAGCTTTTTTTCTTTTTGATACTGGTGCCGCTCATTCTTTTATTTCTCAGAGATTTGCGAAGTCTTTAGCTGTGAAGCCAGTTTTGATGAATTCTCCGTTAGAGACTTCGACCCCTATTGGTTTCGGTTCAGCAATTAAGTATTTCTATCCTTACAGTAAGGTCTTGATCAATGAACAAAACCTGCCAGCTGATTTAGTTTGTATGGACATGAGGGATTATGATGTAATCCTAGGAGCAGATTGGTTGGCTAAGTATGAGGCCAATATTTAGTGCAGATCTAGTTCTGTGTCTTTCACTGGACACCTTGGACTTTCTTTTATAGGAATTAGACACCATAAGTCTATTCCACTTATTTCGGCTCTTCAAGCTGATAAGATGATGAGGAGAGGATGTACGGATTTTCTAGCCTTTGTTTCTATGACCCCTGAGCAGAAGATTAAGATTGAGGACTTTTCTATCGTCCGAGATTTTCCAGATGTCTTTCTTGAGGAACTACTAGGACTTCCTCCTGAAAGGGAAGTTATCTTTTCTGTTGATCTAATTCCTGGTGCGACCCCTATTTCCAAAGCTCCTTATCGTATGTCTCCTGCGGAGCTAAGAGAGCTAAAGCAGCAGTTGATGGAATTGCTTGAGAAAGGGTTCATTCGTCCTAGTACTTCCCCCGTGGGGAGCCCCTGTATTATTCGTCTGGAAGAAGGATGGTTCGATGAGGTTGTGCATCGATTATCGGCAATTGAACCAATTAACTATCAACAACAGATATCCATTGCCAAGGATTGATGAGTTATTTGATCAGATAGCAAGAGCTCAGTATTTTTCTAAGATCGACCTTCGATCTGGATATCATCAGTTACAAATTAAGGAGAAGGATATCTATAAAACAGCCTTCCGTAGTAGGTATGGGTATTTCAAATTTGTAGTAATGCCTTTTGGGCTAACGAATGCACCTGCAGCTTTCATGCAGCTGATGAACGATGTGTTTCGGCCCTATCTTGATCAATGGGTCATGGTGTTCATTGATGACATCTTGATTTATTCTAAGAGTGAGGAGGAGCATGCTGAACATTTGAGGATGGCATTGCAACTATTGAGAGATCATCAGTTATATGTCAAGTTTAGTAAGTGTGATTTTTGGCTGCAAAAGGTGTCCTTTCTAGGGCATATCATCACAAAAGAAGATATTTCTATTGATCCTTCGAAGGTAGAGGCAGTAAAGAATTGGGCTAAGCCTACTAATGGTACTGAAGTGAGAAGTTTCCTAGGCCTAGCAAGTTATTACCGAAGGTTTATTCAAGATTTCTCCAAAATTGCGGTACCTCTAACAAGATTAACCCGCAAGGAGATCAAATTTGATTGGTCAGAAGATTACGAGCGAAGCTTCCAGACCTTGAAGGAATGTTTGACCACTGCACCTATTTTGGCTTTACCTTCTGGAGAATGAGGTTTTGTGGGATACACTGATGCTTCAGGTACTGGTTTAGGGTGCGTACTCATGCAGCACGAGAAAGTCATAGCCTATTCTTCTAGGCAATTGAGGAAGCATGAAGAGAATTATCATGTTCATGATTTGGAGCTAGCAGCAGTGGTGTTCACCTTGAAGATATAGAGGCACTACTTGTATAGAGAGGCATTTATGGTGTTTTCAGATCATAAGAGTTTGAAATACTTATTTTCTCAGAAGGAACTCAATATGAGGCAGCGAAGATGGCTGGAGTATTTGAAGAACTTTGATTTCTCCATTTAGTATCATCCTGGAAAAGATAATGTTGTGGCAGATGCCTTAAGCCGAAAGCCTATAGCTAAGTTGTCAAGCCTCATGTTACAAGAATGGAAATTCTTGGAGCAGTCAGCTAGTTTGGATCTTAATGTTGACAAGGATCGGGTTATGATTGCTAAAATTCAACTTAAGCCCGAATTATTGATGGAAATCAAGTCTCTGCAAGATGATGACCCAGAGTTGGTAGAGATCAAGGGAAGCTTGAGTAACAGACCTGACTTCATGATGGTTGATGATGGAAGATTGTTATTTCAGGGAAGAACTTGTGTACCTGATGTAGCGGAGATAAAGAGTAATATCCTCGAGGAAGATCATAGATCCAGATACACCATTCATCCTGAAGGTACTAAGATTTTTAAGGATTTGAAAAGATCTTTTTGGTGGCCGAATATGAAAAGGGAAGTTACGGACTTCGTAAGTAGATGTTTGGTTTATCAGCAAGTCAAGGCGGAGCATTTCAGACCAGCAGGAAAATTGAAACCCCTTGATATACCCCAATGGATGTGGGAGAGCATTGGCATAGATTTCATTATGGGTCTACCTAGGACTCGTAGTGGATTTGATGCAATATGGGTGATTGTCGACAGATTGACAAAATCCGCTCATTTCTTATCCATTAAGTCTAAATAGACAGTTGACGTATTGGCTGCTTTGTATATGAAGGAAGTGGTAAGACTACATGGTATACCAGTCTGCATTGTGTCTGATAGAGACCCCAGGTTCACTTCTCATTTTTAGAAAGGATTGCAAGAGTCCTTGGGAACTCGTCTGAATTTCAGTACTGCTTTCCATCCACAAACAAACGGACAGACTGAAAGGACTAACCAGATAGTGGAAGATATGCTTAGAGCCTGCATGATTGACTTTGTAGGTAGTTGGGGTGATCACTTGGCATTGGTTGAATTCACCTACAACAACAGTTATCAGTCCATCATTCAGATGGCTCCATTTGAAGCTTTGTATGGTAGAAGCTGTCGATCCCCATTATATTGGGACGAGATGGGTGAGAAGCAATGGCTTGGACCAAATCTCATTTCCGAATCATCCAAGAACATCCGTATTATCAGAGATCGGTTGCAAGTAGCACAATCAAGATAGAAGAGTTATGCCGACACCAGGAGGAGAGTTTTGGAATTTCAGGTTGGTGAGCATGTGTTTTTAAAGGTTTCTCCTATGAGGAGAATTCGAAGGTTTGGTATTCAGGGCAAACTGAGTCCAAGATAAATTGGTCCATTCGAGATTCTAGACAGAGTGGGGGAGGTTGCTTACTGTTTGGCACTACCACCTCAGTTATCTGGAGTACACAATATTTTCCATGTGTCTATGTTACGGAAATATGTGTATGATCCCACTCACATTATTCAGCATATGGACTTCGAATTGAAGGAAGATCTGACTTATGAAGAAAGACCAATCAAGATTTTGGATCGGAAGCAACAGCAACTCAGGAACCATTCCATACCGATGGTTAAAGTGCAGTGGAGTTGGCGTGGAACTGAAGAAGCTACTTGGGAGTCAGAAGATACTAAGCGGAGACAGTACCCTGACTTATTCTAGGTGAGCTATCTCACTCCCTCTTTTTATTATTAAGTGCATTGAATTTGGAGGACCAAATTCCTTAAGTGGGGGAGGGTGTAATACCCTGATTTTTTTGAGAAATCAATTAGAATAATTCCTTAATAAAGAGAATAAGTTATATTTCGACTATTTTGTAAACATCCAAAAAATTTATATTCCTGTAGAGGACAACACGTTTAACAAACTTATCTTCTGTGGCCAACCCAAATAAAATCTGTATGTAGGCCGAATTAGTGGATTAAACCCAAATTAAACACTTAGTTAACCATACCTTGAAACGCCAAATTCGAGCCCAATACTCCATCAAATGAGCCCAAATCGGTGGTAAATGAAAGGCTAGGATGAGAGGATCATTTCCCCTCTCTTAATCTCCCGAAACCCTAACCCTAGGAGATGCATTCGGCGGAGTTTGGATCGAGTCAACTTTTGCGGCGGCGTTCACATCAACCCGACTTGCGTGGATGAATACTCCGCACATAGAACCCTCCAGAAGGCGTGTGACCTATTAAAATGAAGCTCTCTAACCCTAGAATCATATAGAACCAGTGGCGGCTGCAGAGGAGTTGGATCGAGGGAGATCTCCAGCGATTAGTGGCTGCGTGTACCAACATCTTGGGTTTTCTTTCTCCTTCCTTCTTTATCCGATTCAGGTAGGTGATAGCAAGCCAAACCCTACAAATAATATATGGTTGGAAGCATCATCGTGTCAGCTTTTCATTGATATAGAAAGCCCTAAATTTTATCAAGTGTGGTACGAGAATTTTTGGTTTTAGTAGAAGCATGTCAGAACTAGGGTTATAATTGTTCCCTTTCGATTAAGTGGTAATTTCAGGCTGTAAACATAAAATTGATTCATGCATCTCGTAGAGTTTTTCGTGCTCTTTCTTTTGGTAGTAAAAGCCCCAAATTCCATACTTTATATTGTGCGAATTTCATGTTTTAGTTCTGACCATAGAAACCTCGCCGGAGTCGGGCAAAGCGAAGGGGCAACGACCTGTCTGGCCTTGTGCGGCCACACGATAGATCGCACATCTAAGATAGGCGGCCTGCTCTTGACTGTTTCTATGTTTCTATATCTGATCGTTTCCCTGGTACGTGCGGCCGGATACCAACCACATGTCTTCCCTGCGGCCAGTTCCAGACCGCACATCCTTTCCAGCGGCACGCTACCGACTGTCCATCTCCAGTAGGCCTTCGGACCTGAGGGGGCATGAGCGGCCTGTCTGTGACCGTATATGGCGATGTAAGGTCCAGAACCGACCGCACATCTATAACAGAATAGATTAATCATCACAACATGTTATGTTAGTAGATTAGTGGTTAATGGCATATTAGCAACACACCTAATAAACTGTAATTCATGACAGTAAATAATTCTTGCTGATTTATTTAATTTGAGCTTGATCTTGATTCATCTTTCCAATGAATGTCAATCTTAATTGTGAATCATTTATAATTGAAATGGCTATTAGGTTTACACTTTTATAACCTTAATCTTGAACCATTATTATCCCCTAGATTTGAATTTGGACTCAATCGAATTACTGTGATTTGAGTTAGTCCGAATTGGAATAGCAGGGACATGCGCAGCCGTTAGTGGACCGCATATCTCCTTGAACGACCCTCTGGAGACTATTCATCCTTGGCTAATGCCAATTAGTCTTGGCCGATTATCCTTCATCAATCTTCGGCCAATTCCTGATTTGATCAGCCCAGTAGACCCTAGGCCGACCAGTAGATAGTGGGCTGGACTCTGGTTCAGTTCCACCCTGTTTATGGCAGCCCGGGAGTCAATTTGGGTGAATTTATATATTATTGTTAGGCCATGTGTTGTGCGGCCAGATATAGCCCGTACATCTTTCAGGCGGCCCTTAATAGACCGTTCAATGGATGAGCGGCTCTCTCAGGACCGCATATCCTGACCTCGATTTTGTAAACTTCTGGCCTTGTACGGCCTAATCCCTACCGTTCATATAGAAGAGCGGCCCTTTATCAGCCGTTCAACCTTGACCTCCCGAGCGCTTAACCTCAGCCCAGTTCCTATAGTGCGGCCCAGAGGCGACCGCACGAGTTCTTGAGCGGTCCATTAGTAACCGCATATCATCCAGAGACGAGTTTTCTCCGTATTTTATGGTTTTGAATCCAAGAACATGATGGTTCTTGATAATTTAAATTCCTGGACAGAAATTCTAGACAGTATCTCTTCAGCTTAGCCTTGGGATGTTCCGAGGTAAGTTTATACTTGATTATAATTGGGCATTTTAGCTTGATTAAAGTCTAGATGGAACTTGGGATCTTAGATCCAATAAATCAATGCCAACGTATCATAGGGGCCCGGTCTGGTCCTGGGGAGAGAGCCCGAAAAGTACTTGTGCCCATGGGAGTTTGTAATGACATGGTGAGGCATTGCACCGAGTGCATGACTAGCGTGATGTCTATGACAATGATCTCTTACTTGAATCGTGTTCTACTTGGTTATATTCTTACTTGTTGGCCAATTACCTACAATTTCCTGTTATATATATTGTTCTTAACTTGAAATTCTTGTAGTTATATCATTCTGCCATATTGTTATTCCATTCCATTCTTTAGCACTTTCTTTTATTCTGTTGTTTCATTTGATCGTTATTTCTTAACTTTCCGTTTCATACATGTGATTAATTGGTTAATCACTTACACTTGCCTATTGTTACCTATTGAGCCATCGCTCATATAGTTGTTTTCTCCCTTTTCTAGGTAGCTCAGGTGAAGATTCACAAATGGATGGGAATGGGCAAGAGTGATGACTTGGAGTGTATCAGCTAGTCGTTATGTTGAGATTGTTATAGCTGTTTTACATCTAGCTACGCCTTAGAACTTGTGTTTGTTATTTTAACGAAGTCGAGTAGAGATTATGCTTGATTATGTTTAAGTCAGTTTGATGGTATTTATAATAGACTTAGAGTTATTCTGTTCATGACGTTATGTTAATTCTTAGCTTAGCATGTTATCTTTACTAGCGTTTTCTATTGCCGGTCCCGATATTCCGCGTTGGGACGTGACACCCTTGAACCAGACATAAACTGAATCTTTGAGTCCCAGAACTTTAATATAATGAACCCCTGAACAAAACAATTAAACCCTCCCCAATAAACTAACGAACAAGATAATAAAACATCTAAATCCTTCCCTCCACCTAGCTGGATGAATGAGCAAACACTTTAACCATCCGTTCAATCTACAAGCTAATAAGAAGAAGAATAGAACATAACAAAACCCATACACTTCAACCCGGCGAGCCCTAATCCGGCGCGGGGGGTGCCGTGTTAGAATGTAAGGCCCGGATACAAAGGGGGGTGAATGTATCCCTCTACAAAAATAGCCTAATTAAAACTCTAAAGCTCAGTAATCCGGAATTAAAACTGTTGCAGAAATAGCCTGAGGAACATTAGAAGGATCAAAGCAAGACAACAACTCAAGAAGCCATCGAAGGATCCTAAGCAAGCATCTAATGTGCAGCAATTAAGTGAACATATAAGAAGATCAAACCACAAGGGACACCAGGGTTTTTAGGTGGTTCGGTCAATAGACCTACGTCCACCCCTCACTCCCAACCGGAGTGAGGCTTCCACTAGTAACACTAGCACAGCAGACTCAGTCTGCAACAAATGCTGCCAAACAGCTTGACCAGGGGAACAACCTCCCCTCTTCCTCCCAACCGGAGGGACACCCCAAGTGACTCCCAGCCACTTGGAAACCATAGACACACGGTATCTCTTCCTCCAGACCCGGAGGGAACCCCTGGACTTGCTACCCACAAGCCCAGAACCGGAGGACCAAACCTCCCTTCCTCCAAATCGGAGGGGAACCTAGAGACCCAAGTCTCTCTTCCTCTCAACCCCAGAGGGAAACACAAGTGACATTAAGTCACCTGCAACCCAGAGGTCTCGGACCTCTCTTCCTCCCAATCGGAGGGACCCCTGGACTTGAAACCTACAAGCCCAGAACCGGAGGACGAGCCTCCCTTCCTCTAACCAGAGGGAACATACAAGTAGCACCCAACTACTTGCAACTGGAGATAGCAATCTCCCTTCTCCTGAACCAACAGGAGAGACCCCGACCTCTCTACAGAGAATTGGAAAAACAGAAGGTGAATAGTTAAAAAAACAAAACCCAGCAACAGAAAGCTGAAAAGATAAAAACAAATGTGGCTCTCGCAGGAGCTGGCTGGCCTGGATTTGATCCACGGTCCAACAAGAACTTCTTCTACTGCTTCTCTCTTTCTCCCAGCACGAACTCTCTTTTCTTCTTCTTCTTCTTCTTTCTTACTTCTTCTTCTTCTTACTGCTTCTGCCTTCTCCTTCTTCTCACTCTCTCTATCTCACTGTCTCTCTTTCTTTTTCTTCTTCTGCTCTCTCGATCTAGCTCTCAGCTTTCTCTATCTCTTCTTTCTCTTCTGCACTTCTTCTCTTAGCTCTAGCTGCTTCTACTTCAGTCACTCTCTGCCCTCTCTCCCACCTTCTTCAGAGGAAGAAGACACATATATATAGCAGCAGCAGATTAGGGCGGCGTGTGCTCTCCACGATTCCCGCCCAAATGCTTCAGTCCACGTGGAGGCTCCTCTGCATCTCGGATCATGTGCCAGATGCCAGCCTCGTATCACGTGCCCACTCTGCATAGGCTCCACGAACAGTAGAATAGAGCAAACTGGTTCGGATTTGATCCTGAACCCAGAATCCTTCTTCTTCTTCTTTTTCTTCTTCTCCTGCAAAGAGATTAAAAACATTAATACTCAGGGTTCTCTCTCTCTATATATATACCTGAAATAAGTCGGTTGACACTCAAGCTAAAGCTGCACGAGGTGTGTAGGAACAACAAAATGTGCACTATACTGAGAACGACACGAGGTACATAAAATGACTACAGCACGAGATAAAAAGAGAACGACACGAGGTACATAAGGAAATAACACGGAGTAAAGCGGTAGAAAGACACGATCAGAGGAACCTTAGACGAAGATAGAATGAAGCAACACGAAGACACAAATACAACACTAAGACACAAACATAGAAAAAACATGAAGACTCAAACACAAGATTAACACGAAGACATAAAAATAATACGAAGACACAAAAATAAAAGACAACATGAAGATACAGGAAAACCACTCGAACACGAGGATGACACGGGCTGAAAACAACTCGAAGATGAAAACTTAAACCGACACGAAGTGTAATCACAAAGCAAGAAAGACACGGGGTCTTGGAAGAAATAACACGAATACAGAAGACTCGAAGACATAGGGGTGACACAGATGGAGCGACACGAGGTGGCACAGAAAGTAGCACGAGGTGCTGCAGTGTTCAGCACGCGATGGAACAAATAACGACACTAAGGCTCATTGTGTTGTCAACCTCAAAACATGTAAAGACTCAACAATTGAAAGTCTGAAGGCGATGTACAGACTTTATGAGAAGGCAACTTAACACTGTACACACTTCCAATGTACAGACTTCATATGAACAGACCAATGTGCATACTTCCCTTCGATGCATCTACAGTGCAATGTATTGGCTTGACAAACATTATGCAATGTATGGACTTTGATGAATGGCCCAATGTATGGACTTCGCGAACAAGATGCAATGCTGACCGATGTATACACTTGGCAAAGAGAGTGATGCATGAACTACCCTATACAGACTTTAAGACTTAATGAGCAACAAAAAGTAGACAAAGCAGCATGGCGTCAACCCAATCTCCAACTGCGTCAACGCACTCATTGCACAGAACCCATATTAATGAAAGACAGACATGCAGACATGCAGACATGGTGACTGTATAATCTATGCCATGTATAATCTATGCCATGCTCACAGTTAAACTGTTTTGTGTACCAAGTTCTGAATGAAGTAAACACATGTGACATGAGACGGACGCTGTACATACTTGATGCATGTGAACAGTGAGACGGATGTATAGAATTGATGAACTACAACATGAACATTATCAGCAGAGAAGCAATGCACATAACAGAAATCAAGCACAAACTAATTTATCACAGCATGACTCAAGCATACGCATGCATTCTTCACAATTCAGACATGGCACACTCATGCAATCTCTCACAGAATAGATCAGACATATTCAAGACAAAGTGGTGATTCAATTATGTTGCTATCATTAAAACACCACATCATCAACAAAGCACAAGGGGCACAACAATCTCCCCCTTTCTGATTATGGCAACATAATGTGTCACACTGACTCATCAAACTATTCTCCCCCTTTGACATAATCAAAAAGAAGGGAAATGATTTGATAGTCAAATGTAGCACATAAATGCAGCACACAAAGACAGCACATAAATGTAGAGAATGAGTCATGATTCTTAAAAATGAAGATCTCCCTTATGACAATGAAACAGCTCTCCCCCTATCAACATGCATGATTGACTACTCTCCCCTTAGATGTAAATAAACCATAACTCCCCCTGAAGCACAGGAATGTACTCTGGTTATCCAATAAATCAATCGGAAATCAGCCATTACAAAGAATCTGAATTCTGGTGAAAATACCACAGAATCAGAACTTATTGCAGAACAAGATGGAAGATTCCAACAGTGTGGAGAGAAATGCATCTCAGGAATCAATCTGAAATCCACCACCATAAGGATTCTGAAGTTCAGAGGGCTGCAAGTGAACAAGGTAATAATGGGAGTGGCACCTCACATTTGTATGGTCAGAAAAAAAGCAGATTGAATCAGTCAACTGATAAGAGTGGAGTTCACTTTGTTGATCATGCAAGAATCTGATCATGAGGGATTTGAATGCATACATCACTTCAATAAGTCTTAAAAGATGTAGACTCTTCTATCATAAGGAGTTATGAAGTGGCAACTTAACCAATCTGATTTAATTTTGATGTATACCAACTTTGCCAAATTAAACTCAATGCTCATATCTGAATCCAAGTTTTAATAAAAGTGAAACAAATAGTCAGAAAACACTCAAACACAATCATCTTTTATCTTACACATATGATCTCAATTGCACCTTTGAAAAATACACAGGTTAGTACTGAAGTTAAACACTTTTTCAAGAACATGAGTTGACAGATTTTTTCAAGATAATTTTAATTGAAGCACATTATATTTTTCCTGAGCAATTTAAGTTGATCAACACCTTTTTACATGAGGCACAACAAGTCTTAGTTGAAGTGACCCAGTTACTCAGTGTGATAACTAGCATTGCCTCTCACTTTGAGAGCAGAGTTAGCAATATGAGTGTCTTTTTACATGAGAAGACACCTTTATTAGAGTCCAAACTCCCCAGCTACTCAACACAAATAAGCTATTGCTCTGTCAGGTTTTGTTTCACTAAATTTTTATCAGAGATAACTGTGGCACCTCATGACATGAGTTACTTTATTTCATTTATAAAGAACTCAGTTTCTCAGTGACCGAGTCATTGCTCTGAATTCATAATTTTTTTTTTCATTTAGTTAACTTTTTCAAGTTAATGTTTAACCACAACACTCACTCTATGTATCTCTACCAAAGTAGCCTAGATTTCAAATTTTCAGATATCAGATGAGAGACTTTAAGGATTACATAACACAAGAGGTTAAAGTTTATTAAACCTTATCAACAGATATTTTTAATTCGTTTAATTATAAGGCAAATAATACATTAATCTTATATCAGTCTGATTCAGTGATAATTCTTAAACCCATATGACAGGAGTTTCTACCAAAATCTCAGACTGAATTGCATGATATGCAGCTTAAGTTCCTCAGATCAGAACAATAAATTTAGCTGACCAACAACTCAATAATGCAGCCAACATAGTCACACCAGCTAAGAGGTATAGGAAGGAAGAGTACAAGCTGGTGCAAGAGTCAATCAGCAAGAGAGAATAAGGTTTAAAAACACTAGCAGAGTCAATCACTCAATATAGGTTTAAAGTCATTTCAGTCAGACAAAATGAGACACTCCTTCTTCAACAGATTGAGGATTAGCAGCCAAATTTTCAGATTCAAGAAGGTAAGAACTCAAAATAGTCAATTGATGATTTGAAAGAGTGTAGAATGTGAATTTCAAATAGTGACAACAATATAATAATGCTCCCCTTTGTCTATATGCAGTGACTCACATAAGACTCAACAAGCTCCCCCTGAATTGATGCAGTTTATGCAAGTTAGATAGAAGAGAATTACTATAAGCATGATTGTTCAATTCATATTTTAGAAAACTTCAGTTTAGCACCAAGAGATCAACATGATATGCAATACACTGCTCTATATGACTTGACCCATGGTACTGAGCGGAGGACTTGGTCCAAGGACCACCTCACACATGGCAGTAGCATCCAGACATACTCCAACTGCCCTCCAGCATTGTTCCATTTCATATACCATGATGGTCATGCAAATGACATATGCAGTGCAAAGCAATCTCATTTATTTAGTGCAAACAACAGCATGAGAAGAACATCAAAAATCAACCAAGCAAAACAACAATTTCAGATAATGAAATTGAAACAGATTTCAGAACTGACATGAATTGAGTCTTGGGGTTTTCTTTTTGAATGCCTTGGTTAACCCCTTTTATTTCTCCCTCCAAGGCACACCTGCAAAGTATTTGATCATCTTGATCCTGCAGGGACCCAAGCAGCTTTGGGTCCTGCGTTAGTCCTGACAGGTTTTCTAAATATTTTCATAGTAACATTATCATCAAATTTCATTAGTGAATAGTCATCCATATAATGTCCAAATTTTCCACAGTATCTACATGAAATGGCTAGTGTTTGATTCTTATAATGCATATTAACATCAGGGTGATGTTTATAAACATGTTCATAAGATTTTCTATTCTATGCATGAGCAGTTTGATGCTTGTTCTTAACCATCCAACATTCGGCAGATTTATGACCTGGCTTCCCACAGTTATAGCATGAAATTTTCACAAAAGGTTTTGCAGGGAATTTGACAAAATGGGGTTTAACATAGTTCTTTTGAACATACCAACATTCCTTGACTGTATGCCCCTTTTTCCCACAGTGGGAGCAAGCAAAAGAATTTCTTCTATGAAAAACATTTTTACCCCAAGTAGATCTAAACCAGCACTCAGCAGCCTTGTGCCCAGGCTTATTGCAGTTGAAGCACACAATGTGCTGACTGGAATTGTGGTTAGATCCATATGGACCATGAACATGAATGGGGAACTTGGCATGCTGTTTATTGTCTTCTTTCATGATAAAACATTCACTCATGAGATGACCATGCTTTCCACAATAATAACATGAGACATCAGGCTTCCTAGCAACATGATTTCTATCAAAAGAGTTTCTAGAATGTAAAGTTCCACTAGCATGCTCATCCTTTAACATCAATCCACAATCCTCCATTATGTGACCTCATTTCCCACAATAATAACATGAACCCTTTTTAATGTGAGTGTGTGAGAGATCATGTGAATTGTGTGTAGCCTTCTTTATAGTAACAGGAGTGTCTTTATCCTTCTTCTGTGAAGTTTCACCCTTTTTCAGTTTTTGATTTTGTTCCACAGTTTTGGGTTTCACAGTGGATTTTTGTGCAGTGAATTTGAAGACAGAAGGAGCAGAGGTTGTGTTCTGATTGGTGGCTTTGACAAAAACAGTAGATGTTTCATTCCCATTACACCTTTTATTTGTCGGACTATAGCCCAGTCCCTTTCTCTCAAAGTTATCACTCTTTCCAAGAAGCTTATTCAGATTGTCCTTACCTTTGACAAATTTTGATAGAGAATTTTTCAAATCTTTAATCTCAAAATTCAAATCAGTAATTTTAGCTTCATATTTGGACAGATCTGTTTCACAGGAAATGACTTGTTGATGCAAGGCATCATTCAGACTCTTGAGTTTTTCAACTTCCTGTTTTAGTTTTGTTTCATTGTCAGCTTCAGATAGGGACTTATAAAGATCATCAACTTCTTGTTGAAGGGATGTGATATTAAGCGCATATCCAGCTATTTTTCGTTCACTACAACTGACATTTTCATTTAACATTAAGTTGATGGTTTTTAGACTCTCAATTTCTTGTTCAACATTCATCAACCTATCAGAATTATCCACACTCACACACTTGCCTTTTTCCATTGTCATTAGCCTATCTGTCAGCTGGGTGTTTAGATGTTTCAACTCATTGATTTCCTCTTCCAGTTTACTATTCTGCTCTAGGAGATCAGCATCAAGCACCCATTCATCTGAGAGAGACTAACATTCATGAAACATTTCCTGTTGTTTTTTAGAATCTTTCTATAATTCTATGTTTACAGATTTTATGGCATTAAGCTTTTCAATCAGCAATTTGTTCTCCTGTCTAAGTTTCTCTGATTTTTCATCTTTTTTATTGGAGAACTCTT
Organism: Amorphophallus konjac; assembly: GCA_022559845.1. Classification (NCBI taxonomy): domain Eukaryota; kingdom Viridiplantae; phylum Streptophyta; class Magnoliopsida; order Alismatales; family Araceae; genus Amorphophallus; species Amorphophallus konjac. The sequence continues at coordinate 341,100,790 of CM040118.1, read as the reverse complement.
TAAGAGAATCATTTTCAGATTTTAGCTTGTTTAGTTCAGACTTAACACATTCAATTTCTTTCAGTAAATCCTTGCTCTGAACAGAATCATGATTAGCTAGACTAATCTTCTTTTCAAGTTCAGAGATTTCTTTCACATGATCTTGATTCTCAGTTTTCAATAAAGAAATTTGTTTCTTCAACATTAGAAGATCAGACATACAGGCATCATGAATACTTTTCAATTCAACATAATTTCTACAAGGAGAACTTGAACTATCTAAACCAGTACTCTTCTTCAATTTTTTATACTATTTTCTTAACAATTCATGAGATTCAAATAATTCAGCATATGCATTCTCCCAATCTTCTAGAGAAAAATTCTCGAAGAAATTTACCTCATCATCATCATCTTCAGTCTGACTGCTGCCTTGATTGCTGCCAATTGGATTACTTCTGTTAGCCATCATGCAGTTGTCCTCGTTTACCCTGTGAAATTGCTTCAGCCTTTCCAGGATGTCCTTTGCTGAGCTGCAATTATGAAGATAAGACCATAAGGCTCTGTCAGTAGCTGCTTTCAACAGGTTAAAGGCTTTCTGATTTTCTCCATCCTTTGATCTGTGTCTGTCGGTCCATTTGGACACTTTCGTTGGTAAGGTGTGAGGACCTTGTGAAATTAATTTCCACAAATCAGGATTAGCAGAATTTACATAAGCATGTAAAGCAGTGTTCCACTGACTGAAACCAGAACCACTAAAGACGGGTGGTAAAGCCATTGAAAAACAAATAGCGAGTAAGTTCAAGGCAACAGGAATAATTATGCACTAAAGACAAATTAGCACCTAAGACAGCAAGATCGAATCTGCAGGTCGTTGGACCTTGTATGCAGACACCGCTGTGATACCAATTGTTAGAATGTAAGGCCCGGATACAGAGGGGGGTGAATGTATCCCTCTATAAATATAGCCTAATTAAAACTCTAAAGCTTAGTAATCCGGAATTAAAACTGTTGCAGAAATAGCCTGAGGAACATTAGAAGGATCAAAGCAAGACAACAACTCAAGAAGCCATCGAAGGATCCTAAGCAAGCATCTAATGCGCAGCAATTAAGTGAACATATAAGAAGATCAAACCACAAGGGACACCAGGGTTTTTAGGTGGTTCGGTCAATAGACCTACGTCCAGCCCTCACTCCCAACCGGAGTGAGGCTTCCACTAGTAACACTAGCATAGCAGACTCAGTCTGCAACAAATGCTGCCAAACAGCTTGACTAGGGGAACAACCTCCCCTCTTCCTCCCAACCGGAGGGACACCCCAAGTGACTCCCAACCACTTGGAAACCAGAGACACACGGTCTCTGTAATGCCCTGGATCTTTCGGATCCTTGTTTTTGGGTCCTGGATCTAGTTTTTCAGAGTGTCCGACTCCGAAGTGCCCGAAATTTCGTTTCGGACATCTTTCATGTTCGGATCGGCGCGATCCAGAGTTGTTTCGGAGGCCCGGAAGCGTTCCGCGGCTTTTCCGCGTGTGTTTTCCGATTCCCGGTGTGTGTTTCGGTAATTCCTTCGGAACCTCGTTACGGGTGAACGGGGCTGTTCACCAGGGCGCGAGTGGTACTGTTGCGATCGGTGTGTTCCGAGGATCGCAGAAATGTGATTTTATATTTTTCGGTATTTTTGGGAATTTCCGGATTTTCTATATAATAACCTCCTTTTTCTCTCTCCCCATCTCATTTCTCTCTTCCCTCCCTCTCTCTTCTCTCACGTTCTCTCCTCTCCCCCTCTCACTCCGGGCGGCCGACGGAGGCGGCGAGGGCGGGGCGGCGTGGCTCGTGGGGCGTGGAGCGACGGGTACGGGATGAGGATCGCGGTGGTGGAGGTAGTTCGTGGGATCGTGAACTGGCGAGGGTTTAAGCGGCGTTTTTTTCGTGGATCGGTGTCCACGGTGCGTCGAATCTTCGGTGGAGGTAGGGAGATGGACCCTCAACCCGTGTACTTCAATTCCCGCGAGTTTCGTAGGCCGTGGTGAGCCGAGCGGGCTAACGGGGTGATGTGGGAAAAATGCATGTTTTTGGGGGTGTGAGCCGAATCTTGTGTTTTGATCGTGTTTTTGGGGTTTAAATGGGTCCTCTCGGTGCCAGAGGGGTTGGGGAATGTTTCCCCCTTTGTTTCCCCATCACCCGAGGGTGATCGGGGCGTGGAATGGGTTTTCCCGCCGTTTCTACCGTTTTCGGGCGCGGACTGAGAATGCGCTAGCTTCCAGTAGCGCGTTCTTGAGTGTCGCGCTGCCCCGACGGGGCGCGTTCATCGGAGAAGATGAACAGTAAGGCGGTTCTTGTCGCGCTCTAGGGTCCAAGCGTGTTTTTGGTTGTCGCGCTATAGGATCATAGCGCGACCTGGTCTGGTCGCGCTATGGACCTATAGCGCGTTCTTGCTGAACGCGCTAGGTTTGCATAGCGCGTTCTTGCTTAACACGCTATGCATGTGTAGCGCGTTCTTGGGGTGGCCTGCCGGGCTGCCCGAGACGGACGGTCTGCGGCTGATCGTGCTCCCCTTGGGCCGTGTGTGTCCTGGACACCCCGTGGAGTTTCGTGACCGTGTCTTTGGGTGTCCAGAGGTTTGGTTTACCTCGATTAGCATTCCCGTGAGTTTAAGGGTCCGAGTGACCTTCTAGTGTTCCGATTGCGTTGTGTTGGTCTCCGGTCGACCCGGTTGTGACCCAGTGGTCGACCCTTGGCCTCGTGAGTCTTCGCATTGTGGTTTTGGACCAAGGGATTAGGCCAGATTGACGGCTCAGTGCTATCATGTGCAACGGTCTTGACCTCGAGTCTTGTGACTCAAAGGCCGTTGAGTTGTAGGTCTAGTGGGCTGTCCAGAGTCTGGTGGCGTCGTGCCACCTGTTACTCCGTGTTACTCGTAATTAGTGCGTGCGTGGTTTCTGTGTCCACGTTTCTGTGATCCTCCACTAGTCGTAGCTTCCTGCGCACGCGTGTGCGGACCCACCTGGGAGTGGTGGAGAGCGCGACCCGGTGAGACGCGGTTTTTAGGCTGGTTTCCGTCGGCCCCTTGCCTTTGCCACCAGAGTCCGGTGGGGGGGAAAGCCAGCTAGAGGACCCGACCTAGAGTAGATGGTCTGTGTGTGCACACGTAGTTGGGGGCTTAGGACACGCGCTGACGAGCGTGACCCCAGCTAGTCCTTGTTGTGGTACTGGTTACTGTGTGTGTCTGAGTCTCACGCCTGGGGCGTCGTAGCTAGACACTTGTGATGCGGTGTAAGACGTCAGGGGACGCATCCGGTCGTTCTTCTAGTGGGTGGTGCTCCTGTCACGTGACGTGAGTTGTTGTGTACCAGGTTTTGTTTCCATCCGTGAGACGGGACTTCGTGAGTGGTTTCGGGAGAGTTCCCGGAGTCGAGGTCTGGGGTTTCCGGTGAGTTTCACCGAGGGCCTTTTCCCAGATAGTGTTGTGTTCACGACGGTGAGGTCGTGACCGTGTTCCCTGACCGTGTGGTTTTGGCTTGGGCCCTTTTGGTGAGGGCAGGCCTCCGCTGCGGAGGTATCGTGACGTTTTCCTAGTAGCGTGGCTAGGGCGGCTCGTGTTTAGTGGTCCCCGATCGTGGAATCGGGTGGTCGGGTGCGTGGCTTGGTTGTCCCCCGATGGGAGACTGGGTCATGTTTTCTGGTACAGTAGGAGTAGCTGTAGAGCGGAGTTTTGACCGGCCACCGGTTTGCTGTTCCTGCTGTAGTTGTAGCTCTCCTTTCCGCTACGCCGTTGTTTCCGGTTGGGGTTCCGCGGGATCCCTGCTGAGTCTCTGTTTTGGAGACTCATTCCCTACTTTTCAGGTGAGGCGGTTCTTCTTCCTCGAGGTTCGAGGGCGCGATGTGGAGGTTCTTAGTTGCCAGCTTGCCGGGCCGAGAGTTCACTTGGCACGTGGTACGTTTACTGCTTTAGACTGTACTTTCTGTTGGACTGGACTCTGTTGTAGTTATTTATTTATTTCTGTTAATTGTTGAATTATCCTGCTTTATTTCCTATTTCTTTGTGCCTCTACACTCCTTTTAGCCCTTCCGAGCCCTCCCGGCTCGTGGGCGGCGGTGCGAGTCTCGGGTTATCGGGCCTTCTCGGTAATCAGATTCTCGGGCCGTCACAGCTGGTATCAGAGCAGTGGTTGTGGACGTACATAGGAATTCGAGATATTGCAGTGATCAGAGTCCGTAAGGTCCAGTATAGTCAGCAGTTGGGATAGGGTTTTGTGCATGTTTTCTGTTTTGTTTCTCGCTTGAGAGCTTGAGTGCGCTGTGCGGCGCTATGAAGGTGGTTGTTGTTCACGGCTTTCGTGCCGGCGCGGGGTCTGCGGATCGAGGTCGAGAGCCTTCTCCCTCATTGGTGGTGGCCCTGGTTGTGTTGCGTTGGGCAGAGGTTGTCGGCGGGCGTGTTGCAGTTCGGGGGATTGTAGCGGTGGTGCATCGAGAGGTGTTGTGACCATGGTCCGACGAGACACTTGGTAAGTGTTGTCGGAGGAGCTGACCTGACGGAAGTGATGGCTTTCTTGGTGCTGAAAGGTGCTATTCCCGGCATGCGCGAGGCTCGAGGTCAGGTCGAGTGCGGAGTTTTCCTTCCGTTGGTCGGAGGTGCGATTGGTCTCTCCTCTGGTTGGAGAGATTGCATTTGGCCAAGGTTCGTCGTCTTGCACTGTGCGTCCGGGTTGGTTGGCCTTTGTGCGCCGTGAAATACGTGCGAGACACGTTCCGCGTTTTGGCAAGGTGGTTGCCTGTGAGAATCATTGCCCGTTCCCTGATGTGTAAGGGTGTTGGCGCTGTTTCGGAAGGACGAGTGCCGGCTGGGCCGTGTTCGTGAGAATTGCGGTTGGTGTTGTGGTTTCCGATGTGCGGAGGATCGGAGTCTGCGGGGTTGCAGATGGTTGTCGGGATGGTGGATCCCGAGTTGGCGTTGTGGTGGCTGTGTATGTGGATCAGAGTGCGTGGATCGTAGCGTTGGTTGTTTCGGGTGGATTTCTGAGGAAGTGTAGAGCAACGGAGGATTGGTTCATCGATGTGCGTTGTCTCCGGCGGTGTGAGACGTGTTGGTTGCTGTGCCGTTGCTTGAGATATTGTGGTTTATGGCACAGACAGGTGGAGAGTTGGGGAAATGTGCTGGCGAGGTTGCCGCATGAGTACCCTGTCCTTGCGTTGGAGGTTGCGTTCGTGGATAAGATCGTGTTCTGGAGAAGTGTGCCGCGGGTTGTAAGAGGTTGTGTATCCCGTGGCTCTGTGATAAGAGCGGGAGTCGGGATTGGCAGGCATCCTCTTGGATTAATTGAGATGGAGATTTTGATGAGATAGGATTCGATGAGACAGGACGGTGGTTGATGCCAGTGTGTGGAGGTCACTGATGAGACGTTGGCGTGGGATATTGATCCTCAGTCTGTGGCCAGCAAGGGAGGATTCCCTGTAAGTCTGAGTCGAGTGACGTGAGGACCGTGTGGAGATGGAGTCATGTGGTTTCGCCGTGCTCCCCTGAGAGGGTAGAGTTGGCGTGAGGTTTGAGATTGGAGGTGGTGTTGGTCTGTGCGTGAGTCAGCAGATGGCCTGTCATGGGTTGGATCGTGCCTGCTGGGCCGGTGGAGGTTTTCCGTTGGCGAATGTCTGGCGACCAGTGGATGGTCTTTTCAGAGACAGAAGATGCTCGTTGTAAGGGGCTCGAGAATGGAGAGAGCCGAGTGCCAGCGAGGCCTTTTGGTGGCCATTTCTGAGGTGTGAGCTGGTGGAAGCTCAGTGATTGGTTACCCCTGGTGCAGGGTGTGAGATCGATCGGCGGGTTGTGAAGCTAACGTTGGTTGGTCCGCCGGGTGTGGGCGTTGACCGGTGGATTGGTTTTCGTGGCGAGAATTGCGTTCCCTCGGTGAGCGAGAGGGTGGCAGCGATGCCGTGGGTGTTTTCCGTTGTGTTTGAGGTGATACCAGACTTGTGCCCTTGTCTCATGCCTGCTCTAGTGGCCGATGTGTGTGCGGCGTGCGGAGCGTGGCGTTGTTCGTGATTATGGTCTGGCTGTATCCCTCATGATTGGCGCTTTTGCGAGAATCGAGGTTTATCTATGTTGGGGTTCTGACGGCATTGTCAGTGGGTTACGGCATTTTCCCCTGTGACTTGGTGTTAGTCCTGAATTCCGTGGACGAAATTCTTGTAAGGGGGGGAGGGCTATAATGCCCTGGATCTTTCGGATCCTTGTTTTTGGGTCTTGGATCTGGTTTTTCAGAGTGTCTGACTCCGAAGTGCCCAAAATTTTGTTTCGGACATCTTTCGTGTTCGGATCGGCGCGATCCGGAGTTGTTTCGGAGGCCCGGAAGCGTTCCGCGGCTTTTCCGCGTGTGTTTTCCGATTCCCGGTGTGTGTTTCGGTAATTCCTTCGGAACCTCGTTACGGGTGAACGGGGCTGTTCACCAGGGCGCGAGTGGTACCGTTGCGATCGGTGTGTTCCGAGGATCGCAGAAATGTGATTTTATATTTTTCGGTATTTTTGGGAATTTTTGGATTTTCTATATAATAACCTCCTTTTTCTCTCTCCCCATCTCATTTCTCTCTTCCCTCCCTCTCTCTTCTCTCACGTTCTCTCCTCTCCCCCTCTCACTCCGGGCGGCCGATGAAGGCGGCGAGGGCGGGGCGGCGTGGCTCGTGGGGCGTGGAGCGACGGGTACGGGATGAGGATCGCGGTGGTGGAGGCAGCTCGTGGGATCGTGAACCAGCGAGGGTTTAAGCGGCGTTTTTTTCGTGGATCGGTGTCCACGGTGCGTCGAATCTTCGGTGGAGGTAGGGAGATGGACCCTCAACCCGTGTACTTCAATTCCCGCGAGTTTCGTAGGCCGTGGTGAGCCGAGCGGGCTAACGGGGTGATGTGGGAAAAATGCATGTTTTTGGGGGTGTGAGCCGAATCTTGTGTTTTGATCGTGTTTTTGGGGTTTAAATGGGTCCTCTCGGTGCCAGAGGGGTTGGGGAATGTTTCCCCCTTTGTTTCCCCATCACCCGGGGGTGATCGAGGCGTGGAATGGGTTTTCCCGCCGTTTCTACCGTTTTCGGGCGCGGACTGAGAACGCGCTAGCTTCCAGTAGCGCGTTCTTGAGTGTCGCGCTGCCCCGATGGGGCGCGTTCATCGGAGAAGATGAACAGTAAGGCGGTTCTTGTCGCGCTCTAGGGTCCCAGCGCGTTTTTGGTTGTCGCGCTATAGGATCATAGCGCGACCTGGTCTGGTCGCGCTATGGACCTATAGCGCGTTCTTGCTGAACGCTCTAGGTTTGCATAGCGCGTTCTTGCTTAACGCGCTATGCATGTGTAGCGCGTTCTTGGGGTGGCCTGCCGGGCTGCCCGAGACGGACGGTCTGCGGCTGATCGTGCTCCCCTTGGGCCGTGTGTGTCTTGGACACCCCGTGGAGTTTCGTGACCGTGTCTTTGGGTGTCTGGAGGTTTGGTTTACCTCGATTAGCGTTCCCGTGAGTTTAAGGGTCCGAGTGACCTTCTAGTGTTCCGATTGCGTTGTGTTGGTCTCCGGTCGACCCGGTTGTGACCCAGTGGTCGACCCTTGGCCTCGTGAGTCTTCGCATTGTGGTTTTGGACCTAGGGATTAGGCCAGATTAACGGCTCAGTGCTGTCATGTGCAACGGTCTTGACCTCGAGTCTTGTGACTCAAAGGCCGTTGAGTTGTAGGTCTAGTGGGCTGTCCAGAGTCTGGTGGCGTCGTGCCACCTATTACTCCGTGTTACTCGTAATGAGTGCGTGCGTGGTTTATGTGTCCACGTTTCTGTGATCCTCCACTTGTCGTAGCTTCCTGCGCACGCGTGTGCGGACCCACCTGGGAGTGGTGGAGAGCGCGACCCGGTGAGACGCGGTTTTTAGGCTAGTTTCCGTCGGCCCCTTGCCTTTGCCACCAGAGTCCGGTGGGGGGGAAAACCAGCTAGAGGACCCGACCTAGAGCAGATGGTCTATGTGTGCACACGTAGTTGGGGGCTTAGCACACGCGCTGACGAGCGTGACCCCAGCTAGTCCTTGTTGTGGTACTGGTTACTGTGTGTGTCTGAGTCTCACGCCCGGGGCGTCGTAGCTAGACACTTGTGATGCGGTGTAAGACGTCAGGGGACGCATCCGGTCGTTCTTCTAGTGGGTGGTGCTCCTGTCACGTGACGTGAGTTGTTGTGTACCAGGTTTTGTTTCCGTCCGTGAGATGGGACTTCGTGAGTGGTTTCGGGAGAGTTCCCGGAGTCGGGGTCTGGGGTTTCCGGTGAGTTTCACCGAGGGCCTTTTCCCAGATAGTGTTGTGTTCACGACGGTGAGGTCGTGACCGTGTTCCCTGACCGTGTGGTTTTGGCTTGGGCCCTTTTGGTGAGGGCAGGCCTCCGCTGCGGAGGTATCGTGACGTTTTCCTAGTAGCGTGGCTAGGGCGGCTCGTGTTTAGTGGTCCCCGATCGTGGAATCGGGTGGTCGGGTGCGTGGCTTGGTTGTCCCCCGATGGGAGACTGGGTCGTGTTTTCTGGTACAGTAGGAGTAGCTGTAGAGCTGAGTTTTGACTGGCCACTGGTTTGCTGTTCCTGCTGTAGTTGTAGCTCTCCTTTCCGCTACGCCGTTGTTTCCAGTTGGGGTTCCGCGGGATCCCTGCTGAGTCTCTGTTTTGGAGACTCATTCCCTGCTTTTCAGGTGAGGCGGTTCTTCTTCCTCGAGGTTCGAGGGCGCGATGCGGAGGTTCTTAGTTGCCAGCTTGCCGGGCCGAGAGTTCACTTGGCACGTGGTACGTTTACTGCTTTAGACTGTACTTTCTGTTGGACTGGACTCTGTTATAGTTGTTTATTTATTTCTGTTAATTGTTGAATTATCCTGCTTTATTTCCTATTTCTTTGTACCTCCACACTCCTTTTAGCCCTTCCGAGCCCTCCCGGCTCGTGGGCGGCGGTGCGAGTCTCGGGTTATCGGGCCTTCCCGGTAATCGGATTCTCGGGCCGTCACAGTCTCTCTTCCTCCAGACCCGGAGGGAACCCCTGGACTTGCTACCCACAAGCCCAGAACCGGAGGACCAAACCTCCCTTCCTCCAAATCGAAGGGGAACCTAGAGACCCAAGTCTCTCTTCCTCTGAACCCCAGAGGGAAACACAAGTGACATTAAGTCACCTGCAACCCAGAGGTCTCGGACCCCTCTTCCTCCCAACCGGAGGGACCCCTGGACTTGAAACCTACAAGCCCAGAACCGGAGGACGAGCCTCCCTTCCTCTAACCAGAGGGAACCCACAAGTAGCACCCAGCTACTTGCAACCGGAGATAGCAATCTCCCTTCTCCTGAACCAACAGGAGAGACCCCGACCTCTCTACAGAGAATCGGAAAAACAGCAGGTGAATAGTTAAAAAAAAACAAAACCCAGCAACAGAAAGCTGAAAAGATAAAAACAAATGTGGCTCTCGCAGGAACTGGCTGGCCTGGATTTGATCCACGGTCCAGCAGGAACTTCTTCTACTGCTTCTCTCTTTCTCCCTGCACGAACTCTCTTTTCTTCTTCTTCTTCTTCTTTCTTACTTCTTCTTCTTCTTACTGCTTCTGCCTTCTCCTTCTTCTCACTCTCTCTATCTCACTGTCTCTCTTTCTTTTTCTTCTTCTGCTCTCTCGATCTAGCTCTCAGCTTTCTCTATCTCTTCTTTCTCTTCTGCACTTCTTCTCTTAGCTCTAGCTGCTTCTACTTCAGTCACTCTCTGCCCTCTCTCCCACCTTCTTCAGAGGAAGAAGACACATATATATAGCAGCAGCAGATTAGGGCGGCGTGTGCTCTCCACGATTCCCGCCCAAATGCTTCAGTCCACGTGGAGGCTCCTCTGCATCTCGTATCACGTGCCAGATGCCAGCCTCGTATCACGTGCCCACTCTGCATAGACTCCACGAACAGTAGAATAGAGCAAACTGGTTCGGATTTGATCCTGAACCCAGAATCCTTCTTCTTCTTCTTTTTCTTCTTCTCCTGCAAAGAGATTAAAAACATTAATACTCAGGGTTCTATATATATATATATATATATACCTGAAATAAGTCGGTTGACACTCAAGCTAAAGCTGCACGAGGTGTGTAGGAACAACAAAAGGTGCACTATACTGAGAACGACACGAGGTACATAAAATGACTACAGCATGAGATAAAAAGAGAACGACACGAGGTACATAAGGAAATAACACGGAGTAAAACGGTAGAAAGACACACGATAAGAGGAACCTTGGACGAAGATAGAATGAAGCAACACGAAGACACAAATACAACACTAAGACACAAACATAGAAATAACATGAAGACTCAAACACAAGATTAACACGAAGACATAAAAACAATACGAAGACACAAAAATAAAAGATAACACGAAGATACAGGAAAATGACTAGAACACGAGGATGACACGGGCTGAAAATAACTCGAAGACGAAAACAGAAACCGACACGAAGTGTAATCACAAAGCAAGAAAGACACGGGGTCTTAGAAGAAACAACACGAATACAGAAGACTCGAAGACATAGGGGTGACACAGATGGAGCGACACGAGGTGGCACAGAAAGCAGCACGAGGTGCTGCAGTGTTCAGCACGCGATGGAACAAATAACGACACTAAGGCTCATAGTGTTGTCAACCTCAAAACATGTAAAGACTCAACAATTAAAAGTCTGAAGGCGATGTACAGACTTTATGAGAAGGCAACTTAACACTATACACACTTCCAATGTACAGACTTCATATGAACAGACCAATGTGCATACTTCCCTTCGATGCATCTACAGTGCAATGTATTGGCTTGACAAACATTATGCAATGTATGGACTTTGATGAATGGCCCAATGTATGGACTTCGCGAACAAGATGTAATGCTGACCGATGTATACACTTGGCAAAGAGAGTGATGCATGAACTACCCTGTACAGACTTTAAGACTTAATGAGCAACAAAAAGTAGACAAAGCAGCATGGCGTCAACCCAATCTCCAACTGCGTCAACGCACTCATTGCACAGAACCCATATTAATGAAAGATAGACATGCAGACATGCAGACATGGTGAGTGTATAATCTATGCCATGTATAATCTATGCCATGCTCACAGTTAAACTGTTTTGTGTACCAAGTTCTGAATGAAGTAAACACATATGACATGAGACGGACGCTGTACATACTTGATGCATGTGAACAGTGAGACGGATGTATAGACTTGATGAACTACAACATGAACATTATCAGCAGAGAAGCAATGCACAGAACAGAAATCAAGCACAAACCAATTTATCACAGCATGACTCAAGCATACGCATGCATTCTTCACAATTCAGACATGGCACACTCATGCAATCTCCCACAGAATAGATCAGACATATTCAAGACAAAGTGGTGACTCAATTATGTTGCTATCATTAAAACACCACATCATCAACAAAGCACAAGGGGCACAACATGCCGCACCGGTTCAAACCATCTCAAAAAACCTATTTCTACTCCTTGTACCCGAAACCGGTGTGGTACTCCCACGTCGGATTAAACCCTCTCACAAAACCCTTTTTTACCCACTTCACCCGAAATCGGAGCGCCCTCTTGCTTGGCCACCAAAATCGACGTGCCCCTTCTTCCATCCGTAAACCGGCACTCCCCCTTGCTTAGCCTCTAGACCGGCGGGCCCCCTTGCTTAGCCTCTAAACCAGCGTGCTTCCTAAAAAAACAAGTTAACCCAATGAAAGAAAAGGGATCAAACTAATAAATAAAATGAACTACTCATGTGTGTGAATAAATAATAAAAAAAACTAACAACTAGAACAATAAACATGACACAAGCACACATACCTCGTGACCCCCGCTCCTCTGGACTGAGTGTGAAAGGAAAAGCAATGATGCCCCACTGAATTGGACATGGATCTCGGGAGCTCTTCTCGACATGGCCATGGTCCGAAACTAGCTCGGGCCAATAGTTCGTTGACTTGACCCGTCTTTACTGGGATCCAATCCCGCATTCTCATTAAACTTGCCGCATCTACGGTAGACATCTGCACGGTTTTATCACCGTCCCTTTCTTCCACTTGAATGCGGACTTCCGTCCAAACAAGAAATGGTCGGCAAGTGACCGAAATATATGTATGCATGAACGTTTATGCCCCGATGCGGGGTTTGCTTAAATGCACTCTGAGATCTCACTTTCGCTTCATTGTCATGAATTTCAGGCCGTAGGGCCCTTTTTCCGGTGATCAATCAAGGGTTTTCTTATCTTCGAGGGGATGTAATTAACGTCGTAACCTTTATGGTATGGCGGGTTCTCAGTCCCGACATGACACACACAATCGTCTGACTATTGAGATCGAGCACACCCTGGGCTTCCTTGAAGCCCAAATAAATCATCACCTAGGTGACTGGCATGCCCTTGCACTCAATAAACCGAATAAACGAATGAACAAACGAATAAGCAAATAAACAAAAGAAGTGCTCCCGAAAGTGCATCCACAAGTCTGGCGTGCCCGGTGGGACAAAACTTCCCTTCATCTCCTCGCCGGGACTAGGGGCCCTACGGCCTCCTTATGAAATTCTAAACTTTGTACTTGCAATTGCAGGGATTATTTTTCAACGATCATAATGGCCGTCAGCTTCGGACCGTTAGTCGTCGCGAGCCCTGCCAACCATGGCTACCTCGCAGTGCCGATCAAGTTCGGTGACTTTCCTCCGGTGGTGGGCTTCCCCAACTTCTTGGGGGTGGCCTTCGTCAACCTGCTGGAGATCGAGGGGCCCAAGCCGTCGAAGTCCGCATACCCGCCATGGGGATTTCCACGACCCGACCTGTTGCTGTCGGGCCGCCAATAATTACTGCCGAGCGCACATCGATCGACACCGTGGGTAGTTTCGTCCACCACATCCGCTTCGACATGGATCCGACTACCAAGAAGATGGCATCCTGCCAAAGAAGGTGCTGAAGGAATGCTGCTGCTGCTACCCCCAGGGGCCGAATCTCCAACACCGGCAAGTTGGTCCTGATCAAGGGCATCCGGGTCCACCTTAATGGCCGAAGAGCCGAAGTGGTCCCTGAACGGATCGTACCAAATGTCCCTGTGCGCAACTCTTTCCAAGCGCTAGGGAGAATAGAGAAAAAGAACGGCGGGACAGCCCACCGACTGAAGAATGAACCGGCCCCAAGGCCGTGCAAGACCAAGTAGATCTGGGTGCCAAAGTCAACTCGGGGCCCGATGACAATTTAGCAGGAGTCTGTCCAGGTTGATAGGCCCAGGAAGGAGGAGAAGGAAAATATGAAGGAGAATGAGATGTCAGCAAAGGCGTCTCACCAACCATTTGCCCTAGCCCACGGGCGACAGGCGAATGCCTCTTTACATGTTGAAAGTCATGGCAGGACTCTCAGAAGGTCAGCCTGCCTACGGGCCCCCAGCACAGGCAAGGGTATTGCCCCCCGCAGTTTACCCTGATTATGAAGAAGAAGACATCACCCAGGCCGTGCACGGATACCTCCGTGGGGTCGGGAGCACCTCCTTATGGAGGCAACGGCTACTCCAATCTATCACCACTACTGAAGACGGTCAAGAATATCCAACCGACCCGGCTGAAATAGAAGATGTGGAATCAGGATGCTATGAGCTTCCTCACCATGAAGAGGATACATCGAGGGTCTCGGTGTTTAAAAGGTTGACCTTCCCCGGTCACCTGAACAGACGTGCAAGAAGAAGAGATAAAAAAATACAAGTCTACACTTGTCACATGGCCGGAGTGACCGACCACTATGGGACTCTGCCTATTGAGCCTGAAGAAGTTGCCAGGATCGTTGAGAGGCCAGGCCCTCTCACAAGGAGAGGAAAGGCCGCGAGTCGGGCATTGCAAACCCTCGCAGGGACAACAAATCCAGAGGAGATTGCGGCTGTCTTAAATGCCAATGTAATTACAACTGAAGATGACAGTGGGGTGCCATCCACCTCATCTGAAGAGACACCAGCTGATGATAGGGGTAGCCTCCCCAGCCCCTCTATCAATGATCCAACTTTGCTAATGATGCTGCATAGGTATCAACAAGAAATTGAAGCATTAAAGAAGAAGCTAAGTGAGAGGGACACTCATACCTCTACACCTAGGCAGCTCGAAGTACCCCTTGGGACATCAGGGGGCGACAGTCTGGAGGCCTCACCGCAGGCGATCGCCTCGCAACCAGTACCCAACTATGCCGGTGGCATTCCTCCCCCGCAACAACAAATTACAGCGGCACTGTAACCTTCAATCTTCCAATTCCAAGGCGGGCCTGCCACGCCCCACCCGGTCGTGTTAACAATGCCGCACATGCAACAAGGTCATTTTTACCCAAGCCCGGTTGACCTGGCAGTGATGAATAAGCTCATGGTCAAGCAGATGATAGAAATGAAGCGGGTAGAAAGGAGCGATGGTGACTCCACCACATTTGATGTATATAGGGTACCTTACCCATCTCATCATGCTACCAAGAGGCTGCCCCCTGGCATCACTAAGCCTCCAAAGTTTGAGAAGTTCAACGGGCAAGGGTCTCCGCAGGAGCACATTGCCTACTATATCAATGTGATGGGTGACTTAGCTACGGATGAGTCGTACCTACTAAAGTTTTTCGGGTCCACACTAACGGGGCTTCCCTTTGAGTAGTACTCAAGCTTACAGCCCGGGCCTATCATTGATTGGCCCGATATGCAAAGAAAATTCAAAGAAAGGTTCCACATCACCGTTCGGGAGGTGACTGTGGCCGAACTATATGAAACCAGGCACAGGAACGATGAGTCTGTCCTGGAATATATCAAAAGATAGAGAAACCTCAGCATGAGGTGCAGGCGCCCGCCGCATCAAGAGGACGCCCTCCAAATATGCAAGCAAAACTTGAAAAGAGAGGTGCTGGAGAGAATGATAGGCACCGAAATTAAGTCATTTGACCGACTGAATAATGTTGTGGTGGAAGTCGAGGCATTCCTCTCAAAGTAGTCCGCTGCTCTCGCCACTTCAAGCCAGAAGGCTAGGTCATCTGACAAACGACCGGCATCTCAAGAAGTGCATACGATCGACTTCAAGACCTTTGAACAATAGAAGGAAAAAGATAAAGGGGTGGCTGAGTCTTCCCCGTCCAAGCCCGCCGATCGGCGAGAAGGTCCATCCCTACGGGATAAGATGAAGAAGCTATAGTCATTCCCTCGAGACAAGACTTGACTCCTGTTCGAATGGGCTAAAAAATTTGACAAGATCACACTCCCAGAACCAAAGAGGCCGGGTGATCTCAGAAGAAAAGACGACCCTCGTTTCTGCCCATATCATCAAATGATCGGGCACCCTATCGAGGACTGCTATATCTTTAAAGACACTATTGAGTCTTTGATCAAGAAGGGAGAATTACAAATGGGGGAGCACAAAGTCGATCCTCCGTGCCCAAATGAAATGCCCACTCTAGGGGTGACAATCAACATGATATCTCTATATCAGCAACTACCTGAAGAAGTGGCGGAAGCCTGCACTCAACACACCTATGAGGCCTATATCGTAGCGCCAACAGAAGAAGAAGGAAATTGGCACACCGTGCTGTCAAAAACAAGAAGAAGGGCAGTGCTTCGTCGTGGCCCAGGAATTGATATACGAGGTGTCACACCTCAGCTAGAACCCCCGGCTATGACCACCGCCTCACATGAGACAGCTCCTCAGCTGGTCATCAGAAGATTTAACAACAATAAGAAAAAACACATCCCTATGCTGGTGCACAAAGAGGCCAATCCGGTAGTGAAACGGCTTCAAGAAATCATTAATGGGCTAGATGAATATGAACAGCCTGAAATTTAGCCTGTCCAACTGAAAGAATATGTCCCTTGGGAACATTTTGAGTCCCTGGAATTAGCAGAAAAACCTGAAGCTGAAGAACCTGGCATATGAGATCAACCTCCGGAGGAGTAGCCACCGACTGTGAAGAAAAAGAAGAAGAGATCCAAGAACAAAAGCAGAGGCCTGGCCGTAGCTTGCAACACCCTTGTGGCCCTATTTGAGACAGTACGAATCTCTAAAGAATAGGATGAAGAGATATGCCTCACGCCAGCAGAGGCAAATCAAGCTGAAGCTTCCACCTCCTAGCATACTACCAGGTCTAGAAGAAAATGGGGGCATCTCCCTCAGGCTAAACACAACATCATGTTACGTGGTGAACAACCATACTAGGTTCCCCAGCCAGAAGTCAAAGGTGCAGAAATTCCTCCTCCACCAGGGCTTTACCCGGAGCGTGCAAGCAGTCAAGGGGTCCCCTCCTTTGCTGAATTTCTATCCTCTCGAGAGGGAAAGCGGCCACATCCGCAGCAACAATGGAGGGTCAAGGGTGCTTCTACCTTACCCTCAGTAGCCTCTCCTCCAGCAAATAAAGAGTACGCGAGCATTCCAAGCTTCGCCGAATTTATGCAAGGGAGGGAGCCGGCCAGACCGGAGCAACAAGTTGAGGTACCACCTGAAGGAAAAGATGAACCACCTCCTTAGCCAGCGCCTCAAGTGCACTGATGGGGACATCACGCATGATTCTCTCTGGCTCGGAACTTCATTTCCTTCTGGAGAGGACTAGGAGTGAGCTCCATGTCGAGCAGGACCCCCACGACTCTTTGCTTTTCTACTTGGATCATTTTGATGTATTTCTTACTTTTTGTTTGAGTCATTTGGATGTAATTTTCCCTTTACTTAAAGTCATCGTCCTAGGTCCTAAGAAATTTCCCAATGTTCTAGTCTTCATCTGCCCCTTGGTTGCTTTTTGGACAGCTTGGTCATTATGTGTAAAGCCAGGGGTAGTCTTGTCATGTAAAAGTTTGGGTCCCTATAAATAGGACCCCAAACCCCCTTGGAGAACTAATGAAAGTTTGAATTTAGCATTCCACAAAAACCTTGTGTGAACCCATCTCTCTCTCTCTCTATCTCAATCTCTCTTTCTCTCTAAAGGGGGCGACCCCCTCTCTCTCTCCTCCCCTCTCTCTCCTTAATTCGCAGCCCCCTCTCTCCTCTCCCCCTTGCCACCTCATCCTCCACATCAGCCCAACCCTTTCACCTTCCCTAGGCCCCTTCAATACTACCATTACTCTCACCACCACCCAAGTAACCATTCACCTTCCAAGGCAACTCTCCCCATTCCCAAGCCACTCCTTCCATCTCCCAAGGGAGAATCCCAACCCCCTAAGCACCCTTTCACCCTCCCAAGATAACCCTTCCCATTCCCAAGACTAGACATAACTCCTTTCTTAATCCCATTTCAAATAAGGGAGAGAACCCTTCCCCTCCCTCCAACCCATTTGCGCCCCCCCTCCCCACCTCCTCCAAAGCCACCAGCGCACCCACCTCTCCCCCCTGCTAGCTCCACCCCTGCCATCCTCCCCCACTTCCCCTTCCCACCTCCCAACCCTTCCCCACCACCAATACCTCCATATCCTATTCCCCTCCACCAAAGAAACCACCCCCTCAACCATTCTTTCTTCTAATCTGTGTGCAGCTGAAGACCTGTAGATCAACAGCCTGTTGCAGCGCCGCCCTCAACCACATCCTAGAGCCCCTGGAGGTGTGTCATAGATAGACGGAAAGCTCTTCCAGTCGGCTTCGTAGGTGAGGTGGTCCCGCCTCAATCCGAGGTCGGAGCTGCCGGGAGAGCCATTCTTCACCGACTACGCAGTACCAGTCCGGCCTACAACCAGAAGCAACTTTCAGAAGCTCCTGCGACCACACCCAGCTCCCCTGGGCGCGCCATTTGACTGGGGCGAAGCTCTACCAGTCGCTAGTCTAGCGCAACCAGCAAGACGCCGTTTGGAGGCCGGAGCATTCTGTTCCAATTTTTCTACCTTAGGGATGCAGGCCAGATCAGCCAGAAGCAGTCCTGACCTATTCCCACTCTTCGGGCTGTAACTTTCAACCCCGACATCTTCTGGCTCCGTTCTTTGGTTCTGATCGAAGAAGACTCATCCACGCTCGCGTCTGTCTTGGTCCCGTCTCATTCGGATCACGGTAGCTTTCGTGGGGACTTCGTCATCCTGCTGCAGCTTCCGGGAATAAGTCCAAGCTTGAGCCAAACCGCACCGGTCCAGAGCCTGCCTCGGCCATCAGCCGTGACAAGACTTCCAGAGAAAATTCAAGAGTCATCTCGAGCCAGTCAGTGATGATTTGACACTAGTTTTGTTGGCTTCTGAGTTTGGGAGCGCCCTCGGCAGCATTAACAGCGAGCATCTATCAGACAACGACAGGCGGGCAGAACCACGAAGGAACGTTCGGCTTCTTCTTTTGCCTCACTCCCCTTCCCGCCTGGCCGGCTCACCGCCCCTCCCTGCGTGGAGGTAGTGTTTTCTTGTACCCCTATTCTCCCCACCCCGAGCTCCCCCCCTCCTGTGTGAGGAGTAGTTCATGTAAATTATTTAAACAGGGTGAAGCTTCGAGCGACGCAGTGTGCGGGGAACCCACACTTCCCCGCTCGCCCTCGTCTCCGAACGGGGTCGGTTTCTTCAAACTGACCAGGTAATCTCTAAACCCTTGCTCCCCAATTCGGTGTTTGTTCCTTTAATATCCGTGGAATTGCTCCGCTGGCGGTGAGAGAGCACCTGACCCCGGAGCTTCCAGCTTGCGTGCGGTCACCATGGACTTGTGAGAGAGAGTGACCCGGTGTTCCTTAGGCACCTAGCCAGCCCCTTGATTGTGGGCACCGTACCCTTGGGAGGGCAACCATAGCCCGGCTGGCCCTCTATCAGCAAGGGCCTTGTTCCACTACCTCCACTCAGCATCACTAAGTCACCCGAGGAAGCGTGTGCGCACGGTGGTTCGGCGATTTCAAAAAATCTCAACTCTTGCGATTGTGTTTGCGATATAGGTCCAAGGGATCACTGTTAGCTGCTGCATTCCCAATAGCTTGTGTCACATCAAGCACCCTGAAAGTAGGCATAAAAGGTCCGAAGAGCTGAGGCTGACCAACGTCAGAACCATCAGCAGAATAGTGAAGCAGTTGAAGAGAATCCCAGCAAGCTTTTCTGTCTGGGATATACTCTCCCTCGATAAAGAAACAAGACAAGCCGTTATCACGGTCCTACAAACCCCGGCGTACTTCGAGAGATATTTTGTCGAGGCAAAGTCAGGGGTGGCTATGACATTCACGGAGGAAGACATGCTTCTGCCCTCCGCCGACCACAATAGACCGCTCTACATGAGGAGGCAGTTGAATGGCAAGCCAATAGGCAGAATATTGATTGACCCATAGGCTGCGGTAAACATACTCCCCTATCGGGTATATCAGAAGTGCTACTTTGATGTGCGCCTGATCGAGGTCAGGGATATGAGAATTGCTGGCTTCAACCAGAAATTTGAAGTCCCCATGGGCATGGCGGAGTTTGAACTCTCACTCGGCGACTTCACTACCAGAGTGCAATTAAGAAGAAAGAGTGTTCGCCGACTTACACCCTTTCGAGGTGTTCGAGTGCCACTTGTCAGATGCGTCTCTATATCTAGAGAAGCTGAAGAAGCCCAACCCTCCAGCTCAGGATAAGGGGAAGTAGAAAATAGAACCCGGCGACTGGTTCCCTCCATCGCCGCCTGACTACGTGGCTCCTCCAGAGGTGTCACTTGTATCTGAGGAAGAAGGAGACCTCAGAGCACTCCAACTTGACATTTTCCCTGAACCGGGGGCACTAAAACTTGAAGAGCTACTTGGGGATATCAATGTCCCACCGGGGATCATAAGGCCCATAGTCGATGTAGACTGTCAGACACTCGAAGTATTGAAGACCCTGGAGGACCCTAATCCTGACGGCCAAGCCACCATGTTCTATATGGCCAAGGAACAACCCGCAAAAGGGGATGATGATTGCCGATTCCCTGAAGAGATGCATGATCCACCTGTCCCAATTATGGGACTCCCATATGATGCGCTCGGCACCCGTCTTTTAAAAATACCGCACCACATAAATTCAAAATTTATAAAACCGCACTCACTCACTTAAATAGCTTTGACAATTCAAGTAAAGTGGTGAATAGCGGGTCGATCCCACGAGGATGAATTATTTTCAATTAAACTTTAGTTGAAAAATTCTTATATTTGAAATCAAATCATTTATTTGGAGTGCATTTGTATAAAAATAAGAAATTAACATACATGAGAAATAAATCTAACAAAAGAAATTGAGAGGGGTTGTAAAGAGAAATTTGGAAGAGAGAGATTGCCAACATGAATTTTTATTGTTAAGAACATGGAAATTACAACTATAAAAATCACAAGTGCAACTTGAAATTAAAAGAATAAGTGAAGAAATAAGTTGAGGAATCGAAAGATTGACGCCGTCCACGCCATGTCGAGCCTTTGATCGTCACCTCGCTTTGGTGTAGAATATCTCCGTGTGAGGACCGAGAGAGAACAACTCCGCCTTGGAGAGATTTGGATGAAAATAGAAGGGGTGGATGGAAGAGGAACACATGAAAAATTATACTGAAAATAGGGTGAGATAAGGAGAGAAATAACTTTAAAACTAGAGAGAATTAGAAGAAGTGACAGAAGCGAAAGTTTAGGATCGGAGGGTTAGGAAAAAGTTTCATGAAGGGTGCAGAGATAGAAAATAAGAGGAAAAAGGTGAAAAACGTGAAAACCCAAGATCTATAGGTGCGGGTGAATAGTGATTGAGCAGAAATAAGAATTGTGGGAAAATAAAAATAACGTAAAAATGAAGAAGAATTAGAGGAAGTGGCAGAAGATAAAAATGAAGATCTACGAGAAGGGAAAAACTTTTGTGAAGAACGTAGAGAGAAAGGAGAATCAGAAGGGCTTCAAAACAGAGGAATAACACAGACTAGCATCTCGGATGAATAGTAACATGTCAGGATAGTTAGTGGAAAAACATGTAATAGTTTAAAAACGAAGAGGATTTAGAGGAAGAGGTAGAAAGCGAAAATGTAGATCATTGAAAACTGAAGAAGTTTACAGAAGACAGTAAATTGAAAGGAAGAGAAAATAAGCATTTAAAGAGCTATGAAAGATTTAAAATAGCTAAGATTTTAACAACATGAAGAATATTACACTAATAACACCCCCAAAACATAAACCAAAACCTATGTAGCCCATCCTACCCACCAGAGAACCTCCTCCCAGATCACAATAGGAGCCCTTTTTATAGGCCCAACCAACCCCTATTCCTCATGTGAACACTTCTTGCCATTTTTGTTGAAACTCAAGCCCACTATCAATTTTTCTTCTGCCCACTTTGAAAAAGTCATGTAAAAATTCATTGGCCGCCAATTTCTCTCTCTCTTATTATCTCTTTCTCTCACTCTTCCAACATCGACAGCCGCTGCTTTCCCGTGAGACCGTCGCATTGGCCGCCTGTGGCTTTGACCAACGTGGCTTGGCCGCTCTCATTGACCTCCTGTGTCCCTTGTGAAGTCTGCCGACATGAAGCCCAACCGACTTGAGGAGCTTTCGTGAAGACGCCTCCTGCTGCTTTTGTTTGGCTTTTGCGTTGTGTGAAGGAGGCCGCATGTGAGACTTGCTACCGCGTGGAAGACTTGCTACCTGTGGGGCCCTCGTGAATCCACGTTGAAGTTGAAGCCCTCAGCCGCCTTAGCCATCTTGCAGACCTGCATGCTTTTCTTTTGGCCGCACTGACCCACATTGCATGGCTGGCCCTTGGCCTGCCACCTCCAAAGCCTGCCTATGTGAAACTGTGGACCCTACTTGACGTGAAGACTATTTAGCTTGTGCATGCATTGGCCCACCACGTACATGCATGCATTTGCTACTGAAGCCCTTGTGAAGACTGTCGAAGCCCAAGGTGTTGATCGCATTGTCCACTTGCTGCCTCATTCTACATGCATGAAGAAGCCTCCCTACGTGAGGGCCAGCCTATATATATATATATATATGGGAAATGTTCACATGGTGCCGGCACCATGGCTATTTACCATGGTGCCGGCATCTGGGCCCTTAAATGCGTGAGTCCATCATTTAAAGAGATCATCTCCCATGCATTTAAGGGCCCAGATGTCGGCACCATGGCAAATAGCTATGGTGCCAGCACCATGTGAACATCTCCCTATATATATATATATATATATATATATATATATATATATATATATATATATATATATATATATATATATATATATATATATATATATCTATTATATATATTGAATAACTAACTATTTTTTCTTTCTTTCTTTTTGTTATCTTTTTCTTTTTTTATTTTATTTTAAACAAGTCCATGGGCCTTTGGATGTGTAAATGGACTTTGGCCCATTTGTCCTTTTATTTATTTTCTTCTCATTCTTCTTGTTGTCTTTTCTTTGTGCTTGTAAAATAGAATCAAAATTTAATTAAATCAAGTAATTAATCATTTTGATCTAAAATTAAGATTAAGTGTGATAAATAGATAGTGATACATATTAAAGCTCATAAAAGTGTGTTATAACATTAATTAACATGTAAAATTACACACTTATCACACCCCCCAACTTACTCATTGCTAATCCCTTAGCAATGCAAACAATTAAAAATTAAGGACCAACAAAAGTTTATAAAGTTCATCCCTTCATATCAAGTTCTTCCTTCATAGAATCAACTAAAGATTAGGAATTCGGAATCATTAACACATACTAGCCTTATGTAGGAAATTAAGGCACATGATCAAGAACTTTAATCAAAATTCAGTAGCACTTGTGCATGTGAAATGAATGCTAAGTCCACAGTGAAGATAATTGCATCCCCCATTTACTATTCCGAACAAGTGCCTTTCAACCCTGCATTTCTTAATCAGAGCATTAAGAATACTAACTTTTTCTCTGCCTTATTATTTCGTCCCTTAGGGATCTTTTTATTTTTCTACACACATGATGCTGCATTATCCTTCACTATTTAATATGAACCTCGACTCTTGCTTTAGGAGAAGCAGGCTCGGTTTCGCAGATCAAAGTTTCCTTTTCCTTTTGATGCGAACCTCAACACGTCTTAGGTGAAGTAGGCTCGGTTACTCAGATTCGGGGCATTTTTCATGGTGTTTTCTTTTCTCATTTTTTTTCAATTGTCCTTTTTGCACTAATTTTGATAGATAACTTGACAGAAAGCTTATAAAAGATCTCTTTTTTTTTAAGAAGTGTTGAATATCAGACAACATATCCAAAATAGCAGAAGGCTTGTTCTACTTCTTTCATTAGCGTGCAAAGTGATTTTATTTCATTTTTCTAAAGTGCACATGAACTTTAAAGAGATTCTTAGATCAATTTTCTATGACTAGATTAGATAAAGTTTCCATCATCCTTATCCCTATTTTTTCTATTCTAGAATTACTTTCAATGGAAGCATGCATCATGAAACTCAAAATGGGTTTTTTTTCATTGAAAAAAAAAGAGGTTGTATATGAATGCAACATGTGTAACATGATTTCCGTCCCCCAACTTAAATGACATTATCCTCAACGGCATGAACAATAGAGAATAATGAACAATGTAGTCATAAAATTTGTGAAGGAACGGGACAACCTGTCGGAAGTGAACTTCTGATGGGCTCGGCTGTTGAATAAAAGGCGGTACTTGGCCGGGACAATGGTGGAAGCAATCATCTATCTCTCCTCCCAACTCATCTTTTATTCACACTTGTAAAATAAAGAAAACCACAATAAAAACTTGGGTTGCCTCCCAAGAAGCCATTTATTAGCACACGAAAATCATGAAAACTGTGGGTTGCCTCCCAAGAAGCGCTAAGTTTAACATCTTCAGCCAGACGTAATGTTGCTCACTAACCAACTGGTGACATTCAGAATGAGCCACCATGTGATCTTGTCCTCCTTCAAATTCTAGCCCTCATATCATTGGAAGACAAGAGTAAGCATGTACGGACTGGGGCTAGAAATAGGCAGGACTCGCACATTATTGATTTTAATTTTAACCATGTGTGTGAGCCAATTGTCATCTTTGGGGATCAAGAAATGAACAATGGCCAATAATCTTTCAAGATCGGGGTTGAACCCTTGTACAATATCAATCCATTGGTCCCCTTCACCTGCATCGTCCCTCCTGACTAACCCTTTTGTGACTACTTCCTCCACTCAAACTTGGTCAGAAACTGATGGTGTATGAAAAAGATAGTCATTATGTGTCACATTCCTCTCAGTAATAGCCTCATGAAACTTATGTTCCTGATGGGGAGTCAAATCAAAGGTGAATGTGGCTGGTCCATCCCCCTCAGGTCCTAGAATGTCATATTGAAGAGGCTGTACTGTCAAAGGAATTTTATTGGAAGGGAGCACGAGCCCAGAATCTAACTCATCCAATGTGGGATAGGGCCCAAGGTTCAGATCAAATGTGAAATTCTCTAATAAAACCCCATCATCACACTCAGCACTCAATTGAGGATTATCAACCAATTTTTCTAATAATGGGATGGGTAGATGAAATGTAAATCTTTCTAATAAGGCCCCATCATCATGTTCTTCCAAGGGAGGAGGATATTTAGAATTTGTTTCCACTGAAGCAACATGATTATTAATCACAAAGTAATCCTCCTCGGCATGTATATTCTCGATTGAGTTGTTTGGGCCACCAATCTTTATAGTGATATTCTCAATCTCAAAACATTCATATAGAATGGGATGATGATATCAATGTGATCATTTTTATCCTTCAATTCACCTCCTAATTCCTTCCCTTTCTTCATTATAGTATTACTGGTGAACTCCCCCTCATTTTCACTATTGATATCTTGAGCCAGAATGACAAGCATAAGATCATCATCATCATCATTCACGTGTTGAGGAGTTTGATGTAATATTGAAGGAGGGCCATGGTAAGTAGACTAAGAGTTCATGATTTGAGATTCAGAGTAGTGGCCTGGTGAATCAGTATTGATATTGCTCTCGAAGTTAGGGTGAAATGAGATAGACTGAAGTTGATTGCACATGAGCTGCTCGTGAGTTTGTTGGGGTGAAGGTTTAGACAAATTGGCTTGAATTGGTTGGTCTATCCAAGGCAAATTTAGGTGATTACTCCAGCCAAGAGTATAATCATCTGAAAGGGAATCACACTTGGGCTGAGAGAACCCTAAGGCATTGTGGACTTGAGCTTGGATGACCAGTGGGAGTTGGGCTACAGTAGGATATGCACTCACATGGTGAGTGAGACTGGCACAAAACTCACAGGTTTCTGTGAAAGTTGGGATTGAAGTTTCAGCCTGTTTGAAAGGTCCTACAGATTGTGTATGAGATGAGATGGAGGTATTATTCATACAATTTTCACTCAAAATTTTAAACAGATCATAAGTCTCATCTTCATTCTTGTTCATGAATGCCTCTCCGCAGCATGTGTCCACCATTTGTCTATCAAACTCAGATAACCCCTCATAAAATGCAAACATAATTTACCATTTGGGTAACCCATGATGTGGACATTGACGTAACAAATATTTCAGCCTTTCCCAAGATTTAAAAATTTCCTCGCCTGAAAATTGAGTAAACCCCAAAATTGCCCTTCTCATAATGTTGGTTCGGACTATAGGGTAAAATTATTTTAGAAATTCTAACGGCATATCCTTCCAAGTTCTAATAATTTTCTCAAAACTTCTTAACCAATATTTTGCTTTACCCTTCAATGAGAATGGAAATAAGATCAACTTAACGACATCATCACTAAAATTTTAGATTTTGACTAGCGAGTAAATTTCTTGAAAATCATCTAGATGCTCATAAGGATTTTCATTAGGTTTCCCATCAAAAGATGGGAGCATATGGATGATACCAGGGCTAATCTCATAATGATCCCTCAGAATGTCAGGTAGTTCAATACAAGTGGAGGGTTTATAAGTAGAAGGAATAAAGTGTTCCTTCATGGGTTTGGGTTTCCCTCTAAGATAGATGGCCATTAAAAATAAGTTGGATCATAGAAAGATAATTTTTAAATTTTTTAAAAAAATTTTAAATTTTTAAATTTTTTTCTTTTTTTTAATTTTTAATTTTTAATTTTATTTTGCCTTTATTGATCTCCCCCTTTTTTGTTTTATTCATTTTGCTATTTTTTTAATTTTTTTGTTTATTTTTTTGCAGACACAAACAAGTTGTCACATAAATTACCTAATGACCTAGATGGGACTTAGACCTACAAATGAGGTTTCACAAAATGACTAAAGTGCAACTTAAATTCACCCTCAATATTTCCACCGGCTAGGTAAGGGGTCGGGTAGTGAGAGACTCCCCCTACTTTCGTAGGGACCTAATTAGATAACCACTAACCCGCTTAAGGCGTTTGCCGTCTGACCGTCTTACCTTAGGCACCGGTTTCCATAAGAGGGTAAACCTAAATAGCATAAAAATCATAGTGTGAACCTAGGGCCAATGTCTACTGAATTTTATTTATGACTTAAGTAATGCAAAGATGTAAGGAAAATGTGGTTTGTGGACTAAGGAAGGGTGATGAAATCCCCACCTTATGTTATTTAGGGGTATTACCCTTAAAGTGTTTTGAAATGAAATGCACACCACAATTTCAAACAAGGGGTTCTTATGCAATATGCATGCCAGAATAGGATAAGTAGAACATACCTTGTCCCTCGCAAATTCCAAAATGCAATGATAGAAATTAAATAATAAGGAAAAATCCTATGCTAAATGATGCATGACCTAGAACATGGATGGTGTGGTTTCTACTTTTGAATGAAATCATTTATTTTTGGAGCAAGTGATTTTTTTTTTAGTTAATGAAACTATCTAGCCACCATAATTTTTTTTTGTTTTGATTTTTTTTAAATTTTTCAATAAGAGGTGAATGTAAGAAGCTATAAATAATAAAATGACAAAGACATACAAATTTATTAAAAAATGAAGCCTAAAATGATATTTTTGCATATTCTGATTTTTTCTGATTTTTATAGATTTTTCAGGAATTTTTTAGATTTTTGTGAAGATTTTTCAGAAATCGAAAAAATAGAACATGTTCCTATGTTTCACCCCATTAGCGACGCTTAACTGCTACAGTTCCAATCTTTCAGCGACGCTTCATTTTCTTAGAATTTCTGTTCCGATTTTCCTCTTTCTTTGATTTTCTGATTTTTTTTCCTGCAAAATAAAATTACAAAAATTAATATACAAATATACACATCAAAGACAAGAATATCAAACTATGAAAAATAATTTCCTCCCCGGCAACGGCGACAAAAATTGATCCGCTCGGCAACCGTCGTTTAAAAATGTCGTGCCACACAATTTTAAAATTTATAAAATCGCACTCACTCACTTAAATAGCTTTGACAATTAAAGTAAATTGGTGAATAGTGAGTCGATCCCACGAGGAGGAAGTATTTTCAATTAAATTTAGTTAAAAAATTCTTATTTTTGAAATCAAATCATTAAATTAGAGTGCATTTGTACAAAAATAAGAAATTAACATACATGAGAAATAAACTAACTAAAGAAATTGAGAGGGGTTGAGAAGAGAAATTTGGAAGAGAGGGATTGTAGTGCCCCAGAATTTATATAAATAATTTTTGAATTATAAAATAATTATTTGGAATTTATATAAAGGCCTAAATATATTTAAAGGGATTATTAAATTAATAAGACCTTATAAAGCCCAATTGGATTGAAATAATTAACCTAGTCTATCTAATTATTATCCAAAAGGTTTAAGGACCAAGTCCATTAAGTTTGGCCTATGTTCTAGAAGGGTACTTAGCTTATTCACGTATTTTAAGGATAAGTACTATTTTTATAAGATAATTATATGGATAATTAACCAAAAGAGTTTGATTAATATTGAACTCTATACACGTTGAGTGTAACGGTCTATCGGGCGACCGCCACAGCCATGTGACGCACCTATGGACGACCGTTACATCCTGCAGTTCCGTGGAGTGAAAAACAAGCAAAAAGATTGGATTTTTACTAACTTATCTCTTAGGGATCGGGATAGGAAGACTAATAGAGGTGTTAAAGACTCTTAGCAGTGGATCTAAGCTTTAACAAGGACTCTAAAATCGATCTAATCTTCAAACCCTAGCCAAAATCTTATAAATAGAACCTATTTTTGAACTTACTGACCCTTACTTTTGACTTGTGAAGAATCAAGGTAAGGAGTCATAATTTCGGGTAAGTTCTTTAGAAGCTTTTGTTTAGTATACTTTAGACTAATAGCCCTCCAAATTTCATGCTAGGAGACCAAGCAACCAAGGAGATTGAAGCTTCCCAAGTTGCTAATTTACCATAAGAAGAGCAAGGATCAAAGGGTAGCACCTAGCATCAAATTCGAAGTTTAAAGGTCTTAGAAGAGGTAGGTTATCTCATGAACGGTAAAAACAACATGTTAGGGATAAAAGCCCTCTGATTTTGCTTGATTACATGCAAGTTAGCTCATGAATTTCATGTTTTAGTAGAGACATGCATATATCTATATTCTTAGCCCTAACGAAATTAAAAAGAAACTTCCTTGTGAAATTCACAAAGAACCCATGCATGATATTCGTTTAGCCTTCATTCTATGATGTTGGAAGTTATATGTATGATTTTCAGACATGATGCAAGTTGAAACTTAGGTCATTGTTATTTATTACTGTCAGTAGAGGCTCTGACGGATCAGGGTAGGACCGTCACATGATATAACGGCCTTACGACCGACCGTCACACACTCTGTTATGTTTTTATTTCCCTGTTGTCTCTAACGCACCAGGACATGAGCATTATATTACAGTAACGGTCCCTCGATAGACCATCACAAGCACTGTGATGCTCTCCTGTTAGACCGTTAGACTGTGTTCTGTCAGCCTATGACAGAATAGTAACCAGTTAAATTAACCTATAATTAAGCCTAGTTAGCTAAGTTTTGACCTGTTATTATGATTTTAAGTTTTCTTACTAATTCATATTGAAATCTGCATGATCTAGACATCTTGAACTATTTTAAGTTATGTTAATTTTATGTGCCAAAACTTTATAGTTTTGTAATTAAACATGATTCTCCAATGTTGTATTGACGGAGCTTATCTTGGTTTCACGTTGTTACATATTCTTTCTCTATCTATAGAGTCATTTTCCTTAAGTACATGGCGCATATTCCGGAATGTGGTCCATTAGTTCACTTTGCACTATAAGAACATTATTCTTGGACATGAGGACCTCTCTATTGGATATTCCTTCCAATGGACTAGGAAATCTTGTTTCAAGGCCTCCGTAATTCTCCGCGGGCCTGGGATTCCCACTAGGACACCGAGTTGGTTGTACCAGTAAAACCCATTTGATTAGATTACACTATCAATATTTTCTGGTTCTAGCTATGTAACGGACCTATACTGGACCGTCAGGAGTACCTAACGGCCCACTATACGACCGTCACACTTCACTGAGTCTATTTTATTAGTTCTAGATTCAGACTAATGTAACGGCCCAGAACTAGACCGTCACATTATGTAACGGCCCAGTACACGACCGTCACACTACTTGAGTACTTAACCCGAGGTTTGACCCAAGGGTTGATATTCCAAGGTTTCTAGATGACCCATGATAATCTAGAACTTATCATATTGCCTAATAGACTTAATATAATGAATGAAAGTTAAGAAATATACCGTTATGCTACCGATTTATTTTATGAGCATAACATTGTTTAATGTCATTCTTGATTCCTCATATTCAAATTGAAGCGTTCATTCATCGATTCTTATTATCTTGAACTTATTTGAACTTATTACATTCTTGGCCATACTTTATTGTTACATGCGTGGAAGTAACTTGATTTATACTTGAAGATGCGATCGAGCACTGATTGTGTTCAAGGGCTCTATGCTAGTCCCCTCGGCTGATTGTCGGAAACATACTATTTTATAAACCATGGGGTATGATGCTACTGGCGTCGCATTACGCTGGGAGTACTTTCTCTATAAATAAGTGAAAATCCACGACACGACATGACTTTCTTGCTTGATATTCCACAAAAATTCACGAAGTACTTGCTCATAAGCAAGAGATACTGGAGTGATGATTATGTGGCTTGATAGTACATTCTCGATACATTCTTGTTCATGAAAGGCCAATATCATGTTCTTGTCACATTCTTGCTAGTTCATACTTGCTCTCATTCTATCTTACATGATTATCGGGTTACTTTGGTTTAATCGCGTGATCATCGCATTGCATGATTTTGCCTTATTCTTTAGAGCAACAATGTTAATTACTTTAATAGTGCCTTCATGTTGATGCGAAGATACCTACTGGGCAAGTGTGCTCATTACCTATTTCCAATCTTTTTCAAGAAACGGAAGTGAGTCAGGTTCGGATTCGGAAGGTTCAAGTAGTGGATCCGAGAGTGAATAAAGAATGAGCGAAGACTTAAGAAGTCTACATTGTTTAGATCAAGTCAATGTAATTTCGTATTTCTTGAGTCTAGTAGAGTGAAAGATGATGGAAAAATAATTGTATTTGACTATTAATCATTTATGAAATAAAGTTGGAGTTTGATTAAATACTGTGCAATTGCATTTATGTGTGTGATTGTCTTACGCTCTGATCATTCTTGCTTGCGAGAGGCTTACCATGCCGGCTGTTCGAGCTCCCCGAGTTAGTCTTCCGCTGTAATAAAGGCTCGGGGCGTGACAGTTAAGTTGGTATCAGAGCCTAAGTCTCAGGACTTAGGAAGAAGAGTCATGTCATAGGATAAGTCCAAGGTTTAAGGGCCCCTACCTATGAACCAAGGAAGAAGTTTCCATACCCATGTGAGAATTGGGTAGAACCTGGGATAAAATAGTTAATTAGCCTGAAGATTTATTTTGTTCATTCCAATTTCATGAGAAATAACAAGTTATTATTTTCTCCCAGGTACCTTATCTTACAAATGGCTCATCGTGTAGATTGGGATGATATCTTGATATATTCCAAGATAAAAGAGGACCATGAACAACATTTGAAAATAGCTTTACAAACACTTAGAGAACACATGCTTTATGCCAAGCTCAATAAGTGTGAATTCTGGCTCAAGGAAGTCTCATTCCTAGGCCACATTATTTCAAAAGAAGGTATTGCTGTGGATCCTTCTAAAGTAGAAGCTGTCAAGAATTGGAGTCAGCCAACGACTGTATCTGAAGTAAGAAGCTTTCTGGGTCTAGCTGGTTATTATAGGAGATTCATTAAAGACTTCTCAAAAATTACGGTTCCTTTAACTAAGCTTACAAGAAAAGAAAATCCTTTTGTCTGGTCAAAGGACTGTGAAAAGAGCTTTCAAAATCTCAAGAATCATCTTACTACAGCTCCTATTTTATCACTACCGGTGGAGGGTGGTGGATTTGAAGTATATACGGATGCGTCTGGTATTGGCTTAGGATGTGTCCTCATGCAGAATGGAAAGGTGATCTGTTATTCTTCAAGATAACTGAAACGGCACGAGGACAACTACCCTGTGCATGATTTAGAATTGGCAGCAGTTATTTTCGCCTTGAAAATTTGGCGTCATTATCTTTATGGAGAAAAGTTTACGGTCTACTCAGACCACAAGAGCTTGAAATACTTATTCTCTCAAAAAGAGCTTAACATGAGGCAGAGGAGGTGGTTAGAATACCTCAAAGACTTTGATTTTGCTATTCAGTATCATCCTGGCAAAGCTAATGCTATAGCAAATGCACTCAGCAGAAAACCAATGGGTATGCTATCAAGTCTTATGATAAGTGTAACTAACCATGTTCCTCAATTTGCTCAATTGAACCTAGATATTGACATAAAGGAAGAAGATTATTTCATAGCCAATATCTGAGCTCAACCTACATTGATAGAAGATTTGGTCTAGCTACAAAATGATGATCCTATATTACTGGAAATTAAGGCCAATATTGAACAAAAGTCAGATTTTTCTATTTTCAATAATAGGAGATTATTATTTAAAGGCCGAATATGTGTACCAGATCATGAGGCTACGAAGAAATTGATCCTAGATGAAGCGCATAATTCCAAATACACAATTCATCCAGGAGGAACAAAGATGTATCAAGATCTCAAAAGAAATTTCTGGTGGTCCAATATGAAGAGAGAAATAGCTGATTTCGTGTCTCGTTGTCTCACTTGTCAACAAGTAAAAGTCAAACATTTTAGACCCACAGGAAAATTGCATCCTTTGAATATTCCCGAATGGAAATGGGAGAGTATAGGGATGGACTTTATTATGGGTTTACCCAAGACTAGAGGCGGACACGATGGTATATGAGTAATCATAGACCGATTGACTAAATCCGCGTATTTCATACCAATCAAGAGTCGATGGTCTGTGGATATTCTAGCAGCAATATACATAAGAGAGATTGTTAGCTTACATGGTGTCCCAGTCACTATTATATCTGATAGAGATCCTCGATTCACATCACAGTTCTGGAAAGGTCTACAACATTCACTAGGCACTAGATTGAATTTCAGCACAGCTTTTCATCCACAAACTGATGGTCAAATAGAAAAAACAAATCAGGTGGTAGAAGACATGCTCAGGGCTTGTGTCATTGATTTTGGAGGAAGTTGGCATGATCACTTGCCTCTGGTAGAATTTGCATATAACAACAGTTATCAAGCAAGCATACAAATGACACCTTTTGAAGCTCTGTATGGAAAAAGATGTAGATCACCAATATGTTGGAATGAAATAGGGGAAAAGTAATTTCTAGGCCCCGACCTTATAAGGGACTCTACAGAGAAGATCAAGCTCATTCAGGAAAGGATGAAAATGGTGCAAGATAGACAAAAGTCTTATGCCGACAACCGAAGACGTGACTTAGAATTTCAGGTTGGAGATCATGTATATCTGAAGGTTTCTCCAGGTCGTGGTATTCGAAGATTTGACATTAAAGGAAAGCTAACTCCTAGATTTATTGGCCCATTTGAAATTCTCGAAAGGATTGGTGAAGTGGCTTACAAACTAGCTTTACCTCCACAACTAACATGAGTTTATGACATATTTCACGTCTCTATGATGAAGAAATATGTATATGACCCTGATCACATTATCACTTATGACAATCTGGAAATTCAGAAAGACATGACGTACGAACAAACGCCAATAAAGATTCTGGAACAAGAAGTGCGTCAATTAAGAAATAAAGTTATTCCTATGGTCAAGATTCAATAGAAGAAAACATGGCCATACGAAGCAACATGGGAAACCGAAGTAGTCATGCATAAAAGATTTTCAAAACTATTTAACTGTAAGTACACTCTCCACAATCAATGTATTGAATTTGGGGACCAAATTCTTCTAAGTGGGGGAGGGTGTAGTGCCCCAGAATTTATATAAATAAATTTTGAATTATAAAATAATTTTCTGGAATTTATATAAAGGCATGAATATATTTAAAGGGATTATTGAATTAATAAGACCTTATAAAGCCCAATTGGATTGAAATAATTAACCAAGTCTATCTAATTATTATCCAAAAGGTTTAAGGACCAAGCCCATTAAGTTTGGCCCATGTTCTAGAAGGGTACTTAACTTATTCACGTATTTTAAGGATACATAATATTTTTATAAGATAATTATATGGATAATTAACCAAAAGAGTTTGATTAATATTGAACTCTATACACGTTGAGTGTAACGGTCTATCGGGCGACCGTCACAGCCATGTGACGCACCTATGGATGACCGTTACATCCTGCAGTTCCGTGGAGTGAAAAACAAGCCAAAAGATTAGATTTTTACTAACTTATCTCTTAGGGATCGAGATAGGAAGACTAATAGAGGTGTTAAGGACTCTTAGAAGTGGATCTAAGCTTTAACAAGGACTCTAAAATCGATCTAATCTTCAAACCCTAGCCAAAACCCTATAAATAGAACCTAGTTCTGAACTGACCGACCCTTACTTTTGGCTCGTGAAGAATCAAGGTAAGGAGTCATAATTTCGAGTAAGTTCTTTAGAAGCTTTTGTTTAGTATACTTTAGACTAATAGTCCTCCAAATTTCGTGCTAGGAGACCAAGCAACCAAGGAGATTGAAGCTTCCCAAGTTGCTGATTTACCACAAGAAGAGCAAGGATCAAAGGGTAGCACCTAGCATCAAATTCGAAGTTTAAAGGTCTTAGAAGAGGTAGGTTATCTCATGAACAGCAAAAACAACATGTTAGAGATAAAATCCCTCTGATTTTGCTTGATTACATGCACGTTAGCTCATGAATTTCATGTTTTAGTAGAGACATGCATATATCTATATTCTTAGCCCTAACGAAATTAAAAAGAAACTTCCTTGTGAAATTCACAGAGAACCCATGCATGATATTCGTTTAGCCTTCATTCTATCATGTTGGAAGTTATATGTATGATTTTCAGACATGATGCAAGTTGAAACTTAGGTCATTGTTATTTATTACTGTCAGTAGAGGCTCTGACAGATCAGGGTAGGACCGTCACATGATATAACGGCCTTACGAACGACCGACCGTCACACACTCTGTTATATTTTTATTTCCCTGTTGTCTCTAACGCACCAGGACAGGAGCATTACATTACTGTAACGGCCCCTCGATAGACCGTCACAAGCACTGTGACGCTCTCCTGTTAGACCGTTAGACTGTGTTCTATCAGCCCATGACAGAATAGTAACCAATTAAATTAACCTATAATTAAGCCTAGTTAGCTAAGTTTTGACCTGTTATTATGATTTTAAGTTTTCTTACTAATTCATATTGAAATCTGCATGATCTAGGCATCTTGAACTATTTTAAGTTATGTTAATTTTATGTGCCAAAACTTTATAGTTTTGTAATTAAACATGATTTTCCAATGTTGTATTGACGGAGCTTATCTTGGTTTCATGTTGTTACATATTCTTCCTCTATCTATAGAGTCATTTTCCTTAAGTACATGATGCATATTCCGGTATGTGGTCCATTAGTTCACTTTGCACTATAAGAACATTATTCTTGGACATGAGGACCTCTCTATTGGATATTCCTTCCAATGGACTAGAAAATCTTGTTTCAAGGCCTCCGTAATTCTCCGCGAGCCTGGGATTCCCACTAGGACGCCGAGTTGGTTGTACCATTAAAACCCATTTGATTAGATTACACTATCGATGTTTTCTGGTTCTAGCTATGTAACGGACCTATACTGGACCGTTAGGAGTACCTAACGGCCCACTATACGACCGTCACACTTCACTGAGTCTATTTTATTAGTTTTAGATTCAGACTAATGTAACGGCCTAAAACTAGACCGTCACATTATGTAACGGCCCAGTACACGACCGTCACACTACTTGAGTACTTAACCCGAGGTTTGACCCAAGGGTTGATATTCCAAGGTTTCTAGATGACCCTTGATAATCTAGAACTTATCATATTGCCTAATAGACTTAATATAATGAATGAAAGTTAAGAAATATACCGTTATGCTACCGTTTTATTTTATGAGCATAACATTGTTTAATGTCATTCTTGATTCCTCATATTCAAATTGAAGCGTTCATTCATTGATTCTTATTATCTTGAACTTATTTGAACTTATTACATTCTTGGCCATACTTTATTGTTACATGCGTTGAAGTAACTTGATTTATACTTGAAGATGCGATCGAGCACTGATTGTGTTCAAGGGCTCTATGCTAGTCCCCTCGGTTGATTGTCGGAAGCATACTATTTTATAAATCATGGGATATGATGCTACTGGCGTCGCATTGCGCTGGGAGTACTTTCTCTATAAATAAGTGAAAATCCACAACACGACATGACTTTCTTGCTTGATATTCTACAGAAATTCACGAAGTACTTGCTCATAAGCAAGAGATACTGGAGTGATGATTATGTGGCTTGATAGTACATTCTCGATACATTCTTGTTCATGAAAGGCCAATATCATGTTCTTGTCACATTCTTGCTAGTTAATACTTGCTCTCATTCTATCTTAAATGATTATAGGGTTACTTTGGTTTAATCGCGTGATCATCACATTGCATGATTTTACCTTATTCTTTAGAGCAAAAACGTTAATTACTTTAATAGTGCCTTCATGTTGATGCAAAGATACCTACTGGGCAAGTGTGCTCATTACCTATTTCCAATCTTTTTAAGGAAACGGAAGTGAGTCGGGTTCGGATTCGGAAGGTTCAAGTAGCGGATCCGAGAGTGAATAAAGAATGAGCGAAGACTTAGGAAGTCTACATTGTTTAGATTGAGTCAATGTAATTTCGTATTTCTTGAGTCTAGTAGAGTGAAAGATGATGGAAAAATAATTGTATTTGACTATTAATCATTTATGAAATAAAGTTGGAGTTTGATTAAATATTGTGCAATTACATTTATGTGTGTGATTGTCTTGCACTCTGATCATTCTTACTTACGAGAGGCTTACCATGCCGGCTGTTCGCGCTCCCCGAGTTAGTCTTCCACTGTAATAAAGGCTCGGGACGTGACAGAGATTGGCAACGTGAATTTTTTTTGTTAAGAACATGAAAATTACAACTATAAAAATCACAAGTGCAACTTGAAATTAAAAGAATAAGTGAAGAAATAAGTTGAGGAATCGGAAGATTGACGCCGTCCACGCCATGTCGAGCCTTTGATCGTCGTCCCGCTTTGGTGTATAACATCACCGTGAGAGGACCGAGAGAGAACAACTCCGCCTTGGGGAGATTTGGATGAAAATAGAAGGGGTGGATGGAAGAGGAACACATGAAAAATTATACTGAAAATAGGGCGAGTTAAAGAGAGAAATAACTTTAAAACCAGAGAGAATTAGAAGAAGTGACAGAAGAGAAAGTTGAAGATCGGAGGGTTAGAAAGAAGTTTCATGAAGAGTGTGTAAGACCCAAGAATTTTTATAAATTATTTTTGGAATATTTAATTATTTTCTAGAATTTATCAAGGACTAAATAAATTAATAAATAGAATATTAGATCAATAAGTCATTATAAGGCCCAATTATGTTAAATAACTAACCTAGCCTATTTAAATAGAATCTAAAAGGTTAAAGGACCAAGCCCATTAAGTTTGGCCCACATTCTAGAAGGTTAATTGACTTATTCACGTATTTTAAAGATAAATACTATATTTATAGATAATTATAAGGATAAACGAACGAGAGAATTTTATTTAATTGAAACTCTGTATACGTTTGGTGTAACGGTCTATCGGGTGACCGCTACAAGCATGTAACGCACCTAGGCTGATGCGTTACACTCTTATAATTCCATGAAAGAAAGAACGAGAAAAAAAAACTAGAACTTTGGGATCTTATCTACAAGAGATCGACTTGGGAGAGCTTATAACATTACTAAGGACCCTTAGGGTTTAGAATCTGACAAATTAAGGACTCTAGAATGAATCTAATCTTCAAAACCCTATAAATAGGACCTAGTTCTGAACTGAGCGACCCATACTTTTGGCTCGTGAAGAATCAAGGTAAGGAGATATAATTTCGGGTAAGTTCTTTAGAAGATTTTGTTTAGTATACTTTAGACTAATAGTTCTCCAAATTTCGTGCTAGGAGATCAAGCAACCAAGGAGATTGAAGTTTCCAAAGTTGCTGGTTCGACCATAGTAACCCAGGAATCAGAGCTAAGGGCCACTGAAGATCAGGAATTAGGACGTCTAAACAAGGTAATTAGAGTTCAGTTATTTAGAACTTTTTGTTCACCTTAGTTTCATCTTCTTACCCTCAAAATTTCATGTCCTTAGGTCAAGAGGCTGAGGAGCTAGGGCAGCGTGAAGTTGCTGAAAAGTCACAAAAAGAGAGGAACTAGGGCGGTCCTTGAAAGCTCAAATTAGAAGTTTAAAACATAGTTAAGCGGTAGGTTATCTCATGATTGGCAAAAACACCTTGTTAGGGATAAAAGCCCTATGACTGTGTTTGATTTCATGTATTATAGACTATGAATTTAATGTTTTAATGGGTTCATCCATACATACATATTCTTAGCCCTAATATAAGATCAAAGGTAATATCTTGTTAATTCACTGCAACCTATGCATCTAGATGACCTTTACTTCGTTTTGTCATGATTAGGGTAGTAAATCAAACATAACATGGTTTCAAATAATAGTCTTTTTATTTCATTATACTGTTAGCAGGGACTCTGACGCATCATACTAGGACCGTCAGACGACTGTAACGGTCTTACGATAAGCCGTCGCAACCTCTGTTGTGTTGGATTAAGTGGATGGTCAAACTAGAGGGGGAGGGGGTGAATAGGTTGACCCTTTGAAATCTTTTGCGAAAAAGCACAATCAACTTTTAAGAACCAGAATACTATTTTAGAATTCAGTAAACAGACGGTGTGGAGATCGAACCTAATCAATCATCTAGCGATACACAGATATAGCAAGAGACAGTAAACCACAAGAGAAGAAAGATTTTTATGGTGGTTCGGTCTCCCTGTGGAAACCTACGTCCACCCCTCACTAGATCAGTGAGGATCCCTGCTAAGCCTTAAAGCTTTGCTAAACCGAGGAACAATCCCCTCGACAATGCTGACCACTACAGCTTGGTTGACAAGAGGAACATATCCTCTTCACCAGATACCCGCTGACAAACAGCTTGAGGGCATACAAGCCCAGACCCCTTGACCCAAGCACACTCTGCTGGATTAAATCCCCTCCCTCTACTCAACTAGTACAAGGGAGAAATACAATAGTAAATTTCAAACTGAAATGAAAAATAATAAACGAAATCACTTGAAAATGGAAGAAGGAGCCTCAGATATATGAAGGTGCTGATTCACAAATCTCGAACGTAGAGATCAGAGAGGAACGGCTTCGTCGATCAGCTGGCCTTCTCCTTCTAGATGGTAGATAATCTTGCAATGATCAACTGCCACTGGGCTTCCTCTGATCTTCAGTGGATGCAACAGCACGCACTCAGCAAGCCGATGATACAGACCTTCTTCTTCTTCTTCTGTAGAACTCTCCTCTCCTTTTTGTTCGACTGCTACTTCTTCTTTTGTTCTGTTTTCCCGCGCTCTACCTATTCACGTGAATATTCCTTTTTGTGGGTCCCAACCAGATTTTCTGGTTAGCCCAATGATTGTTGTCCTTGAGGCTTCTCAAATCGTGAGGGAAAGAGAGCGCATGCTCTTTTAGATGACGTGGCATCTAACGCCACTTACGACTGGGGTCCACCCAATCATCTCTTGATGAAATTCAGATGGTGTCAACTCATTGAGACCATGAGGTTGACGCAGCCTTGAAATGTCCCACATGTCTTTAAGTATAAAGATGGATGCGTTGACGCATGGGGTCACTGCATCGACCCACTTAATTGACCCAGAGCGATCTTTATCTCAGAATGAACTACTACGTCGACACTATCATGCTGTAGCGTTGACGCACCGGGATATTTCCAATGAACAATGATTCTGCCACTTGAACTGCTGCGTCGACACTGCTGAACTGTGGCATTGACGCACTGAGCTATGCCAGTGATTTGATACTTCTGCATCTTGTACTGATGCGTAGACGCAATTAGCATTTTGCGTTGGTGCTGTCCTTTTATTCAAATCACTGCGTGGACGCCATGAGCATCCTGCGTAGACCCTGTTTCTTCCTTGCATTCAAGAATAAAGTATATACATGCGTTAATGAATCAAGGGTTAATTCATCAGTTCTGTTGAACTCAACACACACACATCTCATGGTTGTCATCATCAAAACCAGGGGCACAATAATCTCCCCCTTTTTGATGATGGCAACTATGAGGTGTATGCCATTGCATCTACATAAAAATGCATTGTTCAGATCAAACAAGTAATTCACTTCAGAGACCAGAACACCAGTTCATTTCATTCATTTCATTTAAGTCCAAGGTTTAACATCAATAAGAGGAACAAAAGAACTTTTCTAACAAAAAGTTGGGCAATCTCACAGACAATTTCTTTCGAGCATTTCATAAAATATGTAAACGAAGGAAAATTTCACTCAATCATATTTGATGCAGATGCAATGCAATTCCAGGCTCCAACTTGAGTTCATGTCTCTCCCCCTTTGACATCATCAGGAAGGGGAGCAGGTGAGGAAGAGTGTGACTGAAGGATGGTTGCAGACACATTGTCCAGTTGTTGCTGAAGCTGAGTCATAGAAGATGCTAAACTGTCTAGTCTGTCTGAAAATTGCTGATTTCTTTGCAAGATAGACTTATGATAATCCTGTACTTTGGAAGTGATACTATCAAACCAGCTGTGTAAAATATCAAACAGATAGTCCACTTGAGCTTTCTACTGAGATACCCATTCAGGTGCAGAAGAGGAGGCTTCTGTTGGTGGAGGGCAGTACACATCACGCTGATCTTCTAGTGTGGGTGGGAAATTTTCTTTTAGAATGTGCAAAACATCCATTACCTCATCACCCACTAGAGTGGTTCGTTCAAATAGTTTAGCAAGGTCTGTACCAAAAGATGTAATCTTTTCAAATAAAGTCTAAACCTTTTCACTGAACTCATTGTTCTTGTCAATCAGGGTGGAAAATTTCAAATTCAGCTTGGACTGGTTTTCCTTGACTTCATAGTTATATGTCTGTATAGCCTTTAGCCTGCTCAGAAATTGTTGATGCAAGCTTTTCAAATTGTGCATTACTGATCCAGCTTTCTGACAAACCTGAAGGAGGGATTCCATGAAGTTATGAAGCTTCTTGTCTGACTTGAATTTGTCTTGCTTGAACTGTTCCCATCTGCTGTCTGATTTCTGCTCAAGATGGGAAATCCTCATTTCCATAGTTGAGCTCAGGTGCATTATGGAAGAATCAATGTTCTTGAATTTCATTTCCAGAAATTGAATCAAGGTGGGATTGATGCCAGAAGTTTGATCATGCATGCCAGCATCATGATGAAAATTATCTGGCATTTCTTCCTCGGGAAAGTAGGTAGATTCATGTTCCCTTCAAGGAGAGGGTTCCTGAAAGGGACCATGTATGATCATAATATCTCTAGTGACAGCTGGGAAATTTGGAGCAGTATTTGTGACAATATCAGCTTGGACAGGACTGGCTTCTTGTTGGTCTATTCTAGCAGGACTAACCTCTTGTCTGTCTACTCTGGCTGGACTAGCCTCTGGGTTTTCTTGTGCTGTTTCTCTCAATTCTACAACAGGGGTCCCAGAGGCAGAGGCATGCTTCTGACTTGGCAATACTCTGACTGGCTGTCCATTCACAATTTTAAATCCCATGAACTTCTGAATGTATGATGAGGAGTATCTATTCCCTCTGGGAATGTTTAGTTTCTTTTCATTTCCAAAGTTCACTCCAACTTTTCTAAAAATTACAGTCAATGAGGCAGCATATGGAAGTGTCCTAGACTATTTCAGACATGTACCCATGGTCTGAATGATAACATCAGTCAATGAAATCTTGATCTATTTCAGCATACAGTATAGCAAAAATCTTTGCATCTCAGTAACTCATTCCCTACCACTGCTCTGGGGTGTAATGATGGATGTGCAGATATGATGTAGCAGTCTGTTGAAGGGAGGGAACCGATTGGATTTCAGACTAGATAGATATGTCTACTTAACAACAGTAGGATCACTAGGCTGTTCAGTCAGAAGAGCATAAGCTTCATGTTCATCAATCTGAAAACTGTGTAACTGAACCCCATCCATTGGAATTTTCCATGATCTGGAAAACAGTTTATTTGTTAACTTAAAACGGACATTTCTGACTGTTGAAGAAACTTTAGGGATTTGAGGCTCATATTTCAAATTTTGGTAAAATTCTCGAACGAGGGTGGGGTAATATATCTTATGATTTGTGACAAAAGACCACCAACCCTGAAAATCCAAAGTGGGAAATAATTGCGGAAAAACCTCAAGCATCTCAACATCGGTAGCAACAATATATCGTGGAATAAGGACTTTCAGAGGTTCTTCTATATTGATGGTGAGAGAGGTATCAGAAGACCTTGCATGGGAGCTGTCCACACCTTGCTTCCCCTTCACAGTAGCTAAAGATGTAGACTGCTCCTCTGCCCTTGATTTAGAGAGCTTCCTCTTTTTGGATGACGGGCTCGGATGGAGACGACGTTTCCGAAGAGGTAGCTCTATCCCTTTTCCTTTCTGTTTCTTTGGAGCTGAAGAAGACGGTATCTCCTCTGGAGGATCTTCCACGGGAACATCATGAGTCTCCTTCTGCTTCACTACCCTTGTCTTTGTCGGTGAGCTCTTTTCTTTCCCTTTACGTTTCCGTGGAGCTGACTGAGACGGTGACTCCTCTTGAGCAGGTTGAAATTTTGTACGAGGCACAATCTTGCCCTCAGCTTGGATTGGAGCTCTTCTATGTAGACCCTTCT
This sequence comes from Amorphophallus konjac, assembly GCA_022559845.1. Taxonomy (NCBI): domain Eukaryota; kingdom Viridiplantae; phylum Streptophyta; class Magnoliopsida; order Alismatales; family Araceae; genus Amorphophallus; species Amorphophallus konjac. The sequence continues at coordinate 341,058,590 of CM040118.1, read as the reverse complement.
TCTTCTCCTTGTCCTTTTTCTCTTTTTCCGGAGGAGCCATGGTAGCGAGGTGAATCACCCGGCCACAGGGAAGAGAAGTGCCGCGGGAAGAAAGAGATGAGAGAAGCGAAGAGGGCTTTTGAAAGAGGCGAGGAGACAAAAGCGATTATGCTGAGGGGTTTTAAAGAGATGACCTCTTGGTTTCAAAGCCGGTTTAAAGAGATGAACCGGACTGGGTTGATGGAGCGACCACGCGACTACGTTGACGCAGTGGAGGCCTGAGGCGACGCCACCAAAAGGAATATGAAGGTAATATCGATTTAGGAGCCACAGTATTGAGGCATTCAAAAGACACTGAAACATAAAAGATGAGGATTGCATTCAGGGATTTTTAATTGATAAAATTGAAGTTCCCTTATGAGAGATATGATAATAGACCCTAATTCATTTAATGATGTGGAGAAAGACAAACTTATGAGTTTGAGCTAAGCCCATGAATGAGAAGAGTATGTGTATGGAATAAAGATAGAACAGTTTGCACACCAGGAACTTTCTCAAAACTATCCCCTAGAATGTATTGAAGATGAACTCGGTAGGATTTTATGTGAGCTTAAGAACAACCACATATATATATATATATATATATATATATATATATATCTATTTATTCACAATTTTTTTAATTTTTATTTTTAATTTTCATTAGCAGTCAAATGTAACTAGCATATTAACACAGGTACACATGTTTACCAGACACCAGAGTCCCTGGTTATTCAGCATAGCTAACTATTCTGCTCCAATGAAACAGAGTTGGCAATTCACATCATGACATGCCTCTCAGCACTTCATTGGTGCATGAAGGTAGTTTCTCAGTGAAAGTTTACCATTGCTCTGCAACGAATTATTTTTCTTTGGGAATAGAGATAGGAACTCACATCATGACATGCTCCTTAGCACTTCCCTGGTGCATAGAGACAGTTTCTCAGTGAGAACTAGCAATTGCTCTGCAATTTATCTATATATATATATATAGAGTTTATTCCTTCAGCTCTTATTAAACCTATTCTGAGTTTAAGGTCAATACAGAGATTAAATTCATTTTGCACAAAGTGGTCTCTTTACTTTTGATCATCATGGTTCTAGAGTGAAAGAGTTCACAGTTTTATTAAATAGTTCTAGCTATTCCATATGCAAAGCACTTTTAAGTTCAAGGATTTGTAACCTTCAAGGATCATAAGATTTATAAGTCTTCAGCCATTAAATTTATATAGAGTCGGTCGGTGAAGACCAAAACCTTTCATAAAAGAATCATCATTTTAACTCCCCCTGAATCAATGGCATCAATTCAAATCCAGAGCTCATGAACCTTACCTCATACTTGAAGATTGGTGAGTTCTTCAACAACTAGCTAAAAAGATGAATGGATGAAGTATGTGAGGAAGAAACGAATTGATGAGAAGTTGACAAGGCTCCAGGCTTCAGAGAATCCAAGGTACTGGAAGTGCCATTTCAGAACACATGCACAGCAGCTGACTCCAGAACGGTTTACACCAGGTTTCTGTCAGTGCGTCAACTCAACCACTTCACAGCGTTAACTCACTCTACCAATCAGCTAAGCTCCCAGCACTGTTTCCAGATTAGTTCTATCAGTGCGTTGACCCAGCCTCATCACTGTGTTAACTCGAACTTCTCCACCAATAAGCCAGTTCAATCAACTGAGTGAGCCACACTTCAGGTTCACAAATTATTAATCTCATGGTGGTAACTGTTCTCCTCAGCAAGAAAAATCTAGTACAAGCTCCCCCTCAGATCATGCATGACAAAAGGTTTTGATGAAGAAAATGCAGTGATTGACATGATGGGCTTTTTATTTATCATCTGTTTTTCAAGATAGAGAGTATGACAAAAAACTGAGCTCCCCCTAGATTTGTGACTTTTTTAGAAACCAAGCACTTTCAACTCAAGCAAGGCATGTAATCAATTTATTGCTAAGTAAAATTAACCAATCAAATTCCAAAGAATAAACTGAGCTATCAAGTTAGGCAACATGATGAAAATTACATAGTCCAAGCTCTCTCCTAAGACAAGTAAATCTTTCATTATTCAGAGGCTTGGTAAAAATGTCAGCGATTTGATGTTCCGAGTCTACAAAAATCAATTTAAAGCTTCCTTTATTAACTTCATCTCGCAAGAAGTGATGCCTAATTTCTATATGTTTGGTCCTAGAGTGCTGAATTGGATTTTTTGCCAAGTTAATGGCACTTGTGTTATCACACAATATTGGTACACACCCAATATCAATTTGATAATCTTGGAGTTGGTGTTTGATCCACAACACTTGAGTGCCATAACTCCCTGCAGTGACATATTCTGCCTCTGCAGTGGATAGTGCCACTGAGTGTTGTTTCTTGGGTGCCTAAGAAACCAAACACCCTCCGAAAAATTGGCAATAGCCACTTGTGCTTTTCCTGTCAAGTTTGCAACCAGCATAGTCTGCATCAGAATAAGATACTAAATCAAGAGTGCAAGATGCAGGATACCAAATCCCTAAATCTTGAGTTTCGGCAAGGTATCGAAAGATATGCTTAACAGAGCTCAAGTGGGATTCTCTAGGATCAGATTGAAACCGAGCACACATGCATACACAAAATTAGATATCTAGCCTAGATGCAGTAAGATAGAGGAGTGATCTGATCATACCTCGATAGGTCTTGGCATCCACTGATTTACCTTTCAGATCTGCATCCAGAGTTGTGTTGGTGCTCATGGGAGTGTTGATTGCTTTGAGAGTCTCCATTTGATATTTCTTCAATAGTTCAGAGATATACTTTGCCTGGTTGATAAAGCATCCTTCCTTGCTTTGGGTGATTTGAAGTCCTAGAAAAAATTGCAGCTCACCCATTAGACTCATTTCAAATTTTGTAGTCATCAATTGTGCAAATTCCTCACACATGCTTGGTTTAGTGGATCGAAAGACTATATCATCAACGTAAATTTGAACCAGAACAATGTCATTGTTTCTTACCTTGGTGAATAAAGTTTGGTCTGCTTTACCTCTTGAATATCCTTTTTCAGTGAGGTATGAGCTGAGTTGGTCGTACCATGCTCGAGGTGCTTGTTTAAGCCCATAGAGAGCTTTGTCTAATCTGTAAACATGGTTTGGACTATCTATGCACTTAAAACCAGGGGGTTGTTCAACATACACCTCTTCTTTTATTAGACCATTAAGAAACACACTTTTTACATCCATTTGTTGTAGTTTTATTCCATGGCAACAAGCATATGCAAGTAATAATCTAATGACCTCTAATCTAGCTACTGGAGCAAAAGATTCTTCAAAATCAATGCCGAATTCTTTGTTTTATCCTTGTGCTACCAGTCTTCCTTTATTTCTTATCATAATTCCATTTTTATTTTGTTTATTTCTGAAGACCCACTTAGTTCCAATTACAGAATGTTCATTGGGTCTAGGTACAAGGTGCCACACTTTGTTTCTCTTGAATTGATTTAGTTCTTCATGCATTGCATTTATCCAACATTCATCTTTTAGGGCTTCACTTACATTTTTAGGTTCAATTTGAGATACAAGAGCCAAATTATCCATTTCCTCAATCATCCTAAAGTGAGATCTAGTTCTTGTAGGGTCATGCAGATTACCAATAATGCTTGATAAAGGATTATCTCTTAACATTCTAACATTGGTTAGAGAATTACCTTCATTAGCATCTGCATTACCTTGAGTGCTTGATTCTGCCAGACTCTCACCTGGCCTTGACTCTTTCTCCTGAAGATCTTGTTCTTCTTTTACTTCAAGGAACTCCCCATCATCCTTGTCCCGCCTCAGCCCAGAATTTCCTTGGAAGTTGTCCTTCGATCAGCATTGTTCTAGCCATCTCCACAAGAGTTCTATTTCTCCTTTCCACCACTCCATTTTGCTCAGGAGTTCTTGGTGACGAAAATTTGTGTGATATTCCTTTTGCCCTGCAAAAGCCATCAAAATCTGAATTTTTAAACTCTCCTCCATGATTTGACAGGATAGATGAAATAGTGTACTTACCATCCTGCTGAACTTTCCTGAAAAATGCCTAAAATTCTTCAAACGCATCATTTTAATGAGATAAAAAGAACACCCAGGTAAACCTAGAAAAGTCATCTACCAAAATAAAGCCATATCTATTCCCACTTAAACTTGCTGTTCTGGTGGGTCCAAACAGATCCATGTGAATAAGTTCAAGAGGTCTAGAAGACTGATTTTCTATTCTAGATTTAAATGACTTCCTAGTGTGCTTACCTTGAGTGCATGCATCACAAACTTTGTCATTATGTTTAAATGAGACATCAGGCAAGCCGTTTACCATGCTGAATTTAGCTAACTTATGCATGACACTATTGCTAGCATGCCCTAGTCTACGATGCCATAGCCAAGCCAGCTCACTTTTATTAACGGCAAGACAGAGATTGTTATGAGCAGGATCATCCAAGTCTACCATGTACATGTTGTTTATTCTTTTTCCAATGAACTTAACATTTTCATAATGCATTTCAAGAATGGTGCATGCATGAGAATCAAACACAACTTTGTGTCCCCTGTCATACAGTTGGCTTATACTATGAAGATTGTATTCTAGTCCTTCAACAAGTAGCACATCATCAATGGAGTTCAAGGGATTTTTGCCAACTTTACCTTTTCCAATAATTTTACCTTTATTGTTGCCCCCAAACGTGACATGCCCTCCTTCTTTCTCAACCAAGAAATAGAATTTTACCTTATCTCCCGTCATATGTCTTGAGCAGCCGCTGTCAAGATACCATCTATTGTGTACAGCTGCAAGGCACTCCTGCAATTCACATCAAACATGAGATTTTGGAACCCAAATACACTTGGGTCCCATCACACCATATGATTGTGTTAAATAAGACAACATGCTTTTGGGAATCCATATTTGTTGTTTTGGAGGTTTTTGATATGTGGAGTTCAAAGGTTTGAGAGTTTTCTGATTGGGTTGAGGTACCCTTTGGAATGACCTTTTTGAATCAGTTCTGTTTTTAGAGAAGTATGGAGTTTTATTCTTGTTCCCATTCCAATGATTATTGTGACTCCAAGAAGCACTGGGCAATCTAGGATGAGAAGTTTTAGAAGAATACTGAACTCTTGAAGGAATGAAGGTTCGCTGCGTAGACCCTCTCACCTGACTGCGTTGACTCATCCATCTAACCCTTCTGTCATATGGGTTCTGGTGCATAGGATGCGTTGACGCACTGTAGTGGTTGCGTCGACTCACTCTAGTATTTCTGAAAGAATACCCATCTTGGAAGGGTGTATGCGTTGACACAGTATGGACACTACGTTGGCGCGACCAATGGTTTGTTCCAGCATTGTTTCTGTAGAACCCCTGGGACATGGGTTGAGTGGACGCAGGGTACCCAGTGCGTTAACGCAACTGTCTTGTACCAGACCTATGACTCCCTAAATTTCTATAAGTCTGATGCTGGGTTGATGAACTAGGGTCTATAGGCAGACCTGAGGGTTTACTTCTGAGCTTAGGCACATTCTTATGGTGATTGGCATTTAAGGTAACATTCATTTTCTCTTTGCCCTTTTCTTTTCTGGTTTCATCTGTCTATTTTACTCCTTCTTGATTTTTCTCATGGGACTTCACTGCAGCCATTGGGTTTGGTTCAGATGTGCCCTGTTCTGGAACAAAGTTTATTAGCCTTATCCCTAGATTCTTCTTTTTAGTTGGATTATATCCAAGTCCTTCTTTTCCAAAATTACTTTTCATTCCCATAACAGCTTCTAGGTTATTTTTGCCTTGTGTAAATTTCTCAAGGGAGACTTGTTTATTTGAGTTTTCAACTTCCAGTCTCTTCAAGTTTTCTTGGAGTTCTAGATTTACTCCTTGAATGGCTTCATATTTTTCTTCAGCAATTTTTACATCACTCTCCAATTTTTACATTTTGAGTTTCAGGTCATCATGTACTTTCAGTAAAAATTCATTTTCTCTTTTCATCTCTATTAATTAATCTTTATACAGATCACTTTCAGCAAGAGACTCTCTTAGATGAGTAATTTCAGCTTCTAAGCACATGATTTTCTCATTCAAGGAATTATCTTGACTAGTCAAAATTTTCTTCTTCTTCAGTGATTTATTTTCTTTCCTCATATAATCATACTTATCTAGCAATTCATTAAATGCTTCTTCCCAATCACTGCAAGAAAAGTTTTCAAAAGTGGAGGTTACCTCATCCTGATCATCTCCCTTAGCCATAAAGCACAGCTTAACATCACTTTCTTCTTCAGAGGTACTCTCTTCTTCATCTTCATCTTTCTCCTCATCACTCCAAGTACTCATCATAGATTTTGGCTTCTTATTCTTTCATTTTGGTTGGACTTTCTTCACATTCTCTGGACATTCAGATTTAATATGACCTTGTTTCTTGCATTTGTAACAGACAACCTTGTCAGATTTCTTAGAGTTTTCTGATTTGAATTTTGAACTCTTTCTTACCTATGGTCTTCTGTTGTTTCTTTATTTTCCTTCCTTAGAAACTTCCTAAATTTCCTGGTGAGCATTGCTATCTCACCTGAGTCATCATCTGAAGTAGATGACTAACTGTCATCTGAACTCTCCTTGCTGCTAGGACCAGCCTTCAAAGCAAGTGGCTTCTTCTTTTTCACATCCCCATTAGTTCTTTTGAAATTCAGCTCATAAGCCATCCATGATCCAATAAGCTCATCAGGGGTAGTGGTAGGAAGGTTATTAGATTGCTCAACAACAGTGGCCTTGGTGTGCCAAATTGGAGTTAAGGATCTAAGAATTTTCCTGACCAGTTCATAATCAGTGTAAACCTTTCCCAGACCTTTAAGACCATTCACTAATAGGGTTAGTCTAGCATACATTTCAGATATATTTTCCTATGGCTTCATTCTAAAAGCTTCATATTCAAAAATTAACATATTAGTTTTTATCTCTCTTACCTCTGATGTACCTTCATAGATGACTTGAAGTCTGTCCCACATTTCCTTGGCACTGGCACATGAGGACACTCGTGAAAACTCCTTAGGATGCAATGAGCATTGCATGATGTTCATAGCTTGCCAATTGACATTGGACTTCTGAATATGCTCTTTCACCCGCAGTTCTTCATCTCCTTCTAACTGATAGGGTCCCTTGCTCACGACTCTCCAAATCTCATGGTCCTGAGCTCTCAGAAATACCTGCATCTGATTTTTCCAGTAAGCATAGTTAGTGCCATCAAAGAAGGGTGGCCTATTCACTGCATACCCTTCAGGCATGAGCCCCTTGTTTTCCATTCCACTAAATCTCACGGGGTTGTGAGACCCTTGACAAGAGAGCCAAGCTTTGATACCACGTGTTGGATTAAGTCGATGGTCAAACTAGAGGGGGAGGGGGTGAATAGGTTGACCCTTTGAAATCTTTTGTGAAAACTCACAATCAACTTTTAAGAACCAAAATACTATTTTAGAATTCTGTAAACAGACGGTATGGAGATCGAACCTAATCAATCATCTAGCGACACACAAATATAGCAAGAGATAGTAAACCATAAGAGAACACAAATTTTTATGGTGGTTCGGTCTCCCTGTGGTAACCTACGTCCACCCCTCACTAGATCAGTGAGGATCCCTTCCGAGCCTTACAGCTTTGCTAAACCGAGGAACAATCCCCTCGACAATGCTGACCACTACAGCTTGGTTGACAAGAGGAACATATCCTCTTCACCAAATACCCGTTGACAAACAGCTTGAGGGCATACAAGCCCAGACCCCTTGACCCAAGCACACTCCCCTGGATCAAATCCCCTCCCTCTACTCAACTAGTACAAGGGAGAAATACAGTAGTAAATTTCAAACTGAAATGAAAAATAATAAACGAAATCACTTGAAAATGGAAGAAGGAGCCTCAGATATATGAAGGTGCTGATTCACAAATCTCGAACGTAGAGATCGGAGAGGAACGGCTTTGTCGATCAGCTGGCCTTCTCCTTCTGGATGGCAGATAATCATGCAATGATCAACTGCCACTGGGCTTCCTCTGATCTTCAGTGGATGCAACAGCACGCACTCAGCAAGCCGATGATGCAGACCTTCTTCTTCTTCTTCTGCAGAACTCTCCTCTCCTTTTTGTTCGACTGCTACTTCTTATTTTGTTCTATTTTCCCGCGCTCTACCTATTCACGTGAATATTCCTTTTTGTGGGTCCCAACCAGATTTTCTGGTTAGCCCAATGATTGTTGTCCTTGAGGCTTCTCAAATCGCGAGGGAAAGAGAGCGCATGTTCTTTTAGATGACGTGGCATCTAACGCCACTTACGATTGGGGTCCACCCAATCATCTCTTGATGAAATTCAGATGGCGTCAACTCATTGAGACCATGAGGTTGACGTGTTAGCGCAGCAAGAGTGATATAGAAGGGGGAGGATGAATAGATCACTCCCAATTTGTAGAAACTTAGGCGGAAAATAAATTCTACTGCTAACGCACCTCCTTAACCCGTACACAGAGAAATGTAAATGAGAATGAAGAACTGATCACATGGAAGCAAAGAGACAAGCAGATGAAGAGTGCAGATAACAATAGCAAACCACAGAGGAGGCACTCGGTTTTTAGGTGGTTCGATTGCAGTCCGCAATCTACATCCACCCCTCACACCAACTAGAGTGAGGATTCCACTAGACGATGCTAGATCGATGCTGACTCAGTCTGCGAACAACATGCTGCCACACAGCTTGAACACCAAGGGAAACAAATCCCTCAACCAAGTTCTGCTACCCACAGAACTTGAAACCTATTCTAGCTCCCAGCTAGAACACAACCGGAGAATCCTCTCCCTTCCTCCACACACCGGAGGGAAACTGTTAATGACAACGAGTCACTAACACCACCAGAGATCACCGATCTCTCTTCCTCTGCAACTCAGAGGGAAACTGGAGTAATACTCCCTTCCTCCACACACCGGAGGGAAACCAATTCAAATCAGAAGGATGAACAAAATGAAACGAAAACAAAGTAGAAACAAAAAACAATGAAGAAGAAATCGATTCTGAAACCCAATACAAATGTAGCTTCAAATGAAGCAATTCATCAATCCACAACTACTGCTCTCTCTCTCGAACAAACTCCTCTCGGATCTGGAACTCTCTGCTCTTTTTCTTTTCTGGATCGTGCAAACTCTCACCAATGGCTTCTGCTTTCTCTATTCACGATCAAGCTTCTATTGAAGGATGAAGCTCTATATTTATAGCAGATATTGGCGTGTGGCTGCCAGGTTCCCGCCCATGCACTTTTTGCCAGATCATTTGAATTTCGACCACATGGCAGCATCCTGACTAGGTTGCCATCCACGTGTCATGCGCCTGTTGTCTTGGATCACATGCCAGGTGCCAACCTCGATTCACGTGCCCAATCATCAGCCTGAATCGCCTGCAGACAGACAGATGGAATGTATAGACTTAGTTAGTTCAGGCTTTTAACATGAATGTATATACTTCAGAACCTTCAACTGATTAAGTGTGTACAACGTGAGAGAGTGTACAGACTTAATGAAAGAAGCGCATGTGTGAAGGCAGTGTATAGACATATGTGCAATGCGCATGAATGGCAGTGTATAGACTTATGAACAATGCAGACAAATGGCAGTGTATAGACTATGAACAATGCAAATGAATGGCAGTGTATAGACTATGAACAATGCAGACGAATGTCAGTGTATAGACTATGAACAATACAAATGAATGGCAGTGTATAGACTATGAACAATGCAAACGATCCTTACCAGTGTGTAAACATTACAAAGCTTCTGCCACTGTATAGACTTCACGAAGCCTAACCAATGTACAGACTTGGAACCTGTGTGAGACTCTTAATAAGACTGTGAGCAATGTATTGACTTGAACCCCAACGGTGATGTATAGACTTCGACAGCTTTAGCCAGTGTATAGACTCTGCCAGGGTGAGATGATGCATTAGACAATCGGCTGTACAGACTTGCAACGTTCTGAAAGAAATGATCGGCTGTTGAGCCGATGTATAGACTTCAAAAGAAGTAGTCCGATGTACAGACTTCAAGGATTCTAGACAACAGACGCTGTACAGACTTGGACTCAAGGAATGTATATACTTAGCATGAAGAATGCCAGTCTATGTATAGACTTTGCTGAAGCTATCTCTGAAGCAATGTTCAGACTTTGTGCAATGTATGTACTTTAGTGTGTGCGAGCCTGTTGACAAGTAATGTGTAGACTCTGATTGTGTAAAGCAGGCGATGTACATACTATGCAAACATGACACTGGGCGATGTATAGACTTACACTATCGGGTGTTTAGACATCAAGAGAATGCAGCAGCCAGTGTATAGACGTGAAGCTTGGAATTCCAATGTATAGAGTTGAAGCTTGGAAGGATGTATAGGGTTGAGCTGAACTAACTTTGAGTATTGAGACCAGTGTATGGACTTCAGTTAGAAAGTGCCCGATGTACAGACTAGAAGAGGATATGCCAATGTACAGACTAAATGGATCAAGCTGGTGTATAGACTTTATGCCCAAACTATCAATGCTCTGATGCGTCGACCCACCCTTGCTGATGAGTCGACCCACTACTGTTCATATTAACCAAACAGTGTAGATAGATGAAATAATGGAACAGCATATGAACTGAACTCACTTAAGTGATGTACCAGCATGAATCTAGAGATAGAAGGTTGATTTATAGTGTGAGACATCATCAAAACCATAGGGATGCAACAATCTCCCACTTTTTGATGATGACAACACTATGAATCAAGCAATATCAAGGTTCAACAAGAAATTTATATCAGCTGCAACAAACAAAGTAAATTCAAGGCATGCACGTGCAGATGAATTATACAATCCCTACAACACACTCTCATCTCCCCCACAACTCATAACCATATCTTCCACGAAGCAACATGACTCCCCCAAAGCTCAAGACAAATCCAAGACTCACTGATATTGTAGAACTTCTCACTGAAATTGCAGACATTGCAAACTTCTCTCCCCCTTTGACATCAGCAAAAAGAACTACAGAATGTATGACAGTGCTGGAAACATGAGGATTAAGGGCAGTAACTTCTTAGTGCAGAAAGTCACTAGTAGGTCTTAAGAGAATAAGTGAGTTTCTAATCTCAAGAGAAGATTCTTCATACTTCAGTACATAATAAAGAAGTAGAGTGATAGACAAGTTTATCAGCATACATAGTGGATGATTTAGAGTAGGAGTTCACAAGTATGGCCAAATATAGCTGATCATTCAACTATCCCACAAGATAGCAAGAGACTAAATCAGAGAGGTGTTCTCAAGGTATTGAAGACAAGCAATCCATTAGTTGCATAACAACAAGGAATTTTTTGTTGGAGATGATTTTCAAGAAGATCAATGAGTAAGTTGGTAGTTCACTCCTTTGACATTAGAGAGACACCTTGATTAGAGGCCTGAATCTCCAGTTACTCAGAGTGAGTACCTCATTACTTCCCCCCTTTTTTTTTATTATTAGGGAACAGAGATAGTAACTGTGGCTTTTGACATGAGGAAACACCTTGATTAGAGGCCAGAGTCCCCAGTTACTCACCAGCAAGCCACCATTGCTCTGTCATGTCTTTTCATTCATTTTAAGCATTTGACACCTAATGACATGGGAGAAAAATTCATTTCATTGATGAAGCTCCCAGTTTCTCAGTGATCAGAACAGAACATTTTTGTTCAGTTAAGCCCTTGAGTTAAAGAGATAGAATGATTGAAAACAATACCAAAAGGACTATTTCTTGAACTGAGTCTTGAATTCTGGATTTCAAGTTGATTAGATCAGATAACAAGACATACAAGTTTTTGGCCTGAACCAGAATCAATGACAACGTAGGAAGATATACTTTATGCAATTAGTCTAAATCTCTGAAGAAGTACTAAAGGAAAGATTCTAATCTGGAGATTAGAGTCACTGACTTATAGACTTAAGAGATAAGTGACACTCTACTTTCTGAGAGAACCACTCTAGATCAGTCATGCAAGACCAGCAAAGTTACACATCTGGACAGCCCTTTTGAATCTGTCAAAGAACTTCTCTTCTCACATCACAACTCAGCTCCCCCTAAGACATAGCATTCCTTAATAAAACATTCCAGCATAATCTCAAAGCTTCCCCTTACTCAAAGCATTCCTGAAAGCTAACCAATAAGCATTCTGAACTCCCCCTTAAACCAGCATGAAAGAAGGCTAAACATCAGACAAACACAACTCCCCCTCACAACAAGAACATGCTTCATAATTATGACAATTTGTATAAGCCTAATTCTCTTCTCAATGTGGTGAATTTTTTATTATCCAGAGGTTTTGTGAATATGTCAGCAATCTGATTATCTGTGCCTACATGAATCAATTCAAAATTATTCTTAGACACCTCATCTCTTATAAAATGATGTCGTATCTCTATGTGTTTGGTTCGTGAATGCAAAATAGGATTTTTAGCAAGATTGATGGCACTAGTATTATCACAATAAATTGGTGTGCACCCCAGGTCTACTTGGTAGTCCTGAAGCTGGTGTTTAATCCATATTACTTGTGTTCCACAACTCCCTGCAGCCACATATGCAGCTTCTGCAGTGGAGAGGGCCACATAATGTTGTTTCTTGGAGCCCCAAGACACTAAACACCCACCTAAGAATTCACAATGGCCGCTAGTGCTTTTTCTATCTAGTTTACAGCCTGCATAATCAGCATCTGTGTATGCTACTAAGTTAAATGTGTGAGATGCAGGAAACCATAAACCAAGAGAATGACTAGCTGACAGATATCTGAAGATTCTTTTAACTGCAGCTAAGTGTAATTCAGTAGGTCTAGATTGATACCTTGCACACATTCCTACACTGAATTGTATATCTAGTCTAGAGGCTGTCAAGTAAAGAAGTGATCCAATCATACCTCGATAAAGTTTGGCATTTACTTCTTTACCTATCTCATCTGCATCCAATGAGGTATTGGTGCCCATGGGTGTAGTAATGTGCTTTAAGTTTTCCATGCTAAACCTTTTGAACAGTTCCAATGTGTATTTGGTTTGGTTGATGAAGCACCCATCTTCTAGCTGCTGTACCTGCAATCCAAGAAAATATTTTAGTTCACCAACCAAGCTCATTTCAAATTCAGCAGACATCATGGTAGAAAATTCATCACATAGTTCATGCTTAGTTGATCCAAATACAATGTCATCTACATATACCTGAACTATGATGAGATTTTTATTTATGCCCTTGGTAAATAAAGTTTGATCAACTTTACCTCTTTTGTAGCCCTTGCTGATCAGAAATTCAGACAATCTTTCATACCAAGCTATTGGAGCCGGCTTTAGACCATACAAGGCTTTGTTTAACCTGAAAACTTGGTTGGGTTGAGGAGAATATTGAAATCCAGGAGGTTGTTCAACAAAAACTTCTTCCTTAATGACTCCATTTAAAAAGGCACTTTTAACATCCATTTGTTGGAGTTTTATATTCTTTGAGCATGCAAAGGCAAGCAACAATCTTATAGCTTCCATCCTAGTAACAGGTGCATAGGATTCATCAAAGTCTACACCAAATTCCTGACAGTAGCCTTTGGCTACTAATCTGGCCTTATTCCTCGAGATGATTCCATCTTCATTCATCTTATTTTTGAACACCCACTTGGTTCCTATGATATTTATACCATCTGGTCTTGGGACAAGCTCCCAGACATTATTCCTTTCAAACTGACCTAATTCCTCACTCATAGCATTGACCCAAGCTTGATCAGCTAAGGCTTCTTCTACTGTTTTAGGTTCAATTTGTGAGACTAATGTAATTAAGTCATCATTATTCACATTTCTAAAATGAGACCTAGTCCGAAGAGGATCTTCAGGATTGCCTATGACTTTATCTAAAGGATGGTCTTTAAGAAATCTGATATTTGTTGAAGAGTCACCTGTTTCTCTTGGCCCTTCTTGATTGGGGAATTTGTTTCTCCACTTGGCTGAGTCTTCTCTTCTTCCTGTTGGTCTTCTAGAAAATCTCCACCATGATTGGAATCCCTGTCAAGATTTTTAACATTAGAAACATCTTTCTTTTCACTAAAAAGGATGTGTGGAGACTCTTCCACTTTCTGATCTGATATGTTAAATACCCTATATGCCCTTGACACTTCAGAGTAACCCATAAATATTCCAGGTGAACTCTTGGCTTCAAACTTGTCTAAGTCTTTTTTATCATTGTTATGAATAAAATATTTTGCTCCAAAAATTCTGAAATGAAACAAGTTTGGTTTCTTACCTTTTAGAAGCTCATAGGGTGTTTTCTTGTGTATGGGTCTTACCATGGCCCTGTTGATTATGTAGGTTGCTGTATTGGCCGCTTCTGCCCAAAACCTTCTAGGTAATTTACTTTCAATCAACATAGTTCGGGCCATCTCCACCACTGTTCTATTTCTTCTCTCCACAATCCCATTTTGTTCAGGTGTCCTGGGAGAAGAAAACCTGTGCGTTAGTCCCTCTTTTTCACAAAGATCAGTAAACATGGAGTTTTCAAACTCACCTCCATGGTCAGATTGAATAGAACAGACCTTGTATTTCCCTTCTTGTTTGACCTTATTGAAAAATAGATTAAACTTTTGAAATGCATCACTCTTATTTGCTAAGAAAAATATCCATGAATATCTAGAGAAGTCATCTATGATGACATAGCCAAACCTGTTTCCATTAAGACTCTGAGTTCTAGTGGGACCGAAAAGGTCCATATGAAGAAGTTCCATTGGTCTAGAAGACAATGGCTCAGATCTTAATTTAAAGGAATTTCTGGTCTGTTTGCCTAGAGCACAGGCATCACATGCTTTTGATATTGAGTTGAATTTAATTCTAGGCATGCCTCTAACTAAATCATGTTTGACCAATTTATTTAAAGTTGAAAAGCTAGCATGACCCAGACGTCTATGCCATTCAAAGGCATCATTTTCAGAATTGGCAGATAAGCAAATAGTAGATTCAGATTTCTCATCTAAGTCTACAATGTAGACATTATTAATCCTGTTGGCTACAAATTTAATCATGTCAGAATTTGTTTCAAGGATTTTGCATGAGCTATCATCAAATACAACCCTGTGACCCCTGTCACATAACTGACTTATGCTAATCAGGTTGTGTTGAAGTCCTTCCACAAGTAAGACTTTTTCAATGGAGTTGTTGGAAGACTTACCTACTGTACCAACTCCAATTATTTTACCTTTGTTATTTCCTCCAAACTTGACCAGACCCCCTGGTTTCATCACTATCTTGCTAAACTTGGATCGGTCACCTGTCATATGCCTGGAGCAGCCACTATCGAGGTACCACTTGTTGTCTTCAGCTGCCAGGCCGACCTACATAAATACATCAAGCAGAGTGATTTGGAACCCAAGATGAGTTGGGTCCAAGGACATTGTTCAAATCTCTGATCAAGTGTTTAGGTATCCAGATTTGCTTCAGCATGGTTTTCTCTGGCACCTTCCTTTCTGATTTATTAAAGTTGAATCCAGCTGAACTGGAGAAGTGAGTTCTATTCCATTCATTAGTCTTTCTATTCCTAGGAAATTTCCTGTAGGCTTGTTGATTAGCATATCTTTGACCATGAAAGTTATTTCTCCAGTAGGTCCTGTTTGGACCCATCTGATTGTTGTAATTCCAGCTCTCATTCTGATTCACTTTCTTGGTCCATCTACCATTTGTGTTCTGGTAAGTGGGCTTAGTGTTATTCTTCATAAAATTCATTTCCATCTTAAATGGTTGTCCAGTGCTGGTTTTTGTGTTTTCTTTAGGACTTTGAATTCCCTTAGAGCTGTTTGAGCTGGATGGTGTGTCTAGCTTTTCTTTTCCCTTCTCTGGGCAGAAGGTGATGGTCTTGAATTGCAAGGGTCTCTTGTTGGTTGGGTCATAGCCTAGACCTTCCTTATTGAAATTGACACTAGTCCCTAGTATAGCATCTAAGCTAGTCTTTCCTTGGACAAACTTTTCTAGGGCTTTCTGTTTGTCTTCCAGCTCCTTTTGAAGGGACTCAAAATTTTTTAGGAGTTCAACATTTACTTTCTTCACAGCTTCATATTTATCTGAATTCACTCTAATTTCATTCATGCTTTCTTCAATTTTAGTTTTGAATTCATTGAGCTGTTTTTGACTTTCTTGAGTTTCTTCCTTGAGCTTATCATTTTCTTTCCTTAGTGAGGTCATTTCTTCTAGTTGTTCTTTTAGCTTCTCATTTTCCTCACAGACCAGAGTTTGTTCTTCAACATTTGTGTTAAATTTTCTTTTCAGAACTCTGTGCTCTTTGCTAAGAGAATAAAATTTATCTAGCAGGTCACCATAAGCATCCTCCCAGTCATCAATTGAGAAATTTTCAAAAACGTTTATTACCTCCTCTTCACTGTTTGCCATAAGGCAAATTCCATCTTCATATTTTTCTGAGGAAGCGTCTTCGGGGTCTTCTTCTTCCTCGCTTCATGTGCAGACCATCGCCTGTGGCTTCTTCTTCTTCTGCACCTTTATGTTTTTCTTCTGAAGATAGGGACCCTTCTTCTGGAGGTCTGGGCATTCGCCTTTCATATGTCCCTGTTTGTTACAATTAAAACAAGTCAGTCTCTTAGGATTTCTATCCCTGTAATTAGTAAATTCAGCACTCTTGTTGAAATAGTGTGGCTTCTTCTTCCTAAAGGTCTTTCCCTTTTTCTTCAAAAATTTTCTGAACTGTCTAGTGAGCATTGTCTGCTCCTCCTGGTCGAGATTTGAAAGACCTTCAAGCTCGGACTCAGACTCGGGGCTACTGCTGCTGCTCCCGCTGTTGCTACCCTTGTTGCGGGATGCCCTTAGAGCCACATTCTTACCCTTCCTCTCACTTCCTTCTCCACCTCCTTTGAAGTTCATCTCATAGGTCATAAGAGATCCTATGAGCTCATTCACAGTCAAGGTAGTCAGATCTTTTGACTCCTCAATCACTATGGCCTTAGTGTGCCATGCCGGGGATAAAGATCTAAAGATTTTACTGACTATATCTGCCTCAGCAAGATCTTTCCCTAGCCCTTTAAGTGTGTTAGTGATCAAGGACAACCTGGCATACATTTCGATTATATTCTCATCTGCATTCATCTTAAACATTTCATACTTAGAAGTGTAGAGGTTTACCTTTGAGGCTTTCACTTGAGCTGTACCTTCATAGATCAATTGCAGCTCATCCCACATTCGCTTGGCAGTTCTGTATGCAGATATACGGGCAAATTCCTCTGGATGAACAGCACACTGGATGATGTTCAGCGCCGTCCAGTTGAGTGAGGAGAGCTTGACATGGTCATCTGTCCAAGCGTCCTCGTTTGGTGGCAGATCATATGGCCCCACCATGATTACTCTCCACAGTTTATGACTCTGAGCCCTAATGAACACTTCCATCCTGTTCTTCCAAAACAGATAGTTACTACCATCGAAATAAGGAGGGCGACTAATGGATTGACCTTCGGCCATGAAGGTTCTAGGACCACCAGCATTCCCTTGACCGTTCATCCACATGGCGTAAACCTGCTCTGATACCAATTGTTAGCGCAGCAAGAGTGATATAGAAGGGGGGGGATGAATAGATCACTCCCAATTTGTAGAAACTTAGGCGGAAAATAAATTCTACTGCTAACGCACCTCCTTAACCCGTACACAGAGAAATGTAAATGAGAATGAAGAACTGATCACATGGAAGCAAAGAGACAAGCAGATGAAGAGCGCAGATAACAATAGCAGACCACAGAGGAGGCACTCGGTTTTTAGGTGGTTCGATTGCAGTCCACAATCTACATCCACCCCTCACTCCAACTAGAGTGAGGATTCCACTAGACGATGCTAGATCAATGCAGACTCAGTCTGCGAACAACATGCTGCCACACAGCTTGAACACCAAGGGAAACAAATCCCTCAACCAAGTTCTGCTACCCACAGAACTTGAAACCTATTCTAGCTCCCAGCTAGAACACAACCGGAGAATCCTCTCCCTTCCTCCACACACCGGAGGAAAACTGTTAATGACAACGAGTCACTAACACCACCAGAGATCACCGATCTCTCTTCCTCTGCAACTCAGAGGGAAACTGGAGTAATACTCCCTTCCTCCACACACCGGAGGGAAACCAATTCAAATCAGAAGGATGAACAAAATGAAACGAAAACAAAGTAGAAACAAAAGACAATGAAGAAGAAATCGATTCTGAAACCCAATACAAATGTAGCTTCAAATGAAGCAATTCATCAATCCACAACTACTGCTCTCTCTCTCGAACAAACTCCTCTCGGATCTGGAACTCTCTGCTCTTTCTCTTTTCTAGATCGTGCAAACTCTCACCAATGGCTTCTGCTTTCTCTATTCACGATCAAGCTTCTACTGAAGGATGAAGCTCTATATGTATAGCAGATATTAGCGTGTGGCTGCCAGGTTCCCGCCCATGCACTTTTTGCCAGATCATTTGAATTTCGACAACATGGCAGCATCCTGACTAGGTTGCCATCCACGTGTCATGCGCCTGTTGTCTTGGATCACGTGCCAGGTGCCAACCTCAGTTCACGTGCCCAATCATCAGCTTGAATCGTCTGCAGACAGACAGATGGAATGTATAGACTTAGTTAGTTCAGGCTTTTAACATGAATGTATATACTTCAGAACCTTCAACTGATTAAGTGTGTACAACATGAGAGAGTGTACAGACTTAATGAAAGAAGCGCATGTGTGAAGGCAGTGTATAGACATATGTGCAATGCGCATGAATGGTAGTGTATAGACTTATGAACAATGCAGACGAATGGCAGTGTATAGACTATGAACAATGCAAATGAATGGCAGTGTATAGACTATGAACAATGTAGACGAATGTCAGTGTATAGACTATAAACAATGCAAATGAATGGCAGTGTATAGACTATGAACAATGCAAACGATCCTTACCAGTGTGTAAACATTACAAAGCTTCTGCCACTGTATAGACTTCACGAAGCCTAACCAATGTACAGACTTGGAACCTGTGTGAGACTCTTAATAAGACTGTGAGCAATGTATTGACTTGAACCCCAACGGTGATGTATAGACTTCGACAGCTTTAGCCAGTGTATAGACTCTACCAGGGTGAGACGATGCATTAGACAATCGGCTGTACAGACTTGCAACGTTCTGAAAGAAACGATCTACTGTTGAGCCGATGTATAGACTTCAAAAGAAGTAGTCCGATGTACAGACTTCAAGGATTCTAGACAACGGACGCTGTACAAACTTGGACTCAAGGAATGTATATACTTAGCATGAAGAATGCCAGTCTATGTATAGACTTTGCTGAAGCTATCTCTGAAGCAATGTTCAGACTTTGTGCAATGTATGTACTTTAGTGTGTGTGAGCCTGTTGACAAGCAATGTGTAGACTCTGATTGTGTAAAGCAGGCAATGTTCATACTATGCAAACATGACACTGGGCGATGTATAGACTTACACTATCGGGTGTTTAGACATCAAGAGAATGCAGCAGCCAGTGTATAGACGTGAAGCTTGGAATTCCAAAGTATAGAGTTGAAGCTTGGAAGGATGTATAGGGTTGAGCTGAACTAACTTTGAGTATTGAGACCAGTGTATGGACTTCAGTTAGAAAGTGCCCGATGTACAGACTAGAAGAGGATATGCCAATGTACAGACTAAATGGATCAAGCTGGTGTATAGACTTTTTTCCCAAACTATCAATGCTCTGATGCGTCGACCCACCCTTGCTGATGAGTCGACCCACTACTGTTCATATTAACCAAACAGTGTAGATAGATGAAATAATGGAACAGCATATGAACTGAACTCACTTAAGTGATGTACCAGCATGAATCTAGAGATAGAAGGTTGATTTATAGTGTGAGACATCATCAAAACCATAGGGATGCAACATGACGTAGCCTTGAAATGCCCCACATGTCTTTGAGTATAAAGCTGGACGCGTTGACGCATGGGGTCACTGCGTCGACCCACTGAACTGACCCAGAGCGATCTTTATCTCAGAATGAACTGCTACGTCGACGCTATCATGGTGTAGCGTTGACACACCAGGGTATTTCCAGTGAACAATGATTCTGCCACTTGAACTGCTACGTCGACGCTGCTGAACTATGGCGTTGACGCACTAAGCTATGCCAGTGATTTGATACTTCTGCCTCTTGTACTGATGCGTAGATGCAATTAGCATCCTGTGTTGGCGCTGCCCTTTTATTCAAATCACTGCGTGGACGCCGTGAGCATCCTGCGTAGACCCTGTTTCTTCCTTGCATTCAAGAATAAAGTATATACATGCGTTAATGAATTAAGGGTTAATTCATCAGTTCTGTTGAACTCAACACACACACATCTCATGGTTGTCATCATCAAAACCAGGGGCACAACATGTTGTATTTAAAGTTTCTCAGTTGTCTCTGACGCACCATAATAGGAGCGTTACAATACTGTAACGGTCCTACGATAAACCGTCACAGCCCTGTGACGCGCCCATACTAGACCGTCAGAGTACGGGTTACTGTCAAACCGAGATAGGACTGAGGACAGCCAAACTTACTTTTGAATAAGCGTAGTTATCTAAGTTTTAACTTTATTTCATGACTTTGAGTTTCTTAGTTGATTCATGATAGGAAATTGTATGATTAAAGCATTTTGAGTTATTTTAAGTTATGTTAATTTCATTGGCTAAACTCTATAGTTTTATATTCTAAATCATGATTTTCCAATGTTGAATTGACGGGATTTTATCTTAGTTTCATATTGTTACACATTCTTTTCTATCTATAGAGTCATTTCTTTAAGTACATGACATATATTCAGGTATATGTCCATTAGTTTACACTTTACACTATAGGAACACTATTCTTGGACATGAGGACCTCTCTATTGGATATTCCTTCCAATGGACTAGGAAATCTTGTTTCAAGGCCTCCGTAATTCTCCGCGAGCCTGGGATTCCCACTAGGACGCCAAGTTAGTTGTACCATTAAAACCAAAGTGATTAGAATACACTATTGAGGTTTCTGGTTATCAGTAGTTTAACGGACCTATATTGGACCGTCAGGCATATGTAACGGCCCAATATACAACCGTCACATTTAACTGAGTCAAATTACTGTTTCTTGATTTAGTCGTTCTAACGCATCAACTCTAGACCGTCACGTCAATGTAACGGCCCAATATTGGAGCGTCAAATCATGTAACGACCCAGTACACGACCGTCACACTGTTTGAGTATTTTAACCCAAGGTTTGACCAAGGGTTGCTATTCCAAAGGTTTCTAGATAGAATCTTGATGATCTAGAACTTATCATATTGATCAAGAGACCTAATATAGGGAATGAAAGATAAAGAATGTACCGTTGTGCTGCCGATTTATTTCCATAAGCATAACATAGTATAAGTCATTCTTGATTTCTCATGATTCTTATTGAAGCATTCATTCATTGAATTTTTTTTATCAAGAGCTTGTTAGAATTGTACATTCTTGGCCGTACTTTATTGTTACATGCGTGAAAAAAGCTTAATTTATACTTGAAGATGCGATCGAGCATTGATTGTGTTCAAGGGCTCTATGCTAGTCCCCTCGGTTGATTGTCGGAAACATACTATTATAAACCGTGGGGTAAGATACTACTGGCATCGCATTACGCTGGGAGTACTTTCTTTATAAATAAGTGAAAATCCACAACACAATATAGCATGATTGATACTTAACTTTCTTGATATTCCACAGAAATTCACAAAGTACTTGCTCATAAGCAAAAGATACTGGAGTGATGATTATGTGGCTTGCTAGTACATTCTCGTTACATTCTTGTTCATGAAAGGCCACATCATGTTCTTATAACATTCTATCTAGTTCATGCTTGCTCTCATTTTATCTTACATACTTTGGTTTAATCGCATGATTGATCGAATTCGCATGATGTTACCTTATTCCTCTAGAGCAAAAATGTTAATTACTTTAATGATGCCTTCATGTTGATGCGAAGATACCTACTGGGCAAGTGTGCTCATTACCTATTTCCATTCTTTTTCAGGAAATGGAAGTGAGTCGGGTTCGGATTTGGAACGTTCAAGTAGCGGATCCGAGAGTGATTAAAGAATGAGCGAAGACTTAAGAAGTTTGCATTGTTTAGATCGAGTCTATGTAATTTCTTAGTTCTTGAGTCTAGCATGATGGAAGTTGAATTAGTGGTTGTATTTGAATATTGGATTTGATTATTAATAAAAATAAAAGTTGAGTAAATATTGTGCGATTGCATTCTTATGTGTGATTGCCTTACGCTCTGATCATTCTTGCTTGCAAGAGGCTTACCATGCCGGCTGCTCACGTTTCTCGAGCGAGTCTTACGTTGTAATAAAAGCTCGGGGTGTGACAGAGTGTAGAGACAGAAAATGATAGGAAGAAGGTGAAAAACGTGAAAAACCGAGATCTATAGGCACGGGTGAACAGTGACTGAGCAAAAAAGAAAATTGTGGGAAAATAAAAATAACGTAAAAATGAAGATGAATTAGAGGAAGTGATAGAAGAAGAAAATGAAGATCTTCGAGAGAAGAAAAACGTGCATGAAGAACGCATAAAGAAAAGAGAATAAGAAGGGCTTCAAAATAGAGGAATAACACAGACTAGCATCTTGGATGAACAGTAACATGTCAGGATAGCAAGTGGGGAAATGTGCAATAGCTTAAAAATGGAGAGGATTTAGAGGAAGAAGTAGAAGGAGAAAATGTAGAGAATTGAAGACTGAAGAAGTTTACAGAAGATAGTAAATTTAAAGAAAGAATAAATAAGCATTGAAAGAGCTATTAAAGATTTAAAATAGCTAAGATTTCAACAACATGAAGAACATTACACTAATAACACCCCCAAAACATAAACCAAAACCTACGTAGCCCATCCTACCCACCAGAGAACCTCCTCCCACATCATAATAGGAGCCCTTTTTATAGGCCCAACTATTAGCCCAGAGAGATGGCAGACAAGAAAGGGGGTTGAATTGTCCCCTTGTCGAGATGGCGGATTTTAAAAACTTTATTAACTAAACACAGTGGAATTAAAACTAACATCTTTAATTACCCTAAACAAACGTGAGATATAAAAGGTTCTCTCAATCTTTCCGATCCCACACGGCTTGACAATGCAAATAACGATTGAACTCAAAGATAATACGGATAATGGAAGTAGCAATGTGTGGAGGTGTCGTGAATAAAAAACTACAAATTAACCTGTGAATGGAGATAGGAGAAAAGGACAATCACACAGGCAAACCACATGCAACACAGAGATTTTTAGGTGGTTTGAGACCACGACGGGCTCCCTACATCCACCCCTCACCCAACCGGGTGAGGCTTCACTCCATGCTATGAAACGTAGCAACACGGGGACGAACCCCAACCACACACACGCTGCTTCTGCAATAATACACACACGGGGACAAGCCCCAACACACTGCCACTGCAGCACACACACACACACGACGTCGGGGAACACGCCCCGGACACTGAACCACATAGAGTCAAAACTCCGTCTACACACACGGACTCGGTGAAACTCACCCCGCAATGAATCCACACACGCGGAGATGCAACTCCGCCCACACACAACGATATTCAGAGTTCTATGAAAGAAGAAGATATACAATAAACGCCCAAATGACAAAGTATGCTCGAATAAAAGTATAGAAATGAGAGAAGAACGATTCCCCCTCAAATCTGCAGTTAAACCACGTCCAAAAGAGAGTAGGGTGCGTTGGAACATTCTATCCGCAGAGTGGAAGCTGCTCAATGCTCGTAGAAGGTGCCCTAGGGAGAATGGTTAGATGACCTTGCTCCAAGCTGGTTCAGATCGGCAGAGAATGACTCATTCTTGGCCTCCTCCTCTTCTTCTTCTTCCTCCTCCAGGTGGGGCGGCACCCTCCTCTTCCTTTCCTGCAACCGGATAGAGAAAAATGAGCTCTCATACTTCTCCTCCGATGGAGATTGCAAGATATAAAAGGGGCAGAAAAATAGAAGCACAAAAGACCACATGGCCCTTGATAAAACCCTTCTAAACTACACCTAAGACATGTGGTGAAATCCTAAGGCCATTGGTGTAAAAACCCCAAACAATCGGATCGTGAAATGGGCAATTCGAAATCAATCCGGAAAACTCGTTCTGGACGATCCAGACAAAGTGTCGGCTCCTAGAGTCGACACTTTTGTCAAGGTGTTCTGTCTCGAACATAAAACAACATCCAGGACAAAAGTGTCGACTCACATGTCAGCATATCAGAAATCAACGCAGACAGACTCTACTGAAATAAGTGCCGACTCCTAGAGTCGACACTTTTACTGACATAACTGAAAACTCAATTGAAACCTCAAAAACATCAAGCACCATTAAAACACAATTAAACCCCATTCAAAAACTATGAAATGAGATGCATGAGGGGTCTTTAAAACACACATCAAACCAGATTTTGAAAGCAAGTTTAGGAATCAAAATGACCATGATGCATGAAGAAGCTCTATATAATAAAGAGTAATTAAGCAACCAAATAAGCCCCAAGGCCAAGATACATGAAACAACCCAATCTTGGCACTTGGAAAACCATATAAACATGAACTTATACCAAGGACCCAAGGGATTTCAATAAGAGTGGAAGCTTACCATGGATTCAATATTTGTGGACATTTAAGAGCCTGCACTTACAAGAAATTCACATTAGTACAATGCCACTCCAAGTTCATATAGCAAGCAAATCAAGTTCAGTCCCAGATTTTCAAAACCATGCAGGGACAGTCCATTTTCAATGTGGTACTTAAAACCACACTTGAGTTCAACGTTCAGTTTCATGATTCCAAGTTCAGTCCTAACATTAGCAATTCAACCCAATGCAATCCAATGCATACCTCTAGCATGCATGAAAGCCTACTCACTAGTTTGAAGAAACATGAACCTGCACATTTGAACCGCAAAAACATGTTGTCTCACATTTAGGAATTTGAAGAAACCAGACAATAAAATTAAGTGTCCTATATTTAAAAAAAGTATTGGCTCACTCAAAACCACATTCCATCAAGATCGTAATGAAGTCATTAACCCAATTGAAAACATCAAACCAATCATGAAAACACCATGTGCACGATTGTAAAACTCCCAAGACAGAGTCGGTGCACAGTTGAGCAATGTTAGTGCAAGGAATAACCAGGTCGGTGCAATGAATGTGAAACCCATTGATTGGGTCGATGCAAAGGTGAACAAAAGTCTGTGCAATGCAGACCAAGGTCGGTGCAATGCACAATTAAGTCAGTGCAACGAACCACAAGGTCGGTGCAATGGACACAAGGTCCATGTAATGGAATGTAAAACTGATAGATAGGGTCGGTGCAATGGATACAAGGTCCATGTAATGGATTGTAAAACTGATAGATAGGGTCGGTGCAAACAAGAGCAAGGTCTGTGCAGAAATGGAGCTAACCCAACAAGATCCATGAAACATTTCCATGAAAGCATTTTATTAAACGCCAAATCCTCACATATCAAATAGATGAAAATAATCCATTTGAGATTTCCAAGTTCAATTAAGAAGTTCAAATGAAGTCCAAGTTTAATTCACACATTTCAAACATTATGAGATTTAATTGACCCATGAATCATCATTAAGCAACCAGCTGAATAGCAAAGCGAGAACCAAGGCTCAAAGAGCGAGGGGTCGACCCATGGGATTGACCCTTGCAAACCTAAATAGAAAAACTTCTTCCACGAAGCATGCCAAACCTGCAAATCAAAGATATAAACATGTGAGCATGTTTATCAAATCAAAGATATCAACATGTGAGCATGTTTATCATCAAGATGCCATTCTACATAAAACACACAATATATTGGAGTCATCAAAACCATTGTCAAAGACAAGGAGGGGGCGCACAGAACCCAACACCAACCAACCCCTATTCCTCATGTGAACACTTCTTGCCATTTTTGTTGAAACTCAAGCCCACTATCTATTTTTCTTCTGCCCACTTTGAAAAAGTCATGTAAAAATTCATTGGCCGCCAGTTTCTCTCTCTTCTTCTCTCTTTCTCTCACTCTTCCAACGTCGGCAGCCGCTGCTTTCCCGTGAGACAACCGCATCGGCCGCCTGCGACTTTGACCAACGCGGCTTGGCCGCTCTCATTGACATCCTGTGCGCCTTGTGAAGTCTGTCGACAGGAAGCCCAGCCGACTTGAAGAGCCTTCGTGAAGACGCCTCCTGCTGCTTTTGTTTGGCTTTTGTGTTGTGTGAAGGAGGCCGCGTGTGAGACTTGCTGCAGCGTGGAAGACTTGCTACCCGTGGGGCCCTCATGAATCCACGTTGAAGTTGAAGCCCTCAGCCGCCTTAGCCATCTTGCCGACCTGCATGCTTTTCTTTTGGCCGCGCTGACCCATGTTGCATGGCTGGCCCTTGGCCTGCCACCTTCAAAGCCTGCCTATGTGAAACTGTGGACCCTACTTGACGTGAAGACTATTTAGCGTGTGCATGCATTGGCCCACCACGTGCATGCATGCATTTGCTACTGAAGCCCTTGTGAAGACTGCCCAAGCCCAAGGCGTTGATCGCATTGTCCACCTGCTGCCTCATTCTGCATGCATGAAGAAGCCTCCCTACATGAGGGCCAGCCATATATATATATATATATATAATACATGAATATATATATATATATATATATTATATATATTGAATAACTAACTTTTCTTTCTTTCTTTCTTTTTATTTTCTGTTTCTTTTTTTATTTTATTTTAAACAAGTCCATGGGCCTTTGGATGTGTAAATGGACTTTGGCCCATTTGTCCTCTTATTTATTTTCTTCTCATTCTTCTTGTTGTCTTTTCTTTATGCTTGTAAAATAGAATCAAATTTTAATTAAATCAAGCAATTAATCATTTTGATCTAAAATTGAGATTAAGTGTGATAAATGGATAGTGATACATATTAAAGCTCGTAAAAGTGTGTTATAACATTAATTAACAGGTAAAATTACACACTTATCACCATACATAACTGGCCGCGCAATCAAGCTAGCCAGAAAACAACAAATCTCCTTCTGTCAACCTTCCAGTCAAAAGAAGATGTTGAAAGCATTATGGGAGCCACCAAACATGGACATAAGACTGCTACAGATTACTCAGCACCCGGGGCTGGGTTTCTCTATTGAAGATTGCCAAGAAATTGACATGATTTCCATTTGCACTGTAACAAGTGAAGGCCCCTTGCGGGCAATCTATGATGAATACATAGGGGACTATGAAATAGCCGGATCATCGACTGAATTAGAGGGCTCGGGCCCGCCTCGGCCACGGGCGCATAATGATCATGGGGATGTTGCTCCGTGCAGATGCTGGGGGTCCCTCTGAGCGCAAGCAACTACAATTCCCAGCAACAACTCACAAGAGTCAAAAGCTGAAGAAAGTCATCCCGCCCTTGAGGGCACCCCACCCATAAGCCGACATCCAGGCTACACAGAGCATACACTTCCGACACCAGAGCTGATCATCCAACCCAATTAGTAGCCAACTGTCTCAGAAATAGGCAAAGTCGAAATCCCCTCGCAAGGTGAAGCTAGACAGGAACATATCTACGAGGCCCTCGAAGTTGAAGAAGATGATGAAGGCTTTGTAGACCTACAGCCGGCTCCTCCAAAAATAGAAGATGGCAGCCAAGCCACTGTTGATGAATTGGTCAAAATAAACCACGGCACAAAGGATGATCCCAGGCCGACCTTCTTAAGTGCCCTCTTATCGCTCGAGGAGAGGGGGCAATACATGAAGCTGCTCCAGGAGTTTCAAGATTGCTTTGCTTGGAACTATAAAGAAATGCCAGGCCTTAACCCTGCAGTCGCCTAGCATATCCTGGCCATTGACCCTAAAGCCTAGCCGATGAAACAATCACCCCGGCGAATGAGGCCCGAATTGATAAGTCAAATCTGCAAGGAGGTCGACAAGCTAATAGATGTTGACTTCGTGGCATAGAACCAATACACTACTTGGCTGGCCAACATTGTACCTTTCAAGAAGAAAAATGGCTAGATCCAGATTTGTGTGGATTTTCGGGACATGAATAAAGCATGTCCGAAGGATGATTTTCCGGTGCCAATCACCGAAGTGATGGTCAACGCCACTACCGGCCATGTGGCCTTGTCATTCATGGACGGATCGTCCGGCTACAATCAGATCTGGATAGCGGATCATGATCGAATCCACACAGCTTTTCCGTCACCCAAAGGGATATTCCACTACAAACGGATGCCCTTCGGCCTTAAGAATGCTGGCGCCACATACCAAAGGGCGATGACAAAAATATTCGATGAGTTGCTCCACAGCAAAGTCAAATGCTATATCGATGACTTGGTTGTCAAGAAAAAGAAGAGGAAGGACCACCTGGCTGACCTCAGAATTATATTTGAAAGGCTGCGGCTCCATGAACTCAAAATGAACCAGATGAAATGCACTTTTGGCATCTCCAGTGAAAAATTCCTGGGCTTCATCGTCAGACACCGGGGGATTGAGATAGACCCCGCAAAAATTAAAGCTATTCAAGAGCTGCCACCTCCTAGGAGCCTGACAGAATTGCGGTCATTGCAAGGCCAGCTAGCCTACATCCGTAGGTTTATCTCCAACCTATCTGGGTGGTGCCAGCCGTTCCATAAATTAATGATGAAGGATACTCCATTCCACTGGGGTGAAGAATGTCAAAATGCTTTCAATCAATTGAAAGAATACCTGAATACCCCACCAGTCTTGGGGGTATCGGTCAAAGGACGGCTACTGATCCTGTACATAGCTGCCACTGAATTCTCTCTGGGGGTAATGCTAGCCCAGAGCAATGAAGAAGGAAACGAACAAGCCCTCTACTACCTCAGCCGAAGGCTGGTCGGGGTTGAAGCAAAATATACACCTATTGAAAAGGTCAGTCTCGCTCTTATGTTCGCAGCCAAGAAGATGAGGCATTACATGCTGTCGGTATGAAGTCAAGCTAATATCCAGGGCCGACCCGGTCAAACATATA
Source organism: Amorphophallus konjac (assembly GCA_022559845.1). Taxonomy (NCBI): domain Eukaryota; kingdom Viridiplantae; phylum Streptophyta; class Magnoliopsida; order Alismatales; family Araceae; genus Amorphophallus; species Amorphophallus konjac. Next base: position 341,029,522 of record CM040118.1, on the reverse strand, counting down.
CTCTCTCAGCCGGTCTTGAAAGGGTGACTGGGCAAATGGGCTGTCATTCTCATGGAGTTCGACATTACTTATGTGCCGCAAAAGGCCAGGCCATAGCAGACTTCTTTGTAGCGCACTCGGTGCCTAAAAATTCTCCGTTGATCATGGAGCTCTCTGAAGATGAAACTTTAGAAGTGGGCCAAGTCCAATAAGCCGCTTGGCAGCTGCACTTTGACGGTGCCTCAAGAACTGAAACATCCCCGCAGGGGCGAACAAGAATTAGAGCAAGGGCGGGCATCATCCTCAAATCCCCCGAAGGAGAGGTGCTACACACCTCTTGTTCAATCAACAAAGCATGCACAAACAATGAAGCAGAATATGAAGCCATAATTATCGGTCTCCAGCTAGCTCTCCAGCTGGATATCCACATGCTGAAAGTGTTTGGGGATTCGATGCTGATCGTCAGACAAATCCAAGGACAGTTTGAGGTCCGAAAAGCTGACTTACTTCTGAAGAGGGGCGATCTCGCGCTGGTCCTGTGTTGGAGGAGATGATCACCGAATAGTGAACTGCAAGGAAAGGAAATATATCAGGGGGCCTAGGGATGGTTCCCTGGGGAAAACCCTCCGATGCCTAAGTCAGTACAGCAGTGGTGGAAGCTATGAAGGGAGGAAGAAGGAGATGCACGAGATCCCTCTCCACCAAGGTGGTGAAGTGGTTCCTGCTCAGGGAGCTTTAGACGTGTGTTGGTCTTACCTTGAGCTGGAGGGAGTCCCAGGTTTAAATAGTGCGCTAGCCTTATGAGTCCCATAAGTTGAGGAGTTTCAGGCGGGGGTTACGTCATCGACGTGGGCTCTTTACGTCCTCGTCACGGGCTCTTGATAGCCTTGAGGATTTATGGGCCCCCTTATCCTCGTAAACTCCTGCTCTGAAAGGGTTCTCAATGGCAGCGTGGATAAGCAACCATCGGTCGACCCAAACGTGAAGAGTGCCAGCCTTGTCTCGGGCGATAGGCATAGCTTGGGTGAGGTTCGGTCGAAGTGGGCGCTGGGCGCCAGCCCTTATCCCGGCGAGGGGGATAGGTCGGGCGTGGGTCTTCCTCCGACCGGACCGACGCTCGGCCTTCCGAGCCTAATGGCCGCCTAGGAAGTGCTTGATCCCGAGTGAACTTATTGGGCTTTTATGCTAAGTGGGCCCTGCGGGGCGGTCACTTAGATGAGCTGGGCCTCGTTTGGTCTCGCTGGACCTAGTTCGGCCGCTCTTAGATGGGCTACAGAAATCCCCCTCTCCACTTGTCCCCCTCCTACTCCCGAGCCTGGGCAGGCTCGGAAGAGTAGGTGTTGGGGTTTTGGACTAGCGTGGCTCGGGTGGGTGGAGATCTGGCGGTGCTAAGAAGCCACGTGTCGTGGTCACCTAGACCCGTAATAATGATAATCGTGACAGATTTGAAACGAAGGGCCCCCCCTTTCTCAGAGGTCAGAATGACGCGCCGCCTTCCGCGAGGGGATATAAGCGTTGTGCGCTTGCTGTCGTTCCATACTCCCTTCGCTTTAGGCTTTTGCCCTCCTTTGTACTTGCTTTTAGGGCTCTCTGATGCGTCGTGGGGATACGGAGTAAGAGCAGAGACTCATAGCGGCGTTCGTAGAGTTGGCGAAGATAACCGCGGAGGCAGTCCGACAGCTTCCCCTTCCTCCAGAGTCTTCAGAGTCTTGGGAGCCTTCCTCTTCAAGTTCCTCTTCAGATTTCATGGCGGACTAGCGTCCGGAGGTCGAGGAGTTGGAGGGTGAGCCCGAGGCGAGGGTGGTGGTGATACCGTTGGCTCTGAATTGCAGCGGGCTGGGGGAGGCAGAGGTGAAGCGGCTGGAGCACCAGTTTTGCTTGCCCTGGCAGCACTACTTCGCCGCGGCTACCCCAAATGAGACGAGCTTAGATTCTCGTAGGGGCCATTTCGGCTCCTTCCTTCTATCGTGGAAGGGTGGGTTCCATCTTCCCTTCGACCCTTTTGTTCTTAACCTTCTCAATTTCTTCCTGTTGGCTCCCATACAGTTGGTAGCCAACTCTTATCTTCTTATCTCCGCTTTCCGCATCCTCTGCCTCCAGTTCGGGGTTCCTCTTTCCTTGGACCTTTTCCATTACTTTTTTGAGTTGAAGGAGCATTCCTCGGCCGGGTAGGGCTTCTATTTCGTCCAGGCGAGGTGAAACAGGAGCTGTGTCTCCTTAGCCGTGAAGGATTCTTCCTACAAGGGGTGGAAGACTCAATTCTTATGGGTGGGGATTTGTTCGGTGGAGGTGTCCCCTAATCCACAACTTTCACCCGAACATCCCTCCGAGGCAAGATGAGTTCTCTCCGGATGTGGAGAAGTACGCGGCCATTCTGCTGAAGCATCACCAGTCCACGGAGGAGCTGGTGACCCCAGAGAACATCGAGCGATGCCTTCTCCAGCGGCTACGGCTGGCAGGTACGGGGACCATGAATCAGCGTTCTCTTCGGATGATGAAGCCATTTTTCTTTTCCTGACCATATCTTCTTTTGCGCAGACACTAGGCGGCTGGCTGCGGAGGAGGAGCACGTGACCGAGCGGGAAGTGATTGATCTGGGCGACGACTCAGCTGCCGTTGAGTTCCGAGCTCCCGAGGGTCACTCCCGAGCCCGAGATGAGGGCAAGCAGGTGGCCCGGGAAGGATCTTCCAGGCCGCAGGGGTTCAAGCGCAAGGATCCCGTGGAGAGGATGTTGCAGGACGCCGCGAAGGCCAAGAAGCGGGCCAATAAGGCCAGGTCCATCTCTGCAGTCGAAGGTGGCTCTGGCTCGGCTCTCCCCTCTACCCAGCGTGACATGGCCGGCCCTATTAGGCCGGCTCTCCCATCCACCGAGCAAGAGGGGGCCACGGAGGCCATGGCCATTTTTGCGGTTGGCGGCGGCGCTGGCCCGGATCTCCACTGTGCAGGAGCTGAGGGGGCTGGGGCCGAAGCGAGCGACTCCAGGGCCGTGGCCGAGACTGGAGCGTCGAGCGAGGAAGGCGACACTCCGGATGCTGACAGTGGGGCCGAGCCGGTCGAGGCCGGGGGGTCGCAAGGAGAGGCGACGCAGCCCCAACCGACCGAGGCAAGAGGGGCAGATGAAGCAGCGGCTCAATCCGGGCCGACCGGCGGGGCTCCCAAGGGGATGCCACTTGGAGGTGGGGTCGTATTCCGACAGCTCTAGAGATGCTGGGCATCCGGGGCCCTCTGTATCAGAAATGTCGTAGCATAGCTATGAAGGTGGCAAGGGGAGGAGACAAGCAACGCTCCCCACCCGTGGCCCTTGAGATGGTTATGGAGGGTGGCCTGGTCTTGGCCCAGTTGGGGGCCTCTCTGGCTGAAGCTTACGCTCGGTCGGAGTCAAAGTGGATGAACCTTTCCTGGACCCTTGGCGCATCCGATGGGAAGGTAGCTTGACTCATTGAGGAGCATGATGGGCTTCGGCAGGAGCCCTCCTCGGTTAAAGAGCTGGCGAGGATGAGCCAAGCGGGGGCCCGGACACTGACCGAGCGACTGGCTCAGGCCCACAGGTCGCTCGAGAGGAAGAGTAAGCTTTTGGAGGAGGAGCGTGTTGCCCGCGCCGAGCGAGATGGCCAGTGGGAGGTCAAGCGCGCCGAGCTATTAGACCGAGCGGAGGAAGCCACGCGTCTTCAGCTGGAGGCCGAGGCTGATCGAGCTGAGGCGGAGAAGCAGATGGCTAAGGCAGAGCAGAGGTTGGTCGAGGCGGAGTGGGAGAAGGCTGGGCTCGCTAGCAGGGTGGGATCGTCCGGGGCGGACGCACTCGAGCAATACAAAAGCTCGGAGGCCTACCGGGTAGACCTTTGTTGTGCCCCTGTGATTTTGATGATAGCAAACATTATGAGTTATCTGAACATCTGTGACATGATTTTGATCTCTATGATTTTGATGATAGCATATCATGAACATCTGTGTCTGAATGATTGTTCTGCTTTGGGCATATGAACTATACAGGGTAGTTCATGCATACAACAAGTCCATACACTCTCTGCTATAATCTTCATGGATATGCCAAGTCTACACATTGCAACTTAGTCTGAACATCGTCAGCATAGAAAGTCTATACACTTCATTGCAGCATGCACACACAAGTCTACACAGTGCTCTTCATTCATGTGCACAGTTCGTGCATCAAGTCTGTACATTGTCTTTGCATAAGGCCATACAAAGTCTATACATGCCATAGTCTTGCATACTTAATGATGCGGGACAAGACACGGACACGACAAGCTCACGGTTGTCCCTTAACGAGGGAAGCGTCGGACGTGCACGGTTGAGAAACCGGAGGTGAGCTAGGGTGGTCGGCTCTCATTTGTGCCTGGATCGGGTCACGGGACGGTCTCGCTCACTCTCTCGCAGCAGCGGTGATATGAAATTATAGCGAGCTAGGTCCTAAAACATGCTCTCTAGCAGTGGCATAAACAAGCATATATGGAAATAAGTGAAATGCCAAGCAAGGAGCGAATACGATACCTCCACGCGCTCGACGTGGGGACGACGGACCCAGCCGAAGTCGTACCCGGGACAGTTAATACATAAAGATTACAGTAATGAGTTACAGCCCACTCCACGCAGGGAGGTAAATGGCTACACAAACGGGCCCGGGAGGACCGAATTCGGGTTGACGGGCGGCTTCTCGAGTCTCTTCGGCAGCACCCGAACTTGTGACTATGGGGCCCACGCGCTGTCCGGAGGGGCCGTGCGGGACCCGGTGGCACCGCTGTGGTGGTGGATGCCTGGATGAGCGCTCCCTAGAGAGGAGGCGCGCTGGTTCGCCGGTCGGAGGCCGGGCGGCTCCGATCGGCACCGGTCGGAACAACCGGCCACGGGTCTGCAACTTCTGGTTTTCAGCGCGCGTCCCGGCGAGAACGGACGCTGCGATCAGCCCTGATGTCGGATCGACACGAAACTGGCACCGTTGGAAAGCTAACTTCAAATACTTCAATCTAGGCTTGAAGATCTGGCCTGGATCCGAACGGATCTGGGCTTTAATGAATTGTTGAGTTGCTATTGTACAGTGACTGGGCTCTCAGATCTGTAGAGAACTTGTCTGAGAACTACCTTTGACCAATAAGTGAACTTCCGAATCTGAAGTGGTGGGCTTCAGTAAAGTTGTAGGAAATCAAGTTAGGAAAACGGCAAAACTAGTTTGGACAAGTTTGGATGTGGCTATGAATTGATAGTATTTTTGCACTAACAGTGGGTCGGATTTGGAAATGGGATTAAAGCACTGTAGCTGAGATAGAAAATGAATTTTGAAAAAATAGATAGAGGGCGGATAAAAAATCAAGAAAAATGGTGAATGTAGGGGATGATGGACAGAACTCTTCGTAAAATTGGGAGGGTTTGTAAAAATCAAAAAGAGGGTCGGAGGTGAGAAACACAGGGCTGCTATCACTGTAGATAGAGACAAAACAGATCTGGGAATGAAAGATGCACGAAAATGAAAAATTACTAAATGGATGAGTTTGGACGTGAAAATTTAGATGGAGGTGGGGATTCAAGGTAAAAACACACCCTCAAAATTTCAAATCCATCTGAGCTCATGGCGGATAGAAAGAATTCGTGGAAGTCATCTCTGTCCAGTAGGACAGAACCTTGACGATGGCTCCGTGGCGGCTCGTAGGCGGCACGAACGGCGGCGGCGGCGGCACAGATGATCACCGGAGATAGAGGGGAGGGGATAGGAGGTAGAAATCACTCTAGAACTGGAGGTTGGAGGAGAGGAACTAGAGGGGAGGAGCTGGGGGTGAAAGAAGCCTTTGGCCTTTCAACAAATTTTCTGAATTTTCACTAATATTCATATGAAAATATAATCTTTTATATGATTCACATCAAATGCAATGTGAACCCTTGGATCTAGGGGTGGGGATTGAAGGGCTGGGATTAAGTGTGAAACACATACAAAAATTACTACAATAATAAGGGGAGAGGGGCGCCCCCTTGACCAAGGGGTATGGTAGGTGAAGGTAGGTGACCTACCTTGGACCAATTTAACCACTTGTCTACCCATGTGGCATTTGACATTCAACCCTTCTAGATGGCCACCTAGGATGGTTGACCAGCCCCACATGAGTGACATGGACCAATGGGAAAGGGCTGAGGGCCCCATTGCTGGTCCTACTGAACAATTACAAAGAAACCCAAACAATCCGTGGGAATGACGCATTGGCTTATAAAGTCGTACAATTGCGCATATACTTTCCCGTGGATATACAAATAAACTAAAGGACATAAATACAAAATAAAATATACATGCTCGGCGTCAATTTCCATCAACTCTCCCTGGGTGGGGGGAACTCGACCCCGTCGAGTAGGGGTAGGGATGCTCGAGTATTCCGGCGGATCCGTCACCGTGCCAAGTAACGCGGGTACGCTCCACTCCAAGTGACCGTCACCTACTCATTCCTTATATACTCGATATGCACAAACTGCTATGGGCTAGAGGTGGACACTCCGAATGGGGCACTCTCAAAAGGGGAGGCAGCGGCTCGAAGACTCACTAGGAATCACCGCTGAGTCCCTGTAGGTGACTAGATCTGGGTGTAGATATAGAACCGATCCCATACTCATCAAGCGAGTCCACTCGCCTCTTACTCATAAGAGATCGACAACGAGCTTACACAAGACACATGTAGACAAACAAATGACACACAAACCATGCAAACAAATCACACAAAACAAACCACACAAAGAAAAGCACATTGACTCAACTATGACCCTAGACACACCTAATGTTAGTCCGACCCGTGCATGGATGACGGCGGACCAGAACACCCGAATGTGTGCCATGCTTGCATTTGACGTAACCGGTGGTTGACGCCATGGGGAACTCCTAGACACCCTATGAAGCACCAATCATGGACATTGGGCTTGGATTTGGGAAGTCCGGGAGGTATGGGTGGTTTAGATGGATCGGGGAAACCAAAGTTTTCATGACCCCCAAATGAAGGTTCGGTCCTATGACTATGTGGAGGTTGTTTGGCCCGAGTGGTAAAGGCATGATAGTGAACTCCGCGGAGGAAGTGGAGTGAAGATGGAGCCTCGGGAGATTCACTAGTGAGGGGGTCAAAAGGGTCGAAGAAGGTATGACCCCGTGAGATGGGTTCCAACATGACATGGTCCCAAGTTTGGAATTCATAGTTACCGTCATACATTATGATCGGTGGGACGACGGACATGTGTAGAAAATAGGACTCCTCCCTTGGGCAAAAGGGAACGAAGTCAGGTTCGGCCGGCATCGGGAGGAGTAGAAGAATCTCCGTGGTGACACAACCCACAGTGCACACGGAGGTAATGGACCCTAAGGCCGGATGGGTGAAGCTAAGACTAGCGGGTTAGTCAAAGCCTCGGGCCAGTAGGTGCGTCAACATCCATTGTGAATCTAATCCCATGACAAGATCATCCAACGTGTCAACATGGTGACTAGATCGAAATGTGGTATGGAAGGAATTGACCGGCACTAAAGGTAAGGTGGGGTCCCTGAAGGGGAAGGGATGTGGGACCAAGCCATCCTTGAGCCAACTAAGAAGCGGCTCGGCTATGAAAAGCGTACCCGTCAAAAACACGGGTGGCTCGGGCTTGGGTGGTTCCAAATGAGAGGGTTCCGAAGCAAGTTCGGAAAGAAAGGGTGGTGGGCATGGGTCCGTAGGCGGAGCGGACTGATACGAGTGGACGGGTGGTGACACGGAGATGGTCGGCCGAAGGATGTCGTGGAAAACGAACTTGCCTGGTAGGTGACGTGGATATAGGGTGCATGTCCTCGTATCCCGGTCAAAGATCGCTCTCCTCTCTTCCAACCAAGGTCGCCCTAACATAATGTATGGGCCTGTTAGCGTACCAAGGTTGCACCATGCACCATTGCAGTAAAGAGTGGAGCCGATCATCCTTTCAAACTCGACAAAAGAAAAATCCTCATCACAGATAATCTTACCCGCCTTAGAGAGGGACTCCACGATATCAAGAGAAACCCAATTATATGAATCCTTATGAGCGAAATGGAGTCTCGTTGTGGACCCATTGGGTAGAGTAGCTTTAGTAAGGAGATGAGTGAAAGCTAATGGTCGGGCCATGAAGGCATTGGATTGGGCCACAAAGGATGTCCATTCGGACGCAAAGTCTTGGGGAACGGCCATGGGGGTGGCGGGTAGTGGACATGCAGGCACACGGACTAATGCAAACACAACTAATGCACCTAGACTTAACCCAAACTCGGTACGTGGCGGAGATAACCGATCCGAAGATCACTCACGCAAGTGTACGGCCTTCCCGATAGGCGTAGCCTAACGTTCGGACAACACCTTTTGATATACCAAGTAAAGGGATGCGATGCAAAAAGACACTTTTTTTTGACACCCTAGACTCAAACTCACTCTGATACCAAATTGATGCGCGACGAGACAAGGACACGACAAGCTCGCGGTTGTCCCTTAACGAGGGAAGCGTCGGACCTGCACGGTTGAGAAACCGACAGTGAGCTAGGGTGGTCGGCTCTCACTTGTGCCCGGATCGGGTCACGGGACGGTCTCGCTCACTCTCTCGCAGCAGCGGTGATATGAAATTATAGTGAGCTAGGTCCCAAAACATGCTCTCTAGCAGTGGCATAAACAGGCATATATGGAAATAAGTGAAATGCCAAGCAAGGAGCGAATATGATACCTCCACGCGCTCGGCGTGGGGACGACGGACCCGGCCGGAGTCGTACTCCCGGGACAGTTAATACATAAAGATTACAGCAATGAGTTACAGCCCACTCCACGCAGGGAGGTAAAGGGCTACACAAACGAGCCCAGGAGGACCGAATTCGGGTTGACGGGCGGCTTCTCGCGTCTCTTCGGCAGCACCCGAACTTGTGACTGTGGGGCCCACGCGTTGTCCGGAGGGGCCGTGCGGGACCCAGTGGCACCGCTGTGGTGGTGGATGCCTGGATGAGCGCTCCCTGGAGTGGAGGCGCGCTGGTTCGCCGGCCGGAGGCCGGGCGGCTCCGATCGGCACCGGTCGGAACAACCGGCCACGGATCTGTAACTTCTGATTTTCAGCGCGCGTCCCGGCAAGAACGGACGCTGCGATCAGCCCCGATGTCGGATCGACATGAAACTGGCGCCGTTGGAAAGCTAACTTCAAATACTACAATCTAGGCTTGAAGATCTGGCCTGGATCAGCACGGATATGGGCTTTAATGAATTGTTGAGTTGCTGTTGTACAGTGACCGGGCTCTCAGATCTACAGAGAACTTGTCTGAGAACTGCCTTTGACCAATATGTGAAAGTCCGAATCTGAAGTGGTAGTCTTCAGTAAAGTTGTAGAAAATCAAGCTAGGAAAATGGAAAAACTAGTTTGGACAAGTTTGGATGTGGCTACGAATTGATAGTATTATTTTACTAATAGTGGGTCGGATCTGGAAATGGGCTGAAAGCACTATAGCTGAGATAGAACACGAATTTTGAAAAAAAGGATAGAGGGCGGATAAAAAATCAAAAAAAATGGTGGATGTAGAGGATGATGGACAAAACTCTTAGTAAAATTGGGAGGGTTTGGAAAAATTAAAAAGAGGGTCGGAGGTGAGAAACACAGGGCTTCTGTCACTATAGACATAAACAAAATAAATCTGGGAATGAAAGATGCACGAAAATAGAAAATTACTAAATGGATGAGTTTGGACGTGAAAATTTAGGTGGAGGTGGGGATTCAAGGTAAAAACAAACCCTCAAAATTTCAAATCCATCTGAGCTGATGGCGGATAGAAAGAATTCATGGACGTCACCTCTGTCCAGCAGGACAGAACCTTGACGATGGCTCCGTGGCGGCTCGTAGGCGGCACGAACGGCGGCGGCGGCACAGATGATCACCGAAGATAGAGGGGAGGGAATAGGAGGTAGAAACCACTCTAGAACTAGAGGTTGGAGGAGAGGAACCAGAGGGGAGGAGCTGGAGGCGAAAGAAGCCTTTGGCCTTTCAACAAATTTTCTGAATTTTCACTAATATTCATATGAAAATATAATCTTTTATATGATTCACATCAAATGCAATGTGAACCCTTGGATCTAGGGGTGGGGATTGAAGGGCTGGGATTAAGTGTGAAACACACACAAAAATTAATACAATAATAAGGGGAGAGGGGCGCCCCCTTGACCAAGGGGTATGGTAGGTGAAGGTAGGTGACCTACCTTGGACCAATTTAACCACTTGTCTACCCATGTGGCATTTGACATTCAACCCTTCTAGATGGCCACCTAGGATGGTTAACTAGTCCCACATGAGTGACATGGACCAATGGGAAAGGGCTGAGGGCCCCCTTGCTGGTCCTACTGAAAAATTACAAAGAAACCCAAACAATCCGTGGGAATGACGCATTGGCTTATAAAGCCGTACAATTGCGCATTTACTTTCCCGTGGATATACAAATAAACTAAAAGACATAAATGCAAAATAAAATGTACATGCTCGGCGTCGATTCCCATCACTTAAAGTCTGTACAGCGTTTGCCTAAGTCTATACAACCATTAGTTGATAATTGAACAAGTCTATACATCGTGTGCTTCAAGCATTTCCAAGTCTGCACATTGGTGTCGTCTGCACACATGTCATAGCAAGTCTGTACATTGGTGGCAAGTCTGGACATTGCCCTACTTCAGGCATGCTAAGTATATACATCCTTTGCATTGCACATAAAGTCTATACAGTCTTTGCATTGCACACAAAGTCTTTGCATTCCTTACCTTTACCTACGTTCAGAACACTAAGTCTATACATCGCGTGAAGTCTATACATTGTTATCGTTCAGCGTCTCATATGCATAGTTGAGTTGAAGTCTGTACAGCCCAAGTCTGTACATCCACCATCTCATTTGGGCATCGTTCGTTCAGCAAGTCTGTACATCACCCTAGGTTGCATTATCAAGTCTGTACATTCATCAATGGCTGTGCAATCCTTCAAAGCAAGTCTGTACACCCGACCGTCTCATTCAGCGTCTCACGCATTTATCAAGTCTATACATTCTTCACTTTAAAGTCTGCACATGGTTGCTTTGAAGCTTTCCAAAGTCTATACATTGTCTAGCACACACACATCAAGTCTGTACAGCCAGATCGGTCAAGTCTGTATAGCCATTACCTTGCAGCATGCACGCTATCAAGTCTGTACAGCCTGCACACACAAGTCCATTCATTGTCATCGCTGCATGCATTTCGTCAAGTCTGTACAGCCTTTGCAGCTCATCCAAGTCTATATATTGCATATGGTTGTGCATCTCTCAAGTCTATACATTCGTTGTGCATAGTCCATGCATTGCATGAAGTCTGCACATTGTGTGTTGCTATGCTCTAGCTTTGCATTCATCTAAAGTCTACACATTGTCTGCCGTGCACACTAAGTCCATACATTCATTGCTGGAATGTCTATACATCACCGCTTGTTTGTGCATCGATCAAGCCTGTACAGCCTAAGTCTGCATCAGTTCATAAGTCTATACATTATCTGCTGCACAAACACTAAGTCTACACATTGTGGCATGCACGAACAAACAAGTCTGTACACACTTCAGCAGAGTCTGTACACACTTCAGCACTTAAAGTCTGAACATCCTTCAGTGAAGACTGTACACACTTCAGTGCATTTGTGCATCTCCTTCAAGACAAAGTATGTACATTCTTTATTTCTAAGTCTATACACTATATCTTTCATACTAAGTTTGTACACGGCGGTCTTGTGTTACCCAGCAAGTCTGTACATCTCTCTAATATTTTCTTATGACTGTGTGACAGGTATATCCTTCGAGAAGAAAGGTGTCTGGGCACGTGATCCGAGATTGGCACCTAGCACGTGATCTGAGGTGTACTCTGGACAAAGAGGGCACAAGCCCTACACACGCCCTAGCCGCTGCTGCTATAAATGCGAAGCTTCTTCCTCAGAAGAAGACTGATCGTGAAAAGGAGATTGAGATCGAGATAGAGCAGAGATCAAGGAAGAGTGATCGAAGTAGAGAGGAAAAGAGCAGAAGTAGCCGAAGAAAGAAAAGAAGAAGAAGAGAGAAGCTAGGAGCCAGAGTGAGAGAGCAGAAGAAGAAAAAGAAAAAGAGAAAGAGAGATGGAGAGCTCGTGAAGAAGAAGAGAAGCTTCATTATCTTCACTGGACCTTGGATCAGATCCAATCCAGTTTGCTCCTATGAGTGCTACCTTGTGCATTTCATTTTCCAGCTTTCAGTCGCTGCATTTTTTGTTTCTCTTTTTAACTGTTCACAGTTGTTCTTCCGATCCTCTGGTTTGAGGTCAGGTTCCCTCCAGTTTGGAGGAAGAGTGTAATATCCCGGACCTTTCGGATCCTTCTTCGTGGGTCCCGGGTCTGGTTTTCGGAGCGTCCGGCTCCGTTGTGTCCGAAATTTCGTTTCGGACATCTTTCGTGTTCGGATCGGCGCGATCCGGAGTCGTTTCGGAGGCCCGGAGGCGTTCCGCGGCTTTTTCCGCGCGTGTTTTCCGATTTCCGGTGTGTGTTTCGGCTTTTTCTTCGGACGCTCGCTGCGGGCGAACCGGGCAGTTCCCCGAGGCACGAGTGGTACCGTTGCGATCGGTGCGTTCCGAGGATTCCGGAAATATATTTTTCTAATTTTCGGTATTTTTCCGAAAAATCGGATTTTCTATATATTCCCATTTTCTTTTCTTTTCTTTTTCTTCTTTTCTCTTTTCTTCTTCCTCCTTCCTCCTCCACCGTGTCTCCCTCCCTCTCCCTCTCTTCCTCCCGGTTGGCCACGGCGAGCTCCCCTCCGGCTGCAGACGGCGGCGGGGCGACGGCGCGGTGACGTGGGCGGCGGCGAGGCGATCGTGCGGGCATACGGCGAGCGTGGGAGGCGTGGAGAGGCGAGATTCTAGCGGCGTTCTTCGCGACTTCGAGCTCGGATCGGAGCGTTTCGTCGCGGACCGGAGGTAGGGTGACGTTCCTTAGCCTCATGTCTTCCTTCCCCGTGAGTTTCAGCTCGAGACGAGGTCGAGAGGGGTTTATTTTGAGCCGGGAAGGGTCGATCATGCCGCGGGGTGAGTTCGTCCGATCCATCGTTTTGAGCCCCGATTTCACGGTTTAAGGGCGTAGGAGCATGCTAGGGGGCTTGGGGGTTCTTCTCTCGCCATTTCCCCCTCCGTGGGGTTTGTTTTGAGGCCGATTGGGCGATTCCGGTGAGGTTCGCCATTTTCTCGCCGGTGAGCGATGTGCGGTCGAACCAGTGGCCGCACAACCCCTATGCGGTTCCGTTCGGACCGTTCATCGGCTCGGCGCGCTTTGGGTGAGGCTTGGCGCGCAGTGGGCTTGGGCGGTCTATCGTGGGACCGCATATCCTAATGTGCGGCCCCACAGCTACCGCCCAACCCCAAGGGTTTTGACCGTTGGTTGTGACCGTTGTGCAGTGCTCTGGGATGTGCGGCCAGGAGCTGACCGCATAACCCCTTGCACGGCCAGGTGCTGGCCGTACATCCCCTAGCGCTATGGTTGGATGTGCGGTCTGGCCCTGACCGCACAACACCTGAACGGCTAAGCCGTAGCCGCCCTTCCCCAAGTGCGGCTAAGGACTAACCGTCCAGGCTTTTTACCGTTGGGAGACGAGCGGCCAGGAGGTGACCGTTCCTCACCCACGTGCGGTCAAGAGTTGGCCGCACATCTGTTTGAACGGTCCTGTGTTGGCCGTTTATCTGTCGTTTGGACCCTGGGTGGAACGGTCCTGATATGACCGTTCTAATCCTTGTGCGGTCCCTGTGTGACCGCACATCCCTGAGCGGCCCAGTGTGGACCGTTCAAGGGTACGGGTTGCGTCGGTGTGTCTCTCGTCGTACTGAGTGTACCGGGAGATGTTGTTGTCAGCTGGTCACCGTGCGTCGGTGTTGGTACAAGGAGCGTTCCTCGTACCTGCAGTTGCACCGTTGTTTTCCGAGACTTGAGAGTCTACTCCTTCTGTGACCCTCCACTAGTCGTAGCCTACTAGTACGCGTGTGCTAGTCGCACCAGGGAGTGGTGTACGGGCTGACCTTTAGAGACGGTTTGTGGACCGGTTACCGTTGGGCCCCACGTCTTGCAGCCAGAGTCCGGCTGAGGGGAAAACCGGTCAGAGGGCCAGACCAGGGACGCGCGGTCTGTGTGTGCACACGTGGTTGGGGGCGGTTGGACCCACGTCGACGGGCGTGACCCCAGCTAGTCACTTGTTGTAGTTACTTGTACGGTGTTTGCGCCTCGGGTAGGACCTACCATGTCAGGCGGTTCACCTGCGGTGCGGTGTAAGACGTCAGGGGACGCTACCGGCTGTGCTTCTAGTGGGTGGTACTCCTGTTGAGTACGGAGTGTCAGACTGTCAGTCGTGTGTTTCCGACCTTCGGGTTTTGACGGTTCGACCGTTGAGTTTCGGTCTTCTCGTACCGTGGCACGTGTGTCGGTTTGCGTGCCGTTAGGGTCTAGTTCTGTAGAGTACAGGGCTTTCCTTTCCGAGGTACCTTCCTACCGCTAGAGTAGTGGTTTCTCGTTTTACGAGGTAGGGTTCGAGTGATCCCTACTGAGTCTTGTTCCGAGACTCATTCCCTGCGTGTTTTCACCGTGTTTCAGGTGAGGCGCCACCTTCGGGGAGCGTGTCAGGAGCGCAGCGGAAGCGTGGTGCGGGTGCCCAGAGGTAGTGCCAGAGGTCAGAGCCGGGGGATGCCCCGTGTAGCTGTACTTTTCTTTCTTGTCACTGTACTAGTCGTGGACTACTGTTGCTGTTGTTGTTATTTTATTGTGGACCGTGTAAAATGTTAATTCATTTCCTGCTTAATATCATAACTGTTTAATTTCTGCAATTATTTGTGATGCTTGTGTAGTTTCCACACCATCCTTTTAACCCTTCCGAGTCTTCGGGCTCGTGGGTGGCGGTGCGAGTCTCGGGTTATCGGGCCTTCCCGGTAATCGGATTCTCGGGTCGTTACAGCTGGTATCAGAGCGCGGTTGTGGAATTACATGAGAATCATAGGTAATTGTAGTGGTCCACTAGTCCATGACGATGATGTGCAGGTGACGCTGGCATTGGGCACCGCGTGTTTTATTCTGACCTTCCGTTTCTGAGTTTTCTGTCTTGTGCTTAAGGAGCGAGGATGGCGCCGAGGAGGAGTTCTCGCTCTCAGCAGGGGCAGTCGGCTGGAGGTCAGGAGATCCAGCAGGGGGTCCAGAGGGACCAGGAGGAGCATAGCAGAGTTCCGGGAGCTACCGAGGCCGCGGATGCTGCGAGGGCTCCGGGGGCCGAGGGTTTTCTCCGTGGCATGTACCATCTCATGGCTCAGCAGTTCGGCGGAGAGGCCGGTGAGGGCTCGTCAGTCAGGGGTGGGCCAGGCCGAGCAGTGAGGGATTTCATGCAGTTTCATCCACCTTACTTTAGCGGCCAGGCAGACCCTGATGCGGCTCGTGATCGGCTTGATGAGATGGAGCGGGTGTTCAGTTCTGCGAAGAGTGCTGTCGAGGACAGAGTGGTGTTGGCCTACAACCAGTTGCAGGGTACGGCTCGGAGGTGGTGGTCTTCCGAGTGGAAGACGTCCTTCCAGCTTCGTCCGCTTGAGCAGATCGAGTGGGATGACTTGTCAGTGCTTTCGAGCGTACGTACTGTCCAGATATTGTTGCTACGCAGCGGATGCGGGAGTTTCTGGAGCTGGTGCAGGGTGACATGTCCGTGTTGCAGTACAGGGCCCGATTTGTCGAGCTGGGTCGGTACGCACCTCATATCATGGAGCATGAGAGGGTGAGGACGACGCAGTTTGTGCAGGGCTTGAGGCTGGAGCTGAGGCACCATCTGATCGCGAATGGGGCCACTGATCTCGAGACGGCGTCTCGTGTTGCGATTTCCTTGGAGATGGATATGCAGAGGACTCGAGGACCGATCAGCCAGGGGCAGTCTGTGTCAGGTCGCAGCCAGCAGTCGGCTACTCAGCAGCAGGGTTTCTTTCAGTCTGCGTCGGGTGGTTCAGGAGTACCGGCATCGGCAGCTTCGGTGACAGGATCTGCGTCCTTTGGCACGAAGGTCAAAAAGTTCTTCAAGAGAGGGTTCGGCAAGAAGAAGTCCAGGGATCAGGGGCAGGCTTCATCGGGCAGTGTGCAGCAGCCGTTTCCTTTGCAGCGACAGGGATCGGTGGGTGGATCGCGAGGGTCTTGTCCACGGTGTGGTGGGACCCACCCAGGCAGGCAGTGCACGGCGCCGATCATCTGTTTTCGGTGTGACCAGCCAGGGCATATGGCGCGCGACTGTCCTCAGAGGCCGCCGCAGCAGCAGGTTTCCCAGCAGCAGCAGCAGCAGGGACAGTATCCGCCGCTACCCAGGTCAGCTAGTGTGGGAGGCAGGCAGAGAGCTCGTGGCCAGATCACGCACTTGACCAGGGCAGAGGCAATGGCGTCGCAGCTCGTGGAAGGTACCGTTCAGATTTTGGGTTGTGCGGCTCGGGTTTTATTTGATTCTGGCGCGTCTCATTCGTTTATTTCGGAGGATTTCGCGTCGAGCGTCGAGGAGCCGGTGACCCAGTTGTCCTGTGATTTGGCTGTGGAGTTGCCTTCGGGTGACTTTATGGTCACTCCGTATTGCTTCGACCAGGTTCCGGTGTGGATCGATGGGCGGAGTATGCCAGGCAGGTTGTATGCGTTGCAGCTTTGGGATTACGACGTGATTCTAGGCATGGATTGGCTCGAGACTCATGGAGCGGTGGTGGATTGTGGGATGAAGAGGGTCTACTTCCAACATCCGAGCAAGAGGACCTTCTATTTCCAAGGTATCCGTTCCGCCTCTTCTCGATTTATTATCTCTGCTATTCGAGCCCGTCGATTGCTTGATTCAGGTTGTCAGGGTTTTCTCGCGTCAGTGGTTGTGTCTGACCGGATGGAGCCGAATGTCGAGGACATTGCGGTGGTGTGCGAGTTTCCCGATGTTTTTCCTGAGGAGTTGCCTGGATTACCTCCCCAGCGGGAGATCGATTTCGTGATCGAGGTTGTACCTGGTACGGGACCTTTGGCGAAGGCTCCCTACCGTATGGCTCCCGCGGAGTTGAGGGAGTTGAGGGCGCAGTTGCAGGAACTGTTGGCCAAGGGGTACATTCGTCCGAGCTTTTCCCCTTGGGGTGCGCCCGTGTTGTTCGTGAAGAAGAAGGACGGTAGTCTGCGGCTGTGCATTGACTATCGGCAGCTGAATGACGTGACCATTAAGAACAAGTATCCGTTGCCGCGGATTGATGATTTGTTCGACCAGCTTCAGTCTGCGCGAGTGTTCTCGCGGATTGATTTGCGGTCCGGTTACTATCAGCTGAGAATTCGCGAGTCCGATGTGGAGAAGACTGCGTTCAGTACGAGGTACGGGCATTATGAGTTTCTGGTGATGCCGTTTGGGCTCACCAATGCCCCAGCAGCCTTCATGGACTTGATGCAGAGGGTGTTCCACCCGTATTTGGACCAGTTCGTGGTCATTTTCGTGGATGACATCCTTGTTTATTCGCGGTCTGCTGAGGAGCATGCGTACCATTTGGGTGTGGTGCTGCAGACGTTGCGAGATCACCAGTTGTTTGCGAAGCTCAGCAAGTGCGAGTTTTGGCTCAGCGAGGTGCACTTTCTGGGGCACGTGATTTCTGGTGATGGTATTTCCGTGGATCCCGCCAAGGTCGAGGCTGTGATGCAATGGCCGAGGCCGAGGTCGGTGACGGAGATCCGGAGTTTCTTGGGGCTTGCGGGTTATTATCGCCGGTTTATCCAGGATTTTTCCCGCATTGCGACCCCGATGACGAGGCTCACGCGGAAGGATGTGCCTTTCGTCTGGTCCGAGGAGTGTGAGCAGAGCTTTAGGGAACTGAAGAGGTTGCTCACCTCGGCTCCGGTGTTGGTTTTGCCTTCTGGATCGGGAGGTTTTGTGGTGTGTACAGATGCTTCCGGCGTCGGATTGGGTGCTGTTCTGATGCAGCATGGTAGAGTGGTGGCTTATGCATCTCGGCAGCTAAAGCCCCATGAGGAGAACTACCCTACCCATGACCTTGAGTTGGCGGCAGTGATCTTCGCGCTGAAGATCTGGAGGCATTATCTGTACGGTGAGAAGTTCGAGGTGTTCACTGACCATCAGAGTTTGAGGTATGTGTTCTCGCAGAGAGATCTGAACCTCAGACAGAGGCGTTGGATGGAGTTCATGAAGGACTATGACTTCACCCTGTCTTATCAGCCGGGCAGGATGAATGTCGTCGCCGATGCCTTGAGTAGGAAGGTTGCGGTCAGTACCTTGATGCTGAGGAAGTGGAGGCTCTGGGAACAGGTGCCCGAGGTGTCCTTCAGGCTCAAGATTCCCCAGGAGCCAGGGTTGGCAGTGCTTGCGAGTCTGACTGTCACTCCTGCTATTCGTCGTCAGGTGACAGAGGCTCAGCATGCGGACCCTGAGTTGCCCCGGATTCTTGCGATGGCTGATGTGGAGCTCGGTGAGGACGGTGCTGCGAGGTTTCGTGGCAGGCTGTACGTCCCAGCGGAGGAGCAGGTTCGTCGTGCGGTGTTACGCGAGGCTCATGGGAGCAGGTACACTGTGCACCCGGGTGCGACGAAGATGTATCGGAACTTGCGGAGGCAGTTCTGGTGGCCTGGCATGAAGAGAGATGTGGCCGAGTTTGTGGCCAGGTGCCTGATCTGTCAGCAAGTGAAGGCGGAGCATCAGCGACCAGGCGGTACTCTCCAGCCCTTGGATGTTCCTGCTTGGAAGTGGGACCATGTGACCACGGATTTTGTGGTGGGGTTGCCCAGAACCCCGACTGGGCAGGACAGTATTTGGTTGCTGGTGGATCGGCTGACGAAGGTGACTCGATTGTTACCGGTCAAAGTCAGCTGGAGCGTGTCCAGGTTGGCTCGTCTGTATGTGGAGCGGATCGTGCCGTTGCATGGGGTTCCCATTTCGATCGTGTCGGATCGGGATCCGCGCTTCACTTCTGGATTCTGGAGGAGTTTCCAGCGAGCTCTTGGCACGGAGTTGGCATTTAGCTCGGCGTATCATCCACAGTCAGATGGTCAGTCTGAGAGGACCATTCAGACTTTGGAGGACATGCTGAGATCCTGCTGCCTGGAGTGGCAGGGGAGTTGGATTCATCACCTACCGTTAGTGGAGTTTGCCTATAACAACAGCTTTCATTCGAGCATCGGCATGGCTCCTTATGAGGCATTGTATGGGCGTCCTTGTCGGACTCCACTTGATTGGTTTGAGGTGGGTGAGCGTGTTTTGACGGGACCGGAATTGGTGCAGCAATGTGTGGATGTTGTGCACCTGGTTCGTCAGAACATGTTGGCGGCCCAGAGTCGGCAGAAGAGCTATGCTGACCGTAGGCGGCAGCCCCTCGAGTTCGCCGTGGGCGATCATGTGTTCTTGAGAGTTTCTCCGATGAAGGGGGTGATGCGGTTTGGACGGCGTGGGAAGCTGAGTCCCCGCTATATTGGTCCTTTCGCGATTGTGGAGCGCATCGGTGAGGTTGCTTACCGGTTGCAGTTACCCTCTGAGTTGGCGTCGGTGCATGACGTGTTCCACGTCTCTATGTTGCGGAAGTATATGCCCGATGACTCTCATGTGCTCGAGTTTTCCGTTTGGCCTGAGGTGACTCCAGATCTTTCTCTCCCAGAGTTTCCGATCCGCGTGGAGGATAGGCGAGAGCAGCGCCTGCGGAACAAGGTCATTCCCTTGGTCAAGGTCGTGTGGCAACGACACTCTGGTGGTGAGGCTTCGTGGGAACGTGAGGACGAGATGCGTCAGCAGTTCCCGTATCTGTTTGAGTGAGTCTTCCTCTTCTTTCCCCTTGGGTTGTTCTCAATTTCGAGGACGAAATTCCTTAAGGGGGGAGGGCTGTAATATCCCGGACCTTTCGGATCCTTCTTCGTGGGTCCCGGGTCTGGTTTTCGGAGCGTCCGGCTCCGTTGTGTCCGAAATTTCGTTTCGGACATCTTTCGTGTTCGGATCGGCGCGATCCGGAGTCGTTTCGGAGGCCCGGAGGCGTTCCGCGGCTTTTTCCGCGCGTGTTTTCCGATTTCCGGTGTGTGTTTCGGCTTTTTCTTCGGACGCTCGCTGCGGGCGAACCGGGCAGTTCCCCGAGGCACGAGTGGTACCGTTGCGATCGGTGCGTTCCGAGGATTCCGGAAATATATTTTTCTAATTTTCGGTATTTTTCCGAAAAATCGGATTTTCTATATATTCCCATTTTCTTTTCTTTTCTTTTTCTTCTTTTCTCTTTTCTTCTTCCTCCTTCCTCCTCCACCGTGTCTCCCTCCCTCTCCCTCTCTTCCTCCCGGTTGGCCACGGCGAGCTCCCCTCCGGCTGCAGACGGCGGCGGGGCGACGGCGCGGTGACGTGGGCGGCGGCGAGGCGATCGTGCGGGCATACGGCGAGCGTGGGAGGCGTGGAGAGGCGAGATTCTAGCGGCGTTCTTCGCGACTTCGAGCTCGGATCGGAGCGTTTCGTCGCGGACCGGAGGTAGGGTGACGTTCCTTAGCCTCATGTCTTCCTTCCCCGTGAGTTTCAGCTCGAGACGAGGTCGAGAGGGGTTTATTTTGAGCCGGGAAGGGTCGATCATGCCGCGGGGTGAGTTCGTCCGATCCATCGTTTTGAGCCCCGATTTCACGGTTTAAGGGCGTAGGAGCATGCTAGGGGGCTTGGGGGTTCTTCTCTCGCCATTTCCCCCTCCGTGGGGTTTGTTTTGAGGCCGATTGGGCGATTCCGGTGAGGTTCGCCATTTTCTCGCCGGTGAGCGATGTGCGGTCGAACCAGTGGCCGCACAACCCCTATGCGGTTCCGTTCGGACCGTTCATCGGCTCGGCGCGCTTTGGGTGAGGCTTGGCGCGCAGTGGGCTTGGGCGGTCTATCGTGGGACCGCATATCCTAATGTGCGGCCCCACAGCTACCGCCCAACCCCAAGGGTTTTGACCGTTGGTTGTGACCGTTGTGCAGTGCTCTGGGATGTGCGGCCAGGAGCTGACCGCATAACCCCTTGCACGGCCAGGTGCTGGCCGTACATCCCCTAGCGCTATGGTTGGATGTGCGGTCTGGCCCTGACCGCACAACACCTGAACGGCTAAGCCGTAGCCGCCCTTCCCCAAGTGCGGCTAAGGACTAACCGTCCAGGCTTTTTACCGTTGGGAGACGAGCGGCCAGGAGGTGACCGTTCCTCACCCACGTGCGGTCAAGAGTTGGCCGCACATCTGTTTGAACGGTCCTGTGTTGGCCGTTTATCTGTCGTTTGGACCCTGGGTGGAACGGTCCTGATATGACCGTTCTAATCCTTGTGCGGTCCCTGTGTGACCGCACATCCCTGAGCGGCCCAGTGTGGACCGTTCAAGGGTACGGGTTGCGTCGGTGTGTCTCTCGTCGTACTGAGTGTACCGGGAGATGTTGTTGTCAGCTGGTCACCGTGCGTCGGTGTTGGTACAAGGAGCGTTCCTCGTACCTGCAGTTGCACCGTTGTTTTCCGAGACTTGAGAGTCTACTCCTTCTGTGACCCTCCACTAGTCGTAGCCTACTAGTACGCGTGTGCTAGTCGCACCAGGGAGTGGTGTACGGGCTGACCTTTAGAGACGGTTTGTGGACCGGTTACCGTTGGGCCCCACGTCTTGCAGCCAGAGTCCGGCTGAGGGGAAAACCGGTCAGAGGGCCAGACCAGGGACGCGCGGTCTGTGTGTGCACACGTGGTTGGGGGCGGTTGGACCCACGTCGACGGGCGTGACCCCAGCTAGTCACTTGTTGTAGTTACTTGTACGGTGTTTGCGCCTCGGGTAGGACCTACCATGTCAGGCGGTTCACCTGCGGTGCGGTGTAAGACGTCAGGGGACGCTACCGGCTGTGCTTCTAGTGGGTGGTACTCCTGTTGAGTACGGAGTGTCAGACTGTCAGTCGTGTGTTTCCGACCTTCGGGTTTTGACGGTTCGACCGTTGAGTTTCGGTCTTCTCGTACCGTGGCACGTGTGTCGGTTTGCGTGCCGTTAGGGTCTAGTTCTGTAGAGTACAGGGCTTTCCTTTCCGAGGTACCTTCCTACCGCTAGAGTAGTGGTTTCTCGTTTTACGAGGTAGGGTTCGAGTGATCCCTACTGAGTCTTGTTCCGAGACTCATTCCCTGCGTGTTTTCACCGTGTTTCAGGTGAGGCGCCACCTTCGGGGAGCGTGTCAGGAGCGCAGCGGAAGCGTGGTGCGGGTGCCCAGAGGTAGTGCCAGAGGTCAGAGCCGGGGGATGCCCCGTGTAGCTGTACTTTTCTTTCTTGTCACTGTACTAGTCGTGGACTACTGTTGCTGTTGTTGTTATTTTATTGTGGACCGTGTAAAATGTTAATTCATTTCCTGCTTAATATCATAACTGTTTAATTTCTGCAATTATTTGTGATGCTTGTGTAGTTTCCACACCATCCTTTTAACCCTTCCGAGTCTTCGGGCTCGTGGGTGGCGGTGCGAGTCTCGGGTTATCGGGCCTTCCCGGTAATCGGATTCTCGGGTCGTTACAAAGAGAGACTTACGTCTCTGGTTACCTATGACTGGGTGTCACTGGTGGTTCCCCTCCGGTTTGGAGGAAGGGAGGTCCGAGACCTCTGGGTTGCAAGTGGCTGGGAGTCACTTGTGGGTTCCCTCTAGGTTCGTAGAGGAAGAGAGATCTGTGATCTCTGGTTTGCCAGTGATGGGCTGTCACTAGCAGTTCCCCTCCGATTTGGAGGAAGGGAGATTCGTCTCCGGTTCTGGTCTTGTGGGTAGCAAGTCCAGGTGTCAAGCTTCTGTGGGTTGCAGAGCTTGGGTTTAGGGATTTGTTTCCCTCGGTTTGTCAAGCTGTTTGGCAGCAATTGTTGCAGACTGAGTCTGCTGTTCTAGCCTTGCTAGTGGAAGTCTCACTCTGGTTTGGAGTGAGGGGTGGACGTAGGTCTGTGGACCGAACCACCTAAAAAATCATGGTGTTCAGTTGTGGTCTGATTTTCCTTATGTGTTCTTTTCATTGCTATGCTCATTAGATGCTTGCTTAGGATCGTGTGAGGGCTACTTGAATTGTTGTCTTGCTTTGATCCTTCTAAGTATTCTCAGTATATTTCTACAACAGCTTTTTAATTCCGCATATCAGTGCATTATAGATTTAATTAGGCTATATTTGAAGAGGGATACATTCACCCCCCCCCCCTCTGTATTCGGGCCTTGCACCTTATCAATTGGTATCAGAGCGGGTCTCTGACTGATCAAATCCAACGATCTGATGAGGATCCTGCCATCTTTGGTGCATTTCTGAACTTACCCTCTGGTGCATTGATCTGTATGCCGATTTATTCAATGGGTTCTCCACCGGTTTTCCATGGGTCTGATTTTAACTCATGGGTTTGCAGTCTCCATAACTATGTGAAATTGATGGATCCGGATCTGTGGAAGTTAATCTCACACGGTCCTCACAGACTACCAAAGAAAGAGTCCAAATGGACTGACAGTCACAGATCAAGACCTGGAGAGAATCAGAGAGTTTTGAATCTAATGAAAGAAGCTGCTGACAAGGCTCTTCATTCTTGTTTTTATGACTGCAGGTCCGCTAAGGACATTCTGAATAAGCTGAAGCTAGCTCAGAGCAGAAATGAGGACTGCTGCCTGATGGCTAACAAGAGCAACCATGGCAGTGATCAAGATGAATTCGAAGATACTGAAGAGGTAACCAATCCTTTCTCTAGTTACACTTTAGATGACTGGGAAGATGCCTATGCCAATCTGTTAGAATCCTATGAAAAACTAGAGAAGAAGAATAAAAAACTGATAAAGAAGCTAAAGAAACACGTGGATGCTAAATCTCGAGGTGAAAACCCTGAAATTCTGAAAATTGAAAATGACATATTTAGAAGACAGTTAACAGATTTTGATTCTATTAGTTCAGATTTAGATCATTTGAAATCTGAAAAACAAACTCTTATGAAACAAATTGGATTACACAAAAAGGAGAATCAAGAGCTTGTTTGTGAAATTGCTGAACTAAAGGAAAGACTTAGCTTAACTGATGATGATCAGGCTCATAACAATGATGTTGTTCAAAATGAAGAACTGGTGAGAAACTTAGAGCTTGTCAACTCTGAATTGGAAAACATGAAATCTAAAAATGAAATACTCAAAAACCAGCTCAAGGAATTTGAACACAAATCAATAAATCTTGAAAAAGAAAATAGACTGATTTCTGAGAAATTGGAAGCTGAAAAAGCAACGAATCTAGAGCTTCAGAAAAACTTCAACAAACCTCAATCTGAGAAACAATAAGAAATGTTTTATGAATGTCAGTTTTCCTTAGATGATTGGATGCTTGATGATGAACTCCTAGAGCAAAACAATAAATTAAAAGAGGAAATCAACAAGCTGAAACATCTGAACACCACATTGTCATATAGGTTATTGATAATGGAAAAAGGCAAGTGTGTGAGCATGGATAATTCTGATAGGTTGGTGAATGCTGAACAAGAAATTGAGAGTTTAAAAACCATCAACCAAATGCTGAGTGGAAATGTCACTTGCTGTGAAGAAAAGATAGCTAACTATGAGCTTACAATCACATCCCTTCAACAAGAAGTTGATGATTTTAACAGGTCCCTATCTGAAGCTGACAATGAAATAAAGTTAAAACAGGAAGTAGAAAAACTCAAAAGTCTGAATGATGCCTTGCATCAACAAGTCATTTCCTGTGAAGCAGATCTTTCCAAATATGAAGCTAATATTGCTGTCTTAAACTCTGAGATTCAAGATTTGAAAAATTCTCTATCAAAATTTGTCAAAGGAAAGGACAATCTGAATAAGCTTCTTGGAAATAATGTTAGTTTGCAGAGAGAGGGACTGGGTTACAGTCCGATAAACAAAAGGAGTAATGGGAATAAAACGTCTACTGTGTTTGTAAAAGCCTCTAATCAGAACACAACCTCTGCTCCTTTTGTTTTTCAATTCACTGCATAAAAGTCCACTGTCAGTTCCAAAACTGTAGAACAAACTCAAAAATTGAAAAAGAATGAAAATCTACAGAAGAAGGACAAAGACACTCCTGCTGGTACTAAGAATGTTGCACACAAGTCACATGATCTCTCACACACTCATACTAAAAAGGGGTCATGTTATCATTGTGGGAAGGTAGGTCATGTAATGGAAGATTGTAGATTGTTGTTAAAGGATGAGCATGCTAGTGAAACATCACATTCTAGAAATTCTTTTGAAAGAAATCATGCTACTAGAAAGCCTGATGCTTCATGTTACTATTGTGGGAAGCATGGTCATCTCATGAATGAATGCTTTATCATGAAAGAAGATAATAAATTGCATGCCAGGTCTTTCATGCATCTTCATGGTTCATATAGAACTAAAAACAAGTCTAGTCAGCACATTGTGTGCTTTAACTGCAATAAGCCTGGGCACAAGGCTGCTGAGTGCTGGTTTGGATCCACTTGGGGTAAAAATGGTTCTAAAAGTAAGCATATCAAATGCTCTCACTGTGGAAAGAATGGCCATACAGTTAAGAACTGTTGGCATGTTCAGAAGAACACTGTTAACCCCTATGTTGTCAAATTCCCTGCAAAACCATTTGCAAGATTTTCGTGCTATAACTGTGGGAAGCCAGGCCATAGATCTGCTGAATGTTGGCTGATTAAGAATAAGAATCAAACTGTTCATGCATACAACAGAAAATCTTATGATCATGTTTATAAACCTCATACTATTGTTACTATGCATCATAAGAACCAGAAACCAGTCACATCATGTAGATATTGTGGAAAGTATGGGCACTCTATGGACAATTGCTACCTGATGGATCATGATGACCATGTTGCTAAGAAATTTTTTAAAACACCTGTTAGGGCTAACGCAGGACCCAAAGCTGTTTGGGTCCCTGCAGGATCAAAATGATCAAAAACTTTGCAGGTGTGCCTTGGACTAAGGAATAAAGAGGGGTAAATTAAACCAAGGCACCCAAGTTGATAAAGCCCCTTTCAGGTAAATTCTCTGCACTTCCTGTTCTTAGATTTACTGCATAGCATGTTAAATCTATTTTTGCATATTCATTCATCATGTGCATTGTCAAATTTGATTCTCTGAACTCTCCTCATCTGAAGTCTATGTTTTGCACTCATCACTGTTGATGGACATTGCCTGATTAAGAATTCTCTGCAAACATCTGAATTTCACATGATTTGCTTTTTAATGATAGTCTGATTTTGCATATGCAGCCATTGAAAAATCTGATGCTCTTAGGACTGTTGGTATTGCATTATCATGCAGTTCCACCATGGTATATTAAATGGTAAGCTACTAAAAGGCAAGTGAATTCTGTCTGGAGGGTCTTACTATGTGTGAGATGGTCCTTTAGACCAAGCTCTCCGCCTAGTACCATGGGTCATATTGCTTGATAGAGCAGTCTGAATGTGCATGAATCTCAAACTCATATGTTCAGTCTTCATTGCAAACATTACATATAGTCAGGGGGAGTTTGGTTATCCCTGCATAATGTTCATGACATTCATGTTCAGGAAATATCTCCATGAGAGTCATTTCATTTGCATGCATGTAGAGCAGTGGATTACATATCATCAAATTTGAAAAATCTAAAAAGAAATGACTCATTGCATCTAGACAGGGGGAGCATTTTTGATTTCTTTAGTCTGTCACAAAGATCACTTTTTGTCTAGTTATCTGAATAACTCTCATGTGTTCTCACACTCTCTCTTGATGATGAATTCTGCCTTCTATTCATTAAGTTTTTTTGAAGAAGAGCTTCTCTCAACTTTCTGCATGGCACTCCTGTCAGCTGATCTGTCTGTATTCCAGACTCAGCTATTGATTCTGTCTGCTAGCTTGTTCTTATCTCAAGGAAAGATTTTAGTCAGTGCACCCTAATCAGAAATCAGAAATATTCTGAAAAGAAGAATCTTCTATTATACTGGCTTAAGAATGTTTTGATAAATCAAATTGATTTAAGTCTAATGTGTTTCCTAAGTCTAGATTTAGAATTCTTGAAAATATCTGAATTATTATTTTAATAAATCTTAACCAACTGTCTCATGAACTTCATGCAAAACCTTCTGAAATCTGAAATTTTTAAAAGACATGGCTATCTTTGGTTAAGATACATGTAGAAAATATTGTTCTTAAACATTTCAGTGTACTGAGCATTGTTTGAAAAATCTGAAAACATTTAAAAAATTTAAAGCAAGAGCAATGACTTTGGTCACAGAGAAACTGGGTTCTCTATCAAAGAAATAGAGTAAGCCCATGTCATGAAGTGCCATAGTTACCTCTCTTATAAAAATGATTGAAAATCTGGCAGAGCAATGGCATGGTTGTGTTGAGTAACTGGGGATTCTGGCCTCTCATCAAGGTGTCTCCTCATGTAAAAAGATACTCCATTGCTAACTCTGTTCTCCTTGAGAGGCAATATGGTTGTCACACTGAGTAACTGGGTCACTTCACCTAAGACGTGTTGTGCCTCACGTAAAAAGGTGTTGACTGAACCAAACTAGCTCAGGAAAAATGAGTGATATTCAATAGAAAAATCTGAAGAACTAAAGACAAGTTCAGTCACATTTATCTCTGTTTAATCTCAATATTATCTTGTGTAACTTCCATAGGAGTCATTGAATTTAAATGAGTAAGATGGAAGGAGGTTAAACATGAATATCAAATGAGTTGTTGGTTCATCTTTATTAAAAGGTATTTCAGATATGAGTATTGAATTTTCTTGATAAATTTTGAATACATCACTCTTACATCATGATGGTAAGTTTAAACTCATTCATAATCTATTATAATTGAAGAATCTGAAATTCGTTTACAAAGATTTATGAATTTGGTGTGCTAATGAAAATCTTGCTTCCTCATTTATTCATTGTGCTTACAAATTGTGGTAATCCTTGAGTGCCTATGTGTTTTTGCTGATAGATGCTTATCTCCTCTTGATATACCTCAACTCCTTTCTGGCTTCAAGGGGGAGATTAACCTGCTTGTCACATGTTGTGCATGATTTGATCTGGATGGTATAGGAGAGCATTCTGCTGCATCATTGACTTGTTTTGTGCTTCATTGTTTAACTGCCTCTGTGTCTTTCATGTCTAAATGACTGAGTCAATGATGGGGACATCACCTCCCATGCCCACGTTCACAGCTCGTCTCCTCGCCCCGGTTGCATCCGGCATGGTCTAGTCATTTAATTTTGAGTCCTATGTAATTTTTATTTGAGTCATTTGATGTATTTTCCCTTTTATTTAAGTCATGTTCCTAGGTCTTGTGTTCATTTCCCTAAGTTTGAGTGTCATTAGGCTGTCTAGTTAGCTATTGGGCCCAATTCATTGGGCTTGGCCCAAGGGCTCTCCCCTACCCCCTCGGTTATTTGTCATTGAGTCAATTGTCAGGGACTTTTGTAGAAATGTGATTTTCCTATATATAGGACCCCATTCCCCCCCATTTCAATGAATGAATCAATGAATGAAAAAACTTGCCATTTTGAGAGTTTACACTTCTTATCTAGTGGAGATATTCCATTTTTTGGGTGAGAAACCCTAGGGGAGAGATTCCCCACCCTTCCCTCTCTTAATCTCTCTTTTTCACTCCCCTTTCTCTCTCCTCAACACCCAAATTCGAATTTTCTTCTCTCTCCTCCCTTCCCAACCACCTCCACTCCCCACCTACCCCATTTAAGCCTCTTCCCATTCCCCACAACCCTCATCAATACTCCACCCCTTCCCAAGACCCCCTCCACCAATCCTCTCCTCACCATCCAACCCCCAACTACCCCTCCCACTTTCCCAAGCACCCTTCCCACTACCCCAAGCACCCCTTCCCTTCCCCAACACAACCCCCTGATTCCCAAGACAAAAAATTAACCCCACCCTTAAACCTATTTTCGAATATCCTTTCCCTCTCTCCATTCTAACCAAATTCGCAGCCCCCACTACCACCATCTATTGGACCCTCTTCCAGACCTTATTCTCCACCTCCCACACCTTAGAACACCCCCTCCAAGACCCCCTTTCAACCAGGGGTCACTCCCACACTCATCTACCCCCTTCCCCTTCTTCTTTTATGGTCATTGGAAGCTACTTCGAAGTTGCAGTTTACTGTCCAGAGGTTGCAGATGAACCAGCAACTTGCAGCAGCCACCACGACTTCCTCCGGACGAGTTTGAAGACCCAAGAGCCATCGTCGGAAGCGTCTACCAGTCTCCTTCGCAACAGAAGTGGTTTCATCTTCTTCCGATCTCCGAACCGTCCAGGAGGTCCATTCTCCCACAACTGCGCAGTTCTGCCTCTGCTGAGGACCTGAGCCAGATTAGAAGCTCTGCCACGACGAACCCCGAAGGAATCAGTCCATGAGTTCTTCTTCAAAGTTCTTCATCGCCCAGTCTACTTCCAGAATCAAGAAACAGAACTTCATTCGGCATTCGTGATCCAGAGTTCTCATTTTTCTCCCTCAGCTACGCAGATCTGCTACTCATAGTCTGCACCGACCAGTCGCCATTGTTATGCATCCCCTAGTCTTCTCTGACATCGGTTGGCTTTCCCGTCAGTTTTACTGCGAAGAGGACTCGTCCACGATTCCAACGACTCTGACGGCGCTTGATTCCGAGGTCAGGAGCTGTCGGGGCATCCTCTGCAACCTGCTATTGGAAACCAGGAGCTAGCTCTGCAGAGATCCTGATCCGGAGAGAAAGCTTCACCACGACAAACCCCGGAGAATCAGGCCATGAGCTCTTATGCAAAGTTCTTCCTCTCCCTGTCTACTTTCAGAACCAAGAAGCGGAACTCCGTTCGACATCTTGCAGCAGAAGTTACCAATTTTCTTCCTCAGGCGTTCGACTCTGCTTCCCACTGTCTGCATCGACCACTCCTCACTTTTCTGAGTCCTCGGATCTTCACCGGCATCTTTTGGCATCCCCGTTTGTTATTTTGTAAAGAGGACTCACCCACGGTTCCAACGGTTCCAACGGAGACTGATTCGGAGTTTGGGAACGGTTGGGGCAGCCGCATCTTCCTGCTGTTGATAGTCTATTGAAGACAGTCCGAGATTCAGCAACCCTGTTCGTACTCCCGCCCAGGCCGCCAGCGACCCATGAAGAAATTGGAAAAATTCAGAGGCACTCCTGTTCCAGAGATGAAGAGATCCCCACTGGTCTCACCCTCAGTGAAATTCCAGAGAGAGTTCTGCAGCCTCCACACCCTCTGTCTGTCAGCTATTATAGAGAGAAGGCTGATTCGGTGTCATCACTTCTTCATCACTCTTAGCACTAGTTTCCCCTCCCCGCTTGGCCGGCTGAAGGCCCCTCCCTGTGTGGAGGTAGTGTTTGGATGTAACTATCATCTTCGCTTCCCCACGATCCCCCCATGCATGGGGTGTAGTGTTGTAATAGCTTAAACAGGTCAAGCTACCCCGGCGCGGCGTGTGGGGAACCCACGCTTCCCCGCTCGCCCTCGTCTCCGAGCGGGACCGGTTTCTTCAAATCGGTCGAGTGAGTGCTCCAAAACTTAGCTCTAATTCATGCTTGTTCTTTCAATATTAGTTCATAAACTCCGATGGCCGTGACGAGAGCCCGATCCTTAAGCTCATTTGCTATAAGTGATCATCGTGGGAAGAGAGTGGAACCCGTGCCCTTTGGCACTTCGTCGGACCCTTGATTTGGGCAGCCGTACCCTTGGGGAATCAAACATTGGCCTTGCTGGCCCTCTACCAGCAAGGGCCTAGCCCACACAACCTCCCCTTGGCATTGCCAAGTTACCCCGGGTCTTAGTGAGCATTGGGTGAGCGGTTGCTATTATCGGTCTGTTTTTGAATGCTTAATTGTGCTTGCTTGTTGAGTCCTAGGTTGAGTCACATCAATTGGTATAAGAGCAAGTTCTAGACTTGTCTCTACTAAGTCTTGTCCTAGGGCCATTGCATTTATCACTCGATCATTGATGTCGCCTCGACAGTCGTTGTTAAAATTGCCGTGCCACACAAATTTCAAATATTTATAACCGCACTCACTCACTTATGGATTTGAAAACATGAGTATAATGGTAAGTACGGGTCGATCCCACGGGGAAGGAATTTGGTTATTTTTCTTAGTTGAAAAATATTCTTGTGTTTTGAAAAATCAAGTGTTGGGTTTTGAGTGCGATTACAACTAAATGGAATTAAAGTGCAACTTCAAACAACAAAAGGTAAGTGAAAGAAATAAAGAAGAACGCCATCGTTTCCATGCCGAGCCTTTGATGAAGATCGCTCCGCCTAGGAAGTCGATACCGTGAGGGGATTTGCAGAAGAATGATTACCGCTTTGGGTATGATTGAAGAACTTATGAAGACAAGAGTTGGATTTAACAAGTTTGAAAACTTAAGTTTGAAATCATAATAGAATTCAAGTAAAAATAGGGATTGGAAGAAAAAGCATAACTTCAAATCTGGATAGAATTAGAAGAAGTGTAAAACATGAAAGTTGTAGAGAATTGAAAAAGGAAGAACTTTGATTAAGAACACAGAGACAGAAAATAAGAGGAAGGCACTGAAAAAGCAAGATCTATCCCTGCTGGTGAATAGTAACTAACAGAAAAATAGCACTTTGAAAAATTAATTCTAACTCTAAAAATACACAGAATTAGATAAGGTGGTAGAAGAATGAAATGGAGATCTATAAGAGAGGAACAAAGTTTATGAAGAACTCAGATTAAAAAGAGGTCTAGAAAGGCTTCAAAACATAAGAAAACTAGAATGTCTCACCACGGATGAACAGTAAACACCTAAAACAGCACTTAAGAAAACGGACCAGAACTCTATGAAGTAGGAAGAATTTGAAAAAATGATCAACAGAGAAGTTGAAGAGCACTTGAAAATAAACAACTTTTGTGAAGAAAGCAAATTGAAATAAAGACTACAACCATACGAAATAAGGCTAAGAACAGGCTGAATTCAAAAATGAAACTTTTATTGAAATAAGAACAACTTACAACTTTGACTTCAAAAGCTTGGAAAATACAACCTGATGCACTCAACAACTTCAGAAATGCAAAGAACAACTTACATTACAAGTGACCCAAGCTAGCTCTCCCCCTACTCAACCTTCTTGCCATCTTCTATCACTCACTAACTAACTCTACTTGCTAACTCCCCTCATTCAAGACCAATGCACCCTTTATATAGGGGTTACAAAAAAAAACACTCCATCAATACAAACAAGTGTACCCAATTTTAGCCTAAAATGGTAGGCAGGTAGATTCTGCCCACTTTGCCATTTTTTTCGGATTTTTTCAAATTTTTTTGGAATTTTTCTAGGCCTTTTCCTCTCTCTTTCTCTCATTTTCTTTCATTTTCCTCTCTGTCGGCACGTTGCGCCGACCGGCCGACCGGTTAGGCTGCCGGCGCCGTGGGCCCGCCGTGCGCCGATCGCTCCTGCCGCCTCCGCGTGTTGCACGCGGGCGCGTGCGCCGCGTGCCGCCCGCGCCTCCTACCGGCCCGCCACGACCCCCCGACTTCGCCTGCTGAAGCCTGCCCCGCGTCCGCCTTCCACGAACCGCCACGAGCCCCCGCCTCCCCCTTCGCTGCCTCACCTCGTCGCCCATGCCAATGGCGCGGGCGGCGAAGGCGGGAAGGGGGGCGGGGGTTTTAAACTTTTTTTATTTATTTTATTATATATATAATATATATATTTATATATATATCTATCTAATATCATTAGAAAATTCTAAAAAAATATCAAATAATTATATTTTTTTTCTAATTTTTTTCTTATCTTTTTGAACAAGTTTCCGGGCTTTTGGCCCAGTTGAACATATATATTGTTATTCTTTTTTTTCCTTTTTCTTGAGCTTTCCTCGAACTGCGTGCCTGCATAAATACATAAAAATTATCATAAAAATTTATTTAATTTTAGATAATTAAACATTTGATACAAAATCAACAATAAGTGTGAGAAGTGTATATTTAATATCAATTAAGCTCATAAAAATGCATATACTCATGAATTAAATGATAAAAATACACACTAATCACACCCCCCAACTTACTCATTGCTAGTCCCTTAGCAATGTAATTAATGAAAAATTCAAGACCAACAAGAGTTAAAAGATATCCATGCCTCATTGCTAGATCATCTTTCATAGAGTTAACTAAAGATCAGGAATTTGGAATAATTACCACAGACTAGCCTTAGGAACATGATCAAGAATTCTAATCAAAATTCAGTAGCACTTGTGCAAGTGGAATACTAAATTCACAATAGAGACAATTGCATCCTCCAGTTGCTATTCCGAACAAATGCCTTTCAATTCTGCACTTCTTAATCAGAGCTTTAAGCATAATAGTTTTGCTAAGGGAATTATCATTTGTCCCTTTTGGGATCTCTTTTCCTTTTTTTTCTTTTTATCTTTTTTTCTATACACACATACACACATGATGCTGCACTACCCGTCACTGTTTTACGCGAACCTCAACACGTCTTAAGTGAAGTAGGCCCGGTGCCACAGATCAAAGTTCCCTTTTCCTTTTGACGCGAACCTCAACATGTCTTAGGTGAAGTAGGCCCGGTTACTCAGAATCGGAGCATTTTTCATGGTGCTTTATTTTTTCTCATACTTTTCTATGGCAGAAAGCTTATAACAAATCTTTTGTTCAAAAGTGCAGAATATCAGACAGTATATCGAAAATAGCAGAAGGCTTGTCCTTCTTGTTTCATTAGCGTGCATCGTGATTTCATTTTTTTTGAAAGTGCATCTGAACTTTAAAGAGATTCTTTAAATCAGTTTTCCATGGCTAGAGTAAATAAATTATCCAGCATCCTTTTCCCAGTTGTTTCTATTCAGAATCACTTTTCATGCGACATGAATCAAGAAATTCAACTCGGGGAAAACTGTTGTTTAACATGACAATTCAAGAAAGTAAGAAAAAACTTTGTTGAAATTTTTAGAAATTGAAATTTTTGAAATTTTTGTTTTTAAAATTTTTGACATTGATTTCCCCCCCCCAACTTAAATGACATTATCCTCAATGGCATAAACAGTAGAAAGATCAGAGGACATGTAAAGAGATAATATAGTTGAGATGGAAGGATACAACCTGATGGCGGGGTAAAATGACGAGGGCGTCGGTGCAGCTTGGCCTGACAACTGAAAAATAAACATACTAAAACAAGAAATCACATCAGAAGCCAGGAATTAACACAAGGAGTGGGACCCAATGTTCATGCATTTCAAAAGGAATCGACCAATGATGGCAACGTGAGTTACGGAGCCGGATTTCCCGCAGAAATGTCCCCTCAATGCGTGTGTTATGCAAAAGGTGGCCACAACGGGACAATAAACATAACGAATCTTTGGACCAAAAAGAGAGAGAAAGTCAATAAAGCACGTCTCCGACTTGACCACTCCACATGGTAGAGTGGGTGCGAGATTAACGGGAGGATGACGTGTCGCAAAGGCTATGGCTAGATGTGATGGTGCGAGATGTAGATCACTCCTCGTCAATCTTATAAATACCCCCCCCTTTCCACTCGACCGGAGAACATCGAAGTTGTGAGAGTAGAGTCGAGTGAAAGGGAAGTAGTGAGTGTTGCTCAAAGTTCAGAATGGAGGGTGAATCAAGCATCAGAGCTGAAGGGGAGTCGTCTCGCTCCTCGAAGAGGAGTAGATCGGGCAGTAGTGCCAGGAGATTCTCTGAAGTTGAAGGACTTTTGAGTGAAAGGACTCTACCACAGCTTGTAAGTGATTCCTTTCATTCCTTTCTTCTTCTCTGTTCTTTCTTTGGAAAGCTTCCCATTTCTCACTTCTGGCGTATGTGCAGAGTGTGATGAAGTCACACATCTCGTGGGAGCTGGTCGTGGCTGCATATCGAGGGCTCCCGGACTTCCAGAAAGTGAGATTGGACGTGATGGGATTCGGGCCCTTTCTCAGAATTGAGCCACTCAAGATCGACCTTACCCTGATCCAAGCTCTACGTGAAAGATGGGACCTGGTAAGTAGGGCATTCCTGATGCCGTGGGGGCATATGGTACCCAGCTTGGAAGATGTGGTCCGAATCACGGGCCTCAAAGTGGATGGGGAAGCAGTGACTGGTGTCACCTACGCGGATTACCGTGAAGGTGCCCATAATTTTTTGGGGATGGACTTTGATAGTCGGAAGAACAGGTCAGTAGTCAGGGCATCGATCATGGAAGCTTTAGGGCTTACTGACATGCGTCCGCGTGATGATGAGTCCATAGAAGAATTTATGGAAAGGGCAGAAAGAGGTGCCCGTACTATGTATTGTATGGATACCAGCAATTGGGAGCGGACCAATATGGATCTGAGGAGGTTCCTCCTCTTTCTATTAGGCAAGTTGTTGCTGGGGGTCCAAGGGAGACAGTATCCACTGTCATTTCTTAGAACTGCTTGTAGACTTGGAAAGAGTAGGACAATACGCCTGGGGAGCTGCTGTGCTGGCACATCTGTTTACAAGTCTGTCGCAAAGGACAAACAAAGAGATGACACTAAATGGATTTACGCCTTTAATCCAGGTAATGAAATTTTTTTTTGTTTTTATTTTCTACTTTTTGTTTTTGTTTTCATCAATGACACATGATGGTGTAGCTATGGAGCTACTATTACCTTTCAATGGGGAGGGCTCGACACTGTCGACCACTGACGGTCCCTCTAGCGAGACGGTGGCAACCCATCATGAGCACTGCACCTTTACCCTACCAACTTATGGTGTTAAGACGAGAATTGCAAGAGTTCCCTGCAACAATGGTAGGATAAAAAAATTTTCTCAATTTTTTTTATTTATTTCATCCTTTTTTTCTAACCAAGAAGATACATATAATCCATTCAAGGTGAATTGGAGGCCGTTCATGAACATGGTCGATGTTGACCAGCCTTGGGTAGTTGGAAGCCGCGCCCGATTCGGACGGGACCTCTGGCTCCATTGCTTAAATGAAATCGAGCCCCTCAGGCTACGATTAGCTATGCGCACCCTAGGGCTGGCTCAAGAATGGGTGGATATGACCATGTCACCTAGCATCAGAAGGCAGACGCGTGGACCAACCACCTGTGTTGATTGGAGAGTGCGCTTCCCCGAACAATATGAAGATTGGCAACGGGGAGGCACACTCGTGGAATCTCAAGCACAAGATAGCGATGATTACCTACGCCTCTACAAAGTAATGCATGCAGAAAGGCTCCAGCCTGGAGGGCTTGTAGAGGTAAGGAAACCATGTTTGTATCTTCTACATTTTGTTGTTTTTTTTTTTAAAAAAAAATTTTTGTTTGTGAACTCAAAAGCCATAACTGTAGGATGTCCGTGATACTATAATAACGAACTTACGAGCTCGTCTGGCGGACACGGAGCAAGAGCTGAGTGATACCAGAGCGGCTCTAGGTTCATCAGTAAGTATTTCAGTACATATTCCGGGTAGGCTTTGAGATTCAGGGCGCTAACCACTTAATGTCACCACATGTGCAGCGTGCTCAGCTTGATGCAGTTTCTTCGGCGATGGGAGCAGATGGTGTTTCTTCCAGTCTATGGATTCCCACATCCGAGCTGGATCAACTCCACGAGCAACTTGCTCATGCCACACAACGGGCTGCAGAGGCAGAGGGGATGCTTTCTGTACAGGTGAGGATTTCACCATTTAACATCCCTTATTCAAGTATTGCTATTTGCCTGAGATGAAATGTGTGGCAGGAGAAAGAAACACAAGAGGCACTTACAAATGCCACTCAGAAGGAAGCTAGAATAACTGAGCTAGAAGAAGAACTACAGCGTCGTCCAGATGAGGATTCTTCAAGGGACGCTGTGGAGTTGAGAATCACCCTTCAATTAGAAAGAGAAGATAGAGAGAGAGAACGGGCTGAGAGAGAACAGGACAGAGACAGAGAGAAAGCCAAGAGATCGGCCGAGAAAGTGGAAAAGAGGGCCCTGGAGGCCCAACTTTTTGAATTGAGGACTAGTCTCGGCCTAGCCGAGCAATGGCTGAAGGATGGCGAAGAATGCTATCGAAGAGCACGAGAGCGTGGCTTTCGTGTCAGTAGCTTCTTTGCTGCCCCCTCAGATCGGCGTCCATAGTGCGGTAGTAATACCGCTGCTCTCGGCTTGGGAATACCCTCTAGAGAATCTTGCCCCAGAGAGCGGCAAGACAAGTAATGTGAAGAAAGAAGGTGGATTCCGATGTAATCGCTTTGTTTGCTTTTGTGTGTAAAAAAATACTTTTTGCTTGGCTCTCCGTTGTCCTTATCTCTCGAATCCTTAAACACATCTAATTTCCCACAACAATTTATTACCACACAAAAATCACTTAGGTTGCCTCCTAAGAAGCGCTAACTTTTATGTCGTCAGTCAAACACCATGTAGCTCATTAACCAACGCGTGGCATTCAGAATGAGCCACCACGTGATCTTGTCTTCCTTCAAATTCCAGCCCTTAATCCATTGGAAGACAAGAGTAGACATGTACGGACCGGGGCTAGAAAGAGGCAGGACTCGCACATGATTGTTTGTAACATTAACCCTGTGTGCGATCCAGTTTTCAGCTTTAGATATCAAAAAATGATCTATGGCCAATAATTTGTCAAGATCAAGGTATAACCCTTGCATAATATCAATCCATCGGTCCCCTTCACCTGTATCGTCCCTCCTGATGACCTCTTTATTGACTACTTCCTCCTTGGGAACTTGGTCATCGAACGGTGGCTTAGGGATAAGAGTGTCATTATTAGCCACAGTCTTCCCAGTAACAGCCTCATGTGTTAGAAGGGTACTAATCAACTTATCTTCCTGATGGGGAGTTAAATCAAAAGTGAATATTATTGGTCCATCCCCCTCAGGTCCCAGAATGTCATATTGAAGAGGCTCATCTGGCAGGGGTAGCACGAGCCCAGAATCTAATTGATCCAATGATTCAAACATGAGGGGATTGGGCTCAATGGGTAGATCAAATTTGAAAGTTTCTAATAAAACCCCTTTATCACACTCATCATTTAATAGAAAATTGTGAATCAAATTTCCCAATAATGAAGTGGGAAGATCAAATGTAAATTGTTCCAGCTCGGCCCCTTCATCAAAGGTAAGATCAAATGGGAATTTTTCAAAGACGGAGCTTTCATCATACTCATCACTCACCTGAAGATTCTCAATCAAATTTTCCAAAAATGGGGTTGATAGATGAAATATAAACTTTTCGAACAAGGCCCCATCATCAAGTTCTTCCAAGGGAGGAGAATTAAGTTCCACTAAATCAACATGATTATTAATCATAAAGCAATCCTCCTCGACATGTAGATCCTCGATTAAGTTGTTTGGGCCACTAATTTTCTCAGTGATATTCTCAATCTCAAAACATTCATAGAATGGGGTGATGATATCAATATGTTCATTTGTGTTCTTTAATTCATCCCCTAATTCCGTCCCTTCCTTCATCATGGTATGGCTTGCGCACTCCCCCTCACTCCCAATAATGATATCTTGAGCCAAAATGCCAGGCATCGGATCATCATCATCATCATTCACGTATCGAGGGGGTTGGTTGAATATTGACGAAGGGTCATGGTAAGTAGACTGAGAGTACACGCTTTGAGCTTCAAAGTAGTGGCCCGGTGAATCACCCTTAGTATTGACATTGAGTTCGAAATCGGGGTGAGATGAGTTGAGATGAAGTTGAGTATACATGGGCTGCTCGTGAATTGCTTGGGGTAGAGGTGTAGATAAATGGGTTTGGATTGTTAAATCCATCCAAGGCAAATTTGTGTGATTACTCCAGCCAAGATTATCATCATCAGCAACATGCTTGAGCTGAGAGAATCCTAGGGAATTTTGGACCTGTGCTTGGATGAAGGGAGAGAGTCGGGCTATAGTAGGGCATTCACTCACATGGTGAGTGAGACTGGCACAGAATTCACACACTTCCATGAAAGTGTGGATTGGGTTTTTCGCCTGTTTGACATGTCCTACAAGTTGTCGATGAGATGAGATAGAGGCACGATTTATTGAATTTTCACTCAAAATCTCAAATAGATCATATGCCTCATCTTCACTTTTGCTTAAAAATGCCCCTCCACAATATATGTCCACTATCTGCCTATCAAAATTGGATAACCCCTCATAAAATGTAAAGATAATTTGCCATCTGGGCAACCCATGATGTGGACATTGACTCACTAGCTCCTTTAATCTCACCCAAGATTCATGAAGTTGCTCTCCCGGACGTTGAGTAAATCCTGTAATCGCCCTTCTCATCATGTTGGTTTGGCTTATGGGGTAAAAAATTTTTAAAAATTCTGACTGCATATCTTCCCAAGTCCTGATAATCTTTCAAAAACTCCTTAACCAACATTTTGCTTTATCTTTTAACGAGAATGGAAATAAAATTAATTTAAGGGCATCATCATTAAAATTCTGAATTTTGATCAGTGAGCAAACTTCTAGAAAATCATCTAGATGCCTATAAGGATTTTCATTGAGATTCCCATAAAAAGATGAGAGCATCTGGATGAGACTAAGGCGAATCTCATATTGATCAACGTGAATATCGGGGAGTTGAATACAGGTGGAGGGCTTGTAAGAAGAAGGATAAAAATGCTCCTTCATAGGCGTGGGTTTCCCTCCAAGATGAATGGCCATAAAATGAATTTTTATTTACATTTTTTTAAGTATTTCAAACTATATATATATATTTTTTTCAATTTTTCAAAACTTTTTTTTTGCAAACACAAACAAGTTAACACAAATTATCCTAATGACCTAGATGCGACTCAGACCTACAAATGTGGTTTCACAAAGTGATTAAAATGAACTTAAATTCACCCTCAGTATGTCCACCGGCAAGGTAAGGGGTGGGGAAGTGGGAGGTTCCCCCTACTTTCGTAGGGACCTTATTATACAAAACCACAATCCCACTTAAGGCGTTTGCCATCCGACCGTCTTGCCTTAGACACCAGTTTTCATAAGAGGATAAACCTAAATATCACAGGAATCACAGTGTGATCCTAGGGCCAACGTCTACTGGCTTTTATTAAGGCCTAGGTAATGCAGAGATGCAAGGAAATTGTGGTTTTCGGGCTAAGGGAGGGTGATGAAATCCCCACCTTATCTTGTTAGGGGTGTTACCCTTAAAGTATTTTGAAATAAAATGCACAC
Organism: Amorphophallus konjac; assembly: GCA_022559845.1. NCBI lineage: Eukaryota > Viridiplantae > Streptophyta > Magnoliopsida > Alismatales > Araceae > Amorphophallus > Amorphophallus konjac. The sequence goes on along the minus strand of CM040118.1, from coordinate 340,989,433 downwards.
CACAATTTCAAACAAGGGGTTCCTTATGCAAAAATGAATGCTAGACTGGGATCAGTAGAACGTACCTTGACCCTCGCGATCTTCAAAATGCAATGCAGAAATTAAACAAAGACAAATTCTAAGCTAAATGATGCATGACCTAGAGCATAAAAGTGTAGTTTCTACTCTTGCAATGAGGTCTTTTATTTGGTACAAATGAAGATTTTTTTTTATTTTTTTGTTTTTAGTTAATGAAACTAACTAACCAGCATGAAAAATTTTCTTTTGTTTTGATTGTTTTTTAATTTTTATAGAGTTTTCAAGAAATTTTCAGATTTTTGTAGAGATTTTTCAGAAAGTGGAAAGATAGAACCTGTTTCTTGATTTCATCCCTTTAGCAATGCTTCCGAGCTATTTAACGACGTTTCATATCCTTGGAATTTCAGATCCGATCTTCCTCTTTCTTTATTTTTTCAAAAAAAAAATTTCGTTTTCCTGCACAAGTAAAGAAAGCAAAAATCAATATACAAATATACAAAGTAAACACAAGAGTATCCAACTATGAAAAGTATCTCCATCCCCGGCAACGGCGCCAAAAATTTGATGTCGCCTCGACAGTCGTTGTTAAAATTACCGTGCCACACAAATTTCAAATATTTATAACCGCACTCACTCACTTATGGATTTGAAAACATGAGTATAATGGTAAGTACGGGTCGATCCCACGGGGAAGGAATTTGGTTATTTTTCTTAGTTGAAAAATATTCTTGTGTTTTGAAAAATCAAGTGTTGGGTTTTGAGTGCGATTACAACTAAATGGAATTAAAGTGCAACTTCAAACAACAAAAGGTATGTGAAAGAAATAAAGAAGAATGCCGTCGTTTCCATGTCGAGCCTTTGATGAAGATCGCTCCGCCTAGGAAGTCGATACCGTGAGAGGATTTGCAGAAGAATGATCACCGCTTTGGGTATGATTGAAGAACTTATGAAGACAAGAGTTGGATTTAACAAGTTTGAAAACTTAAGTTTGAAATCATAATAGAATTCAAGTAAAAATAGGGATTGGAAGAAAAAGCATAACTTCAAATCTGGACAGAATTAGAAGAAGTGTAAAACATGAAAGTTGTAGAGAATTGAAAAAGGAAGAACTTTGATTAAGAACACAGAGACAGAAAATAAGAGGAAGGCACTGAAAAAGTAAGATCTATCCCTGCTGGTGAATAGTAACTGACAGAAAAATAACACTTTGAAAAATTAATTCTAACTCTAAAAATACACAGAATTAGATAAGGTGGTAGAAGAATGAAATGGAGATCTATAAGAGAGGAACAAAGTTGATGAAGAACTCAGATTAAAAAGAGGTCTAGAAAGGCTTCAAAACATAAGAAAACTAGAATGTCTCACCACAGATGAACAGTAAACACCTAAAACAACACTTAAGAAAACGGACCAGAACTCTATGAAGTAGGAAGAATTTGAAAAAATGATCAACAGAGAAGTTGAAGAGCACTTGAAAATAAACAACTTTTGTGAAGAAAGCAAATTGAAATAAAGATTACAACCATGCGAAATAAGGCTAAGAACAGGCTGAATTCAAAAATGAAACTTTTATTGAAATAAGAACAACTTACAACTTTGACTTCAAAAGCTTAGAAAATACAACTTGATGCACTCAACAACTTCAGAAATGCAAAGAACAACTTACATTACAAGTGACCCAAGCTAGCTCTCCCCCTACTCAACCTTCTTGCCATCTTCTATCACTCACTAACTAACTCTACTTGCTAACTCCCCTCATTCAAGACCAATGCACCCTTTATATAGGGGTTACAAAAAAAAACACTCCATCAATACAAACAAGTGTACCCAATTTTAGCCTAAAATGGTAGGCAGGTAGGTTCTGCCCACTTTGCCATTTTTTTCAGATTTTTCCAAATTTTTTTGGAATTTTTCTAGGCCTTTTCCTCTCTCTTTCTCTCATTTTCTTTCATTTTCCTCTCTGTCGGCACGTTGCGCCGACCGGCCGACCGGTTAGGCGGCCGGCACCGTGGGCCCGCCGTGCGCCGACCGCTCATGCCGCCTCCGCGTGTCGCACGCGGGCGCGTGCGCCACGTGCCGCCCGCGCCTCCTGCCGGCCCGCCACGACCCCCCGACTTCGCCTGCTAAAGCCTGCCCCGCGTCCGCCTTCCACGAACCGCCACGAGCCCCCGCCTCCCCCTTCGCTGCCTCACCTCGTCGCCCGTGCCAATGGCGCGGGCGGCGAAGGCGGGAAGGGGGGCGGGGGTTTTAAACTTTTTTTATTTATTTTATTATATATATAATATATATATGTATATATAAATATATATATATATATATATATATATCTAATATCATTAGAAAATTCTAAAAAAATATCAAATAATTATATTTTTTTCTAATTTTTTTCTTATCTTTTTGAACAAGTTTCCGGGCTTTTGGCCCAGTTGAACATATATATTGTTATTCTTTTTTTTTTCTTGAGCTTTCCTCGAACTGCGTGCCTACATAAATACATAAAAATTATCATAAAAATTTATTTAATTTTAGATAATTAAACATTTGATACAAAATCAATAATAAGTGTGAGAAGTGTATATTTAATATCAATTAAGCTCATAAAAATGCATATACTCATGAATTAAATGATAAAAATACACACTAATCAATCATCATGGCCACTTCCTACTTAGCCTACTCGTCTCGCTTGGACCCAATAGATGCCTTTGTGTTTGATGGATCCCACCCTAGTTTATATCTAGAATGGATAAGCTCCATAGATCACCACTTTGGGAGGTTCACCCTGTCAGGGTCTATGCAAGTCAACTATGCCAAAAGTTTGCTATGGCGCCAAGCTAGGAATGAATGGCAAAACATTGTAGGCTTAAGAGAAGTTGGAAGGCAAGAGCCAATCGACTCTTGGGTTGAGATGAGAAATGAACTTAGGAAGATTTATGCCCATATGGACCCTCCTATCACCATAGAGGAAGCCCAAGCTCCCACCAATAAAGAAGAAGAGCCTCAATCTTCCCCCACCCCTCATGGTCCGGATCCTCAAAGGCCATGCACTGTCACACATGGCACCCTCACCATAGATGAGTTCATACTCCAATGGCTCAAGTAATGTCCCACCCTCCCTAGCTCACCACCATTGGGATATAAATCCCAAATTGTTCCCACCCGACCTCCCCATGTCACTTATCAAAACTTCTACTCTGTGGAAGACTTGGGAGACCTTGTGGATTGCCTACATTGGCAAGCCCACTTAACCGGCCTACTAGCCATAGGACCATTGGAGCCTAGCACCGTCAACTTTGTCCACCCATCCATCGGTTCCATCACCTCCCTTTGCACAAGTGGGCATTGTACTAGTGAGATCCTCCTATTTCTCCCCTTGGAGGAAGAACCCATCCCGGTCTACTCCCCACCCCTTGAGATCCCAAGTACCTTGAACGGTCAACCAACTAGAGACCTTGGACCAACTATTTGGGAGGAGGATGACCCACCACCTTGTAAGGACCTTGGGGACATAGAGTTCCTCTCTCTAGGTAGCCCTTACCATGATCCCTTTGATCCCTTCCTATGGGGGTCAAAGAACCCATGGGACCCAACCACCTTATCCACCACCTACCTTTTCCTATCCCAACCCACCATGTTTGACCCAATCCACCCCATCCTAGACCCGGGTTGCCCCTTGGGAGCCATGACCTTGGGCCACATATCCCTAGGTAATAAAGTTGTGCCCCACCCCATGATGACCACCTTCTTAGATCCATTCGATCCTTTCCAATGAGAGTTCAAGGGTTGTCCCACACCTATACACATGGAAGTCACCTTTGGGAAAAGCATGCATGTGTCTAGGCTTACCATACCCCTTGGCATGAACACTATATTGGGTCCATTCATTCATATCACTCACATGTCAAGTAGAAAGTATGAGTGGTCCATATTCGGATGTCATGGTCCACCTTCATGCATCATGGGTCTTAAGCTTGTCAAAGACATCTACGGATGTCAGGGTCCCCCAATATTTATCACCAATTTGCATGATAGGGCCACCTACGGGTGCCCCAGCCCACCTAGGCTAACCAATGTCTACACTGCATCATTACACGATAGGTCTACTTTTGGTTGCCCAGGTCCACCCATCACCCCTATAATGTCTGCATTCACAACATTGCATAAAGAGATCCGCAAGTACATTAACAAGAAGAATGTGACTTATAAAAGGTGAGCCGACTCTCATCGACGTCACCAAGAATTCCATGATTGTGACTTTGTGATGGTAAGGATGGAGAGGCTCTCCTCGGGAGCCATCTCCAAATCGAGGCCACGTGGGGCTGGTCCCTTCCAGGTCCTGAGGCGTATTGGTGCAAATGCCTATGAGTTAGATCTCCCTGAGGAATATGGGATAAGTCCCACATTCAGTGTTGCCGACCTAGTGCCATACAAGGGACCCACGGTGGTACCTAGTAAGGATATTGAGCCTATTCCCTCCGTTGAGAGAGCACCCACCCGTGAGGAGAGTCCACCATCCAAGAGAGCCCAGCGTGAGCGCATTGAACGAATATTGGATGAACAGGTCACTACCACCAGGAGCAAGGTATACGAGCGCTATCTCGACAGGTGGATGGATCGGTCTCGTTCGGAAGACTTGAGGGAAGTACCACTTCTACACCATCCAAGGAGGGAAGGACACTTACACGACGGAGTCGAGTTCTCCGCACCTTGGGAGTATGATGGGGACATCACCTCCCATGCCCACGTTCACAGCTCGTCTCCTCGCCCCGGTTGCATCCGGCATGGTCTAGTCATTTAATTTTGAGTCCTATGTAATTTTTATTTGAGTCATTTGATGTATTTTCCCTTTTATTTGAGTCATGTTCCTAGGTCTTGTGTTCATTTCCCTAAGTTTGAGTGTCATTAGGCTGTCTAGTTAGCTATTGGGCCTAATTCATTGGGCTTGGCCCAAGGGCTCTCCCCTACCCCCTCGGTTATTTGTCATTGAGTCAATTGTCAGGGACTTTTGTAGAAATGTGGGTTTCCTATATATAGGACCCCATTCCCCCCCATTTCAATGAATGAATCAATGAATGAAAAAATTTGCCATTTTGAGAGTTTACACTTCTTATCTAGTGGAGAGATTCCATTTTTTGGGTGAGAAACCCTAGGGGAGAGATTCCCCACCCTTCCCTCTCTTAATCTCTCTTTTTCACTCCCCTTTCTCTCTCCTCAACACCCAAATTCAAATTTTCTTCTCTCTCCTCCCTTCCCAACCACCTCCACTCCCCACCTACCCTATTTAAGCCTCTTCCCATTCCCTACAACCCTCATCAATACTCCACCCCTTCCCAAGACCCCCTCCACCAATCCTCTCCTCACCATCCAACCCCCAACTACCCCTCCCACTTTCCCAAGCACCCTTCCCACTACCCCAAGCACCCCTTCCCTTCCCCAACACAACCCCCCCATTCCCAAGACAAAAAATTAACCCCACCCTTAAACCTATTTTCGAATATCCTTTCCCTCTCTCCATTCTAACCAAATTCGCAGCCCCCACTATCACCATCTATTGGACCCTCTTCCAGACCTTATTCTCCACCTCCCACACCTTAGAACACCCCCTCCAAGACCCCCTTACAACCAGGGGTCACTCCCACACTCATCTACCCCCTTCCCCTTCTTCTTTCTTGGTCATTGGAAGCTACTTCGAAGTTGCAGTTTGCTGTCCAGAGGTTGCAGATGAACCAGCAACTTGCAGCAGCCACCACGACTTCCTCCGGACAAGTTTGAAGACCCAAGAGCCATCGTCGGAAGCGTCTACAAGTCTCCTTCACAACAGAAGTGGTTTTATCTTCTTCCGATCTCCGAGCCGTCCAGGAGGTCCATTCTCCCACAACTACGCAGTTCTGCCTCGACTGAGGACCTGAGCCAGATTAGAAGCTCTGCCGCGACGAACCCCGAAGGAATCAGTCCACAAGTTATTCTTCAAAGTTCTTCATCGCCCAGTCTACTTCCATAATCAAGAAACAGAACTTCATTCGGCGTTCGTGATCCAGAGTTCTCATTTTTCTCCCTCAGCTACGCAGATCTGCTACTCATAGTCTGCACCAACCAGTCGCCATTGTTCTGCATCCCCTAGTCTTCTCCGACATCGGTTGGCTTTCCCGTCAGTTTTTCTGTGAAGAGGACTCGTCCAAGATTCCAAAGACTCTGACGGTGCTTGATTCCGAGGTCAGGAGCTGTCAGGGCATCCCCTGCAACTTGCTATTGGAAACCAGGAGCTAGCTCTGCAGAGATCCTGATCCGGAGAGAAAGCTTCACCACAACAAACCCCGGAGGAATCAGGTCATGATCTCTTCTGTAAAGTTCTTTCTCTCCCTGTCTACTTTCAGAACCAAGAAGCGGAACTCCGTTCGACATCTTACAGAAGAAGTTACCAATTTTATTCCTCAGGCATTCGACTCTGCTTCCCACTATCTGCATCGACCACTCCTCACTTTACTGAGTCCTTTGATCTTTACCGGCATCTTTTGGCATCCCCGTTTGTTCTTTTGTAAAGAGGACTCACCCACGGTTCCAAAGGTTCCAACGGCGACTGATTCGGAGTTCGGGAACGGTTGGGCCAGCCGCATCTTCCTGTTGTTGATAGTCTATTGCAGATAGTCTGAGATTCAGCAACCCTGTTCGTACTCCCGCCCAGGCCGCCAGCAACCCCTGAAGAAATTGGAAAAATTTAGAGGCACTCCTGTTCCAGAGACGAAGAGATCCCCACTGGTCTCACCCTCAGGGAAATTCCAGAGAGAGTTCTGCGGCCTCCACACCCTCTGTCTGTCAGCTATTATAGAGAGAAGGCTGATTCGGTGTCATCACTTCTTCATCACTCTTAGCACTAGTTTCCCCTCCCCGCTTGGCCGGCTGAAGGCCCCTCCCTGTGTGGAGGTAGTGTTTGGATGTAACTATCATCTTCCCTTCCCCACGATCCCCCCCTTGCATGGGGTGTAGTGTTGTAATAGCTTAAACAGGTCAAGCTACCCCGGCGCGGCGTGTGGGGAACCCACGCTTCCCCGCTCGCCCTCGTCTCCGAGCGGGACCAGTTTCTTCAAACCGGTCGAGTGAGTGCTCCAAAACTTTGCTCTAATTCATGCTTGTTCTTTCAATATTAGTTCATAAACTCCACTGGCCGTGACGAGAGCCCGATCCTTAAGCTCATTTGCTATAAGTGATCATCGTGGGAAGAGAGTGGAACCCGTGCCCTTTGGCACTTCGTCGGACCCTTGATTTGGGCAGCCATACCCTTGGGGAATCAAACCTTGGCCTTGCTGGCCCTCTACCAGCAAGGGCCTAGCCCACACAACCTCCCCTTGGCATTGCCAAGTTACCCCGGGTCTTAGTGAGCATCGGGTGAGCGGTTGCTATTATCGGTCCATTTTTGAATGCTTAATTGTGCTTGCTTGTTGAGTCCTAGGTTGTGTCACATCAGTCAAAGGGGGAGTATTTTCTTTATTCATATCATGTATGCTTGTATTTCTCATCTCAAACTATTTTTCTTTTTGATGAAGTCAAAGGGGGAGAATAGTTTGACATGAGTCAGTGTGACTCATAGTGTTGCCATCATCAAAAAGGGGGAGATTGTTGTGCCCCTGTGATTTTGATGATAGCAAACACTATGAGTTATATGAACATCTGTGACATGATTTTGATCTCTATGATTTTGATGATAGCATATCATGAACATCTGTGTCTGAATGATTGTTCTGCTTTGGGCATATGAACTGTATAAGGTAGTTCATGCATACAGCAAGTCCATACACTCTTTGTTGTAATCTTCATGCATATGCCAAGTCTACACATTGCAGCCTAGTCTGAACATCGTCAACATAGAAAGTCTATACACTTCATTGCAGCATGCACACACAAGTCTACACAGTGCTCTTCATTCATGTGCACAGTTCGTGCATCAAGTCTGTACATTGTCTTTGCATAAGGCCACACAAAGTATGTTGAATTCCCAGCGCGGGTTTTTATTAACCAGAGGTGCTGCAAAAAAACAAGCCTAAATGACTCTTTTGAGAATGATTTCAATTAAACAAAAGCTTAAGATAAAGGTTTAAAACACCACTATTAATCTCGTTAAGAAGCACTTGATTTTGAAAATCATGCGTGAAGTAATGAGAAAATGATATCATTAAAATGCATACTTACGCCAATATGTTACCTTGCAACCTTTGTAGAAGCAGCTGTCAGAGGTGAGATTGATTATCATGGGATTTGTCCTCTTTGGGAGTCAAAAGGATTGGAAGCAAAGGATTTTGGGAGTGGCTTAACAAGAATGAGTGGTGCTCAAACCAGACTCAGACGAATAAGGAAAAAAAGGAAGAGAGGCGAGGGCTAGAACTCCCTCACTAAGGCGCGGAGACCCTGATCACATGGAACAGTCTACAGAAGAAGTGAAGAATTAGAAGGATGAGTGAGGACTAAAGCCTCGAAAGCAGTGAGAGAATGGGCAGATGCCCAAGGCAGTGGATGTGGAAGAAGTTGGGTCAGACCCAGAATTAGGAGGAATCAGAAGAAGAAATTGGTAGATGGAAGGAGGCGAATCTGGAGGGTCCGGAGGTGGTGGAGGAGAATCATGAAAGGAGGAATCCGGAGGGTCCGGAGGGAGCAAATATCGAGGGACGCGATGCCCTGAGAAGAAATCTAAAAAAGAGTGATGAAAAAGGAAGAAGAGAACGAAGGAGGTGATGTTCAGGAAGATTAGAAAGATGAATCGGAAGAAAGGTGGAGGGTCCGGAGGTTCCAGAGGAAGCAAATGGAAAGGGGCGTCATGCCCTGGAAAAAGATAGAAAGAATAAGATAGAGAATTCGGAGGTTCCGGAGGAATGAGAAGGGAAGGGACGCGATGCCCAAAGAAGAGGGAAATAGAATCCGGAGGTTCTGGTGGATTAAGATGGAAAGGGGCGTCATGCCCGAGGGAAAAGTCCGGAGGTTCTAGAGGGATGAAATCAGGAGGGAGAAGATGGAAAGGGGCGTCGTGCCCGGGGAAAAGATAGAGAGAATCAGATGGAGAATCCGGAGGTTCCGGAGGAAGAATATAGAAAGGGGCGTGATACCCAAGAGAGAGGAATGAAGGAGGATTAGGAGGAAAATCCGGAGGTTCCGGAGATAGCAAATGAGAAGGGGCGCGATGCCAAAAGGGAAAATCCGGAGGTTCCGGAGGGATAACAAAATCAGAAAGGGCGCGATGCCCAAAGAGGAGGGGTAAAATTCCTGGAGGTTCCAGGGAAATAGCAGGAAGGGGGACGCGATGCCCCAAGGGGAGTGAATTAAAGAAAGATGAAGATGAAGATTAGAAGTACGGAATATCCGGAGGCGCCGGAAGGCGGGGGAGATACGGGTTCGGGAACCTGGGAAGAAGGAGGTGAAAATGCATGCGAATGCAGTAGCACGGATGTGATGAATGCACAAATGCGACAGAATGCATGGAATGCAAAGAACGTGAAGAACATGAAGGGCGAGAGAATGAGATCCTCCTCTTTACCCTTGGAATGGCCCATGAAGCGAAAGATGAGAATAGGGATGAAGTTGAATGGGAGGTGGGTAAAGGAGTGGAAGGCCCCTTAGCATCAAGATAACTGCCCCTCCACGGCAGTGAAAGTGTATAGCCAATTGGCCCAATAAAAGGAGCTTTAATAAGTGGCAACCCCCTTGGAAGGCAAAGATCAACAATGTGAGGGAGTTTGAGAGTTGGAACGGGAAGCATCGTGTTGCCCATTGAATGTGGTATATATGGAATGTTGAGCAAAATGGGCATTCGCCCCTTGTAAGGAATAATAAATTCAGAATTCGAAAGTAGGAACAAGGGGTGCCCTGCCCGGCCCTTAGACGACATCAACGCCCGGCATTCTCCTCTGAGCAAGGGCAGCGGCTTAGCCTCTTCAATCGTGCTCGGCACAATAACCCGGATTGGCATCCGGCAAATGAATTCCTGTATCTTGAACGGCATAGCCACAGCCAAATCCTTGTTGCCCGGCTCTTGATCATCTTCGGCACCTGTGCTTGTAGAAGGCCCCCCATTCCGAGTAGTAGAGGGAGGTGAAGCGGAGGCGAATGGCTCCATGAATAGTGATGGTGTAATAGAAGGCGTTGGAGAGAGGATAAGTGGAGGTTCAAACACGTCGAGTTTCTCCCTCTGCTCGGAAGCAGTTGGGATTGGCTCGAGTGCAAAAAGGGGTGGATCCTGCTCAGGATTAGCCATGGGTAAAGGAGAAAGGTTAAGTGGGGGAATAGGCAAAATGGGTTTTGGGGTTAAAGGGATAATGGAGGGTTGAGGTGGTGGTAATGGGATGTTAATTGGGGAAGGTTCAATGGTGGATTCAATGGAGGCCGGTGGTGTGGCGGTTAATGGCTTAATAGGCAGAGGTTTAATGGAAGACTCGGTGGAGGCTGGTATTGTGAAGGTTAATGGTATAACTGGTGGGAGTGTAATTAGTGGAGGTTTAGTGGAAGCGGTGTTAGGGATCGGAGGAGACTCAAGGGGTGTCGGTGTGGGTGATTGGAGTATCGACCCATCATCGTAACACCAATTAGTCTCATAAACAGGGGTTGGATCGAGGACGGTGACTTCGTCCTGAGTAGGGGGTTCATCAAATGATAATAGAGGGAGCGGAAAGCGAAGGAAACTCGGAAGGGGTGCCCGTGGAGCTTCATCATCATCGTACACTGCCTCGGATTCTTCAAATACCGGCTCCTGCTTGCTTGAAATGCCGAAGTCATAATCATTTCTCCTATCTTTCCATTCATTCTCCATCTTGGTAATACCATCCAGGAAAGCGTGAAGAGGATTGACTGGAGTAGGAGAAGCGGGCCGCGGGCTCGTAACCCTCTTTAATTGTTCCTCCATCAAAGTGATTTTATCGAGGAGAGTTTGCTGGAGGGGTGTGACCTGAGCAACCGAGGGTTGGCAGGGCATTGAAGGAGGAGGGGCCGCATAAAAAGGCCGTGGAGGGGAATTAATGGGCCGACCCATGGAAGAACCTGGATGGGCCGGATTGCAAGGAATAAATGGGCCTTGGGGCCGCGATGGAGGAGGAATGGAAGGAGGCGGGTGATGGGCCACCCGAGTAGCATGAACAGGAGGAGATGTAAGTGGATGATGGGCCACCCGAGTGTGAATAGAAGAGGGAGGTGGGTGATGGGCCACCCGAATAGGTTTAGAAGGAGGGAGAGATGAATGAGATGCACCCTCAACGGCCGCCTTAAGGGCTTGGATCTGTTGAGGGGTAAGATGATCTAATGCATGGATGATTCGAGAGACCTTCGTGTCATTGGGAGGAGACGGTCCCGAGGGAATAATGGCCTGAAATTGAGTAGGAGGACCATGAGAATGGACATTGCCCATGGGCCGGACATGACCATAAAAATGAGGACGTGGTCCTTTAAAAGAATGGTGAGAATTATGTTGAACATGTTGAAATTGAGGATTATAAGATGTGCTAGGTTGATCATCCTCATGAATTGAACTAAACATGTTATTTTGTTTATCAAAGTAAGCCATTATGCAATCCAAATAATGTGCAAATAATTTGCAAAGAAACACACAAGTTGGAATGGTTACCTTGATTTTTATTTGTTTAAACCTTGGTGAATTAATGAATTTTAGCAAATTTTGGAATAATTCACACAAGGGGGGAACCTAGTTTCAATATGAGTTGAACTCCAATGCCAACTAGGGATCCTCTCTCACCACGCATAGGCCAACTAACTCGGGACTTCAAAAGGGTACAACCTGCCCGGCGTCCGTGAGGGAATCCACGGGTGCGGGGACTTACGGAGGCTTGGAAAAGGGATTTCCGGTCCAAAGAGACGGAATGCTCAATGGAGGGTCGTCCCGATTCCAAGAGGGTGTGTGGAATCCTAATGAAGAGAGAGGAGGTCTCTCAAACCGATGCAAAGATGAATGCAGCAGGGAAAATAAGCCAATCAGCACAATATGATCAATCAATAAATATAGACATCAATCAGCATGAAAAAACCCACAGTAAAAACACGCCCTGGCTGGGGGCGCTACTAACCAAAGACACGACGATGTGACTGTCGTGAATCAAAGCGAGGGGCCAGGGGCAGAAAAACGTGCCTTAGACTGAGGCGCTATCAATTAAAGGACGCCCCTGCCAGCGGGCGTCAAATCACAAGAAACCCCTTAATGTGCGGCGCTAATCAATAAAGAAACGCCCTGGAGAAGGGCGTGAATTCAAAGGCAGCGTAATAAAACCAAGAGAAATCAGGACATATGCTGGAAAACGCCCTGTCAGAGGGCGTAAAATATGAATAAGACGCCTTTGGTTAGGGCGTTAAATAAAGCACGCCTCTGACAGGGGCGTTAATTCACTCTTTTCCAGAAAATCTTCCCCGGCCAGAAACGACAAACACTCACAATCACGTGATCATGGCAATCAACAGAATAAGCATGCTCATCAATTTCTTGAATAAGTGGAATTCTAAAGAAAAAAAACAACAACAAACTGACCAATCACTTAGGGAAGAGTGCAAAGCACAATGGAGGGTGCCCGAGGGGCACAAAAGGGAGACGCACCGAGGGTGCAAATAAGGGAGATGGCACACGCGGGTGCCTAAGGGGAAAGGGGTAATGAAAGAAGAACACAAAGGGTCCCACCGTGATCGCCAATTTGTAGATTCCTTTAAAATCCACTTAAGAAAAGTTAAATTAATAAACAATAAGCGTGAGCACGAGGTGCTAAGGGGAGTGTGTGATCGCCAGAGACGCGAACGCCTCAAAAGAATATAACAATGAAAAAGAACATGGAGGGATCGCGAAGAATACCTTTGAAAAACGCGGGGATTGCGAGTGCTCCTTTCTCTTCTAGATCGGCCGGCCGATGAAGAGAGTTCTTCAATTGATTACCCTTGCAAAACAATCAAACACCAATAAAGAAATATGGATTAGAACATGGTGAGTGTAGCATCAAATCCTAAATAAAGATGAGCATGAAATCATGGTGAAGAACACACCTTAAGGGTGGTTATCCCTTAAACCCCTATGCAAAGAGGGTGGGAATATGATGATGAATGCAAAATAGAATAAAGGAAAGAGTGCAAGAGATGCACTTAAAAGGGGAGATACTCAACGTGGTTGAGTTTTTTAAAAAATGAATACGTATGAACATGCATGCATGCATATGAACGATGTAATAAAAGAAATAAAAATAAAGAAGAAGGGGCCTGTTGGCTTTGATCCTCGATGGGGAGAAGCCTTCCAAAGGATGATGAAGTTAACGTGGGAAGCTCCTCCTTCAGCCACAGCAACAGCCTGCGTAAGAAAAGAAGAAGAAGAAACAGAAGAAAAAAAGGGAAGAAAACAGAAGAAGAAGAGGAAGACAGAAGAAGCAGCCGTGAAGAAGAAGAAGAAGACAGAAGAAGAAGAAAGAAGAAAAACGTGGGAGGGAGAAAAGGATCGACAGGGGGGCCCGAAGAGGAGGAGTCCAACCCAACAACAGAGCTCGGAAGCTCTATTAATAAGAATTGGATGAAGATATAAGAAGGTAAGAGTCCAACAAGGGAAAGGATAAGAATGGGCAGGAGCCCAAACGAAGCAGGGACTCTCTGGGGAAAGGCTGCGTTCATTCGGAACACAAAACTGAAACACGACTTGGACCAGGGCGTCAATTCACGAATTGACGCCCTGCCAAAGGGCGTCTTTTAAAAACACGCCTAAGACCAAGGCGTTAACTCCTGGATCATTTTTAGAAATATATATTTTTTTATTTAAAAATTGTTAAACACGCCTGAGTCAAAGGCGTTAATTAAAACACGCCCTAACAAAGGACGTTAATTCAAAATATTCAAAATAGGGCTATTTTTTATTTCTCAATATTATTTTTCCATTTTTTAGGTGAAGGTGCATCTCGTCGCCCTGATTCCAACGACTATTTTTACAAATTTTTCTGACACCCGGAAGGCCACCAAATCACCTCTAGAAGGGGGTGGAAAATAATATAAAAAAATCAATTTGAAAAAGTGACGACCGTGCGTAAGGCGTGAATTCAATTTTCGATTTTTTTTTATTCTTTTCAAATTCAAAATAACGTCCATGGTTAAGTCGTTAATTCTAAAAAATTTCAAAAAATTCTCAGAAAAATCCAGAAAAATGGAAATATGAAAGAATGGACGCCCTCCAATGTAGTTGTCAATTTTTTTAGAAACGCTCAAGGAAAAGTCGTTATTTAAAAGACGCCCCACATCAAGTCGTTATTTTTGAAAAATACATAAAAATAGAGAAAAATACCTAGAAAAATCTAGAAAAATCCAGAAAAATTCAGAAAAATAGGAAAAAATAGGAAAAAATAAGAAAAGGGTGAAAAAAGGGAGAAATCCAAGAAAAGTGAGAAAAACCACTCAAATAGAACTAATTTGACGGTCAAATTGGGGCATTACAAGGTAATATGAGATGCGCTCACAGTAACGTCAATTTTGGCGTGTCTACAGCTGCCCCGCCTTGGCGTCTGCTTTGCAAGGGAGCAGAGCAAACTGAAAAGTAGATGCCAAGGTGTGATGAGACACGCAATCAACATCACTTGATGAGAATGAAATCAAAAGCTCGAGATGAAGCAATCTCAGGAAATTCAACGAAATCAACAATGTTTGGATAAAATGGGGAGATGTGCACGAGGGCACGAAGGAGAATGATCAACTTCCAGCGCGGTGGGAGTACCTCAGGTCACAAACCTGTAGGTTTCACCATTGGAGAGCGGTTACCAGCTAATGTGGATGTGCTGCAGCCAAGGTGGAATAAAGGGAAAAGGATTAAAATAAGATGATAGAAATCCAAACAAGGAGCTTCCGGAAAATAACCCAAAACAGCAACAAGGCGAACTAAGGATTCCATCAGCAATGAATATCTCATATCTTGAAAAATAAAGATCAATTTAACTCTCCAAATCAGCTTATCAGAATGATTTTTCAACAGTTGATTCAAAGTCCTACATGAATGCATGCTGGGTTTAAAGGGAAAATAACAAATAAAGATATAATATAATCAAGGATAATATTGTTAAACTGCCCAGACTGGGTCAGGAAACCAATTTCGCGAGCTGATACTAAGCCGAAGCCCGTTTATCCACGCACCAATTCGTAAAAGGGAACCATCGTCCCCAGTCTTGGATGGCTCAACGGCCTATCCGTGTGACTAAGACTCCTCTGGAATCATCATTATTTTTGATGAAGGGGAACTCAAATCCCAGATTTACCAAAGTCACAAGGTCCTTGATATAATCTAGTAGCGTATGTAACATATAGTAAAAATGTATATAGGGAGAGATGGTGGAGCAATAAGTATGGGGGAACTGAGAGATGAGGTGCGGGCACCGTGGGGCTTGGATGATGATGCCCGGACGGTGGGACCAAGAGCTTATTATCCTGCACTCAAAATTCCATTAGCCAAGATATAATGAAGATAACAAGCAATGAATGAGGCATTTAAGCATAACAAGCATAGCATGAATGGAAGCATCAATAAGCAATGACAACATAGACATCAAAGCATTCAAAGCTTAGTGTGAATAGCATTCAAGCATGTATTAGCATGAATAGCATGAGTTAAATTATAGCATTGCAAAGCATCATTGTTTGTCGTTTGTCATAAGGATGACAATCTTGGCATGTGAGATTGAGATTGAATGATTGGAATCAAGTAATGTCCAGTGGCAAAGTGATCAAGTGAAATCAGCAGGAGTTGATTGAATGATTTGTAGATGAATAATCAGAATGATATAGTAATCAGAATGATATAGGGAGATGATAATCAAAATGCCCTAGTGTGGCATATCACTAGAATATCGGGAGGAATCAAGAGGTTGATAACAATAAGTGAAGATAGGACTCATCCCGTGCTCTTGGTCCTTGCAAAGCTGTTCCTGCAAAACACCATCAGACAATACAATGCAATTTTTTTTTTATTTTTGGAATATGTAAATTTTTATGAGTTTTGAAAATATTTGAATTTTTATGAATTTTGAAAAATATTTGAATTTTTATTATGAATTTTGAAAGTATTCAATTTTTTGTTTGATTTTGCTCAGGAAATATTCAATTTTTTGTGGATTTTGGTTTAGACATTGTTAATGCAGCATCAAAGGGTTGTTTTTGAACTACTGGCTAGAGGTCCTAGTTCCTTCCCTTTTCGCTAAAATTACCCAAAGCTAGGCGTGCATTGAAAGTGGCGTCCTATAATTGACTGCCCTTGATTAACGGTGCTCCTACCAAGGCCATACCTGAGAAACATTCGGTCTTGGAGGGAGAAGATAAGAACAATTGTGGATAAGCATTATGCAGGATGGGAGATATCAAGACTTGAATTCTTTCCAAGGTGTTCCCTCAAAGAGGTAGTTTGTTGTGCCGGGGCTTTGTGCCTTTGATTTTTAGACCCATGACATGCATACGACCAGGGTTTTCCCTGCGGGGACTTTGCCACTCTTGTCATGCCATAATTCATACTTTTGCTTTTATCGAAATTCTGACTTGATGTTCATAATACCCCTTTTGGCTAGATGTATATCATGAAAACTCATATGAAAACTCATATTGATGTTGATTTTGGATCAAGACTGCCCCTATTTGAGACTCCTCTCGTATTTGGGATTACCTAGGTTGGTCATCTCATCCGTCAACCTCTTGCCCCTGCATGTGGCCGAATAAAGAAGAGAAAAGATTTTCAGATATTCTCATGGCATGGCCAAGATAGCAACGGTGTTTTTATCAAAGGAGCCAGCTAAGGACGCCGTGAAGTGTGTGCGGTGCCCAACTAAGGGTTGCTCTTAACAAGCGGGGAGAGAATGTTGAATTCCCAGCGCGGGTTTTTATTAACTAGAGGTGCTGCAAAAAAACAAGCCTAAAGGACTCTTTTGAGAATGATTTCAATTAAACAAAAGCTTAAGATAAAGGTTTAAAACACCACTCTTAATCTCGTTAAGAAGCACTTGATTTTGAAAATCATGCGTGAAGTAATGAGAAAATGATATCATTAAAATGCATACTTACGCCAATATGTTACCTTGCAACCTTTGTAGAAGCAGCTGTCAGAGGCGAGATTGATCATCAAGGGATTTGTCCTCTTTGGGAGTCAAAAGGATTGGAAGCAAAGGATTTTGGGAGTGGCTTAACAAGAATGAGTGGTGCTCAAACCAGACTCAGACGAATAAGGAAAAAAAGGAAGAGAGGCGAGGGCTAGAACTCCCTCACTAAGGCGCGGAGACCCTGATCACATGGAACAGTCTACAGAAGAAGTGAAGAATTAGAAGGATGAGTGAGGACTAAAGCCTCGAAAGCAGTGAGAGAATGGGCAGATGCCTAAGGCAGTGGATGTGGAAGAAGTTGGGTCAGACCCAGAATTAGGAGGAATCAGAAGAAGAAATTGGTAGATGGAAGGAGGCGGATCTGGAGGGTCCGGAGGTGGTGGAGGAGAATCATGATAGGAGGAATCCAGAGGCTCCGGAGGGAGCAAATATCGAGGGACGCGATGCCCTGAGAAGAAATCTGAAAAAGAGTGATGAAAAAGGAAGAAGAGAACGAAGGAGGTGATGTCCAGGAAGATTAGAAAGATGAATTGGAAGAAAGATGGAGGGTCCGGAGGTTTCGGAGGAAGCAAATGGAAAGGGGCGTCATGCCCTGGAAAAAGATAGAAAGAATAAGATAGAGAATCCGGAGGTTCCGGAGGAATGAGATGGGAAGGTACGCGATGCCCAAAGAAGAGGGAAATAGAATCCGGAGGTTCTGGTGGATTAAGATGGAAAGGGGCGTCATGCCCGAGGGAAAAGTCCGGAGGTTCTAGAGGGATGAAATCAGGAGGGAGAAGATGGAAAGGGGCGTCGTGCCCGGGGAAAAGATAGAGAGAATCAGATGGAGAATCCGGAGGTTCCGGAGGAAGAATATAGAAAGGGGCGCGATACCCAAGAGAGAGGAATGAAGGAGGATTAGGAGGAAAATTCGGAGGTTCCGGAGATAGCAAATGAGAAGGGGCGCGATGCCCAAGGGGAAAATCCGGAGGTTCCGGAGGGATAACGAAATCAGAAAGGGCGTGATGCCCAAAGAGGAGGGGTAAAATTCCTGGAGGTTCTAGGGAAATAGCAGGAAGGGGGATGCGATGCCCCAAGGGGAGTGAATTAAAGAAAGATGAAGATGAGAAGTGCGGAATATCCGGAGGCGCCGGAAGGCGGGGGAGATACGGGTTCGGGAACCTGGGAAGAAGGAGGTGAAAATGCATGCGAATGCAGTAGCACGGATGTGATGAATGCACAAATGCGACAGAATGCATGGCATGCAAAGAACGTGAAGAACATGAAGGGCGAGAGAATGAGATCCTCCTCTTTACCCTTGGAATGGCCCATGAAGCGAAAGAT
The DNA here is from genome assembly GCA_022559845.1 of Amorphophallus konjac. Taxonomy (NCBI): domain Eukaryota; kingdom Viridiplantae; phylum Streptophyta; class Magnoliopsida; order Alismatales; family Araceae; genus Amorphophallus; species Amorphophallus konjac. Next base: position 340,971,023 of record CM040118.1, on the reverse strand, counting down.
GAGAATAGGGATGAAGTTGAATGGGAGGTGGGTAAAGGAGTGGAAGGCCCCTTAGCATCAAGATAACTGCCCCTCCACAGCAGTGAAAGTGTATAGCCAATTGGCCCAATAAAAGAAGCTTTAATAAGTTGCAACCCCCTTGGAAGGCAAAGATCAACAATGTGAGGGAGTTGGAGAGTTGGAACGGGAAGCATCGTGTTGCCCATTGAATGTGGTATATATGGAATGTTGAGCAAAATGGGCATTCGCCCCTTGTAAGGAATAATAAATTCAGAATTCGAAAGTAGGAACAAGGGGTGCCCTACCCGGCCCTTAGACGACATCAACGCCCGGCATTCTCCTCTGAGCAAGGGCAGCGGCTTAGCCTCTTCAATCGTGCTCGGCACAATAACCCGGATTGGCATCCGGCAAATGAATTCCTGTATCTTGAACGGCATAGCCACAGCCAAATCCTTGCTGCCCGGCTCTTGATCATCTTCGGCACCTGTGCTTGTAGAAGGCCCCCCATTCCGAGTAGTAGAGGGAGGTGAAGCGGAGGCGAAAGGCTCCATGAATAGTGATGGTGTAATAGAAGGCGTTGGAGAGAGGATAAGTGGAGGTTCAAACACGTCGAGTTTCTCCCTCTGCTCGGAAGCAGTTGGGATTGGCTCGAGTGCAAAAAGGGGTGGATCCTGCTCAGGATTAGCCATGGGTAAAGGAGAAAGGTTAAGTGGGGGAATAGGCAAAATGGGTTTTGGGGTTAAAGGGATAATGGAGGGTTGAGGTGGTGGTAATGGGATGTTAATTGGGGAAGGTTCAATGCTGGATTCAATGGAGGCCGGTGGTGTGGCAGTTAATGGCTTAATAGGCAGAGGTTTAATGGAAGACTCGGTGGAGGCTGGTATTGTGAAGGTTAATGGTATAACTGGTGGGAGTGTAATTAGTGGAGGTTTAGTGGAAGCGGTGTTAGGGATAGGAGGAGACTCAAGGGGTGTCGGTGTGGGTGATTGGAGTATCGACCCATCATCGTAACACCAATTAGTCTCATAAACAGGGGTTGGATCGGGGACGGTGACTTCGTCCTGAGCAGGGGGTTCATCAAATGATAATGGAGGGAGCGAAAAGCGAAGGAAACTCGGAAGGGGTGCCCGTGGAGCTTCATCATCATCGTACACTGCCTCGGATTCTTCAAATGCCGACTCCTGCTTGCTTGAAATGCCGAAGTCATAATCATTTCTCCTATCTTTCCATTCATTCTCCATCTTGGTAATACCATCCAAGAAAGCGTGAAGAGGATTGACTGGAGTAGGAGGAGCGGGCCGCGGGCTCGTAACCCTCTTTAATTGTTCCTCCATCAAAGTGATTTTATCGAGGAGAGTTTGCTGGAGGGGTGTGACCTGAGCAACCGAGGGTTGGCAGGGCATTGAAGGAGGAGGGGCCGCATAAAAAGGCCGTGGAGGGGAATTAATGGGCCGACCCATGGAAGAACTTGGATGGGCCGGATTGCAAGGAATAAATGGGTCTTGGGGCCGCGATGGAGGAGGAATGGAAGGAGGCGGGTGATGGGCCACCCGAGTAGCATGAACAGGAGGAGATGTAAGTGGATGATGGGCCACCCGAGTGTGAATAGAAGAGGGAGGTGGGTGATGGGCCACCCGAATAGGTTTAGAAGGAGGGAGAGATGAATGAGATGCACCCTCAACGGCCGCCTTAAGGGCTTGGATCTGTTGAGGGGTAAGATGATCTAATGCATGGATGATTCGAGAGACCTTCTCATCATTGGGAGGAGACGGTCCCGAGGGAATAATGGCCTGAAATTGAGTAGGAGGACCATGAGAATGGACATTGCCCATGGGCCGGACATGACCATAAAAATGAGGACGTGGTCCTTTAAAAGAATGGTGAGAATTATGTTGAACATGTTGAAATTGAGGATTATAAGATGTGCTAGGTTGATCATCCTCATGAATTGAACTAAACATGTTGTTTTGTTTATCAAAGTAAGCCATTATGCAATCCAAATAATGTGCAAACAATTTGCAAAGAAACACACAAGTTGGAATGGTTACCTTGATTTTTATTTGTTTAAACCTTGGTGAATTAATGAATTTTAGCAAAGTTTGGAATGATTCACACAAGGGGGGAACCTAGTTTCAATATGAGTTGAACTCCAATGCCAACTAGGGATCCTCTCTCACCACGCATAGGCCAACTAACTCGGGACTTCAAAAGGGTACAACCTGCCCGGCGTCCGTGAGGGAATCCACGGGTGCGGGGACTTACGGAGGCTTGGAAAAGGGATTTCCGGTCCAAAGAGACGGAATGCTCAATGGAGGGTCGTCCCGATTCCAAGAGGGTGTGTGGAATCCTAATGAAGAGAGAGGAGGTCTCTCAAACCGATGCAAAGATGAATACAGCAGGGAAAATAAGCCAATCAGCACAATATGATCAATCAATAAATATAGGCATCAATCAGCATGAAAAAACCCACAATAAAAACACGCCCTGGCTGGGGGCGCTACTAACCAAAGACACGACGATGTGACTGTCGTGAATCAAAGCGAGGGGCCAGGGGCAGAAAAACGCGCCTTAGACTGAGGCGCTATCAATTAAAGGACGCCCCTGCCAGCGGGCGTCAAATCACAAGAAACGCCTTAATGTGCGGCGCTAATCAATAAAGAAACGCCCTGGAGAAGGGCGTGAATTCAAAGGCAGCATAATAAAACCAAGAGAAATCAGGATATATGCTGGAAAACGCCCTGTCAGAGGGCGTAAAATATGAATAAGACGCCCTTGGTTAGGGCGTTAAATAAAGCACACCTCTGACAGGGGCGTTAATTCACTCTTTTCCAGAAAATCTTCCCCGGCCAGAAACGACAAACACTCACAATCACGTGATCATGACAATCAACAGAATAAGCATGCTCATCAATTTCTTGAATAAGTGGAATTCTAAAGAAAAAAAAACAACAACAAACTGACCAATCACTTAGGGAAGAGTGCAAAGCACAATGGAGGGTGCCCGAGGGGCACAAAAGGGAGACGCACCGAGGGTGCAAATAAGGGAGATGGCACACGCGGGTGCCTAAGGGGAAAGGGGTAATGAAAGAAGAACACAAAGGGTCCCACCGTGATCGCCAATTTGTAGATTCCTTTAAAATCCACTTAAGAAAAGTTAAATTAATAAACAATAAGTGTGAGCACGAGGTGCTAAGGGGAGTGTGTGATCGCCAGAGACGCGAACGTCTCAAAAGAATATAACAATGAAAAACAACATGGAGGGATCGCGAAGAATACCTTTGAAAAACGCGGGGATTGCGAGTGCTCCTTTCTCTTCTAGATCGGCCGGCCGATGAAGAGAGTTCTTCAATTGATTACCCTTGCAAAACAATCAAACACCAATAAAGAAATATGGATTAGAACATGGTGAGTGTAGCATCAAATCCTAAATAAAGATGAGCATGAAATCATGGTGAAGAACACACCTTAAGGGTGGTTATCCCTTAAACCCCTATGCAAAGAGGGTGGGAATATGATGATGAATGCAAAATAGAATAAAGGAAAGAGTGCAAGAGATGCACTTAAAAGGGGAGATACTCAACGTGGTTGAGTTTTTAAAAAAATGAATACGTATGAACATGCATGCATGCATATGAACGATGTAATAAAAGAAATAAAAATAAAGAAGAAGGGGCATGTTGGCTTTGATCCTCGATGGGGAGAAGCCTTCCAAAGGCTGATGAAGTTAACGTGGGAAGCTCCTCCTTCAGCCACAACAACAGCCTGCGTAAGAAAAGAAGAAGAAGAAACAGAAGAAAAAAAGGGAAGAAAACAGAAGAAGAAGAGGAAGACAGAAGAAGCAGCCGTGAAGAAGAAGAAGAAGACAGAAGAAGAAGAAAGAAGAAAAACGTGGGAGGGAGAAAAGGATCGACAGGGGGGTCCGAAGAGGAGGAGTCCAACCCAACAACAGAGCTCGGAAGCTCTATTAATAAGAATTGGATGAAGAGATAAGAACGCAAGAGTCCAACAAGGGAAAGGATAAGAATGGGCAAGAGCCCAAACGAAGCAGGGACTCTCTGGGGGAAGGCTGCGTTCATTCGGAACACAAAACTGAAACACGACTTGGACAAGGGCGTCAATTCACGAATTGACGCCCTGCCAAAGTGAGTCTTTTAAAAACACGCCTAAAACCAAGGCGTTAACTCCTGGATCATTTTTAGAAATATATATTTCTTTATTTGGAAATTGTTAAACACGCCTGAGTCAAAGGCGTTAATTAAAACACGCCCTAACAAAGGACGTTAATTCAAAATATTTAAAATAGGGTCATTTTTCATTTCTCAATATTATTTTTCCATTTTTTAGGTGAAGGTGCATCTCGTCGCCCTGATTCCAACGACTATTTTTGCGAATTTTTCTGACACCCGGAAGGCCACCAAATCACCTCTAGAAGGGGGTGAAAAATAATATAAAAAAATCAATTTGAAAAAGTGACGACCGTGCGTAAGGCGTGAATTCAATTTTCGATTTTTTTTATTCTTTTCAAATTCAAAATAACGTCCATAGTTAAGTCGTTAATTCTAAAAAATTCTGAAAAATTCTCAGAAAAATCCATAAGAATGGAAATTTGAAAGAATGGACGCCCTCCAATGTAGTCGTCAATTTTTTTAAAAACGCCCAAGGAAAAGTCGTTATTTAAAAGACGCCCCACATCAAGTCGTTATTTTTGAAAAATACATAAAAATACAGAAAAATGCCTAGAAAAATCCAGAAAAATCTAGAAAAATTCTGAAAAATAGGGAAAAATAGGAAAAAATAAGAAAAGGGTGAAAAAAAGGGAGAAATCCAAGAAAAGTGAGAAAATCACTCAAATAGAACTAATTTGAGGGTCAAATTGGGGCATTACAAGGTAATATGAGATGCGCTCACAGTAACGTCAATTTTGGCGTGTCTACAGCTGCCCCGCCTTGGCGTCTGCTTTGCAAGGGAGCAGAGCAAACTGAAAAGTAGATGCCAAGGTGTGATGAGACACGCAATCAACATCACTTGATGAGAATGAAATCAAAAGCTCGAGATGAAGCAATCTCGGGAAATTCAACTAAATCAACAATGTTTTGATAAAATGGGGAGATGTGCACGAGGGCACGAAGGAGAATGATCAACTTCCAGCGCGGTGGAAGTACCTCAGGTCACAAACCTGTAGGTTTCACCATTGGGGAGCGGTTACCAGCTAATGTGGACGTACTGCAGCCAAGGTGGATCAAAGGGAAAAGGATTAAAATAAGATGATAGAAATCCAAACAAGGAGCTTCCGGAAAATAACCCAAAACAGCAACAAGGCGAACTAAGGATTCCGTCAGCAATGAATATCTCATATCTTGAAAAATTAAGATCAATTTGACTCTCCAAATCAGCTTATCAGAATGATTTTTCAACAGTTGATTCAAAGCCCTACATGAATGCATGCTGGGTTTAAAGGGAAAATAACAAATAAAGATATAATATAATCAAGGATAATATTGTTAAACTGCCCAGACTGGGTCAAGAAACCAATTTCGCGAGCTGATACTAAGCCGAAGCCCGTTTATCCACGCACCAATTCGCAAAAGGGAACTATCGTCCCCAGTCTTGGATGGCTCAACGGCCTATCCGTGTGACTAAGACTCCTTTGGAATCATCATTATTTTTGATGATGGGGAACTCAAATCCCAGATTTACCAGAGCCATAAGGTCCTTGATATAATCTAGTAGCGTATGTAACATATAGTAAAAATGCATACAGGGAGAGATGGTGGAGCAATAAGTATGGGGGAACTGAGAGATGAGGTGCGGGCACCGTGGGGCTTGGATGATGATGCCCGGACGGTGGGACCAAGAGCTTCTTATCCTGCGCTCAAAATTCCATTAGCCAAGATATAATGAAGATAACAAGCAATGAATGAGGCATTTAAGCATAACAAGCATAGCATGAATGGAAGCATCAATAAGCAATGACAACATAGACATCAAAGCACTCAAAGCTTAGTGTGAATAGCATTCAAGCATGTATTAGCATGAATAGCATGAGTTAAATTATAGCATTGCAAAGTATCATTGTTTGTCGTTTGTCATAAGGATGACAATCTTGGCATGTGAGATTGAGATTGAATGATTGGAATCAAGTAATGTCCAGTGGCAAAGTGATCAAGTGAAATCAGCAGGAGTTGATTGAATGATTTGTAGATGAATAATCAGAATGATATAGTAATCAGAATGATATAGGGAGATGATAATCAAAATGCCCTAGTGTGGCATATCACGAGAATATCGGGAGGAATCAAGAGGTTGATAACAATAAGTGAAGATAGGACTCATCCCGTGCTCTTGGTCCTTGCAAAGCTGTTCCTGCAAAACACCATCAGACAATACAATGCAATTTTTTTTTATTTTTGGAATATGTAAATTTTTATGAGTTTTGAAAATATTTGAATTTTTATGAATTTTGAAAAATATTTGAATTTTTATTATGAATTTTGAAAGTATTCAATTTTTTGTTTGATTTTGCTCAGGAAATATTCAATTTTTTGTGGATTTTGGTTTAGACATTGTTAATGCAGCATCAAAGGGTTATTTTTGAACCACTGGTTAGGGGTCCTAGTTCCTTCCCTTTTCGCTAAAATTACCCAAAGCTAGGCGTGCATTGAAAGTGGCGTCCTATAATTGACTACCCTTGATTAACGGTGCTCCTACCAAGGCCATACCTGAGAAACATTCGGTCTTGGAGGGAGAAGAGAAGAACAATTGTGGATAAGCTTTATGCAGGATGGGAGATATCAAGACTTGAATTCTTTCCAAGGTGTTCCCTCAAAGAGGTAGTCTGTTGTGCCGGGGCTTTGTGCCTTTGATTTTTAGACCCATGACATGCATACGACCAGGGTTTTCCCTGCGGGGACTTTGCCACTCTTGTCATGCCATAATTCATACTTTTACTTTTATCGAAATTCTGACTTGATGTTCATAATACCCCTTTTGGCTAGATATATATCATGAAAACTCATATGAAAACTCATATTGATGTTGATTTTGGATCAAGACTACCCCTATTTGAGACTCCTCTCGTATTTGGGATTACCTAGGTTGGTCATCTCATCCGTCAACCTCTTGCCCCTGCATGTGGCCGAATAAAGAAGAGAAAAGATTTTCAGATATTCTCATGGCATGGCCAAGATAGCAACGGTGTTTTTATCAAAGGAGCCAGCTAAGGACGCCGTGAAGTGTGTGCGGTGCCTAACTAAGGGTTGCTCTTAACAAGCGGGGAGAGAATGTTGAATTCCCAACGCGGGTTTTTATTAACCAGAGGTGCTGCAAAAAGCCAAGCCTAAAGGACTCTTTTGAGAATGATTTCAATTAAACAAAAGCTTAAGATAAAGGTTTAAAACACCACTCTTAATCTCGTTAAGAAGCACTTGATTTTGAAAATCATGCGTGAAGTAATGAGAAAATGATATCATTAAAATGCATACTTACGCCAATATGTTACCTTGCAACCTTTGTAGAAGCAGCTGTCAGAGGCGAGATTGATCATCATGGGATTTGTCCTCTTTGGGAGTCAAAAGGATTGGAAGCAAAGGATTTTGGGAGTGGCTTAACAAGAATGAGTGGTGCTCAAACCAGACTCAGACGAATAAGGAGAAAAAGGAAGAGAGGCGAGGGCTAGAACTCCCTCACTAACGCGCGGAGACCCTGATCACATGGAACAGTCGACAGAAGAAGTGAAGAATTAGAAGGATGAGTGAGGACTAAAGCCTCGAAAGCAGTCAGAGAATGGGCAGATGCCCAAGGCAGTGGATGTGGAAGAAGTTGGGTCAGACCCAAAATTAGGAGGAATCAGAAGAAGAAATTGGTAGATGGAAGGAGGCGGATCTGGAGGGTCCGGAGGTTGTGGAGGAGAATCATGATAGGAGGAATCCGGAGGCTCCGGAGGGAGCAAATATCGAGGGACGCGATGCCCTGAGAAGAAATCTGAAAAAGAGTGATGAAAAAGGAAGAAGAGAACGAAGGAGGTGATGCCCAGGAAGATTAGAAAGATGAATCGAAAGAAAGATGGAGGGTCCGGAGGTTCCGGAGGAAGCAAATGGAAAGGGGCGTCATGCCCTGGAAAAAGATAGAAAGAATAAGATAGAGAATCCGGAGGTTCCGGAGGAATGAGAAGGGAAGGGACGCGATGCCCAAAGAAGAGGGAAATAGAATCCGGAGGTTCTGGTGGATTAAGATGGAAAGGGGCGTCATGCCCGAGGGAAAAGTCCGGAGGTTCTAGAGGGATGAAATCAGGAGGGAGAAGATGGAAAGGGGCGTCGTGCCCGGGGAAAAGATAGAGAGAATCAGATGGAGAATCTGGAGGTTCCGGAGGAAGAATATAGAAAGGGGCGCGATACCCAAGAGAGAGGAATGAAGGAGGATTAGGAGGAAAATCCGGAGGTTCCGGAGATAGCAAATGAGAAGGGGCGCGATGCCCAAGGGGAAAATCCGGAGGTTCCGGAGGGATAACGAAATCAGAAAGGGCGCGATGCCCAAAAAGGAGGGGTAAAATTCCTGGAGGTTCCAGGGAAATAGCAGGAAGGGGGACGCGATGCCCCAAGGGGAGTGAATTAAAGAAAGATGAAGATGAAGATGAGAAGTGCGGAATATCCGGAGGCGCCGGAAGGCGGGGGAGATACGGGTTCGGGAACCTGGGAAGAAGGAGGTGCAAATGCATGCGAATGCAGTAGCACGGATGTGATGAATGCACAAATGCGACAGAATGCATGGAATGCAAAGAACGTGAAGAACATGAAGGGCGAGAGAATGAGATCCTCCTCTTTACCCTTGGAATGACCCATGAAGCGAAAGATGAGAATAGGGATGAAGTTGAATGGGAGGTGGGTAAAGGAGTGGAAGGCCCCTTAGCATCAAGATAACTGCCCCTCCACGGCAGTGAAAGTGTATAGCCAATTGGCCCAATAAAATGAGCTTTAATAAGTGGCAACACCCTTGGAAGGCAAAGATCAACAATGCGAGGGAGTTGGAGAGTTGGAACGGGAAGCATCGTGTTGCCCATTGAATGTGGTATATATGGAATGTTGAGCAAAATGGGCATTCGCACCTTGTAAGGAATAATAAATTCAGAATTCGAAAGTAGGAACAAGGGGTGCCCTGCCCGGCCCTTAGACGACATCAACGCCCGGCATTCTCCTCTGAGCAAGGCAGCGGCTTAGCCTCTTCAATCGTGCTCGGCACAATAACCCGGATTGGCATCCGGCAAATGAATTCCTGTATCTTGAACGGCATAGCCACAGCCAAATCCTTGCTGCCCGGCTCTTGATCATCTTCGGCACCTGTGCTTGTAGAAGGCCCCCCATTCCGAGTAGTAGAGGGAGGTGAAGCGGAGGCGAAAGGCTCCATGAATAGTGATGGTGTAATAGAAGGCGTTGGAGAGAGGATAAGTGGAGGTTCAAACACGTCGAGTTTCTCCCTCTGCTCGGAAGCAGTTGGGATTGGCTCGAGTGTAAAAAGGGGTGGACCCTGCTCAGGATTAGCCATGGGTAAAGGAGAAAGGTTAAGTGGGGGAATAGGCAAAATGGGTTTTGGGGTTAAAGGGATAATGGAGGGTTGAGGTGGTGATAATGGGATGTTAATTGGGGAAGGTTCAATGGTGGATTCAATGGAGGCCGGTGGTGTGGCGGTTAATGGCTTAATAGGCAGAGGTTTAATGGAAGACTCGGTGGAGGCTGGTATTGTGAAGGTTAATGGTATAACTGGTGGGAGTGTAATTAGTGGAGGTTTAGTGGAAGCGGTGTTAGGGATAGGAGGAGACTCAAGGGGTGTCGGTGTGGGTGATTGGAGTATCGACCCATCATCGTAACACCAATTAGTCTCATAAACAGGGGTTGGATCGGGGACGGTGACTTCGTCCTGAGCAGGGGGTTCATCAAATGATAATGGAGGGAGCGGAAAGCGAAGGAAACTCGGAAGGGGTGCCCGTGGAGCTTCATCATCATCGTACACTACCTCGGATTTTTCAAATGCCGGCTCCTGCTTGCTTGAAATGCCGAAGTCATAATCATTTCTCCTATCTTTCCATTCATTCTCCATCTTGGTAATACCATCCAGGAAAGCGTGAAGAGGATTGACTGGAGTAGGAGGAGCGGGCCGCGGGCTCGTAACCCTCTTTAATTGTTCCTCCATCAAAGTGATTTTATCGAGGAGAGTTTGCTGGAGGGGTGTAACCTGAGCAACCGAGGGTTGGCAGGGCATTGAAGGAGGAGGGGCCGCATAAAAAGGCCGTGGAGAGGAATTAATGGGCCGACCCATGGAAGAACCTGGATGGGCCGGATTGCAAGGAATAAATGGGCCTTGGGGCCGCGATGGAGGAGGAATGGAAGGAGGCGGGTGATGGGCCACCCGAGTAGCATGAACAGGAGGAGATGTAAGTGGATGATGGGCCACCCGAGTGTGAATAGAAGAGGGAGGTGGGTGATGGGCCACCCGAATAGGTTTAGAAGGAGGGAGAGATGAATGAGATGCACCCTCAACGGCCGCCTTAAGGGCTTGGATCTGTTGAGGGGTAAGATGATCTAATGCATGGATGATTCGAGAGACCTTCTCGTCATTGGGAGGAGACGGTCCCGAGGGAATAATGGCCTGAAATTGAGTAGGAGGACCATGAGAATGGACATTGCCCATGGGCCGGACATGACCATAAAAATGAGGACGTGGTCCTTTAAAAGAATGGTGAGAATTATGTTGAAAATGAGGACACGCCCATGGGCCTAAGACCAAGGCATTAACTCCTGGATCATTTTTAGAAATATATATTTTTTTATTTGAAAATTGTTAAACACGCCTGAGTCAAAGGCGTTAATTAAAACACGCCCTAACAAAGGACGTTAATTCAAAATATTCAAAATAGGGTCATTTTTTATTTCTCAATATTATTTTCCCATTTTTTAGGTGAAGGTGCATCTCGTCGCCCTGATTCCAACGACTATTTTTGCGAATTTTTCTGACACCCGGAAGACCACCAAATCACCTCTAGAAGGGGGTGAAAAATAATATAAAAAAATCAATTTGAAAAAGTGACGACCGTGTGTAAGGCATGAATTCAATTTTCAATTTTTTTTATTCTTTTCAAATTCAAAATAACGTCCATGGTTAAGTCGTTAATTCCAAAAAATTCTGAAAAATTCTCAGAAAAATCCAGAAAAATGGAAATTTGAAAGAATGGACGCCCTCCAATGTAGTCGTCAATTTTTTTAGAAACGTCCAAGGAAAAGTCGTTATTTAAAAGACGCCCCACATAAAGTCGTTATTTCTGAAAAATACATAAAAATAGAGAAAAATGCCTAGAAAAATCTAGAAAAATCCAGAAAAATAGGAAAAAATAGGAAAAAATAAGAAAAGGGTGAAAAAGGGAGAAATCCAAGAAAAGTGAGAAAAACCACTCAAATAGAACTAATTTGAGGGTCAATTGGGGCATTACAAGGCAATATGAGATGCGCTCACAGTAACGTCAATTTTGGCGTGTCTACAACTGCGACAGAATATTTCACCAAATCGGCCGAAGCTGAAGCTTACGCGGAAATCAAGGTGTCAATAGTCTGCAAATTCATCATAAAGAACATCCTCGTCAGATTCGGCGTCCCAAGCACGATCGTCACCGACAATGGGCCACAGTTCATTTCTCATGACCTACAGGACCTCTGCAAAAGGTACGCAATTGCATTGCATCATTCATCGCCTTATTACATACAAGGTAACGGCCAAGCGGAGGCCACCAATAAAATATTGCTCAAAATCATCAAAAAAACCTGCGAGTCTAGTAAGTTTTCAGACTGGCCAGAAAAACTTATCGAAGCCCTATGGGCCTATCGCACTTCAATCCGTACCCCCACGGGGCAGACTCCATTTGCCCTTACTTATGGTATGGAAGCGGTAGTCTCGTACGAGACTCTGATCCCTTCTCTCAAGGTACAATTGGACGAGGAATTTCCCCTCGACGATCGTCATAATTCACTCCTCGCCCAGTTGGAACTCTTGGATGAGAAGCGGCTGGCCGCTGCCGAACACGCGCATGTGTATCAAAATAGACTCGCTCGCTTTTACCAAAAGAAAGTCGTTGAGAGAAAATTCAAAGTCGGTGAGATGGTCGTAAAAAGAATTTTTGTCAAATCTGGAGGGCCGCGTTCTAAGCTCCAACCCAATTGGGAAGGACCATTTGTAATTCAAGCCGTGTACCCTGGCAACGCCTACAAGCTAATCAACGCCGAAGGGACCGAGTTATCCCACCCTTGGAATGTGCTTTATCTTAAGAAATACTACCCTTAGCACAAAACAAACAATAAACAAATGATGAAAAGATAAAAAAACATCAAAAACAAAGAAATACCGAAAACCACTAAAAATATGGAAAATTCAAAATGCCGATGCCTGGCAGTCACCATGTAGTTGAGTTCCTACATCTAACCTTCATGTTAGGATAGGGCCCATTAAGGCTTGGTAGTCACCGGGTCTTGGTTTGCCAGAACCGTGGAGATCCCTGTCCGGCCACGTCGGCCTATGCTCGCTCGAAGGAAGCTAACATGTGCTCACTTATGTATTTTATTCAAAAAAGTCGGTAGCATCACCTACGGTGGAGCGTCACCCAGAAGATCTCCGGAAGCTGTAATCTTTATTCTTTTCTCTTCGACCAAATGAGACAGTCGGCGCCCTTAAAACGCTGAGCATGAGAAATCGAAACTCAAACCCCAAAGGCAAGAGTAGGATCCATTTCCTCGAGCATCGATCAGAGCACGAGAAGAGGGCAGTGTCCCCGCAGGCATACAAAAAGGGAGCCCACAAACGTCAAACGACTATATCTCCCTCACAAAAAGAAATACAAAATCAAAATCAAGAGAAAAGCCTGGTCGTGACCGTGCCTGTTGCGATAAACGGAACCCCTCAAAGCAAAAGTCTGAATCCACAAAAGGGGCCGTGGAATGTAAATGCTCGAGATTTGGTCCAAAGTTGTCAGAAAGGAAAGAGTTAATGGGCCCTTATTCGCTCGCCGGGTTAACGATTTTGCTGATCCTCTCAGGAGGTTTATCCCCCACGCTCTTCCTTCTTCCTCTAAAGATGAAGGTTCGATGGAGTTTCTGAAAGGTGAAAATTGCCCAGGGTCTGCGACCTTATTTTAATATACACATTTGGTTGCCTACTTTGAAAAGTAAAAGCTATCACTGCGAAGGAGTCTCCGTGTTTCTGGCTGGTCAAGACCCCTGTTTACCACCTTGATGTCTTCTTGTTTAAAACTCGGGCTTAGGCCAATGCAAGCGCGTCACCTATGGGTGCGACGGCGTCTGATTCCGGGTCAGCATCGCGCAGTTGGTCGTTAAGGTTCCAGGGTGTTCCATCATATACCATCTAGAGTTGTGAGGAAATAGACCCAGGTCGGGCAAATCATTTACCTCAAACATCTTTTGGGTGAATCCCTGTGGTCGGAAGCAACTGGGAGCCTAAGCATGGCATGACGGTATTGTCATCCGGATAAGTCTTAGCCGGCGGGATCATCATTCGAGGGGTCTAGAGGCCCAAATCAACCTAGATGTGCACTTAGGATACCCGGGAGGTTAGTAAGAAACCCATGTTCTCATGTAGGTTAGGTGCCATGTGGGTGCTTGCCGGGCGTTAGCAACAAAAAAATTGAAATGATAAAAACAACAAAAAATGGAAAAGAGAAAATGTACATATTTGCAAGCAAAAAAATCTTTTTTATGATAAAACAAAAAATGCCAAATATAAAAAAGAAAACAAATCAATTTTGCATGATTGCATTTGCGTGTAGCATCTCGCTTTTAATACCGCTTGCATTCGTATGCTTGCCTGTCGCATCTATCATCACTATATCTTTCTCTCGCCTTCCTTAAATAAAGGCTTGGCCCCTTGACCAGTTATCAAGGACAGTCACAGTGACCATTTGCTTATTGAGCAAGGGGCCAAGTCAGAACAGAAATTCTGATTTGTTTGTTTCAGTGATGTGTGCAGGGATTCAGGCAACAGAAGCAAAGGTGAAAAACAAACAAACCAAACCTTGTATTTTATTCCAAAAACCAAAAAAAATTACATCAAGTTCCGCCCTCTCTCTCTGCATTACTCGTCCCACTACTCTCTGGGCAAAACGCTCTCAAAGGTGCTACCCAACTACGAAAAGCGGTACCCCTACCGCTCTGTACTCCTCTTCCTATTCCCACATCCCGGCGTTGATCTACGGAAGCAGCAGAGAAGCTACCAACACGAAAGCCACGCTCTCATGCTCTTCGGTAGCGCTCCTCACCATCTCTCAGCCATTGTTCAGCAAGACCAAGGCTGATTCGGAGTTCGAATAGTTGGGCCTCCATGGCCCTTTGTTCCTCCCTTTCAGTCAATCTGTTGGCTCTTTCTCTCTCTGCGTCTCTTTCTTTCTCTGCACGTTCTCTCTCGCAGTCTTCCCTCTCCAACTGAAGAGTGATCCTCAGTTCCACAGCATCTCTAGAGGAGTCGTTATCAGGATGACGCCGCAGTTCCCTCTCCAGTTCTACTATCCTAGCCTCCTTCTGCGCAGCTTGGGCAAGCGCTTCTTCTGTCTCCTTTTCCTGCCGAGTGTACCATCTCAGATACGCGATAAGGCATAAACAAGGAGAACTCAACATTGAGACTCTTACCTGTATAGAGAGCATCCCTTCTGCCTCTGCAGCATGCTGCGTGGCGTGAGCAAGTTGCTCATGAAGCAAGTCAAGTTCTGAGGTGGGAATCCACAAGCTGGAAGAGGCACAACCTACTCCCATCGCTGGGGAAGCCGCGCCAATCTGGGCATGCTACGACCGCGTGAATTAGCAGCCAACATCTAGAATCTGGGGTTTTAATTAGGAACGTATTGTACACCTACCAAGGCGCTCGTAGCTCCGCGGGCATCGCCCAACTGTTGTTCCATCTCTGCCAAGCGAGTTCGTAAATTCACTGTCATGGCATCCCGGACATCCTGCAGCCTTACGAGTCAGCATTTTCACCAGAAAACCAAGAAAGGGAGAAAGAAGAAAAGAGAAAAAGAAACCTACCTCCACAAGTCCCCGGGGTTGGAACCGCTCTGCCTACTTTGTCCTATATAGACGCAAGTAGTCCTCGCTATCCCGCGCCTGCGATTCTACAATCGTGCCACCCCGTTGCCAGTCTTCATACTGTTCAGGGAACCGCACGCGCCAGTCAATGTAGGTCGCCGGTCCCCGCGTCTTTCTCCCGACACGAGGTGGCACAGCTGAATCTGCCCATTCTTGAGCCAGTCCTAAAATCCTCATAACTAATCATAGCCGAAGCGGCTCGATTTCATTCAGGCAGTGCATCCACAGTTCCTGTCCGAACCGGGCACGACTTGCCAGAACCCACGACTGGTCGGCATCGACCATGTCTGAGTAGGGTCTCTAGTTTACCATCGATGCAGAAAACTCCTGTAGCTCCCGCCTTAGAACCATCAGTTGGTAGGTTAGGGGTGCCGCACTCATGATGGGTTCCCACCGCCTGGCTAGCGGCACCATCACGGGTCGCCAATGCCGAGCTCTCCCCATAGGGAAGTAATAATAGCTCCACAGCTGCTCGGCACAGGTCATCAGTACCTTGCAAAAACATAAAAAAAATACAAAACAAGCAAAACCAAAAATACCTGGATGAATGGTGTGAAACCACTCATAGCCATCTCACGATCCGCTTCTTGGAACAGGCCTGCAAACAAGTGCGTCAGCATGGCAGCTCCCCAGGCATAGTATCCTACTCTTTCAAGGTCTGACAGCAGCTCTAGGAAGCGACATTGGATACCGTCCCCTTTCGAGCTCAGTACCAATCTCCCCAAAAGGAAGAGGAGAAATCTCCTCAAATCTATGTTGCATCTTTCCCAGTTGCCGAAATCTGTGCAGTACACGGCACAGCATCCTATTTCTATTCTTTCCATAAACTCTTCTGAGGATTCGTCGTCCCGTCGACGAGTATCGGTGAGCCCTAATGCATCCATGAGGGACGCCCTAGCTACCGATCTATTTTTCCGACCATCTAGGTCCAAACCCAGTAACTTCTGGGCACCTTCTCGGTAATCCGCATAAGTGACTCCGGTCACTGCCTCACCCTCCACCTTCAGGCTTGTGATCCGGACCACATCCTCCAAGCTGGGCACCATGTGCCCCCAGGGCATCAGGAATGCCCGACTCACTGGATCCCATCTCTCACACAAGGCTTGGATCAGGACCAGGTCGAGCTGGACCGGCTCGATCCGAAGAAAGGTGCCAAAACCCATCACGTCTAGCCTGGCCTTCTGAAAATCTGGGAGACCTCGGTATGCTGCCACTACCAACTCCCATGATGTCACGCCCCGAGCGCGGAAGATACCCAGAGACGCGTGACGAGTTTATATCAATCATGTCAATCAGAGTGGTCGTGTATTCGACACAAAGACAGAGATGCGCAAAATAGCATGATAACCCAATCCTTTATTATTAATAGGCTATTACAAATCTAATACTCTGTTTAATAAAAAGAAAAGTACATAGTTGACTCAAGAAAATAGGAAAAAGACTAGATGACACTTGGACAAGCTCTAGCTCTTTCACTCTTGACCTTCCCCATCCGATTGACTTCCATCGTCGTCGGACTTACCTGAAAAGTAAGGGACAAACGGAATGAGCGAACGCTCAGTAGGAAATTATATCTCAAGTACTAGCAAGGGGTTTAAGTAATTACATCTTTCATGAATGCAATAAAGCTATGCATGCTCGCATAAAACGACAAGATAGAGAGAATGTAATATTAAAGAATTAAGATGGACAAATCATGAACTTTCAATAAGATAACAAGACATTTGAGATATTCAAGCAAGTACATTTAACAAGTCATGTCAAGAACTTTGACTATCATGTATCAAGCAAGTAAATTACCCTTTTTTGGACCACGCATTTCATGTCAAGTCAAGTACGATTCAAGTACAAGATTTTGTGTGGAATGTCCAATCAAGCTAGTCATGCACTCGGTATAATGCCAGATACCTTATCATTTTAACTCCCATGGGCACAAGTACTTTCGGGTGCTCCTCCCAGGACCAGATCGGGCCCTATATGCGCAAGCATTTATCATGTGTTTTGACATCCACTCTTATATATATAGTCAATTTTTGAATTTCAATAATCAAGCTTGTAGACATGTATGACAACTTTGACAGAATGGAGTCCAAAAATATGACAAAGGACATAGAATGGCGATAATAACGGTATAATCACGATATCGATAAAACTAGGTAGAATATGGTTCCCCTAACTTGGGTACCATGACAAATCAATATGGACATTCTCTATATAGAATTGAGGTCCATATGAACAGTATATCAAAGGTAAGATACCCTCATTCTTCTCATAGAATTGAGGTTTACAAGAATGACATGATATGGCATGATATCATCATCCCATTAAGAATTTCTTATGATATACTCTTTGTATAATCATAAGGGCCGGTATACCGTGTTTCTTTAGATTGACATGGCAAGGATCGTGTAATGGATTTTTAGGGTACAACCAGCTCAGTCGGCCTTGAGGGAATCCAAGGCTACGAGGAGTCTTACGGAGGTCTCTATGACTAACTCGCTAGTCCAAAGGAACGGAATGTCCAATGGAGAGCTTGTATGTCAATGAGAATTGAGTGTGATCCATAAAACAATCGTGAAACGTGGGACTATACTCACGGAGTGGAGAATAGTGCCGATATATATATTATATAACATATGAAACCATCGGTTAACAGAAACAGTAAAAATCAGTTTACAGTAAAATAACGACTTAAGTAAAGTCGTTTATCAAGTAATTAACGCCTAACAGAAGGGCGTTTACATATGTTTCCATTTTGGCAGAATTTTCAATAATTCAGTAATTTATCTAAAACGCGCCCTGGTCAGGGGCGTTTCCTTGCAATGAGACGACTACAGTAGCAGGCGTCTTTTTATTTACAATATTTTACAGAACATATTTATTTTCAGAAATTATCAAAAACGCGCCCTTGGCAGGGGCGTTAATCATTAAATTCTTATTTTTACAGAATATATTGTTCGGGATTTTAACATAAACGCGCCCTATGAAGGGGCGTTACTTTTCAATTCACGCCCTAGTATCGGGCGTTAGTCCAGTGAAAGACGACCTAGCCACGGTCGTGAATTCAAGAAATACCATGAATTTTCATGGGCAGTAATAATTTCAGGATAATAGAATTCATGGAGAACGAATGTATGGTCATGACAATAAAATTAACAGGTTTGAAGACATATGATCATGCATTATTGTAGAATCATGATTTCATAGTTAATCAATTCTTAACATGGGTGATTAATGGTTAAATGAAATTAACGCCTGTGTACAGGGCGTCAAATCTAAAATTGACGACCTGATCAAGGTCGTTTCTTGTGAATTAGCGCCCTTGACAGGGGCGTCTCTTTCAAAATATTGCAGAAACGTATTAAAACTATAATAAATCATATGCATGTCATGCTTATATATATGTATATCTTGCATTAATTTTTGTTTGGGCTACCATAACTTGAGAAAATCCTACCTTTAATGATTGATTTGGTTTAATCGAAGGGACGAAGAATCCCGCTGAAGTCTTCTAACGGCAGCTGTAATCAGGAAGAGAAGGTGATTGTGATTGCTGAGGATGATGAAGATATTGATCTTCTGTCTTCAGGAACTTCACCCAACAATCGATCTGTAGGAAAAAGGAAGGAAGATGAGGAAGATGGGGACATAACCGTAGTTAGGAAAAGTTTTAGAAGAACCTTACCTATGTTCTTCACAACGTGTGCTCTCTTCGACCTGTAAGAAGAGAAGGAGATGAAGAACGTTAGTTCTTCATACACTCGAAACAGAGAAAAAAAAGAATAAGAAGAACAGTTCTGTTCTTCACTTACCGTCGCAGAGGCTTGAATCAAATAGGTTTAGGGTTTGTTCGATCAAGACTATTTATAGGATTTTAGACGTCCTGTTAGGGTTAGTGTTCTAGTGGAAGTAATGCTTCCAATATAGAGTCCTTACCACCTTTTAACTCTTTCTAATACTTATCCATTACCCTGGATAAGTTTCTGGGTCGAACGGTTCACGAATGGAATTAACGACTTTGGTCAGGGCGTCGATTCTTGAATTGACGACCTGGTTCAGGTCATTTCTTAAGAAGCGCCTTTAGTTAGGGCGTTCCTTTGTTTAAAACACGCCCAAGATAGGGGCATTTCTAGGCCTTACCGTTTTTGACGTTGGAATTTGATGCCGTGTGGTCAGGGCGTCACTTCATGAATCACGCCTTTTCTAGAGGCGTTTCTAATTTAAATAGCACCTTTATCCGAGGCGTTATTTTATATTGTTTTATTTATCTATTTATTTGATTTATTTAAAATCTTTATCGTTATTAATATTTTATCAGGGTTGCTACACCCTCCCCCACTTAAAAAGAATTTGGTCCCCAAATTCAATTGCATATTATGTATATACGTGGAGAGTGTAGATCATATATCTCTTAGAATAACTCAGGAAATCGTTTCTTCATAGATTCCTCGGTCTCCCATGTTGCTTCATGTTCAGAATTCTTGTTCCATTGCACGTTGAGCATGGGAATAACCTTATTCCTTAGAGCTCGTATTTCACGATCTAAGATCTTCATAGGCTTCTGTTCATATGTGAGATCTTTCTGGATCACCAGATCTCCATGTTCAATAATATGAGATGGATCGTGTACATACTTCTTCAACATAGATATGTGAAATACATTATGTACTTCGGACAATTGAGGAGGCAACGCGATGCGATAAGCAACCTCGCCAACTCTTTCGAGTATCTCAAATGGTCCGATGAATCTTGGCGTAAGCTTGCCCTTAACACCAAATCTTCGTATGCCACGTCCAGGTGATATCTTGAGAAATACATGATCTCCGATTTGGAATTCAAGATCTCTCCTTCTTGTGTCAGCATAAGCCTTTTGCCTTGTCTGAGCAACTTGTAATCTTTCTCTGATTACTTGTATCTTCTCAGTTGTATCCCTTACCATGTCTGGACCTAACAGTTGTTTCTCTCCAACTTCGTTCCAGCATAAGGGTGATCGGCAACTCCTTCCATATAAAGCTTCGAAAGGTGCCATTTGGATACTAGCTTGGTAGCTATTATTATATTCAAATTCCACTAGTGGCAAATGTTCATGCCAGCTTCCACCAAAGTCAATGATGCAAGCTCTTACCATATCTTCCACTACTTGGTTTGTTCTTTCGGTCTGACCATCCGTTTGCGGGTGAAAAGCAGTACTAAAGTTAAGCCTTGTTCCCAACGAATGTTGTAATCCTTTCCAAAAATGAGAAGTGAAACGGGGATCTCTGTCAGACACGATCGAGACAGGAATTCCATGTAACCTGACTACTTCCTTGATGTATAGTGCAGCCAATACATCTACTGACCACCGGCTCTTTATTGGTAAGAAATGCGCCGATTTAGTCAAGCGGTCAATAATAACCCATATTCCATCATGTCCTCCTTTTGATTTAGATAAACCCATGATGAAATCCATACCAATATCCTCTCACTTCCACTTTGGAATATCTAGAGGATGTAGCTTTCCAGCAGGCTTTTGGTGTTCTGCCTTGACCTGTTGGCATGTGAGACAGCGTGATACATAATCTGCTATTTCTCTTTTCATATTAGGCCACCAAAAGTTCCTCTTTACATCTTGATACATTTTGGTTGATCCTGGATGAATAGTGTACCTTGATCGGTGAGCTTCATCTAAGATCTTCTTCTTTAATTGTGGGCAATCTGGTATACAAGTTCTATCTTTAAACATTAATCTTCCATCAGAAGCTAATTGAAAATCAGATTGTCCTTCTAATCTGCCCTGGATTTCTACTAATATAGGATCATCATCCTGAAGTGCCTATATCTCAGATAATAAATCTGACTGTATGCTTACATGAGATAATGTGACATACCTAGCTTTCGTGTCCATGCTTATATTGAACTCGGAGAACTGTTCTAGTAACTTCCATTCTTGTATCATACTATTGGCTATCATTGCTCTCGGCTTTCGACTAAGGGCATCAGCAACATAATTACCCTTTCCGGGATGGTATTGTATTTTGAAGTCGAAGTCCTTGAGATATTCCAGCCAGCGTCTTTGTCTCATGTTTAGCTCCTTTTGTGAAAATAGATATTTGAGACTTTTGTGATCGGAGTATACAGTAAACTGCACTCCATATAAGTAGTGTCTCCATATCTTTAGGGCAAATACCACCGCGGCCAGTTCTAAGTCATGGACGGGGTAATTCTCCTCATGCTTCTTCAGTTGACGAGAAGAGTATGCTATGACATTTCCTTGTTGCATTAGGACACATCCGAGGCCAATGCCAGAAGCATCTGTGTAGACCTCGAATTTCTCTCCTTCTATTGGTAGAGCTAACACTGGAGCTGTAGTGAGATGATCTTTGAGAGTTTGGAAACTTCTTTCACATTCCTCACTCCATTCATATTGGATCTCCTTGCGAGTTAACCTTGTAAGGGGCACGGCGATCTTGGAGAAGTCTTTGATGAATCGCCGATAATATCCCGCAAGACCTAAGAAACTTCTGATCTCGCTTGCATTAGTAGGTCTTTCCCAGTTTCTTACAGCTTCAACCTTTGACGGATCTACAGATAAACCGTCCTTGGATATGACATGTCCGAGAAAAGCCACTTCTTCAAGCCAGAACTCGCACTTGCTGAGTTTTGCATATAATTGATTTGTCCTCAAGACTTGCAATGCAATCCTCAAATGCTTTTCATGTTCTTCCTTAGTCTTGGAATATATCAATATATCATCAATGAAGACTACTATGAATTGATCCAAGTAAGGCCTGAATATGCTATTCATTAACTGCATAAAGGCAGCAGGGGCATTTGTTAGTCCAAAAGGCATAACAACAAATTCGTAATGGCCATACCTGCTTCTGAATGTAGTCTTATGAATGTCATCATCCTTGATTCTTAACTGATGATATCCCGACCTGAGATCAATCTTGGAAAAATATTTGGATCCTGAAATCTGATCAAATAACTCATCGATTCTCGGCAGTGGATACTTGTTCTTGATAGTGAGATGATTCAACTGTCGATAGTCGATGCACAATCTCATGGATCCGTCCTTCTTCTTCACAAATAAGACTGGTGCTCCCCACGGGGAAGTACTTGGTCTAATAAACCCTTTTCGAATTAGTTCCATCAACTGCTCCTTCAACTCTTAGAGTTCCGCAGGGGACATTCTATAGGGTGCCTTTGAAACTGGACCAGCACCAGGGACTAAGTCAATGGTGAAGGCCACATCCCTTTGAGGGGGTAATCCCGGCAACTCTTCCGGAAACACGTCCGGGAATTCTTGTACTACTGGAATGTCTTCTAGCTTAGTGTCCTTTGTTTCTTTAATTGTGACAAAGGCAAGGAAAGATGTACATCCTTTCCTGATGAGCTTGCTAGCTCGGAGGGCCGAAATAAGAGGGGAATTGCTCCGACTCTTGGGGCGAGTAAAGACTAATTCTGGAATATCTTTGAAAGCAATTTGGCTATTGCGGCAATCAACCGTTGCCTGGTATTTGGATAACCAGTCCGCTCCTAGTATAACATCATACTCCTTTAGATCGAGGCATATGAGATCTATAGGTAAATTCCTACCTTGAACCATTACCTCATTGTTTTGGTAGTGATGAGTAATATCATTTTCACTTCCAAGAGGAGTAGTTAGAACTATTTTTATCCATTCTGGTTCTAACGGTAACGGGTCGGCAAACTTCTTAGAAATAATGGAATGCGATGCACCCGTATCAAATAAGACATAAGCACTTTTGAAACAAACTGTTAATGTACCTTCTACCAGTCCACCTTCTTCTTGCTTGATCTCCTTTATTGCATGAAGTCGAGCGTTCTTTGTCACCGGGCGTTTACCGTCACCGGCTTGGTCATTCATTAATGGACACTTGGGAATCTGATGCTCACGGCTTCCACAACGGAGACATGCTCCTAATTTCCTCCAGCATTCTTCGGTCTTGTGACCAGCCTTGTCACAATGCTTGCATACTACGTTTGAAGGTGTAGTGGCAATAGAGAAGGGCTTGGATTTCTTGAACTTGGAATCTTGAGAGGATGAACCTCCATTATTGGGCCTCTTCTTAAAGTTGGGTTTAAAAGAACCCGAACCTGTGACTTGCTCCTTCTTGTCTTTTCCACGGATCCTATCAGATAGTTCCGTGGCATCTTCAAGTAATTGAGCTCGGCGCACTATTTCAGAATAAACTTGGATGTCCATAGGCGCCAGTTGAGTAATATAGTGGGGCCTAAGCCCATTAAGAAATCTACGGGCTTTCATCTTCTCCGTGCTAATAAGATGCTTAGCATATCTAGACAACCTGGAGAACTGAGCTTCATAATCTGCTAATGATAAAGATCGTTGTTTTAATGCAGCGAATTCCGCCGCCTTCTTTTCTTGGACTCGGTCCGAGAAATATTTAGCATTGAAGTATTCCACAAATTCTTCCCATGTTACTTGAGTAGGATCGATGGTTGCTTCAATAGACTCCCACCAGCATCTAGCATCCTTTTCTAACTGGAAAGTAGCTAATAAGACTTTGTCCTGATCCGTGCATTGCATAACATGGAATATACGTTCAGTCTCCCGAACCCAATGCTCGGCATCGTCCGGATCGGTCGATCCCATAAACTTCGGGGGATTCATACTCTTGAAGGCTTGGTGTAAGTTTCCAGCTCGTGGAGCACCACCTTGTGCTACCTGTTGTAGCACTTGAGTCATCCCTTGGAGGGTACGCTGCATGTTGCGCCATTGAGCACGTTCGGCAGCCATTATCCTATAATTACAATAGCTACATTAGTATTATACCACTGTGATCTTATTAAAAGACTTATTGACTCTTAATCGTTTGGTTCTACCCAATCTCACTTGGTTAAACGTTCAACTTATCCTTGGACTTGGGTTTTTCCTAGGAATTGAATACCTTAGGCTCTGATACCACAAAAATTGTCACGCCCCGAGCGCGGAAGATACCCGGAGACGCGTGACGAGTTTATATCAATCATGTCAATCAGAGTGGTCGTGTATTAGACACAAAGACAGAGATGCGCAAAATAGCAAGATAACCCAATCCTTTATTATTAATAGGCTATTACAAATCTAATACTCTATTTAATAAAAAGAAAAGTACATAGTTGACTCAAGAAAATAGGAAAAAGACTAGATGACACTTGGACGAGCTCTAGCTCTTTCACTCTTGACCTTCCCCATCCGATTGACTTCTATCGTCGTCGGACTTACCTGAAAAGTAAGGGACAAATGGAATGAGCGAACGCTCAGTAGGAAATTATATCTCAAGTACTAGCAAGGGGTTTAAGTAATTACATCTTTCATGAATGCAATAAAGCTATGCATGCTCGCATAAAACGACAAGATAGAGAGAATGTAATATTAAAGAATTAAGATGGACAAATCATGAACTTTCAATAAGATAACAAGACATTTGAGATATTCAAGCAAGTACATTTAACAAGTCATGTCAAGAACTTTGACTATCATGTATCAAGCAAGTAAATTACCCTTTTTCGGACCACGCATTTCATGTCAAGTCAAGTACGATTCAAGTACAAGATTTTGTGTGGAATGTCCAATCAAGCTAGTCATGCACTAGGTATAATGCCAGATACCTTATCATTTTAACTCCCATGGGCACAAGTACTTTCGGGTGCTCCTCCCAGGACCAGATCGGGCCCTATATGCGCAATCATTTATCATGTGTTTTGACATCCACTCTTATATATATAGTCAATTTTTGAATTTCAATAATCAAGCTTGTAGACATGTATGACAACTTTGACAGAATGGAGTCCAAAAATATAACAAAGGACATAGAATGGCGATAATAACGGTATAATCACGATATCGATAAAACTAGGTAGAATATGGTTCCCCTAACTTGGGTACCATGACAAATCAATATGGACATTCTCTATATAGAATTGAGGTCCATATGAACAGTATATCAAAGGTAAGATACCCTCATTCTTCTCATAGAATTGAGGTTTACAAGAATGACATGATATGGCATGATATCATCATCCCATTAAGAATTTCTTATGATATACTCTTTGTATAATCATAAGGGCCGGTATATCGTGTTTCTTTAGATTGACATGGCAAGGATCGTGTAATGGGTTTTTAGGGTACAACCAGCTCAGTCGGCCTTGAGGGAATCCAAGGCTACGAGGAATCTTACGGAGGTCTCTATGACTAACTCGCTAGTCCAAAGGAACGGAATGTCCAATGGAGAGCTTGTATGTCAATGAGAATTGAGTGTGATCCATAAAACAATCGTGAAACGTGGGACTATACTCACGGAGTGGAGAATAGTGCCGATATATATATTATATAACATATGAAACCATCGGTTAACAGAAACAGTAAAAATCAGTTTACAGTAAAATAACGACTTAAGTAAAGTCGTTTATCAAGTAATTAACGCCTAACAGAAGGGCGTTTACATATGTTTCCATTTTGGCAGAATTTTCAATAATTCAGTAATTTATCTAAAACGCGCCCTGGTCAGGGGCGTTTCCTTGCAATGAGACGACTACAGTAGCAGGCGTCTTTTTATTTACAATATTTTACAGAACATATTTATTTTCAGAAATTATCAAAAACGCTCCCTTGGCAGGGGCGTTAATCATTAAATTCTTATTTTTACAGAATATATTGTTCGGGATTTTAACATAAACGCGCCCTATGAAGGGGCGTTACTTTTCAATTCACGCCCTAGTATCGGGCGTTAGTCCAGTGAAAGATGACCTAGCCACGGTCGTGAATTCAAGAAATACCATGAATTTTCATGGGCAGTAATAATTTCAGGATAATAGAATTCATGGAGAACGAATGTATGGTCATGACAATAAAATTAACAGGTTTGAAGACATATGATCCTGCATTATTGTAGAATCATGATTTCATAGTTAATCAATTCTTAACATGGGTGATTAATGGTTAAATGAAATTAACGCCTGTGTACAGGGCGTCAAATCTAAAATTGACGACCTGATCAAGGTCATTTCTTGTGAATTAGCGCCCTTGACAGGGGCGTCTCTTTCAAAATATTGCAGAAACGTATTAAAACTATAATAAATCATATGCATGTCATGCTTATATATATGTATATCTTGCATTAATTTTTGTTTGGGCTACCATAACTTGAGAAAATCCTACCTTTAATGATTGATTTGGTTTAATCGAAGGGACGAAGAATCCTGCTGAAGTCTTCTAACGGCAGCTGTAATCAGGAAGAGAAGGTGATTGTGATTACTGAGGATGATGAAGATATTGATCTTCTGTCTTCAGGAACTTCACCCAACAATCGATCTGTAGGAAAAAGGAAGGAAGATGAGGAAGATGGGGACATAACCGTAGTTAGGAAAAGTTTTAGAAGAACCTTACCTATGTTCTTCACAACGTGTGCTCTCTTCGACCTGTAAGAAGAGAAGGAGATGAAGAACGTTAGTTCTTCATACACTCGAAACAGAGAAAAAAAAGAATAAGAAGAACAGTTCTGTTCTTCACTTACCGTCGCAGAGGCTTGAATCAAATAGGTTTAGGGTTTGTTCGATCAAGACTATTTATAGGATTTTAGACGTCCTGTTAGGGTTAGTGTTCTAGTGGAAGTAATGCTTCCAATATAGAGTCCTTACCACCTTTTAACTCTTTCTAATACTTATCCATTACCCTGGATAAGTTTCTGGGTCGAACGGTTCACGAATGGAATTAACGACTTTGGTCAGGGCGTCGATTCTTGAATTGACGACCTGGTTCAGGTCATTTCTTAAGAAGCGCCTTTAGTTAGGGCGTTCCTTTGTTTAAAACACGCCCAAGATAGGGGCGTTTCTAGGCCTTACCGTTTTTGACGTTGGAATTTGACGCCGTGTGGTCAGGGCGTCACTTCATGAATCACGCCTTTTCTAGAGGCGTTTCTAATTTAAATAGCGCCTTTATCCGAGGCGTTATTTTATATTATTTTATTTATCTATTTATTTGATTTATTTAAAATCTTTATCGTTATTAATATTTTATCAGGGTTGCTACACATGAGATCTGTGATTTCATCACACTCTACGCATGCAGGGAATGGAGAGGCGGTTTGGTCAGAAAGAAAGGAAGGAAAAGAATGGAAAAAGGGTAGGAAAACTTGGCTTACGAGTTGCGATTGGGCCCTTTCGCTGAAGTGCCCTTCGAGGTCCGAAAGCCTCCTGGAACTACTACCACTGGATCTGCTTCTCTTCGAGGAGTGGGAAGATTCGCCCTCCATCCAACTCTCGAAATTTTGAACTCCTCCTCTCCCGTGAGAACTTGTGCTCCTCGCGTTAGCTCTTGTTATACCTGGGAGGATAAAAGGGACACGAATTTATAGAAATGGAAGGAGTGCAGGCCAAGATTGCCTCCATCACCTGTTAATGATAGCCCTCACGATGAGGCACCTGCCATGCGATCCCATGTATCACTTCACCGCTCGCACAGGGTGATTGATTTGACGAAGAATATGACGACTAGCACTCTATGTTGTCTAGGGATACCCTATCATGTTTTGGAAGACGTTCGTAAAATTTGACGCAACATCCGGGAGAAGGAACTAGGGCCGTCATTATTGACTTCGACGGCAGATTCCCGTGGAAAATGGTCACAACAAGACGCGATTCTCTGTTTAGGGTGGAGTATCGGCAGACCCATCACATGGGAACAGTGCAAAGGAGAAGAAGTGTAGGGAAGAAGGAACGCACAAGAGAACAAACAAGCAGCAGAAAATCAAATCACTCCCTTCATAATTCTACATGAGCTGTCAAAAACATCATAAACATAAGGAGGAGGCGAGTCCACCAGCTCGCCGATCCTCACCATCACTCATCTCTCTGGGCGCTCCCCTCCTCTCCCCTGAGGTGCGGGTCCCTTAGAAGCCTCTGGGATCCTCGTGCAGTAGCACCTGCCTTGCCTCTTGGCGCCTGCTCCACAGTAGTGACTCGCTGCTCCTCCCCTGGCGTGGCGAAGAAGCCACTAGCGGCAAAGCGACCGGACTGGCAGAGTCGCTCCCCGAACTCTCGCGCTCTCTCGTAGCGCGTCTCCATCCCGCCTAGCCTCTGCACGATGGCCTGAAGGCCCAGCTGGAGCTCCCTCACTTGGGCCTCCAAGGCCCTCCTCTCGGTCTGATCCCGCTGTCGCTCGGACCTTCTCTCGGCTTTCTCTCTCTCTGCCTCTCTCGTCATCATCTGCAAAAGAACCCTTAACTCCAGGATGTCTAGAGAAGGTCTCTCCTCACCGCGATGTCGCAGCTCTGCTATAGTCGCCACCCAGGCGTCACGCTCCTCTTCCGCCCGAGCCACCGCACCAGCAAGTTGCTCCCGGAGGGAGGCAATCTCGAGAAAAGGGGCCGAGGAACTGGAAGATTCGCCACCAATCATCCCCGCCGTCGCTGTCTGCTGGGCACGCTGGAACAAAATAAACAATGGCCGTCAGTGAAACTCCAAAATCTGAAGATAAAAGTGTGGCACGTAACTTACCAGGAGCGACAGCTCATGTTGAGCGACGGCCAGCTACCGCCTAGCCTCTGACAGTTGGGCGCGCGAGCCACCGATGCCACGCGTGTCCCCAGCTTGGGGTAGCCCCGCATTACTCTCTCTCTGCCGCCGCAGGAAGTCGGCGTTGTCCTGCACCAATACACTCCCTTGCTGTCCAGGGAGACGTATGTGCCAGTCCTCGAGCCTCGCCTTGCCGCGACTCTCCCTCCTGACGCGGCTCGGCTCGTCCGCACTCGCCCACTCATCGGCCAGGCCCGGGGTCCTCACCATGTCCTGCACCAAGAAAGGGGTCCCACATCACTCAAAAAGAACGCGTCCCCTGTCTAGGATGCGTCCATCATTTAAGTGCAACACTCGCTGAACCCTTTCCCCCCTCGCACGGCTTGCTTCAAAACTCAAAATGGATCAAAGAGGGGGAAAACCAAGCACCTACCAGACCGTGTTCACCTCCCTCCGCGACATCGAGCCCCTCGGGTCCCTCGGGAGCCCGAAGCGGCCCTTCCTCCTCCATAGACGCTGTTCCGTGCTCTGGCACGTCCCTCCTTGGGCGAGGGGTCCCGCGTCCCTCTCCACCTTTGCCGTGGTCTAGACCGCCGAACTCCATCGATCGAGGGGAAGAAGACAAAGACGGGCGAGCAAGTTTTGGCGGAAGGCGGGCTCGTTTGCGGGTAAGGCACGGAGAAGAAAGGCCACCCGTCGCTTTAAATTTGAATTCGAGGATTAAGACGCGTCCTCGCGCTTGGACGCGCCCAAAAGAAAGCGAAAAAAAAAAGGGAACAAAAAACCCTCCATGCAAAGTAGTTCCCTCCTGTCCAGGGCAAAGTCCCGTGAAGCGTGAACAACGTGATGTGAAAGAAAGTGCAGGAAGGAAAAGGGCACACGACAAAAGGAACCACACGAAATCCATTTCATACTAACAGTCAAAAGTACATCATACAGTGAGGATGGTGGGGTGTACAAACAACTCTCTAACTCTCACCACCACCCTCCTGGTCATCTCTCTCCTCCCTCCTCTGACGGGGATCCCTAGGGGGCCTCTGCGAACCTTGAGAAGCTGTGCTCGCCTCTCCAGGTGGCACCATGCCAACCTCCAAGGTGCGGCGACGCTGCTCGGCTGAAGAAACTAGAAAGCTACCCACAGAAAAGGAACCGAACTAACGAAGTCG
Source organism: Amorphophallus konjac (assembly GCA_022559845.1). Lineage (NCBI taxonomy): Eukaryota > Viridiplantae > Streptophyta > Magnoliopsida > Alismatales > Araceae > Amorphophallus > Amorphophallus konjac. The sequence continues at coordinate 340,941,214 of CM040118.1, read as the reverse complement.
CGCCCCGCGCTCCTTCGCCCTCTGATACCGCTCCTCACTCTCCCGAAGTCTCCCCTCCTCCGTGCCAAGACTCAGCCGGAGCTCCGACACCTGGGCCACCAGAGCTCTCCTCTCGTCCCAATCTTGATATCGCTTTGCCATCCTGTACTCCCTTTCTTTCTCTATGGTCTCCCTATCCCTCTCCCTCTCTCTCTCCACAGTCTCCCTATCCCTCTCCCTCTCCTCTCTCTCCCTCATCGCCTCTCTCCTCGACAGCTCTAGGGTGATCCGCAGATCCACTACATCGCGAGGAAGTTCCTCAGCCTCCCGTCGCCACTCCTCCTCTAGCTCCGCAATCCGGGCGTCACGCTCTGCCACCCAGGCATCGCGCTCTTGCTCAGCACGAACAGCACGGGCCAGGGCCTCCCGAATCTCGGCCACCTGTCAAAGCACGCATGCACCGTAAGAGAACAGTGATAGAAGGAAAGCAGCTAGAAGAGGGTCAGGGCCAAGCAAGCACTCACTCGAGCCTCGTGGTCACGCTCGGCCTCCTTAGCCCGAGCCACCGCATACGCCAGCTGCTCTTGGACGGCAGAAACCTCCGGAGGAGGGCCCCGCGAACTGGAACCCGCTCCACCAGCCATCCCGACTGTCGCTGTCTGGTGGGCCCGCTAAAACACGGGGCAAACGTCAGTCAAAGGCTAAGCATCAAAAATCTAGGTCACAAAAAAATGCATTGCATAGACTCACCAGGATCTCCAACTCCTGTCGGATGGCCACTAACTGCCGCTTGGCATCTGCCAGCTGGGCCCGCAGGTCGGCAATCATGTTGTCACGAGCATCCTGCATTGCACATAAGTTAGTGCCACATGTATATACATATAGAAGGGTGAAGCAATTTCATTTCACTTACCCCTGCCATACCACCCAAGGAGAGGCGGTCCCCGTACGTAGCTCGGTACCGTCTCATGTAGTCTGTGATGTCCTGTACATGGGACACCACTGGGACCCCGCCCTGCTGCCAGTCCTGGTACTGTGCTGGGAAGCGCGTGCGCCAATCCACAATCTTTGCCTTCCCCTTGGTCTTCCGCCCGATGCGGGCCGGCTCATCTACATCAACCCACTCCTGGGCTAGCCCCAACGTCCTCATAACCAACCTCAGCCGAAGCGACTCGATCTCGTTCAGGCAATGGACCCACACGTCCCACCTGAAACGAGGAAGACCCGCTACAACCCAAGGCTGGGCAGCGTCGCCCATGCCCAGGTAGGGTCTCCACACCACCTGCATCACCATACATACATCATGATAGTTACCATTCAGTCACATGCATAAAAAACACAAAAAAAATGATACGCATCATACCATGACCTCGGGATACTCGCTCAGCTCCCGACGAAGTGATGCCAGCTGGTAACTGTGTGGTGCCGCTACCACAACCGGCCTCCACTGTCGCGCTAGAGGAACGGCTCTCCTGTTCCCCTGTCTGGCTCTTCCCATCGGGAAGTAGTAGTAGCTCCACACCTGCATCCATCATACATCATTAGCACGAGTAATTACATATTTAACTATGGTAAAATGCATAAATAAATTGTGTACCTGGAGAAAAGGTGCGAAGCCACTGATTATCATCTCCCTCTCTGAAGTTTGGGAGAGATCGGCAATCAAATGGGCAAGCAGAGCCGCTCCCCACGCGTAGTGCCCCACTCTGTCAAGGTCCGCCAGGATCCCGAAGAAGCGGCAGTGGATGCCATCCCCCTTCGTCCCCAGCAGAAGGCGGCCCAAGAAGAAGAAAAGAAACCTCCGGAGGTCTAGATCCACCAGCTCTCGCTCGCTCGGGTCCTGGGTGAAAGCTGCACGGGCATCTCCCTCCAGTCGTGCCAGAAACTCCGATCCAGTCTCGCTAACCCGCTGGCGCGGGTCGACGAATCCGAGCGCCTCCATAATCTCCACTCGGCCAACTACCCTGCTATCTCTATCAGTCACGCTCGTCTCTAACCACAGCAGGTCCAGGGTACTCTCTCGGTAGTCGGGGTAGGTGACACCACTCACCGCCTCTCCGTCCACCCGTAGCCCGGTGATCCGAGCCACGTCCTCTAGTGTCGGCACCATGTGCCCCCAGGGCATCAGAAACGCCCGGCTCGGTGCGTGCCACCGCTCTCTCAATGCTTGGATAAGAGGAAGGTCGAGCCGAAAGGGCTCGATCCTGAGGAAGGCTCCAAAGCCCATGGCGCCCACACGCGCCCTCTGAAAGTCTGGCAGCCCACGGTATGCCGCCACCATTAGGGACCAGCTGATCCGGCCCTTCATCACGCCCTGCACACCACAAAACCAACAAAGAACACATCAGCATTATGAATAGTAATAAACAATAACACTGTATATACTACTTATTTATTTTATTTTATTTTTTTAAAAAAATATTTATGGTTTTTTTTCGAGGCGTCTCACTCCTAGGATGCCTCCTTTTTTATTTTTTTCATTTTATTTTTAGAAAAACCCAAAAACCAAAACAAAAATAAATAATAATATATATATATTATCATGGAGGCATCCTATGCCCAGGACGCCTCCTTATTTTTAATTCTATTTCTATTATTATTTACGTAAATAAATAAATAAAAAAGAAAAAGAAAAAAAAGAAAAAATAGAGGCGTCCAGGCCCCTGGACGCCTCCTTCCCTCACCCCCGGCGTTCTCCACACAGCCTCTCGTCCGCCCTTTTAGCCCAGTGAACCAATAGAATGGAAGTCTAAGGGGCTTACCGGATCGTGCTCGTCCTCTCCCGCGTCGCCAGCATCCACTGCAGCCTCCACGGCCAAAGGAGGAGCCTCCTCCCCCGCGGCAATCTCCTCCGCTGCAGTAGCCTCCTGTGGACGTCAAAAAAATGATGATGATCATATAGCATGCACGTCTCAGCACTCAAGAGTGAGTCAAAGATGGGAAGGTTGAATAAACCCTATGCTTCCTCCAAGAAGGATGAATACCTGCCCGGTGCTCTGCCACCCAACAAAGAAGCCCCTCGTGCTGAAGAGATGGCCTCCACTCTCCAGTCAGCATTCCCAACGGCCGAATCAAAAGAAACTCAAGAATTCGAACACATGTCCGGCACGCGTCGGAGATCACTGAAAGCTCAGAATCGGGATTCAGAGGCCCTGAACTAAACACCCCAACGGCGGTGCATTACCACTAAAGCAACACGGGAGGACAAGCGTCCGTCCGAAGAGCCGCGACTCCGAGATAAAGTCTAATTCGGCACGGCCTGCACTTAAACCGGCGCGCCCTTGCTTGGGCCTTAAACCGGCGCGCCCCTCCTGTGGCCATTAAACCGGCGCGCCCTATATTGGTTGTAACCCGGCGCACCCCTTTACATGATGCTAGTCCGGCATGCCCCTTTATGTGTTGTTAATCCGGCGCGCACAACACCGCGCCGGTTTAACTCAAATGCAGTCCCGTCCGCTAGCCGATACCCTATTTTCGCATCAGCCTGGTGCCTAGAGGGCATTCAATGCTCTGGAGCCCTGTCTCCACCTCCGTTCGACAACGCAGCTGCATCGACGGTGAAGACAAGCATCGATGGGGGAGTAGCAGCAGCAAACATCCCTTCCTCGGATAAATGCCAGTGTACTGTGCAAATCAACGGACGACACCACAGACGAATGAGTTGGCGGGATCCTTCCGTCCGAGCCAAGAAAGGGCAGCCGGCTACATATACTCTGCATGTTGGACAGAGAAGGGGATGGGCTATTGAAGAGAACCCCCATGGCTGGCCATTGAAGAGAAGAGAGAAGGGAAGAGAGACCGGCTGAAGAAGAAGTGAATGCCACCCGAAGAGAAGAAGCCCCCCGTCCCTGCGCCCGTGAGGTGAAGAAGAAGAGAGTGAGGTTGAGAGCGAGAGGTGAGCTGGGGGGGGGGGGGAAGAGCTTGTGCTCTGTTCCCCCCGTCCATGTATCTCTTCCCCCTTTTTTATCCCTCCATAATGTATTTCTCCTCCGTGGAGATGAAATTTCTTGGGCTTGAGCCATTTTCCCCCCTTTGGTGGATGAATAAACAGAAGGCCCCTTATTGGCAAACACGATCTTTTGTCTTTCTTCTTCTTTCCCCTTCCTCCTCCTCCTCATCCAGGGCCCTTCGAAGCATGCTCCTCCGTAGCATGGCCTTTCGAAGGAGTTCGTCGACGGATGAATATTCATGGCCTCTTACGGCATAGACCTGTCCCACCTACGAGATCATCACCCTGAGTTGCTGGAACTCTTGAAGGCTTGTCCTCGAGTCTCCACATGCACTTACGGGTTAACGGAGTCCTCACTCCGAGTTTTGAGGTTCACCCTGGAGCTTTGCTCCGCTTGGTGTTCCCCTATTTGTCTCTGGCAAGCCTCAGTCCGGGGGAGGTGCTGCCCATTTTTCGCTAGGAACAAACGAACAAGCTATTCTCTGAGGGCCAGAGCATCACATGCTTGAAGCCTCTGAACCAAACTGAGCGACCCTACACAACGAACACGTCTAATAAAACACTCGGATTTTCATGACAATTCACCTTAACAAATGATCAAACACTTAAACTCCATCTCCACAAACTTAATCCACCAATTCGGTGAACAAATCAATCAACAGATTAACTTACAGTTTGAAGAAAGAAGAAACAAAGCAAAAGAATGAAAGAAAACCTCCTAGAAGCTTAACCCGGCGCGCCCTAATCCGGCGCGGGCTAATCTGGCGCGGTACCCCCCCGCGCCGGTTTAGCCCCACACTCAAAACCCATTTTATTTTCCTTGCAGCTATCCGGCGCGCCCCCTTGCATTAGCCCATTAAACCGGCGCGCTATACTGTTCATTGCCTATTCCAGCGCGTCCTTGGAACCTCTTCCTTCTTGCCATAGAACCGGAGCTCCCCCCTTAACATCTTGAGCCGGCGCGCCCCCCCTTAACATCCTTAACCGGCGCGCCCCTCTTAATACACTTAAACCGGCGCGCCACTCCTCTTGATACTAATCCGGCACGCCCCATTCCCTTGGCTTCTCCCTTAACCGGCGTACCTAAAAGAAAAAGAATGACTAATCAAATGAGAGAAAAGACTTAAAGCTAATGAATAAAACTAATAAAAAGGGTTTCCCCGCGACCTGACCGCGCAGGTCGATCCACGTGCGAGGGCGCACGTTGGTGAGTTCGGGCTTTGCACTTAACAATTCACACCCCCGGGCTGGGTGCAAAGAGAAAATCGATGATGCCTTGTGGTATCGGATGTGGACCTCGAAACCTCCGACATGGTCGTGATCCGAACATATGTCGGGCCAATAGTTCGTTAACTCGACCCGAGTCTCCCGGGATCTAATCCCGCAACCCCATATTAAACTTGTCATGTCTACGGCAGACATTTGCACGGTTTTATCATCATCTTCGATGCTTCAAACGGGGACTCGCGTCCAAACAATGAATGGTCCGACCGTGACCGACACGCACGTATACCTTGGAACCTTCGTTTTCCAAGACTGTGCGTGAAGAGAAAAGTAATGACACCTCGTGGCATCAGACGTGGTCCTCGGAAACCCCGACATGGCCATAGTCCGCAACCACCTCGGGCCCATAGATCATCAGCTTGACCCATCTTCATCGGGATCCGATCCCGCACCCACATTAAACTTGCCGCACCTACGGCAGACGTCCGTACGGTTTTACCGTTGTCCTTGACGCTATTAATACGGACTTCCGTCTGAATAATGAATGGTCCGTTAGTGACCGACATATATATATACCGGGATCTAATTCCGCGCTCGCATTAAACTTGCCGTACTCACGATAGACATTTGCACGGATTTGCTCCCGTCACCGTCTTATTTTCTACACGGACCTTCGTCCGAACACAAAATGGTCCATGAGTGACCGACAAAACCCGAATGGAATGAGGCAGCTCTCGTCCTCCTCGAACCCTACGCATAGGGACATCAATAAGACCGTCGTGAGTCATGCTCGGACCTCGGGTTCGCCCCAACCATGGTCATCGCCTGACCCACATCCTAGGCCTATAGCCGGCTATCTCTGTACACATCTTTGTTTTAGAATATAGTCCCGGGACACTTTCCCACTTCCCCTCGGCACTGGAAATATTAATGATGCCCACGCAAGCCTCGTTTGGACCGCGGGAGGCGCCCCCAGAATGGTCCTGACTCGATCTTGCACTGGGCCAATAAACTCACCGATTTCTGACCGCTCTAACCGGGATTTAACCGAATGCTTCCAGTTCCTGTGAACAATAAATTTATCGTACCCGGCATACATATGCTCCGGTTTTCCTATGATGATTACTCGTTTCTCAAACCGGACACTTGTCCGAACATCAAATGGTCAACAAATGACCGACATAATCTCGAATGCTTTCTTCTCACCCTCGCACGGGGATTTCAATGCTTCCTAATAGACTTTTCACGTAACTAATTTTCTGGCCATGAGGCCCCTTTTCCCGGCGATTAATCAAGGGTGTTCCCCTCTCCGAGGGGATGTAAATGACGCCGTGACCTTTATGGCGCGGCGGGTTCCAGTCCCGACACGAACTACACAATCGTCTGATTAGTCAGATCGAGCGCACAATAAATCATCACTTTGTGACTGGCACGCCCACACACTTAATAAACGCCAATAAACAAATAAACAACGATTTTATTAAACAAAAAGTGCGTCCACACCTCCTCGGCATCGTCCCTCAGCCTCCTCGGACGACGAGCCCGTCGTTTGTGCTTCTCTCCACCCTGGCTCGGGCCTCCTTGCTCCATTGGGACGAAGAATGGGTCGTCTGGATTGACTGGGTCGTTTGAATGAACAATGAATGAGCAAAGGGGGGGACACCCCCCCATATATATAGAACTCGCTTTATTTGGGGCGTCCAGGTGCCTGGACGCCCCTAACTTTTTTTTTATTTTTTTTTAAAATTCAAAAATTTAGGGGCGTCCAGGCGCCTGGACGCCCCCAAAATAAAAAATATATATAAATATAATAATAAAAAAAATAAAAAATAGGGGCGTCCAAGACCCTGGACGCCCCCAAAACAAAAAACAAAAAAATTATAAATAAAAAAGTAGGGGCGTCCAAGACCCTGGACGCCCCCATAATAAAAATTTCAAAAAAAAATAATATATATAAAAAGAAAAAAAAGATAAGAGTATGTATATAATCCAAACAAAAGAAAAAGAAAAGAAAAACCACAAAAAAGATAATAATAATTAAGGGGACAAGGGTCCAAAATATCCATGCCAGATTTTATTCTATCAGAAAAGCAGAATAGGTTACATCAGGGGCTTAGGCGCCTTAGGCCTTAACTTCCCCTGTTCGGTTACATAAGCCCTCCACAGCTCACATTCTTCCCCCACGTGCGCTAAGGCCTTTCCCGCAACACTTGTCTTCCAGGGTGCTTTGACGGCCTTCGCTTCTTTCGCATCCGCTTCAGTACCCAACTCTCTCTTTTTCAAAGGAACGATGCCAGTCGATAGTGGGAACGAATGGCGTGGAATGCCGACTTGGAGGCAGCATCGATGCGCGTTATAAAGGACAAACTCGGTCGTGCCGATCAGTTGAAGATCAACTTCGGGGGAAGGCCTCATGAGGAGATCAAGCGAAAGCAAACATGCCGGTGCGCAAGTAAAGAAGCCTTGTGTCACGGTGCGGAAGTGAGACCGTCAGTCTTCACGTTTCTTCAGCCACGGAACGCGGTTCACTACAGTACCACCGAACCCTAACACGTCGGCTATGTGATGAAGAGGGCTTTGTTGGAAGAGCTTCGAAGCGGTTGGCATTCCCTCATGGTGATCAAACTTGAAATGCAAATCCAGCCAGCAACTCAGGATAAGTGCGCAACCAAAAGGAGGCTTACCCATGCTCGAGACAGTAAGGCCACTATACAGGTAGGCGAGGACAGCGGGTCCCACCCTCTTTCCACGCCAGATCCCGCAGATAGCACTCAGTTGGTCTTCCTCCACCATGTTGTCGGTATAAGGAAACAAGAGAGCACCCGCCAGACAAATGGTGAACCCCTTCATGATTCCCTCCAAATAGTCATCGTCTGGTGACCCTCTCAGGGCGTCCATGACCCACTCCGCAAGCTTTTGGAGATCGATCCCCTTTTGAGTACGGACCTTTCTGGCTGCGTCGGGCGGCATGAAGCTTCCAAGAACGTTTTCGGAAGTCCCCCGTGTCAGCATCCGCAAAGCCTTCACCTTCCCGTCACTCTTGAATTTCTTCAATCTGAGCAGAAGTTCCACCTCCTCGAGGAGGATGGTCACCTCGAAGGTCGGGAAGATAAAAGTGTGGGTCCGGGGATGCCAGATCTCCACTAGTGCGCCCATAGCCGCCCAGTCCATACGAATCTTCTCATAGTGTTTGGCGTGAATAAGGAGCCCCTGCAGATGCCACTTCGAGAGTATGGCCCTCATGCCGATGGAGATGTTGGAAGTTAACTTTGAAAGCCATGGCAGTTTGGAAAACTTCCTCGGGCCTGGGAAGAGTGGATATGGCTGGAAGAGAAAAGAAAGAAGAAGAAAGGAAGGAAGTAAGAAGAAGGTTCACGTGGAGAAATTTGAAATGAATCAGCTTACCATATGCGACATGATCATCCCACTCAAATGACCCTCAAGGTCGGAGAGTCGCCTGATCTCGCTGCTAGGCCTGCTCCTCTTCATAACGCGGGAAGACTCTCCTTCCATCCTGAAAATCTCTAGATTCTCCTCTCTTTCCTCTCCTGAGCTTCCAAAAGCCACCTTGGTGCATTTGAATGAACTAGCCTAAGGGGAGTTCTTATAGGAAGGGAAGATCGCTACAGGACGGAACATGTCACATCAGTGGTCATTGTCAAGATTTTGTCTGGATCTCCTTTGTACTGTGGTGCGATTCTGCTGTGATTCTGCTACTTTCTGATGTTGCTAACCTTTGCTAGTCTGTGCAGGTTTTACTAATGGACGTCTTTGTCCTATCTCCTGTCCCACCTTTCAATGGTTGGTCCCACCATGTCATGCATCATAGTATACGATACCTACACTACTAGAACATGTCAAGGACCTTGCGGCCCGAACAAATCTGGGATTTGAGTTCCCCTTCAACAAAAACAGTGATGATCCTGGAAGAATTTGGGTTGTACGGATAGGCCGTTAAAATGTGGTAGCATGGGGACGACGGTTCCATTCAGTGAGTTGGTGCGCGGATAAACAGGCCCCAGCCCAGTGTCGGCTCACCGGATCGGTATCCTGACCCGTTCTTAACAAGTTGACAATATTATCCTTGGCTATTTTCTATTTTAGTTTGTTTTAAATTTTTATTTTAACCCAGCATGCATTCATATAGGACTTTGATTTATTACGGAAGATCATTCAAGTGATTCGATTGCGAAGGCCGTTGTGCTTCAATTCCTACAAATATGAGATATTCCACTCCGAATGAAATACTGAGTTTCCTTGAAACGGCCCTACGTTGCTCTTCCAAAAGGAGACCCTTGTTTGGACAGACCCTCAGATATTCCTTTTTACTTTGTTTGATCCACCTTGGCCGCAACACTTCCACGTTGGCTGGTAACCGCTCCCCAAAGGTGAAACCTGCAAGTTTATGACCCAGGTGCTTCCACACCGAGAAGTTGGTCTCTTTTTATTTCATGCCTGAGCGCACATCTCACCGTCCCTTAGTTGACCTCCGTCTAAGCAATCGTCAATATTTGAAAGACCTTCTTCAAGGTCGCCTCATTGAAACTTCAAGAAAGATTCCAGATAGTAACGTCAAAAGCGTGTCTCATCACACCTTGGCATCAACTTATCAGTCCGCTCCCACTTCATTTCACTCCACTTCGATACCATTCCACTACGTGTCGCTCCCTTGCAAAGCAGACGCCAAGGCGGGGCAGCTGTAGACACGCCATTCTTGACGTCTCCTGAGAAAGTCTCATATTACTATACAACGCCCCGCTACGGCTTAGGCATTTCGAATCTCTTAAATACTTCCTTTTCTTGGGTCTTCTTTTGCCTTTTCCGGCATCCGGAATCGTCTCGTCACGGCATTCGGACGGCATCAACACAAGTCAGACGCATCAGGAGGTTCCGGAATCAAGAAGGGTGTCTGTCGGGCGGCCGCCAACGCCTGAACTGAGGACCCGTGTGGGTCTTAATGGGGGCGTCCAGGCCCCTGGACGCCCCCATTCTTTTAATTTATTTTATTTGTTTTCTAAAACCCAAAAATAAATAAAAAATATATATTAATGGAGGCGTCCAGGACCCTGGACGCCTCCATAAAAACTAATATAAAAAAATATGTAAAATGCCAGTTGGCATAAAAGACAAAACATAAATAAAAAATATATATTAATGGAGGCGTCCAGGCCCCTGGACGCCTCCATAAAAACAAGTAAAAATTAAAATGCCAGCTTTGGCATAAAAACAAAATAAAATAATAATAAAAATAATATATTTATGGAGGCGTCCAGGCCCCTGGACGCCTCCATCAACTCCCTCACGGGCGCCGCCCACCGAACGACGGTTTGTCGTGTGTGAAAAAATCCAAATTATGGAGACGTCCAGCCCGCTAGACGCACCCATTTCAAAATTACGAGGCGCCGCTCACAAAACCACGCGTTGTGTCAAACCGCGTGCGGCCGTCGGTGGTGTTCGGTGGACCTGTTAGGGGCGTCCGGGGCCCTGGACGCCTCCACAAAAATATTCCGAAAAAATTAATAAAAATAGAATAAAATATTAGTTCGGCCCTGATGGAGGTGTCCAGGGTCCTGGACGCCTCCACCCTCCGGAGCCCTATAAATAGAGGCCCACCCCCCTCAGTTCTGAGAGAGCTTCGAAGAGATCCGATAGGCTGCCGGAGCCCAGAGGCTACCGGAGTCATTTTCTAACCCGTGGGGTCTTTTGTAGGTGGAGGTTCTGCCGGCTTCTCGGGTGCCCACGCTCGCAAGAGGAAGGTCATCTTCATCCACCGCGCTTCCACGCCATCCCTACGCTGCCGGAGCTCCGCCGGATTTCACCATCGGCACATCCAATAAACCAATCCTTTCTTTTTCTTCTTAGTTCTTTTGCATTCATCATCTCGCATCATCTATCCCCCTTCATAAGGGCGCCTCTTCTTATATAGTTCTTGCATCCATCATCTCATTTTCCTCCTACTCGAGTCCGAGAGGGGTTTAAAAGACAACACTAACCAGGTGTGTGTCTTGTCATCATTTCGTTATTTTTATCGCAAGGATTTGAATACTACACCTTCATCTTTCTAATCCACTCGTTACTTGTTTGTCGTTGTTTTGCAAGGGTACCCAAGGAAAGTCCTCCCCGTCGGCCGGCCGAAGGGGGAGGAAAAAGCAACCCGCCATCTCCCGCTCTTGAGGTAGGCGCGATCACTTTCTTTATTTTGGGGTCTTTTGGCCCCTAGCGATCACATCTTGTCATCGAGGCCGCGGCGAGTCACTTCCCCAATGGCCGTTTAAATTTCCGTTCTTATATTCTCTTTATATTTTGTTGTATTCTGCTCATATTCTCGAGGCCGCGGTGAGTCACTTCCCCAATGGCCGTTTAAATTCCCGTTCTTATATGTTATATTCTTATCTATTCATATTCTCGAGGCCGCGGCGAGTCACTTCCCCAATGGCCGTTTAAATTCCCGTTCTTATATATTATATTCTTATCTATTCATGTTCTCGAGGCCGCGGCGAGTCACTTCCCCAATGGCCGTTTAAATTCCCGCTCTTTATATATTCTCCTTATATGTTGTTATATTCTTATCTGCTCATATTCTCGAGGCCGCGGCGAGTCACTTCCCCAATGGCCGTTTCGATTCTTGCTATTTAATTTCTGCACCATTCCCGTCCCCCGAGGTCGCGGCGAGTCACTTCCCGCTATGGCCGTTTAACCCCCATATCTTGCTATATTACATTTGTCACACTCGCCCCGCCGGAGCAATCTCCCGTGGTGGCCCCTTCTCTTTTCTCTTATTTCTGTGTTGCAGCAAACAAAAAGAAGGAGCCCGTGCGCTCCGCGTCCTCTTCGCACCCGTAACCGCGTGACGTCGCTCACACCAAGAGCATGCAATGGTCCCCAGGCGACCGCCAACATAGCTACATCCAACATCACCCAGTTGGCCTTTTGCCCAATGGGGAACAGATGTCGTGGGCCCACTGCCCCCATCCTCTTCAGGATGCAAGTACATTCTGGCAATAACAAACTATTGCTCTCGCTGGGCGGAGGCTGTAGCCCTGACAGAAGTCAAGAGAGATCATGGCCTGATTTATCCGGCAAAATATAATATTCCGATTCGGCGTCCCCAACCGAATCGTCTCAGACAACGAAAGCCACTTTCGGAATCAAAAGGTCTATAGACTGGCCGAAAAGTACAAGATTGACTGGAGGACATTCACTCCATACAACCCGTAGGCAAATAGGTTGGCCGAAGCATTCAATAAGACACTCTGCACCCTCCTGGTGAAGACTGTCAGTTCCAACAAAAGGGACTGGGAGGATAAGATGTACGAAGCGATGTGGGCGTACCGTACCATCTATAAAACTCCAACAGGCTGTTCGCCCTTCTCTTTGGTGTACAGCTCGGAAGCAATCGTCTCCATTAAACTGGAAGTACCCTCACTTCGGGTCACCATCTAGCATGAATTGGTCAAAGACGACCGAACAAACATAGAACGTAGATTGGAAGAGCTCTCCGAGTTAGAAGGGAAGCGACTCTAGGCTCAGCAGAATATACAGGTCTACCAGGCCCGCATAGCCAGCGCCTTTGACAAGCTTGTCAAGGGGCGTGAATTCAAGAAAGGTAACCTCGTGATGGTCAAAAGAAGAGAGGTCATGGCTGCCAACCATAAAGGCAAGCTGAATGAATACTGACTCGGGCCATATGTTGTCTAGAAAGTCTACGAAGGAGGTGCGTATGTTGTTGTCAACCATAGGGGGGAGACTCAATTCCCACCCCTTAATGGAAGACATTTGAAACTATATCACGCATCACTTCCCCAGTTCAATGAACAATTAAAGCCAAACAGGAACGTTTCTTAGATCTCCCATGAGACTATGCAATATACATTAAAGAAAAGAAAAGAAAAAAAGAAAAAAAAAGAAAAAAAGAGAAGTAAAAAAAAACTTATCAAAGTCATTGGGGGACGTCGATTCATCAGGTCCCACCGTAATTCAAAATTCCTTCCTTCGACTCGGACCATCTCGTCTTGGCAGAATAACCAAACAACTGCATTCCATGTAGTAGCAAAAACCCTCATATCTAGCTCAACGCTACCCTTTTGTCCCACCGACACATAAAACTTTCAACTTGGACCTCCTATCTGAGCCAATAAAAAAGATCCTTGCTTTGGCACTAACCCCGTGTCAATGAATAAATCACGTCGGTCCTCGACACCCTGTCGGCATCGACGAATAAACCAGTTGCTCAGACCTTCCGTCTGAAGCCATGAACAAAAAGACCCTTGCTTTGGCACTAACTCCCTGTCAATGAATAAAATACGTCGGTCCCCGAGTCCCTGTCAGCATCGACGAATAAACCAGTGGCTCAGACCTTCCGTCTGAAGCCATGAGCAAAAAAACCCCTTGCTTTGGCACTAACCCCGTGCCGATGAATAAATCACCATAATATTACAATTTCTAGTCCCACTGACGAATAAGCCTGCGGCTCGGACCTCCCGTCCAAAGCCATGAACGAATAGACCCTGCCACTCTCGATCGGACCTTTCGTCCGGCTTGAGAACCAAAAGACCCCTCATACAGTCGGCAACCCCCGGCACAGTCGATGAATAAAAAGACCCTCTTTGCTTTGGCTAGGGCATCCCGTCCAAGTCGATGAATAAAAAGAACCTCTTTGCTTCGGCTCGGGCCTTCCGTCTAATTAGATGAACAAAAAGAACCTCTTTGCTTCGGCTCGGGCCTTCCGTTCAAGTCGATGAATGAAAAGAACCTCTTTGCTTCGGCTCAGACCTTCCATCCGAGTCGATGAACAAAAAGAACCCCTTTGCTTCGGCTCGGGCCTTCCGTCCAAGTCGATTAAGAAAAAGAACCTCTTCGCTTTGGCTCGGACCTTCCATCCAAGTCGATGAATAAAAAGACCATCTTTGTTTCGGCTAGGACCTTCTGTCCAAGTCGATGAATAAAAAGACCCTCTTTGCTTCGGCTCAGACCTTCCGTCCAAGTCGATGAATAAAAAGAACCTCTTTGCTTTGGCTCGGACCTTCCGTCCAAGTCGATGAATAAAAAGACCCTCCTTGCTTCGGCTCAGACCTTCCGTCCAAGTCGATGAACAAAAAGAACATCTTTGCTTCGGCTCAGACCTTCCGTCCAAGTCGATGAACAAAAAGAACCCCTTTGCTTCGGCTCGGGCCTTCCAACCAAGTCGATGACCAAAAAGAACCTCTTTGGTATTAACCCCATACCGATGACTAAATCCCACCACATCCGGACTAGAACAACTAGGCCCGCGTGCCTAAGCGGTGAAGCGGCCCCCTCATCCCTTCGCTGAAGGAGTGAGCGCTTTGCCGCGAATTCACACCGGACCAATAGTCCACTGGCTCGAAAGAGAAGATACCATGCTATGGAACTCCACAGCCACGGGCCCCACGAACTCGTTCCTCCCTTGCACCACCTGCGGCCGGAGGGCATTTGTCGACGTCGAAAATATGATCAGACAGCATGCGCGTCCCGACACCCGAGAGCAAGTCGAAGACGAAAAGGCCAAAAAAACCCCACACCTCTCCCAAGCAGGACGAACGCATGTCTGGAGCTCTACCACCCAACAATGAAGTCCCTCGAGCAGAAGAGATGGCCCGAGCTGCCCAGTCGGTAGTGCCGAAGGTAGAATCAGGAAGAAACCCAGGTAATCTGACGTGGGTTCGGCACATGTCAGAAATCGCTCAGAATCGTAAATTGAGGCCCAGGAGACTTCAAAATGGACGCCCCGAAAGTGGTGCATTAAAACTAAGGCAGTATTGGAGGCCAAATGTACGTCTGAGCTATTTCAGAATCGGGGTAAAACCCCTTGACACTTAAATCAGCGCCCCCCTCCAAATGGCCCTAAAACCGACGCGCACCTAAAATGGGTTTAAATCGACACGCTCCTCTCTTGCTCCTAAACCGGCGTGCTTACCCCCGCATCATTTTAACCCAGAGCCATCCCATTCGCCAGCCGATGCTCTGTTTTCGCATCAGTATTGGGCGCAGGGAGCATTCAATGATGTGAAGCTTGTCTCCACCTCCGTTCGATAGCGCAGCGGCAGCAACGGCGAATCAACCATCGATGGTGGCAACAACAGCAGACCTCCCAGCAGATCTGTGAACATCCCATCCTCGGACGAACGATAGCGTACGTCGCGAACCAGCAGAAGCCAACACAACATGTCAACTCCCGACGTTGCTACAAACGAGGCAGAGGTGGGGGGAACTCTCCCCACTGGCCACTCTATAAATGGCAAGCCCAGGCAAAACTGAGAGGGAGTTCGGTTGGCTCTCTCGGAGGAGTTCAGTCCATTCAGAGGAAGCTTTGTCAACCCACGCCTCCAAGGTGAATAAAAGAGAGTGAGTGTGAGAGAAGAGAGGTGAGCTTGGGAAAGGGGTTTAGGCTTCGCCCTCCTTCCGCCATTGTATCTTTCTCTTTCGTTCATGCTTTCTTTTGTTATGGGGGTGATCCCCCCTTATGTATCTCATTTTCTCCCTTTCCCTCGTGGATGAATAAAAAGAGAGGCTTCTGCAAATATCTGGACCGTTCTACTGCTTTGGCTTCTCTCTCCTTTTCTCCCTATCTTCTAGTCACCCATGGCCCCTCGAAGCTTGCCTCCCCATGGCTTGGCCTTCGAAGGAACCCGTCTAAGAGGTGAAGAATCGTAGCCTTCTATGGTGAACATCCATCCCGTTGGATCTATTGCGAAGTTACGACCCGTGAGTTGCTAGAACCCTTTGAAGGCTGGTCCTCGGGCTTCTATGTTCACATGTGGGTCACTAGACCGCCGTCTAGCCACTCCGAGTTTTGGGGATCATCCCGAAATATTCTATTTGATGATCCCTCATTTCCTATGGCAAGCCTCAGTCCGGGGGAGATGCTGCCCAATTTTTGCCAGGAATGTGAGCACTAAGAACAAAGAACAGATACACACAAGTATGAACCAATAAACATAACTATCTAAGAGCAGGAACCGTGTGTGTTTGAATCCCCTTGAACTAGACATAAACTGAATCTCTAAGTCCCAGAACTTTCATATAATGAACCCCTGAACAAAACAATTAAACCCTCCCCAATAAACTAACGAACAAGATAATAAAACATCTAAATCCTTCCCTCCACCTAGCTGGCTGAATGAGCAAACACTTTAACTATCCGTTCAATCTACAGGCTAATAAGAAGAAGAACCGAACATAACAAAACCCATACACGTTAACCCGGCGTGCCCTAATCCGACGCGGGGAGGTGCCACGCCGGTTCAAACCCTCTCACAAAACCTATTTCTACTCCTTGCACCCAAAACCGGTGCGGTGCTCCCACGCCGGATTAAACCCTCTCACAAAACCCTTTTTTACCCACTTTACCCGAAACTGGCACGCCCACTTGCTTGCCTACCAAAATCGGCGTGCCCCTTCTTCCATCTGTAAACCGGCGCGCCCCCTTAGTCTCTAGACTGGCGGGCCCCCTTGCTTAGCCTCTAAGCCGTCGTGCTTTCTAAAAAAACAATTAACCCAATGAAAGAAAAGGGATCAAACTAATAAATAAAATGAACCACCCGTGTATGTGAATAAACAATAAAAAAAACTAACAACTAGAACAATAAAAATGACACAACCACACATACCTTGGGACCCCCGCTCCTCCGGACTGAGTGTGAAAGGAAAAGCAATGATGCCCCACTGAATTGGACGTGGATCTCGGGAGCTCTTCTCGACATGGCCATGGTCTGAAACTAGCTCGGGCCAATAGTTCGTTGACTTGACCCATCTTTACTGGGATCCATTCTCGCATTCTCATTAAACTTGCCACATCTGCGGCAGATATCTGCGCGGTTTTATCGCCGTCCCTTTCCTCCACTTAAATGCGGGGTTCGCTTAATGACCGGAGAGTGAGATCTCATTCCTAGGCCACATTATTTCAAAAGAAGGTATTGCTGTGGATCCTTCTAAGGTAGAAGCTGTCAAGAATTGGAGTCGGTCTACGACTGTGTCTGAAGTAAGGAGCTTTCTGGGTCTAGCTGGTTATTATAGAAGATTCATTAAGGACTTCTCAAAGATAGCAGTTCCTTTAACTAGACTCACCAGAAAAGAAAATCCTTTTGTCTGGTCAGAGGAATGTGAGAAGAATTTCCAAACTCTTAAGAATCATCTTACAACAGCCCCTGTTTTGTCACTACCAATGGAGGGTGGTGGATTCGAAGTGTATACGGATGCGTCTGGCATTGGCTTAGGATGCGTTCTCATGCAGAATGGAAAGATGATCTGTTATTATTCAAGACAACTGAAACGGCACGAGAAAAACTATCCTGTGCATGATTTAGAATTGGCAGCAGTTATTTTTGCCTTGAAAATTTGGCGCCATTATCTTTATGGAGAAAATTTTACGGTCTACTCAGACCACAAGAGCTTGAAATACTTATTCTCTCAAAACGAGCTTAACATGAGGCAGAGGAGGTGGTTAGAATACCTCAAAGACTTCGATTTTGCTATTCAATATCATCCTGGCAAAGCTAATGTTGTAGCAGATGTACTCAGCAGAAAACCAATGGGTATGCTATCAAGTCTTATGATAAGTGTAACTAACCTTGTTCCTCAATTTGCTCAGTTGAACTTAGATATTGATATAAAGGAAGAAGATTGTTTCATAGCCAATATCCGAGCTCAACCTACATTGATAGAACATCTGGTCAAGCTGTAAAATGATGATCCTATATTACTAGAAATTAAGGCCAATATTGAACAAAAGATAGATTTTTCTATTTCCAATGACGGAAGATTGTTATTTAAGGGCCGAATATGTATACCAGATCATGAGGCTACAAAGAAACTGATCCTAGATGAAGCACATAATTCCAAGTACACAATTCATCCAGGAGGTACAAAGATGTATCAAGATCTCAAAAGAAATTTCTGGTGGCCCAATATGAAGAGACATATAGCTGATTTCATGTCCTGTTGCCTCACTTGCCAACAAGTAAAAGCAAAACATTTTAGACTCGCAGGTAAATTGCATCCCTTACATATTCCCGAATGGAAGTGGGAGAGTATAGGGATGGGTTTCATTATAGGGTTACCTAAGATAAGAGGTGGACATGATGGCATATGGGTAATCATAGATCGATTGACTAAATCTGCACATTTTATACCAATAAAGAGTCGATGGTCTATGGATATCCTGGCAGCATTATACATAAAAGAAATCATCAAGTTACATGGTGTCTCTGTCACTATTGTATCAGATAGAGATCCCCGATTTACATCACAATTCTGGAAGGGCCTACAACATTCACTAGGGACTAGGTTGAATTTTAGCACAGCCTTTCATCCACAAATTGATGGTCAGATGGAAAGAACAAACCAAGTAGTAGAGGATATGCTCAGGGCTTGTGCTATTGACTTTGGAGGTAGTCGGCACGATCACTTACCTCTAGTAGAGTTTACTTATAACAATAGCTATCAGGCAAGCATACAAATGGCACCTTTTGAAGCCTTATATGGAAAAAGCTGTCGATCACCAATATGTTGGAGTGAAATGGGGGAAAGACAATTCTTAGGCCCCGATATTATCAGAGATTCTACAGAGAAAATAAAACTCATTCAGGAAAGAATGAAGATGACGCAAGATAGGCAAAAATCTTATGCCGAAAATCGAAGATGTGACTTAGAGTTTCAGGTAGGAGATCATGTATATTTGAAGGTTTCTCCAAATCGTGGTATTCGAAGATTTGGCATTAAAGGAAAGCTAACTCCGAGATTCATTGGCCCGTTTGAAATTCTTGAAAGGGTCGGTGAAGTAGCTTACAAGCTGGCTTTACCTCCACAATTAGCAGGAGTTCATGACGTATTTCACGTCTCCATGCTCAAGAAGTATGTATATGATCCTGATCACATTATCACTTATGACAATCTGGAGATTCAGAAGGACATGACCTACGAGCAAATGCCAATAAAGATATTGGAGCGTGAAGTACGACAGCTAAGAAATAAAGTTATTCCTATGGTCAAGATCCAATGGAAGAAGACATGGCCATACGAAGCAACATGGGAAATCGAAGCAGCCTTGCAGAAGAGATTTCTAGAATTATTTAACTGTAAGTACACTCTCCACAATCCATGTATTAAATTTGGGGACCAAATTCTTCTAAGTGGGGGAGGGTGTAGTGCCCCAGAATTTATATAAGTCATTTCTAGATTATTTTATAATTTATTTGTAATTTATGAGGGCTAAATAAATTTATAAAAGGATTATTGAGTTTATTAGTCATTATAAGGCCCAATTGTGTTAATCAATTAACCTAATCCACTTAAACAAATCAAAAAGGTTTAAAAACTAGGCCCATTTAATTTGGCCCATATTCTAGAAGGTTATTAAGCCTATTCACGGATTTCAAAGGATAAACACCACTTAAGAGGATAATTAGATGGATAATGAATAAAAGTGTTTTATTAAAATTTAAATTCTGAATGCGTTGAATGTAACGGTCCATCGGGGGACCGCCACATCCTTGTAACGCGTATACCCTAGACCGTTACACTCTGTGAATTCCGTAAGTTGAAGAACTTTTAAAAAGATGGGAACTTGGTGATCCTATCTACAAGAGACCTAATTGAAACGATGTATAAAATAACTAGGGACTCTTAGAGATCCGATTTTGACAGAATAAGGACTCTAAAATTGGTCTAATCCTCAAAACCTAGCCAAAACCCTATAAATAGGACCTAGTTCTGAACTGCGCGACCCTTACTTTTACTCGCGTGGAATCAAGGTAAGGAGTCATAATCTCAGGTAAGTTCTTTAGAGGAATTTGTTTACAATACTTTAGACTAACTCCTCTCCAAATTTCACGTCTTTAGGTCAAGAGGTCGTGGAGTTAGAGCCCAAAGAAGTTGATGAAAAGTCACAGGAAGAGGAGAACTAGGGCCGGCTTTTCAGACCGAAATTGGGAGTTTGAAGCCTACTTAAGAGGTAGGTTATCTCATGAATGCCAAAAATAGCTTGATAGGAATAAAAGCCCTCTGGTTTTATTGAATTCCATGCATGATAGATCATGAATTTCATGTTTTAATAGTTCTATGCATTCATACATCTTTTAGCTCTAAGTAGAAAATTAAAAGATGTTACCTTGTCTATTCACTGATACCTATGCATGTAGTTGGCCTATACTTCGTTATCATGTCTAAGAATACATGGTCTTTTGATCATAGACATGATCTGAGTTAATCTCTTGTATCTCATACTGATTTCTGTTAGCAGATTCTCTGACGGATCATAGTAGGACCGTCACAGTGATGTAACGGCCTTACGACAGACCGTCACACACTCCGTTATGTTTTCGTTTCACGGTTGTCTCTAACGCACTAGGGCAGGAGCGTTACATTACTGTAACGGCCCGTCGATAGACCGTCACAGACACTATGATGCACCCCTGTTCAACCGTTAGACTCTGTGTTCTGTCAGCTCATGACAGAATAGTTACCAATTAAGTTTACTTATAATTAACCCTAGATAGCTAAGTTTTAACCTGTTATGTGACTCTTAAGTTATCTAATTGTTCATGATAGGTATTGCATGTTATTTTAAGTTATGCTAGTTTCATGTGCCAAAAGTTCTATAGTTTTGTATTATACATTATGATTTCCAAATGTTGTATTGACGGAGTTTATCTTGGCTTCACAACGATTAAACCTTCACTCTTTATCAATAGAGTCATTCTTTAAGTACATGGCACATATTCCGGTATGTTGTCCATTAGTTCACACTTTACACTATAGGAACATTATTCTTGGACTTGAGGACCTCTTTATTAGATATTCCTTCCAATGGACTAGGAAATCTTGTTTCAAGGCCTCCGTAATTCTTCGCGAGCCTGGGATTCCCACTAGGACGCCGAGTTGGTTGTACCCTTAAAGCCCATTGATTAGAGTACACTATCGATGTTTTCTGGTTATCAGTAGTGTAACGGCTCTATATTGGACTGTCAGGCAATGTAACGGCCCAATATAAGACTGTCACATTCATCTGAGTTCGATTGCTTGATTCTAGTCTCAGACTACTGTAACGGCCTAATCATGGACCGTCACACAACGTAACGGCCCAATGAATGATCATCACACTTCTCTGAGTCTATTTGATCGTTCTGAATTCGGATCATTGTAACGGCCCACTACTGGAGCGTTACATTATGTAACGGCCCAGTGAACGACCGTCACATTGCTTAAGTATTTAACCCAAGGTTTGACCCAAGGGTTGATATTCGAAGGGTTCTAGATGGACTAATGATAGTCTAGAACTTATAATGTTGATCAATGAACTTTATATAATGATTGGAAAGAGAAAAGAATGTACCGTTATGCTGTCGATTTATTTCCGTGAGCATGACATTATTTAAGTCTTTTTCTTGATCTCTCATACTCTAAATTGAAGCATTCATTCATTGATTGTTGTTATCATGAGTTATTGACCTTATTACATTCTTGGCCATACTTTATTATTACACTCATGGAAGTAGCTTGATTTATACGTGAAGATGCAGTTCGGGCGCTGATTGTGTCCAAGGGCTCTATGCTAGTCCCCACGGCTGATTGCCGGAAACATACTATTTTATAAACCATGGGGTATGATGCTACTGGCGTCGCATTACGCTGGGAGTACTTTCTTTATAAATAAGTAAAAACCATGAGCACTCGTGAAAATCTAGTGAATTGCTACATGATTGACATTATCGTGCGTAACCTTTATGGTTATGAAAGTGAAAGATGATGGAAAAATAATTGTATTTGACTATTAATCATTTATGAATTAAAGTTGGAGTTTGATTAAATATTGTGCAATTGCGTTCATTTTGTGTGATTGTCTAGCACTCTGATCGTTCTTGATTGCAAGAGGCTTACCATGCCGGCTGTTTGCGCTCACCAAGTTAGTCTTCCGCTGAAATAAAGGCTCGGGGCGTGACAGCTAACCTTGAGAGAGATCTCTCCTTCCCTCTCTCCCTCCCAACCTAAATTCGCAGCTCCCCCTTCCTCCACCTGCTAGACCACCTTCCAGCCCCCATTCTGCCCCTCCCACACCTTGGATCTCCCCCTACCAGACCCCCTTACAGCCAGGGGTCGCCCCAACACCCATCCTATTGGGGTGCTAGGCACGGATTCAGAGGGGGGTGAAAGAATCCCCTTTCAAAAATTTGCTTCGATTCAGAACTATTATAGCGGAATAAAACTATTGAAGAGTTAGAACTCTCAAATGGATTAATCAAGTTAAAAACTCTCAAGAAGACAATTAGAAGCCCAAGCAGGATGACTGACTCACACAAGATTACAGTTCAGTCAGATTCAACTCACAAGATTGCTCAATGAACTCTTGCCACGAAGCACACTAAGTAAGAGCTACTACTAACACATTCAGTCAAACACTTAACACCAATAACAAACTGAAACAGAAATTACACAGGAGGGCTATGGATATAGAACGCTTAAACAACCTGTGAAGGGGGCAGAAGATAGGGAAATGTATCCAAAGCAAACCACGATGGACAAAATATTTTTAGGTGGTTCGGCCAGACCCACAGTCTGCCTACGTCCACCCCTCACCCTAAACCGGAGTGAGGCTTCCCTTGCAAAAGCAAGAACCGCAGACTCAGTCTGCAACAGACGTTGCCTAACAGCTTGACCCAGAGGAACACTCTCCTCTCTTCTTCCAACCCGGAAGGAACCACTAGTGACACCCAGTCACTAGCAACCAGAGACCCAAGTCTCTCTTCCTCCAAACCATAGGAAAACCACAAGCGACACCCAGTCACTTGCAAACCGGAGAACCAATCCTCCCTTCCTTCAAACCGAAGGGAACCACTAGTGACACCCAGTCACTAGCAACCAGAGACCCAAGTCTCTCTTCTCCTGAGTCCACAGGAGGAACCCCGACCTCAAATTAGAGAATCGGAAAACACAGTGGAAAATGAAAGCAACAAAAGAAAATAGAACAAACAGAAAAAGAAAACGAATGTAGCTCTCGCAGGAGCAGATTGGTCTGGGTCTGATCCATAAACTGACAGATAGCTG
Organism: Amorphophallus konjac; assembly: GCA_022559845.1. Taxonomy (NCBI): domain Eukaryota; kingdom Viridiplantae; phylum Streptophyta; class Magnoliopsida; order Alismatales; family Araceae; genus Amorphophallus; species Amorphophallus konjac. Next base: position 340,918,005 of record CM040118.1, on the reverse strand, counting down.
GACACTGCATGCTTCAATCTCTATCAATCTCTCTTCTCTTTCTCTTCTCTCGATCCTCTCTTCTTCTCTTTTCTTCTTCTTCTTCTCTTATCACATACTAGCTCTCTCTTCTCTTTTCTTCTCCTTCTTCTTCTTTCTATTCTTCTTCTTCTTCTGCTGCTGGCTCTCTTTTCTTTTCTTCTGGCGGCCTCTTTTTTCGCACTCTTCTTTGAAGGGTTGGGTATTCTTATATAGGAGCAGGGGCTCCGTATGGATGAGGCAAAAGAACCCTATTGCAATTCCATTGTTCCACATGTTAGGGAATAGAAGCTTCTTTTCCTCGGATCACGTGCCTATCATTTGCCCCCTTTATCCATGAGCCAGCCTTCTGCCATTTCAGAGATCACGTGCCTCTTCTGTGAACGAGATTGTTCCCTATAAAAGTAAGATAGAGTACCGTTTAGGATTATTCTCGGCAAAGTAGAATTCACCACATAGAAGAGCAGACATTGCAAAGACCTTAGGTAGCACGAACACAACATGCACCGACTATATGTACTGACCATAAAGACTACCAAAGGATGCACCGACCTTGGTCATGCACAGAGCTTAGTATGGACAATGAAAACATGCACCGAGGCACATATGCACTGACCTTATGAGCCTAAGATTAAAGGACACACTGACCGAGTAAAAAGCTTGCACCGACCTTAAGTAGTCCAAGGCATAAGTGCACAGACCCATATATGCACGGACCTTCAGATGCAAAGAAGAGAATGTGCACAGACCCTCATTCCTATGCTACAGGGATTAGCATGGACCTTGGTATGCTTAGAGCTGAAATGTGCACAGATGTTATCTGCCCAGTGCAATGTATGCACTGACTTGGTGGTGAGACATATGCCTACGCTTAAGCAAAAGTTGCACCAACCTCCTATATGCTCAGGTAGGAAAGGCACAAGCCTTTTATGAACATGCACTGACTTTAATGTAGTATTCTAAACAGTAAAGAGCATGTATGCACAATGGTTGAATGTGCTTAGACACATGAACATGCACGGACCAGCTACAATGTGTGCACAAACTTTCATATGCAAGTAGTAACGTGCACAGACCTTAGCTGCAACTAGTTCAATGAAATGAATATGCATGCCACCTGTTTAATAAAATGACTGTGCATGCAATCTGATAAGGTTCTATGCAGCATGAAAATGCATCTACCTGAAAATCCATATATCGTACAAATGATTATGATGATAATCATTAAAGCACAAAATTTAATGCACATAAAATAATCCTCATTAATGCACAATGCAATGGCCAGTTGCATCATCATTCAATCTTTCATGCAAACACATGATGACTTATAGTGTTTGCTATCATCAAAACCACAGGGACACAACAATCTATCCCTTTTTGATGATGGCAACACTATGAGTCATGAAGATAAAGCAAGATGCTGACAGACAAACTACAAAAGCAAGATGCTGTCAACATGCACACAGACAAACTAAGAAAGCAAGATGCCGTCAACATGCAGACAGACAAACTATTCTCCCCCTTTGACTTCATCAAAAAGAAGATAGTTTGATAAGCTATGCTCCCCCATACCAAAAGAGCCTAAACAGCTAGATAAGATCATGCACAACATGTGACCCTACTCTCCCTGAAAATGTGAGGTGAAAAGAAGTAAGAATAGGGTATGATGAAGGACAGTCAAGAAGGAGGGTCAAGAGATTAATCTCCCCCTTAATGCCAGAAACATGCTGATGTGACAATTTCCCTCTCTGACAAAGCAGAGGCATTAGAGTGGAAGAAGTGATAAGCATCAATCAGCAAAAACATAGGGACAATCAAGGATAAGTTCTGTTCAGAATGGATGTTATCAATGAGTAAATGGTAGTGAGCAGAAGAATGCCAAATGAGCTTCAATCACATAAGTAATTCAACAAGATGTTCAATGAGATACCAATTTCATAAATCAAATAGTAATAGTGTTTCAGAGTCTTCCATGATAAGGGCTTATGAATGAATGTTATTGAACTATATGGTTTAAACATGATGTATACACAGTTTGCCAATAAAATTCAGTACTCATATCTGAAATCAATTTTAATAAGAATGAACCAAGCCCTCATATTTACATCTTGATTAACCTCCCTACATCTTACACAATCTATTTCAATGACTTCTTTAGGAAAAACAGTCATGAGTATTAAGGTTAAATAATTTAACATTTCTGAATTTTCACCTTTTGGGTTCAGCAGAATTTCCATTTCTTTTTAATTTTCAGAATAGTCAGGAATAATTCATGCCTTTCATCGTAAAGGTAGACACTGATTAGATGCCAGTACCCCTAGCTTACACAGCAGAATGTACCATTCTATTTCAAGTATAGATGTCATCTTTTTACGTAAGGGTACACGTTTACCAGACGTAGGTACCCCTAGTTACTCAGTGAAACTAACATTTGTTAATTTTCTGAACAGAGTTAGCCAAGAAGCATCATGACATTGGGTCCATTGTTTTTGACAAGGATCCTAGTTTCTCAGTGCATTTGGCCATTGCTCTGTCAATGCATAACTGAATTAACATTTAGACACAGCTACCCATAAGGTTTTGAAGAAAGACTTGTTTAAAAACAATACAAGTTTCATGCATTTCAACTAAATAGGTCATGATTTCAAAAATACAGATTACAGAAGATTTTTCAAAATGTAACATGAAACGGTTGGTTAAAGTTTATTAAAACATGATTCAGATATTTTTCAAGACATTCAAAAATAAACTCAATGAATACATTAAACTTAAACCAACAAGATATTATAGACATTCATAAATCTTTATAATAGAAGATTTCTTATAGACAAGATATCCAGATTTATGAATGAGGTACGTAAATTGAAATCTTCCTGAAATTCAGAAGGATCAAGAAAGGATTCAGAAGCAATCGAGTTGACAACAGAACTAGCAATTAAAACATGCATCATATGTGAGAACATTTGAAGGTCATGCATGTTGCAGAGAAGCCCATGATTGCATCAGGCAAATCCAAGTGCAGTAATATATTCCAAACTCAAGAAGAGTATCAGTTCAGATGAGTTTTGAAAGTTTAAATGGAAGTGATACTAACTGATGCCTGTTGTTGATGTATGTTGCAAGATGAGCAAGGATTGCAGAATGAGCAAAAAAATGGCTAGACAATAAAGGTTTCGGTTGACTGAATGAGTAATTCAAGTTGGCAGAAATAAATAGAAAGGAAGCAGATGAATAACCATACAGTTCAAAAGTTGATTTATATGCTCCCCCTGACAAGATGCACTCAATCTTTTAGAATTTTCAATGTGAATGATATGCAATTAACTCATGTATGCATATGCATTGACTCTTTTTCACAAAATGCATTGTCCCATCATATATAACATGAAAACCATGCAGAGAGTTAAATTAACCAAATATGCATGAAGCACAAGAATTAACTTGACAGACTCCCCCTATCTAGATGCCATGATTGACAACCCTGAATGCAGCATATGTATGCATCAATGCAGTCAACCCTTTAATCTCATATATGCACAGATCACCCAGCAAGTGCATGAACTGAAAAGAATGCAAATGGCAGATGCAGTTGTTGACATGTATGCATGAGATCTTAATTGACATATTAAGCATGATGTTCAGCTAAAAGAAAATTCAAGTGAACAAGTCTGTAAATAGTAGAGTTGGGGTTTTACTTTACTTGAGCGCCTTGATTTATTAAACCCCCTTTTTATTCTCCGTCCCAAGGCACTCCTGCAAAAAACATCTCATTTTGCATTTTTAGGAACCCAAGTCTCCTTGGGTCCTTTACTGGCAATAGCACCTTTGAATGGTGCTCTCCTCATTTTCAACACTTGAGAATCATCAAACCTCATCAAGTAGCAGTTAGACATGGAATGTCCTAATTGTCCACAGTAATGACAAGAGATAACAGATTTCATGTTCTCCTTATATGCATTAGGATGGGCATGTAGTTGGTGTGAGTGAACATGATTAATTCTATTATTAACATGGAAATTTTTCTTTTCATAACCAGCCAGCCAACAGTTAGCAGCTCTATGGCCTGGCTTTCCATAATTAAAACATGCAGGAATCTTTCCTTTAAAAATAGATTTATTCCTACCAAATTCATTTCTATTTGCAGGGAATTTAACAAATTCAAAGTCAAATTTCTTTCCCTGGGCATGCCAACAGTTAGAGGCTCGGTGGCCATACTTTCCACAGTGAAAGCATGCAATGTGTTTGCCTCTAGAACCAAGGTTACTTCTATCAGAAACATGGTTCACAGGAAATTCGTTATAACCAGATTCATTTCCTTTTCTAGGGAATTTAACAAATTCAGATTTAAGTTTCTTTCCCTGAGCATGCCAACAAAATGCAGCAATGCGGCCCAGCTTGCCACGGTAGTAACATTGAACTTTCTTTTTCTGAAATGCATGATTCTTAACATGGTCTTTCCTAGCATGCATGTTACTAGCATTCAAATCATCTAGTTCCATTAATCTACATTCATGCATTTGATGACCAACCTTGTGATAGTAATAGCATGTCAAGAGTTTCTTGTGTGCATGTGTGTATGTGGATGATTGATGAACAACATGCAAAGAGGTGGTTGGAATCTTTTGTTCTTTTCCTTTTGTTTGTCAATTCTTGTCGAGCATTTTTTAGCAGAAAACTAAAATACAAGAGGGTTTGGAGAGCTGTGAGAAATAGAACTGGAAACAAAGGATGGTTTTATTTTGTTTTCAAAACTTTTTTTCTTTGTAGGGTTATAGCCCAACCCTTCCTTCTGATAATTAACCTTAGATCCTTGAAGCTTGTTCAAATTATCTTTTCCCTCCACAAATTTTGACAAGGAGTTATTCAAATCCTTAATTTCATTTTCTAGAGAAACAATGTGTATTTCATAACTGGTAATCTCTTGTTCACTGTAATTTACACATTTGCTTACCACCTTGTTTGCAGTTTTATATTTTTCAACTTCTTGTTCCAGATTGCTCAGTTTTTCAGATTCTTCAATGCAAACAGATTTTCCTTTTCTAAGACAAGAAGTCTCTCTGACATAGCAGTGTTCAACTGCTTCACTTTTTCAATTTCTGTAATCAAATTATCATTTTCTGTTTTCAGATTATCAGTTTCTTCAACACAGCTTTTATCAAATTTCATTGAGTTCATTTTATCATTCAACTCTTCTTCTATCTGTTCAAACTCCAGAATCTTGTTTAAGAGATCTTTGTGTTCTTCCTTTAGGGAAGCAATTAAATCCTTCTGCCATTCTAAATCTGAGTGAAGATTTTCATTTATTTCCTTCAGAAAAGGACAATCATTGCATGCAGATTTAACAAAACATGTCATTTCAGCATTGACTTTTAGACACTGCTTCCTAAGACATTCATTTTTAGATTTTAGAACCTTCAGTTAAGAGTTTACACAATCAAGATCTTTCAATAATTTTTCATTCTGAACTAGATTATTAATATGAACCTGATTATCATCAATCGAGCTGAGTTTTTCTTTTAGTTCAGAAATTTCATATGCAAGTTCTTAATTTTCTTCCTTGTGTAAACCAATTTGTTTCTTAAGCATTTCTTTTTCAGATTTCAAATGATCTAGTTCTGAGGCAACAGAGCCAAGATTGTTCAGATGTTTTCTGAAAGTTTCATTCTCAGTTTTCAATGTTTCAATATCATTATTTTAAGAATTAGAGTTAGCAACTTCATGGAGTTTCTTCTTCAGAGATTTCTTTTTCTTACTTAGGCTATTATACCTATCTGACAAATCAGCATAGGCATCCTCCCAATCATCTATAGAGAAATTCTCGAAGGGGTTTACCTCATCATCATCCTCTTCTTCATTTCGACTGCTACTTTGGTTTCTGTGATTTGCCATCATGCATCGGTCTCCATTTCCATGGCTGGTAGTTTTCAACTTGTCCAGTATTTCCTTAGCTGACCTGCAATTTTGGAAACAAGGATGCAAAGCCTTGTTAGTAGCTGCCTTCATTAGTTCCATAGCTTTTTGATTTTTACGGCACATAGATCTCTGATTATCAGTTTATTTGGACTTGTTCTTTGGTAGCCTATGTGGATCGTGTGAAATGAGCTTCCACAGATCTGGATCGACAGACTTAACAAACATATGCAAGTTATTAAACCACAAATTAAAATTAGTACCATCAAAGACCGGTGGATAAGCCATGGATGAAATCAATAAATAGTTTCAAGACACTGAACAGTGACCTGAAATGCACCGCAAAAACTGCAGGATCTACTATGGATCGTTGGATCTGATGAAACAGTAACCTGCTCTGATACCAATTGTTGGGGTGCTAGGCACGGATTCAGAGGGGGGGTGAATGAATCCCCTTTCAAAAATTTGCTTTGATTCAGAACTATTATAGCGGAATAAAACTATTGAAGAGTTAGAACTCTCAAATGGATTAATCAAGTTAAAAACTCTCCAGAAGATAATTAGAAGCCCAAGCAGGATGACTGACTCACACAAGATTGCAGTTCGGTCAAATTCAACTTACAAGATTGCTCAATGAACTCTTGCCACGAAGCACACTAAGTAAGATCTACTACTAACACATTCAGTCAAACACTTAACACCAATAGCAAACTCAGACAGAAATCACACAGGAGGGCTATAGATATAGAATGCTTAAACAACCTGTGAAGGGGGCAGAAGATAGGGAAATGTACGCAAAGAAAACCATGATGGAAAGAATATTTTTAGGTGATTCGGCCAGACCCACAGTCTGCCTACGTCCACCCCTCACCCCAAACCGGAGTGAGGCTTCCCTTGCAAAAGGAAGAACCGCAGACTCAGTCTGCAACAGACGCTGCCTAGCAGCTTGACCCAAAGGAACACTCTCCTCTCTTCTTCCAACCCGGAAGGAACCACTAGTGACACCCAGTCACTTGCAACCAGAGACCTAAGTCTCTCTTAATCCAAACTAGAAGCGACACCCAGTCACTTGCAAATCGGAGGACCAATCCTCCCTTCCTCCAAACCGGAGGGAACCACTAGTGACACCCAGTCACTAGCAACCAGAGACCCGAGTCTCTCTTCTCATGAGTCCACAAGAGGAACCCCGACCTCAAACTAGAGAATCGGAAAACACAGTTGAAAATGAAAGCAACAAAAGAAAATAGAACAAACATAAAATGAAAACGAATGTAGCTCTCGCAGGAGCAGATTGGTCTGGGTCTGATCCAGAAACCGATAGATAGCTGGACACTACCTGCTTCAATCTCTATCACTCTCTCTTCTCTTTCTCTTCTCTCGATCCTCTCATCTTCTCTTTTCTTCTTCTTCTTCTCTGATCACACACTATCTCTCTCTTCTCTTTTCTTCTTCTTTCTCTTCTTCTTCTTCTTCTTCTGATGCTGGCTCTCTTTTCTTTTCTTCTGGCGACCTCTTTTTTCGGACCCTAACAATTGGTATCAGAGCACGTATGGTTATTCATACTTTTGAACTATATGGTTATTCATCTGCTTCCCTTCTATTTATTTCGGTCAACTTGAATTACTCATTTAGTCAACCGAAACCTTTATTGTCTAGCCATATTTTTGCTCATTCTGCAATCCTTGCTCCTCTTGCAACATACATCAACACATCCACCCCATTTCCCATCCCATCTACCCCATTTCCCATCACCTATCATCACCATGTTCATCCTAGTTCGCAGGTAGCGGTCAAGGGTCGAGTTGCAGAGGCTGCCACATCTTCATCGCACATCTTCAGGTGGTGTACCTTAAATTGCTGGAAAGTGTGGCGAGGCTGCTTCATAGGCAAGGTGGTCTCGTTGTCGTTCGACTTCGGAGCTGCTCGTAGGAGTCATCTCCGTCAGACTGCGCATTTCCTCCCAGGCAGATAGTGAGCAGCGACTTTCAGAGGCTCCTTCGACCAGCACTCTAGGCTTCTTGAGGCACCGTTTGGCTGAAGACTTCTGCTACAAGTCCCCTTTCATCTCCAAGAAGTAGAGCATCGTTTAAAGCCCGAAGCACAAAGTTCCAAATTTCCTACCCAGAGTGCGCAGGTCTGTCCAAGTGGAGACAAATTCGACCTCCTTCCACTTTTCTGACCCTCGCGGTCAGCTCCAACCTCAGACGATGGTCCCGTTGGTCCCAGCTCAAAGAGGACTTGTCCACAGTTGCATAGGTTCTAATCCTGCATTATTCAGAGTCCGAGAGTGTTCGTGGCACCTTCGTCTTCCCGCAGTAGCAGACTGAGAGCAACCAGAACCAGCACCGAACAGTCCTGTTCCAGATCCTGCCCCAGCCATCGACGACCTCAAGAAATTCTCTAATAATTCTGACGTCCTCCTGGGCCAACCCAATAGGTTTTGGCACTGGTTTCGTCAACAACGAAGTTCGGGAGAGCTCGTAGCGGAGCCAACAGCGATTGTCTATCTCGCTATCCAGAGAGCTGGCAGACCCGATGGTCATCTTCCACTCGGCTTTTGCTTAATTCCCCATCCCCGCCTAGCCGGCTTACAGCCCCTCCCTGTCACGCCCCGAGCGCGGAAGATACCCGGAGATGCGCGACATGTCTATATCAATCATGTCAATCAGAGTGGTCGTGTATTCGACACAAAGACAGAGATGCGCAAAATAGCAAGATAACCCAATCCTTTATCTCATAACGGATAGACTATTACAAATCCAATACTCTGTTTAATAAAAAGGGAAAGAATACATAGTTGACTCAAGAAACTATAGAAAAGACTAGATGACACTTGGAGAATCTCTATCTCTTTCACTCTTGATCATTCCCATCCGATTGACTTCCATCGTCGGACTTACCTGAAAAGTAAAAAGGGATAAACGGAATGAGCGAACGCTCAGTAGGAAATTATATCTCAAGTACTAGCAAGGGGTTTAAGTAATTACATTTTCATGAATGCAATAAAGCTATGCATGCTAGCATGAAACGACAAGATAGAGAGAATGTAATATCAAGGAAATAAGATGAACTTATCATGAACTTTCAACAAGATACAAGTTATTCAAGATATTCAAGCAAGTACCATTATCGAGTCATGTCAAGAACTTTGGCTATCATGTATCAAGCAAGTAAATTACCCTCTTTCGGGCCACGCATTTCATGTAAAGTCAAGTACGATTCAAGTACAAGATGTGTGTGGAATGTCCAATCAAGCAAGTCAAGTACTCGGTATAATGCCAGATACCTTATCATTTTAACTCCCATGGGCACAAGTACTTTCGGGTGCTCCTCCCAGGACCAGATCGGGCCCTATATGCGCAGGCATTTATCATGTGTTTTGACATCCACTCTTGTTTATATAGCCAATATAAAATTTCAATAATCAAGCTTGTAGATTCGTATGACAACATTGATAGAATAGAGTCCAAAAATATGACAAAGGCCGTAGAATGGCGATAATAACGGTATAATCACGAGTTCGATAAAACTAGGTAGAATATGGTTCCCTTAACTTAGGTACCATGATAAATCGATAGGGACATTCTTTATATAGAACTGAGGTCCACATGAACATAAGATCAAGCAAGATACCCTCATTCTTATCATAGAATTGGGGTTTACAAGAACTACATGATATGGCATGATATCATCATCCCATTAAGAATTTCTTATGATATACTCTTTGTATAATCATAAGGGCCGGTATACCATGTTTCTTTTAGATTGACATGGCAAGGATCGTGTAATGGGTTTTTAGGGTACAACCAGCTCAGTCGGCCTTGAGGGAATCCAAGGCTACGAGGAGTCTTACGGAGGTCTCTATGACTAACTCGCTAGTCCAAAAGAACGGAATGTCCAAAGGAGAGCTTGTATGTCAATGAGAATTGAGTGTGATCGATAAAACACCGTGAAAAGTGGGACTATACTCACGGAGTGGAGAATAGTGCCGATATATATATATATATGTATAATATATAAACCATCGGTTAGCAAATCAGAGGAAAAATCAGTTTACAGTAAAATAACGACTTAGGTCAAGTCGTTTCTCAAGTAATTAACGCCTAACAGAAGGGCGTTTACACATGGTCCGTTTTGTAGAATTTTCAATAATTCAATAATTTATCTAAAACGCGCCTTCGGCAGGGGCGTTTCTTCAAGAGTTGACGACTATAGTAGCAGGCATCTTTTTATTTACAATATTTTTCAGAACATATTTATTTTCAGAAATTATCAAAAACGCGCCCTTGGCAGGGCGTTAATCATTAAATTCTTATTTTCATAGAATATATATTTCAGGATTTTAACAGATACGCGCCCTAGTAAGGGGCGTTTATTTTTAATTCACGCCCTATGATGGGGCGTTTACATATGGAAAACGACCTAATCTAGGTCGTGAATTCAAGAGATACCATGAATTTTCATGGGCAGTAATAATTTCAGGATAATAGAATTCATAGAGAACGAATATATGGTCATGACAATAAAATTAGCAAGTTTGAAGACATGTGATCATGCATTATTGTAGGATCATTATTTCATAGATACTCAATTCTTAACATGGGTGATTAATGATTAAATGAAGTTAACGCCTGTGTGCAGGGCGTCAAACCCAAAATTGACGACCTTGGCAGGGTCGTGACTTGTAAAGTAGCGCCCTAGTCTGGGGCGTGTATTTCATAGTCACGCCCTTGCTAAGGACGTTTCTTTCAAGAAATTAACAGAAAGTCGTTCAGAAACTATAGTAAACCAAACCATGTATATGCATGATAATTATTGTACTGTATCAATTTAGTTTGGGCTACAGTGACTTGAGAAAATCCTACCTTATGAGGATTATCTGATGGAGAAACGTGAAGATCTGGTTGAGAATACTAGACTCTGAAGCTTCTAACAGCAGCAAATAGCAGCAGGCAGAGCTTGACGAAGGATGGAGTTGTTCTGTCAAAGAACCTTTGTTCTTCGGTAGATCACTAAAGCTTTCCTACAGGGGAATATGAAGAGATGTTAGAAATTTCTTTATAATGCTTGGCTGAAGATGGAAGATAGAAGAACTTACCCTTGTTCTCCACGAAGTCCAGGCTTCTTCAACCTGTAAGAAGAGAAGGAGATGAAGAACGTTAGTTCTTCATATACTCGAAACAGAAGAAAGGAAAGAAGAACAGTTCTGTTCTTCACTTACCGTCGCAGAGGCTTGGATCAAATAGGTTTAGGGTTTGTCAAACGATAGATTTTATAGGATTTTGGGAATCCTAACAATAGTTAGTGTTTGATTGGAAGTAATATTTCCAAGATTGAGTTATTACCACATTCGAACTCTTTCTCATAGTTATCACTTACCCTGGATAAGTTCTGGGTTCGAACGGTTCCGAATGGAATTAACGACTTTGGTAAGGGCGTGTATTCTTTAATTGACGCCTTGCATAAGGGCGTTTCTTAAAAAGCGCCTTGACAAAGGGTGTTTCGTCTTTTAAAACACGCCCAAGATAGGGGCGTTTATTTTACTTACCCATTTGGTCGCGTGAGAACTGACGACCGCAGGTGTGGGCGTCCTTTCTTTATTCACGCCATGGATAGAGGCGTTTCTTTATAAATTAACGCCTTACTAAGAGGCGTTATTTTTAATTTGTTTTATTTCTTCCAATTAACCCTATTCCTTTTATATATTACTTCTGTAATATATATGTTTTAATTCATTTCAATTATTCATTTATTAGGGTTGCTACATCCTCCCCCACTTAAAAGAATTTGGTCCCCAAATTCAATATATATATAATTATACACGCGGAGAGTGTAGGACATATACCTCTTAGAATAACTCGGGAAATCGTTTCTTCATAGATTCCTCGGTCTCCCATGTCGCTTCGTGTTCAGGATTCTTATTCCATTGCACCTTGAGCATGGGAATAACCTTATTCCTTAGAGCTCGTATTTCTCGATCTAATATCTTCAAGGGCCTCTGTTCATATGTGAGATCTTTCTGGATCATCAGATCTCCATGCTCAATAATATGTGACGGATCGTGCACATACTTCTTCAACATAGATATGTGAAATACATTGTGTACCTCGGACAACTGAGGAGGCAACGCGATGCGATAAGCAACCTCGCCCACTCTTTCGAGTACCTCAAATGGTCCGATGAATCTTGGCGTAAGCTTGCCCTTAACACCAAATCTTCGTATGCCACGTCCAGGGGATATTTTAAGAAATACATGATCTCCAACCTGGAATTCAAGATCTCTTTTCCTGGTATCAGCATAAGCCTTTTGCCTTGTCTGAGCAACTTGTAATCTTTCTCTGATTACTTGTATCTTCTCGGTCGTATCCCTTACCATGTCTGGACCTAATAGTTGTTTCTCTCCAACTTCGTTCCAACATATGGGAGATCGGCAACTTCTTCCGTATAAGGCTTCGAAAGGTGCCATTTGGATACTAGCTTGGTAGCTATTATTATATGCAAATTTAACTAAAGGTAAGTGGTCATGCCAGCTTCCTCCAAAGTCAATAATGCATGCTCTCAGCATATCTTCAACAACTTGATTAGTTCGCTCGGTCTGACCATCCGTTTGTGGGTGAAAAGCAGTACTAAAGTTGAGCCTTGTTCCCAACGAATGTTGTAATCCCTTCCAAAAATGAGAAGTAAAACGGGGATCTCTGTCCGACACGATTGAGACAGGAATTCCATGTATCCTGACTATTTCCTTGATGTATAGTGCAGCTAGCACATCAATTGACCATCGGCTCTTTATTGGCAAGAAATGTGCTGATTTAGTTAATCGGTCAATGATAACCCAGATTCCATCATGTCCTCCTTTAGATTTAGACAAACCCATGATGAAGTCCATACCAATATCCTCCCATTTCCACTTAGGAATATCTAGAGGATGTAGTTTTCCCGCAGACTTTTGGTGTTCCGCCTTGACCTGTTGGCATGTGAGACAGCGCGATACATAGTCCGCTATTTCTCTTTTCATATTAGGCCACCAAAAGTTCCTCTTTACATCTTGGTACATTTTGGTTGATCCTGGATGAATAGTGTACCTTGATCGGTGAGCTTCATCTAAGATCTTCTTCTTTAATTCCGGACAATCAGGTATACAAGTTCTATCTTTGAACGATAATCTTCCATCAGAAGTTAGTTGAAAATCAGATTGTCCTTCTAATCTGCCTTTGATTTCTACTAACATAGGATCATCATCCTGAAGTGTTTGTATCTCAGATAACAAATCTGACTGTATGCTTACATGAGATAGTGTGACAAATTTGGATTCCGTGTCCAAGCTTATATTGAGCTCGGAGAATTGTTCAAGTAACCTCCATTCTTGTATCATACAATTGGCTATCCTTGCTCTCGGCTTTCGACTAAGGGCATCAGCCACATAATTACCCTTTCCGGGATGGTATTGTATACTGAAGTCGAAGTCCTTGAGATATTCTAGCCAGCGTCTTTGTCTCATGTTTAGTTCCTTTTGTGAGAATAGATATTTGAGACTTTTGTGATCGGAGTATACAGTAAATTGTACTCCATATAAGTAGTGTCTCCATATCTTTAGGGCAAATACTACCGCGGCCAGTTCTAAGTCATGGACGGGGTAATTCTCCTCGTGCTTCTTCAGTTGACGTGAAGAGTATGCTATGACCTTTCCTTGTTGCATTAGGACACATCCGAGGCCAATGCCAGAAGCATCAGTGTAGACCTCGAATTTCTCTCCTTCTGTTGGTAGAGCTAACACTGGAGCTGTAGTGAGATGATCTTTGAGAGTTTGGAAACTTCTTTCACATTCCTCACTCCATTCATATCGGATCTCCTTACGAGTTAACCTTGTAAGTGGCACGGCGATTTTTGAGAAGTCTTTGATGAATCGCCGATAATAGCCTGCAAGACCTAAGAAACTTCTGATCTCGCTTGCATTAGTGGGTCTTTCCCAGTTTCTCACAGCTTCAACTTTTGACGGATCTACAGATAAACCGTCCTTGGATATGACATGTCCGAGAAAAGCCACTTCTTCAAGCCAGAACTCGCATTTGCTGAGTTTAGCATATAATTGATTTGTCCTCAAGACTTGCAATGCAATCCTCAAATGCTCTTCATGTTCTTCCTTAGTCTTAGAATATATCAATATATCATCAATGAAGACTACTATGAATTGATCCAAGTAAGGCCTGAATATGCTATTCATTAACTGCATAAAGGCAGTAGGGGCATTTGTTAGTCCAAAAGGCATAACAACAAATTCGTAATGGCCATACCTGCTTCTGAATGCGGTCTTGTGAATGTCATCATCCTTGATTCTTAACTGATGATATCCCGACCTAAGATCAATCTGGGAAAAATATTTGGATCCTGAAATCTGATCAAATAATTCATCGATTCTCGGCAGTGGATACTTGTTCTTGATAGTAAGATGATTCAACTGTCGATAGTCGATACACAATCTCATGGATCCATCCTTCTTCTTTACAAATAAGACTGGTGCTCCCCACGGGGAAGTACTTGGTCTAATAAACCCTTTTTGGATTAGTTCCATCAACTGCTCCTTCAACTCCTTGAGTTCAGCAGAGGACATTCTATATGGTGCCTTTGAAACAGGACCAGCACCAGGGACTAAGTCAATGGTGAAGGCCACTTCTCTTTGAGGGGGTAATCCCAGCAATTCTTCTGGAAATACGTCTGGGAATTCTCGTACTACTTGAACGTCTTCTATCTTGGTTTCCTTAGCTTCTTTAATAGTGACAAAAGCAAGGAAGGATACACATCCTTTCTTGACGAGCTTGCTTGCTCGAAGAGCCGAGATAAGAGGGGATTTGCTTCGACTCTTAGGACTAGTATAAGTCAGTTCCGGAAATTCCTTGAAAACAATCTTGCTATCACGGCAATCAACCGTTGCCTGGTATTTGGATAACCAATCTGCTCCTAGTATAACATCATACTCTTTTAGATCTAAGCAGATAAGATCAATAGGAAAATTCTTTCCTCGAACCAATACCTCACAGTTTTGGTAATGATGTGTGATATCCGTCTCGTTTCCGAGAGGAGTAGACAATATTAACTTCATCCATTCTGGTTCTAGAGGTAATGGGTCAGCAAACTTCTTGGAAATAATGGAATGCGATGCACCCGTATCAAATAAGACATGTGCATATTTGGAACAAATTTTTAATGTACCTTCCACCAATCCGCCTTCTTCTTCTGGTTCGGTCTCTTGGATTGCATGAAGACGCGCGTTCCTTGTCACTGGGCGTTTACCCTCACCGTTTTGGTCGTTCATTAATGGGCAATCGGGAATCCGATGTTCACGACTCCCACAACGGAGACATGCTCCTAATTTCCTCCAGCATTCTTTTGTTTTGTGACCAGCCTTGTCACAATGCTTGCATACTGTATTCGAAGGGGGTGTGGTGATAGAGAAAGGCTTGGTCTTCTTGAATTTCTGATCTTGGGAGGAAGAACCTCCATTATTGGGCCTCTTCTTAAAGTTGGGTTTGAAAGAACCCGAACCCGTGACTTGTTCCTTTTTGTCTTTCCCACGGATCCTATCAGATAGTTCCGTGGCATCTTCAAGCAACTGAGCTCGGCGCACTATTTCAGTATAAACTTGAATATCCATAGGCGCCAGTTGAGTAATGTAGTGGGGCCTAAGCCCATTAAGAAATCTACGGGCTTTCATCTTTTCCGTGCTAATTAAATGCTTAGCATATCTAGACAGTCTAGAGAACTGTGCTTCATAATCAGCCACCGATAAAGATCTTTGCTTTAATGCGGCAAATTCGGCGGCCTTCTTTTCCTGAACCCTATCAGAGAAATATTTGGCGTTGAAATATTCAACGAATTCACCCCATGTAACTTGAGTTGGGTCAATAGTAGCTTCGATCGACTCCCACCAGCATCTAGCATCCTTTTCTAACTGGAAAGTAGCTAATAAGACTTTGTCCGGATCCGTGCATTGCATGACACGGAATATACGTTCAATCTCCCGAACCCAATGCTCGGCATCGTCTGGATCGGTCGATCCCATGAACTTTGGGGGATTCATATTCTTGAATGCTTGGTGTAAGCTTCCAGCTCGTGGAGCACCACCTTGTGCTACCTGTTGTAGCACTTGGGTCATCCCTTGAAGGGTACGCTGCATGTTGCGCCATTGAGCACGTTCGGCAGCCATTATCCTACAATTACAATAGCTATGTTAGTATTATATCACTATGATCTTATAAAGGACTCATTGATCATTTAACCCTTGGTTCTACCCACTCTCACTTGGTTAAAGGTTTTGAAACCTATCCTTGGACTTGGGTTTCCTAGGAATTGAATACCTTAGGCTCTGATACCACAAAGACTGTCACGCCCAGAGCGCGGAAGATACCCGGAGATGCGCGACATGTCTATATCAATCATGTCAATCAGAGTGGTCGTGTATTCGACACAAAGACAGAGATGCGCAAAATAGCAAGATAACCCTATCCTTTATTTCATAACGGATAGACTATTACAAATCCAATACTCTGTTTAATAAAAAGGGAAAGAATACATAGTTGACTCAAGAAACTATAGAAAAGACTAGATGACACTTGGAGAATCTCTATCTCTTTCACTCTTGATCATTCCCATCCGATTGACTTCCATCGTCGGACTTACCTGAAAAGTAAAAAGGGACAAACGGAATGAGCGAACGCTCAGTAGGAAATTATATCTCAAGTACTAGCAAGGGGTTTAAGTAATTACATTTTCATGAATGCAATAAAGCTATGCATGCTAGCATGAAACGACAAGATAGAGAGAATGTAATATCAAGGAAATAAGATGAACTTATCATGAACTTTCAACAAGATACAAGTTATTCAAGATATTCAAGCAAGTACCATTATCGAGTCATGTCAAGAACTTTGGCTATCATGTATCAAGCAAGTAAATTACCCTCTTTCGGGCCACGCATTTCATGTAAAGTCAAGTACGATTCAAGTACAAGATGTGTGTGGAATGTCCAATCAAGCAAGTCAAGTACTCGGTATAATGCCAGATACCTTATCATTTTAACTCCCATGGGCACAAGTACTTTCGGGTGCTCCTCCCAGGACCAGATCGGGCCCTATATGCGCAGGCATTTATCATGTGTTTTGACATCCACTCTTGTTTATATAGCCAATATAGAATTTCAATAATCAAGCTTGTAGATTCGTATGACAACATTGATAGAATAGAGTCCAAAAATATGACAAAGGCCGTAGAATGGCGATAATAACGATATAATCACGAGTTCGATAAAACTAGGTAGAATATGGTTCCCTTAACTTAGGTACCATGATAAATCGATAGGGACATTCTTTATATAGAACTGAGGTCCACATGAACATAAGATCAAGCAAGATACCCTCATTCTTATCATAGAATTGGGGTTTACAAGAACTACATGATATGGCATGATATCATCATCCCATTAAGAATTTCTTATGATATACTCTTTGTATAATCATAAGGGCCGGTATACCATGTTTCTTTTAGATTGACATGGCAAGGATCGTGTAATGGGTTTTTAGGGTACAACCAGCTCAGTCGGCCTTGAGGGAATCCAAGGCTACGAGGAGTCTTACGGAGGTCTCTATGACCAACTCGCTAGTCCAAAGGAACGGAATGTCCAAAGGAGAGCTTGTATGTCAATGAGAATTGAGTGTGATCGATAAAACACCGTGAAAAGTGGGACTATACTCACGGAGTGGAGAATAGTGCCGATATATATATATATGTATAATATATAAACCATCGGTTAGCAAATCAGAGGAAAAATTAGTTTACAGTAAAATAACGACTTAGGTCAAGTCGTTTCTCAAGTAATTAACGCCTAACAGAAGGGCGTTTACACATGGTCCGTTTTGCAGAATTTTCAATAATTCAATAATTTATCTAAAACGCGCCTTCGGCAGGGGCGTTTCTTCAAGAGTTGACGACTACAGTAGCAGGCGTCTTTTTATTTACAATATTTTTCAGAACATATTTATTTTCAGAAATTATCAAAAACGCGCCCTTGGCAGGGGCGTTAATCATTAAATTCTTATTTTCACAGAATATATATTTCAGGATTTTAACAGATACGCGCCCTAGTAAGGGGCGTTTATTTTTAATTCACGCCCTATGATGGGGCGTTTACATATGGAAAACGACCTAATCTAGGTCATGAATTCAAGAGATACCATGAATTTTCATGGGCAGTAATAATTTCAGGATAATAGAATTCATGGAGAACGAATATATGGTCATGACAATAAAATTAGCAAGTTTGAAGACATGTGATCATGCATTATTGTAGGATCATTATTTCATAGATACTCAATTCTTAACATGGGTGATTAATGATTAAATGAAGTTAACGCCTGTGTGCAGGGCGTCAAACCCAAAATTGACGACCTTGGCAGGGTCGTGACTTGTAAAGTAGCGCCCTAGTCTGGGGCGTGTATTTCATAGTCACGCCCTTGCTAAGGACGTTTCTTTCAAGAAATTAACAGAAAGTCATTCAGAAACTATAGTAAACCAAACCATGTATATGCATGATAATTATTGTACTGTATCAATTTAGTTTGGGCTACAGTGACTTGAGAAAATCCTACCTTATGAGGATTATCTGATGGAGAAACGTGAAGATCTGGTTGAGAATACTAGACTCTGAAGCTTCTAACAGCAGCAAATAGCAGCAGGCAGAGCTTGACGAAGGATGGAGTTGTTCTGTCAAAGAACCTTTGTTCTTCGGTAGATCACTAAAGCTTTCCTACAGGGGAATATGAAGAGATGTTAGAAATTTCTTTATAATGCTTGGCTGAAGATGGAAGATAGAAGAACTTACCCTTGTTCTCCACGAAGTCCAGGCTTCTTCAACCTGTAAGAAGAGAAGGAGATGAAGAACGTTAGTTCTTCATATACTCGAAACAGAAGAAAGGAAAGAAGAACAGTTCTGTTCTTCACTTACCGTCGCAGAGGCTTGGATCAAATAGGTTTAGGGTTTGTCAAACGAGAGATTTTATAGGATTTTGGGAATCCTAACAATAGTTAGTGTTTGATTGGAAGTAATATTTCCAAGATTGAGTTATTACCACATTCGAACTCTTTCTCATAGTTATCACTTACCCTGGATAAGTTCTGGGTTCGAACGGTTCCGAATGGAATTAACGACTTTGGTAAGGGCGTGTATTCTTTAATTGACGCCTTGCATAAGGGCGTTTCTTAAAAAGCGCCTTGACAAAGGGCGTTTCATCTTTTAAAACACGCCCAAGATAGGGGCGTTTATTTTACTTACCCATTTGGTCGCGTGAGAACTGACGACCGCAGGTGTGGGCGTCCTTTCTTTATTCACGCCATGGATAGAGGCGTTTCTTTATAAATTAACGCCTTACTAAGAGGCGTTATTTTTAATTTGTTTTATTTCTTCCAATTAACCCTATTCCTTTTATATATTACTTCTGTAATATATATGTTTTAATTCATTTCAATTATTCATTTATTAGGGTTGCTACACTCCCTGTGCGGAGGTAGTGTTTGCTTGTAATATGAAATTAACTCCCACCCCGAGATCCCCCTCCTGCGAGAGGCGTAGTGGTGTATCCTTCTAAAACTTCAGGTTCAAGCTACACCGGCGCAGCGTGCGGGAATTGCTCACGCTTCCCCGCTCACCTCGTCTCCGGCCAGGATCGGCGTTTTCACGCTGATCAGGTGAGCTTTTGGCCCCCTCACATTGTTGGTTTATTTTGCTTAATTAGTATTATTTCTTAGCTCTATTGGCGGTTAGGGAGTGCTCGTTCTAACTTTCCATACATCGAGTGACCACCGCGGAGCGAGGCGAGAGCAACCCCTTACATCCCACACCCTTGGCGTGCTGGTCGCCCACAGAATTGGGCATCCCAAGCCCTTAGAGCTCCATCCTAAGCTAGCCAAACCCCCAGAACAGCGAGGTCCCACCTCGGACCCTCATCCCCATCGTCAGATTACTTATGGGCACTAGTGTGCGCCACGCGAGTGAGTTCACTAGAGTGAGTCCGCTGCTCAAGGTTGATTGCTTGCAAGTCTAGGTCAAAGGTGCATCAGTCTAGTGACTATCACCCCCAAGGTGGTTTCACATCAGTTGGTATCAGAGCAAGTTCTAGACTTGTCTCTACTAAGTCTTTTCCTAGGGCCATTGCATTTGTCACTCGTGCGTCAACCACTAGCATGGCTACCTTTCTTTGGTCAAGCCCATACAATGCGGCCCTCCACAAGGGTCCGATCAGTCCTCCACGCTTGGACATCATTCTAGATGAAGACATTACCTTTGACGGATCATGTTCTAGTGATTATCTTAGGTGGGAGGCTACCATGGAAAAGTACTTTGAAAAGACTTAGGTATATGGACCCGCAAGAATCTGCGTTGCCAAAGGGCGACTTTGGGGTCAACCCAAGGAAAAATGGCGGAACATAGTGGGCTTAAGGGATGTTACGAGACAGGAACCCATTCACTCATGGGAAGAGATGAAGGTAGAACTTAGGAAGATCTACGTCCCCAAACGTTCCCCCTCCTCTTACTCTAAGACCCCTAGCCTGAGGAGCACTACCACTCCTCCATTCTCGCCCGACCAGTTCAAGGCCGCCATAAAGTCCCTCTACATCTCCCAACCCCCACAACACCCACCACTTACTACCCCAATCAACACCCCTACACTTTACCACCCAACCCCTACCATTCAATCCAAATTGGCCCCCACCCTCACTCCTCCACAACCGGACGATCCCAAGGGCAAGAGACCCTTAACCAACCCAATTTCCCCTGTAAAGACCACCACCAAACAACCCACACTCCGTTTTCTAACCCACCACCTAAACCAAGACTTCTCACCCAAACCATCTCCCACTCCCAACCCCAACTCTACCATGTCTTAGGCCTCCGCTACTTCCCCTCCCTATCCTAACCCAAGTATCCCTTTACCCACCACCTCGTGTGCACCATGCACCAAGCATCATCACCCCATCCCCAAAAGACCTTCCCATTCCCTTGGGAAAGAAGGCCACACCCACTCACATAGGAGTAGATGCTAGCCTGGACCCTCCCCCCACCCATGAGGAAACCCAAGTTCACACCAATGATGAGGAAGAGCTTCAAGCCTTCACCACTCCAAATAGTCCGGATCTTCAAGAGCCACAAGCCTTCACAAATGGCACCATTGTTGAGTTATGGTTTTGATTGTTCAATTATGGTTTTGACAATTGTTGTGATTGTTAAGTAATGATTTTGATGATAACTAAACTTAATGTATGATTAAGTGATGATAACTAAAATTGTGGTTGATTGCTCATGCTCTTGTTATCTATGTATGGTTGAGATGGCAAATGGAAAATATTAAAGAGGTTATGAAACCTCTTGTCTCTTGTAAAATCAACAAATGCAAACCAAGGATCAAGACCATGTAACTGTTGCCATTTGTCATCTCAACCATACATAGATAACAAGAGCATGAGCAATCAACCACAAGTTTAGTTATCATCACTTAATCACACATTAAGTTTAGTTATCATCAAAATCATAACTTAACAATCACAACAATCATAGACCCACCCGTCTTACCCACCACCCACTATTCCCTACCTGAAGTCTCGCGATTAATGACACCCAAGAGGGGGGTGAATTGGGTGTTTACCAATTTTAAGAAAACTTTTAGCCTTTTATAAAATATGTGATACAATGCTAATCAAGAGGTTTAAAACTGTTTGTACACAATTTTGATTTATCAAACTTAATTAGATGATGATATAGATTATGCAAGATATACTTGGATAAATCCGGAATCGCAATTATACTAACACTCACGTAGAATGAAGGTAGAAGAAAAGAACCAAATCACACAATGTAAAACACAATGCACAGCGGTTTTTAAGGCGGTTCGGATGCAACGATGGTAATCCTACGTCCACCCCTCACCAAACTCGGTGAGGCTTCACTCGGGGATAAATCCCCAAACGGAGATGACGCTCCAACCACACACACAGGACGATGCCTGCACACACACACGGGGACGCGCCCCAACACACACACACACACACGGAGATGAGGTCTCCAACACGATCCAACAATCGGATCAACAAGACACACACACACTGTGACAAGTGCAGCACTCCACACACACAAGCACTATGATCTGAATAAAACCACACACACACGTAGATCTAGGAAGACCTACGCATACACAAATGGAACACGATGACCACACACGACCACGGATCTAACTTGATCCACACACACACATATATCTTCAGATTACAAAGAACAAGACTTGAAAATCAAAATACCAAGATGAATAGAGCAGAGTTTAGAAATCTCCTGATTTGGTTTCCCCCTGAATGTGTGAAGTAGAACTTGGAACAATACTTCCTGCTTCACTTAAATGATGTGGCACAGCCCAAAGACCACTAAATATGATAAGGTGACCCTAGGACTTAGACCCGCAAGCATACAAGCGCTCAATGATTCTCACAACGACGATTTCTGCTCACTCGGTTCACACGTTCACCCGGTGGGTCCGGGAGATGATGGTGAGGGTCCGAGGCGGGACCCAATTGTCCTAATGGACTTACAATGCTAAGGCTGACCTCCAATGGGCCAGGGAGTCCCAACTTTGTGGGTGGCTGGCCCGCAAGGCGGGGTGTGGGGTGGCACTCACTCACGGGCCGCGGTGGGCACGATATTGCTTAAAATGAATTCCGAGCACTCTCTTACCGTCCGACGGGCATTCAAGGCAATACTACATTTGCAGAAATGAAACTACAAGGGTGTGATCAGAAGCTCACCTGATCGGTGTGAAGACACCGATCCCGTTCGGAGACGAGGGCGCGCCGGGAGGCGAGGGTATACACCCGATCGCCGCGGCGATGGAGCTTGACCTGAAAATGTGAAGAGGTACAGCACTATGCCCCTTGCAAGGGGGGGATCTTGGGGTGGGGGTTAATGTATTACAACCAAATATTACCTCCACGCAGGGAGGGGCCTTCAGCCGGCCAAGCGGGGAGGGGAACGAGCGAGATAGAGTCGACTTTCCGAGCTTTGCCGATTCTGCCTAGCTTCTGTAATTCTGGACAGAGGGCCGATGTCGATGCTGCCAATAATTCCACCGAACTTGGAATCTCATGAAACTTGCGCCAAAAGCTTGCTAACCGGAGAGGGGTGTGGCTTGAATTTTTTGGACGACGTTCTGATCTGGGGGCTGACTGCTCCAGCGACTGGAAGATGGATGCAGCTCTGGTCTCTGGCCGAGCTCAGTCTGAAACAGCAGGTTGCAGAAGCTACCACGATCGCTCCTGAGCTCCAAATTTGTCACGGCTAGACTCGTTGGAATCGTGGACGAGTCTACTTTGCAGAAAAACAAACGGCGAAGTCTTCTGATGTTGGAGATGAGCTGGGTGTCCAGAGAAGTGGACGGTGGTCGGTGCAGACTGTGAGGAGGCAGACCAGCGTGGGTGTGGTAGAAAATTGGTATCTCTGGTTGTCGGATGCCGAACGGGGTTCCGCCTTCTGTTCCTGGACTCTGACAGGGGGAGGAAGAACTTTGTAGAAGACCTCGAAGACTGGTTCCTTCAAGGTTTGTCGTGGGAGAGTCTTCTCTGCCGCTCTGGCTCCTGGTCTGAGAGGTTCTGCGCAGTCGGGGAAGAACAGCCTTCACGGACGGCCACGAACTCGGAATGGAGTGATTCCACCTCGCCTGCGAAGAGCACAGGGAGGCCTTTCGAGAAAGTTAGGCCACGCCACCAGCAGAACCAGGATGCAGTCGTGGATGTCGCTGCAACAGAGTGCTAAACTGCAGGTCGGCCTGCACACAAAGCTGGAGTGGAGAAGAGAGGAGGGGGTGAACTTGGCTTGAGGGGAGAGGAGGGGTGCGACCTAGGGAGCAAGGAGGGAAGGGGAGATTCGAATTTGGGCTTTGGAATGAGTTAATTCAGCCTTGGGAAGGTGGAGATATGCTTAGGGAAGTGAAAGGGGTAGGTGGTGGTTGGAGGGTGGGGTTTTGAGTGGTGGAACTTCCTTGGGACTAGGTGAGGATTAAAGAGGGGTTGTGGGAAGTTGTGGGGAGTTAATGGAGGTAGGTGGGGGTTGGAAGTGGTTGAGAGGGGGAGGAGAGAGAGTGAATTTCGAAATTTAGAGAGAGGAGGAGAGAGAATGGAGAGATAATGAGAGAGAGAGAGATATTGAGAGAGTTTGAAAGGGTTTTCTTCAATATTCATCAAAAGTTGAATACAAGAGGAGAGATGGGGCCTATATATAGGCAACCATTCTTTACATGACCAAAATACCCTTGACAATAAGATAAAAGACCGAGCATATCCTAGACTCAATCCTATGGGCCCATAACTAAAGTAATAAGGCCCAATTAAACATAACAAGGGAAATGGACTAAAACCATATGACTCAATAAAGGAAAATACATAAGATAGGACTCAATAAAAAGAAAATACATAAAATGAAACTTGGGAAATGAAGATAACAAGTGTAGATCATGATCAATCCATATCAAGAGTGTGTAGGCGATCAAAGCTAGAGGGGTGTCGGGAGATGCCCTCATCAAATCCCCCGGGGTGGGGAGAGCTCGACCCTGTCGAGTATGGGTCTGCCTGGCTGTCGTACTGCTCCATCATGTCGGGATCCAAGCATATCAAATCCTCCCTGACTCACCCATGTATCCTCGATCGGGGGACGGCTCTTCCACCTAACCAGATAGCGCTGATACACCCTGTGCCTCGTAATGATACTCTGCTCATCCAGTATTGCCTCTACCTGCTCTCGTCGGTCTCTCAAGCTAGAAAGTGGAGTCCCTCCGGGAGTGTCTCTCATAAGGGGGGGTAAAGGCTCAAGCTCCTCACTGGGTTCCACCGCGGGGCCTTTGTGGGGTACCAGGTCCACCACACTGAAGGTAGGGTGCACCCCATAGCTTTCTGGTAGGTCAAGCTCATAAGCATTGCTGCCAAGTCGTCGTAGAACTCGAAAGGGTCCCGAACCCCGTGCCCTCAACTTGGAGGCAGGTCCCGGAAGGAGCTACTCCGTCCTCACCATCACCGAGTCTCCCACTTGGAACTCGTAGTGGCGCCGATGAGCATCTGCCCGCCTTTTGTAAGTCTCATTGATCCTTCCTATATGCTTGCGAGAATGCGTATGCTAAGGTGGACCTGGGCAGCCAAATGTAGACCGATCACACTTTGATGCTAAGAAGACTGTGGTAGTCTTAGGAGGGCCGGGACATCCATAGATGAACTTTTTATGCATGGGTGTGATAAATGTCGGGGGACCCGGACATTCATGTATGCTCCTATCATGCTTAAGACTCATGATGAATGAAGGTGGGCCAATACATCCGAATATGGTCCACTTATGCTGCCTACTTGACATGTGGGTGATGTGGATGAATGTATCCGACTTATGAATCATGTCAAATGGTGTGGTAGGCCTGGACACATGCATGTTTATCCCAAAGGTGACTTCCATGTGCATAGATGTGGGATGACTTTTGAACGTCCACGTGAATGGGTCGAAGGGATCTACGAACGTGGTTATGGGGTGGGGCACTTCATCAATCCCAAGGTGTTTGTTGCCTAAGGTCAAGGCTCTCATGTTGTAACCCGATTCTAGGAAGGGAGGAGTTTGGGTCGACATGGGCGATGTGGGTAAGGTGAGGTGGGTGGTGAGTAGGGAAAGTGGGTCACATGGAGATTTAGGCTCCCATAGAAAAGGGTCAAAGGGATTATGGTAAGGGTCACCTAGGTAGGGGTACTCCATGTTCTCAAGGTCCTCAAATGGCGAATCATCTCTCTCTAAGATAATTGGGCCAAGGTTGCTAATGGGTTGGCTAATCAAAGTACTTGGGATCTCAATGGTTGGGGAGTAGACTAGGATGGGTTCCTCCTCCATGGGAAGAAGGAGTATGATCTCACTTGTAAATTGGCCATTGGTGTAGATGGAAGTGATGGAGCCAATGGTGGGGTAAGCTAAGCTAATGGTGCTAGACTCTGATGGCCTCATGGCTAGCATATCGGTCAAGTGGATTTGCCAATGTAGGTAGGCCACTAAGTCTCCCAAATCTTCTACACAATAGGAGGTTTGATAAGTGACATGAGGCTGAGTGGGAATGAGTTGGGATTGATGTCCCATGAGTAGGTGGCTTGGTTGTAAACTAGGAATGGTGAGGCCTCGCTTGAGCCATAGGAATATGGACTTATCTATGGTGATGGTGTCATGGGAAGGGTGTATAGCTCTTGATGAACTAGGTTAGGAGGGGTGGGTGAGTTGTATGGCCCTTGGATTTCCTTGATTTTGGGAGGTGGATCCGAATTGGTATCCCTCTCCACTTGGGTAGGTGTGTGGGTTGCAACTCCTAAGGACAATGGGGTAGGAAGGTCTATGGTGGGTGGGTTGGTGTTAGTCGAGGCATGGCGCACTCGAGGAGGTGAGCAAGGTCGGACATGGGTTGGACTTGGGAGTGGAAGTAGTGGAGGCCTAATTTGGGGTAAGATTGATGTAGGAAGCGGGAGGTGGATTGGGTGAGGGGTTTTGGGTTTTGGGGTGGTGGCCATTATGGGCATTGGTGGAGGGGTGGACATGGTGTCCACATGGTTTTTAATGGTGAGGGTTGGATGAGTGGTGGTCACCATGGAGGGAATTGGGTTGGTTAGGGGTCTCTTGCCCTTGGGATCACTTGGGGTGGAAGTGGGGGCTAAAGGGGCTTGACTAGTGTAGGTTAGGGAAGGGGGTTTTGGTTGGGATGTGGGGGACCTCATGGGGTTAGGTGGGGAGGTGGAGGTCTTAGGTACTTGGGTTTTAGTGATAAGGGTTTGGACGGGTGGGGTGGGAGGAGTGGGAGTGCTCCTTGGGTTTTGGTGATCCGAGTGGGATGGGGACACATACCTAGCCCTTAGTTGATCCTTCATGTCCTCCCATGTGGTGAGGGGAGCTTCCCGTCTAATTATCCTTAAGCCCTCAATTTTACACCAATGAGTTTGAGCCCTTTTGGTTAGTTGTATTTTGGCAACCCATGCCTTTTCATCCTCGGAAATATGATACCAATTGAAGTATTGGTCCATTGTAGCTTCCCAATCTAAATATTTGCTAGGAGAGGTCCCATCAAAGGTGGGAAGTGGGAAAGGGGCCATCCTATCGTCCGTCCTTAGGGCGGGCCTATTTTTTCTAAGTTGGTTGAGTCGGCCCGATATGTTATCAAGTCGCTCATTGGCATAGGTCAAGGCTTTCATGAAGTAGTTGAAGTCATGAGTGTTAGTGGTAGGCATCCCTTGGGGTTTTGGATTCATTGTGGGATTGGAAGATGTAGTATTGGGTTGAAAGCGAGTACCACTACGAGTGGTCATGCAAGGTTGGGTGGGCTATGCAAGGGTGTGCGGATGCACCTATGAAAGACTTAGTGTGACCCAAGACTAGACTTGTAAGGACAAGCCTATGACCGCTCTGATACCACTTGATGTGGCACAGCCCAAAGACCACTAAATATGATAAGGTGACCCTAGGACTTAGACCCGCAAGCATACAAGCGCTCAATGATTCTCACAACGACGATTTCTGCTCACTCGGTTCACACGTTCACCCGGTGGGTCCGGGAGATGATGGTGAGGGTCCGAGGCGGGACCCAATTGTCCTAATGGACTTACAATGCTAAGGCTGACTTCCAATGGGCCAGGGAGTCCCAACTTTGTGGGTGGCTGGCCCGCAAGGCGGGGTGTGGGGTGGCACTCACTCACGGGCCGCGGTGGGCACGATATTGCTTAAAATGAATTCCGAGCACTCTCTTACCGTCCGACGGGCATTCAAGGCAATACTACATTTGCAGAAATGAAACTACAAGGGTGTGATCAGAAGCTCACCTGATCGGTGTGAAGACACCGATCCCGTTCGGAGACGAGGGCGCGCCGGGAGGCGAGGGTATACACCCGATCGCCGCGGCGATGGAGCTTGACCTGAAAATGTGAAGAGGTACAGCACTACGCCCCTTGCAAGGGGGGGATCTTGGGGTGGGGGTTAATGTATTACAACCAAAAATTACCTCCACGCAGGGAGGGGCCTTCAGCCGGCCAAGCGGGGAGGGGAACGAGCGAGATAGAGTCGACTTTCCGAGCTTTGCCGATTCTGCCTAGCTTCTGTAATTCTGGACAGAGGGCCGATGTCGATGCTGCCAATAATTCCACCGAACTTGGAATCTCATGAAACTTGCGCCAAAAGCTTGCTAACCGGAGAGGGGTGTGGCTTGAATTTTTTGGACGACGTTCTGATCTGGGGGCTGACTGCTCCAGCGACTGGAAGATGGATGCAGCTCTGGTCTCTGGCCGAGCTCAGTCTGAAACAGCAGGTTGCAGAAGCTACCACGATCGCTCCTGAGCTCCAAATTTGTCACTGCTAGACTCGTTGGAATCGTGGACGAGTCTACTTTGCAGAAAAACAAACGGCAAAGTCTTATGATGTTGGAGATGAGCTGGGTGTCCAGAGAAGTGGACGGTGGTCGGTGCAGACTGTGAGGAGGTAGACCAGCGTGGGTGTGGTAGAAAATTGGTATCTCTGGTTGTCGGATGCCGAACGGGGTTCCGCCTTCTGTTCCTAGACTCTGACAGGGGGAGGAAGAACTTTGTAGAAGACCTCGAAGACTGGTTCCTTCAAGGTTTGTCGTGGGAGAGTCTTCTCTGCCGCTCTGGCTCCTGGTCTGAGAGGTTCTGCGCAGTCGGGGAAGAACAGCCTTCACGGACGGCCACGAACTCGGAATGGAGTGATTCCACCTCGCCTGCGAAGAGCACAGGGAGGCCTTTCGAGAAAGTTAGGCCACGCCACCAGCAGAACCAGGATGCAGTCGTGGATGTCGCTGCAACAGAGTGCTAAACTGCAGGTCGGCCTGCACACAAAGCTGGAGTGGAGAAGAGAGGAGGGGGTGAACTTGGCTTGAGGGGAGAGGAGGGGTGCGACCTAGGGAGCAAGAAGGGAAGGGGAGATTCGAATTTGGGCTTTGGAATGAGTTAATTCAGCCTTGGGAAGGTGGAGATATGCTTAGGGAAGTGAAAGGGGTAGGTGGTGGTTGGAGGGTGGGGTTTTGAGTGGTGGAACTTCCTTGGGACTAGGTGAGGATTAAAGAGGGGTTGTGGGAAGTTGTGGGGAGTTAATGGAGGTAGGTGGGGGTTGGAAGTGGTTGAGAGGGGGAGGAGAGAGAGTGAATTTCGAAATTTAGAGAGAGGAGGAGAGAGAATGGAGAGATAATGAGAGAGAGAGAGATATTGAGAGAGTTTGAAAGGGTTTTCTTCAATATTCATCAAAAGTTGAATACAAGAGGAGAGATGGGGCCTATATATAGGCAACCATTCTTTACATGACCAAAATACCCTTGACAATAAGATAAAAGACCGAGCATATCCTAGACTCAATCCTATGGGCCCATAACTAAAGTAATAAGGCCCAATTAAACATAGCAAGGGAAATGGACTAAAACCATATGACTCAATAAAGGAAAATACATAAGATAGGACTCAATAAAAAGAAAATACATAAAATGAAACTTGGGAAATGAAGATAACAAGTGTAGATCATGATCAATCCATATCAAGAGTGTGTAGGCGATCAAAGCTAGAGGGGTGTCGGGAGATGCCCTCATCATTAAATGGCTTGGTTGATCTCCCTTGAATGCTTGCTTGCTTCTTCACTTCCTTGGAGGTTGCTAGCCTCAGATCTAATCTTGAATCACCTCGGGTTGATGGAGAGATTTAAGGATACAGATTTGATCTCTCTTGAGGGCTTGCTTGCTTCTACACTTGCTTGGAGATTGATGGCTTCAGATCTAACCGTAAATCCCTTGGAATGGATGAAGAACTCCAGCCCGAAGCACTGTTCACGGAGGTGCTACAGTACCCGTGAATCACCTCCTCTAGCCTCCCTTGATCTCTCTTGTTCCAATTGAAGCATTAGGGTTTCCAACCCTTCTTGTGGAGGTTTTATAACCTTTGAATGGTCCTTGGACATCCTCCAGACCAGATCCACGTTTTGTGGATGATTGGGTGTCATTAGGATTAAAGAAATACAAGGAGAATGGCTCTTCTCGAAGTGGAGAACAAAGCCAACTTTTGTTGGCTCGGGGCTGGCGGTCGACCTGTGGAAGCTGGCAGTCGACCGCTATTGAGAAACCCTATAGAAATTTGATCCCTGGAATTTCCGGTCGACCTTGGGCGGTCGACCGCCAGTTCTGCAGTATGAGACTTTTTACGTTTGGCAATTATGGTTGACCGGAATGACCTAGTCCTGCAAAGTTGAAGTGTTAGCCCAATGAAATACATCCAAATAACAATGACTTTAAGTAGATGTTTATTTCATACATTTGGGGGTTGGATTTCACTTGGTTTATGCATTAGAAACATCAAGACCATTTGAGCATGTTACCATGATTGGAATGAGAAACTAATGCATTTGAAGAGTGAGCTTGTAAGTTATCAAACCAAGTTATCATTGTGAACCACAAATATCATGAATGAAGTTTAGAAATGAGAGGTATATGGAATACCCTTGGTGAGATTGATGACTATGACAAGGTAAGAATCTTACCAATGGTGCTTGACAGTAAATGATATATACCACCTATTTTGGATTGTGGAGGAGCAGGGTGCTTATCCACACGTTTGGTTCACCAGGTAACTGTCATGAGTTTAATCCTGTAAGCAAGATAGTCAGGGTTAATACCATGCTTGTTCACATTAAAGAGGTTATGAAACCTCTTGCCTCTTGTAAAACCAACATATGCAAACCAATGATCAAGACCATGTAACTGTTGCCATTTGCCATCTCAACCATACATAGATAACAAGAGCATGAGCAATCAACCACAAGTATAGTTATCATCACTTAATCACACATTAAGTTTAGTTATCATCAAAATCATAACTTAACAATCACAACAATTATCAAAACCATAACTCAACAATCTCCCCCTTTTTGATGATGACAAACTTAATGATAAACTTATTAATGATGATACAACAGAGTGGATACAACAGAATGTCATATATATTCGTCTCCTCTTGTCACACATAATCATCAATTCCCCCCCCCCCCTTTGATATAATCAAAAAGTGGGATAATGCAAATCTGATGGGGACATCACCGGCAATCTCATTTGTTCGAGGATCCTGATGATCACCAGCAGTGCTATATCTTGTTCGCCAATTTATTCCGAGTCATATGATATTTTTTTCATTTTCTTATTATGTAATTTTCGTTTTATTTGAGTCAAGTCCCTAGGTTAAGGAGTCATCTACCTAGGTTAATTGACATTAGAGTAGTTAATGAGTCAGTTGGGCCCAATTAAGTGGGCTAGGCCCATGGGCGCCCACTTCTCCCTTGGTTTATTGTCACTAGTCTAAAACTCAGGGTCTTATGTTAAACTGTGGGATTCCTATAAATAGGACCCCAATCCCACCATTTAAAACTAATGAATTATTGAATGAAAAAACCTGAGTTTAAATCAAGAGAGTTCTCCTACTTCTCCCTCTCTCTCTCTCTCTCTAAAGGGGGCGAACCCCATTCTCTCTCCTTACCACCCCAATTTCAAAATTCTCTCTCTCTCCTCCCCATTCACCTCTCATTAAGACCCCTTCAGCATACCTCTCATTTAATTCCCCTCCAACCCCTAGGTGGAATCCCCTTCTCCTAGGCACCTCTCCATTCTCCCAAGCAACCCTTCCTCTTCCCCAAGCAACCAATCCTTTTCCCAAGCCACCCCTTCCCTTCCCCAACACACCTCTGCATCTCCCAACACACCCCTTCCCCTTCCCCTTCCCAAGACCACCATTGATCACCCACCATTAAACCAAATTCAAACACTCCCCCCCCCTTTCCCAAGAGTCACTTGCGCCCCCCCTCTCTCTCACCGTCCACCCTTGGCCACACCTCCCTCCCCCTCCACCTGCTAGCTGCGACCCCAACCACCTCCACCCCCATCCTCCTTGACACAGCCTCCCTCCCCCATCCCCTACAACCAATACCCCGCCCCTTGCTGTATTGGGCCCCCTATCCGACTCCATTTACCTTCATCAAGTTGCAGTTCCAGTAGCAGTTTGCAACAGCAGAGTACCCCTGAGTTGCAGAGGCTTCCTCTTCATCATCACGAATCTCCTGTTGGCAAATCCTATATTGTTGGAAAGCTCTTCCAGTCAGCTTTGCACGCGAGGTGGTCTTGCATCCGTCTGAGCTCCGGGCTGCGCGGGAGAACGATTCTCCCATGACTGTGCAAAGCTGCTCTGCCAGGGAACCAGAAGCCAAGAAAAAAAGCGACCATGGCTTCTCCGGGATGAATTTGGATGTGATTCCTTCGTAGACGTCTTCTCCTACAGGCCTCCTAACATTACCAAGAAACGGAGCACCGTTTGAGACCTGAAGCATAAAGTTACAAATTTTATACCATTGGTGCGCAGGTCAGGTTAGTCAGGATCCGGCCTGACCCCCTCCCACTCTTCTGGCCGTTTCTCTCGACCCCGACCACTTCTGTCACCATTCTTCCTTGCTGGACGAAGAAGACTCGACCACGCTCGCGACCGTACTGGTCCCGCCTTGATCGGATCACGGGAGCGATCGTGGTGTTGTCGCCAACCTGCTGATACAATCTGGACTCAGCCTGAATCAGAACCAAGTAGCACCGGTACAGCCTCCCCCTCATATGACAGTGACATCCCGACAACCCAAGGAAATTCAGGAGTCATCCCCGAACAGTCAGCGACATTTTGGGCCTGGTTTCGTCAGATTCTTAGTTCGGGAGCATCCGTGGCAGCGCCGTCATCGACCCCCTATCAGGCCATCCCAGAAGCGGACAGAACCAACAACGATCGCCGATCTTGCTTCCCCACCCCCGCCTGGTCGGCTTACAGCCCCTCCCTGTGCGGAGGTAGTATTTTTATGTATCCCACAGTCCCCCTCCCCTATGCCAACCCCTCTGTGAGGGTGTAGTGATTGTATTAGCAGGTCGTCACCGGAAGCCTCATCGGCGCAGCGTGCGTGTAGCCCACGCTTCCCCGCTCGCCCTCGTCTCCGGCCGGGATTGGTGTCTTCACACCGATAAGGTGAGCTTCGGACCACTCTCCTCTGCTGGTTTCTTACCTTTGCTTAGCTTAGTATTATCTCTAGTTGCGCCGTTGGCAATGAGAGAGGGCTCGTTCCAACTTTCCATCTAATCGAGTGCCACCGCGGGTGAGTTGTGAGGGAGACACTACATCCCACGCCCTCGGCGTGCCGGCCGCCCTTGAAATTGGGCATCCCTAGCCTATTGGGGTCCATCCCCAACTATCCATACTCTTGGAACCCCAAGGTCCAACCTCGGACCCTCACCATCATCGCCGGTCCGCCTACGGACCCGGGTGCGCGCGACGCGGGTGAACCCGCTTGTGAGATATTGCCGTTCGGTCCGGTTGCTTGCGAATCTAGGTCCGAGGGGTCATGTCACATCAGTTTGGTATCAGAGCAAGTTCATAACTTGTCTCTCTAAAAGTTGGTTCTAGGGCGCATTCGCATTTAGAGTCATCATCGGGCCACCCAGTGCATCATCATGTATACTCCCCATTGGTTAAGTCCCCCCAACACGGCCTTCCACAAGAGTCCGATTGACCCTCTCCTCATGGACATCATCCTAGAAGGGGACCTTAGTTTTGACGGATCTAGTCCTAATGCCTACCTAAAGTGAGAAACTACCATGGATAAAAACTTTGATAGGACTAGGGTCTATGGACACGCTAGAGTCCGCATAGCCGAGCAGCGGCTTCGGGGACAAGCCAAGAAGGGGTGGGAACGCATAGTGGGCTTAAGAAGGATTTGGAGGCAAGAACCCATAGGATCATGGGACGAGATGAAGATTGAGCTTAGGAAGATCTACGCTCCCCGACCTTCCCACTCCTACCTTGAGGTCCATAACCCGAGGAGCACTCCCACCCGACAAGAACCCATAGGCTCATGGGAAGAGATGAAGATTGAGCTTAGGAAGATCTACACTCCCCAACCCAAAGCCACTCAAACAACCCACACCATTCAAACCCAAGTGGAAAGCGTGTCCACTCCTCCACCTAGGCCCATGACGGCCACCACCCAACCCAAAATTCTCCATCAAACCCACACCCCACAAGCTTCCACGGTCCCCACCACTACCCCTCCATCTTCCCCTAAAAGGGACACCCCCCAAAACCAATCAACCCAATCCTCCTCAACCCACCCATCTTCCACTACCAACCCCAATCCTATTCCAACTTAGGTCTCCACTTCTTCCACTCCCAAACCCAATCCAAGTTCGAACACCCTCACCACCCCGGGTGCACCATGCCCCAACCTTCATCACCCCATCCCCAAAAGACCTTCCCATTCCCTTGGAGGGTAAAACCCCCACACCCCAAAGGGATGGGACCGTGATTGAGGTACATGAGGCCTCCCCCAATTGGGAAGAAGAATACAAGTCACAATGTCATGAGTTAGGCCAGAAAGTTCCCATCCCATGTGTAGAAAGCATCATGGCTCACACACCCGACCACCTAGAGGAGGAGAACACCATGGTCACTATCCCAACCGTGGGGGAAACACATGTCCAAGTTGAAGAAGAAACCTTGCACAGTGGCCTTCACCCTACACCACCCTCCCTAGTTGGGGCCGAGCTCATTTTAGGAGAACCCCTTTTACGTTGGCTAAAGGAGAACCCAATTAGAGATATTATGGCCCATGTTTGCCCTCCTATAGAACAAAGCCTTCCTATAGTGCCCCTCTCCTATCACACCACCATCCAATCATCTTACCAAGTGGAGACATTAGGGGATCTCCTTAAGGGTCTATCTTGGCAAATGGAGTTAACTGGCATGTTGACCACAGTGGCCGACCGACCTAGGAGCCTTGATCTCCTACACCTATGTGTCGGGTCCATCTCCTCGATTTACACTGTGGGTTGCTACACAAGCGACCTTCTTCTATTCCTCCCTACACCTAATGAGCCCCATGCTATCCAAAAACTAGAGTTGCTTATCTCGGGTAGAACATCAAGCCCTCCATTCATGGCCGACCATCCCACCAAGAACTTCGGCCCAATTGTTCCATTAGGGGAGGATGACTCACCACTATGTGAAGACCATAAGGACCTAAAGTTCCTCTCCCTAGGTGACCCTTATCATGACCCCTTCGATCCCTTCCTATACCCACCCACCTTACTCACCACCAACCTTTTCCTACCCCAACCAACCATGTTAGACCAAGCCCACCTCCCTCAAAACCCAGCCCACACCAAGGGTATCATGACCATGGGTGAAATACACCTAGGAAACAATGAAGTGCCCCACTCCATGACACATACCTTCTTTGACCCCTACGACCCTTTTGAGTGGAAGCTCGAAGGCCACCCCACCACCCCACACAAGGAAGTCACCTATGGGAAAGGAATTCTTATGTCTTGACACATCACACCACTTGGCATGAATAGAAAGTCGGGTCCTTTCATACATGACACCCACATGTCAAGTCGGATGCATGACTGGTCCAAAGGTCCTCCCACATTCATCATTGGTCTTAAGCATGTTACGAGCATTCACGGATGTCTGGGACCCCCGGCATTTGCTATACCCATGCGCGATAGATTCCCCTACGGATGCCCCGGCCCTCCAACCATTGTTATGAAGTCCATGCATGATAGGGCCACTTGTGCCTGCCCCGGTCCACCTAAGTTCATCAAGGTCCACATGGCATCAATGCATGATAGGTCAATTTATGGTTTCCTCGGTCAACCTTTGCACACTACCCACTTTCACAACCACTCACCGCATCATAATGCATGGCATGAGCATACACGCAAGCAAATCACAACGAGCGGTGAGGTTCACAAAGAGCGGGAAAAGGCTCGCGAGCACAACTTGGAATTCCAAGTAGGCAACCTATCGATGGTGGCATTGGAGTGGCTCTACCCTATAGTCAACTCCAACTCAAGGGCACGAGGACTTGGACCTTGCCAAGTTCTGAGTGACTTTGGCAACCCGGCTTACGGGTTGGACTTGCTAATAGGTTTTAGGATACACCCAATTTTCGGCGCGGTGGATCTGGCACCCTATATGGGCACCGCGGTGGAACCCAGTGAGCACCTTGAGCCTACCCCCACCTTTGTGAGTGATACCCTCGGAGAGCCTCCACATTTCAGCCTGAGAGTTCGACGTGTGCACACGGAGGCATTACTAGGCAAGCAGGGTACCGTCGCCAGCAAGAGGGTGTGCCCAAGCCACCATGAGAGGATGAAGGACCGTCCCCTGGTTGCGGACGCAGGGTTGAGTTTCACCCCGAGCTGCTTTAGAGGACCACCTCCCCAGTGGACCCATACTCGACGGAGTCGAGTTCTCCGCACCCCCGGGGTATGATGGGGACATCACCGGCAATCTCATTTCTTTGAGGATCCTGATGATCGCCAGGAGTGCTACATCTTGTTCGCCAATTTATTCCAAGTCATATGATGTTTTTTTCATTTTCTTATTATGTAATTTTCCTTTTATTTGAGTCAAGTCCCTAGGTAATGGAGTCATCTACGTAGGTTAATTGGCATTAGAGTAGTTAATGAGTCAGTTGGGCCCAATTAAGTGGGCTAGGCCCATGGGCGCCCGCTTCTCCCTTGGTTTATTGTCACTAGTCTAAAACTCAGGGTCTTATGTTAAATTGTGGGATTCCTATTAATAGGACCCCAATCCCACCATTTGAAACTAATGAATTATTGAATGAAAAAACCTGAGTTTAAATCCAGAGAGTTCTTGTGAGTTCTCCTACTTCTCCCTCTCTCTCTCTCTCTCTCTCTCTCTAAAGGGGGCGAACCCCATTCTCTCTCCTTCCCACCCCAATTTCAAAATTCTCTCTCTCTCCTCCCCATTCACCTTTCATTAAGACCCCTCCCCCTTCCCCATACCTCTCATTTAATTCCCTTCCAACCCCTAGGTGGAATCCCCTTCTCCTAGGCACCTCTCCATTCTCCCAAGCAACCCTTCCTCTTCCCCAAGCAACCAATCCTTTTCCCAAGCCACCACTTCACTTCCCCAACACACCTCTGCATCTCCCAACACACCCCACCATTGATCACCCACCATTAAACCAAATTCAAACACTCCCCCCCCCCTTTCCCAAGAGTCACTTGCGCCCCCCCTCTCTCTCACCCTCCACCCTTGGCCACACCTCCCTCCCCCTCCACCTGCTAGCTGCGACCCCAACCACCTCCACCCCCATCCTCCTTGACACATCCTCCCTCCCCCATCCCCAACAACCAATACCCCCGCCCCTTGCTGTATTGGCCCCCCTATCCGACTCCATTTACCTTCATCAAGTTGCAGTTCCAGTAGCAGTTTGCAAAAGCAGAGTACCCCTGAGTTGCAGGGGCTTCCTCTTCATCATCACGAGTCTCCTGGTGGCAAATCCTATATTTTTGGAAAGCTCTTCCATTCAGCTTTTCAGGCGAGGTGGTCTCGCATCCGTCTGAGCTCCGGGCTGGCGGGAGAGCGATTCTCCCACGACTGCGCAAAGCTGCTTCGCTAGGGAACCAGAAGCCAAGAAAAAAAGCGACCACGGCTTCTCCGGGAGGAATTTGGATGTGATTCCTTCGCAGACGTCTTCTCCTACAAGCCTCCTAACATTACCAAGAAATGGAGCACCGTTTGAAACCCGAAGCAAAAAGTTACAAATTTTATACCATTGGTACGCATGTCAGGTTAGTCAGGATCCGGCCAGACCCCCTCCCACTCTTCTGGCCGTTTCTCTCGACCCCGACCACTTCTGTCACCATTCTTCCTTGCTGGACGAATAAGACTTGACCACGCTCGCGACCGTCCTGGTCCCGCCTCAATCGGATCACGGGAGCAATCGTGGTGTCGTCGCCAACCTGCTGCTACAATCTGGACTCAGCCCAAACTAGAACCGAGCAGCACCGGTACGGCCTCCCCCTCAGCTGACCACGACACCCCGACGTCTCGAGGAAATTCAGGAGTCATCCCCGAACAGTCAGCGACATTTTGGGCCTTGTTTTGTCAGATTCCAAGTTTGGGAGCATCCGTGGCATCGCCGTCATCGGCCCCCTATCGGGCCGTCCCAGAAGCGGACAGAACCAACAACGATCACCGATCTTGCTTCCCCACCCCCGCTTGGCCGGCTTACAGCCCCTCCCTGTGCGGAGGTAGTATTTTTATGTATCCCACAGTCCCCCTCCCCTATGCCAACCCCTCTGTGAGGGTGTAGTGATTGTATTAGCAGGTCATCACTGGAAGCCTCATCGGCACAGCGTGCGGGTAGCCCACGCTTCCCCGCTCGCCCTCGTCTCCGGCCGGGATCGGTGTCTTCACACCGAGAAGGTGAGCTTTGGACCACTCTCCTCTTCTGGTTTCTTACCTTTGCTTAGCTTAGTATTATCTCTAGTTGCGCCGTCGGCAATGAGAGAGGGCTAGTTCCAACTTTCCATCTAATCGAGTGCCACCGCGGGTGAGTTGTGAGGGAGACACTACATCCCACGCCCTCGGCGTGCCGGCCGCCCTTGAAATTGGGCATCCCTAGCCTATTGGGGTCCATCCCCAGCTAGCCATACTCTTGGAACCCCAAGGTCCAACCTCGGACCCTCACCATCATCGCCGGTCCGCCTACGGACCCGCGTGCGCGCGACGCGGGTGAACCCGCTTGTGAGATATCGCCGTTCGGTCCGGTTGCTTGTGAATCTAGGTCCGAGGGGTCATGTCACATCAAAATCTATCTCCCACAACAACAATATCAAGCGAGCTGGAAGAAGCCAAATAAGGAAGAGCAAGCTTAACTCTCTTTGAAACAGCAATAGCCCATCTTATCAAATCAGAAGAAGCAAGGACAAATCATGGATGAAGAAAGCAATATGATGATACCATCTGAGGAAACCAATTGGTGATTATTCTCATAAATTAATTTGATACCATCCAAAGTAAATACAGCGAAACATGTATTGATACTAATTGAAGGTGGTGATTGGCCTCAAGGATATGAACCAGTGGAGGAAGATGTGCACAGGATGAAATGTTTAGCATGAGAGCAGTCAAAATCTAGATCCCATGTCAGATTTTCAAAACAAACAAGAGCAGGAGGGCATATCAAACGGATTTTCTTTGATTTTCATATTTTCAGATTTTTGTATTTTGATTTGAAATGCATGAAACTCAAAACAAGCATATGATTACATGAAAAGCGACTAGGGCAAAAGATGAGTTCAAAGACCATGTTGATTATTCCTATGTGGGGGTCACAAAGCTTGGTTGCCATGATACAAAATGAAGGCAAATACCTCATAGCAAGAGTAAAGAAATTGAAGTCCAAAATTTTGGAATTTTTCTGATTGTCTGATTTTTTACATTTTCTGTTTAAATGCATGAAGCTATGTATATGCAAATGATGACTCATGAAGTGCACACAATGCAGCCAAACAGTTACATATAAGTATACATGCAATCTCCCCCGTACATATATAAGAATGGAATGGGTATAAGAAAGATGCAAGAGAGCCATGACAACCGGAATACACATGTGTAGCACATGGGAGATTGTGAAATCATATAGGAGATTCATGCAATTGTTAAAGCAGTCAATCAATTTTTTGAACACATAATGAATCAAATTTCCAGATGTGTAAGTGAGTAACATGAAAAATGATAGTTACAATATAGATATTCAGATTTTTAGATTAACACAAGGAGACATTTTACAGACTGCACTTTAATTTTGAGAACAGCGTATTGGAGACTACGCTCTACCACAATGAGTTTTCACCAACATTTTTTAACACAACCAATATTACATGATAGTCAGAATTTTTTAAGAGTGATCATGTTTAAATAATTCCTTTTTACGCGAGTAGACGCATGGAGATCATGCCATAATCC
This sequence comes from Amorphophallus konjac, assembly GCA_022559845.1. Classification (NCBI taxonomy): domain Eukaryota; kingdom Viridiplantae; phylum Streptophyta; class Magnoliopsida; order Alismatales; family Araceae; genus Amorphophallus; species Amorphophallus konjac. The sequence goes on along the minus strand of CM040118.1, from coordinate 340,878,144 downwards.
CCGGTTACTCAGAATATTGAACCATTTCACCTCATTTTGAACAGAGATACTAGTCAACACTTTTCAGATATGAACCAGATCACGTCTCAGTTGACATGTGCCCAATTTACTCAGTGAGATCGAGCATTGCTCTATCTTTCATTTTCATTTCAGATTTTTCAGCAAGGATGGGTATGCATCTTTTTCCTCAACTGTCTCTTCAACATACATGCAGCAAGTTTAACATCTCGAGAGTGTTGAAAAGAAATTCATATATCCTTATCTTTAACACTCATTTTCACATTTTGTGCATGAAGTGTGCGAATTTGATTCAGCATGTACATCAAAAATATCATGAATACATAACAGTGCAACTCCCCCTAAATAGATGTACTTACGAAATATGAACTCCCCTAGAGTGTACGACATGAAACACTCTAATAATGACTCAAATACAACATTATTTATCAAGAAGACATAAGGTCATAGAAGTTTCAAGGATGGGGGTGAATAACATACAATAGCAAGCAAGCACACATTGGGAGTTTATGCAAATGCACTATGACATGCATGCGAGCAATGCGATGTCAATTTGATACCAATTGAATGGATAATTTGATACCAATTGAATGGATGTCAACTGAATGAACTAAGTGCGACTAATGCATGAGTTCCAATGTAATATAACGTATGAGCATATAGGAATGCGATGCAATGTGTAAAGTGATTCAGACTTTTGATTTTCATTTGCATGATCTAAAAGCACCTTATGCATTGAATTATGATGCATGCAACCTATAAGTATGTGAGAGTGGAATGCAAGTTATTTTGGCAAGATGAGAGCTTTATTTCCAATCCAATGTGACAACTTCCACATGAGACTATTCACATTCAATTAATGGATCAAACAAGCATTTTTTTGACATGATCTTTATGAATGAGGCTGCATACATGATCAAAATTAAGCAATGCAACCCAAATTTCAGAATTGTTGAAAATCAGATTTTCAAGAGCATTTCACAAGTTTTGAAATTAAAAATCATTCACAAGCCAAATATTTGAATCATGAGCAAAAATTAATGATCAATTGAAATAACTCAGTTCAAAGATTCATTCATGGATTAACCATTTGACTTCTCTGAGTTCTAGTACGAGGCGGAGAACGTTGATCCAAAGACCAACTCACGCATAGTGAGAGTTCCCAGGTGGATGTGACCCACCTTTTCACTGCTCAATATTTGATATACCAGATACTCAATTAGGCTCAAATGTCATCATGTAATTCAAATTGAAAAATATTCAAAGCCAGTCACTTTATTCACACTTCTCAAGATTTCCAATTTGATTCAACCACTTAAACAAGTCCATCACAGGATGCTGGTAAATGACATATCATGTTTGTAGAATCAATACCTGTGATTTGAATATGTCACCAAGTGATAAATATGGCCATTGCATGAATTGACAAGGTTGAATTACCTTAGTTCAGGAGACAAGATTGGAAGCCTTCAATCACTAAAATCACCATCCTCACGAGGGTTGATATTTCATATTTACTTTCTTATCTTTGCCTTGAGAATTCATTTTCTTCCAAGTCTTTCACCATGCCTTGGATACTTGCTTTAGCACGTACAAGGACTTTCACCAGCTTGTGCTTAAGTCAATCCTGGAGATTGTTCTACACAAAGTATCCCATCTTTTTGTAGCAACTTGATAGGGTTCTCATCATTTTCATCCTTACAAGGTATTCCTTTCATTGACTCAAGCTTGGCCATGACTAGCCCTGCATCATTTAGATTTTGGGAGTATAATCTGCATCCAAGGACAAAAATAGATTTGATTTGTCAATTATAATTCAGATTTATTAACAATGGTATGACAAATTATTTTAACAACCAACATCCCCTAGACAGCTCTAGATGCAATGCATAACTCATGTGTGAACCTAAACATTAAGCCCATATGACAAATCTGATGACTCCCGCTCAATGTGTGCATGATTGTGATATGCTCAGTAAAATCTAATGCCATGTGCAGCCTATGACTAATTGACTCATAGTATCGGGCAGAGAACTTAGATCTGAAGATCACCTCACGCGTAGTGATAGCTTTCAGACAGGCGTAACCTACCCTTCCACATGTCACCATTTGATATACTATGTAGTCAAGGGTGGTGAAGGTAGGAGGATTGCTATGCATTATGACATGAATTCACAATATTCAATTTATGCATGACAGTACGTGAAAACTTATGCAAACTCAGTATATGCAGTGAGATTTATTGACGGTTTCAAAACTCCACATCAACAAGATGCTATATGAGGATGATATGCACAAGGGTATGCAACTATCAATGGATGGAATGCATGTACAGACTCATGCATGATCACATAACTATACAGCTCATGGTAAAACACGACATAACACTTTTAGTGGAGAGAGTGAGAGGGATATCACCTGAGAAATCAAATTTAGTTTTTGATTTTTCTTCCAACCTTGCTTGTTTATAGGATCATGCCCCAACCTTTGCGCTAAAAGCTCGAGCTGGTAGCGAAGGCGGACCGTATTTCCTTATGGCATTACAGAACCCCACACTATTGTGCTGTGGGCGGACATGAGGGGCTTCGCACATGGACCCCATAATCCATGCGGCGGGATGGGCTGCCAATGCACCGATGCCCCACGGGGACCCCATAATCCACGTGGAACAGCAAATCCCTAAGGGAGACGCTAGAAAATCCAACAACCATAATCATAGATGGGCCACTAGCTAGATGGCTAAAGGAGAGACCGATCCCTCCCATCACATCCCATGCCTACCCTCCCATGGAGCTAGACCTCCCCATAGTACCCTTCTCTTCCTATCACACCACAATCCAATCATCCTACCAAGTGGAGACCTTAGGGGATCTTCTTAAGGGCTTAGCATGGCAAATCAAGTTCACGAGCATGTTGACCCCGGTGACCAACAAATCTAGGAGCCTTGACCTCCAACACCTCTGTGTAGGGTCTATCACCACGGTTTACACTGTGGGTTGCTACACTAGCGACCTCCTTCTATTCCTCCCCACACCCGATGAGCCTGATGCTATCCACAAATTGGAGTTGCTTATCTCGGGTAGAGAGTCAAGCCATCCATTCGAGGCCTACCATCACACCCAAATCACCGGCCCAATTATCCTAATGGAGGAGGATGCCTCACCATCTTTTGATGACCTTGAGGACTTAGAGTACCTCTCTCTAGGTAACCCATGCCATGATCCCTTCGACCCCTTCCTATGGGAGCCTAGATTCCCATGTGACCCACCCGCCTTACCCACCACCCACTATTCCCTACCCTCACCCACCATGTTAGATCAAGCCCACCTCTTTCAAGACTCGGGCCTCATATGGGAAACTATAACCATGGAAGACCTTCACCTAGGCAGCAAAGAAGAGCCTCTCTCCATGATGATCACCTTCCTAGATCCCTTCGACCCTTTTAGTGGAAGGTCAAAGACTATCCCACAACCCCACCCATGGAAGTCATCTTTGGAGTAGGAATGCATATGTCTTGGCACCTCACACCACTTGGCATGATTAGTAAGTCGGGTCCATTCATTCATATCACCCACATGTCAAGAAGGATGCACGAGTGGTCTATATTTGGGTGTAGCGGCCCTCCCCCATTAATCATTGGTCTTACATATGTTAGGAGCATTCATGGATGTCTGGGTCCTCCGGCATTCATCACACTCATGCATGAGAGGGACACCTATGGATGCCCCAGTCCTCCCAAGCTCATCCATGTCAATGTGGCATTAAAGCATGATAGGGCCATCCATGGTTGCCCCGGTCCACCTTTGCATACCTTACAATTCACACCCACACCGCATCATAGTGCATGGCATAAGCATTCTAGCAAGCATCTAGCAACGAGCGGTGAGAACCACAAGAAGCGGGCAAAAGCTCACGAGCGCCACTTGGAATTCCAAGTTGGCAACTGGGCGATGATGACTTTGAAGTGGATCTACCCTAGTGTCATCTCCAAATCGAGGGCACGAGGACTTGGACCTTGCCATGTTTCGAGTGACTTTGGCAACCCAGCTTACGGGTTGGACTTACCGATGGGTCTTGGGATTCATCCCACTTCCCACGTGGCGGATTCGGCACCCTCTATGGGCACCGCGGTGGATCCTAGTGAGTACCTCGAGCCTCTACATACCTTTGAGAGTGACACCTTCAGAAAGCCTCCACCAATCAGCTTGAGAGCCCGATGTAAGCACACGGAGACAATACTAGGCAAGCATGGTACCATCATCGGCAAGAGGGTGTGCCCGAGCTACCTTGAGAGGCTGAAGAGCCATCCCTCGACTAGGGGCACGGAGTTGAGTTTGAAGATCATGGCTCGCCCGGAGCTGCTGATGGGGCATCAACAACTGTTTCCTTATACGGGTGGAACGTATTTGTGTGGTATGGCTTGTATGGGATTGTAATTGTGTATTTGCTTGATTTCTTTCATTTGGGCTCTTTGTAAGGCTTTTAATAAGTCATTGGGCCATCTTTCATGTAGAGTCTATTAGTGGTTTTCATTTAGTAGAGTCCATTAAGGGGGTTGTGTCATATTGGACACTTATTGGGTTGTACTATTTAAATAAGGCTAATGGGCCTATGGTCTTGTAATGGGCTAGAATAGTGGTCTAGAATTATTGGGCTTTTAAATGGGCCAAGCCCATGGGCTAGTGTGAAAGGGGCTTGGTGGCTTGTGGGCTTCTAGAAGGGGGAGCCCCCTTTCTTGGTCCAAGGTAGGCAACCTACCAAACTTGGACTTCCCTCCTTTGAAAATTCAAAGGAAGGAAGCTTCCTTGGCCCCCCCCTTGGTTCCCCTACCTCCCCCACTTGGCTTCCACGAGATTCCCAGCCCCTCCCCTTGTTATTCTCTATTTAAGGGTGTGTATAGTGTCATTTGTGAATTTAATGTAGAATTATTGAGTGAATTTTGAGAAAAATTGCCCAAGAGGCCATTTGCCCCCCTCCTTCCTCTCTCCCTAGTGTTCATCTCCTCCAACCTCCAGTTCTAGAGTGATTTCTATCTTCTATCCCTACCCCTCTATCTCCGGTGATCATCTGTGCCGCCGCCGCCGCCGTTCGTGCCGCCTTCGAGCCGCCACGAAACCGTTCTCGGTGTTCTGTCCTGCTGGACAGAGGTCTCTTCCCAAAATTTCTGCTATCAGCCACGGCTGCTTCGTGGTATGCAATTTTTATGGTGTGTTCTTCCCTTGTATCCCAAGCTCCACCTAAATTTTCACGCCCAAATTCCATCTTTTAGTATTTTCCCATTTTCGTGCATCTTTCATTCCTAGTTCTGTTTTGTCTCTGTCTATAGTGACAGCAGCCCTGTGTTTCCCACCTCCGGCCATGTTTTTGATTTGTCCAAACCCTCCCAATGTTACTGGGAGTTCTGTCCATCACCCCCTACATCCACAAATTTTCTTAATGTTTTATCAGCCTTCTATCTATTTTTAGAAATTCGTGTTCTTCCTCAGCTACAGTGTTGTCAGCCAGATTCCAGATCCGACCCACTTCTAGTGAAAAAATCATAGAAATTCGTATCCATCCCCAAATCCAGATCCAAAAATATTCATGGTTTTGTAGCTTGATTTCCCACAACTTCTCTGAAGAACACAACCCTAGATTCAGACGTCTACCTTGCGGTCAAAGGTAATCCACAGGAAAGTTCTCTGCTGACTTGAGATTTCAAGAACTGTACAACAGTAAACTTCAAAATTCGCCAATCAGACGTACAGGCTTGATTATTTTTCTATAATTACCTTGGGTTGAAGCCCTTTGAAGCATCTTTCCAACGGCGCCAGTTTCGTCGCATTCCGACGTCGGGGCTGATCGCAGCGTCCGTTCTCGCCGGAGCGCGCGCCGGAAAACAGAACCGGCAGGTCCGTGGCCGGTTATTCCGACCGGTGCCGATCAGAGCCGCCTGGCCTCCGGCCGGCGAACCAGGGTGCCGCCAGCCCGGGGAATGCTTCCCTAAGTGTCCCCACTACAGCGGTGTCACCGGGTCCCACTCGACCCCTCCGGACAGCACGTGGGCCCCACCGTCACTAGTTCGGGTGCTGCCGAATCAACGCGAGAAGCCGCCCGTCAACCCGAATTCGGTCCTCCAGGACCCCATTGTGTAGCCCTTTACTTCCCTGCGTGGAGTGGGAAGCGACGTGTATTGCTGTAATATTGTGTATTATTGTTCCGGGAGTACGAGTTTCGGCCGGGTCCGTCTTCCCCAAGTCGAGCACGTGGAGGTATCGTTCTCACTCCCTACACTCGGCATTTACTTATTTTCATATATACTTGTTTATGCCACTGCTAGAGAGCATGTTCTAGGATCGTAGCTCACTTTATTTTTATATCACCGCTGCTGCGAGAGAGAGCGTGACCGTCCCGTGACCCAATCCGGGCACAAGTGAGAGCCGACCACCCTAGCTCATTGCCGGTTTCTCAACCGCGCACATCCGACGCTTCCCTCGTTAAGGGACAATTGCGAGCTTGTCGTGTCCGTGGTCTCGTCCCGCATCAATTTGGTATCTGAGCGAGTTTGAGTCTAGGGTGTCTAAAACCAAAAAAAAAAAAGAGGAGTGTCATTTACGTATAGTCATTAGTCATTGTCTAAGTCGTGTTTAGGGTCATCATTATTTTAAAACAAAAAAAGTATCTTTTGGGTCGCATTTGCATACCATTAGTCGGTATATAAAAAGGTGTTGTCCGAACGTTAGGCTACGCCTATCGAGAAGGCCACACACTTGCGCGAGTGATCTTCGGATCGATTAACTCCGCCCCGTACCGAGTCTTGGTGTCTTGTCCTTAGTATGCATGCATCCCAACCTTTGCATTAGTCGGTCTAGTGTCTTGTCTCCGTGTGTATGCATGTCCATGTCCGCTATCCATGGCCGTTCCCCAAGGCCATGCGTCCAAGTCGTCATCTCTGGTGGCCCAAGCCAAGGCCTTCCTAGCCCGACCTTATATCGTTTCTAAAGCCACTCTACCTAATGGGTCCACAACAGAACTCCATTTCACCAATAGGGAGTCGGATAATTGGGTTGCTTTTGATATCGTGGAGTCTCTCTCCAAGACAGGCGAGATTGTCCGTGATGGTGATTTTGCGTGTGTTGAGTTCTATAGGAAGGTCGGCTCCGTTCTTTACACCGATAGTGCATGGTGCAGGATCGGCACACTTGCTGGTCCATGCATCATTTTAGGGCAAACGTGGTTAGGAGAAAGAAAGGCTAATCTTGACTGGGGCAAAAGGACTTGCACCTTATACCCACCTTACCTACCTGGCAAGATCATCCTTAAGGATAGGGCTCAATCGAGCACCCTCATCTTTCCCGCCACCCAACCCCAGTGGCCCACTCCACCTTCGGATTCATGCTTGCCACCTCTCTTGGAGCCCACCCCTCTATCCACCCATCATGGGAGCCACCCTCCCTTCGAGGAGCCACATTTAGAGGATGTCCATCCCGAGCCACCCGTGTTTCTTACGGGTACGCTATACATAGTCGAGCCACTTCTTAGTTGGCTCAAGGATGGCTTGGTCCCACGTCCTTACCCTTCTATGGACCCCACCTTACCTATAGTGCCCGTCAACTCCTTCCACACTACCTTTCGGTCTAGTCACCATATTGATACATTGGATGACCTTATTATGGGATTAGACACGCAATGAAAGTTGACGCACCTACTGGCCCGAGGCTTTGACCAACCCGCTAGTCTTAGCTTCACCCATCCGGCCTTCGGGTCCATTACCTCCGAGTGCACCATGGGGTGTGTCACCACGGAGATTCTTCTATTCCTCCCGATGCCGGCCGATCCCGACTTTGTTCCCTTTTTCCCAAGGGAGGAATCCTATTTTCTACACATGTCTATCATCCCACTGATCATAATGTATGACGGTGACTATGATTTCCAAACTTGGGACCATGTCATGATGGAACCCATATCACGGGGTCATACCTTCTTTGACCCTTTTTCTAGTGAACCTCCCGAGCTACCATCTTCACTCCACTTCCTCCGCGGAGTTCACTATCATGCCTTTTCCACTCGGGCCAAACAACCTCCACATAGCCATAGGTCCGAACCATCATTCGGGGGTAAGGAAGACTTTGGTTTCCCCGATCCCTCTAAACCACCCGCACATCCCGGAATTCTCGCATCCAAGCCCAATGTCCATGATTGGTGCATCGTAGGATGTCTAGGAGTTCCCTATGACGTCAACCTCCGGTTACGTCAAATGCATGCATGGCACACGTTCGGGTGTCCTGGTACGCCGTCATCCATGTACGGGTCAGACTAACATTAGGTATGTCTAGGGTCATATATGAGTCGGTGTGTTTTCCTTGTGTGGTTTATTTTGTGTGGTTTGTTTGCATGGTTTGTGTGTCGTTTGAGAGTCTGCATGTGTCTTGTGCAAGCTCGTTGTCGTTCTCTTATGAGTAAGAGGCGAGTGGACTCGCTTGATGAGTATATGATCGGTTCTATATCTACACCCGGATCTAGCCACCTACAGGGACTCAGCGGTGATTCCTAGTGAGTCTTTGAGCTGCCACTTCCCCTTTGAGAGTGCCCCACCTGGAGTGTCCACCTCTAGCCCATAGCAGCTTGTGCATATCGAGTATATATTGAATGAGCAGGTGACAGTCACTTGGAGTGGAGCCTACCCGCATTGCTTGGCACGGTAACAAATCTACTGGAGTACTCGAGCATCCATACCCCTACTCGACGGGGTCGAGTTCCTCCCACCCGGGAAGAATTGATGGGGCATCAACAGCTGTTTCCTTATACGGGTGGAACGTATTTGTGTGGTATGGCTTGTTTGGGATTGTAATTGTGTATTTGCTTGATTTCTTTCATTTGGGCTCTTTGTAAGGCTTTTAATAAGCCATTGGGCCATCTTTCATGTAGAGTCTATTAGTGGTTTTCATTTAGTAGAGTCCATTAAGGGGGTTGTGTCATATTGGACACTTATTGGGTTGTACTATTTAAATAAGGCTAATGGGTCTATGGTCTTGTAATGGGCTAGAATAGTGGTCTAGAATTATTGGGCTTTTAAATGGGCCAAGCCCATGGGCTAGTGTGAAAGGGGCTTGGTGGCTTGTGGGCTTCTAGAAGGGGGAGCCCCCTTTCTTGGTCCAAGGTAGGCAACCTACCAAACTTGGACTTCCCTCCTTTGAAAATTCAAAGGAAGGAAGTTTCCTTGGCCCCCCCTTGGTTCCCCTAACTCCCCCACTTGGCTTCCACGAGATTCCCAGCCCCTCCCCTTGTTATTCTCTATTTAAGGGTGTGTATAGTGTCATTTGTGAATTTAATGAAGAATTATTGAGTGAATTTTGAGAAAAATTGCCCAAGAGGCCATTTGCCCCCCTCCTTCCTCTCTCCCTGGTGGTCATCTCCTCCAACCTCCAGTTCTAGAGTGATTTCTATCTTCTATCCCCTCCCCTCTATCTCCGGTGATCATCTGTGCCGCCGTCGCCGCCGTTCGTGCCGCCTTCGAGCCGCCACGAAACCGTTCTCGGTGTTCTGTTCTGCTGGACAGAGGTCTCTTCCCAAAATTTTTGCTATCAGCCACAGCCGCTTCGTGGTCTGCAATTTTTATGGTGTGTTCTTCCCTTGTATCCTAAGCTCCACCTAAATTTTCACGCCCAAATTCCATCTTTTTAGTATTTTCCCATTTTCGTGCATCTTTCATTCCTAGTTCTGTTTTGTCTCTGTCTACAGTGACAGCAGCCCTGTGTTTCCCACCTCCGGCCATGTTTTTGATTTGTCCAAACCCTCCCAATGTTACTGGGAGTTTTGTCCATCACCCCCTACATCCACAAATTTTCTTAATTTTTTATCATCCTTCTATCTATTTTTAGAAATTCGTGTTCTTCCTCAGCTACAGTGTTGTCAGCCAGATTCCAGATCCGACCCACTGCTAGTGTAAAAATCATAGAAATTCATATCCGTCCCCAAATCCAGATCCAAAAATATTCATGGTTTCGTAGCTTAATTTCCCACAACTTCTCTGAATAACATAACCCCAGATTCGGACGTCTACCTTCTGGTCAAAGGCAATCCACAGGAAAGTTCTCCGCTGACCTGAGATTTCAGGAACTGTACAACAGCAACCTTCAAAATTCGCCAATCAGAAGTATAGGCTTGATTATTTTTCTATAATCACCTTGGGTTGAAACCCTTCGAAGCATCTTTCCAACGGCGCCAGTTTCATCGCATTCCGATGTCGGGGCTGATCGCAGCGTCCGTTCTCGCCGGAGCGCGCGCCAGAAAACAGGACCGGCAGGTCCGTGGCCGGTTATTCTGACCGGTGCCGATCGGAGCCGCCCGGCCTCCGGTCGGCGAACCAGCGTGCCGCCAGCCCGGGGAACGCTTCCCTAAGTGTCCCCACTACAGCGGTGTCACCGGGTCCCACTCGACCCCTCCGGACAGCACGTGGGCCCCACCGTCACTAGTTCGGGTGCTGCCGAATCAACGCGAGAAGCCGCCCGTCAACCCGAATTCGGTCCTCCCGGACCCCATTGTGTAGCCCTTTACCTCCCTGCGTGGAGTGGGAAGCGACGTGTATTGCTGTAATATTGTGTATTATTGTTCCGGGAGTACGAGTTTCGGCCGGGTCCGTCTTCCCCACGTCGAGCGCGTGGAGGTATCGTTCTCGCTCCCTACACTCGGCATTTGCTTATTTTCATATATACTTGTTTATGCCACTGCTAGAGAGCATGTTCTAGGATCGTAGCTCACTTTATTTTCATATCACCGCTGCTGCAAGAGAGAGCGTGACCGTCCCGTGACCCGATCCGGGCACAAGTGAGAGCCGACCACCCTAGCTCATTGCCGGTTTCTCAACCGCGCACATCCGACACTTCCCTCGTTAAGGGACAATCGCGAGCTTGTCGTGTCCGTGGTCTCGTCCCGCATCAATTACTCGATGGGGTCGAGTTCCTCTTCCAGCCTCAACGCATGCATATAGATTGTATACTGGATGCGCAGGTGATCACCACAAGGAACGGCGCATATCCACACGTCCTAGTGCGTTGGCGAGGATGCCCCAACGATGACCAACGTCTTGATCACATGCGGATAGTTCAAGATTCAAGACCCTTACTCGACGGGGTCGAGTTCCTCCCACCCGGGGAGAATTGGTGCGGACACCAGGGCGATCACGTGACACGTCGGCGAACCGACGGTGCCATACGCGGAGCGCCAAGTGGACTACATCGGCTTCCCATCGAGTTGGGGATCATTTGGCTTCAATTTGGACACTTTTAGCATTAAATTTGGGCTTGTATTGTAGATTATACATGGGTTTTCATATTGGGCTGGTTGCTAGACCCTTAAAAGGCCAAGTGGTTAAAGGCCCTTAGGCTTTCCTTAAGAAAGGAAAGGCCTTGGACCAATATGAAGCACCCATTAGCCTAGTAAGGCCCAATTGGGCTCCCTTTCTATATGGGCTCTCTAAATGGGAGATGCCTTATACAAGCATGGGCTTCACTCATGGGTTTACAAGGTTGGAAGGGGCCTTAAGCAAGAGGAGGAGAATGGGCTGGCCATGAGCCAAAGTGGCCCATTCAAGGCCCATTGAAGGGGGCGCCCCCTTCCTTGGCTTATTAGGCTAGAAAATTCTTATTTTTCTTCTTTTTTCTCTCCATTTACCACATGGGAGGCTAGAAAGGCTGCTGGTCAATTTTCCAATGGCTGCCACCTCACATTTTACAAAAAAAATTCAAAGTTAGGTGAGCCACCATTGCCCCTTGTTTCCCCCTTTCACTATCACATTGTAATGGGTTCCCCCACCCTCTCTCATTGTGTATCCCACGCAGCCCCCTCCCCTCCATTGCCTATTTAAAGGCTTGTACAATGTGTGTTTAAGGATTGATGAAAATATTTTGTGAGAAATTGCCTTAAGTGAGTGATTCACTTCTCCTTCTTTGGGTGTGACTCCCAACCCTATCCTGTGACTGGACAGCATTCAGGTCGTGAGACTCGACCCTCTACCCCCCTCTTCCTCTTATCTTCTGGTTCCACTTGATTTATCCCTGATACTACTACGAGCTAGCAAGGATTCAGTGCTAGTTTCGTTATGATCCGAGTTCGGGAGCTTTGGTGGCGATTTTCCTCGTGGCGGCGCGCAGATCTATCTCAGAGTGCAGTCCAGATCTGAAGATGTCTGTGTATTAATTCTTAGAGCCCAACCCCGATGCCATATGCAGTTTCTTTCTAAAGAGAAGTCGTAGTGTTTCAAGTCCTCTTCGCGTTGCCGCTGGTTTTGCCTCGATCCGTGACCGGTGCTGATCGTGCCAATAGATCTCGTGGGATCACACAGGCAGGTCTGAGCAGGTCCGGCTGTGATCTGAGTTGACTTTCAGAGCCTGCCCCATCTTCATCCGGCCAAGATCCGTGTGAGAAGTCTTCAGAGTATTTCTTCCTCAGGGCGTCGCCGACGTTCTCCCACAAAGAACGCCCCGATCCAACATCAGGAACCATTATTTCATATTTTTACCGTGTCGCTGTGCAGTTCTGTGAGCACAAAACTAGAACCAGAGAAGTTTCATTGCTGCGCCCAGATCTGAAAGCATCTGATCGCGTCCTTCGGAGTGAAGATACTACATCCAGTCGCCGACATTCTCCAACAAACGGCGCTCCGATCGGGCATCGAATCTAGTCGTACCAACCTCTGCAAGCTCGCTGCGCAGGGTGACCAGCGCGGGCAGAACCAGGTCGGCTTTCCGTCGGCGTACCCGAGCGGCTCCTTGACGCGTTCCTCGCCTCCTGCGAGTGTGGCCTGTCAACCCGGGTTCCAGCAACCCCAACATTGGCATTTGTATCCCTATACCTCCCTGCGTGGAGTGGGCAAATATTTCTGAAAGTGTAATCTTATTGCATTTGTATATCGGGGTTGTTCGGAAATCGGTCGGGAATCTTCCCCACGCCTAGGCGTGGAGGTACGTGCTCGTTCCAATCCTCACATTTGCTGTTTAGTATACTTTCTATATTGCTGCGTTTGTGAGATTAGGGCCGTTAGACAGTTCAAATTCTCCGCGATGGTGAGTTGTGAGCGCCCGTTCCGTGGCTCCAATCGAGCACTGAGCGCGAATTAGCACCCTAGGCGACGGTGGTTTCTTAATCGCCGTGATCCCCACGTTTCCCTCGCAAGGGACGATCGTCGGGCTCAAGAGAGTCGCTGTTGAGAGATGTCTCCACCCGGAGAATACCACGGTGGTCAGCCACCCGGCTTGCCTTAGTGTGCTAGTGCTGGTCGCACATCGAGTCGATCGTACGTCTTAGCCTGAGTCGGTCATCCGTCCCGCATCAGCTGCATTTGGTGTACTACTTCCCCGGTGGACCCATACTCGACGGGGCCGAGTTTTCCCCACCTCGGGGGTATGATGGGGGCATCCCTTGCTCCTCTACATTTTTGAGGCTCGGATTGTTCGTCGGCATGTGCCATTGTGTTTGTCATATTTTTCTGAGTCTAGTCATGTAATTTTTATGTTTTATTTGAGTCATAAACCATGTAATTTTCTTTTTATTTGAGTCCAGTACCTAGGTCATTGAGTCATTTACCTAAGTCAGATGTCATATTGTTAATTAGTCTGGTTTAATGGGCCCAATTAAGTGGGCTTGACCCAGGAGCGCCCTCCCTTGGGCAGATGAGTCATTGGGTCATTTGTTCGTGGGTATTATGGTCATAAGAATTATGTGAGTCTATAAATAGCCCCCTCCTCTCTCTCATTTGTAACTCTTAATGTTCAATTGCAATAGAAGTATTTTCAAAAATTTGAGTGATTTCCTTGGAGTGAGAAGCTCCCACTCTCTCCTCTCTCTCTTCTCTCTTTCTAGAAGGGTGCACCCCTTTCTCTCTCCTCCCCCCTCCCACGTACTTTTTCTCTCTTCCCCCCTCCAATAACTCACTCCAAGTCGCCAACATCCCCTCTTTACTCCACCCCAGCCCCAAGAGATCTTCTACCTATCCCCACTCCACCCTCCAACCACCAACCACCCACTCCCCTTCCCCAAGCACCCCTCTCATCTCCCAAGGGAGAATTCCCCACTCCCCAAGCACCCCTTCCCTTCCTCAACACAACCCTTCCCATCCCCAAGACCCCATTAACAACCCCCATTAAGTCACATTCCAACCTTGAGAGAGATCTCTCCTTCCCTCTCTCCCTCCTAACCCAAATTCACAGTTCCCCCTTCCTCCACCTCCTAGACCACCTTCCAGCCCCCATTCTACCGCTCCCACACCTTGGATGGTCCCCTACCAGACCCCCTCAAAGCCAGGGGTCACCCCCACACCCATCCACCCCATTTCCCATCCCATCTACCCCATTTTCCATTACCTATCACCATCCTGTTCATCCCAGTTCGCAGGCAGCAGTCAATGGTCAAGTTACAGAGGCTGCCACATCTTCACCATGCATCTTCGGGTGGTGTACCTTAAATTGCTGGAAAGCGTGGCGAGGCTGCTTCATAGGCAAGGTGGTCTCATTGTCATTCGACTTCGGAGCTGCTCGGAGGAGTCATCTCCGTCAGACTGCGCATTTCCTCCCAGGCAGATATCGAGCAGCGACTTTCAGAGGCTCCCCCGACCAGCATTCTGGGCTTCTTGAGGCACCGTTTGGCTGAAGACTTCTGCTACGAGTCCCCTTTCATCTACAAGAAGTAGAGCATCGTTTGAAGCCCGAAGCACAAAGTTCCAAATTTCCTACCCAGAGTGTGCAGGTCAGTCCAAGTGGAGACAAATTCGACCTCCTTCCACTTTTCTGACCCTCGCAGTCAGCTCCAACCTCAGACGATGGTCCCGTTGGTCCCAGCTCAAAGAGGACTTGTCCACGGTTGCATAGGTTCTAATCCCGCATTATTCAGAGTCCGAGATTGTTCGTGGTGCCTTCGTCTTTCTGCAGCAGTAGACTGAGAGCAACCAGAATCAGCACCAAATAGCCATGTTCCAGACCTTGCCCCAGCCATCGACGACGTCAAGAAATTCTCCAATAATTCTGACGTCCTCTTGGGCCAACCTAGAAGGTTTTGGCACTGGTTTCGTCAACAACGGAGTTCGGGAGAGCTCGTAGCGGAGCCAACAGCGACTGCCTATCTCGCTGTCTAGAGAGCTGGCAGACCCGATGGTCATCTTCCACTCGGCTTTTGCTTAATTCCCCATCCCCGCCTAGCTGGCTTACAGCCCCTCCCTGCTCGGAGGTAGTGTTTGCTTGTAATATGAAATTAACTCCCACCCCGAGATCCCCCTCCTGCGAGAGGCGTAGTGGTGTATCCTTCTAAAATTTCAGGTTCAAGCTACACCGGCGCAGCGTGCGGGAATTGCCCACGCTTCCCCGCTCACCTCGACTCTGGCCAGGATCGACATTTTCACGCTGATCAGGTGAGCTTCTGGCCCCCTCTCATTGCTGGTTTATTTTTTTTAATTAGTATTGTTTCTTAGCTCTGTCGGTGGTGAGGGAGTGCCCATTCCAACTTTCCATACATCGAGTGACCACCGCGGAGCGAGGCGAGAGCAACCCCTTACATCCCACGCCCTTGGTGTGCTGGTCGCCCACGGAATTGGGCATCCTAGGCCCTTAGGGGTCCATCCTAAGCTAGCCAAACCCTCAGAACAGCAAGGTCCCACCTCGGACCCTTCCCATCATCGCCAGATTATCTACGGGCACTAGTGTGCGCCATGCGAGTGAGTTCGCTAGAGTGAGTCCGCTGCTCACGGTTGATTGCTTGCAAGTCTAGGTCCAAGGTGCATCGGTCTAGTGGCTATCACCCCTAAGGTGGTTTCACATCATAAATCTTCTAGTTCTTGAAGTGACTGCCATTGTCTGATATGATTCGAGTGGGGACACCAAATCAGAATATAATGTTCTTTTTGATAAATCTGGCCACCAGCTCACCAGTCACTTCCCTGAGTGATACAGCTTCCGCCCACCGGGAGAAGTGATATGTTGTTGCCAGGATGTACTTACATCTGGCAGAAGATGCTGTAGAGGGCCAACCACATCAGTTCCCCATTATGCAAAGGGCCAGCTACGTATTGTTGGATGAAGCGGCACTAGAGGCCTTCTGGGTATAGCTGCTTGCTCTTGACACTTTTGGCATGATTTTGTGAACTTGCAACAATCATTGAATATAGTGGGCCAATAGTATCCCAATTTCATGATTTCAATTTTCATCTTCGACCTGGCTTGATGCGCTCCGGCTGTTCCAGCATGTACTTCGCGCATTACCTACCATGCTTCTTCTATAGATAAGCAGTGGAGCAGGATCTTTTTATAGGCATCTACCATAATTCGGAACAATGTTCCACTTCTGAACTCGTAAGAGTCCTTGATCCTAAGTAGCTAAATTCTTTGTTCCTTTTCTTTGGGTAGCTGCTGATGCATGAACCATTGCAGGAGGGTCTCTCTCCAATCGGGCATATGAGCTTTATCGGCTGTGGCGACTTCATGCTTGTCCGGTTGCATATCTAGTATGCTAGGGACTTGTCGTCGGTTGATCACGACGATGTTCAAGGTCTCATCTGGTGGGACAGCTAGGGAGCTGGCCAATTTTGCCAGGGCATCAGCTTGAGCATTCTACCCTTAGCTTATTTGATTAAGCTCAATGAGGTAGAACTTCGCCATGAGGTGCAGCGCCTTTCGGTGGTAAGGGGCAAGCTCTAGTTTTCGGACATCGAACTCCCCTCATATTTGCTTGACAACGAGCATGGAGTCACCAAATACTTGCAGCATCCGGATCTCGAGGTTAAGGGCAATCTGGTGGCTGATTATCAGCGCTTCATATTCAGCGTCATTATTAGTGCATGGCTAATTATTGAGCAGGAGGTATGCACCACTTCCCCATCTGGTGATTTCAGGACAATGCCTACCCCTGCTTTGACTTTGACAAGGCCAGGTAGGGAATTTTCGGTCCTTGAGGCTCCATCAAAGTAGAGTTGGCATGTAACCTGCTGAGCTTGACATACTTCTAGGGTTTCTTCATCAGGAATTTTCGTCTCCAGGGGGAGAGCCTCCTGGAACCGGGGGCATTGCAAAGAAGTCTACAATAGCTTGTCCTTTGACGGCTTTCTACGGCACATAGGAGATATCAAACTCCAAAAGAATCATTGCCCATTTGCCTAAATGGCCTTTGAGTGCTGTTTGAGACAATATGTATGATGGGGGCATCGCTCGCCCTTCACAATTTTTCAAGCTCCTATTACTCACCATCATGGCTCCACTGTGTCTGTTACAATTTTTTGAGTCGAGTCATGTAATTTTCATATTTTATTTGAGTCATATCATTGTAATTTTCCTTTTATTTGAGTCATGTACCTAGGTTAATGAGTCGTCTACCTAAGTTAAGTGTGATAGGGTTGATTAGATTAGTTAATTGGCCCAATTCTATGGGCTAGGCCTAGGGGCACCCCTTCCCCCTTGGTTATTTGTCATTGTTCCTAACAACATGGACTTATTGTAAATTGTGGGATCCCTATAAATAGAACCCCACTCTATCCATTTTTAGTTAATGAATGAATGAAGATCTATTATTGTGAGTCCAGAATTCAAATTTTATTGGAGAGAATCCAATTGAGTGGAGTGAGAAGCTCCCCCTCCAACCCCCCTCTATCTCTCACTCTCTCTCTCTCATCAAGGGAGGGCCGCCCCCCTCTCTCTCTCCTCACCCTCCCACCTACTTTCTCTCCCCCCCATCCATTAAAGCCACACCAACTCCCCACAACCCCTCTCTTTACTCCATCCCATCCCCAAGAGATCCTCCACCAATCCTCACTCCACCTCCCAACCCCCAACTACCCATTTCCCTTCCCCAAGCATATCTCCACCTTCCCAACGCTGAAGTAGCCCCTCCCTAGGCCAAAATTCAAATTTCCCTCCCCCTTGGCTGTACCATCCCAACTCTCCCACACCCTATCAACCCTTGGCCGCCCCTCTCATCCACCACCCAGCCCTTGGTCAGCCCCCATCTCCCCCCTCCACATTGTGCTGTGACCAGCAAGGTCCCATTGCCCCTCCCCTCCCCCTGCACCACCAGCTCCACCCTAGCACCCCTCCCCTGCCTCCCTCACATCCCCTTCCACCATACCACCATCTCCCATCACCATTCAGCGCCCCCCACCCCATTTCATGCTCATCCGGATCTGCATCGGCGAACCAGTTCTCAACTGAAGACTTGCATAACTCCAGCAACTTGCAGCACCGTCCACGTCTTTATCTTGGAGCCCCCGGGAGCACAAGAGATACCATTGGAAGCGTCTCCCAGTCCTCTTCACAACGGTGGTGGTCTCGTCCCCGTCTGAGCTCGTGGCTGCCCAGAGGAGCCGTCATCGCCGGACTATGCAACTTCTTCTAGACAGTCAACCAGAAGCAACTTGCAGAGGCTCCCACAGCCATTCCCCTGAAGTTATTGAAGTGGGGCTCGGTTGTGATGTTCTACTCCAAGTCTCCTGCCACCATGAATAAGCGGCACTCCGTTCGGTATCTGAAGCTGTGAGTTCAAAATTTTCTCCCTCTGGTACGCTGATCAGTTTCCTCTAGAATCAGTCTAATACTCAAGCACTGCTCGGATCCTCACCATCTGCTCTGACATCCTCCGATGTCTCTGCTAGTCTCCGATCGAAGTGGACTCAACCACGAATCCAACGACTCTGGCCACGCCTGAATCAGAGCTTGGGAGTGTCCGTGCCGGCCTCATCTTCCTGTTGCAGTGGTGCAGAAGCTACCAGAACCAGCAAACAAAGACCATGTTCGTGCCTCTGTCCCGACCAACGCCGTTATTCAAAAATTCCCCCAAAAATTGGACGTCCTCCCGAGTCAACTAAAAAGGTTTTGCCACTTGTTTCGTCACAATCAGAGTTTGGGGGAGTCCGCAGCGGTGCCGACAGTGACAGTCTATCCCCTGTTCCTGAGAGTGGACAAATTCGACGGACTTCTTGTCTTAACCCTCTAAGCTAGTTTTTTCCCCTCCCCGCCCGGCCGGCTTACCGCCCCTCCCTGTGGGAGGTAGTGTTTGGATGTAAAATTGACTTCCCTTCCCCTTGTTCAACCCCCTTGTATGGGGAGTAGTGGTGTAATTTCTTAAATTTCAGGTTGAAGCTTCTCCGTCGCAGCGTGCGGGTAAGCCCACGCTTCCTCACTCGCCCTCGTCTCCGACAGAGATCGGTGTCTTCACACCGATCAGATGAGCCCCTGGACACTTCCTCTGTTGGTTTTACTTTTGCTTGTCTTAGTATCGTTTCTAGTTGCCCATCGGCCGGTGAGTTGAGTGCCCAATCTCAAATTGCTACTATGTGAGTGTCCACCGTGGGTGAGTTGTGAGCGAGACCAATTTACCCACACCCTCGGCGTGCTGACCGCCCAGAATTTGGGTGACCTCAGGCCCTTAGGGGTCCTCCCCAAGCCAGCCATACCCTGGGAAACCTCCGGGTCCATCCTCGGACCCTCACAACATCGCCGGTCCACCTTCGGACCCGAGTGTGCCAAATGCAAGTGAGTCCGCTTGTGTGAGATTGCTATGTCCATTGCATTGCTTGCAATATAGGTCTTAGGTTGTGTCACATTAATGTATTTCAGTGGATCTACCTTGGATATTGATTTTATTTCATGTGGCATCATGTAGTGTCATAGCTTCTTAACAGCGAAGACCAGGGGTAAGCAGATCTTCTCAATGAATGTATACTTTTCTTCCGTCCTTCCCAATCTTCTGTTGAGATAATACAGGGCCTGCTCTTTTCCTTCTTCATTGTTCTGGGCCATCATTGCCCCCAGTGAGTGATGAGTAGCTACTATAAATAAAATTATTGGCCTTCCTTTTATTGGCGCCCCGAGCACAGGAGGGGTCTTCAGGTAATCCTTCAACTTTTCAAAAGCTGCTTGGCATTCTTCATCCCAATAAAAGGGCACATCTTTCATCATTAATTTATGAAAAGGATGACACCGTCCTGATAAGTTGGAGATGAACCGGCGGATATAGGCCAACCAGCCTTGCAGAGACCGTAGCTCGGTGAGGCTCCTTGGCGGAGGTAATTCTTGTATTGCTTTTATTTTGTCTGGGTCTATTTTAATCCCTCTGTATCTGACAATGAACCCGAGGAATTTTCCGCTAGATACCCCGAAGGCACATTTCATTGGATTCATTTTCAGCTCACATTGCCGAAGCCTTTGGAATATCACCCGCAGGTCTTGCAAATGGTCATCTCTCTTCCTGGTCTTGACCACAAGATCATCAATGTACCATTCCACCTTCTTGTAGAGTAAATTGTCAAAGATTTTTGTCATGGCTCTTTGATATGTAGCACCGGCGTTCTTAAGACCGCATGACATTCTCTTGTAATGGAAGATGCCTTTGGGTGTTCGGAAGGTTGTGTGGACCCTGTCCCACTCCGCGATCCATATTTGATTGTAGCCGGATGACCCGTCCATAAATGTTAGAGCTTCATGGCCGGTAGTGGCATCTATCATTACTTCAGTGATTGGCACTAGGAAATCATCTTTCGAGCATGCCTTATTGAGGTCCCAGAAGTCGACGCATATTCTTATCTGCCCATTTTTCTTCTTTATGGGCACTATGTTGGCCAACCATGTGGTGTATTGATTTTCCTCCATGAAGCCGACATCAATGAGTTTGTCCACTTCTTTGTTGATTTGATCAATTAGCTCCGGTCGCATGCGCCGGGAAGAATGCTTCACTAGCTCTACCCTTGGGTTTATTGCCAGCAAATGTTGCGCCACATTGGGATCTAGCCTAGGCATCTCCTTATAGGTCCAGGTGAAGTAATCCTGGAACTCTATTAATGATTGTAGATATTGCCCCCGCTCCTCCTGAGAGAGTAAGGCACTGAGAAAGGTGGGTCTCGGATCATCATTGGTCCCCAGATTCACCTCGATTAGTTCATCAACAGTGGCCTGGCCTCCGTCTTCAATTTCTGGTGGTGCCGATTATAAGTCGACAAAATCTTCAATATCATCTTGTTCAGCCTCCAGGACTTCTGTATTTTCTTCAGGTAAGGCCCAATCTCATGTTGAGATATCAGGATGGCTTGACATTAAGGTTCCGCCTTGGACTATGCAACTTGGAGGGGGTGATAGTTGGTCTTGACTATCTTCATTTCTTGGGTGAAGAGGAGCCTACCTTTGTTGAGCACAGCTGGTCACCTTGTTTTTTTTTAGTTTTGCTGTGGAGCGTCATGCTCTCCATTGTGATACTGCTATCATTTTCATCTTCTTGTTCTGTTGCCCCCATTAGCGAGCTCGGCTCCTGGGTGTATATTAGTGTATGTTCTTCTTCAGGCTATTCCTACTGCGGTAGGGCTCGACATTCTTCGAGGATGCGTTCAAACTCGAGACGATCCTTCTCTTCTTCGGGGTCTTGAACTTCTTTATTTATGACTTCATCAAACCTGATCCCAGTTTGAAATGGTACTTCTTCAAATAAGACTTCCTCCCAGCATCTGCATTTGGCAACATTATTACGCTCTTCTGACCCCGGGCTATTATCAAACATGGGGGAAGTTCTCCTAAAACATTTCCGGCAAGCCTTCAACTATGAAGATGGTAGAGATGACATCCACCTCTGCTTCATAATATTCTTGGAGGGTATACCCTAGACCCGGACTTTGGGTGATCTTCAAGAGTTCTTTGTCGGTGTTGGGTGGGTACCACAACTTTTCAAATGCTTCCTTCTGACTGAAAGGCTGAAGTGAGGGGACTCACATTTTGGTAAAAAGGCGAGAGACCCAGTCGGCTGTATAAGCCAGTCCCTCTAGAGGCACCATCCGACTTGTTGATTCCTCAGGAATGACACAGTTGTCATCTTCTTTGTCAGTATGTTCTTCAACATAAAATATTGTGGACGGCTCGCAGAAGCGAGGGACTTCCATGGTCTTTAGTGGTTCCACTATTTGACATTCGAGGTCCAACACGGGTTTAAAAAGCCCTGGTAGTACTTCGATACATTCAAATATCTTCTTCATGTCAGCTTCATCCCCTTCGGAATAAGTGGCTGGTGGCGCAACCCTAGAGACCTCTCCTGCCTCGGAGATATGAGAGACCTCTTGAAATTCCATGTAGTCTGGTGGCGGTAGTGGAAACCAATCATCCGACGAAGCTTTTTTTTCCTTTTTCTCTGCAGGTGCCTCCTTCTTTACTGGCTCCCGAAATGCCTCGATATAGAGGGGTGCATCGAGTAAATGACACTCAGAGACCTCAAAAGGGTGTAAATCAATGAATACTCTTTCTTCTTTCCCATTCCGGTAGTACTTAATGCACTGGTGGAGTGTGAAGGGAACTATCAGGTGCTTGTGCAGACAAGGTCAGCCAAGTAGCGCCTTGTAAGAGGTGCTGGAATTAATCACATGAAATTGTACTTTTGTTGTGAGATCTCCCAATGTGAGGTTAAATTCTGCTACACCGAGGGGGACTTCGAACTTTTGGTTGAAGCCCGTAATTCTCATATCCATTACTTTCGTGAGGTGGACATCAAAGTAGTATTTCTGATATATGCGATAAGGGAGAATATTAACCACAGCTCCTGGGTCTATCAGAATTTGGCTCAGTGGTTGGCAGTTGAGTTGCCCCCTCATGTATAGTGGCCAATTGTGGTTAGCATCTGGAATCAGCATGTCATCCTCTATGAAGGTGATTGCTGGCCCGGACTGGTATTCTGCCAAGCATGCTTCATATTGAGCTGGCGTTTGCAAAGCTTCAATCATTGCCTACTGCACCTCTTCACTTAGAGATAGAATCTCCCATATAGTAAATCTGGTTGGGAGTTTCTTTAGTAGCTTCATTATTCGACTGCCCACCCTAACATTGGACAACCGCATCTCTTCTACCCATTGAGGCTTCGGGAGCTCTAGGGGTGCTATTGGCGAGGACTGTTCTCTATCACCTTCATTCTTTTGAGAGAGCTGCTGGGGGGATTCCTTGTGTCGAGGAACTTTTCCAGTTGAAGAGGAACTAACGCCCGCCCCGCTCTTTAGAAAAGAAGCAGGAGGAGGTCGAAAGCAAGGACCCTTGGCCCCGGGATCGGAGCTTTGACTTGGCTGATTCCCTTCTAAGATGGATAGAAATTCAGTGAAGAAGGGAATACCTTCCTCTGCCTTTTCTTGTTGGTAAAGGCCGAGTTGAGGAGGAATCCTGTTACCCTTGACCTCTGGCTCAGGTATTTGGTAAGGCTATTCATTCCTAAAGATAATGTTGTGATTTGCTGGAGGGAGGCGCCCCCATTTCTTCCCAGAACGGGTGGCATGAGCCGAAGTTTAAGTTTCTACCTGATTTGCCTCGGACGGTGTACTGCCTGATTCTTCCACTTCACCTTGTCCCGGTAAGTTAAACAAGGCAGACAAGGTGTTGCAGTGCAGGGTAGTCACCCTTTTCTTGTTTCTTGTTCTTCTCTCTCTCCACTAATTGGGCTTGGCTGGCATCTACCCCTAGAATAGGCTATTATGGGCTATTTCTATTTCCTTTTCATTTTGTTTTTCAAGGGTTAGATTTTCTAGCTGCTCCCATGGTACATGGTCTTTCACAAGCAGAGGTGCTAACATGGGTTGTTCATATTCATCAAGCTCATTGATGTAGGCTTGCAAGCGCCGCACTTCAGGGCTTATTTCTTTATAAGAGGGTAGCGGAGTCTACCTCCTCCGGTTATAAGTTGGGATTCAGATGACAACCGGTGATTCAGCTACATGCCATGCAGGAGCTACTGGAGGTGGAGTGTATCGGTTAGTGACACCACGAATATGAACACCTATGACTTTGCAGGCTGGCGGTCTTCTTTATGCTCTTGTAGGCACGGACTACCATCCTGCCTGCTCTGTAATGGGTGTGAGAAAGCTGGCTTCATAAGTGTGCTGAGTGCTAGCTTCGGACACCTCTTCTGGTAGCTGCTGGTACAGCGAAACCATGTTGACAGTTTGTCTTAGCACTGGAGGTTCATGGGGGCAGGGCGGGTCAACTTGGTGTTCACCCAGTTGCAGCTCCCCTTGCTTTATGATCCCTTCTATTACATCCTTGAACACATAACAGTCTTCAATAGCATGCCCCAACATTCGGTGATATGGGCAAAATAAGGGATCATCTTGCCTATTAGCATCAGCATGCCTCTTTGGTTCGTGCAGTGTTATTTTGTTGTATTTGTATGCCATTTCAAACAAGACCCAAGTTTTCTCCTTTGGAAATGAGTATAGCCTTTTCATCTTGTCCCTGAGTGACGGGCCTTCTTTCTTATCGGTGGGCTTGACCGGTGGAGGAGTAGCTGCCGTTTTAGTCTTTTCCCTTTGCTGCTCAAAGGTCTTGAAGTCAACAATGTTCACCTCTTTCGGGGTTGGTCGGCAATCAACAGCCTTGCCTTTTTGAACTGTAGGGATGCCGACCGAAGAATGTTTTGCTAGGAAGGACTCAACCTCCGCCACCACATTGTTAAGACGGTCAAACAACCTGACATCAATGCCGATAATCTTTTCCAACACTTCTTTTCATTGATTTTGTTTACAAATCTGAACAGCATCTTCTTGGTGCAGAGGCCATTTGCATCTCATGTTGAGATTCCTCCACCTCTTGATGTATTCCAAGGCAGTTTCATCCTGCTTTTGCTTGGTGGAATATAGTTCTGCCACTATGACTTCCCTCTCAGTGACGTGAAACCTTTCACAGAACTTCTGCTGCATATCGGACTAGTCCAGGATTGACCCAGCAGACAAGCCTGAGTACCATTCAAAGGCCAATCCGATGAGAGATGACCCAAAGAATTTTAGTAAGTATGCTTCATCTGCTGCCAGGTAACCCATCACTATTACATAATAAGCTATGTGATCTCTGGGGGAACCTTGCCCATCAAACTTTTCAAACTTGGGTGGTTTATTAATGCCAGGCAGTAGCCTTTTTGCAGCATAGTGCGGTGGATAAGGTACTCGGTATGCATCAAAGGTGCCGAAATCACCATCAGGCCTTTCTGACAGCTTCATCTCAATCATTCTTTCCACCATTAGTTTATTCATCATAGCAGGGTCTACTAGCTCTGGGTAGAAATGCGCAGACTGGTGTGTGAAAGGAGTTGTCATAGTGGTAGCATGTGTCACACACTACGTCACTAGTGGTGACTGTTGTACTTGAAGAATTTGTGACTGCGCCGGTGGCGGTTGCAGAGATTTTTGGAAAGGAGCATTTTTATGATTCATTGGCTGAGGAGCAACGGGTGCTATAGTTTCACCCGAGTTAGAGATCGCTTGGGATGACTCGGCATGCACCTCCTGGTGCTTGGAGACAAGAGTTTGTTCAGCCTTTTCACTCAGCTGTCTCTTTAGTGTTTCAATTTTTTGTTGACATTTATGGACTATCCTCAGGATAGCTAGGTCCAAGGCCGTGGCCATGGGCATCTCTTCCATCATTTTTCTTGAATTTCCCTCAGATGGGGCTGGCCGGGGAATCTCCTCTTCTCTTGATGTCACCACGTTGGTGTTGGAACGTTGATTTTGATAATGTCAATTTCTGAGTCATGTGTGATAGAATTGTGGTCAGTGCATCTGATTAGAATATCTGATTAATT
This sequence comes from Amorphophallus konjac, assembly GCA_022559845.1. NCBI lineage: Eukaryota > Viridiplantae > Streptophyta > Magnoliopsida > Alismatales > Araceae > Amorphophallus > Amorphophallus konjac. The sequence goes on along the minus strand of CM040118.1, from coordinate 340,852,587 downwards.
CATGTGAACTGTTTGCATGGTGGATTACTCATGTCTAGAAACCCTAGTCTTGATAGTGACTTTCTGATGAATCATGCTTAGCTGTTGGTGCTTTAATTCTCCAATTTTATATGTTGTGTATGGTCCATGCTATTTCATAGACTAAGTCATAGTCAGTTCATGCTGTGTCTCGCTCATAATCTTGCTCGGTGCAACTCTCGCTTAGTTCTGCACTTCACACATAAGTGCTTGCCTCAGTGCAAGTTTTTGTTCATGCCCACATACTGTCGATTAGCTTCTTTCTCGGTGCATCCAAATGCATCATGCGCATCAAGGTCGGTGCATTCCTTGCCCTTGCATCTCACCTCCAGGGGTCGGTGCAATTTGTCGGTCAGTGCAATTCTTGACTAGCACGCACTGTATTAGTCTCCTCATTTTGTACCAGTGCATTTCACTCTGCCATCTTAGTGCAAGTTCTTACATGGACAAGAAATCTTGACTCGGTAAAAGCTTTGTCTTGCATCTCTCTCTATTATGTTCATCTCTGTCTGGCATCTCGGTGCAGATCTTGCTTGGATAGCCTAACCCGAGTCGGTGCAATCTTTTCTTTGTCGTCTTTTCACTAGTTCAGTGCTTTTCTCATTTATGCGCACCTTATCTCGGTGCATTCTCTTTCTTTTTGAAATACTCGAAGTCGGTGCATCCTTCGGTTAGACGTAGGTAGAGGAATAGAACTCAGTGCATACCTTGCTCCATATAAAAACATGTTTCGGTGCATAGTCTACTCTATACAATTCACTGTAGATGTCGGTCCACATTTTTGCTCCATACACACCAAGCCTATTCAAATCCCTTTAGCAACGAGGTCGGTGTAGTTCCTGTTTCATGTCTTCTAGACTCGGTGCAAGTGCTGTAGACAGCTAAAGTGGATTGGTGCAACGTTTGCTTCATTTCACATCGGTGCCTTTCTTGCCCGTCTTAGTCGATGCTTATTCCTTTGACTCGGTGCAAGTTTTTCTCTCTCTGGCAAAATCAAGTCAGTACATCTTTGCATTTTGTTGCTTCCTGTCCGTGCATATCTGTTGCACGATCATAGTCTATGGTCTGTGCTAATGACGTCATGCATCTTCTCAAGTCAGTGCATCTCTCACTTTTGCTCACTTCAACTCGGTGCAATCTCTTGTTCACCTTGTTGCAAGTCAGTGCAAGTGTTGATTTGGGAACTTCTACTCAGTGCAGTTTCTGGCTTCTTACTCACCAGGGTGCTAAGTTTGTGATAAAATGACTCTCTCTTTTTTGATAATTTGTCTATGCATTCACCAGGGTGCTTGGCACGTGATCTAAGGAAGATAGAGCTCCAGAATGTTCCAACACGTGCTCCAGCCTTTAAGGCGGGAAACGTGGTATCCACTCGCCCAGGCCTCTGGAGTATATATATATATATACTGAGAAAATGGTGTAGAGACGATATACATAGACCAGGAGAAGAGAAGAAGAAAGAGTGGAAGAAGAAAAAAAAAGGGAGTATGAGAAGAGTGCTGTGAACCAAGAGAGAAAACCCGAGTCGAACATCTATGCTGAGAGAAGATTTTGGGAAGAGAAAGAGAAGAGAAAGTGATAGAGCTTAAAGCAGGCAGTGTCAAGCTAACTATCGGTTCTTTGGATCAGATCCAGATTAATCTACTCCTGCGAGAGCTATACTTCTTTTCATTTTTTTTTGTTTGGTTTATTTTCCCTTGCTGCTCTTCTTCTTAACTATGTTTTCCGATTCTCTATTTTGAGGTCGGGTTTCCTCCTGTGGATTCAGGGGAAGAGAGACTTGGGTCTTTGGTTGTTGGTGACTGGGTGTCACTAGCGGTTCCTTCCGGGTTGGAAGAAGAGAGGAGTGTGTTCCTCTGGCTCAAGCTGTTAGGCAGCGTTTATAGGCAAGCTGTGGTGCCCAGCGGTTCCAAGCTGTGAGGTAGTGGTAAGCCACACTCTGGTTGGAGTGTGGGGTGGATGTAGGTCTGATGACCGAACCACCTAAAACCCCTTGTGCATTGTGATCTGATTTCTTCTCTGAGGTTATTAAGTGCATGTTTAGGATCACGACCTAATTGCTTTTCAGCCACGGTGAATGAATGCTTAAGATCAGTTCGATCGCCTAGAATCGCTGGGTTTGCTGGGCATGCAGGTTTAGTGTTCTATCTTGTGTCTCGTTAGAACGTCTGTTTAAGATCAAGCTGATTTACTGAATTCCATTCTTCTAAAACGCTATTTGTGCTCGCATTAGGCTGACCCATTGAGTGCTTGTGTGTGGATCTTGCTAGAACACCTGCATTACTGAATCAATGTTTTATTTCTGCAAGATTTTGTAAGTTCAGGGTTAATCAAGATCTAAGCTTCAAATTGGGAAAATTTCCTTTTGGGATTCATTCACCCCCCCCTCTGAATTCGGGCCCTTCACTCAACAAGTGGTATCAGAGCGGGTTCTTATTGCCCAGATTTAACGATTCTCAATAGATCCTACGTTTGTGTGGTATGTATCCGGTTGTTGTTTAGATCCATGGCTCATCCACCGATCTTCAACGGTTCAAATTTTGATTCGTGGTTCGAAAGTCTGCGCAGAAGTGTAACCTCAGCTGATCCTGATCTGTGGAAATTAATTTCACATGGTACTCACAGATTACCAAAGAAAATGTCAAAGTGGACCAACAGTCACATACTAAAGCATGAGGAAAATCATAAAGTTTTGAATCTGATGAAAGCAGCTACTGACAAGGTCTTACATTCTTCCCTTCTTGACTGCAGGTCTGCCAAGGACGTTCTGGAGAAGCTAAAGCTAGCTCACAGGTTAAGGGAGGACAGTTGCATGATGGCTAATGGAAGCTGTGAAAGTAGCAGCCAAAATGAAGACGAGGATGATGATTAGGTAAACCCCTTCGAGAATTACACTCTGGATGATTGGCAGAATGCATATGGTGATCTGCTAGAGTCAAATGAAAAACTTAGAAAATAATACAGAAGGTTGAAAAAGAAAACTAGTCAGAATATCTCTGATCTCACATATGATAATTATTTGGAGCTGGAATAATCTCATGATGCGTGTAAGTCTGATAATCAAAAGTTGCTGAAACTTCTGAAGGATCTTGAACAAGTTAACTCAGATTTAAACAAGGTAAAATCTAAAAATGATTCCCTTAGAAAATCTGTTAAAGAAAACCAAGAAAAATTTGAAAAATTTGAGCAAGAGAAGAATTTGTTAGCTGAAAAATTTGAAGCCATCAAATCTGTAAACATGGAGTTGCAGAAAAAGGTTGAAAAATAGCAAAGAGAAATGAAGGAATTTGAAAATGGAAGAAAGTATGAGGTCAATTCAGAAGATCAGCTCCTAATAAATGAGTTGGTTCAAAATGATAAGCTTAAAGAAGAAATTGAAAAATTAAAACTGTTGACAATGCCATGTCTGAAAGACTTCTTACATTGGAAAAAGGGACAATCATCTGTACAAACGAAACTGAAAAAGTTGATGAGCTGAGAAAGGAGATCGAAGTATACAAAAATGCCAACAAAGTGTTGAATGAAGTTGTTAATTGCAGTGATCAAGAGATTGCTAGTTATGAAATACACATTGCATCTCTTGAAAATAAAATTCAGGATTTGAACAGAGTTTTGTCTAAATTTGTTGATGGACAAGAAAATCTGGACAGGTTGTTAGGAGTTAAGGTGAATGCTCAAAAGGAAGGGTTAGGCTACACCAATGTCAACAAAAAAGTTTTTAAAAATAAGCTAATGACATCCTTTATCAAAGCATCAAATGTAGCCACCACCTCGAAAAATAAAATACCCAATGTTCAGAAAAATCAGAAACAAATTGGAAAAATGGAAAAGGCCAGTCATGTGAAGAAAGGATTGAATCACACTCATATTGAAAAAGTGCATGCTGTAAAACACACTGATACACTTAGCCATGCACATAAAAGGAAACTCATGAAATGTTATTACTGTCACAAGATTGGTCACTTGATGCATGAATGTAACTTAATGGAATCAGATGATATGAATGCTAGAAAAATGCATGCTAGGGACCCTCAGGTCAAGTTCCCTGTCACTCAGAAAAAGAGTGTCACATGTTCTAATTGTGGTAATGTTGGACACGCTGCTGCTCATTGTTGGTTTGGAAATGATAAGAAAAGATCTCATTTATATCATGCTAAATTCCCTGCAAGCCAACATGGTTTTAATAAGAGCAGATTTGTTTCAATGAACCAGCACATCACTTGCTTTAACTGTAACAAGATTGTTCACAAGGCCACTGAATGCTGGTCAGGCTCGTTCAAAAGAAATTCTTTCAAATGCTCTCACTGTAGAAAGCATGGCCATACAGTCAAGGATTGTTGGCACCTTCAAAATAGGCGAGCAAATTTCAAACATGCTAGACATCCTATTAAGGAAAATAAGTTTGGTAAGATCAACAGGAACAACTTCCATGATAAAAATAGAAACCCGTATGCACCTGCATAAAAACTCCATGAAAATAATTATATGCACAACAAGAAATCAAAGCATGATGCTATCTGTTATTATTATGGGCGAATTGGACACATGATGAATGATTACTCTTTAATGATACATGATGATACAGAGGCCCAAAAGTTGTGGAAAGCACCCATCAAAGGTGCTATTAACCATGTAGGACCCAAGACCGTTTGGGTACCTACCCATGCCAAATAGAGTGCTAACTTGCAGGTATGCCATGGAATGAAAAAAAAAGGGGTAACTGAGCCACGGCATTCGAAGGAGAAAACCCCTTGCCTGGATTTCTTTTCAGGTCAGTCCTCCAATTGTACTAAAGTTATATGTTCTAGATAAATGCGTGCAAATAATAAGTGTTTCTGAACTGTTACTACATGAATTGTCACACTCTCTGCATGTTAGCTCTTCGCACAGAACATTATTATGAAAATCTAAAAGGAGTCACTTGAACAGTTGCATAAGAGTCTAGAAATAATAGATGTATATACCTCTCTCTATCTGCAAGAAAAACAAAGTGCTGCCTAATTATGGACCTTAGCACTCAGTGAGGAGGAGCTGATCTGTTCTGAGCGGAATTGAAGTAGTTGGTGCTCATTATGAGTTTGAAAGCTAGTGGTGTTTTAGATGAGATGTTGAGCTGAAACTGTCAGGTCTGATCAGAAGTGTTTGGGTCAAGAGTTGACTGAGGATATCTTTGGATTAAAGCTGTCTGCAACTCTACACCAATTTGAACCTCTACTCTAATGTCGTTAGAAAGCTCACTTATTCATCCTTCATCTTTATTATCAACATTGATCCATCTCTTCTCATCTAAATTCCTTTCCCATGGGCTGACACTTAGGGGGAGTAATATATGGAACATTATTATCCTTGTCCATCGTGCTTTATTATGACCAAAAACCACTCCCAGTAGTGTATGAAAATGTTGGTCTTCCCTTTTGAGTGATCTTTGGCCTATAAAGATTATATCTTATGGTAATTGTTCAAGAGAACTCTTGAAAGCATTTTCACTGAAGCTGACAATACTCTTAATGACTGGAAAAGTCCAACCTAATAAAATTCATCAATCTGAAATTCATGAGTTTTGGGATAATCTGGTAGAAGAAAATGTCTTATAAAGTGTTTTTAAATCATGCTTCCAAGCTAATATGAAGTAGACCAGGGAATACACCATCAAGTAAAATAAACGTTAATGGCAGAGTAATGGCAAATTTCTGAGAAACTAGTCATCTAGATCAAAGAAATCTAGAAATTATGTCATGAAGAAATAAGCTATCTCTGTTCATAAAAAGAGGCAAGAAGGTAGACTGTGCTGAGTAACAAGGGTTTCTGGTGTCTGATAAACATGTCTCCTTGTGTAAAAAGGTCAGTCTTACTGGAATGCTCCAATAAAAAAAAAGAGGGGCAAAAGAAAGAATAGATGTGGTTGACTCTGGTTCTACCTCAGGGGCTGAAACTGAACTTAAAACACAATATAAGACATATGTTTGAAAACCAACTTTATCTTATGAAAATAATGAGTCACTTTGGTGATTTTTATTAACTGGATAATGATCTGTGACTAAAAGTGTTTATCTCCATTGGGTATGCGTTAAAAGATGAACCTTTGAGCGATAAACATATAAGATATAAGTTTAATACGCCAAAGACCATAAAGGAGGTGAAGAAAAAATATTTTATACACGAGAAGGGCAGTTTGGGGATAAAGTGTACGTCAAAAAAAGGGATAATATATTTTATGCATTGTTTAACCCTAAAAGTGTCGATTAAACTTCCGCCCTTTTACAAGCCAGGTCATTCCCTATCTCATGACTTCCCGCCGTAAGTGTCTCTCCAGTTTCTCGCTTGAGTTCTTCTTCTCCGCCGTTTCTGCTTCTCGCCTTTTCACGTGCCAATCACTTGGTTCAGCATCCACCCTTGTCGTTCTCGAAAGAGGAAGTCCTCGTCTCAATCACAAACTTCTGTAAGGTCTACTCCGTCAACTAAGAACAAGGGGAAGGAAGAGGTGTCAGAGGAGCAATTGCCGCCAACTCAAGAAATCAGCATGTCCGAAAGAGAAATGATTATGAGAGCAAGAGCAAGGAGGGGCCTACTGGAGATGCCCAAGGAAAAAGGAAGGCCGATGAGCTCATCCCTCTCTAGGAAGCAAAAATTGAGAAAAGCGAAGAAGTCTCCGAAGGAAAGAAAAGAAAAGGAAAAGAGATAGTGGGTGAATCTTCTGGAAACAAAGGTACACAAAATCCCCTCATAAAGCTGATATGTTTTCTGGAAATAGAAGTTTGCTCTTCTACCTTTAGTGGATACTCATGATATTGAGCTGACCGCAGAGCATTCTGATATGGTAAAAAAAAAATTAGGTGTCTCTGAGATGAAAAAGTTTTTGGGAAAGCATTGATATTGATTGATCTTTATTGCTCTGCATTGTCTAAGGAACTAGCTGAACCATTTGCTGAGGATACACAAATTTTTTAGGAAGAACATCTGGTTTACAACATCGAGTATCCTGAATCAAGCACTCCTTCTGCGAGTTCAACTGAGGCCAATAGTGAGCCGAATATTTTTGATCTGCTCAACAATCTGACAACTTTGGTTCAAAATCAGAGTAAGATGTTGTCTTCCCAGCTTCTATACACAAACCTTCATCTGAACAAAATGAGCACAAGACTACATCTTCTAGATCACAGAGTGAATACGCAGTGGACCCAATTTGTGGCTGACAAACGGAGGGCAGATGATACGATGCAAGAGTTCTTAGGAAAGCTCTTAGGTCTGATTGATAGAATAGGAGAGGCGGATAGCAGTGTTCAAAGCACTCAGACCACTTCTTACAAGACCCTTGTCACTATCCTTGAGAAAACCTACGATATCTACATTGAGCTTGCAAAGATGAGGACTCTGGATCATCCCTTCCTCACTAGTCAACAGGAGATCCGTACAGCATTGGAAAAAGCTCATTCTGAAGTTGATACTGTTATAGCCAGACTTGAAAATGTCTTAACAGAGCAAGTAGATATGTCCTCTCTCTCGGCCAGTATTAGCGGCACTATTTTCTACTACTTTGAGCAGCTGTCCAACTCTCTGCAGTCTCTTCAGAATTCCATCCTGGACAGACCCCCTCAATGAGGAAGCTCAAGTTCAGCTCCTCCCAGAGATCCGAGAGACCCCAGACGCTCCCACGGTTTTTGATAATGACAAAGGGGGAGAGAAAATGTCAGGTAGTTGAAGAAAATGTCATGTAGTTGTGATCTGCTGATGATGGTTTTTGATGATTTTTTTTAATGATTTTAAATTTTTTGTTGTGTGGATGGTGGATGTCTTTAAACTTCTTTTTGTGGATAACTTTAAACCTTCCTTATGGATGACTTTAAGTTTTTGGATGAATCTTAGAGTTCTGGTGGGTAACTGTTTACACCTGATTCTTATTGCTTTTTGTGCTGAAATAGTGGTTGCTGTATGTATGACAGAAATTGATTTTGCTTAATTCATTATGTGAATTATCATACATGACTCATTAGGTTGTCATAATCAAAAAGGGGGAGATTGTTGGAACGCTGATTTTGATAATGACAATTTCTGAGTCATGTGTGATAGAATTGTGGTTAGTGCATCTGATTAGAATATCTGATTAATTCATGTGAACTATTTGCATGGTGGATTGCTCATGTCTGGAAACCCTAGTCTTGATAGTGACTTTCTGATGAATCATGCTTAGTTGTTGGTGCTTTAATTCTCCAATTTTATCTGTTGTGTATGGTCCATGCTATTTCATAGACTAAGTCATAGTCAGTGCATGCTGTGTCTCACTCATAATCTTGCTCGGTGCAACTCTCGCTTAGTTCTGCACTTCACACCTAAGTGCTTGCCTCAGTGCAAGTTTCTGTTCATGCCCACATACTGTTGATTAGCTTCTTTCTCGGTGAATCCAAATGCATCATGCGCATCAAGGTCGGTGCATTCCTTGCCCTTGCATCTCCCCTCCAAGGGTCGATGCAATTTGTGGGTCAGTGCAATTCTTGATCAGCACGCACTGTATTAGTCTCCTGATTTTGTACTAGTGCATTTCACTCTGTCATCTTAGTGCAAGTTCTTACGTGGATAGGAAATCTTGACTCGGTGCAAGCTTTGTCTTGCATCTCTCTCTATTATGTTCATCTCTGTCTAGCATCTCGGTGCAGATTTTGCTTGGACAGCCTAACCCGAGTCGGTGCAATCTTTTCTTTGTCGTCTTTTCACTAGTTCAGTGCTTTTCTTGTTTTTGCTCACGTTATCTCGGTGCATTCTCTTTCTTTTTGAAATACTCAAAGTCGGTGCATCCTTCGGTTAGACGTAGGTAGAGGAACAGAACTCAGTGCATACCTTGCTCCAGATAAAAACATGTTTCGGTGCATAGTCTACTCTATACAATTCACTGTAGATGTCGGTGCACGTTTTTGCTCCATGCACACCAAGCCTATTCAAATCCCTTTAGCAACGAGGTCGGTGCAGTTCCTGTTTCATGTCTTCTAGACTCGGTGCAAGTCCTGTAGACAGCTAAAGTGGATTGGTGCAACGTTTGCTTCATTTCACATCGGTGCCTTTCTTGCCCGTCTTAGTCGATGCTTATTCCTTTGACTCGGTGCAAATTTTTCTCTCTCTGGCAAAATCAAGTCAGTACATCTTTGCATTTTGTTGCTTCCTGTCCGTGCATATCTGTTGCACGATCAGAGTCTATGGTCTGTGCTAATGACGTCATGCGTCTTCTCAAGTCAGTGCATCTCTCACTTTTGCTCACTTCAACTCGGTGCAACCTCTTGTTCACCTTGTTGCAAGTCAGTGCAACTGTTGATTTGGGAACTTCTGCTCAGTGCAGATTCTGGCTTCTTACTCACCAGGGTGCTAAGTTTGTGATAAAATGACTCTCTCTTTTCTGATAATTTTTCTGTGCATTCACCAGGGTGCTTGGCATGTGATCTGAGGAAGATAGAGCTCCAGAATGTTCCAACACGTGCTCCAGCCTTTAAGGCGAGAAACATGGTATCCACTCGCCGAGGCCTCTGGAGTATATATATATATATATATATATATATACTGAGAAAATGGTGTAGAGAGGATATACACAGACCAGGAGAAGAGAAGAAGAAAGAGTCGAAGAAGAAAAAAAAAGGGAATGTGAGAAGAGTGTTGTGAACCAAGAGAGAAAACCCGAGTCGAACATCTGTGATGAGAGAAGATTTTGAGAAGAGAAAGAGAAGAGAAAGTGATAGAGCTTAAAGCAGGCAGTGTCTAGCTAACTGTCGGTTCTTTGGATCAGATCCAGATTAATCTGCTCCTGCGAGAGCTATACTTCTTTTCATTTTTTTTGTTTGGTTTATTTTCCATTGCTGCTCTTCTTCTTAACTATGTTTTCCGATTCTCTATTTTGAGGTCGGGTTTCCTCCTGTGGATTCAGGGGAAGAGAGACTTGGGTCTCTAGTTACTGGTGACTAGGTGTCACTAGCGGTTCCTTCCGGGTTGGAAGAAGAGAGGAGTGTGTTCCTCTGGCTCAAGCTGTTAGGCAGCGTTTGTAGGCAAGCTGTGGTGCCCAGCGGTTTCAAGTTGTGAGGCAGCAGTAAGCCACACTCTGGTTGGAGTGTGGGGTGGATGTAGGTCTGATGACCGAACCACCTAAAACCCCTTGTGCATTGTGATCTGATTTCTTCTCTGAGGTTATTAAGTGCATGTTTAGGATCGCGACCTAATTGCTTTTCAGCCACGGTGAATGAATGCTTAAGATTAGTTCGATCACCTAGAATCACCTGGTTTGCTGGGCATGCAGGTTAAATGTTCTATCTTGTGTCTCGTTAGGACGTCTGTTTAAGATCAAGCTTATTTACTACATTCCATTCTTCTAAAATGCTATTTATGCTCACATTAGGTTGACCCATTGAGTGCTTGCGTGTGGATCTTGCTAGAACACCTGCATTACTGAATCAATGTTTTATTTCTGCAAGATTTTGTAAGTTCAGTGTTAATCAAGATCTAAGCTTCAAATTGAGAAAATTTCCTTTTGGGATTCATTCACCTTCCCCTTTGAATCCGAGCCCTTCACTCAATAGTTGGCAGTCAAATTGGTGACCATCGGCACATCTTCAACCATTCCAAGCACTTCCTTGGTGGCCTACCTTCTTCTTGTCACAACCCCAGATCTGTGAGCAAATCTGGCAAGTTCTTCTGATTCTTCGGGCAGGGTACCATGTTTGCCAGTTATCCCCGTCACGTTGTAGGAAAAGACTTGCATCTTGCCCCTCTGCCTCCAGGCCCGTCCCCTGGCTTGGCTGGGGAAGGTTAGCCGGTCAAACACGGATATTCTTTTTTCTTCTCTCCGATGTGGGGAGTTTTCAAGACATCCGACCTCTCGGTCATCTTCATGTTCATTAGAATCAATGGAGGAAACCTCCTCTCTTGGTTCTTATTCTCTTTCTTTTTCTTCTTCAGCGCCCATGACACGGAGTAATCGTTGTTGGCCTATGGATGAACTCCCCAAGCTGCGAAAATAGTCTTGGACCACTTTGGTCATTTCTTCCCGACTGCGTCCCGGAGACGGAGTGCAGGGCAACAATCGATCTTGCGTCAACGGCACATAGCCCAGCCGTGACAAGTATGCAGCTTCATTCCACTTTCTTGAATGTCTGAAAACGTCAGCCTGTCTAGCGCAGGCTCAGTTGGTCGGTGGTGAAGCCATTGGCATAACCTCCTTTTCTTGTTGCATAATTCTTACGCCCCCTCTCCATGGGCCCATGACAGTCAGCCTTGTATCTTGCAGGGCCGGAGCCGGGCCCCAGGTCATCTTGGGAACCCAAATCTGGTTGAAACTTGATGGCTTAGGGACTAGCCTACCCTAGCGGCTCTGTTCTAGGTTCACCTTCCAGCTTGCCAGCACTTGAAAAGTGTTGCGGGTAGAGACTGCTGAGATAACGCGGTCTAGTAAAGCTTCGGCGGTGCGACCATTCAGGTACACTCGCATACCGCAGATCAATACGGACTTCCCGAAAATAGAAAGCCGGCCTTCGGGAACAGCTATTCTTCTTCTTCTATAACTCTTCTTCTTCCCTCCAGCCATCTTGTTGCTGGCAGGAGTAGCTTGGTAGTTGATGCAGGATGGGATGCGACTCGAGACAACAAGAGACTCTAGCTCGCGGATGTCCCTAAGCGAGGGAAATGTGCGGATGTGCGCGGTTGAGAAATCGGCAATGAGGCTCGGGTATCGGCTTTTTCGTGTGCTCGGATTGAGTCACGGGACGGGTCACACTCACTCTCTCGCAGCGGTGATTGAAATAATATAACGAGCTAATTAACCTATCACTCATGCAGCGGCATATAAAAGTATGTACGAGTAAAGCAAATGCTAAAGAGGGAAGCGGAAACGATACCTCCATGCTCCCGGGCGCAGGGAAGACGATACCGGCCAAGACTCGTACTCCTGGTACAAATAACCCACAATAATAACAATAGTGATTTTATGGCCCACTCCACGCAGGGAGACAAAGGGCTACAACAATAACCCGGGAATATCAAGCTCTGGTTGACAGGCAGCAATTTGGAACGCTCCCGGGCCGGAGATGGACTGTTGGTCCGGCTCGGTTCTGCAGGGCCCGCGGACAACATGCGGGTCCTACTGCTGGGACGACGGTGCGCGGGCATCTCCTTGCTACGGCGGCTGGCTGGGACGCTACAGGGGGGGTTGCCGAACGATCTCCGGGAGCGGCAGTCGTCGAAGGTATCCCGGCATATTTTTTCTGGAATTATCCGATGACCGCTTTGCTGGCCTGTTCTCGGATCAGAAATGCATGCCTCCACGAAAAGAATTTCTGCGCCCATATCCGGTGTCAGATCGATACGAAATTGGTACCGTTGGATAGAGAACTCCAAGGGCTACAACATATAATTATTTCAGATCCATCCAGTGAATGGATTGAAAATGAAAAACTCTGTGGGTTGTAGTTGTTTCTGGCCCGAAATTACCATTAGTCAGGACAGAACATGATTTGCCTGAAAATGAAATTGGACCGACCTAAAAATGATGGATCTAGACTCTGGAAAAACTATGGGTGGAAGAGGGGGATGTGAGGAACACGTATGAATTTTTTGGGATTTTTTAGTGGTGGCTATGGGTGGGGGAAAAATACGACAACAAGACACTATCCCGTAGATCTGCTGATTGGCAGACTGTGAGGGGTGGAACTAAAATACGGGGAAAAATACCAAACGGTGGCAAATTGACACAAAATTTATATGGATAGAAAGCTAACGCAAAAAGGAACAATCCCTCAAAATCTCAGCTCGATCAGAGCTGGGAGATGGGAGAACTGGCCTGTTCTTTAGCTTGCTGTTCTGGATCTCGGAGTTCAGGACATCAGCGTAAAGAGATGGTTGTGGCAGCTCGTCGGTGGCACGAACGTGTTGCATCCCTATGGTTTTGATGATGTCCCACACTATAAATCAATCTTCTATCTCTAGATTAATGATGTTTCATCATGTGAGTGAGTACTGTTCAATGGCTGTCAGATAACTTGCTCTACCTTAATTCTGCCTACACTCTATCTGCACATTCTTCACACTAGTGCGTCAACTCAGTGTGCTGATGCGTCGACCCTTCAGTCATTGCATGTCTCTGTTCTCACACCAGTGCGTCAACTCAATGTGCTGATGCATCGACCCTTCAGTCATTGCTTGTCTCTGTTCTCACACCAGTGCGTCAACTCAGTGTGCTGATGCGTAGACTCTTCTGTTCAGGTTCTTCATTTGATTAAGTCTATACATTATCAGTTGAACGTAAAAGTAATACGTTGCAGCGTCAACTCATTGGGCTGCAGCGTCAACTCAGCATGTTTGCACTTCGCCTTCAGACTTTCAAGTCTATACACCCTATACTCATTCAAGTCTGTTCAGCCGTTTGCATCTCATAAAGTCTATACATTCGGTTCCTTGGGCAAAGTCTATACATCGCTTAGTCTGCACATTGCCTTCAGCCCAAGTGCTCAAAGCCAAGTCTATACAACGCCAACCCAACACATTGAACAGTTCTCCAAGTCTATACACTAGACTTCATTTCTCCAAGTCTATACACTGGCCTGTGATTCACCAACTCTGTACATTCGATATCTTTTCCTACGCATTGGCCAAGTCCATACATTCAACTTTTCCCTACGCTTTCCAGGCCAAGTCTGTACACCACTAAGTGTGTACATTGCATGCTGCTCAAACGTTCAATGTTCTCCAAAGTCTATACAGCATCCGTCTCAGCCAGCGTCTCAAGCTATGTCTTAGGCAAGTCTGTACATCAGCCTTTTTCGTTCAAGTCTATACATTGAAATGCATCTGAGGAAAGTCTCTATAGAGGCTTCGATTTACCAAGACTGTACATCGGCTTCATTCGCTCAAGTCCACACATCCACAGTGCTTTCACAAGTCTATACATTCACTTGAGCTACACCAAGTATGTACATCGCTGAAGTCTTTACAAGTTAGTACAGTGCTTGAGCTTCACAAAGTCCATACATCGCTTCAAGCGATTCAAGTCTATACAGACTGCCTTTACATTCAGAGTCTGTACATTGGTCCATCAGTCGATCGTTTCATTCAGCAAGCTTCAAAGTCTGTACAGCTTGTCTGTCTTCATAGATTGTGTGCCTTTCATGCGTTGACGCACTTGGCTGACTGCGTAGACGCACACCTTTCTGTCTTGCTCACTGCGTCGACGCTGACACTGGATGCGTTGACGCATTGGCCTGTTTCCAAGGGGGTGAGCATCTTGCCTGAGGAAGCTGAGGCGACGCTGCTCTATGGAAGCGTTGACGCCTTGGGCTGATGTTCAAAGATCTGTTGATCAACATCAAGTCTGTACTGCATGAAGTCTGTACATTGGTTTTGATTTGAACAGAACGCCTAAGTCTATACATTGCTATGGATTGCCCTGAAATGCTTAAGTCCATACACTGAAGATGCTGAAGACCTCCAAGTGAATACACTCTCACATGATACACACTTGGCTAACTATCGTTTCAAGTCTGTACACTGCTTCGGCCTCGTGAAGTCTACACAGTGGCTGAGCCTTGTAAAGTATACACATTGGTAACAATCGTTTGCATTGTTCATGTCTATACACTGCCTTCACGTGCATTTTATTCAGTAAGTCTGCACACTCTCTCACGGTGTGCACACTTACTCTGTTGTGTTTCTAAAGTATATACATTCATGTTGAAAGCCTGAACTAACTAAGTATATACATTCCATCTGTCTGTCTGCAGGCGATTCAGGCTGATGATTGGGCACGTGAATCGAGGTTGGCACCTGACACGTGATCCAAGACAACATGTGCATGACACGTGGATGGCAACCTTGTCAGGATGCTGCCATGTGGTCGAAATTCAAATGATCTGGCCAAAAGTGCATGGGCGGGAACCTGGCAGCCACACGCCATTATCTGCTATAAATATAGAGCTTCATCCTTCAGTAAAAGTTCGATCGTGAAAAGAAAAAGCAGAAGCCATTGGTGAGAGTCTGCACGATCCAGAAAAAAAAAAGAGCAGAGAGTTCCATATCTGAGAGGAGTTTGTTCGAGAGAGAGAGAGTGTGTGTGGATTGATGAATTGCTTCATTTGAAGCTACATTTGTATTGGGTTTCAGAACTGATTTCTTCTTCATTGGTTTTTCTTTCTATTTTGCTTTCGTTTATTTTGTTCTTCCATTCTGATTTGAATTGATTTCCCTCCGGTGTGTGGAGGAAGGGAGTACTACTCCAGTTTCCCTCTGAGTTGCAGAGGAAGAGAGATCGGTGATCTCTGGTGTTCTTAGTGATAGGTTGTCATTAACAGTTTCCCTCCGTGTGTGGAGGAAGGGAGAGGATTCTCCGGTTGTGTTCTAGCTGGGAGCTAGAACAGGCTTCAAGTTCTGTGGGTAGCAGAGCTTGGTCGAGGGATTTGTTTCCCTTGGGTGTTCAAGCTGTGTGGCAGCATGTTGTACGCAGACTGAGTCTACTGTGATCTAGCTTTGCCTAGTGGAATCCTCACTCTAGTTGGAGTGAGGGGTGGATGTAGATTGCGGACTGCAATCGAACCACCTAAAAACCGAGTGCCTCCTCTGTGGTTTGCTATTGATTTCTGTGCTCTTCATCTGCTTGTCCCTTTGCCTTCAAGTGATCAGTTCTTCACTCTCATCTATATTTCTCTGTGTACGGGTTAAAAAGGTGCGTTAGCAGTAGAATCTAATTTCTGCCTGAGTTTCTACAAATTGGGAGTGATCTATTCATCCCCCCCTTCTATATCACTCTTGCTGCGCTAACAATTGGTATCAGAGCAGGTTTACGCCATGTGGACGAACGGTCAAGGAAATGCTGGTGGTCCTAAAACCTTCATGGCCGAAGGTCAATCCATTAGTCGCCCTCCTTATTTCGATGGTAGTAACTATCTGTTTTGGAAGAACAGGATGGAAGTGTTCATCAGGGCTCAGAGTCATAAACCGTGGAGAGTAATCACGGTGGGGCCATATGAGCTGCCACCAAACAAGGATGCTTGGACAGATGACCATGTCAAGATCTCTTCACTCAACTGGATGGAGCTGAACGTAATCCAGTGTGATGTTCATCCAGAGGAATATGCTCGTATATCTGCATACAGAACTGCCAAGCGAATGTGGGATGAGCTGCAATTGATCTATGAAGGTACAGCTCAAGTGAAAGCCTCGAAGGTAAATCTCTACACTTCTAAGTATGAAATGTTTAAGATGAATGCAGACGAGAATATAACTGAGATGTATGCCAGGTTGTCTTTAATCACAAATACTCTTAAAGGGCTAGGGAAGGATCTTGCTAAGGCAGATATAGTCAGGAAAATCCTTAGATCTTTATCCCCGGCATGGCACACTAAGGCCATTGTGATTGAGGAGTCAAAAGATTTGACTATCTTGACTGTGAATGAACTCATAGGATCTCTTATGACCTATGAGATGAATTTCAAAGGAGGTGGAGAAGGAAGTGAGAGGAAGGGTAAAAATGTAGCTCTAAGAGCTTCCCGCAACAAGGGTAGTAACAGTGGGAGCAGTAGCAGTAGTCCCGAGTCCGAGTCTGAGCTTGAAGGTCTATCAAATCTTGACCAGGAGGAGCAGGCATTGCTCACTAGACAGTTCAGAAAATTTCTGAAGAAGAAGGGAAAGACCTTTAGGAAGAAGAAGCCACACTATTTCAACAAGAGTGCTGAATTTACTAGTTACAGGGATAGAAATCCTAAGAGGCTGACTTGTTTTAATTGTAACAAACAGGGACATATGAAAGGCGAATGCCCAGACCTCCAGAAGAAGGGTCCCTATCTTCAGAAGAAAAACATAAAGGTGCAAAAGAAGAAGAAGCCACAGGCGATGGTCTGCACATGGAGCGAGGAAGAAGAAGACCCTGAAGATGCTTCCTCAGAAGAATATGAAGATGGAATTTGCCTTATGGCAAACAGTGAAGAGGAGGTAATAAATGTTTTTGAAAATTTCTCAATTGATGACTGGGAGGATGCTTATGGTGATTTGTTAGATAAATTTAATTCCCTTAGCAAAGAGCACAGAGTTCTGAAAAGAAAATTTAACACAAGTGTTGAAGAACAAACTCTAGTCTGTGAGGAAAATGAAAAGCTAAAAGAACAACTAGAAGAAATGACCTCACTAAGGAAAGAAAATGATAAGCTCAAGGGAGAAACTCAAGAAAGTCAAAAACAGCTCAATGAATTCAAAACTAAAATTGAAGAAGGCATGAATTAAATTAGAGTGAATTCAGAGAAATATGAAGCTGTGAAGAAAGTAAATGCTGAACTCCTAAAGAATTCTGAGTATCTTCAAAAGGAGCTGGAAGACAAATAGAAAGTCTTAGAAAAGTTTGTCCAAGGAAAGACTAGCCTAGATGCTATACTAGGGACTAGGGTCAATTTCAATAAGGAAGGTCTAGGCTATGACCCAACCAACAAGAGACCCTTGCAATTCAAGACCATCACCTTCTGTCCAGAGAAGGGAAAAGAAAAGTTGGACACACCATCCAGCTCAAACAGCTCTAAGGAAACTGAAAGTCCTAAAGAAAATACAAAAACCAGTACTGGACAACCATTTAAGATGGGAATGAAATTTATGAAGAATAACATTAAGTCCACTCACCAGAACACAAATGGTAGATGGACCAAGAAAATAAATCAAAATAAGAGTTGGAATTACAACAATCAGATGGGTCCAAACAGGACCTACTGGAGAAATAACTTTCATGGTCAAAGATATGCTAATCAACAAGCCTACAGGAAATTTCCTAGGAATAGGAAGACTAATGAATGGAATAGAACTCACTTCTCCAGTTCAGCTGGATTCAACTTTAATAAACCAGAAAGGAAGGTGCCAGAGAAAACCATGCTGAAACAAATCTGGATACCTAAACACTTGATCAGAGATTTGAACAATGTCCTTGGACCCAACTCATCTTGGGTTCCAAATCACTCTGCTTGATATATTTGTGTAGGTCGGCCTGGCAGCTGAAGACAACAAGTGGTACCTCGACAGTGGCTGCTCCAGGCATATGACAGGAGACCGATCCAAGTTCAGCAAGATAGAGATGAAGCCAGGGGGTCTGGTCAAGTTTGGAGGAAAGAACAAAGGTAAAATAATTGGAGTTGGCACAGTAGGTAAGTCTTCCACAAATTCCATTGAAAAAGTATTACTTGTGGAAGGGCTTCAACACAACCTGATTAGCATTAGCCAATTATGTGACAGGGGTCACAGGGTTGAATTTGATGATAGTTCATGCAAAATCCTTGAAACAAATTCTGACATGGTTAAATTTGTAGCCAACAGGATTAATAATGTCTACATTGTAGACTTAGATGAGAAATCTGAATCTACTATTTGCTTATCTGCCAATTCTGAAAATGATGCCTTTGAATGGCATAGACGTCTAGGTCATGCTAACTTTTCAACTTTAAATAAATTGGTCAAGCATGATTTAGTCAGAGGCATGCCTAGAATTAAATTCAACTCAATATCAAAAGCATGTGATGCCTGTGCTCTAGGCAAACAGACCAGAAATTCCTTTAAATTAAGATCTGAGCCATTGTCTTCTAGACCAATGGAAATTCTTCATATGGACCTTTTCGGTCCCACTAGAACTCAGAGTCTCAATGGAAACAGGTTTGGCTATGTCATCATAGATGACTTCTCTAGATATTCATGGATATTTTTCTTAGCAAATAAGAGTGATGCATTTCAAAATTTTAACCTATTTTTCAATAAGGTCAAACAAGAAGGGAAGTACAAGGTTTGTTCTATTCAATCTGACCATGGAGGTGAGTTTGAAAACTCCATGTTTACTGAACTTTGTGACAAAGAAGGACTAACTCACAGGTTTTCTTCTCCCAGGACACCTGAACAAAATGGGATTGTGGAGAGAAGAAATAGAACAGTGGTGGAGATGGCCCGAACCATGTTGATTGAAAGCAAATTACCTAGAAGGTTTTGGGCAGAAGCGGCCAATACAGCAACCTACATAATCAACAGGGCCATGGTAAGACCCATACACAAGAAAACACCCTATGAGCTTCTAAAAGGTAAGAAACCAAACTTGTTTCATTTCAGAATTTTTGGAGCAAAATGTTTTATTCATAATAATGATAAGAAAGATTTAGACAAGTTTGAAGCCAAGAGTTCACCTGGAATATTCTTGGGTTACTCTGAACTGTCAAGGGCATATAGGGTATTTAACATATCAGATCAGAAAGTGGAAGAGTCTCCACACATCCTTTTTAGTGAAAAGAAAGATATTTCTAATGTTGAAAATCTTGACAGGGATTCCAATCATGGTGGAGATTTTCTAGAAGACCAACAGGAAGAAGAGAAGACTCAGCCGAGTGGAGAAACAAATTTCCCAAATCAGGAAGGACCAAGAGAAACAGGTGAGTCTTCAACAAATATCAGATTTCTTAAAGACCATCATTTAGATAAAGTCATAGGCAATCCTGAAGATCCTCTTCGGACTAGGTCTCATTTTAGAAATGTGAATAATGATGACTTAATTACTTTAGTCTCACAAATTGAACCCAAAACAGTAGAAGAGGCCTTAGCTGATCAAGCTTGGGTCAATGCTATGAGTGAGGAATTAGGTCAGTTTGAAAGGAATAATGTCTGGGAGCTTGTCCCAAGACCAGATGGTATTAATGTCATAGGAACCAAGTGGGTGTTCAAAAATAAAATGAATGAAGATGGAATTATCTCGAGGAATAAGGCCAGACTAGTAGCCATGGGCTACTGTCAGGAATTCGGTGTAGACTTTGATGAATCCTATGCACCTGTTGCTAGGATGGAAGCTATAAGACTGTTGCTTGCCTTTGCATGCTCAAAGAACATAAAACTCCAACAAATGGATGTTAAAAGTGCCTTTTTAAATGGAGTAATTAAAGAAGAAGTTTTTGTTGAACAACCTCCTGAATTTCAATATTCTCCTCAACCTAACCAAGTTTTCAGGTTAAACAAAGCCTTGTATGGTCTAAAGCAGGCTCCAAGAGCTTGGTATGAAAGATTATCTGAATTTCTGATCAGCAAGGGCTACAAAAGAGGTAAAGTTGATCAAACTTTATTTACCAAGGGAATAAATAAAGATCTCATCATAGTTCAGGTATATGTAGATGACATTGTATTTGGATCTACTAAGCATGAACTATGTGATGAATTTTCTACCATGATGTCTGCTGAATTTGAAATGAGCTTGGTTGGTGAACTAAAATATTTTCTTGGATTGCAGGTACAACAGCTAGAAGATGGGTGCTTCATCAACCAAACCAAATACACAATGGAACTGTTCAAAAGGTTTGGCATGGAAAACTTAAAGCACATTACTACACCCATGGGCACCAATACTTCATTGGATGCAGATGAGACAGGTAAAGAAGTAAATGCCAAACTTTATCGAGGTATGATTGGATCACTACTTTACTTGACAGCCTCTAGACCTGATATACAATTCAGTGTAGGAATGTGTGCAAGGTATCAGTCTAGACCTACTGAACTACAGTTAGCTGCAGTTAAAAGAATCTTCAGATATTTGTCAGCTAGTCACTCTCTTGGTTTATGGTTTCCTGCATCTCACACATTTAACCTAGTAGCATACACAGATGCTGACTATGCAGGCTGTAAACTAGATAGGAAAAGCACAAGTGGCCATTGTGAATTCTTGGGTGGGTGTTTAGTGTCTTGGGGCTCCAAGAAACAACATTCTGTGACCCTCTCCACTGCAGAAGCTGAATATGTGGCTGCATGGAGTTGTGGAACACAAGTCATATGGATTAAACACCAGCTTCAGGACTACCAAGTAGACCTGGGGTGCACACCTATTTACTGTGATAATACTAGTGCCATCAATCTTGCTAAAAATCCTGTTTTGCATTCACGAACCAAACACATAGAAATAAGACATCATTTTATAAGAGATGAGGTGTCTAAGAATAATTTTGAACTGATTCATGTAGGCACAGATAATCAGATTGCTGACATATTTACAAAACCTTTGGATAATGAAAAATTTTTCACATTGAGAAGAGAATTAGGCTTATACAAATTATCTTAATTATGAAGCATGTTCTTGTTGTGAGGGGGAGTTGTGTTTGTCTGATGTTTAGCCTTCTTGCATGCTGGTTTAAGGGGGAGTTCAGAATGCTTACTGGTTAGCTTTCAGGAATGTTCTAAATAAGGGGAAGCCTTGAGATTTTGCTGGAATGTTTTATTGAGGAATGCTATGTCTTAGGGGGGGCTGAGTTGTGAAGTGAGAAGAGAAGTTCTTTGACAGATTCAAAAGGGCTGTCCAGATGTGTACCTTTGCTAGTCTTGCATGACTGATTTAGTGTGGTTCTCTCAGAAAGTAGAGTGTCACTTATCTCTTAAGTCTATAAGTCAGTGACTCTAATCTCTAAGTTAGAATCTTTCCTTTGGTACTCCTTCAGAGATCTGGACTAATTACATAAAGTATATCTACCTACATTGTCATTGATTATGGATCAGGCCAAAAACTTGTATGTCTTGATATCTGACCCAATCAACTTGAAATCTAGACTTCAAGACTCAATTCAAGAAAAGTCCATTTTGGTATTGTCTTCAATCATTCTATCTCTTTAACTCAAGGGCTTAACTGAACAAACATGTTCTGTTTTGATCACTGAGAAACTGGGAGCTTCATCAATGAAATGAATATTTCTCCCAAGTCATGAGGTGTCAAATGCTTAAAATGAATGAAAAGTCATGACAGAGCAATGGTGGCTTGCTGGTGAGTAACTGGGGACTCTGGCCTCTAATCAAGGTGTTTCCTCATGTCAAAAGCCACAGTTACTAACTCTGTTCCTTAATAAAAAAAAGGGGGGGAAGGAAGTAATGAGGTACTCACTCTGAGTAACTGGGGATTCAGGCCTCTAATCAAGGTGTCTCCCTAATGTCAAAGGAAGTGAACTACCAACTTACTCATTGATCTTCTTGAAAATCATCTCCAACAAAAATTCCTTGTTGTTATGCAACTAATGGATTGCTTGTCTTCAATACCTTGAGAACACCTCTCTGATTTAGTCTCTTGCTGTCTTGTGGAATAGTTGAATGATCAGCTATATTTGGCCATACTTGTGAACTCCTGCTCTAAATCCTCCACTATGTATGCTGATAAACTTGTCTATCATTCTACTTCTCTATTGTGTACTGAAGTCTAAAGAATCTTCTCTTGAGATTAGAAACTCACTTATTCTCTTAAGACCTACTCGTGACTTTCTGCACTAAGAAGTTACTGCCCTGAGTCCTCATGTTTCCAGCACTGTCATACATTCTGTAGTTCTTTTTGCTGATGTCAAAGGAGGAGAGAAGTTTGCAATATCAGTGAGTATTGGTTTTATCTTGAGCTTTGAGGGGAGTCATGTTGCTACGTGGAAGATATGGTTATGAGTTGTGGGGGAGATGAGAGTGTGCTGTAGGGAATGTTTAATTCATTTGCATGAGCATGTCTTGAATTTATTCTGCTTATTGCAGCTGGTATTAACTTTTTGTTGAAACTTGATATTGCTTGATTCATAGTGTTGTCATCATCAAAAAGGGGGAGATTATTGCATCCCTATGGTTTTGATAATGTCCCACACTATAAATCAATCTTCTATCTCTAGATTAATGCTGTTTCATCATGTGAGTGAGTACTATTCAATGGCTGTCAGATAACTTGCTCTACCTTAATTCTGCCTACACTCTGTCTGCACAGTCTTCACACCAGTGCGTCAACTCAGTGTGCTGATGCGTCGACCCTTCAGTCATTGCATGTCTCTGTTCTCACACCAGTGCGTCAACTTAATGTGTTGATGCATCGACCCTTCAGTCATTGCTTGTCTCTGTTCTCACACCAGTGCGTCAACTCAGTGTGCTGATGCGTAGACTCTTTTGTTCAGGTTCTTCATTTGATTAAGTCTATACATCATCAGTTGAACGTAAAAGTAATACGTTGCAGCGTCAACTCATTGGGCTGCAGCGTCAACTCAGCATGTTTGTACTTCGCCTTCAGACTTTCAAGTCTATACACCCTATACTCATTCAAGTCTGTTCAGCCGTTTGCATCTCATAAAGTCTATACATTCGGTTCCTTGGGCAAAGTCTATACATCGCTTAGTCTGCACATTGCCTTCAGCCCAAGTGCTCAAAGCCAAGTCTATACAACGCCAACCCAACACATTGAACAGTTCTCCAAGTCTATACACTAGACTTCATTTCTCTAAGTCTATACACTGGCCTGTGATTCACCAACTCTGTACATTCGATATCTTTTCCTATGCATTGGCCAAGTCCATACATTCAACTTTTCCCTACGCTTTCCAGGCCAAGTCTGTACACCACTAAGTGTGTACATTGCATGCTGCTCAAACGTTCAATGTTCTCCAAAGTCTGTACAGCATCCGTCTCAGCCAGCGTCTCAAGCTGCGTCTTAGGCAAGTCTGTACATCGGCCTTTTTCGTTCAAGTCTATACATTGAACTGCGTCTGAGGAAAGTCTGTACAGAGGCTTCGATTTACCAAGTCTGTACATCGGCTTCATTCGCTCAAGTCCACACATCCACAGTGCTTTCACAAGTCTATACATTCATTTGAGCTACACCAAGTATGTACATCGCTGAAGTCTTCACAAGTCAGTACAGTGCTTGAGCTTCACAAAGTCCATACATCGCTTCAAGCGATTCAAGTCTATACAGACTGCCTTTACATTCAGAGTCTGTACATTGGTCCATCAGTCGATCGTTTCATTCAGCAAGCTTCAAAGTCTGTACAGCCTGTCTGTCTTCATGGATTGTGTGCCTTTCGTGCGTTGACGCACTTGGCTGACTGCGTAGACGCACACCTTTCTGTCTTGCTCACTGCGTCGACGCTAACACTGGATGCGTTGACGCATTGGCCTGTTTCCAAGGGGGTGAGCATCTTGCCTGAGGAAGCTGAGGCGACGCTGCTCTATGGAAGCGTTGACGCCTTGGGCTGATGTTCAAAGATCTGTTGATCAACATCAAGTCTGTACAGCATGAAGTCTGTACATTGGTTTTGATTTGAACAGAACGCCTAAGTCTATACATTGCTATGGATTGCCCTGAAATGCTTAAGTCCATACACTGAAGATGCTGAAGACCTCCAAGTGAATACACTCTCACATGATACACACTTGGCTAACTATCGTTTCAAGTCTGTACACTGCTTAGGCCTCGTGAAGTCTACACAGTGGCTGAGCCTTGTAAAGTATACACATTGGTAACAATCGTTTGCATTGTTCATGTCTATACACTGCCTTCACGTGCATTTTATTCAGTAAGTCTGTACACTCTCTCACGGTGTGCACACTTACTCTGTTGTGTTTCTAAAGTATATACATTCATGTTGAAAGTCTGAACTAACTAAGTCTATACATTCCATCTGTCTGTCTGCAGGTGATTCAGGGTGATGATTGGGCACGTGAATTGAGGTTGGCACCTGACACGTGATCCAAGACAATAGGCGCATGACACATGGATGGCAACCTTGTCAGGATGCTGCCATGTAGTCGAAATTCAAATGATCTGGCCAAAAGTGCATGGGCGGGAACCTGGCAGGCACACGCCATTATCTGCTATAAATATAGAGCTTCATCCTTCAGTAGAAGTTCGATCGTGAAAAGAAAAAGTAGAAGCCATTGGTGAGAGTCTGCACGATCCAGAAAAGAAAAAGAGCAGAGAGTTCCATATCTAAGAGGAGTTTGTTCGAGAGAGAGAGAGTGTGTATGGATTGATGAATTGCTTCATTTGAAGCTACATTTGTATTGGGTTTCAGAACCGATTTCTTCTTCATTGGTTTTTCTTTCTATTTTGCTTTCGTTTATTTTGTTCTTCCATTCTGATTTGAATTGGTTTCCCTCCGGTGTGTGGAGGAAGGGAGTACTACTCCAGTTTCCCTCTGAGTTGCAGAGGAAGAGAGATCGATGATCTCTGGTGTTGTTAGTGACAGGTTGTCATTAACAGTTTCCCTCCGTGTGTGGAGGAAGGGAGAGGATTCTCCGATTGTGTTCTAGCTGGGAGCTAGAACAGGCTTCAAGTTCTGTGGGTAGCAGAGCTTGGTCGAGGGATTTGTTTCCCTTGGGTGTTCAAGCTGTGTGGCAGCATGTTGTACGCAGACTGAGTCTGCTGTGATCTAGCTTTGTCTAGTGGAATCCTCACTCTAGTTGGAGTGAGGGGTGGATGTAGATTGCGGACTGCAATCGAACCACCTAAAAACCGAGTGCCTCCTCTGTGGTTTGCTATTGATTTCTGTGCTCTTCATCTGCTTGTCCCTTTGCCTTCAAGTGATCAGTTCTTCACTCTCATCTATATTTCTCTGTGTACGGGTTAAGAAGGGCGTTAGCAGTAGAATCTATTTTCCGCCTGAGTTTCTGCAAATTGGGAGTGATCTATTCATCCCCCCCTTCTATATCACTCTTGCTGCGCTAACAGAACGGAGGCGACGGCGGCGGTGGCTAGAAATCACATTCAACAGAGGTGATAGAACTTAGAATCCGCCAAGTTTATGGCTTCACACCATAGAAATCAGAGCAGTCCAGCTCTAAGGGGAGAGGGGAGATAGGGGCACCCTTGGGCTTGCTTGGAGCAAATGCTTTTTTTCCTTCAATAATTTGCTATGGAATTCACAAAATACATGGGTTATATAAAAATGGAAAAAAGACCTAAACTACCCTCAGATCTAGGGTTAGGGAGGGGTAAACAAGAGATGGGATAATTAATCCCCCATGTGGTCAAAAATCAAAATAAAAAAATACAAAAGGAGAGAGGGGTGCCCCTTGGACTAAGGAAGTAAAATTGGAATTTTCCTCTTGGTCCAACTTTAACAAGTCATGGCCTAAACCCACCTTGGACATTGAACCTGACCCACATGGGCCCTAGAGCTTAGGTGGCCCAATGGGAAGTAAGGTGGGGGTTCCGCCGGGCCAACATGACCTTTTGCAAAGAAACCCATTAAAACCTATGGACTAACATTTTGGCTTATAGTTGCCATACAATTGCAAACCAATTATCCCAAGGATATAAATGCAAACAAAAGGATACAAATGTAAAAATAAAATGTCAGTGTCCGGTGTTGATTCCCATCAATTCTCCCCGGGTGAGAAGAACTCGACCATATCTAATAAGGGGTGCAGCTGCTCGAGTAGCTCCTGCAGATCTGTCACCATACCAGGTAGCGCAGAGTACACTCCACTCCAAGTAATCGTCACCTGCTCATCCCGTATATATTCGATATGCACATGCTGCTGTGGGAATGAGGCTAGTGTTTGACACTCCAGGGTGGGGTCACTCTCAAAGGACGGAGACGGCTCAATGACTCACTAGGAATCACCGCTGGGTCAAAAAGGGACTGACATCGCGAGTTGACATGAGACCGACTATGCGACTCCTAATATGCTCGACACATGCATGTACAGACTCTAAGTAAATAAAGAAGAACACAGACTCCTACAAGACCCTAAACAAACCTACTATTAGACCGACCCATACATATGCAATGGTGGACCAGGACATCCGAATGTGTGCCATGCATACACAAGACGCAACCAAATGTCCGTAGAATCATGGACTCCTAGATATCCTAAAATGCACCACTCATGCACTGACGGCCTTTTGGAATTAGGAGGTTTGGCTGGGCTAAACGTGGAATGTAGCATCCCCGATAAATACCTTTGCGTAAATTCAAAACTTCTTCTTAAAAAAAATCATACATGAAGGTCTTACATAAAGAACCCAACCCCCCAAGGACTATAATACAAACATACAAGCCAACCCTACTTTATAACATAAAGAATCCTGAGGGTTCTATGTAAAGAACCAAACCTTAGGGGGCTAGTATATAAAATTACAAATCATCACTTTATGTATACGTAATCTACTATTCTTAATAGAATTCTAGGTTTTGTTTAAAGAACTAAACTATAGGAGGACTAGCATACAAATGTGCAATCCAACTTTATGCACATGGGTAAAGAATCTTACATGGGAGGTCTTGTACAAAGAAATAAAACCATGGGAGGGTTATTCTATAAATGTACAAGACAAACTTTAACACATGGGCCATGGGTTGTACGTAAGTGCTTTCCAACTTTTCCACTTACCAAATTGAAGACCCTTCACATAGTCTTCAATTTCCAAATTGAAGACATGCATGAAGGCGCCATTTTCAATAGGACCCCATCCCATTTAAATATTAATATATATATGAACATCCCGAATGGTAACACGTGAATGGGGTCTCATTAATAATGTCACACAAACAAATGACGCCCTCATGCAAGGCGTCATTTATGTGAATAGTGTCATCTATATTAAATGAACAACCCCTTACAAAAGCGTCATTTAACCCTATGTTTCTAGAAGCTTGAGACACGAGCAACCCATTTTAGCTGGCAAAGACAATGCCCACTCAGCAAGACCCACAAGACATTAAACCAATGTCTTACGATCCCTATATCTAATCCCCTCCGTAGCACTGACATAGGCTACTGCCGCGTCAGTGCTGAAGGAGCGTCTTCTTCCTGAGTCTGCGTCCTGCTACTATCCTGTTGCAGCTTCTGAACCTCGTATCACACGTCAAAAGGTAGGTGTTCTCAAATCCTTGCCTAACTAGTAGCTAAATAGGTTAAATGATGCATGCTTAGAGTTCGAATAACTAGTCAACCATGCTATATATATATATTACCTGGCTTTACAATGATCAAGAATAATACCATGTTATACATATGTTAATAGCTTGTTACACTTGATTCTATACATACTGTTACCATGATCTTTATGAGTTTAACTTAGTTATTAGCATGATTTCATGAGTTTTTGAACGTATTTTATCACACTAGTTTTATAGTCTTAATAACCATATTTTAAACCTTAATATATAGCCTCTGTTAGACATAATACTCATGTTTTAACGTTCCCAGCTCTGTGGTAAATGGCGCCCCTGACAAGGGCTCCAATTACAAAATTGAAGACTGTGCAAGCAGTCGTCATTTAAATGAAGACACCCCCAGTGTCGTCAATTCGATTTCTGAAATTTTCAGTAATAAATAATTCAACACATTCAAAAATCCACAACTATCGAACTAAAGCACGAAATTTTTGCATGAACATGTGTCTGGAATCCTGATATTTTTCTCAACATATTCGTGCCATTACTTCCTGATTCGGAGCTTTTTTCACACTGATGAATAGTAGACACCTCTCTGTAATTGGCGCCCCTGACCAAGGCGCCAATTTTAGAATTGAAGACTGCCTGTGAGGGCGTCAATTAATTGAAGACATGGGCCAAGTCGTCAATTCAATTTTCTGTAATTTTTAGAAATCAGTAAATCAACGCATTCAAAAATCTATAACTAATAAACTAGACCTTGAAAATTTTGACAAAATATACTTCTGTGACCCTGAGATTTTTCTCCACCTGACCATGTCTTCGGATTCTGATTTGGAGAAACTTTGGAGAAATGAATAGTAACTTGTATCACAGAACTTACTGTTCTGAAGCAAAGCACAACTCACTTGGAAAATAACTCAATTGGTGTGTCGTCAATTCGAGTTGAACATGTACTTAAATTGAAGACACCCTGGAAGTCTTCAATTAAATGAAGACTGCCCACAAAGTCTTCAATTTGTTAAGTGAAGACTACCCACAGAGTCTTCAATTTGTTAAATGAAGACTGCCCACAGAGTCTTCAATTTGTTAAATGAAGACTGCCAGCAATTAATTAAAGACTTACTGAGGGGCGCCAGTTTAAATATATATATATATATTTTTGAAAAATCATAATTTTGAAAGGTTGAGCAGCCCCATGCGTTAATTACTGAATTGAAGATGGCCCTCAAGTCTTCAATTACTGAATTGAAGATGGCCCTTAAGTCTTCAATGTTGGGTTCGGTGCTATGTATTCAGAGGGGGGGTGAATGAATATATACCCTTTAAAAACTTTCACCCAATTAAAAATCACACAGTGTGCAATTACGGAATTAATCAAACACATAGTGTGCAAAGCTAATCAAATCTGTTGAACCAATGTGCAAACATGTAGAACGCTCCTAAGCAAACATCTAATGTGCGCAGCAATGAACTGAATACAATCTTCGTGCCTATGCATGCATCTAGCGCCAATCAGATAAGAATTCAAACCACAGAACAAGAGGGTTTTTAGGTGGTTCGGTCCTGCAGACCTACGTCCACCCCACACTCAAACCGAGTGTGGATTCCGCTGACTCACAGCTTGAACAGCTGGGCATCACAGCTTGCCATACAATCCACTGAGCCTCACAGCTTGCTATCTGAGGAATCCTCCTCGCCTGCTGAGCCTCACAGCTTGCTCTACTGGGCAATACAGCTTAGCCGTCCAGTGGAATCCTCCACTGCAAATGCTGACAAACAGCTTGAAGAAATGTTTAAAAAGAAAATAGGAAAATGGGAAACAAACAGCAATCGGAAGGTTGTAAATAATGAAGCACAATGTGGCTCAGAATGAGCTGACTGGCCTGGATTTGATCCACGGTCCAGTAAAGGCAGATCTCTCTCGATATCACTATCTTTCTTTCTCTTTTTCTTCTTTTGCTAATCTCACTCTCTCTTTCTCTGCTCGAGCTCTCTAACTCTCTCTTTCTCTTCTTTCTCTTCTGCTCTTCTGCTCTTTCTATTTTTCTTCTCTGCTTCTTCTACTTCCCTTTTCTTTCTCACAGGATCGTGTAGGCTATCCTCTGCTTCAGTCGATCAACCAACTTCTGATGGAAGAGACTTCATATATATAGAGCAACAGGAATTTGGCGTGTGCTCTCCACATCTCCCGCCGAAAAGCCTTGGGCCTCGTGGCAGCATCCTGCAGGCTTTCAGTACACGTGTCATAATCTGGTCACTCCCCTTATCCTCAGATCACGTGCCCATCCTTCATCTTTGCACTTTAGTCCCTGTCAGTCAGTCGAAAGGAACTTATCAGTTTAATACAACAAACCTTGTACAGACTCTGTAGGGAGTAATGTGCAGTGTGTAGTCATTGCAATGTGTAGACTTTGAATCCCAGCATGCGACCTCAATGTACAGACATGATGAAGGCACTACAGAAGCAATGCACAGACTTCATGATACAATGTTCTATGAATGCGTGGCTATGGCATTGTATAGACTTGGTGAATGCAGAATAATGACATGTACAGACTACATATATGAAGTGCTTTGGCCTTGTACATACTTCACGCATGCAGGACTGTGGCATTGTATAGACTCAGTGAATGCTAAGCAGCAGCATGTATAGACTTCATGTATGGCATGTACAGAGTTAGAGTGAAATGCATGTTCAGCTGCAGACAACAAAGTATATACATTGCAAGTGAATGTATTGTCATGTTGAAAGAATCTACAGACTCTGTGAATGCAAAGCTAAAGCAATGTATAGACTTCATGTGTAGAAGACTAAGGCATTGTACAGACGTTGAGAATGCAACGCTAAAGCAATGTATAGACTTCACGTTTATGTGCATGACAAAGCAATGTACAGACTTGACCGCTGCGAACACAGGCTGTACATACTTTGATTGCATGCATGAGAAAGAAGTGTACAGACTTGCTGTGAAGAACAATGCCCAAGTGTAGTGCATGGACTTAGTGTGAATGCAATGCAGACACAAGAGTCTATAGACTTGATGAATGCAATGCAGACACACAGAGTGTATAGACTTGATGGATAATGCATGCAGACGGTCGTACAGACTTGGTCTTACAGTGTATAGACTTAGACAAACAACTGAATGATGTATGGACTTGCCAATTCAAGGGCTGTACAGACTTGATGCAATGCAAGGCAACGAATGTATAGACTTCAAGCCAATGTATAAACTTCAAGCTCATGCAAGCAAAGCCAATGTATAGACTTGGCGTTTGTGTGAGCATGCGATGTATAGACTTTGTGTTGTGAACACAGGCTGTACAAACTTGCTAACATGCATGAACAAATGGCATTGTATAGACTTGGCCAATGCAGCGATGTATGGACTTGCACAGTTCTAGCTACAGTGCAAAGTATAGACTTGGAAGCATATGAACATGGCACTGTACAGACTTTGAGTGAGAGCCCAATGTATAGACTTGGTGGAACTGAGCGTAGGTAAAGATTAAGAATGTATAGACTTGCTCAGTTCAGCACGTAGGTAAAGATGCCAATGCAGTGTACAAGTTTTGCAAGAAACACTAGACGCTGTACAGACTTAGCCACAAGCTGAACAATCAGATGTATAGACTTGAGATGAATGCATGAACAGTCCGATGTACAGACTTGCCAAATGTATAGACTTTAAGTCCAATGCAAAAAAGGCTGTACAGACTTGGATGAATGAACAAGCATGAATGTATAGACTTTGAAAGACACTGCATGAACAACATGATGAAATGTACAGACTTGGGCTGTACAGACTTGCTGCCTAGTCGATGTACAGACTTGCCTTAAGCAATGGCTGTACAGACTTCATGAACGATGTTCAGACTTTTGTGTGTGATGAACAACCGATGTATAGACTTATGTATGAAGCAAGGCAATCTGATGTGTAGACTTTCTCAACACAGTGGCGTGCAACTAAACGATGTGTACACTTCAGAAATGCATAGAGACGCTACAGCGTGACAGCGTCGACGCAGCAGTTTACCCTGATGTGAAGTTAGATCTGGGTCAGTTTAGTGGGTCGACATAGTGACCCCATGCGTCAATGCATCCAGCCATATCTTTAAAGCCATCTGAGGCATTTCAAGGCTGCGTCAACCGCGTGGACTCAATGGGTTGACGCCATCTGAACTACTTACAAGAATCTGATGTAAAGACTTGAGGGGGGTCGACCCATCTAAGAAGGGGGTCGACCCACAAAGCTAGCACACTCATGCATTCTCCACAGAACAGATCAGTTATAACACACTCATGCATTCTCCACAGAATAAATCAGTCATATGCATTCATGTTGCTATCATTCAATGTGATGTTCTTAGCAAAATAATATGGTGACTCATTTATGTTGCTATCGTTAAAACACCACATAATCATCAAAGCACAAGGGGCACAACAATCTCCCCCTTTTTTATGATGGCAACATAATGAGTCACACTGACTCGTCAAACTATTCTCCCCCTTTGACATAATCAAAAAGAGAGGAAATGGTTTGAGAGACAAAATTCAACACACAAAGTCAGAGAATGAATCATGGTTCATTAAAATGAGGTTATCCCTTATGACAATGAAACAGTTCTCCCCCTATCAACATGCAAGATGTAGTACTCTCCCCTTAAAAGCAGATGACCCATAACTCCCCCTGAAGCACAGGAATGAACTCTGGTTATCCAATAAATCAATCTGAAATCTACCATTACAAACAATCTAAACTCTGGTTGTGGCACCTCACATATGCATGAACAGAATGAAACAGGTGGAAAGTCCATAGAACCAGAACTTATTGCAAAATAAGATGGAAGATTCCAACAGTGTGGAGAGTAAAGTGATTGATGATAGAAAGGCAAGAGTAGATAACAATCATCACAAGACATCTCAATGAATAATCAATATCAAGATTTATGGTGATCAGGCTATCTGGAAAGAATCTGATCATGAGGGATTTTAATGCTTGCACCACTTCAATAAGTCTTGAGAAGTATAGACTCTTCTATCATAAAGGGTTATGAAGTGACAACTTAACCAATCTGATTTAATTATGATGTATACCAAATTTGTCAAATTAAACTCAATACTCATATCTGAATCCAAGTTTTAATAAAGGTGAACCAAATATTCAGATAACACTCAAAATCAATCATCTTTATCTTACACACATGATCTCAATGACTCTTTTAAGAGTTACACAGATTAGTATTGATGTTAAACACCTTTTCCAAGAATATGAGTTGACAGACTTTTCAATATATTTTCATTTGAAGCACATTATATTTTTTCTGAGCAATTTAGGTTGATCATCACCTTTTTACATGAGGCACAACACGTCTTAGGTGAAGTGACCCAGTTACTCAGTGGGATAACTGTCATTGCCTCTCAACTTTGAGAACAGAGTTAGCAATATGAGTGTCTTTTTACATGAGGAGACACCTTGATTAGAGGCCAGACTCCCCAGTTACTCAACACAGGCATGCCATTGCTCTGTCAGGTTTTTCAGTAAATTTTCATCAGAGATAACTATGGCACCTCATGACATAAGTTACTTTATTTCATTGATAAAGAACCCAGTTTCGCAGTGACCAAGACATTACTCTGAATTCACAATTTTTCATTTAGTCAACATTTCTCAAGTTAATGTTTAACCACATCACTCACTCTATGTATCTCTACCAAAGTAGCCTTGATTTCAAATTTTCAGATATCAGATGAGAGAATCTAAGGTTTACATGACACATGTGGTTAAAGTTTATTAAACCTTATTATTCAGATATTTTCAATTCATTTAATTACAAATTTGAGAATACATTAATCTTATATCAGTCTGATTCAGTGATAATTCTTAAACCTATAGGATAGGAATTTCTACCAAGTTCTCAGACTGAATTGCATGACATGCAGCTTAAGTACCTCAGATCAGAACAATAAATTTAGCTGACCAACAATCAATAGTAGAAACAAATTAGTCACACCAGCTGAGAAGAATGTGAAAGATGAGTATACGCTGGTGCAAGTGTGAATCACCAATAGAGAAGAGCATAAAAAGGGAGTTTATCAACAGACAGTAGCTTAGTCTGGAATTTAGATAGATCAGCTATTTTGGTGAAGACAGCAGAGAATCAATTGAAGTAAACTGAGAGCATTAGAAGATCCAATAAACTAGACTGGAGGATTTCAAGTGAAAGTAAATGAGATGATCATAAAATTTCCTCTGTCTAGATTCATCATGAAAATAGCAAGGCATGAGCAGCAGAATGGTTAATCAGAATAAGTTGAGCTCCCCCTGACTAAGTGCATGAAGTGTATTGAAAGCACATCACATGATATCAAATTTTACATTCAGATATGATTCATGCAAATTAGATAGAAGAGAATTACCATAAGCATGATTGTTCAATTCATATTTCAGAAAGCTTTAGTTTAGCACCAACAAATCAACATGATATGCAACTTTCTCTGCCTATATGAAAACTTGACCCTTGGTACTTGGCGGAGTACCTGGTCTCAAGGACCATCTCACACATAGTAAGAACCTCCAGGTAGATTTCCCTGCCTTTTAGTATCTTACCATTTGATATACCAGGGTTATGCAAAGATATGCAGTGCAAAGAAGTCCTATGTGTAGACAGTGACTTCTTTTTTGAGTTTTTTAGTATGATGATGTGCAATGCATTCACTACATGTATGCATATGCAATTTCAGACAATCATCAAAATGCAAATCATGTATGAGGAGAGTTCAGAAAATCCAAACCTGACAATGTTGAACATGAAAGAATATGCAAAACACAGATTTAACATGCTATGCAGAATGTTTACTCAAACATCAGAGCATTCTTTATTCAGATAGCATCATGCGAGAGCAATTAACTTTTCAAGATAAATCAATTTAGCATGGACAGATCATTATGATATGCGATCATCTAAAGGACACAACTTCAGAAGAAAGAATTTAAACTGAGTTTTTCAGAACTAACCTGAATAGTCCACTTTTGGGGGTTTCACTTTTGAGTGCCTTGGATTATTAACCCCTTTATTCTTCGGCTTCCAAGGCACACATGCAACATGTTAATCAATTTGATCATGCAGGAACCCAAGCAGTCTTGGGTCCTGCGTTAACTCTGACAGGTGTTCTGAATAATCTTTTAGCCATGTTATCATCATGATCCATTATGTCACAACTATCCATGGAATGACCATATTTTCCAAAGTATCTACATGATGTAACAGCTCTAGAATTCTTTTTGTGAACATTTGTATAATCATAGAATCTATGTGAGTTAGCATGAAGATTTCTGTTACTTGCATGAAATTTAGATTTACTATTACCTGCCCACCAGCATTCAGAAGCTCGGTGGCCAGGTTTTCCACATTCAGAACATACAAGTGTCTTTCCTTTAAAAATAGTTTTATTTCTACCCAAAAAATTTCTATTTGTAGGGAATCTGACAAATTTGGAATTAAAGTGATTTCCATGAGCATACCAGCAGTCCTTGACTGCATGCCCATGCTTACCACATTCAAAGCACCTAAGGTGCTTGCCTTTTGAGTTATTGTTACCCCAATAGTTTTCAGTCTAGCACTCATTTACCTTGTGCCCTGACTTGTTGCAAGTGAAACATATAATATGCTGGCCTGAAGTAGATTTATATCTATATGGGCCATGAGCATGTGTGAAAAATATAGAGTTCACATTGTTGTCTTCTTTCATTGTAAAGCATGCATTCATTAGATGACCACGCCTACCACAGTAATAACAAGATGCATTAGATTTCTTAGTGGCATGGTTTCTATCAGATGAATTCTTAGAATGCATTGCTTCACTAGCATGCTCATCTTCAATCAACAGTCTGCAATCATCCATTACATGCCCTATCTTGCCACAATAATGACATGATACTTGAGTTTTCCTGGCGACATGATTACTAACAGACTGACTAGATGCATGAGAATGAGTACATGAAGCATGAGCATTTTGCATTGACCCATTACATTCAGCAGAGCTAATAGATTTAATGACACAAGTAGATACATTTCTAACCCCATCTTTCTTTCCATTCTTTTTCGATTGTTTAACTTTGTTCACAATTCTTGTTTATTTTTCAGCTTTCTGTGCCTTAAATTGAAAGACAGATGATGAAGGTGTTTTCAGATTTTTGTTTTGTTTTGGAGATTGATTTGAGGTACCAGCTACATCAGAGCTTTGCACAAAAGTGGTGTATAGCTGGTTTTTAGTGATTTCTTTAACATCAGAACTGCACTTTATCCCCTCTCTTGAATTATCATCTCTACCTTTCATGACAGCTTTCATTTTTCTTTCATTCTTAGCAGAATCAATTTCTGAATTTTCCAGATCATGAATTTTATTTTCCAAGGATGCTATATGAAGCTCATAACTGGCTATCTCCTGTTCACTACAATTGACACATTCACTTAAGACTTTATTCGTAATTTTGTACTTCTCAATTTCTTGTTCTAGACTGATCACCCTTTGTGATTCTCCATCACAAGTGAATTTTCCCTTTTTTAATGTGAGAAGTGTTTCAGATAAGCCAGTGTTCAAGCACTTTAATTTTTCAATTTCAACTTTCAGTTCAGTGTTTTCCTTCTCAAATTTTTGAGGTTGAGCTTCCTTAAAAATAGATTTCTCTTTTTCGATAGTCATAAACCTCTGTGAGAAAATAGTATTTAAAACCATCAGATTTTTGTTTTGTTCCCTCAATTCTTTGTTCTCTTCAGATAGCTACATGACTCCTTCATTACATTTTCCATTTCCAGACATAAGCTCCAACTTTTCAATTAGTTCCTTTTCCCTTTCTTCCACTTTGATTTTCTCAGCAAGCAAATTTCTGTGACCCTCTTTAAACACAGCAATTTGTTTCTTCATCTATTCATTTTCATTATAGAGATCTTCATTACGTTCTCTTAGAGCTGAGCACATATCACAACTTGACTCTACAGAAGAGATATGTATTGCTTCCTTGTTGATTTTCTCTATTTCAGCTTCAAGATTTTTATTCTTCGTCTGAATTTCTACATTCTCAGCTTTCGATTTCTTCAGATCAAACTTAATCCTTTCCAACTCTTCCAAGTTCATCAAATGTTCATTAGTTTTCAGTTTCAGCTGACTTTCTAATTCGGAGATTTTATTGATTCCTTCATGGTTTTCCTTTTTCAACATGCACATTTGTTTCATATTCAAGTGAGACTCAGATAGACATTTATCATATAATTCATTTATTTTCAGGCAATTTTCACATGATGAATTAGAATCACATTTATCAATTTTCTTTTTCAACCTTTTATTCTCAGATCTTAATTTCTTGGATACTTTTAACAAATTTTCATACATCACTATCAATTCATCAAAAGAGTATCCATCTGATCCGGAGCTTACGTGAGATGAGGTCTCATCATCATCATTTCTACGATCAGCCATCAAGCATTTGTTGTGATTCCTGATGAGCTTTAGTTTTTCCAAAATTTCTTTGGCAGACCTGCAAGAAGAAATAAATGAGATTAGAGCTCTGTCAATTGATTCTTTCATTAAAACTAATGCTCTAGTATTTATAGAATCTTTCAATTTATCCTTCTCAGTCCATCTAGATTTATCTTTTGATAAGTTACATGGACCGTGAGTCATTACCTTCCATAGATTAGGATCAGTTGATTTTACATACCGATGAAACTTGTCTAACCAAGACTCAAAATCATTACCTCTGAATATCGGAGGATTAGCCATCGAGATGTAACGAGTGCACCGAAATCAGAAGCAAATAAAGACACTGTGCCGGTGAAACAAAACAGAACACAAGAAGCACACTCTGAAATGCACCAACCAGAAATGCAGGATCTGCTGCGGATTATTAGATCCTATGCACAGCAACCCGCTGTGATACCAAGTGTTGGGTTCGGTGCTATGTATTCAGAGGGGGGGGTGAATGAATATATACCCTTTAAAAACTTTTGCCCAATTAAAAATCACACAGTGTGCAATTGCGGAATTAATCAAACACACAGTGTGCAAAGCTAATCAAATCTGTTGAACCAATGTGCAAACATGTAGAACGCTCCTAAGCAAACATCTAATGTGCGCAGCAATGAACTGAATAAAATCTTCGTGCCTATGCATGCATCTAGCGCCAATCAGATAAGAATTCAAACCACAGAACAAGAGGGTTTTTAGGTGGTTCGGTCCTGCAGACCTACGTCCACCCCACACTCAAACCGAGTGTGGATTCCGCTGACTCACAGCTTGAATAGCTGGGCATCACAGCTTGCCATAAAATCCGCTGAGCCTCACAGTTTGCTGTCCGAGGAATCCTCCTCGCCTGCTGAGCCTCACAGCTTGCTCTGCTGGGCAATACAGCTTAGCCGTCCAGTGGAATCCTCCACTGCAAATGCTGACAAACAGCTTGAAGAAATGTTTAAAGAGAAAACAGGAAAATGGGAAACAAACAGCAATCGGAAGGCTGTAAACAATGAAGCACAATGTGGCTCAGAATGAGCTGACTGGCCTGGATTTGATCCACGGTCTAGTAAAGGCAGATCTCTCTCGATCTCACTATCTTTCTTTCTCTTTTTCTTCTTCTGCTAATCTCACTCTCTCTTTCTCTGCTCGAGCTCTCTAACTCTCTCTTTCTCTTCTTTCTCTTCTACTCTTCTTCTCTTTTTCTTTTTCTTCTCTGCTTCTTCTGCTTCTCTTTTCTTTCTCACAGGATCGTGCAGGCTATCCTCTGCTTCAGTCGATCAACCAACTTCTGATGGAAGAGACTTCATATATATAGAGGAGCAGGAATTTGGCATGTGCTCTCCACATCTCCCGCCCAAAAGCCTTGGGCCACGTGGCAGCATCCAGTAGGCTTTCAGTACACGTGTCACAATCTGGTCACTCCCCTTATCCTCGGATCACGTGCCCATCCTTCATCTTTGCACTTTAGTCCCTGTCAGTCAGTCGAAAGGAACTTATCAGTTTAATACAACAAACCTTGTACAGACTCTGTAGGGAGTAATGTGCAGTGTCTAGACATTGCAATGTGTAGACTTTGAATCCCAGCATGCGACCTCAATGTACAGACATGATGAAGGCACTGTAGAAGCGATGTACAGACTTCATGATGCAATGTTCAGACTTTATGAATGCGTGGCTATGGCATTGTATAGACTTGGTGAATGCAGAATAATGCCATGTACAGACTACATATATGCAGTGCTTTGGCCTTGTACATACTTCACGCATGCAGGACTGTGGCATTGTATAGACTCAGTGAATGCTAAGCAACAGCATGTATAGACTTCATGTATGGCATGTACAGAGTTAGAGTGAAATGCATGTTCAGCTGCAGACAGCAAAGTATATACATTACAAGTGAATGCATTGTCATGCTGAAAGAATGTACGGACTCTGTGAATGCAAAGCTAAAGCAATGTATAGACTTCATGTGTAGAAGACTAAGGTATTGTACAGACGTTGAGAATGCAACGCTAAAGCAATGTATAGACTTCATGTTTATGTGCATGACAAAGCAATGTACAGACTTGGCCGCTGCGAACACAGGCTGTACATACTTTGATTGCATGCATGAGAAAGCAGTGTACAGACTTGCTGTGAAGAACAATGCCCAAGTGCAGTGCATGGACTTAGTGTGAATGCAATGCAGACACAAGAGTCTATAGACTTGATGAATGCGATGCAGACACACAGAGTGTATAGACTTGATGGATAATGCATGCAGACGATCGTACAGACTTGGTCTTACAGTGTATAGACTTAGACAAACAACTGAACGATGTATGGACTTGCCAATTCAAGGGCTATACAGACTTGATGCAATGCAAGGCAACGAATGTATAGACTTCAAGCCAATGTATAAACTTCAAGCTCATGCAAGCAAAGCCAATGTATAGACTTGGCGTTTGTGTGAGCATGCGATGTATAGACTATGTGTTGTGAACACAGGTTGTACAAACTTGCTAACATGCATGAACAAATGGCATTGTATAGACTTGGCCAATGCAGCGATGTATGGACTTGCACAGTTCTAGCTACAGTGCAAAGTATAGACTTGGAAGCATATGAACATGGCACTGTACAGACTTTGAGTGAGAGCCCAATGTATAGACTTGGTGGAACTGAGCGTAGGTAAAGATTAAGAATGTATAGACTTGCTCAGTTCAGCACGTAGGTAAAGATGCCAATGCAGTGTATAGACTTTGCAAGAAACACTAGACGCTGTACAGACTTAGCCACAAGCTGAACAATCGGATGTATAGACTTGAGATGAATGTATGAACAGTCCGATGTATAGACTTGCCAAATGTATAGACTTTAAGTCCAATGCAAAAAAGGCTGTACAGACCTGGATGAATGAACAAGCATGAATGTATAGACTTTGAAAGACACTGCATGAACAACATGATGCAATGTACAGACTTGGGCTATACAGACTTGCTGCCTAGTTGATGTACAGACTTGCCTTAAGCAATGGCTGTACAGACTTCATGAACGATGTTCAGACTTTTGTGTGTGATGAACAACCGATGTATAGACTTATGCATGAAGCAAGGCAATCTGATGTGTAGACTTTCTCAACACAGTGGCGTGCAACTAAACGATGTGTAGACTTCAGAAATGCATAGAGACGCTACAGCGTGATAGCGTCGACGCAGCAGTTTACCCTGATGTGAAGTTAGATCTGGGTCAGTTCAGTGGGTCGACGCAGTGACCCCATGTGTCAACGCATCCAGCCTTATCTTCAAAGCCATCTGAGGCATTTCAAGGTTGCATCAACCTCGTGGACTCAATGGGTTGACGCCATCTGAACTACTTACGAGAATCTGATGTAAAGACTTGAGGGGGGTCAACCCATCTAAGATGGGGGTCGACCCACAGAGCTAGCACACTCATGCATTCTCCACAGAACAGATCAGTTATAACACACTCATGCATTCTCCACAGAATAAATCAGTCATATGCATTCATGTTGCTATCATTCAATGTGATGTTCTTAGCAAAACAATATGGTGACTCATTTATGTTACTATCATTAAAACACCACATAATCATCAAAGCACAAGGGGCACAACATTCAATTAATTGAAGACTTCATGAGGGGCGCCAATTTCATATATATATGTATAAAATTCTAAAATTTGAAAATTTGAAAGTTTGGCAAACCCCCATATGCCAACTCATTGATTACAGCTTCTGATCTTGATCTGTCTCGTGATTTATGTAAACACAACCCTAATCCATACTCCTACGTATTGAGTTCTTGAATTTCCATTCCATGAAAAATCTACCTTGTGTATATCCTACATGGTCAAACCTTGAACCGCTTAAACTACTATTTGGGAATGTTGGAGCTAAGTGCCATGCAAGACAAAGTTCTACGTTGTGGGAGCCACCTCTTGAGGCCGTACATCGCAAAGTGCTACACGACGGGAGCCACCTCTTGAGCCTGTGGGGGCCACCTCTAGAGTTCTCCATAACCAAATGACTAGTTAATCTCGTTTGTAATACTACGTTTCTAAATTCTTGAAATTACACATTGGCTATAAATGAGAGTGAATGTCAAAGGTAATACATGAAATGCTGTGCATATAGGGCCCGGTCTGGTCCTAGGAGGAGCACCCGAAGGTACTTGTGCCCATGGGAGTTTATTGACCACGGTGTTTAGCATTGCACCGGAGTACTTGCTTGACTTGAGACACTCCACCCCTACTCTCTCTCCTTACTTACTTGACTTGCGTGGCCCATAACGGGCAATACTTGACTTGTGGCCCGAGAGAGGGCAAAATACTTGCTTGATAATAGCCAATTCTACTGATACGTACGTGGCAATACTTGCTTGAATTGAATTTTTACTTGATATACTTGTACATGAGTTCATTCTCATACTTGCGTTCATACTTGTACACGAATCCCTGCTTGCCCGAAGTGGCATTTACATCTGTAAATTCTTGAAATACTGCTTGTCAAATACTTGAAATCTTGTTATACTCTCTTTATACAGTTCTTGATCTCTTATTGTTCATCATGCCTAGATTTACCTGTATACCTGATTTTTTATTATACGTACATCATGCATAGCCATACTGATAATACATGCAAATTGAAAATCACGTAAAGATTGCTCATATTTGAGATGTAATTCCTATTGAGCGATTCGCTCATCTAGTTGCTTCCTAACATTTTCAGGTGATTTAGATAGCGGCAAGAATGGGGTTGAGACCGAGTAAAGAGTACTAGAATGCCAACCATCTATCATTAGCTAGTCGTGCCTTTGAATTTATTTGAGTCTACCTTGTATTCCCAGTTATGTCAGTTAGTGGTATAAACTTTGTGTTAAGTCGTGTAGCCTAATGTTTGGCTTTCTAAATTTGGAAATGTTCATGGACTATCTTTAATTCCTTTGATTAATCAAATAATCATCACTTGGACTATTGGAATTTATTAGTTTTATTAGTCATTTGCGCACTCTAAAATTATGTATGTTAAAATTCTTATCACTCTAATGACACGATCTATATAGACGCGTCACGCATCCGAGTAATCTTCCGCGCTCGGGACGTGACATGGAAGGTTTAGGGGGGCTAGGAGAGCCGAATTCTCCTACTTTCATACCCCAATGAACGGGCTCCTTGCAGAGTGTAGGTGGACTGGCCCGTGGAGTAGGGGTGTGATAGTGGACTCCCTCGAAGAAGTGGAGTAGATGTGGTGGGTCAAGGGGTTCACTAGGGAAGGGGTCGAAGGGATCAAAAAATGTGTTGAACCCCTTGTGTGAATGTTCTATTTGTTGGATTTTGATGATGACCAAACACTATATTAGACTAGAAATTTTGTTGAATGAATAAATTTAATCAAACTCATTTTGAAGTGCTTCACTATGTAATTACATTTTGCTTCTTAGTTAATGATCCACTAATGATGTCAGAGGAGGTATTTTTGCAGGATCAAGATCATCTCTCTTTAAGTAAGTGTTTTGAATTATGTTTGTCAAAGTTTTAATCTAACTCCAATTTTGTGTTTTTACAGAAATTTGGAATGAAGCTCACCTCCTAAATCATTCAAGGATGATTGGTGAGATCCAAACAAAACCTTACCTTTTAATAAGTTGATTTCTTTCATAATTGTCATGGGTTGACCCCAAGGGTTAATCCTTGTTTATAACCAGCTCATAGAAATGTTTAACATGTTTAAATTCATGGGGTTGACCCCAAGGGTCGACCCCTTGATGGCTGATAGCTCATTTCTTTCTTTTTGTTGAGAAGTAGTTCATGGGTCGACCCCATGGGTCGACCCCTAGGTGATCCCGAACCCTCGGGTCTTCAGTTTTTAGCAATTACCTGCGTGGGTCGACCCCATGGGTCTACCCTTTTTGGCACTCGAGCCCCTCGGGTTACACAGTTTTTGTCGGTTGGCGCAATGGGTCGACCCCTAGATATTTCTATTGTCGGGCATCATGTCGCGTGTTTCGTGGGTCGACCCCTGGAGTTACGGACCGCCAGTCCGGTTCGAGATCCATTTCGTGGCCGCCGCTTTTGTTCCTCGTTTGCCCTATTGTTGGGAGATCCGAGGCTCCCATCTTGCTACACATGTCCCCTCTCCTTGGGACTATAAAACCAATGATTAGGGCGACCATAGAAGTGAGAGAAAAAGAGGCATATTCGAACTGATTAGCTTTTGGTCTTGTAGGAGAAGAAAGCTCGTGGGGAGCCTCTAAAAGCGCGAATAGAAGCTATCTATTTCGAAAAGAGGCCGATCCCTTGCTGATTAGATGCATCCTG
Organism: Amorphophallus konjac; assembly: GCA_022559845.1. Lineage (NCBI taxonomy): Eukaryota > Viridiplantae > Streptophyta > Magnoliopsida > Alismatales > Araceae > Amorphophallus > Amorphophallus konjac. Next base: position 340,809,106 of record CM040118.1, on the reverse strand, counting down.
AGCAAGAACTGGAGCTTTCCTTCCTTATTTGAAGCTGGGCAACTTGGATCTCGAGCTGCACATCAACATCCGGGTTTCTTCTTGAAGATCTGTCTACATCTTGCATCATCGACCAAGAACTGAAGAACCTCAGCTGGGTCATCATTTGAAAGGGGGATTTCTGGTGACCTCAAGATCTTTATTGCATATACCTTGTTCATTCTATTTCAGTTTTGAAGGATCATTGTATATCTGATTACTTTTCTATTGAACGAAATACTGTGTGTGTGTGTGCGTTTGCTGGTCGCAACGCACGTGTGTGTGTGAGTGGCTGTGTGCTTCACAACGTGTGTGTGTGGGTTTTCACTCTTTAGTGGAAGCAATCCTCACTCTGTGAGGGGTGGACGTAGGGGACACTGTTGTTAACCCGAACCACCTAAAATCCTCTTGTTCATTGTGGTTTGCTTCTACGTTCTTTCACGAGTGGGCTTCTTGTCGAGCGGAGTGTCGTTCATATCTCGACTATTCAGATTTCTATATATTTCTGCTGTTCGTGTGTTATCATCAACGGGTGAGAAGAGTGTGCTTCATTTATTATCCTTCTATTCATCTATTGCAAAAGTTTGTAGTTGAAATTTTTATTGCCAATCAATTCACCCCTCCCCTCTTGATTGCCATCTACCGGGGTCAACAGAATGTCTGACCGTGATAGGTTCCCCCATGGCACGGTCCCACATTTGGAATTCTTGAAGGTGTAGGTGCTCACCTTCATGCACTAGGGTATAGGGGACGTTGGTCTCATATAGAAGGTATGATTCCTCCCTCGAGAAAAGTGGAATGAAATCAGACTCGGCCGGTAAGGGGAGGAATAAGAGAACCTCCGTGGTGACATGAGCCACGGTGCACATGGAGGTAATGGACCCTAAGGATGGATGTATGAAGCTACGACTATTGGGTTGGTCGAAGCCTCGGGCCAATAATTGCGTCAACTGTAACTGCCAGTCTAATCCCTTAATGAGGTCTTCTAATGTATCAACATGGTGACTAGACCAGAATGTGGTATGGAATGAGTTGACGGGCACTAATGGTAGTGTAGGGTCCATGGATGGATAGCAAAGCGGTCTAGGGACCACGCCTATCTTGAGCTAACTAAGTAGTGGCTCGGTGATGAATAGCTTTCCCGTTAGAAACACGGGTGGCTCCAAATGCGGTGGCTCCGAATAAAGATCGAAAGGTGAGGGTGATGGCAATGAGCTCTCATGGGTGGGGAAGGAATGTCCTCCTTGAGGGGAAGAGGTCTTTGGGGTGGCACCGGGTTGGGAAGCTCGGGTAGGAGTCCGTCAATTTAAGTACACATCCCATCCAACCGATCCGACATGATTTTGAAGAGTTCGGCAACGGTGGGGGTTGGAGTAGAGGCATCGTGGTGGACTCGCTCATGGTCTCTCGGCCTAGTCGTGGGTTTAGGCTCATCGACATGCGGGGCTCTTTGCCTCCGACTATGACCCACTTGGTTAGAGGTGATTGGGTGGGGTCGGTTGGAGGTGACTGGGCCGGGTAGGTAGACCCTTCTAAGCTCGCCCTTCATCTCTCGCCACAACTCTATAGGCCATTGCCTCCGAATTTCCCTAAAGTATTCTATGTCCTTCCATGTTTCGGCATCTTCGTAAAAAAGTCACCTTGTTGCAAAGTCGACTTGCATGGCATCGGACATAATGTAACACTCAAAGTATTTGTCCATAGCGGCTTCCCACTCTAGGTAGTCGCACGGGACTTTGGAGCCATAGAAGTCTGGGGCTTCGGGCCTACGGAGGTGGTGGGGTTGGATTCCCCATCCTTGGGTGTGTTGCCAACATTCATATGACGTGGGCTTTTGGGGATGCATGGGACACGGAGAGCTATAGGATGGCCATGTAGACACTTGGTGCAAGACAAACCGACTAGACACGACCCTATACAACAATGCAAAGTTGGAATGCAGACTCAACTACAAACCTAGACTCAACCAGTATCAGGTACGTGATGGAGGTTTGATCTGAAGATCGTACTCACGCAAGTGTGCTACCTGCCCGATAGGCGTAACCTATCATTCCGGGAACACCGTTTGATATACCGGGTATAAGAATGCAATGCGACACCTTGGACCGACTAACCGACTACCCTAGACTCAACTTGGCTTTGATACCAATTTGATGCGGGACGGGATGTGACTCGAGACAACAAGAGACTCTAGCTCGCGGACGTCCCTAAGCGAGGGAAACGTGCGGATGTACACGGTTGAGAAACTGGCAATAAGTCTCGGGTATCGGCTTTTCCGCATGCTCGGATTGAGTCACGGGACGGGTCACACTCACTCTCTCGCAGGGATGATTGAAATAATATAATATGCTAATTAACCTATCACTCATGCAACGACATATAAAGTATATATGAGTAAGCAAATGCCAAAGAGGGGAGCGGAAACGATACCTCGACGCTCCTGGGCGTGGGGAAGACGATCCCGGCCAAGACTCGTACTCCCGGTACAAATAATCCACAATAATTACAGTAGTGATTTTATGGCCCACTCCACCCAGGGTGGTAAAGGCCGACAACATTAACTCAGGAATCCCAAGCTTGGGTTGACGGGCAGCAATTTGGAACGCTCTCGGGCCGGAGACGGGCTGCTGGTCCGGCTCGGTTCTGGGGGGCCCGTGGACAGCAGGCGGGTCCGAGTGTTGGGATGGCGGTGCCGGGGCGTCTCCATGCTGCGGCGGCTGGCTGGGATGCTGCAAGGGAGGTTTCCGATCGATCTCCGGGAGCGGCAGTCGCCGAAGGTATCCCGACGTATTTTTGCTGGAATTATCCGATGACTGCTTTGCTGGCCTGTTCTCGGATCAGAAATGCGCGCCTCCACAAAAAGAATTTTTGCGCCCAGATCCGGTGTCAGATAGAGGCGAAAATGGTACCGTTGGATAGAGGACTCCAAGGGATACAACATAAAATTATTTCATATCCATCCAATGAATGGATTGAAAATGAAAAACTATGTGGGTTGTAGCTGTTTCTGGCCCGAAATTACAGACAGTGGGGACAGAACAGGATCTACCCGAAAATGAATTTTGACAGACCTAAAAATGATGGATCTAGACTCTGGGAAAATTATAGGTGGAAGAGAGGATGTGAGGAACACGTATGAATTTTTAGGGATCTTTTAGTGGTGGCTAAGGGTGAGGGAAAAATACGACAACAAGACCCTATCCAGTAGATCTGCTGATAGGTAGACTGTCAGAGGTGAAACTAAAATATAGGGAAAAATACCAAACGGTGGCGGATTGACACAAAATTTATATGGATGGAAAGCTAACACAAAGAGGAACAATCCCTCAAAAGCTCAGCTCGATCAGAGCTGGGAGCTAAGAGAACCGACCTGTTCTTTAGCTTGCTATTTTGGATCTCAGAGTTCAGGACAGCAGGATAAAGAGATGGTTGTGGTGGCTCGTCGGTGGCACGAACGGAGGCGGCGACGATGGTGGCTGGAAATCACATCCAGCAGAGGTGATAGAACTTGGAATCCACCAAATTTATGGCTTCACACTATAGAAATCAGAGCAGTCCAGCTCTAAGGGGAGAGGGGAGATAGGGGCGCCCTTGGGCTTGCTTGGAGCTATTGCTTTTTTTCCTTCATTAATTTGCTATGGAATTCACAAAATACATGGGTTATATAGAAATGGAAAAAAGACATAAATTACCCTCAGATCTAGGGTTAGGGAGGGGTAAACAAGGGATGGGATAACTAATCCCTCATGCGGTCAAAAACAAAAAAAAATACAAAAGGAGGGGGGGGCGCCCCTTGGACCAAGGAAGTAAAATGGGAATTTTCTTCTTGGTCCAACTTTGACAAGTCATGGTCTAAGCCCACCTTGGACTTTGAACCAGCCCCACATGGGCCCTAGAGCCTAGGTGGCCAAATGGGAAATAAGGTGGGGGTCCCGCTCGGTCGACATGGCCTTTCGCAAAGAAACACATTAAAACCTATGGACTCACATTTTGGCTTATAGTTGCCATACAATTGTAAACCAATTATCCTAAGAATATAAATGCAAACAAAAGGATACAAATGTAAAAATAAAATATCAGTGCCCAGTGTTGATTCCCATCAGTAGTCCCCATGGTGGATGAAGTAGGTAGCTGTGGAGTAGGGGAAAGCAGCCCTGCGTGGCGCACCAGTATTCAGAGCGGTCACGGCTTTGACCGTGATAGCTTCTTCGTCTGTCTTCTCGACCTGCAACAGGCCGACGAAAGCCACTCCGATGAAGTATGGGAACCCTACCATAGGAGGTAGAGTACCGAAGATTGTGGGTACCGCTAGGAACCCATGTGTAGCATGCGACGTGACCACTTGAGGGCCGAAGGTCAGACTGGAAAGTCCAGAAGCCATTGCGATTTCTGCAAAATAGAAAAAATAAGCAATCAGTATTTTTGGGGAAGGCCCTAGGGCCTTCTACTTTCGCGAAAAGAAGAAGGGAAACCTAGTCCCACCGGGCGTGCCAGCTTTGTGGGGATGATTTTTATCATTTATTCTAATTCATTTGTTTATTTTATTCATTTGTTCATTTTATTAACGCAAGGCGTGCCAGTCACTTTCATGATAAAGTTTATTATGCGCTCGTCTGACCAATTAGACAATAGTGGGTGATCATGTCGGGACTAAAAGTCTGCCATACCATAAAGGCTATGACGTTAATTACGCCCTTCTGAAAGAAGGACAACCCTTGATTAATCACCAAAGTAGAAGAGCTCTTGGAGCCGAATAAAATGTATGAAAGTAATGTTCGTTTCATGAAACCGGAGACAGCACATGCACGGGTTCACTCAAATGAGTAAGAAAAATCTGATAGAAATACTAGAGAGTGATCTAGAAGGGTCGGATGAATAGATCACCCTAATTTAACAACTAATCGAAGGAACATGGTCGTTTAGTCCAGAGATATGCAGACCGAATAAAAACACAGCTGAGTACAATCTCAACAAGCGATATGATAAACAATGAAGGCTGAGTTAGATGATCAGGCAATTGATCAAACAAAAGATAGGTCTAGAAAGATAATGTGAACTGAACCCTTTAGCAACAAACGATCCAAAGGCGAGCAAAGGTGGAGCAGGAATGAGTTCAGCAGATAGCCAGTGGCACTCGGCGAAGGTTGGACTTGGGAGTCTCCTCACGCAAGAAGCCAATCTTCCAGATAGGGTTGACCTATCATTCTGACTGGGTCCTTTCTATATACCAACTGGATACTGAAACTTCACCCCAACAATAAAAATCAAAGCAACAATCACACAGGAAGACAAAGGAGTTTAAGGTGGTTCGATTGCCAACTGCAATCTACGTCCACCCCTCGCTCACACCGAACGAGGATCCACTAGCAAATGCTGGACAAGAAGCAGACTCAGTCTACGACATAATGCTGCCTGACAGCTTGCCGTGAGGGAGACAAATCCCTCAATCCAGGTCCTACACCCCATAGAACTGGAGACCTAGCCATGCTACTAGCAAGACCAGAACCGGAGGACAAGTCCTCCCTTTCTCCACACCAGAGGGAAACCCACGAGCGTAACGCCCCGGGATCCGATCCCCAACTTTTTGGGGAATATTTTTTTTCTTTTTATCGGACCCCGAAGTAATCACTTCGTACGTATCATGGAAGCACAATATTATATAGCATGCATACATTCGCATGAGAGAGAAACCACAGGTTACGAGAAGTGCAGATAGGCATCTCTACCATTCATAATCTCCAAAAAGAGTACAAGTTCATGTTCCTGATTACACATGAGCCCACATGAGCTTTTCACCCCACACTCCTACATATAGCACAACATTTGACCGTAACATACCCAGACGGACTGTTCTAACTCTATTCGTCTACTACTGCCTCCACCTCAACCTCCTCCTCTATATTTTTTGAAAAACATGTGTCGCATGGGTGAGTGTGACACTCAGTAGGCATCCTAAACAAACTGGGGTCAACTTTGCATCCATATAATCATTTATATGCATTTTCCAAATGTTAACAGTAGCATAGTTCATTTTATATCATTTACTTAAAATAACTCAACAAGGAAAGTACTGATTCTTTAACTAGTATAAACACCCATGCATGCAGCAAGACCTCAGTACAAGAACAATTCCCTATTATCACATTTTATGAGAGTTCATATTATTGCCATTTATGGAACCGGACAGCTATCGCAAACACAGGAGGCCCACACACACAACAAACGAAAGAGTATTGCGCAGACCCGAGAGTGAACTCCCACCTAGATTCTTATGGTCCAGTGGTGTTACGTATCACCATTCCACAAAGGCCACCCTACAATGGGACCAAAGACTGAATCAATAGGATTTTAAACCAGGGTGTTACGTATCGCCGTCCCGCAGAAGGGATCGAAGTCCAACCTCACAGAATGTTGTCGTTTTCCCTTCATGGCATACATATTCTTACTTGATATTACTAGCATGATGTTCATCAGACATATTTTCATGATTTTAATAGGGCTAAACATGTTCATAATCATGCTTCTAATTAGTTACTCATGCTTATAGTTATGCTGCTAATAGTTTAAGATGGCTAAACACATCCGTAGTCATGTTCAGGTTACTATATGAAAGTACATGTTCATCCTTCTAGGCTAGACATGCATAGAAAATGACTTATACATGAAAGTACAGAATTTCTGGGTACATGAAACTTTTGTTGTCACGCCCCGAACAAGGCGGAAGTATCGGGACGTACAGTTAGGGACACGCTAGCAAGAGAGGGAACTAAATCTAAAACAATACACAAGTGCTACAAGATGGAAATGCTAAATGATTAATAATAAACCACGACTAATACAATAATCCTCAAGTTCAACTTAATACAACTGGAATAATCAACCACTAAAACTCAATACCAAACTGAAACTAAATGATCTCCAAACACAACTAACAATAACACACTGCTAACACACTAGAACTGATACACTCAAGACATCACTCCTGCCCTTCCCCATCGGTAAGCGCGTCAGCTGAAAAGCCTGGAATGGGGGAAACAACGAGGTGTGAGCTAACGCTCAGTAGGAAATAACAGACATGTATAAGTGATTAACAGTTTAATTACATTTTTCAAAATGTCATGCTACAAATGATAAAAACGATAAAAAGATAACGATGATGAAACGAAATTCAAAGATCTTGCAAGGTCAAGAAATATAATGAATAGAATAGTAAGACAAGAATTTACTACAGGAGATAACAATAAAAAGTTGGCCATATCAAGTCGATTCAAGTCATGTCAAGCACGTATGTAATTTCATTTCCACGTCCAAGTAATGAGCAAGTACAGTAACCACAAGTAGAGTATAGAACAGTGACGAGTGGAAAGTGAAAAGTAGTAGAAAGTAATGTAGAGAGTAGTGGAGAGAGTAGTGGAATGAGTAGTGGACAGTCCTAGATTTAACACATGTCAAGTACTGGTGCCAAATGCCACACCTAGTCATTCACCTCCCAGGGGTACACGTAGTGTTCGGGCGCTCTTCCCAGGACCAGACCGAGCCCTTAATTGTTTGCCAGGCATTGATTTCTTTGGATCAAAGATCCCACGAATCTAGACTTCCACAGTTTATGGCCAGAATTCTAAGGTTTAAACTAAGTAGCAATAACAACTTCAAATAGGAAGGAGATTCATTTCCAGAATTTCAAGGTAAGTATAATCATCAAGGAGATTGAAATCAAGTCACAAGAAGAGTTAATCGTGCTGCGCTACTGTAAAACAGCAGCAATCAAACAGGTTAATCAACATATTAATCCTAATCATCAAGTTAAGATATCATGATTTAACCATTATCATTTGCATTAAGACAATTGCCAAGAAGCTGATTCAAGATGATAAGGCAAAGAACAACTCCCACAGGAGTGAAATAGAATGCATTAACAGAGATTTAGTTACACCATTAACCACTAATTATGTGGGTTTCTATTTAATCTTGTATGCATTGAAATGAAGATGATAAACAGTGTGTTTTTATACTAAGTTTGCATGTATGGACCAATGTTAATTGAAACTAAAAGGGTACATGAATAGGTCATTAGTTCCTCAAAAATGTAGTTTTCAAAGTGTTTAGGTTGAATGGTTTGATTCCCCGATGATCCGGATTGATCCCCGGGTCAAATCATCAAAAAAAACGGGTTTACAATGCATGGGTCGACCCTTTGGGTCGACCCCTGGAAAAATTCCAGGGATGGGTCGACCCCTGGGTCGACCCCTGCAATCCTGGCTGCATGGGTCGACCCATGGGTCGACCCCTGCAGGCTGTGGGTCGACCCATTGGGTCGACCCATGCAAGGCAGCATTGCTGCTGCTTGCTGGGTGGAAATGGGTCGACCCGTGGGTCGACCCCTGGGTTTCCAGACCCAAAAAGCTATGAAAACTCCAAGAATTTGGGGTCTAAAAGTATTGGGATCATAACCATAGACTCTAGGGTTAATAATATGCATCTTAGGGTCATAAAACATAATTTTAAATCACGAATTTCGATAGGAATCCAATGAAATAAATCCTATTCTATGAAGAACACAAGTAAAGTCTAGCTTGCTAGCATGCTTCTAATAACACACGAAATACTCTAGGCATGATCTATAAAAATTGGGGATTTTGATGTCAAAAGAAAGCTAACATGCTATTGATTACATTCATGTATGTTAATTAGAAATTGGGCTGTTATCACCTACCTCAAATTGAAGAAGGAACTCGAAACCTAGAATGAAGAACAACTTGACAGCACCTCACTAAAACTTCGATATCTCCACGGATACCTAATGAAATTGGGGCTTTTGCCACCAATGGAAAGAGCTCGATGAGAGGTACAATTTGCTATACTCATGATCAAGATTTGGTTGAGAATTCCTACCTTAATCGATTGATCAAAGAAGGATGAAGGGAAGCCAACGGCCTGCTGACCGACCTTCACAAATCGAACTAGATCTCTCCAGATCCGAAATTTCAGCGAACCCCACAGCAGCCAAATGAAAGAAGACTCGTAGGGCTTCATTTTGATAGCTCATAGAGCTTCTGGAGCCTTCTGAATTGGGAGTATTTGCTGCTGCAAGCTACGAGTTTAGAAACGGCGCCGAAATCCTTGACTTGACCAAACTATGTCGGCAGCACGTTTTGGGGCTAAGTTTACCTCAAATTGATTGAGGGTAAATGTTCCTCTATGTAATACCTTTCATTTGCCTCTGGAATCACCCCATTTGGTTGAGAATCAAGCTCGAATTTGATGTTCAAAGTTTGGGTGAATAGTAAATTCGAATTTGGGTTAGGTGGGTTATAAGTCAGGCTTAATCTACTGATTAGGCCTAGATAGTGATTTAATTAGGCTTACTCCAAGAAGACAAAAGTGTTAGTCGAAGCATCTATTATTTAATTACTATTTTTATGAATTTTTATATGTTAGATAAAATTCCACTTCTACTATTCCGCAATTAATTAAATATTAAGTTCGGAAGACTTAGTTCGCTAATTCGGCTTAATAAACGATTTTATTAGGCTTAATTGTATAAGACAAAGTTCATAAACAAAATTAATTCTACAAGATGTGATTATTGGGGATTTTTAGAAAATAGTAGAAAAATGACTTATTCTATTAATTAATTAATTAATCTAATTAATTTTGATAATTCTCATTAATTTTGAATAATTTCAAATAAATTCCAAATAATTACAAATAACTTTCTAAATAAATTTCTAAAGAATTTGGGATCTTACACCCTCCCCTACTTAAAGGAATTTGGTCCTCCAAATTCACTGCACTAAAACTGAGAGTAGAAAAAGATCGCTCACCTAGAATAGATCGGGATACCGCTTTCGCATAGTCTCTTCGGATTCCCATGTAGCTTCTTCGATCCCACGCCGACTCCACTGAATCTTGACCATCGGTATCGAACGATTCCGGAGTTGCTGATGCTTCCAGTCCAAAATCTTGACAGGTCTTTCCTCATAGGTCAAATCTTCCTTCAGTTCAAAATCCACTTGTTGAATGATATGAGTGGGATCGTACACATATTTCCGTAACATAGACACATGGAAAACATTATGTATGCCTGACAAATGCGGTGGTAAAGCCAGTCTGTATGCCACCTCTCCCACTCTATCTAGAATCTCGAATGGACCAATGTACCTCGGACTCAGCTTGCCATGAATGCCAAATCTTCGGATCCCTCTCGTCGGAGAGACCTTTAAGAACACATGCTCGCCAACCTGAAATTCCAATGCCCTTCTCCTGTTGTCGGCATAACTCTTCTGTCTTGACTGGGCTACTTGTAACCGGTCTCGGAAAACACGGATGTTCTGTGATGATTCCGAAACAAGATCTGGTCTAAGCCACTGTTTCACCTACCTCGTCCCAACACAACGGGGAACGACAAGTTCTACCATATAGTGCTTCAAAAGGAGCCATCTGAATGCTAGACTGATAGCTGTTATTGTAAGCAAATTCAATTAATGCCAAATGCTCACTCCAATTACCACCGAAATCAATCATGCAAGCTCGCAACATATCTTCCACTATTTGATTGGTTCTTTCAGTCTGTCCATCTGTCTGTGGATGAAAAGCAGTACTGAAATTCAGACGAGTACCCAAAGACTCTTGCAGTCCCTTCCAGAAATGTGAAGTAAATCTGAGGTCTCGATCAGATACTATATTCACTGGGATACCATGCAATCTCACCACTTCCTTTACATACAAAGCAGCCAATACATCAATCGTCCACTTGGACTTAATTGGTAAGAAATGAGCCGACTTTGTCAATCGATCGACAATCACCCATATCGCATCAAATCCACCACGAGTCCTAGGTAGACCCATAATGAAATCCATGCCAATACTTTCCCACTTCCATTGGGGTATGTCGAGTGGTTTCAATTTCCCTGCTGGTCTGAAATGTTCGGCCTTAACTTGCTGACATACCAAACATCTGCTCACAAAATCTGCAACTTCTCTTTTCATATTCGGCCACCAAAAGGACCTTTTCAAATCTCGATACATCTTAGTGCCTCCAGGATGAATGGTATATCTGGATCTATGAGCTTCCTCAAGAATGTTGTTCTTTATAGTAACCTCATCCGGAACACAAGTTCTGCCTTTAAATAATAATTTACCATCATCGGCCAACATGAAGTCAGGTCTGCTACTCAAGCTTCCCTTGATCTCTACCAACTCGGGATCATTATCTTGCAAGGACTTGATCTCTATCAATATTTCAGGTTTAAGTTGAATCTGAGCAATCAAGATCCGATCATTGTCAATATTGAGATCCAGACTAGATAATTGTTCCAACAATCTCCATTCTTGTAACATGAGACTTGACAATCTAGCTACCGGCTTCCGGCTTAATGCATCTGTCACAACATTACCTTTGCCAGGATGATACTCAATCGAGAAGTCGAAGTCTTTCAAGTACTCCAACCATCTCCGCTGCCTCATGTTGAGTTCCTTTTGAGAGAATAAATACTTCAAACTCTTATGATCCGAAAACACTGTAAAGGTTTCTCCATATAAGTAATGCCTCCATATCTTCAAAGCAAACACGACTGCAGCAAGTTCCAAATCATGAACAGGATAATTATCTTCGTGCTTCCTCAACTGCCTAGAGGAATAGGCAATCACCTTCCCATGCTGCATGAGTACACAGCCTAAGCCAATACCTGAAGCATCAGTATAAACAACGAATCCTCCTTCTCCAGAAGGTAAAGCCAAAACAGGTGCAGTAGTCAAACACTCCTTCAGAGTCTGAAAGCTTCGCTGACAATCATCTGACCAATCAAACTTGTTCTCCTTGCGGGTTAATCTTGTCATAGGTACTGTAATCTTGGAGAAATCTTGAATAAATCTTCGGTAATAGCCTGCCAGGCCTAGAAAACTTCTAACTTCAGTTGCACTAGTAGGCTGCTCCCAATTCTTCACTGCCTCAATCTTCGAAGGATCAACAGAAATACCTTCCTTGGTGATAATATGTCCGAGAAAGGACACTTCTTGTAGCCAGAACTCACACTTACTGAATTTAGCATATAGCTGATGATCTTTCAATAGTTGCAATGCCATTCTCAGATGGTCAGCATGCTCCTCCTCATTCTTAGAATAAATCAGGATGTCATCAATAAAGACTACGACCCATTGATCAAGATAGGGCCGAAATACATCGTTCATCAACTGCATGAAAGCTGCTAGAGCATTCGTTAGACCAAAAGGCATAACGACAAATTCAAAATGACCATACCTGCTCCGGAAAGCCGTTTTATAAATATCCTCTTCCTTAATCCGCAACTGGTGATATCCAGATCGAAGATCGATCTTAGAGAAATATTGAGCTCCCGCTATTTGGTCAAATAACTCGTCAATCCTCGGCAAGGGATATTTGTTCTTGACAGTCTGCTGGTTTATTTGCCGATAATCAATGCACAACCTCATCGAACCATCTTTCTTCCTGACGAACAACACAGAGGCTCCCCACGGAGAAGTACTAGGACGAATAAAACCCTTCTCGAGTAATTCCATCAGTTGCTGCTTCAGTTCCCTCAGTTCCGCAGGAGACATACGATAAGGAGCCTTAGAAATAGGAGCTGTGCCAGGAATAAGATCAATAGAAAATATAACTTCCCGCTCAGGCGGAAGTCCTGGTAGTTCTTCTGGAAAGACATCAGGAAAATCTCGGACAACAGGAATGTCCTTGATCTCCATCTGCTGCTCAGGAGTTGCACAAACAAAGGCTAGAAAAGCCTCACACCCATGCCTTAAAAGCTTATCAGCTCGAAGAGCCGAAATGAGTGGTACGGAGTTATGGTGCTTGACTCCCGTAAAAGATAAACCAGAATGTCCAGTAAAAGTCACTGAGCTAGAACTACAGTGAACATTGGCCTCATACTTAGCCAACCAATCTGCTCCTAGGATTACATCATAATCCTTCATATCCATGCAGACCAAATCTGCTGGAATGTTCTGTTCACCAATAATAACCTTACTAGAAGGATAGAAATACTGGATTGTTGATCTAGTGCCAATAGGGGTTGAAATCTCTAACGGAGTATTCATCAAAACAGGTTCCACAGCTAATGACTTAGCAAATCTCCGTGAAATAAAAGAATGTGTTGCACCAGTATCAAAGAGAGCAAACGCGGGCTTATCGATTATAGTAAGGGTACCTTCGACGAGTCCGCCATCATCAGAAATCCCAGTTTCCTCTGCATGTAAAGCTTGAAGCTTGCCTTGTGGTTTCTTGAAGACTAATGGTTTTGCCGGTGTAGCTTGTTCCGATATGAGAGGGCAATTGGGGATACGGTGCTCCTTGCTTCCACATCGCAAACAGGCGCCTAGCTTGCGCCAGCACTCCTCTATCTTGTGACCCGGACGATCACAATAGTTGCACACGCCCTTGAATGGAACAATAGGGCCAGGCTTCTTGTCTTCATGCCTCGGCATCTTGCCCTTCCATGATCCGGACCCGCTCCACGAACCAGGTCCACTAACAGGCCTCTTCTTGGTATACCCGGGTTTGACACTCCCGGAACCAGTAGGTAATTCTTTCTTGGTGCCTTTCCCACGGATTCTCTCCGTCATTTCAAGAGTATCCGCTAGAACTTGTGCTTTCCTTACCATCTCGGAATAAGTGGAAATCTCCATCGGTGCCAATTGGTTGATATAATGAAGCTTCAAACCATTGAGAAAGCGCTTCGCCTTCATCTTCTCGGTGGAAATGAGATGTGTAGCATATCGAGAAAGCCGTGCGAATTGAGCCTCATACTCTGCCACGGACAAACCTCGCTGTTTCAAGGCCGCGAACTCTGCCGCTTTCTTCTCTTGCACTCTATCGGAAAAATACTTGCTATTGAAGAATTCCTCGAACTCTTCCCACATAACCTGCCGATCTCCGAGGGTTGCCTTGATAGAATCCCACCAAGTACGTGCATCATGTTCCAGTTGAAATGTGGACAAAAGGACACGCTCCTGGTTGGTGCATTGCATAACTTCAAAGATTCTCCCCATCTCATCTAGCCAATGCTCGGCTTGGTCAGGGTCAGTCGAACCAGCGAATCTAGGCGGATTCATTCCGCGGAAGTTCCGGTATAGATCACCAGTGCCATGTGGTGCCGCTCCTGCCTGAGCTACTTGCTGAAGGGCCTGAGTAAGGCCTTGAACCGTACGCTGTAGGTTCCTCCATTCAGCACGATCAGCTGCCATCTACACGAGAAATAGGTTACTTAGGTTCAAATAAGATAGATAATTACACGATTAAGAAACGAACTTAACCCAAGTTCTACCCAATCTCACCAGGTCAGGTCCTAGACTTTTACAAGGTTAGGGATCTAGTGCACCTAGACACGACCAAAAACTCGGTACCTGGCGGAGGTAATCGGTCCGAAGACCACTCGCGCAAGTGTGCGACCTTTCCGATAGGCATAGCCTAATGTTCGGGCAACACCTTTTTATATACCGGTTATTGGGATGCAATGCAAGAAAACTTAAACTTAGGAAACCTAGGAATGTGAAACCTAGGGCTCTAATACCAACTAAACTGTCACGCCCCGAACAAGGCGGAAGTATCGGGACGTACAGTTAGGGACACGCTAGCAAGAGAGGGAACTAAATCTAAAACAATACACAAGTGCTACAAGATGGAAATGCTAAATGATTAATAATAAACCACGACTAATACAATAATCCTCAAGTTCAACTTAATACAACTGGAATAATCAACCACTAAAACTCAATAACAAACTGAAACTAAATGATCTCCAAACACAACTAACAATAACACACTGCTAACACACTAGAACTGATACACTCAAGACATTACTCCTGCCCTTCCCCATCGGTAAGCGCGTCACCTGAAAAGCCTGGAAAAGGGGGAAACAACGGGGTGTGAGCTAACGCTCAGTAGGAAATAACAGACATGTATAAGTGATTAACAGTTTAATTACATTTTTCAAAATGTCATGCTACAAATGATAAAAATGATAAAAAGATAACGATGATGAAACGAAATTCAAAGATCTTGCAAGGTCAAGAAATATAATGAATAGAATAGTAAGACAAGAATTTACTACAGGAGATAACAATAAAAAGTTGGCCATATCAAGTCGATTCAAGTCATGTCAAGCACGTATGTAATTTCATTTCCACGTCCAAGTAATGAGCAAGTACAGTAACCACAAGTAGAGTATAGAACAGTGACGAGTGGAAAGTGAAAAGTAGTAGAAAGTAATGTAGAGAGTAGTGGAGAGAGTAGTGGAATGAGTAGTGGACAGTCCTAGATTTAACACATGTCAAGTACTGGTGCCAAATGCCACACCTAGTCATTCACCTCCCAGGGGTACACGTAGTGTTCGGGCGCTCTTCCCAGGACCAGACCGAGCCCTTAATTGTTTGCCAGGCATTGATTTCTTTGGATCAAAGATCCCACGAATCTAGACTTCCACAGTTTATGGCCAGAATTTTAAGGTTTAAACTAAGTAGCAATAACAACTTCAAGTAGGAAGGAGATTCATTTCCAGAATTTCAAGGTAAGTATAATCATCAAGGAGATTGAAATCAAGTCACAACAAGAGTTAATCGTGCTGCGCTACTGTAAAACAGCAGCAATCAAACAGGTTAATCAACATATTAATCATAATCATCAAGTTAAGATATCATGATTTAACCATTATCATTTGCATTAAGACAATTGCCAAGAAGCTGATTCAAGATGATAAGGCAAAGAACAACTCCCACAGGAGTGAAATAGAATGCATTAACAGAGATTTAGTTACACCATTAACCACTAATTATGTGGGTTTCTATTTAATCTTGTATGCATTGAAATGAAGATGATAAACGGTGTGTTTTTATACTAAGTTTGCATGTATGGACCAATGTTAATTGAAACTAAAAGGGTACATGTAGTTTTCAAAGTGTTTAGGTTGAATGGTTTGATTCCCCGATGATCCGGATTGATCCCCGGGTCAAATCATCAAATAAAATGGGTTTACAATGCATGGGTCGACCCTTTGGGTCGACCCTTGGAAAAATTCCAGGGATGGGTCGACCCCTGGGTCGACCCCTGCAATCCTGGCTGCATGGGTCGACCCATGGGTCGACCCCTGCAGGCTGTGGGTCGACCCATTGGGTCGACCCATGCAAGGCAGCATTGCTGCTGCTTGCTGGGTGGAAATGGGTCGACCCGTGGGTCGACCCCTGGGTTTCTAGACCCAAAAAGCTATGAAAACTCCAAGAATTTGGGGTCTAAAAGTATTGGGATCATAACCATAGACTCTAGGGTTAATAATATGTATCTTAGGGTCATAAAACATAATTTTAAATCACGAATTTCGATAGGAATCCAATGAAATAAATCCTATTCTATGAAGAACACAAGTAAAGTCTAGCTTGCTAGCATGCTTCTAATAACACACGAAATACTCTAGGCATGATCTATAAAAATTGGGGATTTTGATGTCAAAAGAAAGCTAACATGCTATTGATTACATTCATGTATGTTAATTATAAATTGGGCTGTTATCACCTACCTCAAATTGAAGAAGGAACTCGAAACCTAGAATGAAGAACAACTTGACAGCACCTCACTAAAACTTCGATATCTCCACGGATACCTAATGAAAATTGGGGCTTTTGCCACCAATGGAAAGAGCTCGATGAGAGGTACAATTTGCTATACTCATGATCAAGATTTGGTTGAGAATTCCTACCTTAATCGATTGATCAAAGAAGGATGAAACGAAGCCAACGGCCTGCTGACCGACCTTCACAAATCGAACTAGGTCTCTCCAGATCCGAAATTTCAGCGAACCCCACAGCAGCCAAATGAAAGAAGACTCGTAAGGCTTCATTTTGATAGCTCATAGAGCTTCTGGAGCCTTCTGAATTGGGAGTATTTGCTGCTGCAAGCTACGAGTTTAGAAACGGCGCCGAAATCCTTGACTTGACCAAACTATGTCGGCAGCACGTTTTGGGGCTAAGTTTACCTCAAATTGATTGAGGGTAAATGTTCCTCTATGTAATACCTTTCATTTGCCTCTGGAATCACCCCATTTGGTTGAGAATCAAGCTCGAATTTGATGTTCAAAGTTTGGGTGAATAGTAAATTCGAATTTGGGTTAGGTGGGTTATAAGTCAGGCTTAATCCACTGATTAGGCCTAGATAATGATTTAATTAGGCTTACTCCAAGAAGACAAAAGTGTTAGTCGAAGCATCTATTATTTAATTACTATTTTTATGAATTTTTATATGTTAGATAAAATTCCACTTCTACTATTCCGCAATTAATTAAATATTAAGTTCGGAAGACTTAGTTCGCTAATTCGGCTTAATAAACGATTTTATTAGGCTTAATTGTATAAGACAAAGTTCATAAACAAAATTAATTCTACAAGATGTGATTTTTGGGGATTTTTAGAAAATAGTAGAAAAATGACTTATTCTATTAATTAATTAATTAATCTAATTAATTTGGATAACTCTCATTAATTTCGAATAATTTCAAATAAATTCCAAATAATTACAAATAACTTTCTAAATAAATTTCTAAAGAATTTGGGATCTTACATTTGTAGTAGGTTACTAACTTATCCTTCTACCATTTTCTAATTTTTCAAATTTTTATGAAAGAAAATGCCCTTTCAAAACTCTCCTTTTCTGTGTTTCTGGAAATCTGGACAGACCCACAGGTGCACCGACCTTACCTGGACCTGCTCAGACTTGCCTCAAGGATTTCAACACATGTGCACTGACCTTACCTAAGTCTGTGCAGCACATGCACCGACCTTACCTATGCATGGGCCAAATGTGCACCGACCTTAGTTATGCTGGACAAAACATGCACCGACCTCACTTTGGCCTGGGCAAAACGTGTACCGACCTTACTTAGCTTAGGACAAAACATGCACCGACCTTACTATGGCCTGGGCCAAAACATGCACCGACCTTACTTAGCTTGGGACAAAACATGCACCAACCATACTATGGCCTGGGGAAAACATGCACCGACCTTACTTTGGCCTGGGCAAAACATGCACCAACCTTACTTAGCTTGGGACAAAACATGCACCGACCATATTATGGCCTGGGCCAAAACATGCACCGACCTTAGTATGGCCTGGGCCAAAACATGCACCGACCTGGACTTTAATCAAATGTGCGCAGACCTTGCCTAGGACTTAATCAAATGTTCTATTCTGAGACACTGCTGACCTATCTAGGGATTGTGGGAACTTATGACACCCAAGAGAACTTAATGAAAGATAGAATCCGAATGAACATGATGGTGATCCCCATATGCCCTTAATCCCTCTTTTAGAGTGTAGAAAATATATTTTGAAACCATACTAATACATCATCGATCCCTAAAGTTTGAGGTTAGGTGCCTGCCTTTGAGATGTTAACCGACAATCCGGAGATAATATCCACACCCCAGATCCCCGCTCGCCATCCTGGGAACTGCAGGTTCGCCCCCCCCCCCCCCTGTCAGGGCCATGGCCCCTAGCCTCTCTTCTCTCCCAAGTGAGACCGTAGGTGGTGGATGCTGCGGATAGGTGTTGCTAAAAGCTGATCCCTCTTGGAACCCACTTCTTATATAGGTTTTTTTCAAGCCTCCCTAGGCCTTTTCCCACGTCCAGTAAGGCTCAATCCAGTCCAAAGGTCGCTGGCTTAAAGAGGGGGTCCAATGCTAAGCACCCCTTTGGTTTGGATAGAGGTGACCCTTCGTCTACCTGGTCATAAATGTGAGTGGGCGTGCTCTCTTGTTGGGACTTGGATTCGGATGTCTTCAGATGAAATCAAGAGGGCTTTCATATCTAACATTGGGTCATAGTTTCAGGTCATTTCATTAACCACAGGTGAAGTTATGAATTTCCCATTAACTACCTTCAAATTTCCCCAACAATCGCACCCGTTCGTGATGGCTATCAGCCAAAGGGCTCTGGGCACAAGTTCTGGTGCGAATTGGGCTTACTCCCCAACAGAGGAGTTTGGGCTAAGGGCCCAAGCTTTCTAACGAGCCTGATTTCATCATTTTCCGATCTTCCTATGTTATGTTACGGGTTTTCTAAGGATTCTTAATTAATCCATCCAGATTTTTGGCCCGTTGAGTCTTATGGGTCTGAATTATACCCGATTGGCTTGTGCCTATTTAGCGGTCATAACATCCTGTCTCCCTTAAAATAATTTCATCCTCGAAATTGAATTGAAAGAAAGAGGGAAACTTCTCTTTAAGGAAGAAATTGCTCGCCGAATAGTTGGGGGTATTCCTCGCGCATCTTGTCCTCCGGCTCCCAAGTTGCTTCCTCAGAATGAGAATTTCTCCATAAGACTTTCACCAGCTGGATGGTTTTATTCCTCAATACCTGTTCCTTCCGGTCGATGATCTCGAGGGGTTGCTCCACATAAGACAGATCTGCTCGAACTTCCAGGGGCTCGTATTCTATAACATCTGAGACATCTCAGACATATCCCTTGTGCATGGAGACATGGAAGACTGGATGCACATGTGCCAGAGCGGGCGGGAGTGCAAGTCGATAAGCCACCTCGCCGACCCTTTGCAGAATCTCAAAAGGCTCGATATACTTGGGACTGAGCTTGCCCTTCTTCCCAAATCGCATGACTCCCTTGGTAGGAGACACCTTTAGGAATATATGGTCTCCTTCCGCAAATGTCAACTCTCTCCGCCGCAGGTCTGCATAACTTTTCTATTCGCTCTGGGCTGTGAGGAGTCATTGTCGGATCGTGGATATCTTCTCTAAGCAGTCTTGCACCAATTGTGGCTCGAATATTTGCTTCTCGCTAGCTTCATACCAGCATACTGGTGACCTACATGGCCGCCCATAGAGTGCCTCATAAGGAGCCATTCCGATGGCAGAGTGATAACTATTCTTGTATGCAAACTCTATCAGAGGTAAGCGATCATCCCCGTTCCCTCTCCAATCGATACTGCATGCCCTCAACATATCTTCTAAAGTTTTGATAGTACGCTCGGATTGCCCATCGGTTTGGGGGTGAAATGCTGAGCTGAGCCACAACTCCGTCCCCATAGCCTGCTGCAAACTCTTCCAGAACCTCGCAGTGAATCGAGGGTCCCGATCAGAAATGATGGACAGAGGTGAACCATGCAACCGAATAATCTCAGTGATGAATAATTTCACCAAGGATTTGATTGGAGTTTGCTTGTTGACGGGCAAGAAGTGTGCGGTTTTTGTGAACCTGTCCACAATTACCCAGATTGTGTCATGCCTTCTTCTAGTCATGGGCAGTCCAGACACAAAGTCCATGGTTATTTGTTCCCATTTCCATTGGGCTATTTCAATGGTTTGGAGAGGACCGTTAGGTCTTTGGTGCTCAATTTTTACATGCTGACAAGTGAGGCATGTGGATACGAACTCCGCAATGTCTCGCTTCAATCCCGGCCACCAATACATCCTTTTCATATTTTGGAACATTTTGGTGCTCCCAGGATGGATGGAAAATTTTGACCCATGAGCCTCTCGCATTAAGTCCTTCTTCATCTCCAGATCGTCCGGTACACAAATCCTTCCTCGGAATGCAATCAATCCATCAATTCCCATTTGGAAGTCCTCATTGTTCAGTTGTCTCTGCAATGCCATGTCCTGCCTTTGTGCCTCAGTAATTCTATCTAAGTATGCAGGTCTTGCTGATAACCCAGCTAGGAGACCGAACTGCTTCTTTTTCTCGGGTCGTGATCCGATCATTCCCTCCATCATATCCCACTCTCGATGCAAACTCAGCGCCATCAACTTTCAGCTGAGAGCATCTGCCACCACATTCCCCTTGCCCGGATGGTATTGTAAGGCGAAGTCATAGTCCTTTAATAGCTCGACCCATCTCCTTTGCCTCAAATTGAGTTCCTTCTAGGTGAATATGTACTTGAGACTCTGATGGTCGGTGAAGACCACAAATCGAACCCCATATAAATAGTGCATCCAGATACGCAGGGCGTGGACCACTGCTGTCATTTCCAGGTCACGAGTGGAGTAGTTCTTTTCATGGTCCTTCAGCTATCTTGAGGCATAGACGATCACCCGGCCATTTTGCATTAGTACGCAATCGAGGCCGATTCTAGAGGCATCTGTGTAAATAGTGAAGCCGTCGTCCCCTTAAAGGAGTGCCAACACCAGGGCCGTAGTCAATTTTTCCTTGAGCATCTAAAAGCTATCTTCACACTCCCTTGACCAGATAAATTTTGCTCTTTTCTTGGTCAGCTTAGTCATTGGGGCTGCAATGGTAGAGAAACCTTCGATGAACCGGCGATAATACCCAGCCAGCCCAAGGAAGCTCCTAATCTCGATGACCATCTTTGGTGCTTCCCATTTTGTCACTGCTTCCACCTTGCTAGGGTCCACCGATATGCCATTCCAGGATATAACATGCCCAAGGAACATAACCCGATCTAACCAGAATTCACATTTGCTGAATTTGGCGAAGAATTTGTTCTCCTTGAGGGTCTGCAGAACCACTCTCAAGTGCTGCCGATGCTCCCCTTGACTGGCAGAATATATAAGGATGTCGTCTATAAAGACCATGACAAACTGATCTAGATAGGGGCAGAAAATCTGATTCATCTATTCCATGAATACAGCCGGTGCATTAGTCAACCCGAATGGTACTACTAAGAACTCGTAGTGACCATACCGAGTCCTAAAGGCCGACTTCAGCACATCCTCGGGCTTGATTCTGATCTAGTGATAACCTATCCTCAGATCAATCTAAGAGAAGACTTCGACAGATCATAATTGGTCAAACAACTCCTCAATCCTCGACAAATGGTACTTGTTCTTTATAGTGACCTGGTTGAGCTTACGGTAATCAATGCACAGCCGCATGGTCCCATCCTTCTTCCACACGAACAAGACTGGTGCTCCCCACGGGGACACGTTGGGTCGGATGAAGCCTTTGTCTAGCAACTCTTGCAATTGCTTCCTGAGTTCAGCAAGTTCTGCCAGAGCCATTTGGTATGGTGGAACAGAGATGGGTGCGGTGCCTGGTATTGGCTCAATATAGAACTCTGTCTCTCGAGCTGGTTGTAGTCCCGGTAGATCCTCGGGAAACACATCAAGAAATTCTCAGACTATGTCCAAGTCTTCCAAAATCTTGACGGAGCCTTCTTCAAGCACCACACTGGCTAAGAAATAGTCGCATCCTCTGCTAATCAGCTTGGAGGCCCAGATGGCTGATACCATCATTCTTCCCGACTTGTCCTTAAGGCATTGAAAGAAGAATGTCTCCTTCCCCGATTTCTGAAAAATCACCCTCTTCCGATGGCAGTCCAAGAGAGCGCAGTGTTTATCTAACCAGTCCATCCCCACAATGAGGTCAAAGTCATTCATATCTAGGATGTATGCTTCCCCCAGCAATATCCGCTCATTGATGTTGACTTCTATAGTGGGGATCACAAGCTTGGTGTGGACTTGTTTCCCGGTTGGTGTGCTAACTATCATTTCACCGAAGAATGTGGCTTGGGGTCGGATCTTTAGTTGGTTGGCAAAACTAGTGGGTATGAATGTGTGTGTAGCCCTCGAGTCAAACAAGACCTTTGCATAAACATTATCCACAAGGAGGGTACCTTCAGCCACGGCCGGGGTATTGTCTTCCTCTTCTTGCATTAGCGCATAGACTCCCCCTTTGTATTGAATCTTCTCTTGTAGAGAAAATGGCTTCTACTGAGCCTTCTTGGGGCAGTTCCTCACAAAGTGTCTGCCCTTTCCGCATTCATAACACTTGCCTTCAGTCCTCCAGCATTCCTATCCTCGATGGTAGTGCCCACACTTGATACAAAACGGAATCCCCGGTCCGCCCTTCGTAATCGGTCCTTGGCGCGCCACCTTTTCCTTGTCTCGCCTCCCTCCGACCTGCATAGGCCTCTTGCCCGATGACTTCTGCTCCTCGGCGAACCTATAAATGGACATTGGTTAGGACTTACCCTTATATATCTCCTAATTTTTATGGCTTCAACCATTACCTTGTATTTTTTTGCTCGGCTAGATGAGCAAGCCTCATCGCCATTGGGTAGGAGCCAGGGTCTTGGGTTGCGACATAGCGTCAGACATTGCTGTGCAGCCCATTGACAAATTTCTTCACCTTCCAAGGTGCGTCATCGAATATGTGCAGAGCATATTAGCCCAGAGCTGAAAACTTGGCCTCGTAGTCGGCCACCGACATGCTCCCTTGCTTGAGACTCAGAAATTCTTGCTCCTTCGCATCTCGCACATGCTCTGGAAAATACTTCTCTCGGAAGACAGCCAAGAACTCCTCCCATAGTATGTTGCCATCGTGGTAGTCCATGAAGGTGGTCCGCATCTTGGCCTTCCACCACAAGTCGGCCTGGTCTTTCAGAATATAGGCCGCCAGGTTCACCTTCTCCTCTTCGAAACACCGCATTGCACGGAACTTCTTTTCCATTTCGCTGAGCCATGACTCAGCCACCTCTGGACGGCTCTCCCCCTTGAAGATAGGAGGCGCCAACCTTAGTTACCGATCAAGTGCCAACAGGTTGTGACGTGGTGCGGCTACGGGCCGCTGCAACATTTGTTGATGCATGGCCTGCATCAACCCTTGGAAGCTCTGCATGAACCCTTTTAGGTTGACTCCCGCATTAGGCACGTGCCCACCGCCAACTGCAGGGGCATGGATAGCCCTGTCATGTGCCCCATTTGGGTCATCTACCCCCGATCCCCTCTCATCCGCCTGGGGAAGATCTCTTTGTCTTCTTGGTGGCATGGTTCTGAAAAACATACAATAGTTTGAGTGGGAGGGTTTAAATGGTTCCAAACATACTCTACCCTTTCCCCACTCTAACCTATCACTTCTCCACTATGGAACATCCGAAATGGTTGTAACCATGGTTTGTCTCTCGTGCTCTGATATCACGTTGTAACGCCCATGGATCTGATCTCCAACTTTTTGGGGATTATTTTTTTTCTTTTTATCAGACCCTGAAGAAATAACTTCGTACGTATCGCAGAAGCACAATATTATGTAACATGCATACATTCACATGAGAGAGAAACCACAGGTTACGAGAAGTGCAGATAAGCATCTCTACCATTCATAATCTCCAAAAAGAGCACATGTTAATGTTCTAGATTACACATGAGCCCACATGGGTTTTTCACCCCACACTCCTACATATAGAAAAACATTTGACCGTAACATACCCAGACGGACTATGCTAACTCTATTCCACTGCTGCTGCCTCCACCTCAACCTCCTCCTCCATATTTCTTGAAAAACGTGTGTCACATGGGTGAGTGTGATGCTCAGTAGGCATCCTAAACAAACTGGGGTCAACTTTACATCCATATAATCATTTATATGCATTTTCCAGATGTTAACAGTAGCATAGTTCATTTTATATCATCTACTTAAAATAACTCAACAAGGAAAGTATAGATTCTTTAACTAGTATAAACACCCATGCATGCTGCAAGACCTCAGTACAAGAACAATTCCCTATTATCACATTTTATGAGAGTTCATATTATTGCCATTCATGGAACCGGACAGCTGCCGCAAACACAGGAGGCCCACACACACAACGAACGAAAGAGTACTGCGCAGACCTGAGAGCAAACTCCTACCTAGATTCTTGTGGCCCGGTGGCGTTACGTATCGCCATCCCACAAAGGCCGCCCCACAATGGGACCGAAGACTGAATCAATAGGAATTTAAACCAGGGCGTTACGTATCGCCGTCCCTTGGGATCTTTTACTTCCACGGCGTTACGTATCGCCATCCCGCAGAAGGGACCAAAGTCAAACCTCAAAGAATGCTATTGTTTTCCCTTCATGGCATACATATTCTTACATGATATTACTAGCATGATGCTCATCAGACATATTTTCATGATTTTAAGGGGGCTAAACAAACTCATAATCATGCTTCTAATGAGTTACTCATGCTCATAGTTATGCTGCTAATAGTTTAAGATGGCTAAACACACCCGTAGTCATGTTCAGGTTACTATGTGAAAGTACAGGTTCATCCTTCTAGGCCACACATGCATAGAAAATGACTTATATATAAAAGTACAGAATTTCTGGGTACATGAAACTTTTATAGTGGGTTACTAACTTATCCTTCTACCATTTTCTAATTTTTCAATTTTTTATGAAATAAAATACCCTTTTAAAACTCTCATTTTTTGTGTTTCTGGAAATCTAGACCGACCCACAGGTGCACCGACCTTACCTGGACCTGCTCAGACTTGCCTAAAGGATTTCAACACATGTGCACCGACCTTACCTAAGTCTGTGCAGCACGTGCATTGACCTTACCTATGCATGGGCCAAATGTGCACCGACCTTAGTTATGCTGGAAAAAACATGCACCAACCTCACTTTGTCCTGGCAAAACGTGCTCTGACCTTACTTAGCTTAGGACAAAACATGCACCGACCTTACTATGGCCTGGGCCAAAACATGCACCGACCTTACTTAGCTTAGGACAAAACATGCACCAACCTTACTATGGCCTGGGGAAAACATGCACCAACCATACTTTGGCCAAGGCAAAACATGCACCGACCTTACTATGGCCTGGGGAAAATATGCACCGACCTTACTTTGGCATGGGCAAAACATGCACCGACCTTACTTTGGCCTGGGCAAAACATGCACCCAGCTTACTTAGCTTGGGACAAAACATGCACCGACCTTACTATGGCCTGGGTAAAACATGCATCGACCTTACTTTAGCCTGGGCAAAACATGCACCGACCTTACTATGGCCTGGGGTAAACATGCACCGACCTTACTTTGGCCTGGGCAAAACATGCACCGACCTTACTTAGCTTGGGACAAAACATGCTCTGACCTTACTTTGGCCTGGGGAAAATATGCACCGGCCTTACTTTGGCCTGGGCAAAACATGCACCGACCTTACTATGGCTTGTGGAAAAACATGCACCGACCTCACTATGGCCTAGGGAAAACATGCACCAACCATACTTTGGTCTGGGCAAAACATGCACCAACCTTACTTATCCTGGGATAAAACATGCACCGACCTTATTATGGCCTGGGCCAAAACATGCACCGACCTTACTATTGCCTGGGCCAAAACATGCATCGACCTTACTTAGCTTGGGACAAAACATGCACCGACCTTACTTAGCCTGGGATAAAATATGCACTGACCTTATTATGGCCTGGGCCAAAACATGCATCGACCTTACCAAGACCTGGGCCAAAACATGCACCGATCTGGACTTTAATGAAATGTGCGCCGACCTCACCTAGGACTTAATCAAATGTTCTGTTATGAGACAGTGCTGACCTATCTACGGATTGTGGGAACTTATGACACCCAAGAGAACTTAATGAAAGATAGAATCCGAATGAACATGATGGTGATCCCCATATGCCCTTAATCCCTCTTTTAGAGTGTAGAAAATATATTTTGAGACCATACTAATACATCATCGATCCCTAAAGTTTGAGGTTAGGTGCCTGCCTTTGAGATGTTAACCGACAATCCGGAGATAATATCCACACCAGAGATCCACCTCAGCTTTACCCTTCGATTAGGGGATGAGATCCACACCCCTAAACCCCGCTCGCCATCCTAGGAACTGCAGGTTCGCCCCCCCTCGCATGGCCAAGGTCCCTCGCCTCTCTTCTCTCCCCAGTGAGACCACAGGTGGTGGATGCTGTGGATAGGTGTTGCTAAAAGCTGATCCCTCTTGGAACCCACTTCTTAGATAGGTTTTTTTCAAGCCTCCCAAGGCCTTTTCCCACGTCCAGTAAGGCTCATCCCAGCCCAAAGGTCGCTGGCTTAAAGAGGGGGTCAATGCTAAGCACCCCTTTGGTTTGAACAGAGGTGACCTTTCATCTACCTCGTGATAAATGCAAGTGGGCACACTTTTCTGTTGGGATTTGGATTCGGATGTCATCAGATGAAATCAAGAGGGCTTCCATATCTAACTTTGGGTCATAGTTTCAGGTCATTTCATTAACCACAGGCGGAGTTATGAATTTCCCATTAACTACCTTCAAATTTTCCCAACAGTCAACCCCTTCATGACAGCTGTCAGCCAAAGGGCTCCGGGCCCAAGTTCTGGTGTGAATTGGTCTTCCTCCCCAACAGAGGAGTTTGGGATAAGGGCCCAAGATTTCTAACGAGCCTAGTTTCATCTTTTTATGATCTTCCTATGTTAAGTTACATATTTTCTAAGGATTCTTAATTAATCTGTCCAGATTTCCGGCCCGTTGAGTCTTATGGGTCCAAATTATACCCGATTGGCTAGTGCCTATTTAGCGGTCATAACAACAAGCAACCCCAAGTCACTCGCAAGCAGAGACAATGTCTCCCTTCCTCCAAGAGTAAT
Organism: Amorphophallus konjac; assembly: GCA_022559845.1. Lineage (NCBI taxonomy): Eukaryota > Viridiplantae > Streptophyta > Magnoliopsida > Alismatales > Araceae > Amorphophallus > Amorphophallus konjac. The sequence goes on along the minus strand of CM040118.1, from coordinate 340,781,723 downwards.
CAGAGGGAAGTAGAAAGCACAAAACCCAAGGATGGGATTAAATGAAAAATAGAAAACAGAAGAACAAAACAGAATGTCGCTTCGATGAAGCATTTTCAGATATCCTGGCGGGCTGCTCTCAAATCCTCTTTTCTTTCTTTCTTTCTTCTGCCGTTGCTCTCCTTCTAGTGGGATTATCACGTAGCAGGGGCTCTCGCAGGTTCTTGCAGCTTTCAGCACTGTTCTTCGAAGGGGGAAGGCCGCCTTATATAGAACAAGGGCTCCGTAAATAGCAGAAGGAACTAGTGAACTCTGATTGGTCCTCTTAAACATTATTTTGGAAACCACCGAAACGGTGTGCCATCCTCTCTTGGATTACGTGCCCATCATTGTTGGAGTTTCTGCACATGGTCATGACTTTTCGCGCCAAAAGTATCCGCACATGTGATGGGCGCCAGAGATGCATCTAAAGTGTTAAGTATAAGTCCTTTAAGCTTACACGAGGAACTCATGTGGTCACGTGCCTTAAAAAATGCCTCACCATCTGTTTGATGAAATACTTCCACTGAGGCGTCATTCCATGCATCGACTTTACTTTGCTAAATGGCTAAAGTGCTTCGACTTTGGAACTATACATGCACAGACCTTGTGTCTTTGAAACAGAACATGCACCGACCCTGTAACCATGTATGCACAGACCTTCTGTCTTAAAGTAGAACATGCACAGACCCTGAAACCATATATGCACAGACCTTGTGTAGCATTCTAAAACATGTGTTCCAGCTTAATTGAGTGTGCTCTTACCTTATGCAACATTTGAACATTGACCTGTGTGAAGGTGCTCAGACCTTCAAGCTTTGCAAGTGACATGTGCACTGACCTCTTTTTAGAATTAATCAATGTGCTTCAGCTTTCTTTTTGAAGTTTCCCAAATGTGCACCGACCTCTCTTCTTGAAATCACACCAGTGCATCGACCTTCCTTCTTCGTTGCCCGGATATGCTTCGACCTTTGTCTCGTTCAGACAAAAATGTGCACTGACCTTCCTTCGCTGACGAACCAAAGATGCATCTACCTTGTTCTTTGTTGGAAGAATGTGCATCGACCTAGATATGTCAAAGAAACATGCACAGACCTCATATGCTGGAGAGCAAAAGAAGCATCGACCTGTTTATGCATGTGAACAGTGATGTGCACTGACTTTTCTAGTACATCTGCAAACTAGCATTGACCTTATATATGCATGGACCAGAACTGCGTCGACCTTGTATATGCATGTGAACAGTGATATGCACCGACCTTTCTAGCACATCTGCAAACTAGCATCGACCTTATATATGCATGGACCAGAACATTCATCGACCTTGTATATGCATGTGAACAATGATATGCACCGACCTTTCTAACACATATACAAACTAGCATCGACCTTAGTTTCATGAAAACAAAAACTAGCATCGACCTGTAGATGCATGCTTTCTACACTAGCATCGACCTTAGTTGTGACTGACCAGAACATGCATCGACTTTGGTGTGACTGAGGCCTGAAAATGCACCAAGTCTATATGGCATGCTTGACAGCTAACATTGACCTTACTATGAAGTTTTATGAGACATGAGGTTCTGTCAAACTTGTTAAGCTGAGAAATTATCATGCAATGACATTATTGAATCCAATGCACAATAATCAAGGTATAGTCATGCATAGTGTAGTAACAAAGAAAAACATCATCATCATTCAATTTCCATGCAAACACATGATGACTTATAGTGTTTGTTGTCATCAAAATCACAGGGACACAACAAAATCTTGGCAGCACCTTCCCCTTCTTGACGAGTCTCGAAAAAGACATAGGAACTTGCCCTCGAAGAATCGAGATAGGTTCCAAAAAGATGGTCATGCCTAGGTGGCAATCCCACATCACATGATGAATGGGTATCAACAGTGCTTGTCATTTTTTTTATTGAATTGCTTTCGTTATTGCAGCGCATGCATATAGGTTCGTGGGAACCAGCATGGCCGTGCTTCGACGGGTTCGTACGTTATCGGGACAATGTACACCAAGAGGTGGCATCCATTTGTTCGCTATCCTCTCTGTGGGGTATCGGATTCTAATAGTTTGGTATGGGTGACGATAAGGTTGCGACCATCATGAGAGGTTATAATTATACGAGGAACCCCAAACACACGATGCGAAAGTAAATCGTCGGCTTTTAACAAAATTTCGGCAACACCTCCCCCACCCTAGAAGAGTATCGGGGATGGTATAGGAGACTCGTCCATGAAATGTCGAGACAAACTCTGAAAAGATGGTCATGCCTAAACAGCAATTCCATACCCCATAGTGAGTGGGGAACCTGAGGGCTAGCCCTCTAAGCAATCCGTATCACTCGCAGGATTGTCGATCAGTGGTTGCCTTGTTATTTTGAGATCACGCGTAGCATAGCGGTGCATGCATATGGATCCACGAGTGTGGACCCGACATGACTGCATTTGGGCGGACTCATATGTGGCCGGGACAATATATGCCGAGAACGACACCTATTTATTCCTTTATTCTCTTTGCAGGGTACTTTGCCTTCCCGTTACCCCCTTGAGAGGTGGAAACCAAGCGAAAAACTTGAGAAACACTGTATGAAATTAAACCAAAGATTCCTAACAGAATTTCGGCTGCATCTCCCCCTACCCCGGAATATGTTGGGGAAGAGGTATAGGAGACCCGCCCACAAAGGGTTGAGACGGGTTCCGAACAGACGGGCATATCAGAGATGATAACTCAGGTGGGTCTTGTCGATTATTTTTGACCTGTTAATGCCACGGGGCTGTACAGAAGAGCTCCGAAGAGAGTTAGCACGACCGTAGGCCGATGGACAAAAAGGTTAGGGGCACTATTCACCTTTGGGGTGATTAAAGTTTTATTTTCCCATCGATGTCATTTGAGCTCACACTATGATATATTGCGAAGCCTCATGACTTGATGGGTTATTGGGATACCCAGAATAGCGTGACATGATGTAGTCTCCCTGGTCTAATTTCGGCAGTATCTCCCCTTTCATTTGGTCATGCCAAGAGATGTATAGGATACTCGTCCACGGAGAGCCGAGACGGGGTCCGTAACACTTGGGCATACCAAAGCCCGAAGGCTGATAGGGCCGAAAAGAACCGCGGGACATTGTTTGACACGAAGATGGTTTATTTACTTTCCCTTGTTATGAAGCTATCGAAGAACATGCCATAAGAGTTGGCAGACCTCCGTGGCCTAAGAGGGATAGTTTAGAAGACGAGACTTATTACGATAGGCTAGCCTCTTGAATGAATTCCGGAAGCATCTCCCCTTATTTCGGGGTATGCCAAGAGACTTATAGGATATCCGTCCATGGAGAGCCGAGACGGAGTCCATAAGATGTGGGCATGTCAAGGCCTGGGGATTGACTGCGGGACATCGTCCATCACTGAGGCATTCTATTCCTTTTTCCTTATACAAAGTCAAAGAAGAACACACTATAGTAAGTAGTGGATCTCTTTAACTTGACAGGGTAATCCGGAGAAGTATTCGTACTGTAGGGATATAGATCCCATTAGTGTTGCTCTATGCACCATGTTGGCTCTGCCTTAAACTATCAGGGGATTATCGGGGGAACCAGATGACCAAAGGAAGGGTCAAAGGTTAGACAGAGTTGATGTGAAGAGATGGATATGGCAGCTGCAGGCTTAGTATGGTAACACAGGCTTGATCCAGCGGCTGGCCCAATCAGAACGAGGCCATACGGCGGCCAGGATTGAAGGGCTTGATTACTGATCCGGTGGCTGGGGAATGAGGTGGCAGCCAGGCATTGACCCAACTGCAGGACTTGATACGGCGCCCAGGGCAGGTTCTTCTGATATGGCAGCCGAGGAAAGGGAGGGGAAAGCTCGACCCAACGGCTAGGGGAGATGAGATGGCGGCCAAGAAAGGCGGTTGTAAGAGGGAGCTGGCGGCCAGAGGTTGCAGCTGTGAGAGGGAGCCGACGGCTGGCACTGTAGATACAGAGTCTTGCCGTCGTATCATAAGTTTTATGCACTGGAAAGGGCCAGAGAGGATGTAATCCAGAGGTTTTCGGCCAAGAAGGTGGTCTGATTGTTTGTGGAGGTAGGATATGAAAGCCAGGGAATGGGAAAACGTATGAAGAGGTTTGGATCTTGGGTATAGGGGTTAGGGATCCCACTGATTCCATGAACAGGGTCTGCTGAGCCACGGAAGAGACACATATCTCTGTTATACCTCAGGTCGGTGAACAAAGGGATCCAAGGGCCATGTGATGACTTCACAGGTCCCTGGTCCCTCCGAGGACTCCAGAAACTCTAGAAAGAAATTACAGAGGGAAAGAAGGAGCAATTTGCATAAGACTCCAGATATTTAATCTATCATTCAATCTCATAGATGAGGGAAAGGAAGAGGAAATGAAACCATTAATTCACAGATTCAGCAACCCACGATGTTTATTCCTCCATGAAATAATACAATGCTACATCTCTAAGAAAGACAAAATCAAATGTAGCAAAAAGGAAATGCAATAAATACACAGGAGAATGGGGGATGAGGAAAATAGGAGACTGCAAGCTCGGTGGAGGCCCTACATGGGGACGGAACCCACCTTCGCAAACCCTCCCTCTCTTCTCAACTTCTCTCTCTGCTCTCTATTCTCTCTTTTCTTTCTAGCCCTTTTTTTCTATATCCTTCCTTCTTTTTCAAGTCTTTGCAATTGTAGATTTTATAGAGGCTTTGTCCTATTGATACAGTGGCTAGAATGTGATACAGCGGCTGGAATAGCATGTGCGGGCTGGCCGCCAGATCGGGTGTCGCCGCCGGATGGAGTGTGGGCCGCCGGATGGCTAGTGTATAAAGACCCATTTGTGGCCCATATGCTCTTTATGGCCCCCTTGAGCCTTTCTATTTCAGCTAAGTATATTTTCTTCTTTGTTCAGCCCATGCTTCTCAGGTCTTCATAGCACTTGGTCGCTTTAGCGTGATTCATCCACACTGTTCGAGGCATAGCATCATTTTCCTTTGAGAGTCATTCCTTTCGGAGTTCTAACTGTATCTCGACTATTTTTGATGATCGGGAGGTTGCTGGGGAGCTTAAGCAGGTAGATGATTGCCCGGGGATGTCTGATGGTCATTTTGATGGTTCGTTCGACATCAATCGCCCTGGAGACGTACGATGGCCTGTCAGGTAGCAGCTTTGCCAAGGAGGCGCAGCCGAGTGTGATGCATTGTGATGCAAGTAGCTTCTCCCGATGTTGTGGTGATACCGAGATCAGTGGAACTTAGTTTCCATGAAATCTCCCTGAACTCTAGGCAGCATGGGCAGAGATTTCACGGGATTCAGACTTATCATCCTTTTCTATATAACCATTTTTTTGGTGTCAACACCACCTCCTCCCTGGCTCCTGCTACCTTCTCCTCAAGCTCTGCCACCCTTGCTTCGTCCTCAGTCAGCTTTGCCTCTACTTCAGTCCTTGCCGCCTCGCGGGCCCTCTTGGCTCGTTTGGCCTCCTGGACCTGAGCCCCAACCTCCTCTCTCTCGGCTACCCACTGTCCCGAGCGTTCCGCGTGAACCTGACCCTCCTCTCCTAGGAGCTTACTCTTAAGCTCGGTCAAATACCGAGCTTGGGATAATTGCTCAGCCTATGACTGAGCTTCCTCCTGACTCGCCCGATCACGTGCCCGGAGTGAGGCCACCTCTCACCGAAGCACCCCAAGCTCGGAGGTCAGCTGCCCAATCTTCTGGTCAGACTCAGCACAGGTCGGGGACTGAGATCTCTCCTCACTCCCTAGCCCAGCCATGAAGTCTGTTATCTCGGCCCCCAGCTGTGCCATGAATAAATCTCCCTCCATGACCCTCTCGAGAAGCATGGGAGGAGAGTAATGGCAGAATTCCTCATGGACAGATGGAGGTGCCAAAGCTCGGCACCGATCATACAGGGAGGCCTAGACGGCGAACCACCCTTGCTGATGGAGAGGAGCCCTCTTTGGAGTAGTCGAGGCTGGGGAATTCTCCCCATACGTCCCCAAGCTTGGGACGGTGATGCTCGGCTTGGCTTTGACCTGCACTTTTATAGCCTCCACATCGCCGTGCGCCCCAGTCGCCTCGACCGAGATTTCGAAGCCAGCCCCCTCCCCTCGTGCTCCTGCAGGCTCAGCAGAGATCCTCTCAACCATTGCGAGCACCTCTGGTTCGATTGCCGGGAGGCTTGGGTGACGGACGTCCTCAGCTGGGAGCTCGTCAGGTGGGCAGGTGATCAGCCACCTCTTCCCGGCGGTCAGAGCCTTCAGCGAGGACAACATCAACCTCTCCCCGGGCTCCTTGTGCTTGGACCCTCGCCACTCTGGAGCATTTTCCCAAGCAACTCGCTTGCTCTTATCCTAGGCAGAAGAAGGACCCTCGGAAACTCGAGGCGCGCTCGGAGCAGTGGCCTCCACTAGCTCGATGACCTCCTGCTCCGATGGTCGTCACTCGTCCTCACCATGCCTCGTTTCTGCCCATCAGCAAAGGCTCGGCCAACTAGGACAAGAAAATGCAAAAGCTGAGCTCTCAAAACCCTTACCGCTGGGAGGCAGGAAGAGGTGAGGAAAATCACCAATGTTGGCTGGAGTCATTAACTCAACGGTTGATCGACGATTCTTCTGAAGAATTCTAATCTCCTCCTCTAGCTCTGAGCAGATCACCGGTTGCCTCGAAGGGAATACCGGCTGAAAGTTCGGCTTAACAGGAAAGCCCCAGCTGGTAGCACCCTTGGTGAACCCTACCCAAAAAATTTGGGTCTTCCACGCCTTATGCAAAGAATCCCATGGAGAGAGGGTCACGCAGCTCCTCTCCCTCATCGCCTGAAGATAGTAGAAACCCTTCCCGGCGTGGGTTTGCTCCTTCAGTTCAAAAAAGGCATGAAAAAGGTCCAAGGACGTGCCGAGGCCACACAAGCGGCAAAGGAAGATAAAGGAGAAGATGAAAGTATAGGAATTGGAAACCAACTAGATAGGAGCCAGTTGGTAGAAGTTCAGCAATTGCACAACAAAGGGGTGGAGAGGAAGACATAAACCGCACTTCGAAGCCAAAAGAAAAATGCAGAAAAGGCCCGGATGAGTATCCAGGCTAGACTTGTGGGGTTTGGCCGGAGAGAAGTAATACCACCATGGCAACTTGTAGCATATCTCGATTTCCTTCACCTCGACCTCCCCCAGCTCGCTACGCCAGGGATGGCTGGACATCAGCGCTGAACCCCCCGCGCCTTACGCAAGCTCCTAGATCTCAACCTCGGCGTCGTGCTCCGCCATGGAGGAACGAGAAGAGCAAAAAGGAGAGGAGGGAATAGCGGAGTCAGAAGACTCAGGGGGAGGAGGAAGCTGATGGATCGTCGCTGTTGTGATCTCTACCAACTCCACAAATGCCTCTGCGATTTCCTACTCCCTCTGGTCGCTCTCACGATGCATGGACTCTCTCAGAATGCAAATGCGATGAAGGGAAAAGCCCTAAACAGAGGAGACGTAGGACACAAGCATACAAGATATTTATATACCCCAGCAATCCTGGCGGGAAGCGTCATGACGTTCCAAACTCCAAGAAGGGCCTCCTCGCACCAACTCGAGGGAGCCATCATCATATGCCCGCCCCCATGACAGCCACATTAAATGGCCCCTACCGGTAAAAGATATCCCCCATTCGAGCCACCAACGCTACCCTAGTATACTCCACTCTCCGAGCCCAAACGTTGGCTCGGGAGTAGGGGGCAAGTGGAGAGGGGTAAATCCACAGCCCAATAAACATATGGCCTGGAGCGGCCGAACTAGGTCCAACCCGACCCTACCAGGCTGAATCCACTAAGTGATAGCACCACGAATGGGCGCACTTATCTCGAAGCCCAAAAATGCTCGTAGCAGAACTTCCTAGGCGGCCTCTTGGCCCAGAAGACCGAGTGACGGTCGCTCAGAAGAGCCCAAGCGGCGCCTGAGCATATCCGGATGATGTTGACCCCTTTTGCTCGGGAAAAGCCTAACGCCCCCAAGGCGGTGTCCCGCGCTAGGCTCAAAAGGTATCCCCTGAGGGATGACTAGGATCAGTTCACCACACAGAGTCCCTCTAATAATGAGGGGAGATTTCTCTCAATGGGGCAATTATGTCGGTGAAAGTCTCGCTGCCGCTCGGAGGCGGGAAGCTCAACAGGATAGGGGAGAGCAAGAGTCCTTTAACGGTGGAGAGCCCTCGTTTGGACATAACGCCGCCTAGTCCCTCTGGCTACCCTACCTCCGGCCAAGAGAATAAGCAACTATATAAACTCAAGAAGACCCTCCAGAAAGGTAAGGTGATCCCGAGTACTCAACACGACACTCACTGGTTGAGAGTGATCACCTACCCCTCACTTTTCCTCCTACTACATCCCTTCCACCTACGCTCTATCAGCTTGTTGACTTAAACATCGGAGGGTTTTCCCCGGGGTTCCAATTGAACTCCCGCGATCAATGACACCCAAGAGGGGGGTGAATTGGGTGTATACAAACTTTTAGCAAACTTATGCCTAATACAAACATGAGAGAATAATAGTCATAATAAATCCCAAAACTATATGGAAACTAAGAGATCTAATAGAATCTATCGCACTCAACCAATTTTCGGTACGATGGCGGAGGTGAGAATCTAGAGATTCAACTCATGCAAGGCGTTATCTTCCTGACAAGGTTTGCCTTGCCGATCCGAACCCACCTTTTAATATACCCAACATTTAGTATGAAAACGATAAATTATACTAGATCTAACACAAACAACGCAACCAAAAATCTACGCGAGTGCTGCACAGAATGGGGATAGATGAAAAGGAACAAACCACACAATGGACAGAGATTTTTAGGTTGTTCGGATGCAACAACGGCATCCTACGTCCACCCCTCACGATCTATGAGGATTCCCACACTATCTTGTAAAGGGTTACAAGATCAAAACACACACACACACACACGTGAGGAGTTCTGAACTCCCACAAAGGTGTACAAACACCGAATCACAAAGAGATGTGAGGAAATAAACACACACACACACACAGGCACACACACACACACGGATATGCATAGATCCACACACACACAAATATTCAGATATTACAAGAACACACTTGAATCTGAAATAGAAATCGAATGCAAGACATAAAGTAAAAACTTCATATTCAAGCTCCCCCTTAGTTGATGAAGAAGATTTTGGATGCAGCTTGATCTCCACTTGGCTTGTAATTGATCTGCTCTAGATGTGGCTTGGATCACTTGAGGATGGATGAAGAGCTTCCTTCTCGGAGCACTGTTCACAGCTACAGTAGCGGCACTCTTCTCTCCCCTTGATAGCCTCCTTGAGCCTCATTGGATGATTAGAGTTTCTTGTCCCATAGAGATGTTTTTATAACTCTTGAATGGTCAAGAGACAAGCCAGAAACCATATCCACAAATCATGAAAGGTTTGGTGGATTTGGGATTAAACAAATCCAAGAAGAGGGGCTTCCCACTTTGAGAATACAAAGTCAACAAAAATGGCTTTTCGAGACTAGCGGTCGACCTGAGGTAGGGGGCGATCGATTGAAATTTTAGAAAAATGGGGGGTTTCGTTGCTTGGAAAATCGATCGACTGATCCTTGCTGGGTGGTCGACTGCCACTCTAAAAAACTGTAGTTTTGAGATCCCTGGAAAATTAGGTCGACCGCTCTGTGCCTTTAGGTCAACCGCCAACTGGGAATTCTGCAAAAAAGTATTGTTCAGTCCATGAAACATAACCGAACATCTGAAGACTTATGTTTGCACAGGGATACATATTAAATGAACTTGTTTGACCCTCAATCAACTCATACATTTGGGTTTCAATCTCATTTGGAGAAGTTCAAACAATTAAACAACCTATTGTTATTTCGGGGTTTTGTTATCATCAAAATCGTCTAGAGACTCAACAATCTCTCCCTTTTTGATGATGCCAAAAATCTAAATTACAATTGCCTTGACCTACCGTAAAGCAAATTTTGGAGCTAAGCAATGGAATAAACTAAATACTCATTCCCTTAGGTGAAACATCACAAGCCATTCATAACATGCAACCATTCAACATTTATTTGCCAAGAGAAAAGAAATGAGATACAGGAGCCAACCATTTGAGATCAAACACCAGTTGCGTTCAGTTCAACATTTCATTACAAGGTACATTGATGCAAGAGTGAATGCATGACTCTAGACACAAGAGGCTAAAAAAATGCAATAATGCAGAACAGAGACACAATGAGCCTCACATGATCATACATGCAAACACACAACATACCGACATAGATAAATATAGAACCTGCACTACTAGATAAATATTGAACCTGCACTACGACTTCTCCCCCTTTGGCATCATCAAAGAAGGGAACAGGATAGACGAGGAGTGGACCCAACAGACACAAGACGAAAGGACACCAACTGGAGGTAGAAAACTAAAAGACGTCCTCATGGGTCATCTGTAGGAGGTGGGGCATCTGGTGGAGGAGGAGGCAGATAGCCGAGATGTTGCCGAATATCCGCAAATATGTGTTCGTGATGTTGAAGGCGGTGCTGGATATGGGTCAGTTGTTGACCCCTATCAAGGTCACGACGCTGCATGTTCAGGAGAACTCGGTTCATGGCATGAAAGGCCTCACGTGAATCCTCATGGCTTTGGGTAAGAGTGGTCATGTTTGTGGAGAGAGTTTGCATTTGAATGGCTAAGGAATCCAAGGTTGTGGAGATAGAGTTAGGATGTTGTGGTATAGATTCCAGCATAGTGCCCATGGTGGCAATATTCTCCCCAAAGGTAGAGAGTTGTTCCCCAAAGGCATCCACTCGAGTTTCCAGCCCAATGAACCGCCTGTCAAAAGTCTCGTTGTCCACCCAAGAGTGATATCTAGTCCCCTGAGTAGAAGACTCCCCATGATGGAACTGTGGTGGCGGAGGCATCTCTTGATCCATGTGATGAGGGGAAGGTGGTGGAGGCTGGTCCTCAGCCTGAACTGGAGGAGGAGCTGCCCCTTGAGCCTGCTGCTGCCCATGTTCCTGCTCTGCATCATTTTTAGCTTCTTCTTCATAAGTGGGCACATCACGACGGAGTTCACCATCCGGACCCCAATAATATCCCATATTTGTGAAAATCTTGTGGTGATTGTAAATTTCATCCTATCGAACTTGAATGAATACTTCATCACCAAGGTGAACCCCAGTGTATACAAACACGCCTGTCAGCTGTGAGGCATAAGGCAGTGATCTCCTTAGTTGGGTTCGACATGTGCTTATCAAATTGGTCATGATCCAACCCATGTTAATTAAGCTGCCATTCATAACATGATAGAACAGAAACCTATGAACTTCAGTCACCTCATCTCTACTCCCACCCTTTGGATAAATAAGTGACGTGAACATGTGGTATAGAATCCATTGTAGTGGTGGAAAGTAGTTGGCATTCAACTCAATCAAGTCACTGATACCACGCACAAAATCACAGTTTGTCATGTCAATAAAGGTATCCTTAACTGCACCGTGCCCAAAATTCATATTAGCACCCCTGACTGAGACACCTAAGGCTTGCTGAAAGAGATCGGGTGTGATATGAATTTCTACTCTTTGGACAACAGTATACAACTCTTCATTTCTCTCAACCAGATTTCCATAAAATTACTATACTAGTTTAGGATAGTACCTAGTGTATCTGGTGACAAAATCAATCCACCCCTCTTGAATTTCAAACAGGGCACATAAATCAGGCAAAATCTCATTCACCTCGTCGAAATCGACCAGTCGGGGATTGATGATGGGTCGTGGAGGCAAATGAGGTACTCGACGAGGCACTGGTGCCTGCTGTGGTGGATGAGCCGGGGCCTCTCGTCTCTGAACGCTTGGTCCCCCTTGGGCAGGACGCTGAGAACTCCGTCGAGGTGGCATCCTGAACTAGAAAAACTCACCAAGAATCCCTCGAACAAACAATCTCAACCCAGGGGAGGAAGGAGAACCAAAAGGGTACACCTAGGGCTTGAATGAAATTCTCCACAACCTGGATCCCTGGAGGTGGCTTCACGAATGCACAAATCGGTCGTGGAGATTTCATCCCGAAGACGTGACGAACCAACCAGATCTAGTGCGGGTGAAGGAGGAAGGAGGTTTGTGAGATTTAGAAATGGAGTTTTGGTGTTTTAGGGTTAGGGGAGAGGGTAGGAGAGAGAGTGGAGGAGTTGGAATGAGGAAATAGAGAGTGAAGACCCCTTTAAAAGGGGTTCGGATGGTGGTTCGGCCGGCCCAGTTCGTCGGGTTCGGTCGACCGGACCAGGTCTGGCGATCGACCGCTAGACCCAAAAACCCCCAATTTGCAATTTTTTACTTTTTTTGTTTCTTTTTTTTATTCTTTCTCTTTTTTTTGTTTCTTTTTCTATATACGGGGACAACCATCCGACCTTCTGATTGGAACCAATATGAAGTGGAGAGAGAGAGAGAGAAAAGATGGAGATTTGAGGAGACTTCTCTAGCTGCCCCTCAGAAGTTGCCTTTGGTCCGGCATCACTGGATCCACATTTATTTCAGCAAGGAGTATCTGGCCTTAGAAGTATTTTTCAAGGAGGGATATATATATAAATACATTCAAACATGTAGGAGTGTATGTAAACACACAAGGTATTAAAAGAAGATATAGACAATATGCATGTTTTCCTACCCTTGATGCATGTGTTTCTACAAATGCAACTCTTATCCTAAGTGTAAACCTATGCATGTATGCTCTCACCCTTGCACATCCTAAGTTCTTTTCTTATCTTATTAAATTGATCCTGGTTTAGGGGTTTTGTGAAGATGTCAGCTAGCTGATTGTGTGTGTCGATGAAATTCAATTCAAAGACCCATTTTCCTACATGATCTCTAAGAAAGTGATGACGAATATCAATATGCTTGGTCCTAGAATGTTGAACATGGTTTTTTGACAAACTGATTGCACTGGTATTATCACACAACATTGGCACACATTTCATTTCAATATCTAAATCAAGTAATTGATTTTTGTTCCAACGTACTTGGGCTCCACAACTTCCGGCGGCTACATATTCAGCCTCAATCGTTGAGAGAGCTACTGAATGTTGTTTCTTGGAGGAACAAGAAACTAGGCACCCACCAAGAACCTGACAGTGCCCACTAGTACTTTTACGATCTACAATACATCCGGCATAATCCGCATCAGTGTATGCAATCAAATCAAAAGAGCTACCGATGGGAAACCACAAGTCAAAATCTACTGTGCCAAGTAAGTATCTAAAAATGCGTTTAACAGTCGATAAATGAGATTATTTAGGGCATGACTGAAAATGGGCACAAAGACATACACTGAATTGAATGTCAGGGTAGCATGCTGTAAGATACAGTAGTGATCCGATCATACCTCGAAACAGTATAGGATCTATTGTTTTACCATTTTCATCTTTGTCTAACTTCGAGGTTGTGGCCATTGGAGTTGACAGAGGTTTTGCTTCAGCCATCCCATATTTCTTCAATAGCTCCATTGTGCACTTGGCTTGACTTATGAAAATGCCCTCAGATGTTTGCTTCACCTGTAGTCCAAGAAAGAAGGTTAATTCACCCATTAAGCTCATCTCAAATTCTCCTTGCATAATTTCTGTAAATTCATCACATAACGCATTATTAGTAGCTCCAAAAATTATGTCATCCACATACACTTGAACTACTAATATATCTTTAACTGATTTTTTTGTGAAAAGTGTTTGATCAACCTTACCTCTCTTGAAACCATTTTCAATCAGAAATGAGGTGAGCCATTCATACCATGCCCTTGGTGCTTGCTTCAGTCCGTACAAGGCCTTCTGGAGCTTGTACACATGTTGTGGATATTTGGGGTCTTCAAAACCTGGAGGTTGTTCTACAAAGACATTCTCTTTGATATACCCATTTAGAAACGCAGATTTAACATCCATTTGAAATAATTTGAAGTTAGATGAGCAAGCATAATACAATAAAATCTGGACTGCTTCTAGACGAGCAACCGGTGTAAAAGACTCATCAAAATCAATACCCATCTTCTAGCTATACCCTTTGGCCATAAGCCGGGCCTTGTTCCTAACAACCAATCCCGTATCATTTAGCTTATTTTTGAAAACCCATCGGGTTCCAATTATGGATTGATTCTTAGGCCACGGCACAAGAGTCCACACTTGGTTTCTTTTGAACTGGTGCAACTCTTCATGCATAGCCTGGATCCAGGATTCATTTTGAAGAGCTTCATGGATATCCTTAGGCTCTTCTTGTGAGATTAAGGCTACCAAATCCTCTTTTTCTACTTGCCCTAGAGATGATCTAGTTCTTACCCGATCTTGAGGATTACCGATTATATTTTTAGCTGGATGATCCTTTAAGAACGTAGAGGTGCTGAGCAAGCTGGGGTGCTACACTTGTTGCTCTTGCAGTGTTTCAATTGAAGGATCTTCATCTTCTTCACTCTTGCTAGGTATTCCTTCCTTTGGTTCATCTTTGGCTTTAGATGTTCCAACATTAGTTGAATTTTTGGGGGCTTCCCCTGCATCTACAATTTGAATAGTCAGTTTTAGTTCATATTCGTCAAAAATCACATGAGGACTTTCTTCAATAACCAAAGTCCGTTTATTAAACACTCGATAAGCTCTAAAGTAAAGTGCATAGCCTAGGAAAGTTCCCTTGTCACTTTTCTCATCAAACTTACCTAGGTTGGACTTACCATTGTTTAGGATGAAACATGAACATCCAAAGGGTTTAAGATGAGAAATATTCGGTTTCTTACCCTTGTAGAGCTCATAGGGAGTTTTCTTCAAAATGGGCCTTACCATTGCCCTGTTGATGATGTAACATGTTGTACTTACCGCCTTAGCCCAAAAGTATTTTGGTAGAGAATTTTCACTTAACATGGTCCGTTGCATGTCTATCAATGTTCTATTTTTCCTCTCTACCACTCCATTTTATTGGGGAGACCTTGGTGATAAGAAGTTGTGCGTATACCCGTGCTCTTCACAGAAATTCCTGAACTCATGATTTTTAAATTCACCACCATGATCACTTTGGATGGTAGTGATAAGGTAGCCTCTATCATTTTGGATTTTCTTGCAAAACACTTGAAACTACATCAATGCATCATTTTTATTGTATAGAAATAACACCCATGTAAATCTTGAATAATCATCAACAATCACAAAACCATAAGATTTCCCTCCTATGCTGGATGTCCTAGTTGGGCCAAACAAATTAAGATGCTGAAATTCCAAAAGCCGGGAGGTAGAAATAATGTTCTTATTTTTAAAAGACATGCGTGTTTGCTTGCCTTTTGTGCAAGCCTCACATATTTTATCACTTTCAAATTTTAATTTTGGCAAACCATTTACTAAGTCATGTTTAGAAAACTTGGAGATTACTCCAAAACTAGCATGACCTAGTCTTCGGTGCCATAGCCATGCATTATCATGATTGTTTGCTACCAAGCACACATCATCACGGGAAACATCATCTAGATCAATAGTATAGACATTATTGCTTCTCTTGTCGATAAATCTAATTTCATTGGAGGTTTTATTTATGACAATGCAGTTGTTGACACCCGTTTTTAGCCCACAAGTTGTGTTATTTCTCTTATTCATCATTTTGATGTCCCGAATTATCCATTATTTTGGAGCCTTATTTGGATAGATTTCGAGCCCATTTTTATCATTCCCTAGCCTTTGGACTTTGGAGATCATGATTTCTTAGAGCCCTGAAGCTTATCTTATCAACTTCTGGCTTCCAAGTCAGCTTACGGCCCATTTAGGTCGACTTTCCATCAAACATTCGGCCCCTTTTATTGTACAGTCTTGAAAATGGTTCTTTTTCATATCCTTATGTTCCTCTATTCAAAATGTTATCTTCAGCAAAGTTGTTCACCTTTTAAAGACATACAATTTCTTCTTCTACACTATTGGCCAGTTCTCCACCGTATTCAAGTTATTCACATTTTTCCGGCGTGCTATGCTGTTCACCTGCATCCCAGAATTCTTTCTGATGTGACACGACCTAAGGGTGTACTAGTAACAACCAAATGAACCTTGGACCTAGACTTGCAAGCCCACTTACAAATTGGCGGACTCGATGTTGGCGGACCGATATCGCAACACAACCCTTTTCCCGTGGTGACTAAATGATGGTAGGGTGGATTTGAGAGTCTAAACCATGCTACTTAGGGTGATTGACTTGGCCAATGAGTTCCCCTCCCTTGGATCGGAGCACCCACATCAGTGGGGTGGACGCCGTGCCTTGAGGGTACGGGGGTCTCTCCTCACTTAATCCGCGGTGGCCACTCGTGATCGGGAATCACGGGACCGGGCACTCTCTTCCTTGCCGGCTGAACTAAGAGATGATACTAATAAAACACAAATATTCAGGGAGGGTTCAGCTTATATCTGACCGGTGTGAGGACACCGGCCCCGAGTCGGAGACGTGGGCGAGCGGGGAAGCGTGGGTTCCCCACACGCCGCGCCGGGGAAGCTTGATCTGTCCAAACAAAGTACACCACTACACCTCTCGCAGGAGGGGGATCTTGGGGTGGGGATTAAAGCAATTACAAATAATACTACCTCCACGTAGGGAGGGGCCTTCAGCTGGCCAAGCGGGATGGGGAAGGCGAGGCAAGAACAACGACTAATAATGGATGCCGAGTCTGCCAACTGTCTGCGAACAGAGATAGTGGGTTGGTGTTGTAGCTATAGATTCCACTCACGAATTTTGCTGATGGCGAGGTCAGTGGCATAAGCTTCGTAACAGGAAGGGGAATGCTTCAGAATTTTTGTGATTTCTTCTGGAGAAGCTACAGGTCGGGGCAGAAGATGGAACAGGACCTCTGTTTCTCGGACTAGCAGGGACTGACTTCCAACAGTAGGATGCAGAGGGTACTCCGGCCGCTCCCGTTGTCGAAATCAGGCGCTGTTGGAGTCGTTGGAATCGTAGTCAAGTTCTCTTCGCAGAAAAACTGACGGGGAAGCCTTCCGATGTCGGGGGAGGTCTGAGGATGCCGAACAATGCTGACAGGTCGAAGCAGACTGTGTTGTAGCAGAGTGACGCAGCAGAGGGAGAAAAATGGTAACTTCGGCCACCGGAGGCCAAATGGAACTCCGCTTCCTGATTCTGAAAATAGACAGGGAGAAGTAGAACTTTGTAAAAAAAATGGTAGACTGATTCCTCCGATGTTTGACGTGGCAGGGCTCTCAATCCGGTTCTGGTGCTCAGCAGAATCTGTTCCGCGCAGTCGGGGAAGAACGGAGTTGCTGAACAGCCTCGAGCTCCGATAAAGATGAAACCACTTCTGTTGCGAAGAAGACCCGGAGACGCTTCCAACGATGGCTCTTGTGTCTTCAAACTCGTCCTGATGGCGTCGTGGTGGTCGCTGCAACAGACTGATTTGTATGTAACCTGTGGACAGCAACCTGCAGCTCTTGTGTTGGCTTCTAAAGAAGGAGATGGGGGAGGTGTATGTATGAGAGGGGTGATGGGGTGGAAGAAGTAGTGTGTATGGAGGGATGGGGAATGCTAATGGAGATAGGAAGAGGATGGGAGGGGCAGTGGGGCAGGTCCTCAGCTGGAGGTAGGGGAAGGTGGAGTCAATGGAGGTGAATGGAGGGAGATGAGAGGGGCGACCAAGGCTAGAAGGGAGGAGAGGGGGGCGGCCAAAACATGGAGGGAAAGTGGATTTCAAATTTGAAATGGGCTTTGGAAGTTGGGTGAATGTGTGGGGAAGAGGATTGATGGTGTTGGAATGGAGGAGATTTGGTTGGAATGGGGAGTATGGTGTTGGAAGAGGGAGACTTCTACCTTGGGACTAGGGGTGTAGTAAATGGAGTGTGGGGAAGTGGGGGCTTTAATGGTGGTAGGTGGGAGTTGGATGTGGAAGGGAGGAGGGGGAGGAGAGAGGAAATATGCGCCCCTTTCCTAATGAGAGAGAGAGGAAGAGGGATAGAGAGAGAATAGGGTGGGGAATCACTCCCCTAGGGCCTCTCACCCAACTATAGGAATCACTCCTTTAAACTAGATTTGAACACTCAAATAGAAGGCTTTGTATTCATTCATTCATTAAGTTCAAATGGAGGAAATGGGGTCCTATATATAGGAAACCCACATTTCTACAAAAGACCCTGACAAAAGACTCATTGACAAATAACCGAAGGGGTAGGGGAGCTCATTGGGCTAAGTCCGAAGAAATGGGCCCAATTAGCACATTACACATTCTAATGACACTCAAACATAGGAAAATAAATGCTAGACCTAGGGACATGACTCTAATAAAATTAAAATTACATCAATGACTCAAATAAAAATTACATTGGACTCAAAATTAAATGGCTAGACCATGCCGGATGAAATAGGAGGTGATGTTCTCATCATACTCCCGGGGTGCGAAGAACTCGACTCCGTCGAGTAAGAGTCTTTCCTAGCTCGCCCATGTCTCCACCATCGTGGTCGGCCCTTCCACCTCATAAGATACTGCTGGATTGCCCTGCTCCTGATGGTGTCGTTATGTTCAACCAGTATCAAATCTTTGTGCTCATGCCGGGCTCTCAAGGTTAGAAGGGGATTCTTATTGGTGGGGTCACTCTTAAAGGGGGGTATGGGCTCAATATCCTCGCTAGGTGCCACCGCGGGGCCCTTGCAGGGCACAAAGTCCGCCACACTACAATGAGGGTTGACCCCACATTCCTTCAGAAGGAACAACTCATTGGCATATATACTCAATCGCCCCAAGACCTTAAAGGGTCCAGTCTCACGATCCCTGAGTGTAAAGGCGACTCTAGGGAAGAGCCTCTTTATCCTGACCATCAGATAGTCACCCTCTTGGAAGTCTAGGTTTCTTTTGCGGGTATCAATTCACCTTTGACAAATCCTTTTACCTTTGATGATGGGCTTGCAAGTATGCAATCCTGAGACATAGTTGGTGAATGCTGGCACTCTATTGGATGTTGGGGGTCCCGGACACCCAAATGTGGACCTAGCATGTCTAGACTCCCTATGAAGATTAGTGAAGATAGGAGGGCCTGGACCTCCAAATGTAGCTCTATCATGCAAAGGGGTGGTAAATGCCGGGGGACCTGGACATCCAAGAATGCACCTATCATGCTTAAGACTCATGATGAATGGCGGTGGACCATTACATCCGAAAATGGCCCATTCATGCTTCCTACTTGACATGAATGGAACCGTCTTATGAATCATGCCAAGTGATGTGTTGTGCCAAGACTTATGCATTCCTATCCCAAAGATCACTTCTATGTGTATGGGTGTGGGATGACCTTTGAACTTCCATGTAAAAGGGTTAAACATATCTAGGAAGGTGGGCATTATGGAGAGGGGCTCTTTCTTGTTTCCTAGGCAGACGTTATCTATGGCGATGGTTCCCTTTGTGTAGTCCAAGTCTTGTAAGAGGTGATCTTGGTCCAACATGGTTGGTTGGGGTAGGGAAATTTGAGTTGTGGGTAAGGTGGGTGTATCACATGGGTAACTAAGCTCCCATTGGAAGGAATCAAAGGGGTCATGGACTGGGCTTCCTAAAGGAAGGAACTCTATGTCCACATGGCCTATGCATGGTGGGTCATCCTTACTAAGGTCTTTAGTGGGCCAGTTGATCAAGGTACTTGGGATTTTAATGGTAGTGGAGTGGACCATGATGGGTTCTTCATCCATGGGGAGAATGAGAAGGAGGTCACTAGTGTAGCAACCAATGGTGAAGACTGAGGTGATAGAACCATCACATGGGTGGATGAGACTAAGTCTTCTTGGGTGGGCCGCTCCTATGGTCAATAAGCAAGTCAACTTTAGTTGCCATTCTAAACCCTTGAGGAGATCATCCCAACCATTTACCTCATAGTAGGATTGGAATGTGGTGTGATAGGAGTTAATGGGTGCTAATTGGAAAGGGTGCTCCATGGTTGGGGTTTGAAAGTATAAGGCATGAGGGATGGGATTTTGCTTGAGCCATTTGATGATGAGTTCTCCTACGGTCACAACCTTTTGCGTGAGATTGAGTGATTTGGGGAGGCATGTGTTTGTTTGGACGGGGATGAGTTGATGTCTTTCTTCCTTATTGATTGGGGTATGAATTTCCTTGAATGTGGGGAAGAGATTTGTGTTGGTGTCCAATCCCGGGGATTTGGTTTTGTGGGCCGGGTTCTCCTCATGTTCACTCATGACCTCATTCATTCTTTGTAGTGGGTTGAGAGGGCATGGTGGCCGGGTATGGGGCTCCGGTGGGTGAGGGAACAAAAGGTTGTTGAAACCATAGGCTCCCGGGAGATGTGGGGGATGAACTAGGCAAGACCAACGCAATGGGTGGAAGGTGGTATTCCGTTCATCAAGCCATTGTTTTCCTAGGATTATGCAAGGGCCTTTCAAAGTACCAATTTGACACCAAGCTCCATCAAAGTATTTGATTTCTCCAAACCATTTATGAAATTCAACGAAGACTAGGTCTCCGTTGTGCACAATTTGTCCAGTCGTAGAGAGGGTGGTTACAATTTCGGGGGATACCCAATTATCTTCTACCAAGTAGATGAAGTCAATTTCTGTGGGGCTCCCATTAGGTAGGTATGCTTGGGATATGATGGGAATTTGGGCCTTTTGATCTGTAGACTTAATGACAATGGGAGGTGGATAATGCATGGAACGATCTGATGAGAACTCTAATGCAAGCGTGCCCATGGACTTGACTTGATAGAGACAAGTCAATGACTTGCTCTGATACCACTTGATGTGACACGACCTAAGGGTGTACTAGTAACAACCAAATGAACCTTGGACCTAGACTTGCAAGCCCACTTACAAATTGGCGGACTCGATGTTGGCGGACCGATATCGCAACACAACCCTTTTCCCGTGGTGACTAAATGATGGTAGGGTGGATTTGAGAGTCTAAACCATGCTACTTAGGGTGATTGACTTGGCCAATGAGTTCCCCTCCCTTGGATCGGAGCACCCACATCAGTGGGGCGGACGCCGTGCCTTGAGGGTACGGGGGTCTCTCCTCACTCAATCCGCGGTGGCCACTCGTGATCGGGAATCACGGGACCGGGCACTCTCTTCCTTGCCGGCTGAACTAAGAGATGATACTAATAAAACACAAATATTCAGGGAGGGTTCAGCTTATACCTGACCGGTGTGAGGACACCGGCCCCGAGTCGGAGACGTGGGCGAGCGGGGAAGCGTGGGTTCCCCACACGCCGCGCCGGGGAAGCTTGATCTGTCCAAACAAAGTACACCACTACACCTCTCGCAGGAGGGGGATCTTGGGGTGGGGATTAAAGCAATTACAAATAATACTACCTCCACACAGGGAGGGGCCTTCAGCCGGCCAAGCGGGATGGGGAAGGCGAGGCAAGAACAACGACTAATAATGGATGCCGAGTCTGCCAACTGTCTGCGAACAGAGACAGTGGGTTGGTGTTGTAGCTATAGATTCCACTCACGAATTTTTCTGATGGCGAGGTCAGCGGCATAAGCTTCGTAACAGGAAGGGGAATGCTTCAGAATTTTTGTGATTTCTTCTGGAGAAGCTACAGGTCGGGGCAGAAGATGGAACAGGACCTCTGTTTCTTGGACTAGCAGGGACTGACTTCCAATAGTAGGATGCAGAGGGTACTCCGGCCACTCCCGTTGTCGAAATCAGGCGCTGTTGGAGTCGTTGGAATCGTAGTCAAGTTATCTTCGTATAAAAACTGACGGGGAAGCCTTCCGATGTCGGGGGAGGTCTGAGGATGCCGAACACTGCTGACAGGTCGAAGCAGACTGTGTTGTAGCAGAGTGACGCAGAAGAGGGAGAAAAATGGTAACTTCGGCCACCGGAGGCCAAATGGAACTCCGCTTCCTGATTCTGAAAATAGACAGGGAGAAGTAGAACTTTGTAGAAGAAATGGTAGACTGATTCCTCCGATGTTTGACGTGGCAGGGCTCTCAATCCGGTTCTGGTGCTCAGCAGAATCTGTTCCGCGCAGTCGGGGGAGAACGGAGTTGCTGAACAGCCTCGAGCTCCGATGAAGATGAAACCACTTCTTTTGCGAAGAAGACCCGGAGACGCTTCCAACGATGGCTCTTGTGTCTTCAAACTCGTCCGGATGGCGTCGTGGTGGTCGCTGCAACAGACTGATTTGTCTGTAACCTGTGGACAGCAACCTGCAGCTCTTGTGTTGGCTTCTAAAGAAGGAGATGGGGGAGGTGTATGTATGAGAGGGGTGATGGGGTGGAAGAAGTAGTGTGTATGGAGGGATGGGGAATGCTAATGGAGATAGGAAGAGGATGGGAGGGGCAGTGGGGCAGGTCCTCAGCTGGAGGTAGGGGAAGGTGGAGTCAATGGAGGTGAATGGAGGGAGATGAGAGGGGCGACCAAGGCTAGAAGGGAGGAGAGGGGGGCGGCCAAAACATGGAGGGAAAGTGGATTTCAAATTTGAAATGGGCTTTGGAAGTTGGGTGAATGTGTGGGGAAGAGGATTGATGGTGTTGGAATGGAGGAGATTTGGTTGGAATGGGGAGTATGGTGTTGGAAGAGGGAGAATTCTACCTTGGGACTAGGGGTGTAGTAAATGGAGTGTGGGGAAGTGGGGGCTTTAATGGTGGTAGGTGGGAGTTGGATGTGGAAGGGAGGAGGGGGAGGAGAGAGGAAATATGCGCCCCTTTCCTAATGAGAGAGAGAGGAAGAGGGATAGAGAGAGAATAGGGTGGGGAATCACTCCCCTAGGGCCTCTCACCCAACTATAGGAATCACTCCTTTAAACTAGATTTGAACACTCAAATAGAAGGCTTTGTATTCATTCATTCATTAAGTTCAAATGGAGGAAATGGGGTCCTATATATAGGAAACCCACATTTCTACAAAAGACCCTGACAAAAGACTCATTGACAAATAACCGAAGGGGTAGGGGAGCTCATTGGGTTAAGTCCGAAGAAATGGGCCCAATTAGCACATTACACATTCTAATGACACTCAAACATAGGAAAATAAATGCTAGACCTAGGGACATGACTCTAATAAAATTAAAATTACATCAATGACTCAAATAAAAATTACATTGGACTCAAAATTAAATGGCTAGACCATGCCGGATGAAATAGGAGGTGATGTTCTCATCACTTTCCCTTTGTTCTATCCCCATTTTCTCCCTCTTCCACTCGTTTTCTCATCTTTCTCTCTTCATAAAAGTTCTTCCTCTCTTAGGTATCTACAATTTCTTCTTCTACTACTTTTGCTAGTTCTGCACTGTTTGAGAGATACACTCTAATTTCAAAAGTCCCACGTAGTTTGCCCAAAATGTTCCTCCAGCCGCCAAACGGTCTATTGGTAGATGGCTAGGGCCCAAGAAGTGGTCTATTAGTAGACCGCTAGACCACAGGAAACGGTCCTATGATAGACCGCTAAGCCCAAACTTGCTCGAAATCGTCCCGTTCGACCCCTAGAGTCTTGCGGTCACTCCCTAGACCGTTTGTGGTCCTCATGCGGCCCTTTAATAGACTGTTTTCTCTATAGGCGGTCTTACGATAGACCGTTTGCCACACAAATAGTCCTAAACTTCCTAAACTCCAATTTCTTCACCGTAGGACTCTTTAGAGACCTTGTTTGATCTATTTTCTCCTTGGAGAAGCTTCCAAATCGTCTCTAATTGATCTAGGACTCTTATCCCTACTATTATCTGGAGGTTTATGCATCTAAATCGCCTATTTTGGGTGTTCATCTTAGATTTAAACTCAATGGTTTTTCTGCTCCTATAAATAACTACCCAGTTCACAGTTGCAAAGGAGGGCTCTTTCTAGACGTAGGGCGAAGCCATGCTGCATCTCCAACTCACACCTTCGACCCTATCTTGAAGAGGGAAGTATTGGCTTTCCATTACATCGTTTTGGGCTTAATTTCATGGTCTATATTCTTAGTTCTCATCTCCTCAAAATCATAAATCATCATAATTTTCTGCACTTTCTGCTACATAAGTATTTTTTCACATTTTGCATCAATGATTTCTCTCTATTCTCTTAACCCAATTTCGTGAATTCAAATCCTATGCATGCACAACACACACACCTATTATTTCCACCCTTTCACATGAGTTAAAAACCTCCCCCCGGTGAGTTTGTCCTCAATTTCTACCCCTATTTCATCACTTTGGGATTGATACTACACTTCAGTTTTCTAATGAGTTTTCTCTTGTCTTGTGGCTTTATTTTGCAGGAGAGCATGAACACAACGTGAGGCCCTCATCTTCTAGCCGGTTGGAGGACGAGGAGGTTTGAATCCAGATTATTCCCCACACCCCGTTTCAAGCGCAATCAAGTTTCTATCCTTTTCCAAGTTACACGGTGCCGTTCTCATATCTCTTCATCCTTTTTGACGTTGTTGGAACTTTGGTGGCGATCACGGTATGTTCTTTCTATCTTTCCATCACCCATTTATTTGTTCATATTGTTGCATGATTCATGCATACCTATTAGTCTAAGGGGCGGGGTGATACATAAACTATCAACACCTAATTTTTTGGCGATCACGGTGGGACTCCAATGCCCATCACGCTTATTTTCATGCTCTTTTGTAGGTTGGGTGGGTGCATGTTCATGTTTAGGTAGTATTTTCTCCATGTTTTGGCATTTTTCGAGCTCTGGTTGGCTAGCGGTCTTATGGTAGACCGCCATAGGGCAAGAAACAGTCATTTGGTAGACCGTTGACGGATTCTGGCAATGCTCACGGGGCCCTGTTCATCGGGGCATAACGTTTGATCCCGGAGGAGCTGATTTGTATTCCGTTGGATAGCCCTTTGTATTGTCTTTCCATCCATATATATTTTTCACTATTTGGATCATATTTGCATAATCTAACATTGTCTAACGTTTTGCATTTTGTGCATAAGTTCTGTAGGCAGGCTCAGGGACAGGTTCACAGGTACATCTTTACTCAGTGATTTGACTGCCTTCCTGAAGTCTGATTGCACTAATTTTTGTTCCATTGGATAGTCCTTTGTATTATCTTTCCATCCATAGCTTATTTACATCAGTTGGGTCTCATTTGCTTAGTTGAAAATTGTCATCATTTTAGGATTTTGTGCATAAAATCTGCATGCAGTCTGCGCACAGGTTCATGGGAGCAACTTTCTTGGAGGATTTGATTGACCTCCCGAGTTCCGATTACTCTATTCTTAGGCTCATTGTGTAGACCTTTGTATTATCTTTCCATCCATATACTACTTGCATCATTTGGGTCACGTTTTCTTAGTTAAAAATTATCATCATTTTAGCATTTTGTCCATAAAATCTGCATGTGGTCTGCGCACAGGTTCACGGGGGAAACTTTGCTCAGTGATTTGATTAACCTTCCGGGGTTAGATTGATCTATTTCTGGGCCCGTTGTGTAGACCTTTGTATTGTCTTTCCATCCATATACTATTTGTCTTATTTGGATCTTGTTTGCATAGTTTAATCTTGTCTTGACTTTCTAGATTTAGGCTAGAAATTACATGCACTCCAATGCACATCGGGTCATACATTGCATATCATAGTTGCATTTCCTACCTTGGTAAGTGATCCTCTCGCCTCCATATTCCTTCGGGTCGACTAGGTGATCTTATCTGGGACCTCCGTAAGTCCCCGCGGGCCGTGAATTCCCACACGGACGTCGGGCCGGTTGTATCTTTTCCACCTTTTAGGCTTGCATTTGCATCAGTGTGAGGGAGTTAACCTTAGCCAAGCCAAAGTTTGGATCTTATTACTATAGGATTCCTATCTTGAGGGAATTATTCTTAACTCAAATCATTAAAAGGTCCATTAAAACTTCTAAAATATTTTCCATCATATCAACTTGTTTGACTTGGGTGAAAACTCTCACATTGCATTGTTTGTGTTGTTTGGGTTTGTCCAAGCCCATTAGTGGTGTTTTATGTTGCATCCACATGTTTTGCTATTGTTAGGCCCATTTAGGCTAGCCCATTTTGTGTGTTCATTGTCCCGTGGTCCGTTGTCCATTGGTCTATGCATTAGTGGGTCAACCCCCTCTTGTTCTCAAGCCCATTAAGCCCTTGCTTCCCCACTTGTATTCTCCTTGATATTATTGTATTAAGTCTTCATTTACCCTCATGGAACATCATTCCAACCCCTTGTAACATTCTTTTCCCCAATCTTC
This sequence comes from Amorphophallus konjac, assembly GCA_022559845.1. Lineage (NCBI taxonomy): Eukaryota > Viridiplantae > Streptophyta > Magnoliopsida > Alismatales > Araceae > Amorphophallus > Amorphophallus konjac. Next base: position 340,755,552 of record CM040118.1, on the reverse strand, counting down.
CTCATATTCCCACGTGGAATACTCTTCCCACGCGGGCCCATCTTCCCGTGGTCCCTCTGACCCGTCTGAGGAACAGGCTAATCTCATGGCCCACTTATCAAGCCTTGTTCGCCAAATGGACCCGGCCCAGGCCCAACGTCTTATTGCAAATCATCTTAATGGGCCACCTTCTTCTTCCCATGCGGCTAGCCCGATTCCTAATACTCATTCATCTGATGTGCCTCATTCCTTTAATGGGCCACCTTCCTTCAATGGGTCCCATTTTCTTAATGGGCCCCATTCCCTTCATGGTCCATCTATTCTTAATGGGCCCCCATCCTTCAATGGGCTGTCATCTTCCTCCAATGGGCCCTCTTCTACTCTTAATGGACCTTCTTCCTTTAACGGGCCTTCTTATTCTCCTAGTGGACCTACTCTTCTTAATGGGCCTCCATCTCCTACCCATGTTGCTACTAGCCCGAGTGGCCCTCATATTCATGATCCTTCTAGGTCCATGTATCCTTCTACTCCTGGAATGGGCCCTTCTTCTACTCAGCCCAGATCCTCTTATCCGGCCCAATATCATCATCTTGGTCCAAATTCACTTGCTCAAGTTGGCCCATATTCTTCTCAATCTCTCCCTACCCAGGAGATGATTGCTCAAGCCCAACACCAGTTTGATGAACTCCAACGTCAAATCGATCTCAAGTCCTATTTAAGTATTCCATTTGCATTCCAAGGTCTTCAGCTTCCCCCATCTTCACAAATTCCCTCATATCGCCGTTATGGTGGAGTCGGTGACCCATATGTGCACTTGAAGGAGTTCATTTATGAGTCGGCCTAGTTTCGACATGACCAACGCTTGATGGCCTATCTATTTGGTCTGTCATTGGAAGGCCTGGCTCGGGATTGGTTCTTCTCTCTTCCGCAAGAGCAAGTTGTGAGTTTTCAAGCCGTTCATGAAAAGTTTATTCAACAGCATCAAGACCAGGTTGGGCCCAAGTTCTCTGTTGTAGATCTGGCCCAAGAGAAGATGAAGCCCGACGAGGAATTCTCCACTTTTACCGACCGTTGGCGTCGCCTTGCCGTGCAAGTCCCGGGGCACATTCGCGAGGGAGAGCAAATCAAGATGTTGATATCTAATGCGACGCCCGAGTATCGATTTATCTTAGCCCTCAACGACATCACCTCCTGGCAATAACTTTATAGCCGAGCCCACTTCATTCGCCAACAACTTCAAGGTTCCCTTTACACCGAGTCTTCTGCATCTTCCGCATCTACATACGCCTCTCCATCCACATTCACCGTTTACTACTCGCCTACCACGAGTCAACCCTCCACCCCCGCATACCAACCCTCTACGCACCCGTCCGCTCCCACGAGTCAACCCTCCACAAGTCAGCCTTTTGCATATCCATGTCCGCCTTCATCACCTCCGGTGAAGGGGACACCACATGCCGAACAAGTAGATGCCATCTATATACCCCCTCATCCCGCTCCATATATGCCTTCACCAAATCCCTCCACTAGTTGCCACACATCCTTGCCTATGCAACCCCCACAACCATTTCCACCATTACATATCTCTCGGCATCCACCTTGCCCAAAGCAGGCTCCTCGTCCTCCGTTGTCGGAGTACTTTACTGACATTTTTGGGGCTTTGATGGCCACTCACGCGTTGCAGCTCCCTCCGACTGTGCCTTGCTGACCCGCGGTTGGGGATATGCTTCAGTTGTGTGATTTCCACTGCCAGCAGGGACATTTGGTCAAGGATTGCCTCGAGTTCCCGGATTATGTTTATGGTCTGGAAGATGAGAAAAGGATCGATTGGTCTACCGTTCGTAAGGTTATTGAACATCTTCACAGCAAGCAGCAGCAACAAGAGGCGCAACCCGAGCAGCCGTGTCCATGTCTACAAGCCCAGAGGCACCTCTGTGATTCTTCATCTAGCATTATGCCCGCTCCGTCACCTAGTTCGTTACCCACACTTACTCCTGCTCCTACGCATATGTCTCCAACTACCCCATCACCATTGCCATCTCCTACCCCGGCTCCATCGCCGCCACAAACCTAAGCCTCTGCTCAGGCTAGTGCCTCCCCTTCTTCTCCCGCCGCCACTTCCACTACTTATATCCCTAACACCACTCTACGCATTATGTCGACATGTCAACGGTGGACACCACAACCTCCATCTTCACCCTCTCCACCTCCATCTCCCCTGCCCCCATCGCCTTCATCACCATTCTCACCATCTCCATTGCCATCACCATCATCTCCATCTCCACCACCAGTGCTTTCATAGTCACCACTTTCTCCACCACCATCATCCACTCCACCGCTACCCTCGTTGCCCAAGCTTGAGCTAGCTCCACCCCCACCTTTACCCTTACCTGCAGCTACCATTGCCTCTACACCTTTACCTCCCGGAGTCTCCATACCTTCCAAACCTATTTCCACTTCCACCCCACGGAGCGGGTGTGTGCTACCTCAAGTGCCCCTTGGGTCTAGCCCCCAGGGAGATGATGAGCCAAGTCAGGACAGTTTGGTGCCGGTTGTGTATTTCAAGATTCAAGATTTTATCTATCGCATGTCGATCTGCATCCTGGTCCCTGACTATTTTGTGGATGATGTACCTGCATTCCTGATGACGGTTGCTAAAAAGAGTTCCCTTGCACAGATGCCAATGTTTTCGAGAGCAAGACCGATGGCGATCTCCTTGCTCGCCAAAAAATTCACCATTGATGTTGTTATTACTTCTCGCTCCGTTATTGTTCAGATTATTGGCCAAGAAGGGTTCTCTACCCGTATCGTGTTAACTCATACGGCCACCAAGTAGATTATGAATTCCATGGTCAAGGGGCAGTTGTCCGTATTTTCTACACTTTCGAAGGACATTTTGCACATTATATGCAACCTCTTTCAGTTTGTCAGTACGCCAGCCACGTCAATGCCGTGTATTACTCTCCCTCAGTTTCATCCCTCTCTCCTAGCAAGGGAGTTACGCTTCAAGTCTGATTGCCGAGTGGAGCTGCCAAATCTCATTGCTACTTGTGCCAAGTAACAAGACTCCATGGTTCTATGATATTCAGCATTATGAGGTGTTAGTTGTTCAAGAATGTCCGTCTACTATTGTTAGCGCCGGGTGTCTAGGGGCAACTGTCCCGATGAAGCTGCATATTCATTACCGGGTCAGGTCCTCTGCCAGATGGGCCCGTTATTTAAGGAGACACTGCAAATCAAGAAGCCTAAAGGTCCGGGTTCGCGTCAGGCAGGCCCGTGTTCAATAGATTTCGGCTAAGAAGAGACAGTGGCGCAAGTACAGGGGCTGCAAGTTGTGCATTCCGGGGTCCACTCCTTCTTCTTCTTCCTCTCGTTCATCATTTCTCCTACTCAGCTCCCACCCTTGGGTGGTGTGTCTTCCAACTTCAGATCCTGTTTCAAACATTTTCTCCTCTCTTCCCTAGTCTGTAAATCCCCATTCCTCTTCTTCCCATCCAGAGTCTCTGGATTTTCCTTCCTCTCACAACCCTAGGCCTCGGCCTATGCCCTCTCATTATCCCGATCTCGGGACATCTCCCGATTCTTCTCCCTCGGTATGTCCGGATTCTGCTTCTGATTCGCCCCCGACCTTGTCGAGTGATTACCATCCTCGTTCCCCGACTATGTCGGGTGATTACCCTTCCCTTTCCCCGACCCTGTCGGATGTCTATGTCTCTTCTTCCCCGACCTTATCGGATGTTTCTCATTCTCCTTCTCTGACCCTGTCGGATGATTCACATTCCCCTTCTCTGATCATGTCGGATGATTCTTCTTCTCATCTTTCTACTCATTCCTCCTCACCCTTTCGGGGGCGTTGCCCTTTTTCTTATTATTTTTGAGGCTTTAGCCCACCTTGATCTCGGCTGATCTGATTTATTCTGTATCTGGTTCCTTATTATTAGGGTCTCCGCACTTTAACGAGGGAGTTCTAGCCCTCGTCTCTCTTCCTTTTTATCCTTCTTCGTCCAGTTTGGTGTCTGCCGCTCCTCCGTGTAGAGGAATCTTTAATCCTTGTTATCCTCCTCATCTTTGTCCTATCAAGAAAGGAATATGAAGGTGCTGCACGAAGCTCGATGATCAAGATTGCTTCAGGATGCTAGTTTTCGTTCCATGGATTTGCAAGGTATCTTTATTTGGTGCAAAGAACATGCTATTATTATCACTTATTTACTCTTGCGCATTATTAAGATACATGTTGGTTCCTCACATGGTTTGAGTGGATTTAAAAAGTTTGCTTAGTTCTGTCAAAAGAGTCAAGTTCGCTTCTGCAGCATCCTTAGGCTAGTGATAGCTCCGCACTGGGAGTTTAGTTTCTTTCCTCGATTGTTGAGGGTGACCTTTGAGTACGGGTTTTCACACTACACGGCAAGCCATAGCCGATTCCTCTAAGGCACACCATTGCTGCTTTGGCCATACTTTGGGAATGCACAAGGTCTTTTTTCTTTTCTCTGCTCAGTCGAATGCAGGGGCAAGAGATTGATGGATGAGATGACCAATCTTGGCGCTCACCAATACGGGAGAGGTTTCAAATAGGGGTAGTCTTGACCCTCGAAAAGTGAGCTTTCATGCTATATCTGGCCGATAAGGGCTCTTTAAATCAATAAGAATGAATATGCAAAATTATGAAATCAAAGGCATGGCAAAGAGTGGCAGTACAGTTACCCGCGGGATGTCATGAGCCCGGTCGCATGAGTGCCTAATAAATATGGGTCTCAAAATAAAAGACAGAAAGTCCCGGCGTAACAGACTTACTCTTTGAGGGGTAGTGCCCTAGAAGGAAGTCGAGTCCTGATGTCTCTCATCCTGCACAAAGCTTGTCTCTAATTTTTCTTCTGCTTCTCCCTCTTAGGCTGGGTTGTATCCCGAGTATGGCCTTAGTAGGGGAACCGTTCTTTAGAGGCGGTTGGTTGTGGTAAGCCACCCGCACATGCATGCCCTGCTTAAAGAAAATCTTTAATGAAAGAGGTAGGAACGACGATCCCTCGCCAGTAGTTCGAGCCTATCTTTGGGTGCTGCAGATTGATATTATCAAAAATCCAAACAAAAAAAGAGATATTTTCAAAATCCAAACAAAAAAAATCAAATATTGTCAAAATCCCGAAAAAAATCAAATTCAAAATCCAAAAAAAAGAAAAATCCAAAATCCAAAAAAAAAATCAAAAAGTTGTCAGAAATCAAAAATATTTGCTTTTTATTCCTTTCTATCTATTTGTTTGAGGACATGTACGCTTTGTTTGCTAAGTGTGCAGGTCGCCGGTGTTCAAGCTTCCTGGCTTTGTCTTTTGCTTTGTCTCATGTTCCTATCTATTCTCTCTTTCTTCAATCCTATCTCTCGATCTGTTCTGAAGCCCATTTCCTTCTCAGCTCTCAACTTATTAAACATGATCATATCTCCATGAGAGGGCTTTGCCTCACGATTATGAACTTGACGGTTCTGCTTCATTTGATCTTAGGTTTTGATTGAAGAGCATATTTATCATGTCTTTTATCCCGCAGTGTCCTTGTCACGTGTTTATGTCCCTCCGTGTCATCCCATGCATGTTATTTTATCCCTCGCCACGTGTTGTTAGTTGTCTTACATATGTTGTTAGTGTGTTGTCCCAACCGTGTGGTCATCCTGCGTATTCTTCTCATAACAGTGTGTTGTCCCACCGTGTTGTTATCTTGTCCCACCACGTTCATCATGCATACATGTGATTTGTTCATGCCATTGCATATGTGTGCTTGTTTGTCTTGTTGCATTGTTTTCCATTCATTTGATCGTTATGTTTGTGGTGTTGTCTGTCGTTCAGTTGGTTGTTATGTTATCTTTGTTATGTTATGCTTACTTATTTGTCATGTCTGTCTTATTTGAAAATCCATAAAAATTAGAAAATCAAAATCCAAAAAATGTCGTTTCGCCTGCACATGTAAGTCAGGTATGGCTCTCTATCCCTACTCATTATTGCATTACAATATCCTATCTACAGTATTGTAGCCTCTCAAGGACCGACTGGTCGGCCGTGTGTTTTGGGATCTGATGTTCCCTTTTAACAAAAATGATGATGATCTAGGAGCATACGGTTAATCGTTGGATAAGCCGTTAGGTTGAGTCGGGTGGGGGACGATGGACTCTGTCTCGCACGCCGTGATTGCGGATGACTCTTGACCCCGTCTTGCTCGGTCTAGCAATATTATCCTTGAGTACTTTCTATTTTATCTTTCTTTGCATTCATTTTGATGATTTCTTTATTTTAGCCCAGCATGCATCATGTCATTTTGAGCATTCACGCCTCGTGATCCTCTCAAAGGTTTCTCCTCAGCAATGGTTGATTGCGCTTAATTTCTCTTAGATAAGAGATTCCCATTCCACTCCGATATTGAATGATTTCTCTGATCTTGCCGCTTGGTCGGGTTGGCCAGCGTGATTCCTGTCTGGATTTTATCTTAGTCTTATTCTCCTTTCTAGCTCTTATGTTGTGTTCCCTTCCCATCGCCTCATTGTTCGTGGATTGTATCCCCAGTGAGGCTGGTCGTGTTTCCCCTTCCCTTAGTTTAGTTCTCCAGGCATGTCTCATCTGCGTCATCCATTCCGAAGGGTTAGTTCGGCATTTTCGGGAAAGTTCTTGTCGCTTGTTGGTTGTGACGGGTGTCTTTTGTCTTGATGCCCGCTTTTCAGTTCTCTCCGCTTCATCTCTGCGTCATCTCCGTTTCACATCGCTTTCGCTTTCGCTCCATCTCCTTCCCATTTCACCTTCGCATCGCGTTTGCTCGTTCCCTTGCAAAGTGAACATCAAGGAGGGGCATCTGTTGACACCCGGTTTTAGCCCACAAGTTACGTTATTTCTCTTATTCATCATTTTGATGTCCCGAATTACCCATTATTTTGGAGCTTTCTTTTGATAGATTTCAAGCCCATTTTTATCATTCCATAGTCTTTGGACTTCGGAGATCATGATTTCTTAGAGCCCCGAAGCTTATCTTATCAAATTCCGGCTTCCAAGTCAGCTTACAGCCCATTTAGGTCGACTTACCATCAAACATTCGGCCCCTTTCATTGCGCAGTCTTGAAAACGGTTCTTTTTCATGTCCTTCTGTTTCTATATTAAAAATGTTGTCTTCACCAAAGTTGTTCGACTTTTAAAGACCTACAATTTCTTGTTCTACACCATTGGCCTGTTCTCCACCGATTTCAAGTTATTCCCATTTTTCCGGCGTACTATGTTGTTCACCTACATCCCAGAATTCTTTCTCTCTATTCTAGCCCCATTTTCTACCTCTTCCACTCGTTTTCACATCTTTTTCTCTTCATAAAAGTTGTTCCTATTTCAGTTATCTACAATTTCTTCTTCTACCACTTTCGCTAGTTCTGCACCGTTTGAGAGATACCCTCCAAGTTCTAATGTTACGCGTAGTCTACCCAAAATGTTCCACCAGCCACCAAACGGTCTATTGGTAGACCGCTAAGGCCCAAGAAGTGGTCCATTAGTAGACCGCTAGACCACAAGAAACGGTCCTTCGATAGATCGCTAAGCCCAAACTTGCCCGAAATCGTCCCGTTCGACCCCTAGAGTCTTGCGGTCACTCCCTAGACTATTTGTGGTCCTCATGCGGTCCTTTAATAGACCGTTTTCTCTGTAGGCGGTCTTACGAAGACCGTTTGTCAGACAGTGAGTCCTAAACTTCCTGAACTCCGATTTCTTCACAGTGAGACTCTTTAGAGACCTTGTTTGATCTATTTTCTCCTAGGAGAATCTTCCAGATCGTCTCTAATTGATCTAGGACTCTTATCCCCTCTATTATCTGGAGTCTTGTGCATCTAAATCGCCTATTTTGGGTGTTCATCTCAGATTTAAACTCAATGGCTTTTCTGCTCCTATAAATAACTACCCAGTTCGCAGTTGCAATGGAGGGCTCTTTCTGGACGTAGGGCGAAGCCATGCTGCATCTCCAACTCACAACTTCGACCCTATCTTAAAGATGGAAGTATTGGCTTTCCATTGCATCCTTTTGGGCTTAATTTCGTGGTCTATATTCTTAGTTCTCCTCTCCTTAAAATCATAAATCATCATAGTTTTCTACACTTTCTACTACATATGCATTTTTTCCCATTTTGCATCAACGATTTCTCTCTATTCTCTCAACTAAATTCTGTGATTTCAAATCCCATGCATGCACAACACACACACCTATTATTTCCACCCTTCCACAGGGGTTAAAAACCTCCCTCCAGTGAGTTTACCCTCAATTTCTACCCCTATTTCATCACTTTGGGATTGATACTACACTTCGGTTTTCTAATGGGTTTTCTCTTGTCTTGTGGCTTTGTTTTGTAGGAGAGCATGAACACAACGTGAGGCCCTCTTCTACTAGCCGGTTGGAGGACGAGGAGGTCTGAATCCACATTATTCCCCACACCCCGTTTCAAGCGCGATCAAGTTTCTATCCTTTTCCAAGGTACACGGCGTCATTCTCATATCTCTTTATCCTTTCGACGTTGTTAGAACTTTGGTGGCGATCATGGTATGTTCTTTCTATCTTTCCATCGCACTTTTCTTTGTTCATATTGTTGCATGAATCATGCATACCTATTAGTCTAAGGGCGGGGTGATACATAAACTATCAACAGCAGTGGGTTTCATCAAAAATGATTTTAAAACCCTTGTCACACAATTGGCTTATGCTCAAGAGATTATGATTTAAGCCCTTCACCAGAAGCACATTCTCCATAAGAATTTTAGAATTCTTTCCTATATTGCCGATTCCAATGATTTTACCTTTGTCCTTGCCTCCAAACGTAACTGAACCTCCATCCTTGTCTTGCAGTGTAGAGAACACCTTCTTGTCCCCTGTCATATGCCTTGAATAGCCGCTATCCGAGTACCATTTGCTCCCCCTGACTTCAAGACATATCTGCAAGAAATAACATTCTCATGCAATTGATTTTGGTACCCAAGTTAGTTTGGGTCCGTAGGAGTTAGTCCAATTCTGTGCATATCTTTTCTTGGTCCAAAAAGCATGATTTCTTGGTGAGTTTTGTTTGAACCAGTAATTTGCAACAACATGACCAAATCTACCATAATGATAGCAATTAACAGGTGCAAACTTCCTTTGGAATTGTCGTGGTTTGGGTTGGATATGTTTTGGCTTAGTGTTGAAACATGAAGCATGGTTATTTTCTTTTTCATGAACATAGGATGTAGTGATCTTATGTTCAAAGGATTTTTTATTTTGGGGAGTATATCCCAATCCTTCCTTTTGAAAATTGACTCTAACTGCCAATAAGTTATCTAGATTTTGTTTGCCATTGACAAACCTGGAGAGAGTGAACTGCAAGTCAGTCACCTCTTTATTCAAACTCACATTTTTATTTTCAATTTCTGAAATGGATGAGGTCAGAATTTCTTTTTCATTCTTGAGCTTTTCACAGACTTTTTCAATTTCAGACATTTTACATGATAGCTCCTCTTTGGCTTTTTCAAAATCTGAAATCGTTTGAAGCAAAGTTTCTTTTTCTTCGGTTAGCTCAAACCATTCTTGTTCCACCTTTTCAAACTTAACAAAAATATCTTCATGTGACAAATCATCAATTTTATTTTTGAGAGTTTTATTTTTAGATCTGATTTTCTTGTATTTTGTATATAGTTTTTTATATTCTGACTCCCATTGTTCATTAGAAATAAAATCAGGGTCAGAATTTACCTCCGTCGAATCATCTTCATGTGCCATGAGGCATAGGCTCTCCATGAGCTCTCCGAGCTCTTCTTCGGATAGCTCTTCCTCTTCGTCACTCCATATAGCGACCATTGCTTTTGGCTTCCTGAATTTCTCCTTCTTGAACTTCTTCTTCAGATCTGGACACTCTCCTCTCATGTGTCCGGGCTTCTTGCATTCATAGCAAATGACATTGTTGGGCTTGTGTAATGCCCCGAAAATTTTATAAAGTATTTCTGAAGTATTAAAGAATTTTCTAGGAATTTATAAGAATTTTTGAAGACCAAAATAGCTTAATAAATGAATTTCTGGGTTAAATAAATTATTATTAAGGCCCACGTATGATAACCAATTAACCTAGCCTATTTAAATAAAGCCCAAAGGACTTAAGGATCAGCCCCATGAAGTTTGGCCCATATTCTAGAAGCCTAATTAGTTATTTACAGAATATAAAGGATAAGTACTCCCTATTTAGATAAATAAGTGGCTAAATAAGAAAAAGAATTTGAATTAAATACAAATTTGGCGCCCAATAGTAAAGGCGGTCTATCGCGAGACCGCTAGAGAAAGGTTGGCGGTCCAGTCCTAGACCGCTAATTCCTGTCAATACCATAAGTTGAAGAAAGAGCAACAAGATTAGATTTTTGACGTTTTATCTCCTAGAGACCGAGGTGAGAGGACTAGTAAGCATCTTAAGGACTCTCAGAAGTCGGGATAGTACCAACTAGGGACTCTAGAATGGATCTAATCCATGAAACCTTATCCAAACCCTATAAATAGACCATAGATTTCACTTGCGCGACCCTTACGTTTGGCTCGCGTGGAACTAAGGTAAGGAAGCATTATTTCAGGCAAGTTCTTTTGAGGTTTTTATTCCTAATACTAAGGACTAACATCCCTCAAAATTTCGTGCTAGGAGATCAACCCATCACGAAGATAGAGGCACCCAAGGTTGCTGATTTCACACCAACGACCCAGGAGACTGTGTAACGGTGTGGTGAAGATCAGGAAATTAGGAACCCAAAACGAGGTATTTAGAAGTTGTGTCTTTAGAACTTTTTGTTCTCCTTTGTATCTTCTTTTTACCCTCTAAATTTCACGTACTTAGGTCAGGAGGATCAAGAGATATTAGGGCGTGAAGTTACTTATTTATCACAGGAAGTGTAGAACTAGGGTTGACTTCCAGTTCGAAATTCAAAGTATAGAGGTGTTTCCAGAGGTAGGTCATCTCATGAACGGCTAAAACATCATTCTAAGATTAAAAGCCCTCTTGTTGCACATGATTTCATGCATTGTATATGGAGAATTTCATGTTTTAATAGTATCTATGCATCTAGTGTAGCATACATGCATCTTTCTTAGCACTAAATGAACTAAATTAGTTCTCTTGTCATAATACATGAATCCTTTGCATATTTTTGGCTTCTCTTCGTTCTATCATGGTGAAAGTTTTATATATGTTGATTTCCAGGAATGATGTTGTAGATATATTTTCTTCCTCCCTCGAATCCGTTTCTTCTTCCAAATGTCTTCCCCAGGTCTATTCTATCACCTCCACGTGAGGAACAAGCAAAGGCAGAGGAAAAGGGGAAGTGTAACAAACCGTGATCGCCACCAAAGCGCCGAACGTGATGAACACGCCGTGCTTTAGAAAGAAGAGGGAGACACTCGCCTGGCTGCAGCCCTGGTAAGGTGAGCGGTTGATGGAGAACCGCCTAAAGGACGCACGGTCTCACGATAGACCGTCCAACGGCGCTGCAAGAGGTGCAGGATGAAGGACTCCTGGCTGTTGAACGGCTCTGTATTTACCGCAGGAATAAGATGGATGGCCCAGTATACACCGCACGTCTTCTTGAACTGACTGCTCGGAACCGCGCAAGACCACCAACCTAGAAGTCACAAAGGGGTCCAACCTCCACCCTCTCCGGCCGGCCAGAGGGGATGGGCCTCGTGCTAAGAATTGTTGACCTGCAAGACAACGTGAAAATACACACAGAAACAACCTAAATTAGAACTAAATGGTATAGTAAATGGCACAATAATAAGGGATGCACATGAACAAATGGAAAAGGGGATACCTGGGGGGTTTTAAATCCCTAGGGTGGCAAAAACGTGGGTGGATGTGTGTATGGTAATGAGGATGAAGGGGAACGTAAAGAGAAAGTAATGCATGCAATGAAGACGTGACAGAATCTATGAAACACAAAGGACTCAAAATAAGACTACTCCCTGAACTGGAGGCTTATGTGGACGTAGAAAGCCTCCCTCCTTGGTGCTAGGTCGCTCAAGAATGCGGCTGGGCTTCGCCGTCGACCAAAAATCTCCCCCCTCTTTCAAGTCCGGCCCTTAGAGTCTATTTATAGAGCCTAGAAAGCCAGCCCCGAAATTAGGGTTTAGAGGCATCTTTAGGACGAGATAATTAAAGGAAAATCGTAGATAAATGAATTATCTTTTATCCAGTCGAAACAGCACCTAAAATGGTTGATTATCCGCGGAGAAATTGATGGGCAAAGTTGGAGATAAAACCACGGATAAAATGGGATAAAACCCGTTACAATTCAACAATCGACGGGATGAACGGTCTTACGATAGACCGCTCAACTGTATGGGCGGTTATCGCCAGGCCATCCAAGCCCGTCGGTGGAAATTCAAATTAAATCATAAAATAATCCCAATTATCCATCGAACTGACTGAAACGTTCGCCGTTGGACTCTCATATATGAACGGCTCAGTTTAGAACGTTCCAAGGAGGAGCGGCTAAGAACAAACCGTTCTAGTGCTGTCGGTGGAAAATCAAAATGGATAAGATAATTAGATAATTATTTGAGAAAACCCTTAAGCGCAGGACTCTGAGAGATGAGCGGTCACGATCAGCCCGTCCATTAGGTTGCACAGCTAGATTGGGACCGTATAAATGCTTGTCGGTGAAAATTCAGAAAATTACTCACGAATACTCCAAAATATATGGACGGTTAACGTTCAACCGCTCATTAATTGAGCGACCATGTAAGGACCGTTCATGCATATAGACGCCTAAAGCTTATAAAAAAAGTCCAAACAACCGAAATCAAGGCCTGATAAGCCCTGAATCAATTTGGACCTAACCAAGGAGGGAGGAAACCCAAAAATTGGCCCAAAGTATGCCTGAAAGCAGCCCCAACGAGTGGTGGATAACTCGAGGCATCAACAAATGGGAGTAAGAGAAACGACTCAACTTATCGGTGAAAAATGGGTGTCAATAGATGCCCCTCCTTATCGTCCTCTTTGCAGGGGAGCGAGCTGAGGTGAAGCGGAAGTGACATGGAACATGGAGATGAAGCGGAGAGGTAGCGGAGTGGACCAAAAAAGTGGGCGTTAGGGCAAAACGACACCCATTTTTTCCAACAAGCGATAGGAATCTTCGGGAAAACTCTGAACCAAACGCAAGGAATGATCAAACCAAAAGCGACACCAGTCTGGAGAAACTAAACTAACATGAAATAAATCGACAAGACCGACCTCATGGGGGACACAATCTCACGATCCAATGAGGGGGCCACAAAAGCAAGCATCAAAAGTAAAGGAAATATGCTAAAGCTCCAGACGGGGACCTCTCAATCAACCAAACCAAGCGAATCGACCAAAGATAACCTTCCAACTCAGAGTGGAATTAACCCTCTTACTCGGACATCAAACACACAGCTAACCATCACGGGTGGGGACATCATTCAGGCAACTCCAATGGGTCATGAATGCTCAAAAGATGCGTATGATGCATGCTGGGCTAAAATAAAAAGAAATCATGAAAATGAGTGCGAAGAAAGATTAAAATATAATATGCTAGAGACTAATATTACTAAGCTGGGAAAATCAGAGTCAAGACACCATCCACAACCATGGCGTGTAGGATAGAACCATCCTCCTCGTGATATCCCAACCTAACGGCCTATCTGAAGATTAAACACGTGAACCTGGATCATCATCATTTTTGTTGAAGGGGAACATCAGATCCTGGAATACGTAGATAATCAACTGGTTCTCGAGATAATATAATATAATACCATATAGTAATGCAATAATGAGTGTAGAGATAGAAAGCCATACCTGACTTACCTGTGCAGACGAAACGGCAAGTGAAATCTTGATCCTGCACATGATATTGTTAACAATATTTGCAATGATATCATAATTCATCAATTAAACATTAAATGCAAACAACCTTCAAGCATGAACAGTTAGGGAACAACCGCCCTATGAAGAACGGTTATTGTAGAACTGTACATATCATGGAATTTGAACCGACTTAAAAAGCTTACCGTTGAAGATAAACGGTCATACTCCAACCGCACAAATAAGGACGGTCTATCGCTAGACCGCACATCCTCTGCAACTTCGAAAAAACAAACCCTTCGCCTCCCTCCACCGTAACCGATGGTGGAAGGAACGAAGGGCAAACCTTAGTCCATTCTCAACCCCTCTCTCTCAATCTCTCAAACTCCCTCACTCCCCATCTTGCCTCTCACTCCCAATGCGCCAGAAGCATTAGGCCCGCCGCCCCGAGATGGCCGAAGAAGCAACGACGCCATCACCGTCGACCGCCGCCGCGGCGGTGAACGCCGGAGAACCATCGGTGCCGGAGAAGACCACGCCGCCACCCACAACCGAGGAAGAGGCCGGAGTAGCCACAGTCGAGGAAGAGGTCGCCGTCGTGGAAGGAGACGTCGGAGAAGACGCACCGGCAGAGAAACCGGCCAAAAAACCAAGGGACCCCGAGGTAGGAGCCCTAAAACTTCATCCATTTCCATTTTCATTCCATTTTTGAGCCATGCATGTTAGTTTGGGGGCTTTTTCAAGGGATTTAGAGGGCTTAGGGGCCGGTTTGGGGGGGGCGCAGTGGCTTCCCTACCGGTGGAAAACCCTCACCGTCGTCGGGGAAGACGACGGTAAGGCGGTTCCGTCAAAACCGCACAAACAAAAACAAGCGGCTCACATAGAGCCGCCCAACATCCATACGGCCCAGGAGTAGCCGTTCAAACTCACAACCACAGAACCGAACCAACCAATGACGATGAGAGGCTCACCGCTCAAACAATCAGACGGGCCTCATCGGTCCGTTCCAAAACCTATCAACAAAGAACCATGCAGTCCCTATAGGACCGCCCAACCTTCCTGCGGCACAGGAGCGACGTTTGACACTAAGAAGTATGCGGAATGAACGGTGCGAGATTACCCGTTCAAGATAGGAACGGCCTACACCGTCCCGTTCAAAACCCAGAACGTAAAGAGTAGATCAATGCACATCAGACCGTTAGATGGAATGAGCGGCCTGTGGGTAACCGCTCTACTGACAGAGATTTAAGCTTTGATGATTTTATTTAGAAATGCAACAAAATACTTAAGTAAATTATTAAAATGCATCTAAAATGAATGAATGAATGCAGGGAAAGTGCAGGACCTGCACCTCGTGGCTGCAGGTCCGCGCAGTGTACTTAGCACTACCGGGCTTCCAGAGGGAGCGGTTGGCTGCCATGGGGTTTGCCCCATTCCTGAGCATCGAGGTGTGTCGATTCGACGCAGCTCTGCTCTAGGCCCTGCACGACCGCTGGGACCCAGTGAGTCTGACGTTCCTTTTACCATGGGGGCACGTGGTCCCCACGTTGGAGGACGTGGCCAGGCTCACTGGCCTTCGAGTGCATGGGTCACCGGTCAGCGGGACTACGTTTCCCGACTACCGGGCGATGGCTCGTGAGTTGTTGGGCTTAGAGCTGCGGCGCCCCGAGAGGCAGTCGACTCTCCTTCCCCGGGCTGGTCTCCAGGATAGCTTGGGGTTACGACGGGATGGAGTTGCAGTCGGCGAGCAGTCGGAGGAGCACTTGCAGCGGCTGATAGAGCTGGCGCGGCCGAGAGTTGCAGCAAGACCGGGAGTGGAGGCAGACCGAGTTTTGCGGCGGTTCCTGATGTTGCTGTTTGGACGGCTTCTCTTTTCCACCAGAGCGGACATGATGAGCTGCCGCTTCCTCCCCTTCTTCCAGGAGCTCGAGCATGTTGGGGATTACGCCTGGGGGGCAGCAGTCCTCGCGTTCCTCTTCGACACCCTCAGTTCGACTGCGCGTCGGACGATGCTCGGGGGCTTCTCCCCCTTACTCCAGGTACGACTTCTACTTTAGACTTAATTATGCAATTCTACATGTTTTCTAGTTGCTGACACGATGCTGTGATGCAGGTGTGGGCCTACGTACACCTACGTGGGTTGGGCAGAGGCGAGGAGACCCATCCTGGGCTCCTGCCGATCGCACGGAGGTGGACAGCACCTCGGGAGACCGTGGCCTTGAGGCGGCAGGTCTGAGAGCTGCAGGACGACCTCGACTCCTTACCGTATGCCTCGGTATGCTTCTAAACTCAGACTTTTTAATTAAATGCAATTCTTATATGATGATGATGCGAGTTTCTATTTCTTGTAGGTACGGTGGACACCTTACGCAGAGGAGGGCCAGGAGGGTCAGCCTTGGGTGGTTGGCGCCCTTGCCTTCGCTGGACGAGATGTGTGGCTTCATTGTGTGAACGTGGTGGAGCCACTACATTACAGGTTGGTGATGAGGACCATCGGGGTCCACCAGCCCATGGTGGAGTTCCCAGTGCTTGAGAAGGCGGGGGAGGGAGTGACGAGGATGACGCGGGGCCTAGCGGCACCTTTCAATTGGTCGACGAGGAATGCTGCGCAGGTGGCCGACTGGACAGCTCTTGGTCGAGTGGTGACCGCCCGAGCGGAGAGCGACTCGGCGTACTACACCGCGTACGCCAGACACTACCGGGACCAGGTGTTCCGGGGTGCCCACCGACCGGTACGACTTTTAAACTCAAACTCTGTTTATTATGCTTATGATGATTATATGATGATGCACTGACAATTGGACTTCTAAATGCAGATCGACCCAGCGGGACGACTAGCGGAGCTACAGGGGCTCCTACACTCCACCATAAGGGAGCGGGACGAGGCCCGGCAGGCCCTGGCCTTACTGGTGAGTTTTCTAAACCCTAAACTCTTTAAATTATGCAAATGCTTATGATTATGATTATGCATGTGACTGACCTGGAGATTTGGATGCAGCGTGTCGAGGGGGCCCAGAGACAGGGGGCCGATGCTCCTTCTTCTTCCTCTACCCAGACTCTTGCAGACCGGGCCGAGCGGGAGGCTGACTTTGCTAGGATGGTAGCGCGGGCCAAGGCGGCCGAGGTGGCACTCACCGAGAGGGTATGCAAATCACTACACTTCCCCTTTGCTTATTTATGCTTATGATATGAAAGGCAATTGACTGACAATTATATATGTGTATGCAGACGTCCGAGCTAACCCGCCTCAGGGCCGAGCTAGAGCAGAGCCGAGCAGCGGCTCGGGAGGAGGTGGCCCGTGTGCGGGAGGAGGCAGCACAGAGCCGACCAGTGGACGCGCTGGAGATAGCACTTCTTCGGGCTGAGCTGGAGCGTCTTCGGGCCAGCGCGACTGAGGTGTACCGTTACCGGGCCGAGACGGAGTGACTTCAAGCCGGCGCGACCGAGGCGGAGCGCTACCTGGCTGAGGCGGAGGGCTATCGGACTGAGGCAGAGCAGGCCCGGCTGCAGGTTGCCAGGTTGGAGGGCAAGGTGGAGGGCATGAGAGAGGCGAGTCGGGAGTGCAGCAGAGTGACTCCGAGTGGCAGCCACGGCACCCACGGCTCCGTGAGGAGTTACTTCAGTAGTTCCTCCGGCCACCGGAGGAATGAGGAGGAGGAGCGGCGTCGACGATGGTGTGACGAGGCGACCTCAGCGATGCCTCCCCCAAAGAGGCACGACGGCGGTGGAGACAGTGACGGGGGTCAGGGAGAGGGAGAGACTTGACTCTGTGTACTGGGCCCGACTTTTGTACATGTTATGACATGATATGATAGTGATATGCATGCTTTTGTTTTTATTTTGTGGATGAATGAATGTATGAATGTATGAATGGACAGATGCGACTATCGACTCGACATGAGTGCGTGAGTGAGAGACGACGACTACGGGTGAGACACGACTACGAGTGAGACGCGACACGAGTGTGGGTGAGATAGAGGGATGTCGACCTTGAGTGAGAGAGAGTGTGTGATAACAAATGAGCAAGATGAGGGACGTCAAATGGGTGAGATGAGAGACGTCAAATGAGCGAGATGAGTGACGCCAACTGAGTGAGATGAGTGACGCCAAATGAGTGAGATGAGTGACGCCAAATGAGTGAGATGAGAGAGAGGAGCATGACTATTAGTTGGACAGGTTGATGAAGGGCTGCGGACCAGATGAGCGGTTATCAGTGGGCCGCTCAAATCTAAAAACGGTTCATAATAGACCGTTCCAAGGAGAATTGAACGGTTGAATATTAACCGTGTTGAAAGATGAACGGTTTACCATAAACCGCTCGAGAGTAAGAACGGTCAAGTTCAGGCCGCCTAAAGCCTAGCCCTCGGGTTCTTTTTAGGATGATGAACGGTCAGTTACAGACCGCACAAGAGGATGGGCGGTCTATCATAAGACCGTCCAAGTGGGTACCCTGCGAACACAAAGGGGACTCTCCTGGAGAGTCCCTAACCCAAGGGTAAACTACCTCATACTTATCCAAACCTCATCTTAACCCGTCCCAGACTTATCCAACCCCAATCTTAAGAGCCTTAGGCTTCCTAACAAGCCTTATAAGTAGTAGGGGAGTCTAAATTCATGGTTCACACATCCTCTTCCTTCCAAGCCTTGAAACCTTTGATTTTCACCACCAAATCATCATGAAGAGGGCCCTAGAGGGGAGTTCTATGGAGGGAGCATCTTTTGAAGGGCCAAAGCCGGCCAAAAAAGAGCTGGAAGTGCTCCAACGGCTAACTGTGATCCCGCGACATCTGAGCTCAAGTCCTATGAGAGAGGTTAGTTAATCATATTTCATTCAATTCAATTCTCTTTCATTTACTTACATGCTTTTCTTTCCTCTCTTTCTTCCAACCTCAGCTTCTTCCTGGCGCGAGGAGGCGGTATTCCACCTTTAAGTGGCTGGCTCCCATGGTCCGCGCCTTGCCCCTAGGAGTGACATCCATCCTGAGATCCTGGCACTTACAACCTCTCCTAGTGTTAGGTCAGAACTACCCAAAACTCTCTCTTGATTGGCATAGTATCTCAGCCTTAGTTGAGATATGGCATCCTCAGACTCACACATTAATCTTCCCGTCATTCGAGGCCACTGTCCTACTAGAGGAGGTAGAGACCTACTTCTCTTTACCCAGGTCCCAGGTGGGAGGGGAAGACTTAGTGTGTCATATCGTTGCCCCTATAGATCCTAGACTTATCTTGGGAGGGTTTATACCAGATAGCAAGGAGGTCCATACCCTCGTAGGCCCACGTCAGGTTCACCTTCTTCCTCTTAGCCAGTGGGTAGTGGAGCATTGTAAGAATAAGTGTGGGTGGGATGAAGCCATAGCTAGGGCTGCGTCCATTTGCTTATGCGGGGCCATCTTGTTTCCTTCAGTTGACCATGTTCTAGAGATGCCCCTTCTTAGTACCATTAGTGGCCTATGGTAGGGACTTTCCATCTCCCAGGCCATTCTTGCTTACTTGTACAAGGGCCCCACTTCAGCAGCCTTAGGAGGTCCTCTGTTTGGCTCTATGATCCTCCTAGAGTGTTGGATGGGTGCTAGGATGAAATTCATCTATAGGGAGGATGTCACTTCGGCTAGCAGGATCTTCGGGAGCCACCCCCTCTTCTTCATAGGTGGCACGTTCGGATTCTCCCCGCAGGTAGAGTGCAGGATAGCTGAGATGAAGACCAGGGATGAGTGGTGAATGTACATCAACAGACTGCCCCTGGATAGGTTCGTGATGCGCCCGAGCTTCCTCCGCGGCGGTACTGTCAGAGTTCCCAGGAGGTCAGGCTTAGACTTGAGGCTCGTGAGCGACACCGCACTGGCGATGTACAGCCCGCACCGATGCTACCTACAGGTTGGACTACGCCGGGCTGTTCTACCAGCACTACCCCACCTTCCCGCACTACAGGCGAGGAGGATTGGTACGGAGGAGGACGAGCAGGCGGTCAGGAGTGCCCTGATCATGTAGGTGGTGAGCAGGGTGTTTACCCTACCAGCAGAGGTTGTAGAGATCCCAGCGACGCGCCAGGCCTACGTTAGAGAGTTGAGAGAGATACGTCCCCGCGGGGATGCCCAGCGGAGGACTAAGTGATTTCCTTTTGTTTTCATGATGATGATGCTAGATAGGACTTATGTGTTTAGAAAGCTTGATATATGGAATGAATAAATGTAATGATTGGATTGAATTTGAGCTTTGTTTAGGTTATGATGTGATCGCATAGGTTGGAATAGGATCTTTACCATTCACATGGCCACGAGCCAACTGCACTTTCAGCTTCAACCTGCCCCTGCACACACAAAAATACAGAAAATAGATTAAATCTGTTTTAGGCTTAACCCCTTGCCTATGACAAGTTAGGAAAGTGACCAGCTCTTGATCTTTGGTCAAGGGGAATAGCCTTATTAAATAGGCAAATAACAAATGTCAAATGCATGCAATGGATGCTATGAATGCAAATGAAGAAAATCTTTTTTTGGGGTTTTGAATATATCTGATTTTTGTTTGAATTTTTAAAATATTTTGATTTTGTTTTAAGTTTTGAACATATTTGATTTTTTTTTGAGTTTTGATATATCTGCTTTTTTGAGTTTTGAAATATTTGATTTTTTTTGAGTTTTGGAATATCTGATTTTTTGAGTTTTGGAATATTTGATTTTTTAAGTTTTGAAATATCTGATTTTTTTAGTTTTGAAATATCTGATTTTTTTGAGTTTTGACACCATCTTAGACTTGACGACAGGGAACCTCCCCATCTTACCAGGGGCCTCTTGGGCTCAACGTGCAATATAAAGGACCGCTCGTGGCCGGTGCTAACCTTGCTTTGGCGGTGCCTCTACCGAGGCCATACCCGGGGTAGGATTCAATCCTTGGAAAATAAAATAGATTTTAATAGGAAGACTGGCGATAGGTATAGAGGTTTTTAGGGTTTGAGTTCTTCTCGCGACACCCCTTTTCAAAGAATTTTGTCTATTGAGCCGGGGCTTCATGTCCATTCTCGAACCTACTTCCGCTTTAGGCATGCATACAACCGGGCTCATAACGTCCCGCGGGGAAACTGTAATGCCACTCTTGTCGTGCCTAGTTTTGCTATTTTTGGGGGACTTTCAAACTTTTTTAGAGCTGCGATCTTTGAGGGAGCTTTTAGCCGCGATTTTTGCCCCTTTTTTTCATTTCTTTCTTTTTTTTTATGTTCTCTTGCGGAATAAGGTCATAATGGACTGCCCCTATTTGAGACCTCTTTAATTGGGGGGGGCTAGATCGGTTCTCGCCCCCTTATTCACCCTTTGCCCCCATTTTTAGCCGAGAGAAGGAAAGAGAAGGACTTTCACCCTCCCTGAAGCATGTCCAAGGTAGAAATGGCGTTTATGCAAACGAAAGAAACCGACTCACGAGAGGTTGTGTAGTGTGTGAAATGTTGAACCGGGGATTTCCTTTCGTGATCAAGTGAAGGCGCACCCCGCCACCAAGTCGTTGCTGGTTTGACTCTATGGATAAAAGCGTTTTAAATACAGCCCATTCCATGGATTTGGTAATTCTTCGCCCTCCGCGTTGATTAAACGATATGCATTACCCGGATAGACTTCCTTAATTACAAATGGCCCTTCCCAGTTAGGTTGCAGCTTAGACCTGGGACTTGCTGACCTGATAACTTTGTGTTTCAAAACCATATTACCCACTAGGAATTTTCGTTCGATGACCTTCTTTTGAAAATACCGCGAGACACGCTTTTGATAAACCGAAACATGATTGGCCGCGTTAAACCTCTTCTCATCTAAGAGTTCCAGTTGGACTAGCAACGCCTCTCGACGCTCGTCGAGATTAAGTTCTTTATCCAGCTGCACCCTTAGGGAAGGGATCAGGATCTCGTATGGGAGTACCCCTCCATCCCATAGGTGAGAGCAAAAGGAGTTTGCCCTGTGGGAGTATGGACGGAGGTGAGATAAGCCCATAGAGCTTCTACCATTTTATCGGTCCAATCAGCAAATTTGTGTGATTCACATGTTTTCTTGATAATTTTTAGAAGGGTTTTATTCGTGGCCTCAACCTGGCCATTACCTTGGGGGTAGTATGGTGATGAATGATGCAATGATATATTAAACTTCTTACAGAGGTCCCGGAGTTCTTGAGAGACAAATTGAGGCCCGTTGTCGGTGACGGTATCACTTGGCACTCCAAACCGCGAGATGATATTCTTCATGATGAAGCGGCATACTGTAGTGGCTTTGATTTCTGCATAGGCTTCAACTTCCGCCCACTTGGTGAAGTACTCTGTAGCCGTCAGGATGAAAGACTTCTGCTTGACTGCAGAATTCGGGTCACCGAGGGGTCTGATAATATCAAAGGCCCACATGGAAAATGGCCAAGGACCAGAAAGAGGATGGAGAGAAGAAGCAGGAGCATGGATCTTGTCAGCATGGAGCTGGCATTGAAGACACCTACGGACATAGGTGGAACAATCTTCTTCTAGGGTTGGCCAGTAATAGCCCTGCCTAAGAATTTTCTTCGCCAACGCCTGCCCATTAACGTGCCCTCCACACTCACTAGAGTGAGCTGCCTCTACTACCTTCCAAGCCTCATCGTCATCTAGACACCTCATTAGAACTCCATTGAGAGCTCACCTATACAATTCTCCCGCAACAATCGTGTATCTGGCGGTGACTCTTCTAAGGGCCTTTCACTGCTCGGCATTCGCCGTCTCCGAAAATGAACCATCCTTACAATATTGCTCAATCTCATAATACCACAGCAATTCTTCTTCTTCTATGATCTCCTCAAGCTCAGTTAACGAGACTTCTTTCACCTCTTCCCTTTCTGCCTTCCTTTCTACAGATTTCCTTAGGTTATTGAACCAGGGATCCTAAAGAGAGGGAACGTCTAACCGCTGGACCACAATGGTCTCAGTGGTACGACTGAGGGGAAATGAAATAGAAGAAGCTAGTGATGCAAGGGCATCAGCCAAAATGTTCTGCGAACGAGGGGTGTGAATATAGATGAGCTTCCGGAATTGCCTAGCCAAGAGCGTGACCAGATCTTGATAGGGCTTAAGCTTAGGGTCACAGGTGCGGTAAGTTGCCAGGACTTGACGGAATACCAATTGAGAGTCTCCTATGATGTTGAGGTATCACGCGCCCATGATGTAGGCATGCTTCAGACCGGCAAGGAGAGCCTCATACTCAGCTATATTGTTGGTGGTAGGAAATGAGAGTTGATAAGCGACGGGGATGGTTACCCCTTCCGGAGTAAGGAGAACGGCGCCAATTCCACTGCCCTGGGAATTGAGAGCACCATCGAAATGGAGAGACCAAAAAGGAAGACGAGTGATTACTGCCAAGTGTTCATCAGGGAACTCATCCTGGATTGAATCAGCGCGAGGGATGGGAGACTGAGCAAGATGCTCAGCAATGGCATATCCCTTGATCGCTTTTTGGACGACGAAGGTGATGTCGAATTGGGAAAGAAAGCTCTGCCAGCGGGCTAATCGGCTAGAAAGGACAGGTTTTTCTAAAAGATAGTGAATGGGGTCCAT
Source organism: Amorphophallus konjac (assembly GCA_022559845.1). NCBI lineage: Eukaryota > Viridiplantae > Streptophyta > Magnoliopsida > Alismatales > Araceae > Amorphophallus > Amorphophallus konjac. The sequence goes on along the minus strand of CM040118.1, from coordinate 340,732,201 downwards.
TCTAGAGATCCGCCTGACTTCGTGGGCAAGAAAATAGTGTTTGAGCTTCTGAGCTACCCATACTAGCGCTGCACAGGTCTTCTCCATGGTAGTATACTTAGATTCAGCGGGATTAAAGAACCTTGAAAGATAGTATGCTTCCCTTTCCCTTCCTTCATCATCTACCTGAGCCAGAACAGCTCCTAAGGAGTCCTCAATTACAGAAATATATAGGATTAGGGGTTTCCCGGGGACAGGTGGTTGCAGAACTGGGGGATTAGAAAGATAAACCTTGAGTTCTTCATAGGCCTTTTGGCATTGCTCATTCCATTCAAATTTTGTGCCTGCCTTCAACAATTCATAGAATGGGCGGCATCTCTGCGAGTGTTGAGATATGAATCTCCTGATGAATTGTAAACGCCCAATCAAACCTCGAAGTTCAGTGATGTTCCTAGGCGGCGGCATCTCCATAACGGCCTTTGCTTTGTTTGGATCGATCTGAATCCCCCGTTTACTAACTATAAACCCGAGTAGCTTCCCCGATGCAACTCCGAACACACATTTCTTTGGATTCATCTTTAGCTTATACTCCCCAGCCCTTTGCAACACTTTGGCTAGAATAGCAGGGTGTTCTTCTTGAGACCTCGATTTTACCAAAATATCATCCACGTAAGCTTCTAAGTAGACATGCATCATGTTGTGGAAGATAGCCATCATTGCCCTCTGATAAGTGGCACCTGCATTCTTCAATCCAAACGGCATAACAACATAGCAGTACGTGCCCCAAGGCGTGGTGAACGAGGTCTTCTCTTGTTCCTCAGGAGCCAGATGGATTTGGTTATATCCAGAATAACCATCCATAAACGAGAGGGCTTCATACCCAGCTGTATTATCAACCAATACATCAATGTGAGGAAGCGGGAAGTCATCTTTCGGACATGCCTTATTCAAGTCCATGAAATCGATACAAATCCAAATTTTTCCATCCTTTTTCATTACCGGGACTATGTTGGCCACCCACTACGGATATAACACAACCCTAATGAATCTGTCCTTATGCAATTTGTCAACCTCTTCCTTAATTCTCAAGGCCATCTGTGGGTGGAATCTTCTTGCTTTCTGTTTAACGAGTTTTGCCCCTGGTTTAAGAATCAATCGATGTTCAACCAATGTGGGGTCAAGACTTGGCATGTCCACGTAGGACCAGGCAAATGAATCACTATACTCCCTCAAAACCTTGATGAGCTCCTCTTCAACCTGAGGAGGGAGATTAGCAGAAATAAGTATGGGCATGGGGTCCTCTTCGGTCCCAAGATTAACTTCCTTAGTGGGTTCATCCACTGCCGAGGACGGTTCGTCAAACCTCTTCAAACCTTGTGCATACAAATCAGCAGTGTCATCCACATCACTTTCCTCACCATCAGCGAGATCCTTCTCATTCATAATTTCATATACCCCTAATCCGTCATTGCTCCATACCCCATCTAATTCCTCATCTTCTTCTAGGACAATCGCGGTCTCTACGAACTCCGGGCACCTAAGAAGGGCATGGCACCTCTCAGCCAAATATTGTAGAAACCTATCGGGGATGGATTTAGGATGACGCATCATAGGGTGCGTCGCAGATGTGGACGGGCTGACTAGACTCGAGCTAGACCCTACCCCAACCGACTCGACTAACCTAGGAGACTCTGCACACTGTACATCTAACCTAGGAGAAAGGAAATCTACTGGAAAAGGAACAGGGGTCTCACACCCCTGGGAATATGAGCAGAACACAGCGTAATCTTCGACTGAAACCTCCGTTTTGAAATTGGCATTTTTTTTGGAGGCCAGAGGAGATCACGCAGCACGAGGAAGAGGATGGAGGAGGGGGGAGTTGCATGGGGAATAATTCAGGAAATATGCAATCAAAGAACGGATCGGAGGAGGAAAACCACATCCCATGGAGTTGAGTACCGGGGAGAGGAGGAGTAAATAGGGTGGAAAGGTCAATAGGCGGGCAATGCCCGCAAGCACAGGGAACGAATAAAATCTCAGGTGGTCTCTCCGTGAAGTACGGGTCGACCAGGATTGGAGGGGAACGGGGGACAAAGTCCAACTGTTGGAACTAAGAGGCAAGACGGGATGGGGACAGAGAATAGGTAGTGATAGAGCTCCCCACTTCCCGTGGCCGCATCGGAGGATGCTTCACCAGCTACGTCCCCTTCTTCTTTGGATGGTCTTCTCTCTTGCTGAATAGCCTTTCAAAGCAACCATCAAAATCTTCCATGTCACCCACCAACCCCTTCAGCGGCGGCGGTGGGTCAGAATCATCACAGGCATCATCCTTCACATCAGGACTAGGTGGCTGCTTCTTCAAAGTGTCGGGCTGCAGTGGGCCTTTTACAAAATGCTGTCGATAGTCCCACGTTAACGGCCCGGAGTCCCCGAGTATCAACATTGTGGAATCACGGTAGCCGAGGCCTCGGCGACCCATCTTCCAGCCCTTAAGGACGGGGTTGGTTCGGCCCTACAATTGTGTGCCGAGACCCAGGCCCGGCTGATAGCCCAGTTTCAGGATCATGCGCCACCCCTTGGAATCTCTCATCTTGGACTTGATCTTGACATTTGTTGGCACAGTGGCGGGCTTGCGTGACGCATATGCCTATGAATAGTTCAAGTCCATAACTGATAGAACTGGCCTATTGCTCGGCCATAGGGTAGGAAGAATCTTGGCTGTTATTGCCTCAACATTCTGGACCATGGAAATGCCTTTTACCTAGACCACTCACCCCCGGAATGGGAATTTTAAACACTGGTGGGCAGTCGAGGGCACGGCGTTCAGGCTGTTTATCCATGGACGTCCCAGAATAGCTTTGAACATTGGGTCTATGTCTAGTACATAAAATTCCACGTCCATAATCAAAGGCCCTAGCTCGGCCTGTACGGTCATGACCCCGTGACAGGCACGCCTGGAATTGTCATATGCTGCTATGGTGGTGGGCGTTGGCTTGAGCATATCCTCTGAAATGTTGCAGGCACGAAGGGTACTCAATGGACACATGTTTATCGATGCTCCCGTGTCCACAAGGGCGGACTCCACGGCCACTTTGTTCAAAGAGATGGTAATACACAGCGGCATCTGTCGTGCCTTAGGGGGTGCTAGCTCTGACTCGGAGAATGAAATGGAAAGCCCCTTTGTAATGGATGCCAACATCATCGGCAGGCTATCTACTACCACATCCTCGCTTACCATAGCCTTCTGTAGAAAAGTCTTCAAAGCTTCCTGGTGTAGCGGCGACCTTTTGATCAACTCAAGAACTGATATCTTGGCCGGCATCCGGTCCAAGTGCTGCAATAGGTCGTACTTCGTGCCTGGCACGGGGTCTACTTCTTCTGTTTCTGCTGTAGGGGAGGGAACTTGGAGGTTGGGTGCAGACGCACTAGGGGAAGGAAAAACTTTTTGGAAAGGACGCCCGCTCCGAAGGGCGCAATGTGGCGCCGGCATGGCCTGAGATGTACCCCCGCTTGGCCCGGTGGAGTAGGTGGAAGGCGTAGAAATGGGGGTGAGGATGGCGGAAGTTGGTCTAATGGGCCCTAGTGAAGGGGAGATGGGCGAATGGTTAAGCGGAGGGGTGATGGAGGGTATGGTGGGTGGTGGTGAAAGGACTGGTGGTGTGGAGGGGAATGCGGTGAGCCTGATGGGTGACGCGGAGGGAATAACAGGTGGAGTGGTGGTCAGAACGGCGGGCCTGAGAATGGAGGGGGTAACAAGTGCGGGGGAATGGTGGTGGTGGAAGGCCAAAAGGTGTGCGGGGGTCTCATCATCAAAAGTCCCTCCAGCGTTGGGGGCTAGATGCTGAACAATATTTACTTGGGCCGGTGCCGGCGGCTGCTGTTGTTGTTACTAAGAAGCGGGTTGGTGGACTGGCATGGGATTTTGGTGGATCCCAAGGTCTTACTGTTGAAGTGTTGCTGGGGTGGCTGTTGCTGCTGGGGTTGCTGTTGCTGCTGTTGCTGGGGTGCCGCCTGCTGCGGCCTGGCTTGTCTCTGCCTCTACTTGATGTCTTCGATCAGCTGGTGCATCTGGGCCCAATCAATCCTTTGGCCCTCGTGTAGATCATACACCAGATCTCTGAACTGATAGCACCGCTCTATTGTGTGCCCGGGCTGCCGATGATATATGCAATATCGAGATTGATCGGTGACCGGATTCCAATTTTGACGCTCTAGAGGCAATTGAATATCACCAGTATACATCAAAGCAGAGAAAATATCATGCAATGTCTCAGGAAGAGGGGGGTAGTGGGTCCTCTTTGGGCTCGATCAAGCAGGTCCATAAGCGGCAGGTGAAGGGACATTGTTATACTGTGGTGGCCGCTGAGGCTGTTGGGGCGGTGGTGGTTGTTGTTGCGGGTATTGAGGAACCTAGAAAGTGGGTTGGGGAGCTTGTGGAGCGGCGAATTGGGGGTTGCGTGGAGGCTGCGGGAAGCGAGGTGGGGCGGCTTGGTGGGGGAACTGAACATCCTGGACCTGCTCATTGATATGTACTCCCTCGGTAACAGGGCCCTGGGATTTTCTGGCAGTTTTGGGTTTCTAGGCCTCAAATAGGGAATGAATAGGGGAGTCTTTGAATTGGGTTTGTATGAATCGAGATCTACTGTATAACTAGTGCATATTCGAAATGTCATTCATTGCCAAAATATTTCTGAATGTTGGCGTGGCATTGGAGATCAATAGCTTTACTTTCTCTTCTTCTGGGATTTGCCCGGGCACACGTGAAGCCATCTGCCTCCATCGATCTGCATAGGTTGCAAAGTCCTCTTCTGGTTTCATCTTCTCTGCTATCAGGTCAGTGAAGGAATACTCGAGACCGACCTGATCTTGGAATCTCTGAATGAACCTCTCCTTGATGGTCTTGAAATTCTCGGCCTCCTCCATAAGCAAAGAATAAAACCATTCCAGGGCGACCCCTTCCAATGATTGGCGAAATAAATAAGCCATCAGGCGATCGTCATGCTGGAACTGTGCTGACTCGTAAAGAAACTCCCGAACATGAATGAACAGGTTGCCATTCCCGTCATACTTCCGGTACACGAGGAGCTCAGATTGAGGAGGAAAATGAATGTCCCTGAAGTTAGGAATAGGGACGTCAGCCAAAGATTGCGGGCCAACCCGCTTGTGGAGGAGGTCAATTTGTTGCTGCATAGCAGCCCATTTATCAAGAATCTCCCGTTCCCGGGATGGAGGAGAAGGAGCTGGAGGAGCAGGACCTGGATATGTGGCCAAAGGAAAAGCCGACTGAGGAGGGGGCAGCCCGTAAGATGGATAGTGGGCCAAGGAAGGTCCCACATCCGCGTGAGCTAGCTGGGCGGCCCCTGGTTGCAACCGAGTGAAATCTACCGGGGCCACAAGGGCCTGCGGCGATGGAGAAGTGGTGACATAGGGATCAAGATAAGGAACAGAGGGGATTTGGGACTTCCCCTTATCGAGCGATTGATGGGCCGAGGTGGAAGCCTGGCCTATTTCCATACTGGAATAGCGAAGGATCTTAGGACGGGTAAGAGTAAGGTCGTTGGGGGCCACAGAGGTGGTCCCAGCAACAGAAGACGTGGTGGCAGTAGCATTCGTGCCACGAGAAGGAATTGAGGTCGGGGCATCGCCCCCCTGTAAAGCTTGCCGGATGAGATGGAGCTGGGTAGGGTCCAGCTGGGCCATCATATTGAGGATCTGATTGGCCAGATTCTGATTGGACGGATTTGAAAGAGAGGGTTGGGAACCCTCGCCAAAAATGGTCGGGAGTGGAGGGGCAGTCCCCTCTCCTCCCTGAAGATGGGTGACCCCAGGTGGGTCCTCAAGAAGGCCACGAGGAAGGGAGTCCTCGTGAGACTGAGAGAAGTCGTATGACGGCATGGGAGATGATGAATCAAACAAAGGGTTGAAGTATGAATGGAAATGAGAACTGACCCTAGGAGATGATCCTGAGGGAAAGAAACAACCCCACATACACTAAACAACTAGGACTAGGGCTAACAAACCTAACCAACCAAACCTACAAAGCAAACAACAAGCATGCAATGGAAGGAAGAGATGAGAGCAGAATCACCCAATTGTACAATCAAGTTATTAAATGATGCACATTAAATTCGTATGAGTTCCTCTTTGAACCTTAGTGGGTTAATGAAAATATAAATTCTCTCAACCACTAGGTGCCTAACTAGGGTAAGAAATGAGGAACTATGTGACTCTATAAGGATCTCTCACTCGCGGATGCAAACCCTAGACTGGGGGTGGATACGGTACAACCTGCCCGACGTCCGTGTGGGAATCCACGGCTCACGGGGGTTTACGGAGGTCCTCGGCAAGGTCCCTAGTCGGCTCCAAGGAATATGGAGACGAGAGGAAACCCTACCTCTATAGGAATGCAACTACTATGAAAAGGGATGGATGCTCCTATGCACACTGGAGTGCATGCACAAGCTAGCCTAGCAACTATCAAACAATGATCAAGAAAATATATGAGCAATAAAAACAATGATGCAACAATGGTAAGTGAGCAGGGGGAGATCAACAACTAGCACCAAAACTTGACAAATCGCATAGAATATGGCAATCAAAATGGATAATGAGTGCACTGCGGCACCAGAAGAACGGTCTGGATGCGACCGTTCAAAGAGTCAGACGGTATGTAGAGGACCGTATAATCCAGGGAGCGACAGAACGACAAAATGACTGCAAAATAATCATAGAATGTTGTAAATATGGGATAGCAGTAATGAGGAACGTACCAGAAGAACGATCTGTAACCAGCCGTGTAACCTTTGGGACGGACCTCCAGCAGCCGCGTACCTACAGTCAGAACACACCGAAGCGTACCTGTGCGGAAGAGATGAACGGCCAGAGACAGGCCGCGCAGAAGGATGGACGGTCGATGGGACACCGTCTATGACAGGACGTTGGAGGAGGACTGGCGCTGGTCGCAGGGGAAGGACGATGGATGATCAGCCGCTCCAGAGGATGGACGGCTCTGGGAGAACCGCGCACGTCCCAGAAGGTAGAAAAAGGCTCCCGACCTGCAATCACTCCAAGGAGAAAACTAAACAACAAGAAGGGGGGGGGTCAGCAACTCACAAGCACGATGGGCACTAGGGGTCCCACCGTGATAGCCACAAAAGAAGGGTGTAGATATAATTTCTTCCTCCCTCGAATCCACTTCTTCTTCCAAATGTCTTCCCCAGGTCTATTCTATCACCTCCACGTGAGGAACAGGCAAAGGTAGAGGAAAAGGGGAAGTGTAACAAATCGTGATCGCCACCAAAGCGCCGAACGTGATGAACACGCCGTGCTTTGGAAAGAAGAGGGAGACACTCGCCTGGCTGCAGTTGTAATGTCCCGGATCTTTCGGATCCTTCGTTATGGGTCTCGGATCTGGTTTGTCGGAGTGTCTGACCCTGTTGTGTCCGAAATTTCATTTCGGACATCTTTCGTGTTCGGATCGGCGCGATCCGGAGTCGTTTCGGAGGCCCGGAGTGTGTCCGTGGCTTTTCCGTGCGCGTTTTCCGATTTCCGCGTACGGGTTTCGGCGAATCCTTCGGAACCCTGTAGCGGGTGAACCGGGTCGTTCACCAGCCCGCGAGTGGTACCGTTGCGATCATCGCGTCGAGACGGTCGAGCAGGTGTACTTTTCTATTTTTCAGGATTTTTCCGATTTTCCAGATTTTCCTTATATATCAATCCTTTTTCTTTTTCCTTTTTACCTTTTCTTTTCTTCTTCTTCCTCCTTCCTTCACCGTGAGAGCTCCCCCTCCCCCGCGGCCGATCTTCTTCCCCCGGGCGACCGAGACGCGGCCCCCCTCACTCCGGCAACGGCGTGGCAGCGGCGGCGGCGGCAAGGCGGTCCCGGTGGCGTGCTTTTCGCGGCGAGAGGCGGGGCGTTCGTGGGAGTAAAAGCTTCATCTTTGATTTCGGCGGTGATTCGGTGGATTTCGAGCTTCCTTGAGGTAGGGGGACGAATCCTTACCCTCTTTCTAGCATTCCCCCGCGATTTCTAGGCCGTGGAGAGGTCGAGAGGGGCTAGATTCATGCCGGGAGGGTTATTTCCATGTTTGGGGTTTGAGCGCCGGATCCGTCGATTCATGAGGTTTTTGATCGATTTGGGGGTCCTAGATGCATGCTAGGTCGTTGTGGGGTGTTTCCCCATTGTTTTCCCTTCACCAGGAGTGGTGAATGGGCGTGGATCTACGTTTTTGGGCGTGTTTCGCGAAACCGGGCTCGGCCCGTTGTCGCGCTATAGTCCAGTGGCGCGTTCTTGATGAACGCGCCATGTCGTCTGAGCGTGTCCGTCTGAGAAGACGAACAGTAAGGCGGTGGGGAACGCGCCTGGTTCAGGTAGCGCGATGTCCAGATCGCGCTACCCAAAACTAGCGCGTTCAGGTGTGAACGCGCTGGCTTTGGGCGGCGCGACATGGAAGATCGCGCTAGCCTTAGCTAGCGCGTTCTTCGGTGTCACGCTAGGGATACCTAGCGCGACCATCCCCTCCCCGAACCGTGTTTTGCGGGTAGCGTGACCTCCGGTTGGGTGAGTTGCGGACCCGATTGTGGCGTGTGGCCCTAGGGATGCCGTGGGCACCCAGTGAGAGCCACAGGGGCGCCCGGGGTTCCCCGGAGAGTCAGTTACCTCGGTAAGGGTGCCGCGTGACTTGAGGGACGGTTGGACCTCATGCGTGTCCCCGGCATCTATGCCTATCGTATGATCATCGTGAGTCTGTGTTAGTGTTGGTCGGTGGTTTCCGTGGGTTAGTCCTTACTTCCAGTGACCTATCCACTAGTCGTAGCTTTCTGCGCACGCGTGTGCGGACCCACCTGGGAGTGGTGGAGAGCGAGACCCAGTGTGACGCGGTTTTTAGGCTGGTTACCGTAGGGCCCCTTGCCTTTGCCACCAGAGTCCGGTGGGGGGGAAAACCAGCTAGAGGACCCGACCTAGAGCAGATGGTCTGTGTGTGCACACGTAGTTGGGGGCTTAGGGCACGCACTGACGAGTGCGACCCCAGCTAGTCCTTGTTGTGGTACTTGTTGCGTGTCTGAGTCTCACGCCCGGGGCGTTGTAGCTAGACACTTGTGACGCGGTGTAAGACGTCAGGGGACGCATCCGGTCGTTCTTCTTGTGGATGGTGCTCCTGTTCACTGGCAGGCGTGGACTCGTGTTTTGTTGGACCGAGGTTCCGTACTACGGTACCGTTAGAGTAGGCGACTTTTCCGTTTACTTACTTTAGCTTGTCGGTTCTACCGTACTCTCGGTTGGTAGGGTTGTCTTCTTCTTCCTCGTTTTTCGTGCGAGGTGGGGATTCGCGGGATCCCTACTGGGCCAATGAGATGAGGCTCACCCCTGCTCTTCAGGTGAGGCGGGGTCGACGGGAGGCGCGGCCGAGTTTCAGCGTGGTTCTTCTAGCCAGGGTTAGTTGCCAGTCTGCCAGAGCCGGGGGATGCCCCGCGTAGTTGTACTCTGGGGGATGCCCCGTGTTGTTGTACGCCGGGGGATGCCCCGTGTAGTTGTACTTTCTTTCCTGTTGACTGTACTTTCTTTGGACATGAGACACTGTGGACCTTGTAGCAGTTTGAATTATTTATTATTATGTGCATTTCCTTTTGATTATTGTGCTATCTCTGTGGACGTTGCAGCTTCTCTTATACCCCACACCACTCCTTTCTACCCTTCCGAGTCTTCGGGCTCGTGGGTTGGCGGGCCGAGATTCGAGACGCGCCGGTTCCTTTCCGGTACTCGGATCCTCGGGTCGTCACAGCTGGTATCAGAGCGAGGTTGTGGAGGTATATCGGAACTTGGAACGAATTGCAGTGGTCCAGCAGGTCCATGAATGTCCTGTACAGTCGGCGACTGGCTTAGGGTCGTGTGTTTTATTGATTTCCGGTGCTTTTGATGCCAGGTGTTATGGCGCCACGGAGGAGGACTCGTGCCCAGTAGGGAGAGTCTAGTAGTGGTGCTGAGGAGCAGAGCAGGGCTTCGATTTCTGAGGGTGTATCTAGAGATGCGAGAGCTCCAGGGATGGATGATTTCTTCCGAGGCATGTTTGAGTATGTGTTTCAGCAGCGGCAGGGAGGTCAGCAGCAGGGAGGTCATCAGCAGCAGGGTGGCGAAGCTGGTGAGGATCAGGCTCGAGGTGGTCGCGGTCGTGTGCTGAAGGAGTTTTTGCTGTATCAGCCTCCTTCTTTTGGGGGGCAGTCAGATCCTGAGGTGGCCAGAGAGTGGCTGGATGATGTGCAGCGGATTTTCAGTGCGATGGAGTGTTCCGAGGAGGAGCAGGTGGCGCTGGCCACTCATCGTCTTCAGGGATCGGCCCATACTTGGTGGACATCGGAGTGGGGTTCAGTGTTCCGATCTCGTCCTCTTCGGCAGATTGCATGGCAGGAGTTCGTCACGGCTTTCGAGCGAGCCTTCTGTCCGTCCTTTGTCAGGTCGCAGAGGCTGCGAGAGTTCATGGAGCTGACTCAGGGTGACATGACGGTGATAGAGTACCGTGCCAGGTTTATCGAGTTGGGCCGTTATGCTCCTCATATCATGGCGGACGAGGAGGTGAAGACTGATCAGTTTGTTAGTGGTCTGAGGCTAGAGTTGAGGCATCATCTTCTTGCGTCGGGTTTGACCAGTTTGGATGCGGCATGTAAGGCAGCAGCGGCGCTGTAGAGAGATTTGCAGAAGGTTCGAGGGCCGAGCAGTGCTAGTCAGGTGCAGGCAGATTTCAGCCAGCCGACAGGGATGCAGCAGCAGGGTACCGCCCAGCTCTCAGCAGGTGGATCAGTGGCGACACAGACTGCAGCTCCGGCGCCAGGTTCATCCTTCAAGTCAAAGCTTAAGAAGTTGCTTAAGGAAGCTGGTTTTAGCAAGAGGCGTCAGGATCGTAAGGAGTCGGGGCAGGAGTCGTTGGGCAGTGTTCAGCAGCCTGTGGCTTTTCAGCGTCAGAGTTCGATGATCGGTTCGCGAGATGGCTGTCCCAGGTGCGGTGGTTCTCATCCAGGCAGACCGTGTTCGGCGCCCGTGATTTGCTTCAGGTGCGACCAGCCAGGGCACATGGCACGTGACTGTCCGCAGAGACCGCGCCAGCCGCACGAGTTCCAGCAGCAGCAGCAGTTTCGGCCCCAGCAGTCGTCAGCACAGCCGCAGTAGTACCAGCAGCAGGGATAGTTCCCTCAGTTGGCACGGTCAGCTACTATGGGTGGGCAGAGATCCCGAGGTAAAGTGACTCATCTGACCAGGGCGGAGGCTGAGGCATCGCATTTGGTGGAAGGTACTCTCTCGATTTTGGGTTGTGCGGCTCGTGTTTTGTTCGATTCAGGTGCTTCTCATTCGTTCATCTCGGAGGTTTTCGCTCAGAGCGTGGAGGACCCGGTGACCGAGGTGTCCTGTGACTTGGCGGTAGAGTTGCCTACCGGTGACTTCATGGTCACCCCGTACTGCTTTGAGAAGGTACCGGTGTGGGTGGAAGGGCGGAACTTGCCGGTTAGACTCTACGCGTTACCGCTCCAGGACTTCGATGTGATTTTGGGCATGGATTGGCTCGAGGCTCATCATGCCTTGGTGGATTGTGGCTCGAAGAAGGTCTACTTCCGACAGCCCCGTGGACCCACCTTCTATTTCCAAGGTATTCGGTCTTCCTCTTCCCGCTTGCTTATTTCGGCTTTCCGTGCACGTCGTTTGCTTGATGCAGGTTGTCAGGGTTTTCTCGCATCCGTAGTTTTGGTCGAGCGGCAGGGTCCTGAGGTAGAGGACATTCCTGTCGTGTGCGAGTTTCCTGATGTTTTCCCCGAGGAGCTACCAGGGATGCCACCGCAGCGAGAGATTGATTTCGTGATTGAGGTGGTGCCGGGTACGGCGCCTATGTCGAAGGCCCCTTATCGGATGGCGCCTGCTGAGTTGCGAGAGCTGAAGGTGCAGTTGCAGGAGTTGCTGGCCAAGGGGTATATTCGTCCTAGTTATTCCCCGTGGGGTGCGCCGGTATTGTTTGTGAAGAAGAAGGATGGTAGTTTGAGGCTGTGCATCGACTACCGTCAGTTAAACCAGGTGACTGTCAAGAACAGGTATCCATTGCCGCGGATTGATGACTTGTTCGATCAGCTTCAGTCGGCCCAGGTGTTTTCGAGGATCGATTTGAGATCGGGTTATTACCAGCTGCGGCTCCGAGAGTCAGACGTGGAGAAGACGGCGTTCCGATCGAGGTATGGGCATTATGAGTTCTTGGTGATGCCGTTCGGGCTCACCAATGCCCCCGCAGCATTCATGGACTTGATGCATAGGGTGTTTCGTCCGTACTTGGACCAGTTTGTGGTCGTGTTTGTGGACGATATCCTCGTGTATTCGCGGTCTGCTGAGGAGCATGTACAGCATTTGAGAGCGGTATTGCAGACCCTGTGCGATCACCAGTTGTATGCCAAGTACAGCAAGTGCGAGTTCTGGCTCCGAGAGGTGCACTTTCTGGGACATGTTATTTCTGGTGATGGTGTTTCCGTGGACCCGGCCAAGGTCGAGGCGGTGGTGCAGTGGCCGAGGCCGAGTTCTGTCACGGAGATTCGGAGTTTCTTGGGGCTTGCAGGTTATTATCGGCGGTTTATTCAGGATTTCTCTCGTATTGCGGCCCCGATGACCAGGCTTACGCGGAAGGAGGTGCAGTTCGTCTGGACGGAGGAGTGTGAGCGGAGCTTCGTGGAGCTGAAGAGATTGCTTACCACTGCTCCGATTTTGGTGTTGCCATCTGGCTCGGGCGGGTTCGTGGTGTGTACAGATGCTTCCGGGGTAGGTCTCGGTGCTGTGTTGATGCAGCATGGGAGAGTTGTGGCGTATGCGTCGCGGCAGTTGAAGCCACATGAGGCGAACTACCCTACTCATGATCTTGAGTTGGCAGCGGTGATCTTCGCTCTGAAGATTTGGAGGCATTATTTGTACGGCGAGCGGTTTGAGCTCTTCACTGATCACCAGAGTTTGAGGTATGTGTTCACGCAGAAGGACCTTAACCTCAGACAGAGGAGATGGATGGAGTACATGAAGGATTATGACGTTACTCTGTCTTATCAGCCTGGCAGGATGAACGTCGTGGCTGATGCTCTGAGCAGGAGAGTGACGATCAGTCAGATGTTGTTGAGGAAGTGGAAGCTTTGGGAGCAGGTCCCGGCCATGACTTTTAGGCTCAAGGTCCCTCAGGACCAGGGTTCGGCTGTCCTTGCGAGTCTGACTGTCACGCCCGCGGTGCGTCGACAGGTGACTGAGGCCCAGCGAGCGGACCCCGAGCTACCCCGTATTCTGTCGATGGCCGAGGTGGAGTTTGGTGAGGATGGAGCTGTGAGATTCAGAGGTAGGTTGTACGTTCCGGCCGAGGGGCAGGTACGGCGTACGGTTTTGCGCGAGGCTCATGGGAGTCGGTATGCCGTGCACCCCGGATCGGCTAAGATGTACCAGAACCTGAAGAGGCAGTTTTGGTGGCCTGGCATGAAGAGAGATGTTACGGAATTTGTGGCCAGGTGTTTGACCTGTCAGCAGGTGAAGGCTGAGCACCAGCGACCAGGAGGCACACTTCAGCCCTTGGATGTTCCTGCTTGGAAGTGGGACCATGTGACCACTGATTTTGTGGTTGGGCTACCGAGGACGTCTAGTGGGGAGGATAGTATCTGGTTGCTAGTGGATAGACTGATGAAGACGGCGCGATTGCTGCCGGTCAAAGTCAGTTGGAGCGTACAGCGCTTGGCTCGGTTGTATGTGGAGCGGATCGTCCCGTTGCATGGAGTTCCTATCTCCATTGTATCGGATCGTGACCCCCGTTTCACTTCTGGATTCTGGAGGAGCTTCCAGAAGGCTCTAGGCACCGAGTTGGCATTCAGCTCGGCCTATCATCCTCAGTCGGACGGTCAGTCTGAGAGGACCATCCAGACTTTCGAGGACATGCTGCGAGCGTGTTGCTTGGAATGGCAGGGGAGTTGGACCCACCATTTGCCATTAGTGGAATTTGCCTACAACAACAGCTATCATTCGAGCATTGGTATGGCTCCTTATGAGGCATTGTATGGGCGACCATGTCGGACTCCGCTTGATTGGTTCGAGGTGGGCGAGTGTGCCTTGACCGGACCAGAGTTGGTGCAGCAGTGTGTTGAGGTGGTGCATCTCGTTCGGCAGAAGATGTTGGCAGCTCAAAGCCGGCAGAAGAGTTATGCCGATCGGAGGAGGCGACCCCTCAGCTTTATTGTGGGAGATCGAGTTTTCCTGAGAGTGTCTCCCATGAAGGGCGTGATGCGCTTCGGTAGGCGTGGGAAGCTGAGTCCCCGCTACATTGGTCCCTTTCCCATCGTTGAGCGCGTTGGGGAAGTTGCTTATCGGTTGCAGCTACCTCCGGAGCTTTCCGCCGTGCATGATGTGTTCCACGTGTCGATGCTTCGGAAGTACATGCCCGATGATTCTCATGTTCTCGAGGATGCCGTTTGGCCTGATGTGACCCCAGATCTGTCCCTTCCGGAGTTTCCTGTTCGCATTGAGGATCGGCGAGAGCAGCGCCTGCGGAACAAGGTTATTCCTCTGGTCAAGGTGGTCTGGCAGCGTCATTCTGGCGGCGAGGCGTCTTGGGAGCGCGAGGATGAGATGCGGGAGTTGTATCCTTATTTGTTTGTGTGAGTCTTTCCCCCGTCCTTGTGCCTTGTCCTTGAATTTCGAGGACGAAATTCGTTTAAGGGGGGAGGGCTGTAATGTCCCGGATCTTTCGGATCCTTCGTTATGGGTCTCGGATCTGGTTTGTCGGAGTGTCTGACCCTGTTGTGTCCGAAATTTCATTTCGGACATCTTTCGTGTTCGGATCGGCGCGATCCGGAGTCGTTTCGGAGGCCCGGAGTGTGTCCGTGGCTTTTCCGTGCGCGTTTTCCGATTTCCGCGTACGGGTTTCGGCGAATCCTTCGGAACCCTGTAGAGGGTGAACCGGGTCGTTCACCAGCCCGCGAGTGGTACCGTTGCGATCATCGCGTCGAGACGGTCGAGCAGGTGTACTTTTCTATTTTTTGGGATTTTTTCGATTTTCCGGATTTTCCTTATATATCAATCCTTTTTCTTTTTTCTTTTTACTTTTTCTTTTCTTCTTCTTCCTCCTTCCTTCACCGTGAGAGCTCCCCCTCCCCCGCGGCCGATCTTCTTCCCCCGGGCGACCGAGACGCGGCCCCCCTCACTCCGGCAACGGCGTGGCAGCGGCGGC
Organism: Amorphophallus konjac; assembly: GCA_022559845.1. Taxonomy (NCBI): domain Eukaryota; kingdom Viridiplantae; phylum Streptophyta; class Magnoliopsida; order Alismatales; family Araceae; genus Amorphophallus; species Amorphophallus konjac. Next base: position 340,717,007 of record CM040118.1, on the reverse strand, counting down.
GGCGGCATGGCGGTCCCGGTGGCGTGCTTTTCGCGGCGAGAGGCGGGGCGTTCGTGGGAGTAAAAGCTTCATCTTTGATTTCGGCGGTGATTCGGTGGATTTCGAGCTTCCTTGAGGTAGGGGGACGAATCCTTACCCTCTTTCTAGCATTCCCCCGCGATTTCTAGGCCGTGGAGAGGTCGAGAGGGGCTAGATTCATGCCGGGAGGGTTATTTCCATGTTTGGGGTTTGAGCGCCGGATCCGTCGATTCATGAGGTTTTTGATCGATTTGGGGGTCCTAGATGCATGCTAGGTCGTTGTGGGGTGTTTCCCCATTGTTTTCCCTTCACCAGGAGTGGTGAATGGGCGTGGATCTACGTTTTTGGGCGTGTTTCGCGAAACCGGGCTCGGCCCGTTGTCGCGCTATAGTCCAGTGGCGCGTTCTTGATGAACGCGCCATGTCGTCCGAGCGTGTTCGTCTGAGAAGACGAACAGTAAGGCGGTGGGGAACGCGCCTGGTTCAGGTAGCGCGATGTCCAGATCGCGCTACCCAAAACTAGCGCGTTCAGGTGTGAACGCGCTGGCTTTGGGCGGCGTGACATGGAAGATCGCGCTAGCCATAGCTAGCGCGTTCTTCGGTGTCACGCTAGGGATACCTAGCGCGACCATCCCCTCCCCCGAACCGTGTTTTGCGGGTAGCGTGACCTCCGGTTGGGTGAGTTGCGGACCCGATTGTGGCGTGTGGCCCTAGGGATGCCGTGGGCACCCAGTGAGAGCCACAGGGGCGCCCGGGGTTCCCCGGAGAGTCAGTTACCTCGGTAAGGGTGCCGCGTGACTTGAGGGACGGTTGGACCTCATGCGTGTCCCCGGCATCTATGCCTATCGTATGATCATCGTGAGTCTGTGTTAGTGTTGGTCGGTGGTTTCCGTGGGTTAGTCCTTACTTCCAGTGACCTGTCCACTAGTCGTAGCTTTCTGCGCACGCGTGTGCGGACCCACCTGGGAGTGGTGGAGAGCGAGACCCAGTGTGACGCGGTTTTTAGGCTGGTTACCGTAGGGCCCCTTGCCTTTGCCACCAGAGTCCGGTGGGGGGGAAAACCAGCTAGAGGACCCGACCTAGAGCAGATGGTCTGTGTGTGCACACGTAGTTGGGGGCTTAGGGCACGCACTGACGAGTGCGACCCCAGCTAGTCCTTGTTGTGGTACTTGTTGCGTGTCTGAGTCTTACGCCCGGGGCGTTGTAGCTAGACACTTGTGACGCGGTGTAAGACGTCAGGGGACGCATCCGGTCGTTCTTCTTGTGGATGGTGCTCCTGTTCACTGGCAGGCGTGGACTCGTGTTTTGTTGGACCGAGGTTCCGTACTACGGTACCGTTAGAGTAGGCGACTTTTCCGTTTATTTACTTTAGCTTGTCGGTTCTACCGTACTCTCGGTTGGTAGGGTTGTCTTCTTCTTCCTCATTTTTCGTGCGAGGTGGGGATTCGCGGGATCCCTACTGGGCCAATGAGATGAGGCTCACCCCTGCTCTTCAGGTGAGGCGGGGTCGACGGGAGGCGCGGCCGAGTTTTAGCGTGGTTCTTCTAGCCAGGGTTAGTTGCCAGTCTGCCAGAGCTGGGGGATGCCCCGCGTAGTTGTACACCAGGGGATGCCCCGTGTTGTTGTACGCCGGGGGATGCCCCGTGTAGTTGTACTTTCTTTCCTGTTGACTGTACTTTCTTTGGACATGAGACACTGTGGACCTTGTAGCAGTTTGAATTATTTATTATTATGTGCATTTCCTTTTGATTATTGTGCTAACTCTGTGGACGTTGCAGCTTCTCTTATACCCCACACCACTCCTTTCTACCCTTCCGAGTCTTCGGGCTCGTGGGTTGGCGGGCCGAGATTCGAGACGCGCCGGTTCCTTTCCGGTACTCGGATCCTCGGGTCGTCACAGCAGTGCTGGTAAGATGAGCGGTTGATGGAGAACCGCCGAAAGGACGCACGGTCTCACGATAGACCATCCAACGGCGCTGCAAGAGGTGCGGGATGAAGGACTCCTGGCTGTTGAACGGCTCTGTATTGACCGCAGGAAGAAGATGGACAGCCCAGTATACACCACACGTCTTCTTGAACGGACTGCTCGGAACCGCGCAAGACCACCAACCTAGAAGTCGCAAAGGGGTCCAACCTCCACCCTCTCCGGCCGGCTAGAGGGGATGGGCCTCGTGCTAAGAATTGCTAACCTGCAAGACAACGTGAAAATACGCACAAAAACAACCTAAATTAGAACTAAATGGTATAGTAAATGTGACAATAATAAGGGATGCACATGAACAAATGGAAAAGGGGATACCTGGGGGTTTTAAACCCCTCGGGTGGCAAAAACGTGGGTGGATGTGTGCATGGTAATGAGGATGAAGGGGAATGTAAAGAGAAAGTAATGCATGCAATGAAGACGTGACGGAATCTATGAAACACAAAGGACTCAAAATAAGACTACTCCCTGAACCGGAGGCTTATGTGGACGTAGAAAGCCTCCCTCCTTGGTGCTAGGTCGCTCAAGAATGCAGCTGGGCTTCGCCGTCGACCAAAAATCTCCCCCCTCTTTCAAGTCTGGCCCTTAGGGTCTATTTATATAGCCTAGAAAGCCAGCCCCGAAATTAGGGTTTAGAGGCATTTTTAGGATGAGATAATTAAAGGAAAATCATAGATAAATGAATTATCTTTTATCCAGTCGAAACGGCACCTAAAATGGTTGATTATCCGCGGAGAAATGGATGGGCAAAGTTGGAAATAAAACCACGGATAAAATGGGATAAAACCCGTTACAATTCAACAATCGACAGGATGAACGGTCTTACGATAGACCGCTCAACTGTATGGGCGGTTATCGCCAGGCCGTCCAAGCCCGTTGGTGGAAATTCAAATTAAATCATAAAATAATCCCAATTATCCATCGAACTGACCGAAACGTTCGCCGTTGGACTCTCATATATGAACGGCTCAGTTTAGACCGTTCCAAGGAGGAGCGGCTAAGAACAAATTGTTCTAGTGCTGTCAGTGGAAAATCAAAATGGATAAGATAATTAGATAATTATCTGAGGAAACCCTTAAGCGAAGGACTCTGAGAGATGAGCGGTCACCATCAGCCTGTCCATTAGGTTGCACGGCTAGACTGGGACTGTATAAATACTTGTCGGTGGAAATTTAGAAAATTACCCACGAATACTCCAAAATATATGGAGGGTCAACGTTCAACCACTCATTAATTGAGCGACCATGGAAGGACCGTTCATGCATATGGATGCCTAAAGCTTATAAAAAAAGCCCAATCAACCAAAATCAAGGCCTGATAAGCCCTGAATCAATTTGGACCTAACCAAGGAGGGAGGCAACCCAAAAATTGGCCCAAAGCATGCCTGAAAGCAGCCCCAACGAGTGGTGGACAACTCGAGGCATCAACAAATGGGAGTAAGAGAAACGACTCAACTTATCGGTGAAAAACGGGTGTCAACAGATGTGTCTTGTAATAGCATTTAGTTCAATTGTTTAGTTTCTGTCAAGCCAAACGACCTAAAAATGGACCGTCAGCATTGGTTAGCGGTCCTACGATAAACCACATATCAAGGATTAGCGGCCAATATATAGACCATTAGAGATTCTTGCGATTTCACTATTATAGAACCACAAGCGGACGTACGATAGACCGTTAAACATTGGTAAACGGTTCTATATTAGACCGCTAACATTCTGAATTCTGTCAACCCAAGACTGAATAAAGAACAGCCCATTAAACTTATAATATGCCTAGTTAATTATGTTCTAAGCCTGTTTTAAGTATTGTTTCTTATTGTGAGTTTTATTACCGTTGCAACATTGTATTTCATGTTCTTTATTGTACTTGGGATTGTTTTTAAACATAAGTTAATTTATGCCAAAATCATATACTTTTGTAATTAAATACATATTTTCTAAAGTTAGATAATTCATGGTTTACCTTGATCACTATTTTGATGATCTCTTTTCTCATCCATAGAGTCATTTTCATAAGTACATGGCATATATCCCGGTATATGACTATTAGTTACACTTATGCACATTAGGCACACAATCTTGGACTTGATAATCTCTCCTTTGCATATTCCTTCCAATGGATTAGGAAATCTTGTTTCAAAGCCTCCGTAATTCTCCACGAGCCTGGGATTCCCACTAGGACGCCGAGTGGGTTGTACCATTAAAGCACATTGTCTAGAAAGCACTTATACCGGTGTTTTATATTTCTGGAACTTAGCGGCCTTCTTGTTGACCGCCAGAGCCTGCTAGCGGACCTTCACTAGACCGCTAATGGATCCTAGACGGTTCTTTCAATGACCGCTAAATATTCCAGATAATCTGTTTTAAAATACCGAACAGTCTTGTCCTTAACGGTCCTAAATTAGACCGCTTTCTTCATGAAACGGCCCAGTAAACGACCACTATTTTCCTGAGTACAGTTAACCCGAGGTTTGACTCAAGGGTTAATATTCATATGATCCTAGATAGTCCAATTGATTATCTAGAACCTGTCACATTATTTCAAAGATACCTAAGTAAATTGAGAAAGTTAAGAAAGTACCGTTATGCTGTCGATTTATTTCCATGGCATAACCTAGTTATCAATATGTTTATTGAACTCTTATTCTCAATAGAAACATTCTTATTTTTTGGTTACTTTATCATGGAACTTTCATTGAAATTGTACACTCTTGGCCAAACTTTATTATTATATACATGGAAGTAGCTTGATTTATACTTGAAGATGCAGTTCGAGCACTGATTGTGTTCAAGGGCTCTATGCTAGTCTCCTCGGCTGATTGTCGAAAACATACTATATAAACCATGGGGTATGATGCTACTGGGATCGCATTGCGCTGGGAGTACTTTCTTTATAAATAAGTGAAAATCCACGGGACTTGAATATAGATCCACATGAATTCACGACGTACTTGTTACTAAGTGAAGGGTACATTCTTGCTTGTTACATGACTTGCTAGTACATTCTTGTTACATTCTTGTTTCATGAAAGGCCGTTGTTACATTCTTGCTGGATTATACTTGATCAATTCATATTCTCATATCTCAAGCTTGATTATATCTTGTTACTTTACCTTTAATCGCATGTTTGATCGTATTCACATGATTTTTCTTTCTCTTTAGAGCTAAAGATATTAATTACTTTAACATTGCCAATCATGTTGATGCGAAGATACCTACTGGGCAAGTTTGCTCATTACCTATTCTCCAATCTTTTCAGGAAGTATCAATGGGTCAGATTCGGATTCAGGTCATTCCAGTGATGGGTCCGAGAGCGATTATGATGCGGGACGTACTCAGGAGACGACACTATATGGTGCCACCCTCGGACTCTAGATGAAGACGCGACCAGCAGCACACACCAGGGAGACACTAAGCCCGACACTACGAGCTCCTAGTGGTAAAACGTCGCTAACAGAAGTGGAAGCTCACTCGTCGTCCCAAGCGAGGGAAAGCGCGGACCGTGCGCGGTTAAGGAACCGGCGGAGGTCAAGGGTAGTCCGACTCAACTTCCGGACTCGGATCGAGTCGCGGGACGGGTCACTCTCACTCTCATAGCGGTGACATGGACACACGGGCTAGTACCTACACTCTCGGCAGCGGCAAAAGACCGTATACTAGCTAAGCAAATGAACGCCAAGAGGTTCGGACCATTACCTCCACGCTCCCGGCGTGGCGAAGACAACCCCGGCCGAATCACGGACTCCCGGTTAAACAATATCACAGCAATACAAAGATTTGACCCACTCCACGCAGGGAGGTAAAAGGTCACATGTGGAGCCCGGGAATCACGCAACTCGGGTTGACGGGCAACATCTTGATGTCGCCCGGCGGTGCAGAACTCCGCGTTTTAGTGCTTTTCGAACGGCGGGTTCTGCGGGCCCGTGGGGCCCACGGGTGGCGCTGGCCTCCGGATCTGCAGGAGTGGGTCCCACTGTGATGGGGACCCCTAGTGGCACGTCTCCACGGAAGGCGGTCGGCCGGGAACACCGACCGGTGGCCGAACAACTCCGATCTCCAAGCTTTTGGAATGCTGCCCACGGATTTCTGCTTGCTGTTTTCAGGTGCGCGCTCCGGCGAAAACAGCCGCTGCGGTCGATCCCGACGTCGGATCGGGACGCATGAGCTATCATTGGAAAGCTCTCTTCAAATGATTCAATCTAGACTTAAAGATATCTGATGGATCTAGCCGGATCTAGACTTTAATGAATTTACAAATCCCTGTTGTACAGTAATCGAGACATCAGATTTACAGGGTACTTGTCTGAGAACCACCGTTGACCGCCTACTTTCCGTAGGAATCAGACTTCAAGCTCTTCTTCAACTTTGTAGATATTCAAACCATGAAGCGGAGACAATTTTTAGAATTGGATTTGGAGCTGGTGGTGATTTGATATGATTTTTGGAGTGTCTAGTGGTCGGATCTGGGAACTGGGAGAAAGTACTGTAGCTAGGACTGAGAACGAATTTTAGAAAATATGAAATGGACGAAAAAAAATTAAAAAAAATTGTGGATGAAGGGATGGATGCAAGGGACACTCAGTTAAATTGGGAGAACCAAAGAAAATCAAAAAAAGGACCTAAGACTTTAAACTCTGGGCGGGTGGAAATGGAAACAGACAGTAGACAGATCTGGAAACTGTGATTGGACGAAAATCAAAAAATACCAAATGAGATCTTTATGACCAACCAAAATTATGAGGATGTGCTGGACACCTCTGGGACATCCAGTAAAAGTTCCAGCTCGATCTGAGGCCGTGGTTGAGACTGGAATTTCATGGAAGTGGCTGTGGTACTGCGTGGATAGAACTCCGGCGAAGGCGATGGCGGTGCGGTGGCGGCTCGTGGCGGCGGCGGCGATGACCAGAACTGATAGGGGAGGAGTCACACCTCCAGAGGCAACCTTCACAGCTGCAAGGGGGAAGAGAGGGGCGCACCAAGCTGGAGCTCCAACAATTTCTTGATTCCAAATGGCATTAATTCATCAAAAATGGAAATTACAAGCATATATAGGTCACCAATCTAATCAATCCTCCACCGTTGGATCTAGGGGTGGGAGATTGAGGGCTAGGATTGCATGTGACCATCCACACAAATGAAAATTAAAAAAAAATAAAGGGGGGGGGCGGCCTATTGACTAGAATGGCAAGGATGTGGAAGTTGGACTTGGTAGGTGGGGGTAGGTGGCCTCTCATTTGGACTTTTCAAGTCCATTGTCCCCCATGTGTCCAAATACCATTCAAACTTCTAGATGCTCCCATGTGGCATGTTGACTGGCCCCATGTGGGACCCTAGGCTGAGGTGGCCCAATGTGGTGGGGCCCGGGGGGCCCGTGGGGCCCACGGGGTCCGAAATGCTCGTAAGCCCCTATTACACTCAAAATGGCAAACCGAATGCAACGAAATAAATACAAATTACACACACATAAAGTCTAGCTAAATATAATAAATGGGGAGGCTCAAGGCGGAGTCTCCAAGCTGTCTCCGAGCCAGATGGACGCTGAGGTGGCTCGTGTCGTGCTCCGTGTGCGGTACCGGTGGCTCGGTGTGTCGTGCCGATCAACAGCTCGGGTGTCCGCACCAATTCTCCCCGGGTGGGAGAAACTCGACCCTGTCGAGTAAGGGTCTGCATCGCTCCTGTATCGCTCCAAAAGGTCCGGATCAATCTGCTGCAACTCACCATGTGTGATCCATGTGTCCTCAGTAGCGGGCCGTCCTCTCCATCGCACTAGGTAGCGCGGGTAAGATCCACTCCTGGTAACCGTCACTTGCTCGTCCAGTATACGATCTATATGCTCACGCTGCCGTGAAAAAGGGGCTGGAGGTGGAAGTGGACACTCAGGTGTGGGATCACTCTCAAGGGGAGGAGATGGCTCAAAAGGCTCACTAGGGATCACCGCTGGGTCCCTATATGCAACAAGATCCGATACATTGAAGGTAAAGCTTATACCATATTCCTCGGGCAAGTCCACAACGTACGCATTAGATCCAACGCGTTTCAACACTCTGAATGGACCGGCTCCGCGAGCTTGCAACTTCTTAACGGTTCCAGAGGGAAACCGTTCAGGTCTTACCCTGATCATGACGTATTCGCCCTCGTGGAACTCTCGGTGGTGTCGGTGGGCATCGGCTAACTCCTTGTACCGTGCATTGCTGGACTCAATGTGACGACGGATGTCATCATGCAAACTCCTAACATGCCTAGCAAATGACTCGGCCGACTCCGACACTCTAGCATGGACAGGCATGGGGACAAGGTCAACGGGTTTCCTAGGCCTACGACCTGTGACAATTTCAAATGGACTCATGCCAGTAGACCTATTCACCGAATCATTATATGCAAACTCAGCCATAGGTAGAATGAGATCCCAATCCCCAATGCGGTCCCTAACAAGACATCTCAAAAGATCACCCAGACTCCTATTGACCACCTCGGTCTGACCATCTGTCTGGGGATGGTATGCAGTGGAAAACTTGAGGTGCGTACCCATCATATGCCATAGTGTCTTCCAAAAATAGGAAGTGAACCTAACATCACGGTCAGACACTATAGTGCGAGGCAACCCGAACATGCACACCACATGAGTAAGGAATAGGCGGGCTACCCTAGAAGCATCCGAAGTCTTTGAGCAAGGGATAAAGAGGGCCATCTTCGAGAAACGGTCAACCACCACATAGACCGAATCATGCTTCCTGGAGGTACGTGGCAATCCCAAAACAAAATCCATGCTGACATCCTACCACGGGGCATCAGGCACGGGGAGAGGCGTATAAAGGCCCGAGCTTTGCTTCTTCATTTTGGCCGTAGCACATGTACGGCACTGAGCCACGATGTTAGCAACATCGCGCTTCAAGCTCGGCCAATAAAATCGATGCTCCACTGCCTCAATAGTCTTGTTCCGACCAAAGTGGCCGGCTAGACCTCCCGCATGTAGTTCCCACACTAAGAAATCTCGAACCGAAGTTCGGGGAACACATAGCCTGCTACCTCGAAAGAGGTAACCCTCCTGAAGCACATAATCATCATGGTCTCTCGAGGGCCCGGCCTGGAGAGTAGTAAAAATCTGACCGAAGTCAGGACAATCAACATAGGCCTCCTTCATCTTCTCTAGCCCTATGACCTCGGCACTCATGGTGGTAAGAAGACATGCTCGCCGACTCAAGGCATCGGCCACCTTGTTCTCCACTCCAGCCTTATGTTTTAGCACAAAGGTGAACTGCTGGAGATACTCAACCCAACGACTATGACGCGAATTCAGCTTCTTTTGGGAATGGAGGTACCTCAAAGCCTCATGATCGGAGTATAAGACAAACTCCTGATGTAATAGGTAATGCCTCCAATGCCTAAGAGCCTGAACAACTGCGTAAAACTCTTTATCATATGTGGAATATCGCAGTTTCGCATCATTCAGCTTCTCGCTGAAATATGCGATCGGGTGGGACTCCTGACTCAAAACTCCTCCTATCCCAACACCCGACGCATCACAACAGACCTCAAACACCTTCGAGAAATCAGGCAGTCGAAGGATAGGTGTCTGGGTCATGCGCTCCTTGATGTCCCTGAAGGCAGCAGATGCGGCCTTCGTCCATATAAATGTGCCCTTACGGATGCAATCCGTGATCGGGGCAGTGACGGAGCTAAATCCGCGGATGAAGCGACGATAGAACGTCGCAAGGCCATGAAAGCTGCGGACATCATGAACCGTACGGGGTTCCGGCCACTCAACAATGGCCCGGACCTTCTCCGGATCGGCGGAGACCCCAGTACTAGACACAATGAAACCCAAGAAGGTAAGCTTAGATGTCATGAAAGCACACTTCTGTGGGTTCGCAAACAACTGCTCTCGCCGAAGAAGTATACAGACCTGCCGAAGGTGGTCTAAGTGGTCCCCTGTGGTGCGGCTATAGATAAGGATATCATCAAAATACACCACTACAAAGACTCCAATGAAAGGTCGAAGGACCTGAGTCATGAGCCGCATGAAAGTGCTAGGGGCATTGGTCAACCCAAAAGGCATGACCAACCACTCATATAGACCGTCCTTGGTCTTAAATGCGGTCTTCCACTCATCACCTGGCCTAATCCTCACCTGATGATAGCCGCTCTTAAGATCGATCTTCGAAAAGATAGTGGCACCTGCCATCATGTCCAGCATGTCATCAAGGCGGGGAATAGGGAACCTGTACTTCACGGTGATTTTGTTGATGGCACGACTATCAATGCACATTCTCCACGTGCCATCCTTCTTCGGGGCGAGTAATGCGGGTACAGCACATGGACTCATGCTGTCCCGGACAGATCCTCTCTGCACAAGCTCATCGACCTGCCGTTTAAGCTCGGCATGCTCCGTGGGGCTCATTCGATAATGAGGAAGATTGGGCAAAGAAGAGCCCGGAACAAGGTCGATGGCATGCTGAATATCCCGCATAGGTGGGAGTCCCTCGGGAAGCTCATCGGGGAATACATCAGCATACTCCTGCAGAATGGGAACAACCTCGGGTGGGAGCTCACCCTCGGAGTCCCGCTCCACCTCTCGGACCGTAATGGCAAACACCGGACAGCCCTGACTAAGCTCCTGCTCCATTTCCCGGGAGCTAATCATCATCAATCTCCTCGTCGAGGGCTCTCCTGGGCCAGAGGTAACGGTCATAGCCCGAGCTGGGGATGGGGTACTAGGCCCGGGAACGGAAGGCTTCGGAGTACTAGGGCCAGTAGGACCCCTAACAGATGGGCTCCTGGGCCGAACGGGTTGGAGGGTGACCCGCTGGCCATCGTGGTCGAAGGTACAGGTGTTCGACCGACCATGGAGTGTGGCATCTCGGTCGAATAACCACGGCCTACCAAGAATGATACTTCCCACTTCCATGGGAAGAACATCACACCAGATCTCGTCACGGTAGGAGTGGAGCTGCAGCGGGACCAAGCACCGCAGCCTGACCGAAATGGAAGTTGTATCCACCCATGATACCTGGTAGGGGCAAGGGTGGTCTACGGGTGTGAGACCAAGACGAGTGACATCGTTCGTGGAGATTGCATTGATACAACTCCCGCTATCGATGACCACCTTGCAAATTTGCTTTCCCAGCCTACAGAATACATGAAGGATAGTGGTCCGACGCCAGTCATCACTGACCTGTGGCTGGGTGAGGATACATCTGACGACCCCCACATGGGTATCGTCTAACTGCTGGGCATCCTGGGCCTCACCTCTCATCTCATAGTACTCGTCAGCTAGCTCTTCATCTGCCTCATAGCTGACTAACTCTAGGCCCGCAGGGGTGGTATCCTCAGCCTGTGTGTCCCCAATGTGAAGAGATGGGCGAGTGGGACACTGGTTGGCGAAATGGCCAAACCCATTGCAGCGATAACACTGCTGCCGTGATCCACTAGGCTCCCCAATCATAGGTCCTTTACCTTTATCCTCCCGACGGATAGGAGGCGTAGGCAACAAAGGACGTGCGGGTGGTGCAGGTGCCGGTGGACGGGCTATGGGTGGGGCCGTAAGATGCTGGGGACGAGGAAGGTCCCTCGGGGGTGGAGGGCGAGGCCTAGGAGCAAAGGGCTCGTGGCGAGCGGGCTCCTGAGGTAGAGCCATGGGGGCCCTCGGATATGTGCCAGATGAGCCACGGGACTCGACACTACGAAGGGGAAAGGAGCCCAACCGATGGGGTGACTCGAACTCGGCCTCGAACTGCTCCAATTCAAGAGCAATCTGATATGCCTGCTCCAAAGTGGTGGCATTGCGGCGAAAGAGTTCATATTGATAATTAGGCCGCAAACCTCTCCGAAAGCGGGATATCGTCATGGTGCTCTCTTCCGTGACCCCGCACCGCAAATAATACTCATCGAACTCGGCGGTGTACTCGGTCACGGATCGGTTCCCTTGGGAGATGCTTTGCCACTTGTCTATAAGACGTTGGCGATATGAGGCAGGAAGGTACTTCTCCCTCAATTTGAGTTTCATATCATCCCAGGTACCGATTTGGGGTTGACGTCGCTGGTTGAGCAGGCTCTCCACATTGATCCAATAAGTTTGGGCCTGCCCTTGCAGCTTCATCTTCGCATATCGGACTCTTCGGTGGTCCGTCATCTCAAACCACTCGAAGTACCGGTCCATACCGGCCTCCCAATCTAGATACACCCTAGGGTCCAAGGACCCGCTAAAAGTGGGAGGGTCCGCACGCACACCCCTAAGAATGCGGTCGTCATCCTCGTCATCACGATTCCGTCGTTGATGACGACGACCGTTACCCCCGTGATCATTGTCGGAGGCATAATCATCCACTATAGGCGCCTGTTGCCTCCCGACATCCTCTACCTGAGCCCTTGGCACAGCGGGTTGCTGCACCGGCTCTTGTTGGCCGTTCGTCGGCGCGGGTTGCGCCGCTACTGGGCCCCTCTCTAGGACGGCAATCCTCCCAACAAGGCCTTGAATGGACTGCTCCGAAACCCCGGCCCGATCCTCGAGGACCTTCATCCTCCCTTCTAGACGCGTCCCTATGCCATCCATACGCGTACTAAGACCATCCATACGCGTGTCTAAACGATCCATGATGGCCCGGAACATCTCGGCCGTGGAAGACTCATCGAAACTACGGGCTCGGGAGTCCGCCATAGGTGGTGGTGGCGAGTATTGGGTGCCTCGACGGGTGGGCATGCAAAGACGTACGGACTAGGTGACAACGACCGACTAATGCAAACACACTAAATGATACACTTAGACCTAATTGCAATTTGAAAACACTCCTTTTTTTGGTATTTTGAAAGAATGCAATTTAAAACACTTTTTTTTTTTTTGAAAAGAATGAGACTCGACTACACCCTAGACACGGCCAAGACTCGGTACGCGGCGGAGGTAATCGACCCGAAGGTCACTCGCGCAAGTGTGTGGTCTTCCCGGTAGGCGAAGCCTAACGGTCGGACAACACCTTTGGATATACCGAGTGAAGGTGTGTGTGGGGTAACCTTAGACTATGCAAGACTTATGCAACGACTACCCTAGACTCGACTTGCTCTGATACCAAACTGATGCGGGACGGACTCAGGAGACGACACTATATGGTGCCACCCTCGGACTCTAGATGAAGACGCGACCAGCAGCACACACCAGGGAGACACTAAGCCCGACACTACGAGCTCCTAGTGGTAAAACGTCGCTAACAGAAGTGGAAGCTCACTCGTCGTCCCAAGCGAGGGAAAGCGCGGACCGTGCGCGGTTAAGGAACCGGCGGAGGTCAAGGGTAGTCCGACTCAACTTCCGGACTCGGATCGAGTCGCGGGACGGGTCACTCTCACTCTCACAGCGGTGACGTGGACACACGGGCTAGTACCTACACTCTCGGCAGCGGCAAAAGACCGTATACTAGCTAAGCAAATGAACGCCAAGAGGTTCGGACCATTACCTCCACGCTCCCGGCGTGGCGAAGACAACCCCGGCCGAATCACGGACTCCCGGTTAAACAATATCACAGCAATACAAAGATTTGACCCACTCCACGCAGGGAGGTAAAAGGTCACATGTGGAGCCCGGGAATCACGCAACTCGGGTTGACGGGCAACATCTTGATGTCGCCCGGCGGTGCAGAACTCCGCGTTTTAGTGCTTTCCGAACAGCGGGTTCTGCGGGCCCGTGGGGCCCACGGGTGGCGCTGGCCTCCGGATCTGCAGGAGTGGGTCCCACTGTGATGGGGACCCCTAGTGGCACGTCTCCACGGAAGGCGGTCGGCCGGGAACACCGACCGGTGGCCGAACAACTCCGATCTCCAAGCTTTTGGAATGCTGCCCACGGATTTCTGCTTGCTGTTTTCAGGTGCGCGCTCCGGCGAAAACAGCCGCTGCGGTCGATCCCGACGTCGGATCGGGACGCATGAGCTATCGTTGGAAAGCTCTCTTCAAATGCTTCAATCTAGACTTAAAGAGATCTGATGGATCTAGCCGGATCTAGACTTTAATGAATTTACAAATCCCTGTTGTACAGTAACCGAGACATCAGATTTATAGGGTACTTGTCTGAGAACCACCGTTGACCGCCTACTTTCCATAGGAATCAGACTTCAAGCTCTTCTTCAACTTTGTAGATATTCAAACCATGAAGCTGGGAAAATTTTTAGAATTGATTTGGAGCTGGTGGTGATTTGATATGACTTTTGGAGTGTCTGGTGGTCGGATCTGGGAACTAGGAGAAAGTACTGTAGCTAGGACTGAGAACGAATTTTAGAAAATATGAAATGGACGAACCAAAAATTAAAAAAAATGGTGGATGAAGGGATGGACGCAAGGGACACCCAGTTAAATTGGGCGAACCAAAGAAAATCAAAAAAAGGACCTAAGACTTTAAACTCTGGGCGGGTGGAAATGGAAACAGACAGTAGACAGATCTGGAAACTGTGATTGGACGAAAATCAAAAAATACGAAATGAGATCTTTATGACCAACCAAAATTATGAGGACGTGCTGGACACCTCTGGGACATCCAGTAAAAGTTCCAGCTCGATCTGAGGCCGTGGCTGAGACTGGAATTTCGTGGAAGTGGCTGTGATACTGCGTGGACAGAACTCCGGCGAAGGCGATGGCGGTGCGGTGGCGGCTCGTGGCGGCGGCGGCGATGACCAGAACTGATAGGGGAGGAGTCACACCTCCAGAGGCAACCTTCACAGCTGCAAGGGGGAAGAGAGGGGCGCACCAAGCTGGAGCTCCAACAATTTCTTGATTCCAAATGGCATTAATTCATCAAAAATGGAAATTACAAGCATATATAGGTCACCAATCTAATCAATCCTCCACCGTTGGATCTAGGGGTGGGAGATTGAGGGCTAGGATTGCATGTGACCATCCACACAAATGAAAATTAAAAAAAAATAAAGGGGGGGGCGGCCTATTGACTAGAATGGCAAGGATGTGGAAGTTGGACTTGGTAGGTGGGGGTAGGTGGCCTCTCATTTGGACTTTTCAAGTCCATTGTCCCCCATGTGTCCAAATACCATTCAAACTTCTAGATGCTCCCATGTGGCATGTTGACTGGCCCCATGTGGGACCCTAGGCTGAGGTGGCCCAATGTGGTGGGGCCCGGGGGGCCCGTGGGGCCCACGGGGTCCGAAATGCTCGTAAGCCCCTATTACACTCAAAATGGCAAACCGAATGCAACGAAATAAATACAAATTACACACACATAAAGTCTAGCTAAATATAATAAATGGGGAGGCTCAAGGCGGAGTCTCCAAGCTGTCTCCGAGCCAGATGGACGCTGAGGTGGCTCGTGTCGTGCTCCGTGTGCGGTACCGGTGGCTCGGTGTGTCGTGCCGATCAACAGCTCGGGTGTCCGCACCAGATTAAGGAGTGAAGACTTAGGAAGTCCTAAATGTCTAGATTGAGTCTATGTAAATTTCTCTTATTGAGTCTAGTAAAAATAAGAAAGTCAATGTCTCATGTACTTGAATCATGGTTGATATTATTCATAAAAGTGAAGGTTTGAGTTAATTATTGTGCAATTACTTTTGTGTGATTATTCTCGCGCTCTGATTATTCTTGCTTGCAAGAGGTTTACCATGCCGGTTGTTCACGTTCCCGATTGTTTCCGCTTCATAATCTCGGGGCGTGATAGTTAAGTTGGTATCAGAGCCTAAGTCTAAGGACTTAGGGAGAAAGACATGTCATAGAATAAGTCCAAGGTTTATGGACCCAAACCTATGAACTAAGGGAGAAATTCCCCACCTGTGTGAGAATTTGGTAGAGCTCGAGATGAGATAGTAAATTAGCTCTAGACTAGCCCTTTTTAAATTCCGTGGGAGTTAACGATTTGTTATTTCTCTCAGGTACAAAATTATCTCAATGGCTCATCGCATAGACTGGAACGGTATGCAAGAGACCGTCACTGGCCTCACCCAAGCCTTACAAACTATGGCACAAACTGGCGCAGGGGCGAGAGCTAGAGATTTACATCGCAAGTTTCGGAGTCTAAACACTCAACGATTCTATGGTTCTTCTAATCCAGACGAAGCTGAGAACTGGATTTATGAGATGAACCGTATATTCAAGGTCATGCAATGTCTTGACCAAGAGAAAGTGTGTCTTGCCACTTTTCAACTAAACAAAGATGCACGTACATGGTGGAAGTCGGTTCCGACACCGCCAGCAGATGCACCCCATACATGGGAAGGTTTTCTTACGCTATTCCGTGCCAAATATTTTTCTTAACATGTCAAGGAGTGGAAGGCTATGGAGTTTGATTCTTTACGCCAGGGCATGATCGATGATGGTAGCCGAGTATGAACTTCAATTTTCTAGGCTAGCGTCGTATGCTCCTCATCTGGTCAGTACCAACTTACTAAAGGCTAATCGGTTCATGGATGGTTTAAGACCCGATTTTATTCAGCAACTCGGGACTCAAAATATCTGTACCTATGCGAAGATGGTCCAACGGGCATATCTATGTGAAAGGACCTTAGAGAAGGTCAAAAAATTAAAAGGAAAAGGCGAAGAACCGAGCCGAAGATCAGATCGGCGTGATAAGAAAGGCAAGTTCAGCATCACGGAACCCTATAAATCCCGTGATAGCAAGAAGAGATCCCAGAATGGGAGCGGTGGTAGTTCCCATAAAAATAAGAAAGTCAAAGAGGAAGACAAGCAGGTTACCACGGCCTATACTTTTTGTGAGAAGTTTGGTCATTCGGCCGAAGAATGCTGGAAGTGCTTTGGTGCTTGTCTACGATGTGGCAGTCGGGAACATCGCATGCCAGACTGCCCTCTTATGAAGGAACTCTCTTCTAGAAGTGGACGTAAGAGACATGCTCATCTCAATGCTATTTTAGTTGATGAAGCACCCAAGAATGATGGGGTTATAAAAGGTACCGTTCACATTTGTTCCCATCCTGCTTTTGTACTATTCGATACTGGTGCTTCTCATTCCTTTATATCTACTGCCTTTGCAAAGACCTTGCCAGTTTCATCAGTTCCTTTACCTTCGGACCTTGCAATTATTACACCTTTAGGTCCTGGAACCAAACTCACAAACTATTACCCTGATAGTAAAGTAAGGGTAGAAGGTCACAATCTTCCTGCAAACCTCGTATGCCCTGACATGGAAGGCTACGATGCTATCTTAGGGGTGGATTGGCTTGTAGACCATGATGCCTACATAAATTGTCAAGACAAGGAGCACGTCTCGCACGGACTTCATGGCACACAAGGCCAACCAATCCGAACACAATGCAAGACGACGAACCTTAGCCCAACACAATCTCTCCAACCAAAGGGGAAACCAACACACTTCCGACCAACGGAAGAACTCCACGCTCGACCTGACCTCAAACCTCGCGCACGCTGGAAACAGCACCATCCAGCACCAAGGAAAACCATCGCTTCCATCAGGTCAGCGCCTCCGACACACTCGATGAGTGTCACGTCGGACCACAAGCACAGCATCTCTCGATGCACCACCGCTGCAATTCCTCGAACTGCAACACGGCATGCCAAGAGCCGCAACACGAGCCATAACAACGACCGCCGATGCTCATCCTCGAGTCCCGAACTCGCCATGGAGCCTTCACATCTCAAGCCAACTCCAGAGCGAACACAACCCATCCACTGACATAAGCGCAGGAGCAAAGACTTAACGGGACATCTCTGCCAAATCCTGCCTCGAAATCAGCAGAACGATCAGGACCGACACGTCATTTCTGACGCCACAGAGCGCGACAAGAACATCAGGCTCGACGAAACAGCAGCCCACCGAGAAGATCCTCCGCTCACCCGAGCACACTTCTCGATCAAAACGCCTCAGGAGCTAGACAAACCTCAAGCTGGAGTGACCAAAAACCGACAGCAGCTCCCTCAGAGCACGCTCAAGGCCACTTAACCAAGAACAGTCCGCACCAGCCACCTGACCACGCTGCAGGTTCCTCGAACGCAGCACCGCGAGCTCACGCCTGCCAGCAACCTCTGCCCAACGCAGCACAACCAGGGCCACCACCGATGAGGGAGAAGGCTCTCAACCTCGATCCTTAGACCCCACGCTGGCACGAAAGCCACGGACAGCGACCACCTTCACAGCGCCGCACAGCGCACTCAAGCTCTCAAGCGAGAAACAAGGCAGAAAGCGAACACAAAACCCTAACCCAGCTGCCGACTGTACCGGACCTTACGGACTCTGATCACTGCAACATTTTGAATTCCTATGTACGTCCACAACCACCGCTCTGATACCAGCTGTGACGACCCGAGAATCCGATTACCGGGAAGGCCCGATAGCCCGAGACTCGCACCGCCGCCCACGAGCCGGGAGGGCTCGGAAGGGCTAAAAGGAGTGTGGAGGCACAAAGAAATAGGAAATAAAGCAGGACAACTCAACAAATAACAGAAATAAATAAACAACTACAACAGAGTCCAGTCCAACAGAAAGTACAGTCTAAAGCAATAAAGCGTACCACATGCCAAGTGAACACTCGGCCCGGCAAGCTGGCAACTGAGAACCTCCGCTCCGCACCCTCGAACCACGAGGAAGAACCACTACACCTGAAAAGCAGGGAATGAGTCTCCAAAACAGAGACTCAGCAGGGATCCCGCGGAGCCCCAACCGGAAACAACGGCGATAGCGGAAAGGAAGCTACAACTACAGCAGGAACAGCAACCCGGTGGCCGGTCAAAACTCGGCACTACAACTACTCCTACTGCCAGAAGGCAGACCTTGATCACGCAGTCGAAGCTACCAAACTACGCTAGTACCACCTACCGAAGTAAAAACACACGGCAACCACGCCGTAGAGGCCTGTCCCCCGGACAGCCAACCTGGACACGCTGTCCAAGGTGCAACCCCGACCATCCGATCGCGGGTACCGCACAATAAGACCCAACCTCGGTAAAGCCACTAGCACAAATCTCACGGCGCAAGAACCGACACACGCGCCAAGATGAAACAACCGAACTCACCGGTCAACACGACCAAAAACCCGAAGGTCAAAGACATAGAGACTGATAGTCTGACACTCCGTACTCGACAGGAGTACCACCCACTAGAAGCACAGCCGGTAGCGTCCCCTGACGTCTTACACCGCACCGCAGGTGAACCGCCTGACGTGGTAGGTCCTACCCGAGACGCGAACACCGTACAAGTAATCACAAACAAGTAACTAGCTGGGGTCACGCCCGTCGACGTGGGTCCAACCGCCCCCAACCACGTGTGCACACACAGACCTTACGTCACTAGGTCTGGTCCTCTGACCGGTTTTCCCCCGTAGCTGGACTCTGGCTACCGACGAGGGGCCTACGGTAACCGGTCCACAAACCGTCTCAAAGGTAAGCCCGTACACCACTCCCTGGTGCGACCAGCACCGCGTACTGGTAGGCTACGACTAGTGGAGGGTCACTGAAGGAGTAGACTTTCAACGGAAAACAACGTCTGCATCCGACGACGTACGGGGGACACCCCACGTACCGGCCCCGTCACACGGTGACCACAGTCGGAGAAGACACAGGACTCGCAGTCCACGGTCACGCACGCACCGTGCGCGAGAGTCGAGAAGGCTCAAGCGACGCTAAGCCACTGGACTCTGGACAGTCCTCTAAACGCACTACAGTCAACGGTCCTTGAGTCACAAGACTCGAGGTCAAGACCGTTGCACGCAACAGCACAAGGCCATCAATCTAGTCCAATCTCTAGGTCCAAAATCACGATATCACGAATACCGAGACAACACACGAGTTGCCAAGACCATTCCCTTGGGAAGGGAACGCAAGGGACTAAGGCCACTCACAAGGGCCACACGGAAAAACACAGAAGCACGATTCCCAGGGCAGCGCACAAGCCGCCACGACGATTTCCCATCTTGAAGCAAGCGGGAAACCTCCAGCCCTAGGCCGAACAACTGGACTCACAGTCCAAGGCCAAACACATGGCCCACACGGGAATCGCCTTCCAAAGGAACCCACGATATGCGGGGGAGACCCCACCGCACACACACCGACACACGGTGACTCGATCAAGCGTAACACAAGAGCCCGGAACACGTGGGGTCACCCGGACCCACCACACCTATGGGCACGCTAATCGAGGAAACACGGTCCCTCCCGACACCCTAGAAACGCGGACACAGAACCCACGGGGTACCCGGGACACTCACAAGGCCAAAGGTCGACCACTGGGTCACAACCGGGTCGAACGGAGACCAACACAATGCGAACGAACGCTAAAAGGTCACCCGGACCCTTAAGCGCACGGGCACGCAAAATGAGGTAAACGGAACCTCCAGACACCCCAAAACACCGTCACGGAACTCCACTGGGTGTCCAAGGCACACACGGCCTAAGGGGAGAACGATCAGCCGCAGACCGCCCGCCCCGGGCAGCCCGACTGGTCCCTCCAAGAACGCGCTGTAGGTCCATAGCGCGTTCAAGCAGAACGCGCTATGTACCTATAGCGCGACACGACAGATCGCGCTATATCCCTATAGCGCGACTGCACAGATCGCGCTAGGATCACCTAGCGCGACAAGGCAGAATGCGCTAGGGACCCCTAGCGCGACAGGGCAGAACGCGCTAGGACCCCATAGCGCGATAAGAACCGCCTTACTGTTCATCTTCTCCGATGAACACGCCCTATCGGGGCAGCGCGACATTCAAGAACGCGCTACTGGAGTATAGCGCGTTCTCAGTCCGCGCCCGAAAACGGTGGAAACCGCGGGAAAAGCCATGCCACGCCCCGTTCACCCCCAGGTGAAGGGGAAACAAAAGGGGAAACCTCCCCCAAGCTCCTAGGCATGCATCTAAACCCCTGGATCGCCCAAAAACACCATAAAATGGGAGATCCGGCTCACACCCCGAAAACACACATTTTGCCCAAAACGCCCCGTTTAGCCCGCTCGGCTCACCACGGCCTACGAAACTCGCGGGGAAGGAAGTACACGGGCTGGGGAACCATCACCCTACCTCCACCGAAGATTACGCGCACTGTGGACGCCGATCCACGAAGAAAACGCCGTTGAAGCCTCGCCGTTCCACGAACTCACGGCCGAGCTTCTACGCGCCTCCACCGCCTCGATCCTCATCCATCCTCGCCCGTGCCTCGCCCGCGCCGTCCCCGCCTCGCCCATACTCCGCCCCGTCGGCCGCCGGAGAGAGAGGGAGAGAGGAGAGAGCGTGAGAAGAGAGAGGGAGAGAAATGAGAAATGAGAGGGGGAGAGAGAGAAAAAGCTATTTATAGGAAAATTCGAAAAATCGGAAAAATACCGAAAAATAGAAAATCACACCCTCGCGATCCTCGGAGCGCACCGATCGCAACGGTACCACTCGCGCCCTGGTGAACGGCCCGGTTCACCCGCAACGAGGTTCCGAAGGGAAAGCCGAAACCCACGCCGGGAATCGGAAAACACACGTGGAAAAAGCCGCGGAACGCCTCCGGGCCTCCGAAACGACTCCGGATCGCGCCGATCCGAACACGAAAGATGTCCGAAACGAAATTTCGGACACAACGGAGCTAGACACTCCGAGAAACCAGATCCGAGACCCACGGAGAAGGATCCGAAAAACCCGGGGCATTACAATTTCTCTCACTTAAATCTTGATATTGATAGGGAAGGAGATGGATGTATAATTGCTAATATAAGGTCTCAACCTACATTGATTGAGAATATAGTCAAATTACAAGAGAATGACCCTGCATTGATGGAGATCAAGGATAATATTAATCAGAGACCAGAATTTTCTATCTCAAATGAGGGAAGACTACTTTTTTAAATATAGGATTTGCATGCCAAATCATAATGATACTAAGAAATTAATCATGGAAGAGGCACATAAGTCAAGCTATGCTATTCATCATGGTGCTATCAAGATGTATCAAGATTTGAAAAGAAACTTTTGGTGGCCCAAGATGAAGAGAGAGGTTACAGATTTTGTGTCCCGCTGTCTTACTTGTCAACATGTCAAGGTAGAACATTTAAAACCCGCAGGTAAATTACACCCCTTGAATATTCCCGAGTGGAAGTGGGAAAGTATAGGGATGGATTTCATCATGGGTTTACCTAAGACAAGAGGAGGACACGATGGCATATGGGTGATCATAGACCGATTGACTAAGTCTGCACATTTTCTACCAATCAAAAGTCGATGGTCTGTGGATGTACTAGCAGCATTATACATGAGGAAAATTATCAAATTGCACGGTGTCCCCGTCAGCATTATATCTGACCGAGATCCTCGGTTTACATCACAATTCTGGAAGGGTCTACAACATTTCTTAGGGACCCGACTGAACTTTAACATGGCATTCCATCCACAAACTGATGGTCAAATAGAAAGGACAAATCAAGTGGTGAAAGATATGCTCAGGGCTTGTGCTATTGATTTTGGAAGAAGTTGGCATGATCACTTGCCTCTAGTAGAATTCGCATACAACAATAACTACCAAGATAGCATTCAAATGGCACCATTTGAAGCTTTATATGGAAGAAGCTGTCGTTCGCCTATTTGTTGGAACGAAGTAGGAGAAAGATAATTTCTCGGTCCCGACATCATTAGGGATACTATCGAGAAGATAAAGGTTATTCGGGAGAGACTCCAGATATCTCAAGATAGACAGAAATCTTATGCTGATAATCGAAGGCGCGACTTGGAATTTCAAGTAGGAGACCATGTATTTCTCAAGGTTTCTCCAAGTCGAGGTATTCGAAGATTTGGAATCAAAGGCAAGCTTACTCCAAGATTGATTGGCCACTTAAAAATTCTCGAAAGGGTTGGTGAAGTTACTTATCGTATTGCTTTGCCCCCTCAATTAGTAGAAGTCCATGATGTATTTCACGTCTTAATGCTCAAGAAGTATGTACATGATCCTTTCCATGTCATCGCTTACGACAATTTGGAGATCAAAATGGACTTGACGTACGAGCAAAAGCTAATAAAGATCGTTGAACAAGAGGTTCATCAATTATGGAATAAAATTATTCCGATGGTCAAAGTCCAATGGACCAAGTGGTGGCCGCATAAAGTAACTGGGAGACTGAAGAAGCTATGCGCAAAAGATTTCTGGAATTATTCAACTGTAAGTACACTCTCCATATAATCCATACATTGAATTTGGGGACCAAATTCTCTTAAGTGGGGGAGGGTGTAATGCCCCGAAAATTTTATAAAGTATTTCTGAAATATTAAAGAATTTTCTAGGAATTTATAAGAATTTTTGAAGACCAAAATAGCTTAATAAATAAATTTCTGGGTTAAATAAATTATTATTAAGGCCCAAGTATGATAACCAATTAACATAGCCTATTTAAATAAAGCCCAAAGGACTTAAGGACCAGCCCCATGAAGTTTGGCCCATATTCTAGAAGCCTAATTAGTTATTTATGGAATATAAGGGATAAGTACTCCCTATTTAGATAAATAAGTGGATAAATAAGAAAAAGAATTTGAATTAAATACAAATTCGGCACCCAATAGTAAAGGCGGTCTACCGCGAGACCACTAGAGAAAGGTTGGCGGTCCAGTCCTAGACCGCTAATTCCTGTCAGTACCGTAAGTTGAAGAAAGGGCAAAAAGATTAGATTTTTGATGTTTTATCTCCTAGAGACTGAGGTGGGAGGACTAATAAGCATCTTAAGGACTCTCAGAAGTCGGGATAGTACCAACTAGGCACTCTAGAATGGATCTAATCCACGAAACCCTAACCAAACCCTATAAAAAGACCCTAGATTTCACTTGCGCGACCCTTACGTTTGGCTAGCGTGGAACTAAGGCAAGGAAGCATTATTTCAGGTAGGTTCTTTTGAGATTTTTATTCCTAATACCAAGGACTAACATCCCTCAAAATTTCGTGCTAGGAGATCAACTCATCAGAAAGATAGAGGCACCCAAAGTTGCTGATTTCACACCAACGACCCAGGAGACTATACAACGGTGTGGTGAAGGTTAGGAAATTAGGGACCCAAAACGAGGTATTGAGTAGTTGTGGCTTTAGAACTTTTTATTCTCTATTGTATCTTCTTCTTACCCTCCAAATTTCACGTACTTAGGTCAGGAGGATCAAGAGATATTAGGGCATGAAGTTTCTGATTTATCACAGGAAGTGCATAACTTGGGTTGACTTCCAGTTCAAAATTCAAAGTCTAGAGGTGTTTCCAGAGGTAGGTCATCTCATGAACGGCTAAAACATCATTCTACGATTAAAAGCCTTATTGTTGCACATGATTTCATGCATTGTATACGGAGAATTTCATGTTTTAATAGTATCTATGCATCTAGTGTAGCATACATGCATCTTTCTTAGCCCTAAATGAACTAAATTAGTTTTCTTATCATAATACATGAATCTTATGCATATTGTTGGCCTCTCTTCGTTCTATCATGGTGAAAGTTTTATATATGTTGATTTCCAGGCATGATGTGTCTTGGAATAACATTTAGTTCAATTGCTTAGTTTCTGTCAAGCCAAATGGCCTAAAAATGGACCGCCAGCATTGGTTAGCGGCCCTACGATAAATCGCTTATCAAGGATTAGCGGCCAATATATAGACCGTTAGAGATTCTTGCGATTTCACTGTTATACAATCACAAGCGGGCGTATGATAGATCGCTAAACATTGGTAAAGGGTTCTATATTAGACCGCTAATGTTCTGAATTCTGTCAACCCGAGACTGAATAAAGAACAGCCCATTAAACTGATAATATGCCTAGTTAATTATGTTCCAAACCTGTTTTAAGTATTGTTTCTTACTGTGAGTTTTATTACTGTTGCAACAATGGATTTCATGTTCTTTATTGTACTTGGGATTATTTTTAAACATAAGTTAATTTATGCCAAAATCATATACTTTTGTAATTAAATACATGTTTTTTAAAGTTAGATAATTCATGGTTTACCTTGATCATTATTTTAATGATCTATTTTCTCATCTATAGAGTCATTTTCATAAGTACATGGCATATATCCCGGTATATGACTGTTAGTTACACCTATGCACATTAGGCACACAATCTTGGACTTGATAACCTCTCCTTTGGATATTCTTTCCAACGGACTAGGAAATCTTATTTCAAGGCCTCCGTAATTCTCCGCGAGCCTGGGATTCCCACTAGGACGCCGAGTTGGTTGTACCATTAAAGCCCATTGTCTAGAAATCACTTATACCGGTATTTTATATTTCTGGAACTTAGCGGCGTTCTTATTGACCGCCAGAGCCTGCTAGCGAACCTTCACTAGACCGCTAACGGATCCTAGATGGTTCTTTCATTGACCGCTAAATATTCCAGATAATCTGTTTTAAAATACCGAACAGTCTTGTCCTTAACGGTCCAGAATTAGACTGCTTTCTTCAGGAAATGGCCCAGTAAAAGATCGCTATTTTCCTGAGTACAGTTAACCCGAGGTTTGATTCAAGGGTTAATATTCTTATGATCCTAGATAGTCCAATTGATTATCTAGAACCTGTCACATTATTTCAAAGATACCTAAGTAAATTGAGAAAGTTAAGAAAGTACCGTTATGCTGCCGATTTATTTCCATGGCATAACCTAGTTATCAATATATTTATTTAACTCTTATTCTCAATAGAAGCATTCTTATTTTTTGGTTACTTTATCATGGAACTTTCATTGAAATTGTACACTCTTGGCCAAACTTTATTGTTATATACGTGGAAGTAGCTTGATTTATACTTGAAGATGCAGTTCGAGCATTGATTGTGTTCAAGGGCTCTATGCTAGTCTCCTCGGCTGATTGTCAGAAACATACTATATAAACCATGGGGTATGATGCTACTGGCGTCGCATTGCGCTGGGAGTACTTTCTTTATAAATAAGTGAAAATCCACGGGACTTGAATATAGATCCACATGAATTCACGAAGTACTTGTTACTAAGTGAAGGGTACATTCTTGCTTGTTACATGACTTGCTAGAACATTCTTGTTACATTCTTATTTCATGAAAGGCCGTTGTTACATTCTTGCTGGATTATACTTGATCAAGTCATATTCTCATATCTCAAGCTTGATTATATCTTGTTACTTCACCTTTAATCACATGTTTGATCGTATTCGCATGATTTATCTTTCTCTTTAGAGCTAAAGATATTAATTACTTTAACATTGCCAATCATGTTGATGCAAAGATATTTACAAGGCAAGTGTGCTTATTACCTATTCTCCAATCTTTTCAGGAAGTACCATTGGGTCAGATTCGGATTCATATCATTCCAATGATGGGTCCGAGAGCGATTAAGGAGTGAAGACTTAGGAAGTCCAAAATGTCTATATTGAGTCTATTTAATTTTCTCTTATTGAGTCTAGCAAATATAAGAAAGTCAATGTCTCATGTACTTGAATCATGGTTGATATTATTAATAAAAGTGAAGGTTTGAGTTAATTATTGTACAATTGCTTTTGTGTGATTATTCTCGCGCTTTGATTATTCTTACTTACAAGAGGCTTACCATGCCGGCTGTTCGCATTCCCGATTGTTTCCGCTGCATAATCTCAAGGTCTGACAGCTTGTTTGACTCGGCCTTGGTTTTAATGGGCTTCCTTTGCCCTTTTTTGAAGTTGCCTTGGAAATTCCTCTTCTTTCTCAAAAATCTTCTCACTTGGTGAGTTATCATGGCCAAGTCTTCTTCTTCATTGCTTCCATCCTTGGATTCTTCTTCTTGAAAGTCTTCGTCAGATTGATGAGCTTTCAATCCAATCATTTTCTTCTTCTTCGTATCTTCCTTGGTTGTTCCCTTCATATTTATCTCATAGGTCATGAGTGACCCTATGAGCTCGTCCAAGGAAAGTGTGGACAAATTTTTTGAATCTTCAATTACTGTGGATTTTGTGTGCCACACCGACGGAAGTGATCTCACGACTTTCCTCACAAGATCAGAGTTTGTGTACTCCTTCCCGAGACTTTTGTGATCATTTGTGATCACCGTTAATCTTGCGAACATCTCTGAGATGGTTTCTTCAGGCTTCATTTTGAACAGCTCATAATCTCCTACAAGGAGATTTGTCTTGGTCTCCTTGACCTCGGAGGTTCCCTCATATATGAGCCGCAACTTGTCCCACATCTCCTTTGCTGAACTGCACATGGATATATGAGAGAATTCATTAGGATGTATAGCACATTGCATAATATTCATAGTATTAAAATTGACAGTGCATTTCTTAATTTCTTCGGGTGTCCATTTCTCTTCATCGTAAGAGAGTTTGTAAGGACCTTTGTCCACAACTCTCCAGATCTCATACTCCTGGGCTCTCAGAAAAATATGCATTCTATTTTTCCAGTATGTGTAATTTGAGCCATCGAAGTATGGAGGACGATGAATGGAGTGACCCTGAGGCATCATACCCTTGTTTGCCATTGATCTGGATGTTACTCTAGATCGTTAGATCTGAAAGAAATAGAGCCTTAGCTCTGATACCAATTGAAGTCCTGCGATCAATGACACCCAAGAGGGGGGTGAATTGGGTGTATACAAACTTTTAGCAAACTTATGCCCAATACAAACATGAGAGAATAATAGTCGTAATAAATCCTAAGACTATATGGAAACTAAGAGATCTAATATAATCTATCGCACTCAACCGTTTTTCGGTACGATGGCAGAGGTGAGAATCCGGAGATTCAACTCACGCAAGGTGTTATCTTCCTGACAAGGTTTGCCTTGCCGATCCGAACCCACCTTTTAATATACCCAAAATCTAGTTTGGAAACGATAAATTATACTAGATCTAACACAAACAATGCAACCAAAAATCTACGGGAGTGCTGCACAGAATGGGGATAGAGGAAAAGGAACAAATCACACAATGGATAGAGATTTTTAGGTGGTTCGGATGCAACAACGGTAACCTACGTCCACCCCTCACGATATGTGAGGATTCTCACACTATCTTGTAAAGGGTTACAAGATCAAAAC
This sequence comes from Amorphophallus konjac, assembly GCA_022559845.1. Lineage (NCBI taxonomy): Eukaryota > Viridiplantae > Streptophyta > Magnoliopsida > Alismatales > Araceae > Amorphophallus > Amorphophallus konjac. The sequence continues at coordinate 340,689,092 of CM040118.1, read as the reverse complement.
ACACATACACACACACGTGAGGAGTTCAGAACTCCCACAAAGGTGTACAAACACCGAATCACAAAGATATGTGAAGAAATAAACACACACACACACACACACACATACACACACGGATCTGCGTAGATCTACACACACATAAATATTCAGATATTACAAGAACACACACTTGAATTTAAAATAGAAATCGAATGCAAGACACAAAGTAAAAACTTCATATTCAAGCTCCCCCTTAGTTGATGAAGAAGATTTTGGATGTAGCTTGATCTCCACTTGGCTTGGAATTGATCTGCTCCAGATGTGGCTTGGATCACTTGAAGATGGATGAAGAACTTCCTTCTCGGAGCACTGTTCACGGCTACAGTAGCAGCATTGTTCTCTCCCCTTGATAGCCTCCTTGAGCCTCCTTGGATGATTAGGGTTTCTTGCCCGAAAGAGATGTTTTTATAACTCTTGAATGGTCAAGAGACAAGCTAGGAACCAGATCCACAAATCATGGAAGGTTTGGTGGCTTTGGGATTAAACAAATCCAAGAAGAGGGGCTTCCCACGTTAAGAATATAAAGTCAACAAAAATGGCTTTTCGAGACTGGCAATCGACTTGAGGTAGGGGGCGGTCCACCGGAATTTTACATAAATGGGAGGTTTCGTTGCTGGGAAAACCGGTCGACCGATCCTTGCTAGGAGATTGACCGCCATAGTAAAGAACTATAGTTTTGAGATCCCTAGAAAGTTAGGTCGACCGCTCTGTGCTTTTAGGTTGACCACCAACTGGGAATTTCGCAAAAAAGTATTGTTCAGTCCATGAAACATAACCGAACATCTGAAGACTTATGTTTGCACAGGGATACATATTAAATGAGCTTGTTTGACCCTCAATCAACTCATGCATTTGGGTTTCAATCTCATTTGGAGAAGTTCAAACAATTAAACAACCCATTGTAATTCCGGGGTTTCGTTATCATCAAAATCATCTAGAGACTCAACACCAACCCTGGGTTTCCTCTGATCCGTTTCCTGCCTTGTAGATCCTCCAATCATGGTGACGACAACAAAGGCTAATCCAGGATCGTGCGGCTCAAGATCCAGCACGAGATCACCCCTCTTCACTCTCCACTAGTGAGTGTGGTGTTGAGTACTCAGGATCACCTTACCTTTCTGGAGGGTCTTATTGAGTTTATATAGTTGCTTACTCTTCTGGCCGTAGGTAGACTAGCCAGAGGGACCAGGGGGCGTTATTTCCTACAGGAGGGCTCTACACCGTTAAAGGACTCTTGCTCTCCCCTATCCTGTTCAGCTTCCCGCCTCCGAGCGGTAGTGAGACTTTCACCGAGATAAACGCCCCATTGAGAGAAATCTCCCCCCATTATGGGAGGGAATCTGTGTGGTGAATCGATCCCAGTCATCCCTCATGGGATACCTTTTGAGCCAAGCGCAGGACACCACCTTGGGGGCGTTACGCTTTTCCCGAGCGAAGGGGGCAACATCATTCGGTTATGCTCGGGCGCCACTTAGGCTCTTCCGAGCGACCGTTACTCGATCTTTCGGGCCACGAGGCCTCTTAGGAAGGTCTAGTCCGAGCATTTTTGGGCTTTGAAATTAGTGGGCTCATTAGTGGGGCTATCACTTAGTGGATTCAGCCTGGTAGGGTCGGGTTGGACTTCGTTCGGCCGCTCCGGGCCATATGTTTATTAGGCCATATATTTACCCCTCTCCACTTTCCCCCTTCTCTCGAGCCAAAGTTTGGGCTCGGAGAGTGGAGTATACTGGGGTAGCGTTGGTGGCTCGAATGTGGGATATCTTTTACCGGTAGGGGCCATTTAATGCAGCTGTCTTGGGGGCATGCATATGATGATGGCTCCCTCGAGTTGCGCGGGGAGGCCCTTCTTGGAGTTTAGAATGTCACGACTCTTCCCACCAGGATCGCTGGGGTATATAAATATCTTGTATGCTTGCGTCCCACGTCTTCTCCATTTAGGGCTTTTCCCTTCATTGCATTCGCATTCTGAGAGAGTCCATGCATCGTGAGAGTGACCAGAGGGAGAAGAGAATTGCAGAGGCTTTTGCGAAGTTGGCAGGGATCACAACAATGGCGATCCATTAGCTTCCTACTCCCACTGAGTCTTCTGACTCTGCTATTCCCTCCTCTCCTTTCTAAACTTCTCGTTCCTCCATGGTGGAGCACAGCACCGAGGTTGAGATCCAGGAGCTTGAGCAGGGCACGGGGGTTCAGCGCTAACGTCCAGCCATCCCTGGCGTAGCGAGCTGGGGGAGGCCAAGGTGAAGAAAATCAAGATACGCTACAAGTTTCTATGGCGGTATTACTTCTCTCTGGCCAAACCCCATGAATCCAGCCTGGATACTCGTTCGGGCCTTTTCTGCATTTTTCTTTTGGGTTTGAAGTGCGGTTTCCATATTCCTCTCCACCCCTTTATCGTGTAATTGTTGAACTTCTACAGGCTGGCTCCTATCCAGTTGGTTTCCAATTTCTATACTTTCATCTTCTCCTTCGTCTTCCTTTGCCACTTGTGTGGCCTCAGCATGTCTTTGGACCTCTTTCATGCCTTCTTTGAACTGAAGGAGCAAAGCGATGCCGGGAAGGGTTTCTTCTATCTTTAGGCAAGGAGGGGGAGGAGCTGTGTGACCCTCTCTCCACGGGATTCTTCGTATAAGGGGTGGAAGACCCAATTTGTATGGGTAGGGTTCACCAAGGGTGCTACTAGCTGGGGCTTTCCTGTTAAGTCGAACTTTCAGCTGGTATTTTCTACGAGGCAACCGGTGATCTCCTCAGAGCTGGAGGAGGGGATTAGAGTTCTTTAAGAGAATCGCTGATCGACCATTGAGTTAATGACTCCTGTCAACATTGGTGATTTTCCTCACCTCGCCCTGCCTCCCAACGGTAAGGGTTTTGAGAGCTCAGCTTTTGCATTCTCTTGTCCCAATTGGTCGAGCCTTTGCTGATGACTTGCTTTCTGATGGGCATAAACGAGGCGTGGTGAGGATGAGGGACGACCATCGGAGCAAGAGGTCATCGAGCTATAGAAGGCCACTGCGCGCCTCGAGCTTCCGAGGGTCCTTCTTTTGCCCGGGATAAGGGCAAGCGAGTTGCTTGGGAAGATGCTCTAGAGCGACGAGGGTCCAAGCGCAAGGAGCCCGGGGAGCAGTTGATGTTGTCCTCGCTAAAGGCTCTGATCGCCGAGAAGAGGCGCCTGAAGAAGGTAAAGATCACCTGCCCGCCCGAGGAGCTCCTAGCTGAGGATGTCCATCACCCAAGCCTCCCGGCAATCAAGCCAGCGGTGCTCGCAGTGGTTGAGAGGATCTTTGCTGAGCCTGCAAGAGCGCGAGGGTAGGGGGCTGGCTCCGAAATCTCAGTCGAGGTGGCTGGGGCGCGCGACGATAAGGAAGCTATCGAAGCGCGGGTCCAGGCTGAGCCGAGCGTCACCATCTCGAGCTTGGGGACGTCTGGGGAGGATTCCCCGACCCCGACTCTTCCAAAGAGGGCTCCTCTCCATCAGTAGGGGCGGTTTACCGTCCAGGCCTCCCCGTACGATCGGTGTCGAGCTCTGGCACTTCCATCTGTCCGGGATGAATTTTGGCGTTGCTCTCCTCCCATGCTTCTCGAGAGGGTCATAGAAGGAGTTTTATTCATGGCCCAGCTGGGGGCTGAGATAACAGACTTCATGGCTCGGCTAGGGAGTGAGAAGAGATCTCAGTCCCGAGTCCATGCTGAGTCTGACCAGAAGATCGGGCAACTGACCTCCGAGCTTGGGGTGCTTCGGCGAGAGGTGGCCTCACTCCGGGCACGTGATCGGGTTAGTCAGGAAGAAGCTGAGTCACAGGCTGAGAAATTGTCCCAAGCTCGGTATATGGCTGAGCTTAAGAGTAAGCTCCTAGGAGAGGAGCGTCAGGTTCACGTGGAACACTCTGGACAGTGGGTGGCCGAGCGCGAAGAGGTCGAGGGCCTTGTCCAGGATGCTTAATGAGCCAAGAGGGGGGGGGCTAGGTGGCACGGGCTGACGCTGAGGCAAAGCTGACTGAGGCTGAAGCAAGGGTGGTCGAGCTCGAGGAGAAGGTAGCAGGAGCCGGGGCGGAAAGGCATACAAGAAGGGACGGCGCATGGCGACGTACTCCCTCCTAACCTCTGGACCGCCTCCCCACACCGGGGGGGTGATTAGAATTCATTCAACATCATTGCTCCTCCTTTCTTTCATCCCTGCTCCCCCTCTCCCACTCCCTTCGAGGTAGTGTTCAATCCTTTCTCTATGTTCTGCTCTTCTTCTCGCCCTCACCCTTTGGAGGGTGCCTATTTTTCTTTTTTCTTACCCTTGCTCACACCACTTGGAGGGTGCTTGCTTTCTGTTTCATGTTTTTTCTTGCCCACGCCATCAATTTTTGATGGCTTCGTTATGCTGCATTTTCCAAAGAGTAGGCAGCGGAGGCCTTCTCTTGTTTTATACGAAACTGGCGTCCGGGCATACCCTCCTCTACTTTTTCTTTCCTACTGATACCATCTCTTCCGAACTTCCCGAGCAGACAAAGTCAGCCATCCCATTATCCAAGCCAGTTTCCACACTAGGTGGGGTCAGTGGCTCGGCTTGGAGATGCTAACCTCATCCGCACCGAGCAATCAGTTCGTGTTGTATCAATTTTTTTTTCTTTGCATATTATACTGGCTATGGCCCATCTGTTGTACGAAGATGTTGATGTAATAAAAAGGAGAGTTACTATCATAATTTGTCTCTTACATGTATGGACGGAGCTCAGAAATAGAACTTTCGCAATGTTGCCGCATTCTAAGTCCAAGGGATGGGTGTCCCTTCCACATTAGATAATCGGTACGCTCCTTTTCTGAGAGTCTCGACCACTCGGTAGGGACCTTCCCAGTTAGGGGCCAGTTTCCCTGTAGTACCACGAGAATTTATTTAAACAAGATTCCTAATTATTTTGTTAATTTTTGCCTTATTTAATTGGAATCCCTTTTGGCTAAAATTCAATTAATTCATAAAAATCTAGAAAAAAATATAATCACATAGAGGATGAAACGTATAGACTAATTGACTTTTGGGGTAAACCCTAATTTAAACTCTAACTAGGCCGAATAATGGAATTAAAAGAAAAATCAGAGTTTAAATCAGAGCTAAACCTTATATCACCTAATTCAAGCCCAAATCGCGATGGTTTGAGCCCAAACCAGGCCCATTTGAAAGCCCTCGACTTGTAGCCCTAAACCCTCTCATTCCTCTCGCTAAACCTAACCCTAAAATTTGAATTTGGAGGAGAATGGCGGCGCACGACGTGGTCAACCGCGAATATTGCGCGACCGGCGGGTGTGGACTCTATCCCCTCAATCGATCCCTCTAGAAATCCATTGATCCTATAAAACTGACCCTAACCCGACCTACAATCGACGTTTGCTGCGGCGGCCGACGAGGAGCGCGATCGTGGATGAATTTCGGCGTGTTCTTGGTGGGTGTTCTTCGCGCTTCCGGTGACCGGTGTTGTCTTCTTCCTTCGATTAAGGTAGGCAATCATAGCCCAAACCTAATAAAAATTATACCATTGGAAGCGCCTCTTAGTCCTTTTTTGATCCATAGCAAAAGCCTTAAACTTCATCTTATGTTGAGATCGTATGGTAGATTTTAGTAAGAGCATGTCAAACTAGGGTTTCTTCCATGTTTAACTTACATTTGTGATCTGATCGTAGGCTATCTAGCAGGCTAAATTCAAATTAAAACATGCCTAATCATGCGAAATTTTATGCTCTTTCCATCAGTTCTATTTTGCCCAAATCTTAAGCTTTGTGCTTCGCGAATTTCTTTTAGCAATTGGAATCTATCATTGATCACCGGAGACCGGGGATGTCGACCTGTTAGCGGTCGTAACAGGAACCGCTAGGGTTCCACGCGGTCGCCCGACAGACTGTCTTCCCCTGTTTTCATCAGCCCTGTAGATCGTCGCCCTAAGCGGTCCTATGATAGACCGCTAGCCTATGCTAGCGGTCCTTCCTGGACCGTTTAGAGTCGTGGATTCATTGATTACATGTTTTAATTAAGTTAAGTATTTTGGCTAAGATGGCATGTGTAGGATAGAAACCCACACACCAAAGATTGGGTAAAAGATAGACTATATGAACTCGTTTAACTACATGAAAAGGTTAATTTCTCTTTCATTCTAACATACTATGTGCTTTTACATGATTTTGGTGCAAAAAATTAAACTTGTATCAACATGTTACAAATGTGAAAATTTTCTATGAATTGTTTGACAGTCACTCCACTCCGGTGGTACTAGCTGACCGATCAACTATCATTTTCCGATGCTTTAATACCCTTTAATCTTGTAATGGTTGGGACTCTCCGTCGGATACTCCTTCCGTCGGACTAGGACCTCCATTATGAGACCTCCGTAAGACCCCGCGAGCCTGGAATTCCCCCTAGGATGCCGGGTGGGTTGTACCTCCAAGACCTACGCCAATATCTCGATTGAATCGTCTATTTTACAGCCCAGAATTTGGGTCTGTCTTGGCTTAAAGGCGGCCCTGGGCTAGACCGTTTGGCTATTTAAGCGGTCTAGTTATGACCATTTTTGTTCTAGCCATAAGCCAGGTTCTGCTGGTCATCATCCTTGTTTCCATCGACCTAGCAACGTCCAAATTGATCAAACCACCTCTGGCTCGATCGGAGAGGTGTGGGCTGGACCATGGTTCAGTCCCATCATGTCTTGGGCGGGCTGGGAGCCTTTTTGGGTCGATTGATTACATCTTACTTGGCCCAGATTGTCGCGGTTATAAATGGACCATTTCAGGATGGGGCGGCCCAATGGGGGACCGTTTACATTGTTGAGGCCCAGGGACCTTCTCGTGCTTGGCGGCCCGTCGTGGACCGTTTCCAATTGTTAACAGCCCATCTCGGACCATTTTAGTCCTGATTCTTGGGTCTTGTTCTTTTGGCCCGATAACACTTGTAGCGGTCCATGCCAGACCGTTTTCATCATGTAGCGGCCCAGGTTTGACCGCGACTCATCCTGAAGCCTGTTTTACGTGTTTCTTGAATGTTCTGTTAAGCTAAGCCAAGATGGGCCTATGGAATTACATTCCATTACTGAGAACTTACTTAATCTTAGAGATTAGGTTGCATAGCTAACCTTATAATTCTTGGCCGATTCCAATCAATGTCTAGATATTACTTGGGATCTTGGATCCACCAAATCAATGCCAATGCATCATAAGGGCCCGGTCTGGTCCTAGGAAGAGGGCCCGAAAAGTACTAGTGCCCTGGGGAGTTGTAATGACATGGTGAGGTATTGCACCGTGTGCATTACTAGCTTGTGTCTATGACATTCATCTCTCTTTCTCTATACATTTTATTGGATTCCTACATGGAATTTATCTCGATATGACTTGCTTGCGTGCTTGATTGGCCAATCTTCCTGGAGTTGATATATTCTTGATTCAGTTCATTCTATTAATTTCGTTCCGACAATTCTTATGTAAACTTGTTTATCGTATTAGTTCGCATGCGTAAACAGTTATTTAACTTGGTTAATTACTTAAACTTGCCTTCTATTGCCTACTGAGCGTTCGCTCACCCAGTTTTTCCCCCTTTTCAGGTGGTTCAGGTGATGACTTGCAAACAGACGGGGATGGACAGGAGTGAAGTCCTTGGAGCGAGCCTGCTCGAAAGCCTCGTGGAGTGTCTTTAGATAGATTGAGTCAAGAGTGTCGTCATGTTGAGTTGTTTTGGAAATTTGTAACTTTGTTGTTTAATTATATTGAGTTCTAATGTTAAGAAGTCCGTGGTTGGTGGGAACTTCTTGTTTCATTTAGTTGATGGTGGATATTGGAAACTTATTTATGTTTCATTAGTTTGCAAATAAATGATTAATTTGGGAATTATTCCGTTCCTTTGCCTTGTGTTGTTGGAGTTCTATAAATATTAACCCAAGTCACAACATGTTCGGAAATCAACATATTTTAAATTCTACTGCCACATTCCGATTTTTCGCGCCGGGACGTGACAGTTTGGTGGTATCAGAGCCTAGGTTTTAAGTTCCTAGGTTTATAAGTGATGTCATAGAACCGGTAACCTTGTTAAGGTCTAAGGATCTAACCCGGTGAGATTGGGTAGGGACTTGGGGTTGAGTTAACAAATAAAATCTAAAAGATTCTCGCTAGACTATTCTTTTAATTAATTTTTTGGTATATGTAGGAGTTACTCCGATGGTGACAGAACGAGCACAGTGGAGAGATATGCAGCGTACGGTGCAAGGCTTGACTCAGGCCCTCCAGTAGGTGGCCCAGGGAGGAGCAGCACATCGTGGAGCCAGTGACCTCCACCAGAATTTCTGAGGCCTAAATCCCCCGCGTTATGGTGGATCGGCGGATCCCAATGAAGCCAAGAATTGGCTAAAGGAGATTGAGCGAGTTTTTAGAGTAATGCAGTGCAACGACCAAGATCGAGTTCTTTTGGCAACCTTCCAGTTAGAACGGGACGCACGCGCTTGGTGGGAGCCGTTGAAGCTACACTCGGGAATCAGCGTGCGACATGGGACGAATTCAAGGAACACTTTAATAGCAAGTACTTCTCGGACCGGGTGCAAGAGAAGAAGGCGACAGAATTCACTGCTTTGAAACAAAGAAACTTGTCCGTTGTAGAATATGAAGCTCAGTTTGCCAGACTATCCCAATATGCAACGCACTTGGTATCCACCGAGAAGATGAAGGCCTTTATGAACGGGTTGAAGCTCCATTATATTAACCAGTTGGCACCTTTGGAAATTCAGACCTATGCAGAGATGGTGAGAAAAGCTCAAGTTCTTGAATATACATTAGAGATGACTGAAAGGATTCGAGGAAAGAACCCTAAGAAAGAACAGACCACTAGTTCTGGGAATTTTAAACCTGGTAATGACAAGAAGAGATCCAACGGTGGGTCTAGTTTGTGGAAAGGTAAGGTGCCGAAAATGACGATAAGAAGTCTTGCCCGGTTGTACCATCTAAGGCCCTTTGCAAGTACTGTGACTGCCCAGGCCATAAGATGAAAGAATGTTGGTGCAAGCTAGGCGCCTATTTACGTTGCGGAAGTCGGGACCATCGCATACCTGAGTGTCCCCTCTTGTCAGACCAAGCTACTCCGAATAAGCCGCAAGGAGGCCAAAAGCGGCAGGGTAAGCTCCAAGCCCTACAGGAAATCGAGACTGAAAGCACTGAGGAGGGTGGACTTGTTGAAGGTACACTTATTATCTCGGATAAGCCAGCTTATGTTCGCTTTGATACCAGAGCAACGCATTCTTTTATTTCTTAGAATTTTGCTAAGTCCTTATCTGTGAAATCGGTATTAAAGAATTCTCCATTAAAGATTTCAACTCCTATTGGTTCGGGTTCAGCAATCAAATATTACTACCCTTCTAGTAAGATCCTGATTAATGGGCAGAATATGCCAGCTGATTTGGTTTGTATGGCAATGAAGGATTATGATGCAATCCTAGGAGCTTATTGGTTAGATAGAAATGAGGCCAGTGTTCATTGTAGATCTAGCTCCGTGTCTTTTTCTGGACACCCAAACTTTCTTTTGTTGGGGTTAGGCACTCTAAATCCATGCCGCTCATTTCAGCTCTTCGAGCTGAGAAGCTGATGAAGAAAGGATGTCAGGATTTTCTAGCTTTGGTTTCTCTAACTAATAACAAGGAGTTTGAGATTAAGGATATCCCTATTATCCGGGATTTTTCAGATATCTTTCTTGAGCATTTGCCATGACTTCCACCTGAGAGAGAGGTAGTCTTTTCTATTGATCTGATTCGTGGCGCATCCCCTTTTTCTAAGGCTCCATATCGTATGTCTCCTACAGAGTTGAGGGAATTAAGGAGGCAATTAATGGAGTTGCTCGAGAAGGGGTTTATTCGCCCTAGCACATCCCCGTGGGGAGCCCCTGTGTTGTTCGTACGAAAGAAGGATGGTTCATTGAGACTGTGCATTAACTGTCGGTAATTGAACCAGCTTACTGTCAAGAACAAGTATCCATTGTCAAGAATAGATGAACTGTTCGATCAGATTACGGGAGCATCATATTTCTCTAAAATTGATCTTCGATCAGGATACCATCAGCTATGGATTAAGGATAATGATATCTTTAAAACTACCTTCCGTAGTAGGTACGAGCATTTGAATTTGTAGTAATACCATTTGGACTAACGAATGCTCCTACAGCTTTCATGCAGTTGATGAATAGTGTGTTCCGGCCCTACCTAGATCAGTGGGTCATGGTGTTTATAGATGATATTTTGATATACTCTAAGAGTGATGAGGAGCATGCTGAACACTTGAAGATGCCATTGAGATTATTAAGAGCTCATCAATTGTATACAAAGTTTAGTAAATGTGACTTCTGGATGCAAGAAGTGTCTTTTCTAGGACACATTATCACTAAAGAAGGAATCTCTGTTGACCCCTCAAAGGTAGATGCAGTTAGAGATTGGGATAGGCCTGCGAATGTCACGAAAGTAAGAAGTTTTCTAGGCCTAGCAGGTTCCTATCGCAGATTCATCAAAGATTTCTCCAAGATTGCAGTGCCCTTGACTAGATTGACCAACGAGGAGAATCGGTTTGAATGGTCGGAAGATTGTGAGCGGAGTTTCCAAACTCTGAAGGACTGTTTAACCACTGCCCATGCTTTAGCTTTACCCTCTAGAGAAGAAGGATTTGAAGTCTACACGGACGGTTCGGTATTGGCTTGGGTTGTGTGCTTATGCAGAATGACAGGGTGATAGCTTATTCCTCGAGGCAACTGAGAAAGCATGAAGAGAATTATCTCGTTCATGACTTGGAACTTGCTGCAGCAGTATTTACCCTGAAAATTTGGAGGCACTATTTATATGGAGAAGCTTTTACAGTGTTCTCTGATCTTAAGAGCCTTAAATACTTATTTTCTTAAAAGGATCTTAACATGAGGCAGAGAAGGTGGCTGGAGTATTTGAAGGATTTCTATTTCTCTATTGAGTACCATCCTGGGAAAGGCAATGTAGTGGGGGATGCTTTGAGCCGTAAGTCGATTGCAAAATTGTCAAGTCTCATGTTATAGGAAAGGAGGCTGCTGGAACAATTGGCTAGTTTAGACCTCAATGTTAGCAAGGATCAGGTCATGATCACTCAATTTCAGCTTCATCCAGAATTATTGACGAAAACCAAGTCCCTGCAAGAAAATGACCCTATGTTGGTAGAAATCAAGGAAATTCTGAAGAATAGACCAGATTTTATGTTAGCCGATGACGATAGGTTATTGCTTCGAGGGAGAACATGTGTTCCTGATGTGGCTGATGTAAAAGGTAAGATCTTAGAAAAAGCCCATAGGTCCAAGTATACTATTCACCCTGGAGGTACTAAGATGTACCGAGATTTAAAAAGGACCTTTTGATGGCCGAGCATGAAAAAGGAAGTGACAGAATTTTTAAGTAGATGCTTGGTATGTCAGCAAGTCAAGGCTGAACATTTCAGACCCGCAGGCAAGTTAAAGCCGCTCGACATATCACAATGGAAGTGGGAAACTATCGGCATGGATTTTATCATGGGTCTACCTAGAACCCGTGGTGGATTTGATGCAATATGGGTCATTGTTAATAGACTGACTAAGTCCGCTCATTTCTTATCTATTAAGTCTAAATGGACAGTGGATGTTTTGGCTGCCCTGTATGTGAAGGAAGTTGTAAGACTGCATGGAGTACCAACAAGCATTGTGTCAGATAGAGACCCCAGGTTTACTTCTCATTTTTGGAGAGGACTGCAAGAATCCCTAGGAACCTGTCTGAAATTCAGCACTGCCTTTCAACCTCAGATAGACAGGCAGATGGAAAGAACTAACCAAATTGTTGAAGACATGTTAAGAGCTTGCATGATTGATTTTGGAGGCAGTTGGCATGAGCACTTGGCTTTGATTGAGTTCGCCTACAATAACATTTACCAGTCCAGTATCCATATGGCTCCGTTTGTGGCCCTTTATGCGAGAATTTACCGATCACCATTGTGTTGGGATGAGATTGGAGAGAAGCAATGGCTGGGACCAGATCTCATTTCGGAATCATCCAAGAATATCCGTATTATCCGGGATCGTCTACAAGTGGCACAATCGAGACAGAAAAGTTATGCTGATAGCAGAAGAAGGGCCCTGGAGTTTCAGGTAGGCGAGCATGTATTCTTGAAGGTTTCACCAATCAGAGGAATTTGAAGGTTAGGCATCCGTGGCAAGCTAAGTCCAAGATATGTTGGCCCTTTCGAGATTTTGGAAAGAGTGGGAGAGGTTGCTTAGAGATTGGCTTTACCCCCTCAACTATCTGGAGTACACAATGTTTTTCACGTATCGATGTTACGAAAATATGTTTATGACCCCACTCACATCATTCAACATGCAGATCTGGAATTGAAAGAAGATTTGACGTATGAAGAAAAGCCAATCAAGATTTTGGATCGGAAGGAACAGCAACTCAGGAATCATTCCATCCCTATTGTCAAGGTTCAATGGAGTCGCCGATGAATCGAAGAAGCTACGTGGGAGTCCGAAGATGCTATCTGGGGGCAATACCCCGATTTATTCTAAGGTCAGTATCGTACCTTTCCACATCTCCATAAGTGCAGTAAATTTGGAGGACCAAATTCCTTAAAGTGGGGGAGGTCATTATAGTACCCCGAGAATTTTTTTAAACAAGATTCCTAATTATTTTGTTAATTTTTGCCCTATTTAATTAGAATCCCTTTTTGGCTAAAATTCAATTAATTCATAAAAATCTAGAAAAATTATAATCACATAGAGGATGAAACGAATAGACTAATTGACTTCTGGGGTAAACCCTAATTTAAACTCTAACTAGTCCGAATAATGGAATTAAAAGAAAATTCAGAGTTTAAATAAGAGCTAAACGTTGGATCGCCTAATTCAAGCCCAAATCGCGGTGGTTTGAGCCCAAACCAGACCCATTTGAAAGCCATCGACTTGTAGCCCTGATGCGGGATGGACACGTGACCTGGGACTCTAGCTCGCGATCGTCCCTATGAGAGGGAAACAGTGGACCGTGCGCGGTTGAGAAATCGGCAGTGAGTCTCGGGTATCGGCTTTCCGCGTGTACTCGGATCGAGTCACGGGACGGGTCGCACTCACTCTCTCACAGCGGTGATAAAATAGATATCAAGCTAGTTACCTATCACATGCAACAGCATATACGAATAAATACGAGTAAAGCAAACGCCGAGTAAGATAGCGAACACGATACCTCCACGCTCCGGGCGTGGGGAAGACGACCCCGGCCAGTTACGGTAACTCCCGGTACAATGGTAAAAACTTAATTACAATAGTGAATTTTATTGCCCACTCTACGCAGGGAGGTAAAGGGCTACAACAGGGCCCGGGAGGACAGACCCTGGGTTGACGGGTAGCAATCAGGAGGTGCGTTTGAAGCGAACTCGGCCTGTTGGTCCGACTCGGTCCTACGCCGACTCGGTACTGCACCGACTCGGTTCTGACTCGCTAGACAGCAAGGCGCGTCTTCCAAAGGAACGTCACCTTCCTGAGATCTTCAAAAGGCGCTGCTTGGCTGGAATGTTGGCAGGACGTCCCTGGTCGACTCCTGAGAGCGGCGGTCGCGGAAGTTGACTTTTAGTATTTATTTATGAATTTCTCCCGGACTACTATTTCAGACCTGCACAGGGAATAGATATGCGCATCTCAGCTGCAAGAATTAATTCTCTCATATCCGAAATCAGATCGAGGTGAGACTGGCGGCGTTGGAAAGAGGACTCCCCGATCTACAACATATATCTTTTTTAGCTCAATCCAACGAAAGGATGAGAATTAGGAGGCTCTGCAACACTGTATTTTTTTCTGGGGGTCTAATTACTGACACTCAGGACAGAAAGGGATCTGCCTGAAACTAACCTTTGACCGAGAGGTAAATGATTTTTCCAGAGGGCGAAAAATATTATGGGAGGTAGGGGGAAACATGAGGAACACTGAAGAATTTTTATGGATTTTCTAGAAATTTCTAAGGGGTGGGAAAAATACGAATAAGTGACACTATCCCATGGATCTGTAGAATGGCAGATTACAGGGGGGAACAAGAAATATGGGAAAAATACTAAACGAAAGCCAAATGGCACGAAATTTAAATTGTAGACTAGGAGTGACAGGTAGAATAAGCTCGCAAAGTTTGGGCTCCATCAGACAACAAGAACAAAAGATAAAATTCTAGAGTTGAGGTTCTATCCTGATTTGGACACAACTCCGACGATGGTGGCGGCGGCGCGATGGCGACGGCGGCAGAATTAGAATTCAGAGGATGAGAGGAAGAGATAGAATGGGTCTCACACCTTGGAATAGTAGAATTCCATCTGCAAGGGGGGAGGAGAGAGGAGGAGGGCACACCCTGCTTTGGCTCCAACCAAATTCATAGTTTTTTCATTTATTCATCATTAAACCTTACAAACCACTATACATGGGTTTATATAGAAGGGGAGGAAGTGGGAGGGGGTTGGAATTTCATGGGAGAGAGGGGAGGGGTAGCATTTTCTTCCCCCATGTGGTCAATTGGCCTAAAAAAAGAAAATACAAAATGTCATTTAAATGGGGGGGCACCCCCTTGACTTAAAGGGAGGCATCTTGGACATTTTTCACCCATTATCCCCTTGACTTGTCCAAGAAGGAAAGAATCCTTCTAGAAGCCACCTTAGCATTTGACCAGCCCCACATGGACCCCGATGGATTAGGTGGGCCAATGGGAAAGGAGTGGGGGCCCCCTTGCTGGACCTATTGACATTTTACAAATAAACCCAAAGATCCTTAGGGAATGACACATTGGCTTATAAAGCCTTACAATTGTAAACATATTTTCCCAAGGATATAAAAGCAAACTAAAAGGATATAAATGTAAATTGAAAATATCAGTGCTTTGCGTCGATTCCCATCAATTCTCCCCGGGTTGGAAGAACTCGACCCCGTCGAGTAAGGGGTGCGACTGCTCGAGTAGCTCTGGTGGATGTGTCACCGAACCTGGAAGCGCGGAGTACGCTCCACTCCAAGTAATCGACACATGCTCATCCCGTATAGATTCGATATGCACATGCTACTGGGGAATGAGGCTAGAGGTGGACACTCCGGGCTGGGGTCACTCTCAAATGAAGGGAGGCGGCTCAAAGGCTCACTAGAAATCACCGCTTGTCCCTTATGTGACTAGATCCGATATGTGAAGTAGAACTGATCCCAAAGTCCGTCAAGTCTCATACTCGAAAGGGACTAACAACGCGGGCGTACAAAAGACCGACTCGACTTGATGTATGTACATGCACTCGACAGACAAACTGTATGAAACAAAGACTGACACATGACCCTAAACACACCTACGGTTAGTCCGACTCATGCATATGCAAAGGTGGACTATGACACCTGAATGTGTGCCATGCATACACTTGATGCAACCGGTGGTTGGCGGATTGTGGAATTCCTAGACCTCCTAAAGTGGACCATGCATGCACATTGGACTTGGATGTGGGAGGGCCAAGAGTACCAAATGCATCTTCTTCCTTTCCCCTATATGATGGTGTATCTCGTAAGTGAACGGGCTTGGTGGGTGTCGACGACCTGGCCCGTGGGGAAGGGGTGTGCTAGTGGACTCCCTCGAAGAAGTAAAGTATATATGGTGGGTCTAGAGGTCCACTAGGGAATGGGTCAAAAGGATCAAAGAAGGTATGACCCCTTGTGGTGGGTTCCCACAAGTCATAGCCCCATGTATAGAAGTCTTGAAGGTGTATATGGTCACCTTCATACAGTGTGGTGGGTGGGGCGGTGATCATCTATAGGAAGTATGATACCTCCCTCGGGCAAAAGGGTATGAAGTCCTGCTCGACTGGCATGGGGAGGAATAAGAGAACCTCTGTGGTGACACAACCCATGGTGCATATGGAGGTAATGGACCCTATGGCCGGATGGGTGAAGCTAAGACTAGTGGGTTGGTCGAAGCCCCGGGCCAATGAGTGTGTCAACTTCCATTGTGAGTCTAATCCCATAACAAGGTCATCCAAGGTATCAACATGGTGACTAGACCGAAAGGTAGTGTGGTAGGAGTTGATGGGCACTAGTGGTAGGGTGGGGTCCATGGATGGGTAAGGAGGTGGGACCAAGCCATCCTTGAGCCAACTAAGAAGCGGCTCGGCAATGAAAAGTGTACCCGTTAGAAATACGGGTGGCTCGTGCTTTGGTGGCTCCAAATATGATGGCTCCGAATAAAGATCGGAAGGTGAAGGTGATGGCAATGAAGCCCTCATGGGTGAGGAAGGAATGTCCTCCTCGTGGAGAAGGGGTCCTTGGGGTGGCACCGGGATGTGAGGCTCGGGCAGGCGTCCGTCAAATTGAGTACACATCCTATTCTCTAAAGCCGTCTTCCTCTCTTCTAGGCATGTGCCTAGGCCATCCACTCGCGTACTCAACCCTTCCATCCGATCGACCCCTGTAGTCAACACATCCAGGCGTGTACTTAACCCCTCCATTGCTCCCATAATGGCTCGGAACATTTCGGCCACTTCATCGGGACTATGGACTTGGGGTGCGGCCATGGTTGCAAAGATGGGGTTGGATCCCCTAGGGATGGGCATGCAATGGCATTTTTTTTTGTTTTATAAGAAAAATTTTATGCAACTATTGCAAGCACCTAGACACGACTTAAAATGCGATGCAAAGTTGAAACGTCAACTCGACTACAAACCTAGACACGACCAAGATTCAGTACAAGGCGGAGTCCGGGGATCTGGAGATCTTCTCACGCGAGTAAATCACCTCTCCGATAGGCGTAGCCTAACTGTCGGATGACACCTTTTTATATATCGAACAATGGTATGCAAATGCAATGACCGACTTAGACTTACACTTAGACACTTTCTAGATGACTCTTTTTTTTTCTTTCCACCAAACTACCCTAGACTCAAACCGATGCTCTGATACCAAATTGATGCTGGACGAACACGCGACCTAGGACTCTAGCTCGCGATCATCCCTATGCGAGGGAAACGCTGGACCTTACGCGGTTGAGAAACCGGCAGTGAGTCTCGGGTATTGGCTTTCCGCGTGTACTCGGATCGAGTCACGGGACGGGTCACACTCACTCTCTCGCAGCGGTGATAAAATAGATATCGAGCTAGTTACCTATCACATGCAGCGGCATATATGAATAAATACGAGTAAATCAAATGCCGAGTAAGAGAGCAAACACGATACCTCTACCCTCCGAGCGTGGGGAAGATGACCCTGGCCAGTTACGGTAACTCCCGGTACAATGGTAAAAACTTAATTACAACAGTGGATTTTATTGCCCACTCCACGCAGGAAGGTAAAGGGCTACAAGTGGGCCCGGGAGGACCGACCCTGGGTTGACGGGCAGCAATCCGTAGGTGCGTTCGGAGCGAACTCGGCCTGCTGGTCCGACTCGGTCCTGCGTAGACTCTGTACTGCGCCGACTCGGTTCTGACTCGCTGGACAGCAAGGCGCGGCTTCCAAAGGAACGTCACCTTCCTGAGATCTTCGGAAGGCGCCGCTTGGCTGGAACGTTGGCAGGACGTCCCTGGTCGACTCTTGGGAGCGGCGGTCACGAAAGTTGATTTTTGGTATTTATTTGTGAATTTCTCCCGGACTACTATTTCAGACATGCACATGGAACAGATCTACGCGCCTTGGCTGCAAGAATTAATTCTCTCAGATACGAAATCAGATCTAGGTGAGATTGGCGGCGTTGGAAAGTGGACCTACAGATCTACAACATATATTTTTTTAAGCTTGATCCAACGAAAGGATGAGAATTGGGAGGCTCTGCAACACTTTATTTTTTTCTGGGGATCTAATTACTAACACTCAGGACAGAAAGGGATCTGCCTGAAACTGACCTTTGACCGAGGGGTAAAAGATCTTTACAGGGGCTGAAAATATTATGAGAGGTAGGGGGAAACGTGAGGAACACTGAGGAATTTTTGTCGATTTTTTGGAATTTCTAAAAGGGTAGGAAAAATACGAATAGGTGACACTATCCCGTGGATCTACAGAATGACAGATTATAGGGGGGAACAAGAAATATGGGAAAAATACCAAACGAAAGCCAGATGGCACGAAATTTAAACAGGAGACTAGGGGTGACAGGTAGAACAATCCCTCAAAGTTTGGGCTCAATCAGAAAATAAGAACAAAAGATCAAATTCTGGAGTTGAGGTTCTGTTCTGATTTGAACAGAACTCCGACGATGGTGGCGGTGGCGCGATGGCGGCGGCGGTGGCGGCAGAATCAGAATTCAAAGGATGAGAGGAAGAGATAGAATGGGTCTCACACCTGGGAATGGTAGAATTTCATCTGCAAGGGGGGGAGGAGAGAGGAGGAGGGCACACCCTTCTTTGGCTCCAACCAAATTCATATTTTTTCATTTATTCATCATTAAACCTTACAAAACACTATACATGGGTTTTTATAGAATGGGAGGAAGGGGAGGGGGTAAGAATTTCATGGGAGAGAGGGGAGGGTAGCATTTTCTTCCCCCATGTGGTCAATTGGCCTAAAAAAATAAAATATAAAATGTCATTTTAATGGGGGGCACGCCCTTGACTTAAGGGGAGGCATCTTGGATATTTTTCACCCATTGTCCCCTTGACTTGTCCAAGAAGGAAAGAATCCTTCTAGAAGCCACCTTGGCATTTGACCAGCCCCACATGGACCCCTATGGCTTAGGTGGACCTATGGGAAAGGAGTGAGGACCCGCTTGCTGGACCTACTGACATTTTCCAAATAAACCCAAAGATCCTTAGGGAATGACACATTGGCTTATAAAGCCTTACAATTGTAAACATACTTTCCTAAGGATAAAAAAGTAAACTAGAAGGACACAAATGTAAATTAAAAATGTCAGTGCTTGGTGTCGATTGCCATCAAGCCTTAAAGCCCTCTCATTCCTCACGCTAAACCTAACCCTAAAATTCGAATTTGGAGGAGAACGGCGGCGCATGATGTGGTCAACCATGAATATCGCGCGACCGGCAGGTGTGGACTCTATCCCCTCAATCGATCACTCTAGAAATCCATTGATCCTATAAAACCGACCCTAACGTGACCTAGAATCGGCGTTTGCTGCGGCGGCCGACGAGGAGCTCGATCGGGGATGAATTTCGGCGTGTTCTTGGAGGGTGTTCTTCACGCTTCAGGCGACTGGCGTTGTCTTCTTCCTTCGATTAAGGTAGGCAATCATACCCCAAACCTAATAAAAATTATACCATTGTAAGCGCCTCTTAGTCCTCTTTCGATCCATAGCAAAAGCCCCAAGTTTCATCGTATGTTGAGATCGTACGGTAGGTTTTAGTAAGAGCATGTCAAACTAGGGTTTCTTCCATGTTTAACTTACATTTGTGATCTGATCGTAGGCTATCTAGCGGGCTAAATTCAAATTAAAACAAGCCTAATTGTGTGAAATTTTATGCTCTTTCCATCAGTTCTATTTTGCACCAAATCTTATGCTTTGTGCTTCGCGAATTTCTTTTAGCAATTGGAATCTATCGGTTATCACAGGCGACTGGGGATGTCAACCTGTTAGCGGTCGTAACAGGAACTGCTAGGGTTCCACACGGTCGCCCGACAGACTGTCTTCCCCTATTTTCATCAGCCCTATAGATCGTCGCCCTAAGCGGTCCAACGATAGACCGCTAGCATGTGCTAGCAGTCCTTCCTAGACCGTTGAGAGTCGTGGATTCATTGATTACATGTTTTAATTAAGTTGATTATCTTGGCTAAGATGGCATGTGTAGGATAGAAACCCACATACCAAAGACTTGGTAAAAGATAGACTATATGAACTCGTTTAACTACATGAAATGGTTAATTTCTCTTTCATTCCAACATACTATGTGCTTTTACATGATTTTGGTGCAAAAATTTAAACTTGTATCAACATGTTACAAATGTGAAAATTTTCTATGAATTGTTTGACAGTCACTCCACTCCGGTGGTACTGGCTGACCGATCAGCTATCATTTTTCGATGCTTTAATACCTTTTAATCTTGTAATGGTTGGGACTCTCCGCCGGGTACTCCTTCCATCGGACTAGGACCTCCATTATGATACCTCCGTAAGACCCCGCGAGCCTGGGATTCCCACTAGGACACCGGGCAGGTTATACCGCAAAGACCTGCACCAATATCTCGATTGGATCGTCTATTTTACAGCCCAGAATTTGGGTCTATCTTGGCTTAAAGGCGGCCCTGGGCTAGACCGTTTGGCTATTTAAGCGGTCTAGTCATGACCGTTTTCATTATGGCCATGAACCGGGTTCTGCTGGTCATCATTCTTGTTGCCATCAACCTAGCAGCGTCAAAATTGATCAAACCACCTTCTGCTCGATCGGAGAGGTGTGGGCTAGACCCTGGTTCAGTCCCATCATGTCTTGGGCGGGCTGGGAGCCTTTTTGGGTCGATTGATTACATCTTACTGGGCCCAGATTGTCGCGGTTATCAATGGACCATTCAAGGATGGGGCCGCCCAATGGGGGACCGTTTACATTGCTGAAGCCCAGGGACTTCTCGTGCTTGGCGGCCCCTCATAGACCGTTTCCAATTGTTAACAGCCCATCTCGAACCGTTTTAGTCCTGATTCTTGGGTCTTGTTCTTTTGCCTCGATAACACTTGTAGCGGTCCATGTCAGACCGTTTTCATCATGTAGCGGCCCAGGTTTGACTGTGACTCATCCTGAAGCTTGTTTTACGTGTTTCTTGAATGTTCTGGTAAGCTAAGCAAAGATGGGCCTATGGAATTCCATTCCATTATTGAGAACTTACTTAATCTTAGAGATTAGGTTGCATATCTAACCTGGGAATTTTTGGCTGATTCCAATCAATGTCTAGATATTAGTTGGGATCTTGGATCCACCAAATCAATGCCAACGCATCATAAGGGCCCGGTCTGGTCTTGGGAAGAGGGACCGAAAAGTACTAGTGCCCTGGGAGTTGTAATGACATGGTGAGGCATTGCACCGAGTGCATGACTAGCGCGTGTCTATGACATTCATCTCTCTTTCTCTATACATTTTATTAGATTCCTACATGGAATTTATCTCGATATGACTTGCTTGCGTGCTTGTTTGGCCAATCTTCTTGGAATTGATATATTCTTGATTCAGTTCATTCTATTAATTTCGTTCCGACAATTCTTATGTAAACTTGTTTATCGTATTAGTTCGCATGCTTAAACAGTTATTTAACTTGGTTAAGTACTTAAACTTGCCTTCTTCTATTGCCTACTGAGCATTCGCTCACCCAGTTTTCCCCCCTTTTCAGGTGGTTTAGGTGATGCCTCACAAACAGATGGGGATGGGGAGGAGTGAAGTCCTTAGAGCGAGCCAAGTAGAAAGCCTCGTGGAGTGTCTTTAGATAGATTGAGTCAAGAGTGTCGTCATGTTGAGTTGTTTTGGAAATTTGTAACTTTGTTGTTTAGTTATATTGAGTTGTACTTTTAAGAAGTCTGTGGTTGGTGGGAACTTCTTGTTTCATTTAGTTTATGGTGGATATTGGAAACTTATTTATGTTTCATTAGTTTGGAAATAAATGATTAATTTGGGAATTATTTTTTCCCTTTGCCTTGTGTTGTTGGAGTTCTGTAAATATTAACCCAAGTCGCAGCATGTCTGGAAATCAACAAATTTTAAATTCTAATGCCGCATTCTGATTTTCCGCGCTGGGGCGTGACAGTTTGGTGGTATCAGAGCCTAGGTTTTAAGTTCCTAGGTTTATAAGTGATGTCATAGAATCGATAACCTTGTTAAGGTCTACGGATCTAACCCAGTGAGATTGGGTAGACACTTGGGGTTGAGTTAACAAATAAACTCTAAAAGATTCTCGCTAGACTATTCTTTTAATTAATTTTCTAGTATATGTAGAAGTTACTCCGATGGCGACAGAACGTGCACAGTGGAGAGATATGCAGCGTACGGTGCAAGGCTTGACTCAGGCCCTCCAGCAGGTGGCCCAGGGAGGAGCAGCACATCATGGAGCCGGTGACCTTCACCGGAATTTTTGAGGCCTAAATCCCCCGCGTTTTGGTGGATCGGTGGATCCCAATGAAGCCGAGAATTGGCTAAAGAAGATTGAGTGAGTTTTTAGAGTAATGCAGTGCAACGACCTGGATCGAGTTCTTTTGGTAACTTTCCAGTTAGAACGTGATGCACACGCTTGGTGGGAGGCCGTTGAAGCTACACTCGGGAATTGGCGTGCGACATGGGACGAATTCAAGGAACACTTTAATAGCAAGTGCTTCTCGGATTGGGTGCAAGAGAAGAAAGCGACAGAATTCGCTGCTCTGAAATAGAGAAACTTGTCTATTGTAGAATATGAAGCTCAGTTTGCCAGACTATCCCGATATGCAACGCACTTGGTATCCACCGAGAAGATGAAGGCCAAGCATTTTATGAATGGGTTGAAGCTCTATTATATTAACCAGTTGGCACCTTTGGAAATTCAGACCTATGCAGAGATGGTGAGAAAAGCTCAAGTTCTTGAATATACATTAAAAATGACTGAAAGGATTCGAGGAAAGAACCCTAAGAAAGAACAGACCACTACTTCTGGGAGTTTTAAACCCGGTAATGACAAGAAGAGATCCAACGGTGGGTCTAGTTCGTGGAAAGGTATGGTGTCAAAAAATGACGATAGGAAGTTCTAGCCCGGTTGTACCATCTAAGGCCCTTTGCAAGTACTGTGACTGCCCAGGTCATAAGATGGAAGAATGTTGGCGCAAGCTAGGGGCCTGTTTAAGTTGCGGAAGTCGGGACCATCGTATACCTGAGTGTCCCCTCTTGTCAGACCAAGCTACTCCGAATAAGCCGCAAGGAGGCCAAAAGCGGCAGGGTAAGCTCCAAGCCCTACAGGAAACCAAGACTGAAAGCACTGAGGAGGGTGGACTTGTTGAAGGTACACTTATTATCCCGGATAAGCCAGGTTATGTTCTCTTTGATACTGGAGCAACACATTCTTTTATTTCTAAGAATTCTGCTAAGCCCTTATTTATGAAACCGGTATTAATGAATTCTCCATTAGAGATTTCAACTCCGATTGGTTTGGGTTCAGCAATCAAATATCACTACCCTTCTAGTAAGATCCTGATTAATGGGCAGAATATGCCAGCTGATTTGGTTTGTATGGCAATGAAGGATTATGATGTAATCCTAGCAGCTGATTGGTTGGATAGAAATGAGGCCAGTGTTCATTATAGATCTAGCTCCGTGTCTTTTTTTGGACACCTCGAACTTTCTTTTGTTAGGGTTAGACACTCTAAATCCATGCCGCTCATTTCAGCTCTTCGAGCTGAGAAGCTGATGAAGAAAGGATGTCAGGCTTTTCTAGCTTTGGTTTCTTTAACTAATAAGAAGTAGTTTGAGATTAAGGATATCCCTATTATCTGGGATTTTCCAGATGTCTTTCCTGAGGATTTGCCAGGACTTCCACCTGAGAGAGAGGTAGTCTTTTCTATTGATATGTTTCCTGACGCGTCCCCTGTTTCTAAGGCTCCGTATCGTATGTCTCCTGCGGAGTTGAGGAAATTAAAGAGGCAATTAATGGAGTTGCTAGATAAGGGGTTTATGTTGATCCCCTTAGGCACAAGCATATGCTATGTTGTTTTGATGATAGCAACACAGTGAGAGTATCACAGGTGCATTCATTACAGTGAGTCAGTCATTGTGTTTAGCATACATTGCATTTGTTCTCTGTATAGTGCACTGCATTCTGTCAGATAGCTTCAGTTCAATATCTGCTATGTGCATACATTGCATCGGTGCACTTAGATGGGTCGACCCCCCTCTTAGATGGGTCGACCCCCCCAGACTCGCATGTCTATACATTCATGGCATTTGTGCAACGTTTGTTCTGAATTCTATACATTGCATTGCTGCCTTGCTGCATTGCATGCCATATAGTCTATACATCCATTGCTTCAGTTCAATACATGCTATGTGCATGCATTGCATCGGTGCATTGCTTCATCTGTGAATACACTGCATCAGTGCATTAACAGTCGCTGCTCATGCATATACAGAGTCTGCACATTGTCACAAGTCTACCCATTGCACTTAAAGTCTATACACTACTTTGTGTTGTGTTTGTGCATCATTTAGAGCACAAGTATATACATCCATGCATCATAGGTCTACCCCCTTCTTAGATGCGTCGACGCCCCCAGATTTCAAAGTCTATACACTCGTCTTCATGCATAGCAAAGTCTATACAGTGCAGATCATATAACTTGCATGTCTATACATTGCATTGTGGCGTTTGTGCTCAAAGTCTATACATTGACTGTTGTCCTGCAGCGTCAACACAAGTCCAAACATTGCATCATTGTGTTAAGTCTATACATTCACATTGTCTGCATGTCTGCATGCTAAAGTCTATACAGAGTTTGTGTCTATTTGACCAGCAAGTCTGCACAACATCCGCCTCATTTAGCGTCTAAGGCAATGTCTATACACTGGACTTGACGTCTATACATTGAGCGTCTCATGCAAGTCTATACGACGCATCAGACTAAGTCTGTACATTGAGCGTCTCATTGAGCGTCTCATGTAAGTCTATACAATGCATCAGCAAGTATGCACATTGGACTGTGTTAGGCAAAGTCTATACATCGGACTGTTTCAAGTGAAGTCTGTACAGCGTCATGCCTCATTCTTCAAAGTCCATTCACTGCACTGTTGCTTGCTCGAGGTGAAGTCTGTACATCCGTCAGTGAACTTCGAAGTCTATACACTGGGATCTTTACCTACGTTCAGTTCTGCAAGTCTGTACATTGGGCTTTCATGAAAAGTCTATACATCCTTGAACTGTGCAAGTCTGTACATCGTTGCTTTGCCAAAGTCTACACATTGTGAACCTTCAAGTCTGTACAGACTTTGCTTCGCTCAAGTCTGTACATCGTCCAGTTGTCTTTGGCAAGTCTTCACATCGTGAAGTCTATACACTTGATTGTCTTGCATTGCATCAAGTATGTACAGTCTTTCCTTTGGCAAGTCTATACATCGTTCATGAAGTCTGAACAATGAGCAAGTCTGTACATCAGACTAGTCTGCATCGGCTAAGTCCATACATTGTCCAGTACATTGCATGCATCATTCATGAAGTCTATACATCGAGTTGAATGCTGGCTAAGTCTGCACATTGCTGCACGCTCATCAAGTCCATACACTGGCATGTCTTTACATTGCCTAGTCTATACACTGGATGCTGAATGTTCTTCAAAGACTGCACATTGCATTACACTTCAGCAAGTCTGTACAGCGGTTGCCTTCATATAGGAAGCCTGTACATCGCATAGCTCTGCATATATGAAGTCTATACAGTCTGAAGTCTATACACTGCAGTCGAGTTCACGAAGTCTATACACTGCATCCTACAATGTCTGTACAGGGTTTTAGACTTAAATTGATAACTTGATTCTCTGTTTGACAGGCACTCTTCGTGAAGCCTAATGAAGGCACTTGATCCAAGGAATGACGAGGTGCCCAGATTATGACACGTGGAAGTAGCCCAACCAGGATGCTGCCAGGTGGTCGAAATGCCTCGGTTCTGGCAAAATTCCTTGGGCGGGAAATGTGGAAGCCACACGACCCTATCCACTCTGCTGCTGCTATATACATGAGCTTTCTTCTTCAGATGAAAGCTGCTCGATTGAGAGGCAAAGTCTATACAGTGAGAGTGATCGACTGAAGGAGAAGATAGCCTGCATGATCCTGTGAGAAAGAATAGAGAAGCAAAAGAAACAGAGAAGAAAAAGAAAAAGAAGAGAAAGAGAGAGATAGAGAGCTCGAGCAGAGTGTGAAGAGAAGAAGAAGAGAGGCAGAGAGAAGCTTCGTTATGAAGATCTGCCTTCACTAGACCGTGGATCAAATCCAGGCCAATCAGCTCATTCTGAGCCACATTGTGCTTCATTGTTTACAGCCTTCCGATTGCTGCTTGTTTCCCATTTTCCTATTTTCTTTTTGAACATTTCTTCAAGCTGTTAGTCAGCACTTGCAGTGGAAGATTCCACTGGATGGCTAAGCTGTATTGCCCAGCAGAGCAAGCTGTGAGGCTCAGCAGGCGAGAACGATTCCTCGGACAGCAAGCTGTGAGGCTCAGTGGATTGTATGGCAAGCTGTGATGCCCAGCTGTTCAAGCTGTGAGTCAGCGGAATCCACACTCGGGTTGAGTGTGGGGTGGATGTAGGTCTGCAAGACCGAACCACCTAAAAATCATTGTGCAGTGGTTTGATCTCTCTGTGAGTGTGGCGCTAGATGAATGCATAGGGTCGATATGGTTTAATTTTCTATATGTGTTCATCTCATTGCTGCGCACACTATATGTTTGACTGTTGTTTGATTTCTCTATCTGTTGTTGCTTCTGCTAGGTGAATGATTAGGTGCGTTCCACTTATTTGAGTACTGGTTCAACAGAAGACTAGTTTAGTTTCTTTCAGGTTGTCTTATTTTGTCTTGTTAGCTTTCTAGTGAGCATTAGATTTTAATTGGGCAAAAGTTTTTTATGGGTATATTCATTCACCCCCCCTCTGAATACATAGCACCGAACCCAACACTTGGTATCAGAGCAGGTGTCTGCACAAAGGGTCCAACGACCTACAGATCCGATCCGTATTTGGATTTGTTGCGATTTGAGTTCATTCATTTGCTTGCATTGTGTTTGATTAGTGTTCTATTTAGAATTCTGATCTTGTCTGAGCATGGAATTCATGATTGATCTTCCGAGGTTTGAGGGTCTAGATTTTTACAAGTGGTTTAATCAATTTAGAGAGTACGTGATGCAGATTAATCCAGATCTATAGATAATAATCGCACACAGCTCTTATGAAGTTCCAAAGGACAAATCCTTGTGGAAAACTTCAGACCACTTGAAATTTGCAGAGAATCAGAAGGCCCTGGAGCTAACTCGAAGGGCTACAAATACTGACAAGTTTCCTTGTGTGTTTGATTGCTGCAGTGTGTCAGAAGTTGTTAATATGGTTGCTGCTATCACAAGTCAGGAAGAGGTGAAGTGTCTCATGGTAGCAGAAGAAGACGAAGATTATGTGGAGGATACTTTGTCACAGGTAAATTCAGACACTGATAATTTCTCTCTGAAAAGTATGTATGCATTGAATGAACATTTATTGAATAAATATGATAGACTTAAATCTTAGAAGAGGAAAATGAGAAAAGAAATGACTCATGAAATCACTCGTTTGAAGGCAAAGAATGAAAACTTGAAATCTGACATGAATAAAGAAAAAGATGAGTTGAACAAATTGAAATCTGAAAATGAGAACCTTAGAAACAAACTCATCAGTGAAAATAATACTTGCAAAGCTTGTGCCATTCTCCAAGAATTGATTAATGATATAGACCATGATGATAATTCGCAAAAAGAATTAATCAAATCTCTGGAAGAAGAAAACAAATTATTATTGGCCAAGAAAATTTAGGTTGAAAAAGGTGGAGAAAAATTGTTTGAAGAAAATAGTTACTTGAACGATCAAAATAAAAAGCTAATGGTTCTTAATACTGTCTTCTCTAAAAGATGGTTGTCATTTGAAAAAGGAAAATCAATTGTGAAGGAAAATGAGAACAACATTGAAATAATGGTTCAACAAGAAAATAAAACTCTGAAGAACCTGAATGATGCTTTGCAACAGCAGCTGATTATTTGTGAATCTGAGCTATCCAAGTATGAAGTGAGTATTGCTTCATTGAATTCTGAGATTGAAGATCTGAAAAACTCTTTGTCAAAATTTGTTAAAGGAAGAGATAATCTGAATAAGCTACTTGGTTCGAAAGTGAATTTCTAGAAAGAAGGACTTGGGTATGTGCCTGTTAATAAGAAAGTGAATGAAAAGAAGAAGTCAACTGTATTCGTGAAAAGCTCTGAACAGGCTAATCAATCTAGTTCTTCTATTTTTCAATTCACTGCTAAGAAGGCTAAAAATTCAGATAAGAAACAGGAAAAGATTCAAAAACAAAAGAAAAGTTTTGATCTAAAGAAGTCCAAATCTATCATTGATTCACATGTGCATGCTGCTAACTGCTCCCACACATATTCACACTCTCATGCGAATGTCAATTTTGTCAAACAAGTGAATGTAAATAAAAAGGTGGTAACATGTCACTATTGTGGGAAGCTTAGACATATTATGCATGACTGTGTTACATTGATAAATGATGAAAGGAATGTTGTTAGGAAGTATCCTAGAAATCATCTTCCTAGGAAACCCTCTACTGATAAGAGAAAGAAAACTCAATGTTATTGCTGTGGGAATTTTGGTCACATTGCTGCTTTTTGCTGGCATGCTCAGGGAAATAGATTGAATTCTAAATCTGTAAAATTCCCTGCTCATTATGATGCTGATAGAAACAAATCTATTTTTAAAGAAATATCCTTTGCATGTTTCAAATGTGGAAGATCTGGCCACAGGGCTGCAACATGTTGGGAGGCAGGATATCAAAACCAGACTGGTTTTGGTAAACAGAATTTTAATTCTGTTAACAAAAATCTTCATGCATATGCACATAGAACTCCTGCTCATAGGAATGTGCACAAAATAAATTTCAGAACTGCTGCATCATGCCACTACTATGGTCAGATAGGTCATTCAATGAATGATTGCCATGTGATGAGAATTGATGACCTTTATGCACAGAAATTGGCTACCATACCTGCTAGATATGTGACTGTCATGTCAGGACCCAAGACATCTTGGGTGCCTATTTGTGCAAAATAGTTGATAACTTGCAGGTGTGCCTTGGTGGGATAAAAAAAAGGGGTTGAATTAACCAAGGCACTCAAGAATGAAAACCCCATGATTGCACCATTCAGGTTAGTTCTAAAACTCTGTATTTAAATTCCATCATCTGAATTTGTGAGTATGAAAGATGTGAATTTCATGGTGATTTACTTGTTTGATTTCTGATGTTCTCTTCTTGTCTAGCTGATCAGTCTGCATTCCAGACTCAGCTACTGAATTTACTCTGCACATATCTGATGCTCTTCTCTTGCACTGATTGCACTATGTAAATAGGATGCTAGATGCACTGCACAATCATTGTTGTAGTCGATGCATACCTTGCACTGTGTTAGAATCGGTCATTTAGTGCATGAAGTCGATGCATGTGTCACATGTCTGCATATATCATGTGCATGGCTATTTGTGAAATCTGCTTTGCACTGTATCTCCTTGCATAACCCTGGTATATCAAATAGTAAGTTACTAAAAGGCAGGAAAATCTGTCTGGAGGTTCTTACTATGTGTGAGATTGTCATTGAGACCAAGTTCTTCGTCAAGTACCAAGGGTCTAGTCTTCATATAATTGTTGCATAGTCTGCATGTAGAACAGTGTATTGCATAGCATATCTTTTGCATCTTGGTGTCAGGGGGAGCTGAGAATTCTGTTCAATACATTGAATCTTTTTCACTTCTCATTGTCCCCATTCAATTCTGTCATATTCTTTGACATCAGATGCTCTTGGACCTTATTGCCTATTGCTATCACTGTTTAAAAATTGTCATCTTTTCCCTAACCTTCACTAAACAACAGCATTGCTTCTGGTTTAGTGCATTGAGCTGTGGTTATTGCAATTATTCATTCATAAGAATCACATTTACAAATTGAAAGGAACTAAAGGTTTAACCTTTATAAACTGAAGAGTTAAGTGTCTGCACTTCAGACTTTGAGATAAAAGAAAACTTTTATAGCTCTTAATCTTTGTCTCATGGTTAGAATAGAAAAAGCTTTGTTTATACCTGAATGTGTTAATCTGGAAATGTCTAGAAAATGTAAATAGCATGTGTACTGTGTTTTAAACAATCACTCTAAAAGAAATAAGGGCAACAGTAAATAAAATCATAAAAGCAAAGAGCTGAACACAGTGACAGAGCAATGGCTGAATTGCATTGAGAAACTGTGATCTCCTTCAAAGAAGCAGGAGAATTCATAAGTCATGAAGTGCTTCAGACTACCTCTGTTCATAGGGTCAACTCTATAGGGGGAGTTGTCACCAAGTAACTGGGGGTACTGGCCTCTGATCAAGGTGTACTCTTAATGTCAAAGGTGAAAACTGTTCCTTGTGGGTCTTGATCTGAAATAGATCTAGTAGTTTATGCCTAGTAACTGGGGGTACCTGCATCTGATCAAGGTGTACACCTAATGTCAACAGCATAAATGCCACTGGTCTATTCACTTAGCTCAGTTTCTGAAAAATCAAAAGTGAAAAACAAACTGCTGTAACCCTTTGAAAAATAAAAGTCATTGAGTGTAAATTTTTTTTCTCAATACATATTCAAGTTGCCTTTCTTGAACTTCCATGTTTAATTACAAAGGGTATTATTTCTGACTTCTCTATCAAAACCATATGCCTGAGATTCATTGCTATAAATGGAGTCTATAACTCTTTTTTCAGTGGTCAGCTGCTTTACTCTATCTTAATCACTGTAAAACTTGAATTTGTGACAAGATTGTATATTGCTGATACTTATACTTTAACAGTTGTTTATAATCATGCTCATTTTCTGAACCACTGCTTCAGCTGTTGTGTAGTGACCCCTGGTATCAGTTGTTTTACTCTATTCATGTTCCTTCCCTACCTTTGATCATCTGTTTCATCTGTCCATATTCCTTCTGAAAGGGGGAGCAATAATTCAGGGGGAGTTATTCATTCAGGGGGAGTTTGAGCTGTTATGCAATGTATTCTGCATGTTGCACTCATTTGTTTTCTTTCTTTTTGATCATGTCAAAGGGGGAGAATATTTGGTTGGTGACTCACTGTCACTTTGTTGCCATCATCAAAAAGGGGGAGAATGTTGTGCCCCTTAGGCACAAGCATATGCTATGTTGTTTTGATGATAGCAACACAGTGAGAGTATCACAGGTGCATTCATTACAGTGAGTCAGTCATTGTGTTTAGCATACATTGCATTAGTTCTTTGTATAGATGCACTGCATTCTGTCAGATAGCTTCAGTTCAATATCTGCTATGTGCATACATTGCATCAGTGCACTTAGATGGGTCGACCCCCCTCTTAGATGGGTCGACCCCCCAGACTCGCATGTCTATACATTCATGGCATTTGTGCAACGTTTGTTCTGAAGTCTATACATTACATTGCTACCTTGCTGCGTTGCATGCCATATAGTCTATACATCCATTGCTTCAGTTCAATACATGCTATGTGCATGCATTGCATCGGTGCATTGCTTCTTCTGTGCATACACTACATCAGTGCATTAGTAGTCGCTGCTCATGCATATACAGAGTCTGCACACTGTCACAAGTCTACACATTGCACGTAAAGTCTATACACTGCTTTGTGTTGTGTTTGTGCATCGTTTAGAGCACAAGTATATACATCCATGCATCATGGGTCGACCCCCTTCTTAGATGCGTCGACGCCCCCAGATTTCCAAGTCTATACACTCGTCTTCATGCATAGCAGAGTCTATACAGTGCAGCTCATATAACTTGCATGTCTATACATTGCATTGTGGCGTTTGTGCTCAAAGTCTATACATTGGCTATTGTCCTGCAGCGTCAACACAAGTCCAAACATTGCATCATTGTGTTAAGTCTATACATTCACATTGTCTGCATGTCTGCACGCTAAAGTCTGTACATAGTCTATGTCTGTTTGACCAGCAAGTCTGCACAACGTCCGTCTCATTTATCGTCTAAGGCAATGTCTATACACTGGACTTGAAGTCTGTACATTGAGCGTCTCATTGAGCGTCTCATGCAAGTCTATACAATGCATCAGACTAAGTCTGTACATTGAGCGTCTCATTGAGCGTCTCATGTAAGTCTATACAATGCATCAGCAAGTATGTACATTGGACTGTGTTAGGCAAAGTCTATACATCAGACTGTTTCAAGTGAAGTCTGTACAACATCATGCATCATTCTTCAAAGTCCATACACTGCACTGTTGCTTGCTCGAGGTGAAGTCTGTACATCCATCAGTGAACTTCGAAGTCTATACACTGGGATCTTTACCTACGTTCAGTTCTGCAAGTCTGTACATTGGGCTTTCATGAAAAGTCTATACATCCTTGAACTGTGCAAGTCTGTACATCGTTGCTTTGCCAAAGTCTACACATTGTGAACCTTCAAGTCTGTACAGACTTTGCTTCGCTCAAGTCTGTACATCGTCCAGTTGTCTTTGGCAAGTCTTCACATCGTGAAGTCTATACACTCGATTGTCTTGCATTGCATCAAGTCCGTACAGCCTTTCCTTTGGCAAGTCTGTACATCGTTCATGAAGTCTGAACAATGAGCAAGTCTGTACATCGGACTAGTCTGCATCGGCTAAGTCCATACATTGTCCAGTGCATTGCATGCATCATTCATGAAGTCTATACATCGAGTTGAATGCTGGCTAAGTCTGCACATTGCTGCACGCTCATCAAGTCCATACACTGGCATGTCTTTACATTGCCTAGTATATACACTGGATGCTGAATGTTCTTCAAAGTCTGCACATTGCATTACACTTCAGCAAGTCTGTACAGCGGTTGCCTTCATATAGGAAGCCTGTACATTGCATAGCTCTGCATATATGAAGTCTATACAGTCTGAAGTCTATACACTGCAGTCGAGTTCACGAAGTCTATACACTGCATCCTACAATGTCTGTACAGGGTTTTAGACTTAAACTGATAACTTGATTCTCTGTCTGACAGGCATTCTTCGTGAAGCCTAATGAAGGCACATGATCCAAGGAAGGACGAGGTGCCCAGATTATGACACGTGGAAGTAGCCCAGCCAGGATGCTGCCAGGTGGTCGAAATGCCTCGGTTCTGGTGAAATTCTTTGGGCGGGAAATGTGGAAGCCACACGACCCTATCCACTCTACTGCTACTATATATATGAGCTTTCTTCTTCAGATGAAAGCTGCTCGATCGAGAGGCAAAGTCTATATAGTGAGAGTGATCGACTGAAGGAGAAGATAGCATGCACGATCCTGTGAGAAAGAATAGAGAAGCAGAAGAAGCAGAGAAGAAAAAGAAAAAGAAGAGAAAGAGAGAGATAGAGAGCTCGAGCAGAGTGTGAAGAGAAGAAGAAGAGAGTCAGAGAGAAGCTTCGTTCTGAAAATCTGCCTTCACTGGACCGTGGATCAAATCCAGGCCAGTCAGCTCATTCTGAGCCACATTATGCTTCATTGTTTACAGCCTTCCGATTGCTGCTTGTTTCCCATTTTCCTATTTTCTTTTTGAACATTTCTTCAAGTTGTTAGTCAGCACTTGCAGTGGAGGATTCCACTGGACGGCTAAGCTGTATTTTCTAGCAGAGCAAGTTATGAGGCTCAGCAGGTGAGGAGGATTCCTTGGACAACAAGCTGTGAGGATCAGCAGATTGTATGGCAAGCTATGATGCCCAGCTGTTCAAGCTGTGAGTCAGCGGAATCCACACTCGGGTTGGGTTGAGTGTGGGGTGGATGTAGGTCTGCAGGACCGAACCACCTAAAAATCATTGTGCAGTGGTTTGATCTCTCTATGAGTGTGGCGCTAGATGAATGCATAGGGTCAATATGGTTTGATTTTCTATATGTGTTCATCTTATTGCTGCGCACACTATATGTTTGACTGTGGTTTGATTTCTCTATCGGTTGTTGCTTTCGCTAGGTGAATGATTAGGTGCGTTCCACCTATTTGAGTACTGGTTCCATAGAAGACTAGTTTAGTTTATTTCAGGTTGTCTTATTTTGTCTTGTTAGCTTTCTAGTGAGCATTAGATTTTAATTGGGCGAAAGTTTTTAAAGGGTATATTCATTCACCCCCCTCTGAATACATAGCACCAAACCCAACAGTTTATTCGCCCTAGCACATCCCCGTGGGGAGCCCTCGTGTTGTTTGTATGAAAGAAGGATGGTTCATTGAGACTGTGCATTGACTACCGGTATTTGAACCAGCTTACTATCAAGAACAAGTATCCATTGCTGATAATAGATGAATTGTTCGATCAGATTACGGGAGCATCATATTTCCATAAAATTGATCCTCGATCAGGATACCATCAGCTACGGATTAAGGATGAGGATATCTTTAAAACTGCCTTCCGTAGCAGGTACGGGCATTTTTAATTTTTAGTAATACCTTTTGGACTAACGAAGGCTCCTGCAGCTTTCATGCAGTTGATGAATAGCGTGTTCCGGCCCTACCTAGATCACTGGGTCGTGGTGTTTATAGATGATATTTTGATATACTCTAAGAGTGAAGAGGAGCATGCTGAACACTTGAAGATGGCATTGAGATTATTAAGAGATCATCAATTGTATGCAAAGTTTAATAAATGTGACTTCTGGATGCAAGAAGTGTCTTTTCTAGGACACATTATCACTAAAGAAGGAATCTCTGTTGACCCCTCGAAGGTAGAGGCAGTTAAGGATTGGGATAGGCCTGCGAATGTCACAGAAGTAAGAAGTTTTCTAGGCCTAGCAGGTTACTATCAGATATTCATCAAAGATTTCTCCAAGATTGCGGTGCCCTTGACTAGATTGACCTGCAAGGAGAATCGGTTTGAGTGATCGAAAGATTGTGAGCGAAATTTCCAAACTCTGAAGGACTATTTAACCACTGCCCCTGCTTTAGCTTTACCCTCTAGAGAAGAAGGATTTGAAGTCTACATGGACGCTTCGGGTATTGGCTTGGGTTGTGTGCTTATGCAGAATGGCAGGGTGATAGCTTATTCCTTGAGGCAACTGAGAAAGCATGAAGAGAATTATCCCGTTCATGACTTGAAACTTGCTGTAGCAGTGTTTGCCCTAAAAATTTGGAGGCACTATTTATATGGAGAAGCTTTTATAGTGTTCTCTTATCTTAAGAGCCTTAAATACTTATTTTCTCAAAAGGAACGTAACATGAGGCAGAGAAGGTGGCTAGAGTATTTGAAAGATTTTGATTTCACTATTGAGCACCATCTTGGGAAAGGCAATGTAGTGGCGGATTCTTTGAGCCGTAAGCCGATTACAAAATTGTCAAGTCTCATGTTATAGGAATGGAGGCTGCTGGAACAATTGGCTAGTTTAGACCTCAATGTTAGCAAGGATCAGGTCATGATCGCTCAATTTCAACTTCGTCCAGAATTATTGATGAAAATCAAGTCCCTACAAGAAAATGATCCTATGTTGGTAGAAATCAAGGAAAGTCCAAAGAATAGACCAGATTTTATGTTAGCCGATGACGATAGGTTATTGTTTCGAGGGAGAACATGTGTTCCTGATGTGGCCAAAGTAAAAGGTAAGATCTTAGAAGAAGCCCATAGGTCCAAGTATACTATTCACCCTGGAAGTACTAAGATGTACCGAGATTTAAAAAGGAACTTTTGGTGGTCGAGCATGAAAAAGGAAGTGGTAGGATTTGTGAGTAGATGCTTGGTATGTCAGCACGTCAAGGCTGAACATTTCAGACCCGCTGGCAAGTTAATGCCGCTCGACATACCACAATGGAAGTGGGAAAGTGTCGGCATGGATTTTATCATGGGTCTATCTAGAACCCGTGGTGGATTTGATGCAATATGGGTCACTGTTAATAGACTGACTAAGTCCGCTCATTTCTTATCTATTAAGTCTAAATGGACAGTGGATGTTTTGGTTGCCCTGTAGGTGAAGGAAGTTGTTAGACTGCATGGAGTACCAACAAGCATTGTGTCAGATAGAGACCCCAGGTTTACTTCTCATTTTTGGAGAGGACTGCAAAAATCTCTGGGAACCCGTCTGAAATTCAGCACTGCCTTTCA
Source organism: Amorphophallus konjac (assembly GCA_022559845.1). Classification (NCBI taxonomy): domain Eukaryota; kingdom Viridiplantae; phylum Streptophyta; class Magnoliopsida; order Alismatales; family Araceae; genus Amorphophallus; species Amorphophallus konjac. Next base: position 340,653,304 of record CM040118.1, on the reverse strand, counting down.
TCCTCAGACAGACGGGCAGATGAAAATAACTAACCAAATTGTTGAAGACATGTTAAGAGCTTGCATGATTGATTTTGGAGGCAGTTGGCATGAACACTTGGCTTTGATTAAGTTCGCCTACAATAACAGTTACCAGTCCAGTATCCATATGGCTCTGTTCGAGGCCCTTTATGCGAGAAGTTGCCGATCACCGTTGTGTTGGGATGAGATTGGAAAGAAGCAATGGCTAGGACCAGATCTCATTTTGAAATCATCCAAGAACATCCGTATTATCCAGGATCGTCTACAAGTGGCACAATCGAGACAGAAAAGTGATGTTGATAGCAGAAGAAGAGCCCTGGAGTTTTAGGTAGGCGAGCATGTATTCTTGAAGGTTTCACCAATGAGAGGAATTCGAAGGCTTGGCATCCGTGGCAAGCTAAGTGCAAGATATGTTGGCCCTTTCAAGATTTTGGAAAGAGTGGGAGAGGTTGCTTAGAGATTGGCTTTACCCCCTCAGCTATCTGGAGTACATAATATTTTCTGCATATCGATGTTACGAAAATATGTTTATGACCCCACTCACATCATTCAACATGCCGATCTGGAATTGAAAGAAGATTTGACGTATGAAGAAAAGCCAATCAAGATTTTGGATCGGAAGGAACAGTAACTCAGGAATCGTTCCATTTCTATGGTCAAGGTTCAATGGAGCCACTGAGGAATCGAAGAAGCTACTTGGGAGTCCGAAGATGCTATCCGAGGGCAATACCCCGATTTATTCTGAGGTCAGTATCGTACATTTCCCCATCTCGATAAGTGCCCTGAATTTGGAGGACAAAATTATTTTCACCTAATTCAAGCCCAAATCGCGATGGTTTGAGCCCAAACCAGGCCCATTTGAAAGCCCTCGACTTGTAGCCCTAAAGCCCTCTCATTCCTCGCGCTAAACCTAACCCTAAAATTTGAATTTGGAGGAGAATGGCGGCGCACGATGTGGTCAACCGTGAATATCGCGCGATCGGCGGGTGTGGACTCTATCCCCTCAATCGATCCCACTAGAAATCCATTGATCCTATAAAACCGACCCTAATCTAACCTAGAATCGGCGTTTGCTGCGGCGGCCGACGAGGAGCGCCATCGGGGATGAATTCCGGCGTGTTCTTGGAGGGTGTTCTTCACGCTTCAGGCTACTGGCGTTGTCTTCTTCCTTCGATTATGGTAGGCAATCGTAGCCCAAACCTAATAAAAATTATACCATTGGAAGCGCCTCTTAGTCCTCTTTCAATCCATAGCAAAAGCCCCAAATTTCATCTTATGTTGAGATCGTATGGTAGGTTTTAGTAAGAGCATGTCAAACTAGGGTTTCTTCCTTGTTTAACTTACATTTGTGATCTGATCGTAGGCTATCTAGCGGGCTAAATTCAAATTAAAACATGCCTAATTCATGCAAAATTTTATGCTCTTTCCATCAGTTCTATTTTGCCCAAATCTTATGCTTTGTGCTTCATGAATTTCTTTTAGCAATTGGAATCTATCGTTGATCACTGGAGACCGAGGATGTCGACCTGTTAGCGGTCGTAACAGGAACCGCTAGGGTTCCACGCGGTCGCCCGACAGACTGTCTTCCCCTATTTTCATCAGCCCTGTAGATCATTGCCCTAAGCGGTCCTACGATAGACTGCTAGCCTGTGCTAGCAGTCCTTCCTAGACCTTTTAGAGTCATGGATTCATTGATTACATGTTTTTATTAAGTTGATTATCTTGGCTAAGATGGCATGTGTAGGATAGAAACCACACACCAAAGACTTGGTAAAAGATAGACTATACGAACTCGTTTAACTACATGAAATGGTTAATTTCTCTTTCATTCCAACATACTATGTGCTTTTACATGATTTTGGTGCAAAAATTTAAACTTGTATCAACATGTTACAAATGTGAAAAATTTCTAGGATATGTTTGACAGTCACTCCACTACGGTGGTACTGGCTGACCGATCAGCTATCATTTTCCGATGCTTTAATACCCTTTAATCTTGTACTGGTTGGGACTCTCCGCCGGATACTCCTTCCGTCGAACTAGGACCTCCATTATGAGACCTCCGTAGGGCCCCGTGAGCCTAGGATTCCCACTAGGACGCCAGGCGGGTTGTACCTCCAAGACCTGCACCAATATCTCGATTGAATCGTCTATTTTATAGCCCAGAATTTAGGTCTGTCTTGGCTTAAAGGCGGCCCTGGGCTAGACTGTTGGGCTATTTAAGCGGTCTAGTCATGACCATTTTCGTTCTGGCCATGAGCCAGGTTCTGCTGGTCGTCATCCTTGTTTCCATCGACCTAGCAACGTCAAAATTGATCAAACCACCTCTGGCTCGATCGGAGAGGTGTGGGCTAGACCTTGGTTCAGTCCCACCATGTCTTGGGCGGGCTGGGAGCCTTTTTGGGTCGATTGATTACATCTTACTAGGCCCAGATTGTCGCAGTTATCAATGGACCATTCAAGGATGGGGCGGCCCAATGGTGGACCGTTTACATTGCTGAGGCCCAGGGACCTTCCCGTGCTTGGCAGCCCCTCGTGGACCGTTTCCAATTGTTAACAGCCCATCTCGGACCGTTTTAGTCCTGATTCTTGGGTCTTGTTCTTTTGGTCCGATAACACCTGTAGCGGTCCATGTCAGACCATTTTCATCATGTAGTGGCCCAGGTTTGACCGCGACTCATCTGGAAGCTTGTTTTACGTGTTTCTTGAATGTTCTAGTAAGCTAAGCCAAGATGGGCCTATGGAATTCCATTCCATTACTGAGAACTTACTTAATCTTAGAGATTAGGTTGCATAGCTAACCTTGGAATTATTGGCCGATTCCAATCAATGTCTAGATATTACTTGGGATCTTGGATCCACCAAATCAATGCCAACGCATCACAAGGGCCCGGTCTGTTCCTGGGAAGAGCGCCCGAAAAGTACTAGTGTCCCGGGGAGTTGTAATGACATGGTGAGGCATTGCACCGAGTGCATGACTAGCGTGTGTCTATGACATTCATCTCTCTTTCTCTATGCATTTTATTGGATTCCTACATGGAATTTATCTCGATATGACTTGCTTACGTGCTTGATCGGCCAATCTTCCTGGAATTGATATATTCTTGATTCAGTTCATTCTATTCCAATTGTTAACAGCCCATCTCGGATGGTTTTAGTCCTGATTCTTGGGTCTTGTTCTTTTGGCCCGATAACACTTGTAGCGATCCATGTAAGACCATTTTCATCATGTAGTGGCCCAGGTTGGACCGCGACTCATTCTGAAGCTTGTTTTACGTGTTTCTTGAATGTTCTGGTAAGCTAAGCCAAGATGGGCCTATGGAATTGCATTCCATTATTGAGAACTTACTTAATCATAGAGATTAGGTTGCATAGCTAACCTTGGAATTCTTGGCCGATTCCAATCAATGTCTAGATATTACTTGGGATCTTGGATCCACCAAATCAATGCCAACGCATCACAGGGGCCCGATCTGTTCCTGGGAAGAGCGCACGAAAAGTACTAGTGTCCCGGGGAGTTGTAATGACATGGTGAGGCATTGCACCGAGTGCATGACTAGCGTGTGTCTATGACATTCATCTCTCTTTCTCTATGCATTTTATTGGATTCCTACATGGAATTTATCTCGATATGACTTGCTTGCGTGCTTGATCGGCCAATCTTTCTGGGATTGATATATTCTTTATTTGGTTCATTCTATTAATTTCGTTCCGACAATTCTTATGTAAACTTGTTTATCGTATTAGTTCGCATGCTTAAACAGTTATTTAACTTGGTTATTTACTTAAACTTGCCTGCTATTGTCTACTGAGCATTCGCTCACCTAGTTTTTCCCCCTTTTCAAGTGGTTCCGGTGATGACTCGCAAATAGACGGGGAGGGGCAGGAGTGAAGTCCTTGGAGCGAGCCAGCTAGAAAGCCTCGTGGAGTGTCTTTAGATATATTGAGTCAAGAGTGTCGTCATGTTGAGTTGTTTTGGAAATTTGTAACTTTGTTGTTTAGTTATATTAAGTTGTAATGTTAAGAAGTCTGTGGTTGGTGGGAACTTCTTGTTTCATTTAGTTGATGGTGGATATTGGAAACTTATTTATGTTTCATTAGTTTGGAAATAAATGATTAATTTGGGAATTATTCCTTTCCTTTGCCTTGTGTTGTTGGAGTTCTATAAATGTTAACCTAAGTCACAGCATGTTTAAAAATCAACATATTTTAAATTCTACTGCCGCGTTCCGATTTTTCGCATCGGGGCGTGATATTCCCCACCACCTCCAGTGGTCGACAGGCTTCGGCCTTTCTTAGAATGAAATCTCCCGATTGGAATTGTCTGTCTCGGACTTTGGCGTTGTACCGAGTCTTACGCCATTCATATTCTGTATCCCGGATCCTCGCGACCTCGTGTACCTCGTCTGCCAGGTCCAAGTTTTCTAACAACTTCTGCTCATTTGGCTTGGGAGAGAAGTTGATAACTCAGAGGGAACGGCTACCGATCTCCTAGGGAATCATAGCCTCTATGCCGTACACCAGTTGGAAAGGAGTTTCACCGATAGCAGCTCTTGGAGTAGTTCGGTACGGCCATAGTACGCTAGGCAATTCCTCGAGCCAATTACCCTTGGCCTTCCCGAGACTGGTCTTGATGCCTTTAAGGATAGTTTTGTTAGCATTTTCGACCAGCCCGTTAGCTTGGGGGTGGGCTACCGAAGTGAAGTGATTGCGAATGTGTAGGTCAGCGCACTTATTTTGAAAATAAGCGGAGTCAAATTCCTGACCATTATCGCTCACGATCACTCAGGGGATGCCAAAAGGACAAATGATCGACCTCCAAACGAAGCTCCAGATTACTGCTTATGTAATTTTGGCGGTAGCCTCAGCCTCGATCCATTTGGAAAAATATTCGATGGCAACGATGACAAACTTCTTCTGAGCCTGTGCCACGGGAAATGTGATGGGAATCAACACCAAGCACTAACATTTTATTTTTGTATTTGTATCCTTTTTATTTATATTTATATCCTTGGGTTAATTGGGTTGCAATAATAAGACATTATAAGCCAATTTGTTAGTCTTTAAGAATCTTTGGGTTTCTATGTAAAATGCCTGTAGGTCCAGCTGTGTCCCCCACCCTCTTTTCCATTGGTCCACCTAGGATCATGGGCATGTGGGTCTGGTTCAAAGTCCAAGATTGGACTTAGACCAAGGGGACAAGAAGAGGAAAATTCAAAATTGATTACCCCATTTTCAAAGGGCCCCCCCTTTATAGTATTTAATTCTTGTTGTATTTTTTTTTATTTTGGTCATTTGACCACATAGGGATTAAATATCGTATCCCTTGTTTACCCCTCCCTAACCCTAGATCTAAGGGTAGTTTAGGTCTTTTTTTTCATTTCTATAAAACCCATGTATTTTGTGAATTCCATAGCAATTAATGAAGAAAAATCCCATTTGTTGCTCCAAGCCCAAGGGCGCCCCTCTCTCCTCCCTCCTCGCAGCAGTGATTGCTGCCCCTTTCTAGGGTGTGAAGCCCTAATCTTGGTGTGACTCCAAGATCTACCACCTCTGCTGGATGCGACTTTCAGCCACTGCCGCCTCCGTTCGTGCCGCCATCGCACCACCACCGCCACTACGTCGGAGTTTTGTCCATCTCTAGACATAAGCTTGAAGCTGGAATTTTATCTCCCAATCAGGAAATTTGTTGGACCTCAAATTTTGAGGGTTTGTTCTTCCTATCATCCCCCATCCCCAGTTCAAATTTCGTGGCATTCCGCCTTCATTTACTATTTTTCCCAATAATTAAGTTTTCCCTCCAGCAATCTGCCAGTTTACAGATCTGCGGGACAGTGTCTTGTTGTTGTATTTTTCCCTCCCCCTTAGCCATCTCTAAAATTTCCCAAAAACAACATACATGTTCCTCACATCCCCCTCTTCCACCCATAATTTTCTTAGAGTCTAGATCCATTGTTTTCTTTTTGGCAAAAATTCATCTTCAGGCATATCTTATTCTGTCATGTGTGTCTATAATTCCGAGCTAGAAAAAGACTACAACCCACAGAGTTTTTCATCTCTAATCCGCTTGTTGGATGGTGTTAAAATAATTATATGTTGTAGCCCTTCGAGTCTGCTTTCCAACGACACTAATTTTGCCACAATCTGACACCGCATCTGGGCATAACAATTAATTTTGTGAAGGTGCGTAGATCAGATCCGAGTCAAGCCAGCAGAAGCAGTCCGGGAATTAATTCCTCAGAAAATACACCAGCTCGGATTCGTCCACCGCCGAGTTCAGAGATCGAAGAGGAGTCTTCCACCGGCATCCTAGCCAATCGCTGCAGCAAGGATTCAATCGGAAGCCACCGTCCCAGTTGCTGAGTTTCCTTGCTGAACCAAGTTGGAACAGTACCGAGTCAGAACCGAGTCAGACCAGCAACCCATCTCCGACCCGATAGCCCTTCCGGCTCACTGCCCGTCAACCCAAGATTGTTACTCCTGGATCCCATTGTAGCCCTTTACCTCCCTGCGTGGAGTGGGCAATAAAATTCAGTGCTGTGAATTATTGATAATTATTGTACCGGGAGTTACGGTTCTTGGCCGGGGTCATCTTCCCCACGTCCGGAGCATAGAGGTACACTCACCACCCTCCTACTTTGGCATTTTGCTTATCTAGTATATTTTCATATGCCGCTGCATGAGTGATAGGAACTTAGCTCGTTATAATTTGGTAACCGCTGCGAGAGTGAGTGAGTGGAATCCGTCCCGTGACTCGATCCGTGCATGCGAAAAAGCCGATACCCTAGACTCATTGCTAGTTTCTCAACCGCACAGATCCACACATTTCCCTCGCTTAGGGATGTCCGCGAGCTAGAGTCCCAGGTTCGCGTCCCGCCCCGCATCAAATTGGTATCAGAGCCAAGTCGAGTCTAGGGTAGTTGGTTAGTCGGTCCAAAGTTTGCATTGCATTCCTATACCCGGTATATCAAAAGGTGTTCCCGGAATGATAGGTTACGCCTATCGGGAAGGTAGCACACTTGCGTAAGTGTGATCTTCGGATCAAACCTCCGCCACGTACCGGATACTAATTGAGTCTAGGTTTGTAGTCGAGTCTGCATTCCAACTTTGCATTGTTGTTTTTGATAGTACGCACGATGGGTGAGCTAGAAGGGGGGGGATGAATAGGTCACCCCCAAATTCAATCTAATTCGAAGATAAACAAAATAATACAAAAATGCAGAAGGGATCCTTCTCGAGATTAGCCACGAAGCAACAAGAGAGACAAAAGCTCAAAGAGACTAAGACAAAAGTAATGCAGAGAACAAACACCTGGCGAGCTGAAAATAGTATAGCAGACAAGATCAAACCATACCAAGGGACAGAATATTTTTAAGGTGGTTCGATTGCGGTGAGCAATCTACATCCACCCCTTACTCCACTAGAGTAAGGCTTCCTTGCACTAAGCACTGTAAAGCACAGCAGACTCAGTCTGCAGACATCCGCTGTCGCACAGCTTGCCACAAGGGAACAAATCCTCAACACTGATCCTGTGACCTACATGATCTGAACCTGAACTTGCCCCAGCAAGATCAGAATCGGAGGACCAACCTCCCTTCCTCTAAACCAGAGGGAACACACGAGTGTAATGCCTACACTCGCAACTAGAGAACCAATCTCCCTTCCTCTAGGCATACTTAGAGGGTAACAAAATAGTAAGGAAGAAATGGTTGAAACAACTCGAAAATGAAAAGATGATAAGAAACCAGTCACTCAAAACAACAAAAATATAGCTTCCAGAGAAGCAGTCTTTCAAGCTCTAAAACCCAACAATGATCTCTTCAGGCTCTTCTCTCGAATAGGGAAATTCTTCTACACTCCGTGGCTGCAGATGCACTCTCTCTTTCAATCTTCAGCAGCATTCTCTTGTTGTCTTCATCCTCCTTTTATAGCCAAATGATAGCGCGTGGCCAACACGATTCCCGCCCATTTCTTTTCATAGGTCTGATCCCTTTTTGGTTCCACGTGTCAGGATCATCTTTTCAGTTCATTGCCGTAGATCATGGGCCCTTAAACCTGGTACATTGACTTCCACGTGGAGTGACCTCACTGGTTTTGGGTTCGCTCAACACATGCTCGACCAGGTGACAACCCTGCAAAGCAAGAGAGGATATTAGTGAGGGCTATATAGACCAAGGTCTTGCACAAACTTTACGTATCATATAGCGAGACAAGCACAGACTCTAACTGACATGCATTGACCTTAAAGCTGATGACATAGACAGATGCACAGATCGTATCCCAAACAATGCTTAGACCATGTGTCGTGAATAGCAGGTTAAGCATAAATTTTACAGCAATGCACAGACATTGATTGTGCACAAGCCAAGACATGCACATGCCTTACGTGCGTGCATCCACAAGGATTGCACCGACCTTGAGTGGATAATAGCACAAAATTGTTAAGCACAGAACAAGAATTGCACCGACTTAGTATACGTAAGTCAATGCGAGACTTGCACAGACTTAGAATGCAGCGTACATAATCATGCACAGACAATATTGCGCAAGGCAAAGACAATGCACCGACTTGTTCATGCGTGGAAGACACTTGCACCGAGGTGCTAAAGCAAACATTGCACCGACCTCTAGCATGAGACACAGACAGAGACGCTGTGTAAAACACAATACATGCACTGAGATTAGACCTATAACTTCTTATGCATGGACTTAGCAAAGAAGAGTGCACAGACTTTATGTGCATGGTGCGAAAGTTGCACCGACTTGATTCACTAGGAATTCAACATGCACGGACTTAGTCGCATGCCTCAACGAGAATAGCACCGACTACTGCTAGCATGCACAGACCCTATTCAGTTGAGATGCAACTTCTGCATGGACTGAATGTGTGTAAAACAAAAGATGCACCGACTGTGTAATGCACGAAAGACAGGATTGCACCAACTTTCATTTTCACTTCATGAGAGCATTTCCAAACAGCTCAGTGTAAATCAAACAAAAACACTATGTGAAGTATATGTGTTGATAGGCTAATCAAGTTTGACTTATAGTGTTTGACATCATCAAAATCGTAGGGATGCAACAGTCTCCCCCTTTTTGATGATGGCAACACTATGAGTCAATCTATGACAATGCACCTAAAAATGAGTGATCAACCATGCATGCTGCATGTCACACTAAAAAATGCCAATGCAAAACACTCTCCTCATCATTTGACTCTCCTCCCCTTGACTCTCTACTCTCCCCCTTAAAACTACTCTCCCCCTTAAAACTCTCCCCCTTTGACATCAGCAAAAGGAGATGAAAGAGATATGCAGCTGTTGGATAAGTGAGAGTAAAATGAAGTATTTTCACAGTGAGAATGACCCATGGGCATATCTTAAAAGATTAAGTTAGGCACTAAAACAAGTGTTGATTCTTCAAAGCAAGTAATCTAGAAAGACCTAGAAGAGGAAGTGAAGTTTATCTGCGTAGAAAGAATATGATGAGGAAACAAGGGTAAACAGATATGTCAAGTGAGACCTGATCAAAACTATACTAGTTAGACTGCAAGAGACTGTTTCTCAGAACAAAGTTCTTAAAGTATTGAGGACAAATAGCCCATGAACAAGAAACAAGAACAAGGGATTTGACTGAACTATATTTTTATTTAACTAGTAGACTAGAGATCAATAGGTAACTTGGTAGATCACATCTTTGACATTAAGGGGACACCTTGATCAGAGGCCAGACTCCCCAGTTGCTCACCACTAAGTTACCATTGCTCTGTCATGATAGAAAATTTTGCACTTCTTAATAGAGATTATCTGACACCTCATGACTGAGGAAAATTTTCATTTCTTTTTGTTGAAACACTCAGTTTCTCAGTAATCAGACCATTGCTCTGAGCATGTGAAATTTTTTTTTATCCCCCCCCTTTTTTTAATATGAGTGTTTGAAAACAATACCTACCAGAAGCACTGATTCTTAAAGAATGTGTTTCTTGAAGTCTAGGTTTCAAATTTTTAGCAGATATCATGACCTATAAGTTTATCTTGTTCCATGATCATGAAATGTGTAAGGAGACATACTTCGAGCACCTTATCCAAGTCTTAGCTAAATTACTAGATAGAAGATTCTAGCTGAGCTTTAGTGGTTCAGACTTAAGGATTTAAGACAAGTATGTGATTCTACTTGCTGTGAATTACTGTATTAAATATTTCATAAAAAATAACAGCAACATACATCTCTCAAATGCTTCTGAATCAGTCAACCTTCACATCCTTACCAGCTCCCCCTCACAGACTGCAAGAAAATTTAAGACAAACACTCCGACACAGAAATAACTCCCCCTTACTTAATGAATGGTTATTCAAGAATGACACATGCAGAATATGCAAATGCACAGACCCCTTAGCTTAACGGCTCGCATAGAGACATAGACAGAACTCCCCCTCACACTATGATAAGATATGAAGACATGCTTATGCTGAGTGGTTAAGGACACAGAGGAAGGACATGTTATTCATGGAAGCATGTCATTTTATTCAAGAAAGTTTAAATGTAAATACTGAAAACAAAATCATGAATGCATTTTATTCATGGAGCTAAGATTTAAAAATGCCTAACTCTTTCCTCAAGGATGTGAATTTTTCATTATCCAGTGGCTTAGTGAAGATGTTAGCTATTTGGTTTGCAGTGCCTACATGGATTAATTCAAATGTTCCTTGGGAAACCTCATCTCTAATAAAATGATGTCTTATTTCTATGTGTTTGGTTCGAGAATGCAGAATAGGATTCTTGGCTAGATTGATGGCACTAGTATTGTCACAAAATATAGGTGTGCACCCCATGTCTACTTGATAGTCCTGAAGTTGGTGTTTTATCCAAATGACTTGTGTACCACAACTCCCTGTAGCTACGTACTCTGCTTCTACAGTAGAGAGTGCCACAGAGTGTTGCTTCTTGGAATCCCAAGAGACTAAACACCCACCTAGAAATTCACAATGACCACTACTACTTTTTCTATCTAGCTTACACCCAGCATAATCAACATTTGTATATGCAACAAGATCTAATGTGTGTGATGCAGGAAACCATAAACCTTGGGTGTGTGTAGTAGATAAGTATCTGAAATTTTTTTTACAGCTGCTAAGTCAAATTCAGTGGGTCTAGATTGGTACCTAGCACACATTCCAACACTGAACTGTATATCAGGTCTTAAGGCAGTTAAGTAGAGCAAAGATCCAATCATACCCCGGTATAGCTTTGCATCAGCTTCTTTACCTGATTCATCTGCATCCAAAGATGTGTTGGTGCCCATTGGTGTTGTGATGTGCTTCAAATTAATCATGCCAACCCTCTTGAGGATGTCCAATGTATATTTGGTCTGGTTGATGAAGCATCCATCCTCCATATACTGTACATGCAAGCCAAGGAAATACTTTAATTCACCTACCAAACTCATCTCAAACTCAGTAGACATCAATTGAGAAAACTCATTACATAGTTCAGTATTTGTTGAACCGAAGACAATGTCATCTACATATACCTAAACTATGACGAGGTCTTTATTCGAACTCTTGGTAAACAAGGTTTGATCCACCTTACCTCTGTGGTAGCCCTTGCTGATCAGAAATTCTGTCAGCCTTTCATACCAGGCTCGAGGAGTCTACTTTAGACCATATAGGGCTTTATTCAACCTGAAAACTTGGTTTGGTTGAAGAGAAAATTGAAATCCGGGAGGTTGTTCAACAAAAACTTCTTCTTCAATAACTCCATTTTAAAATGTACTTTTAACATCCATTTGTTGAAGTTTTATGTTTTTAGAACAAGCGAAAGCTAATAAAATTCTAATTGCTTCCATCCTAGCAACAGGTGCATAGGACTCATCAAAATCAACTCCAAATTCCTGACAGTAGCCCTTGGCTACTAGTCTGGCTTTATTTCTCAAAATAATTCCATCCTCGTTCATTTTATTCTTTAAAACCCACTTAGTTCCTATGACATTTGTATTTTCTAGTCTCGGAACTAGCTCCCAGACATTATTTCTTTCAAATTGACCTAACTCCTCACACATAGCATTAACCCATGATTGATCATTTAAAGCTTCTTCTACTAATTTGGGTTCAATCTGAGAAACCAATGCAACTAGGTCTTGATTATGAACATTTCTAAAGTGAGACCTTGTTCTAAGAGGATCTTTAAGGTTGACTATAATGTTATCTACTGGGTGATCTTTCAAAAATTTTAGATTTGTTGAGGACTCACCTGCTCCAGCTGAACTTACTTGGTTGGAAGTACTTGATACTTCAGGTGGTTCAACTTCTTTATCCTCCTTGTCCTCCAAGAATTCTCCATCTTCTTTTGAACACCTGTCATAATTATCTAAGTTAGCGAAATTATTTGATTCATCAAATATGACATGAGGTGTCTCTTCTACATTTTTATCTGTGCAGTCGAAAACCCTATAAGCCCTAGTTGTTTCAGAGTATCCTAGAAAAATTCCTGGAGTACTCCTAGCATCAAATTTGTCTAGGTCGTATTTATTATTGTTGTGGATGAAACATTTTGAGCCAAAAATTTTGAAGTATGAGACTTCAGGCTTCTTACCTTTCAGGAGTTCATAAGGTGTTTTCTTATGGATAGGTCTTACCAAGGCTCTGTTGATGGTGTAGCAAGCGGTGTTGGCTGCCTCTGCCCAAAATCTTCTAGGTAGCTGACTCTCCATCAGCATGGTTCTGGCCATCTCAATTATTGTGCGATTTCTTTTCTCCACTATACCGTTCTACTCTGGAGTCCTAGGAGAAGAAAATATGTGAGTCAGTCCCTCTTTATTACAAAATTCAGAGAATGTAACATTTTCAAATTCTCCTCCATGGTCAGACTGAATCATGGAAATTCTGTGAATTCCTTCTTGTTTGACTTTATTGAAAAGATGTTCAAACTTCTGAAAAGTATCATTTTTATTTGCTAAGAAAAATAACCAAGAATATCTAGTAAAATCATCTACAATAACAAATCTGAATCTTTTACCATTCAGGCTCTGAGTCCTGGTTGGACCAAAGAGGTCCATATGCAAAAGCTCCATTGGTCTAGATGACAGAGACTCAGATCTGAGTTTGAATGATTTTCGGGTCTGTTTGCCTAGAGCACAGGCATCACATGGTTTTGAAATAGAACAAAATTTGATTTTTGGCAATCCTCTAACTAAATCATGTTTGACCAACATATTCAGAGAGGAGAAGCTAGCATGACCTAAATGTCTGTGCCAAGTAAAAGCATTATTTTCAAAATCAGCAGACAAACAAAGATTTAACTCAGATTTATCATCTAGGTCTACAATGTAGACATTATTGATCCTATTGGCTACAAACTTCACATTATCAGAATTTATTTCTAAAATTTTGCATGAATCATTATCAAACACAACTCTGTGACCCTTGTCACATAGCTGACTAATACTGATGAAGTTGTATTGAAGACCTTCCACAAGGAGAACTTTTTCAATAGAGGTAGTGAGGGACTTACCAACTATTCCAATGCCAACTATTTTACCTCTGTTCTTCCCTCCAAATTTAACCAGTCCCCCTGCCTTCATTTCCAGTTTGCTGAATTTGGATCGGTCACCTGTCATGTGCCTGGAGCAGCCGCTATCTAGATACCACTTGTTGTTCTCAGCGGCTAGGCTAACCTGCATAGAGCAAATTAAGCAAAGTGGTTTGGAACCCAAGATAGATTGGGTCCAAAAACATTATTCAACTCTCTAAGCAAACACTTTGGAATCCAGACCTGTCTCAAGGTATTTTTCGTTTGCACTCTATTTGCAGTTTTGTTGAAGTTATGACTCAAGTTCTGTCCACTTGATTTATTGATGTTGAATCTATTCCTATTGGTGGACTGTTCATTCCTCGGGTATCTACTGTACCCAGACTGTCTAGGAAAAGTATACTCATTAAAGAATCTCTGAGTGTGAGCAAGATTTCCCCAGTTTCTTCTGTACTGACCCATGTTCTTATTATAATATGAATTTATGTTTTGGTCATTTGCCTGGTTCTGTTAACACTCTTGATTTGGTTGACGGACACGGCAACTTGTCTAGTTAAGTTCTTTCCAGTTTTAGAGTGTTGTTGGGCATGGTTTGTTGAATTATTTTTAGTTTGCTGGACATTCTGATCATGACTAGAACTTGATGGTGTGTCCATTTTCTCTTTTCCCTTTTCTGGACAGAATGTTATAGTTTTGAATTCAAAGGGTCTTTTGTGTGTTGGATTGAACCCCAAACCCTCTCTGTTAAAATTAACCCTTGTATCTAACATGGTGTCTAAGTTCGTCTTTCCTTGAACAAATTTATCAACAGTTCCCTGTTTATCTTCCAGCTCCTTTTGTAATGTTTCACAGTTTTTCGGAAGTTAAGAATTCACTTTCTTAACAGCTTCATTTTTCTCAATCATTAAGTTGTTTTCACTCCGACTCTCTTGAAGTTTTGACTTAAGTTCATCAAGTTGTTCTTGTAGTTCCTGACTTTCAAACTTAAGGTCTTCATTTTCTTTTCTAAGAGAGTTCATATCTTCTAATTCTTCCTTAAACTTCAGATTCTCTTTGTTAGTTTGGACCTACTCTTCAGTAGCGATATTCAATTTTCTCTTTACCATCCTATGCTCTTTACTCAAAGCATTAAATTTATCTAGCAATTCAGCATATGAATCTTCCCAATCATCAATTTTAAAGTTCTAAAAAATGTTGGTTACCTCTTCATCGCTTTTGGCCATGAGGCATATTCCTTCTTCATCTTCCTCTGAAGAGCTAGCCTCTGGGTCGTTCTCCTCATCACTCCACGTGCAGACCATAGCTTGAGGTTTCTTCTTCTACACCTTTGAGGCCTTCTTCTGGAGATCAGGACATTCACCTTTTATATGTCCTATCTTCCTACAGTGATAACATGTAATCTTCTTAGTGCTCCTATTTTTATCACCGTTAAAATCAAACTTCTTACCAGAGGGATACGACCCTTTCCTTCTACAAGTTTTTCCCTTCGTTCTCAAAAACTTCTGAAACTGTCGAGTGAGCATAGCTTTCTCCTCTTGATCAAGGTCTGACAAACTGTCAAACTCCCCACTGCTACTACCGCTGCTGCTGCTACCTTTACTGTTGGACACTTTGAGGGCAGTGTTCTTGCCATTCTTCCCACTTCCTTCACCATTCCTTTTGAAGTTCATTTAGTAGGTCATTAGAGATCCTATCAGTTCAGTGACTGTCATTTTCGACAGGTCCCTAGACTCTTCTATCACTATGGCCTTAGTATGCTAAGCGGGGGATAGAGACCTAAGAATTTTCCTGACAATGTTCCCTTCTGAAATATATTTCCCAAGGCCATTCAGACTGTTAGTAATTAATGACAACCTGGCATATATTTCGGTGATAGTCTCCTCAGGTTTCATTTTGAATAATTCATATTCTGAGGTAAGCATGTTTACCTTAGTGGCCTTCACTTGGGATGTACCTTCGTAGATCAGCTCCAATTCATCCCACATCTTCTTGGCAGTTTTGCATGCTGAGATCCGGGCGTATTCATCAGGGTGAACCGCGCACTGTATGATGTTCAGGGCCGACCAGTTGATGGTTGATAGTTTGATGTGATCCTCCATCCACGCATCTTCATTCAGTGGAAGCTCATAGGGCCCTACGATGATCACTCTCCAGGGCTTATGGCTCTGGGCTCTCATAAACACCTCCATCCTATTTTTCCAGTAGAAATAGTTATTACCATCAAAGAAAGGAGGGCGACTTATAGACTGTCCCTCAGCCATGAGGCTTCGAGGACCGCTAGATCCAGGATTACCCTGGCCGTTGGGCCACATGATGGGTAACATGCTCTGATACCAATTGATAGTACGCACCATGGGTGAGCTAGAAGGGGGGGAATGAATAGGTCACCCCCAAATTCAATCTAATTCGAAGATCGAAAAAATAATTCAAAAACGGAGAAAGGATCCTTCTCGAGATTAGCCACGAAGCAACAAGAGATACAAAAGCTCAAAGAGACTAAGATAAAAGTAGTGCAGAGAACAAACACCTGGTGAGCTGAAAATAGTATAGCAGACAAGATCAAACCACACCAAGGGACAGAAGATTTTTAAGGTGGTTTGATTGTGGTGAGCAATCTACGTCCACCCCTTACTCCACTAGAGTAAGGCTTCCTTGCACTAAGCACTGTAAAGCACAGCAGACTCAGTCTGCAGACATCCACTGTCGCACAGCTTGCCACAAGGGAACAAATCCCTCAACACTGATCATACGACCTACAAGATCTGAACCTGAACTTGCCCCAGCAAGATCAGAACCGGAGGACCAACCTCCCTTCCCTTAAACCAGAAGGAACACACGAGTGTAATGCCTACACTCGCAACTGGAGAACCAATCTCTCTTCCTCTAAGCACACTTAGAGGGTAACAAAACAGTAAGGAAGAAATGGGTGAAACAACTCGAAAATGAAAAGATGATAAGAAACCAGTCACTCAAAATAATGAAAATATAGCTTCCAGAGAAGCAGTCTTTCAAGCTCTAAAACCCAACAATGATCACTCAAACACTTCAGGCTCTTCTCTCGAATAGAGAAATTCTTCTACACTCCGTGGCTGCAGATGCACTCTCCCTTTCAATCTTCAGCATCATTCTCTTATTGTCTTTAGCCTCCTTTTATAGCCAGCTGATAGCGCGTGGCCAAAACGATTCCTGCCCATTTCTTTTCACAAGTCTGATCCTTTTTTGGTTCCACGTGTCATGATCATCCTTTCAGTTCGTTGCCTCGGATCACGAGCCCTTAAACCTAGTACATTGACTTCCACGTGGAGTGACCACACTGGTTTTGGGTTCGCTCAACACATGCTCGACCAGGTGACAACCTTGCCAAGCAAGAGAGGATATTAGTGAGGGCTATATAGACCAAGGTCATCCACAGACTTTACGTATCATATAGTGAGACAAGCACATACTCTTACTGACATGCACTCACCTTAAAGCTGATGACATAGACAGATGCACAGACCGTATCCCAAACAATGCTTAGACCATGTGTTGTGAATAGCAGGTTAAGCACAAATTTTACAGCAATGCATAGACTTTGATTGTGCATAAGCCAAGACATGCACTTGAATTATGTGCGTGCATCCACAAGGATTGCACCGACCTTGAGTAGAGAATATCACAGACTTGTTAAGCACAGAACAAGAATTGCACCGACTTAGTATACGTAAGTCAATGCGAGACTTGCACAGACTTAGAATGCAGCGTACATAATCATGCACAGACAATATTGCACAAGGCAAACACAATGCACCAACTTGTTCATGCGTGGAAGACACTTGCACCGAGGTGCTAAAGCAAACATTGCTCCGACCTCTAGCATGAGACACAGACAGAGACGCTGTGTAAAACACAATACATGCACTGAGATTAGACCTATAACTTCTTATGCACGGACTTAGCAAAGAAGAGTGCACAGACTTTGTGTGCATGGTGCAAAAGGTGCACCGACCTGATTCACTAGGAATTCAACATGTACGGACTTAGTCGCGTGCCTCAACGAGAATAGCACCGACTGCTGCTAGCATGCACAGACCCTATTCAGTTGAGATGCAACTTCTGCATGGACTGAATGTGCGTAAAAAAAAAGATGCACCGACTGTGTAATGCACGAAAGGCAGGATATGCACCAACTTTCATTTTCATTTCATGAGAGCATTTCCAAACAGCTCAGTGTAAATCAAACAAAAACACTATGTGAAGTATATGTGTTGATAGGCTAATCAAGTTTGACTTATAGTGTTTGACATCATCAAAACTGTAGGGATGCCACTGTTTTAGGGTCGTGTCTAGTCAGTTTGTCTTGCACCAAGTGTCAGCATGGCCATCCTATAGCTCCCCGTGTCCCATGGACCCCCAAAAGCCCACGTCATATGAATGGTGGTGACACACCCAAGGATAGGGAACCCAATCCTACCACCTCCGTAGGCCCGAAGCCCCGGACTTCTATGGCTCCAAAGTCCCGAGCGACTACCTAAAGTGGGAAGCCACTGTGGACAACTACTTTGAGTGTTACATTATTTCCGATGCCATGGAAGTTTATTTTGCCTCAAAGCGGCTTTTTCACTAAGCCGCCGAAAAATGGGGAGACATAGAATGCTTGAGGGAAATTAGGAGGCAATGGCCTATAGAGTCATGGCATGAGATGAAGGGCGAGCTCAGACGGGTCTACCTACCCTGCCCAATCACCTCCAACTGACCTCACCCAGTCATCTCCACCCAAGTGGGTCATAGTCGGACGCCAAGAGCCTCGCATATAGACGATCCTAGACGCAAGACTAAGACAATTGAATATGAGCAAACCCACCATGATGCCCCTAGTCCAAACCGCACCTTAGATGATCTCATGCAAATGTTTATGGACCGGATGGATAGGAGGGACAGGATGTTGGCACGACTCTGCCCGAGCCTAAGGAGGTAGTAGCCGGTAGTTTGAACCCGGTGCCAACTATGGAGTCCCCAGTTCCTCTCCCCATCATAGAGGGCATCCTCTCCCCATCCGAGGGAGATGTTTCACGCCAAGGAGGGCCACCCCAAGGACCTCTTCCCCTCAAGGAGGACATTCCTTCCCCACCCATGAGAGCTCCATTGCCACCACCCTCACTTTCCGATCTTCATTCGGAGCCACCTCAGCCAGAGCCACCCATGTTTCTAACGGGAAAGCTATTCATCACCGAGCCACTACTTAGTTGGCTCAAGATAGGCTTGGTCCCTAGACTGCCTTGCTACCCATCCATGGACCCCGCACTACAACTTGTGCCCATCAACTCATTCCACACCACTCTTCGGTCTTCTCACCATGTTAATACATTGGAAGAGCTCATTAAGGGATTAGACTGGCAATTGACGTTGACATGTATGTTGGCCCGAGGTTTCGACCAACCCAATCGTCGTAGCTTCACACATCCAGCCTTAGGGTCCATTACCTTCGTGTGCACCGTGGGTCATGTCATCACGGAGGTTCTTTCATTCCTCCCCATGCTGGCCGAGCCGGATTTCATTCCACTTTTCCCAAGGGCGGAACCTTATTTTCTACTTATGACCGCCGGCCCACCGATCACAATGAATGAAGGTGACCATTTACACCTTCAATTCCAAACATGGGACCGTGACATGAGGGAACCCATCTCGAGGGGTCACACATTCTTTGATCCCTTCGACCCCTTCCCTAGTGAACCCAACCCACCATATCTATGCCACTTCTTCAGGGAAGTTCACTATCACACCACTACCCCACCGGCCTGTCGGCCTACACTCAACAGGGAGCCCGTTCATTGGGGTATGAAAGAAGGTGCATTCAACCCTCCTGGCCCACCCAAACCTCCCAAATCCAAAAGGCCGTCAGTGCATGAGTGGTGCACTTTGGGATATCTAGGAGTCGATGATTCTACCGACATTTGGTTGCGTCTTGTGTATGCATGGCACACATTCGGATGTCCTGGTCCACCATTGCATATGTATGGGTCGGTCTAACAGTAGGTTTGTTAAGGGTCATGTGTGAGCCTGTGTTTTCTTTATTTGTCCAGTTTGTTAAGAGTCTATACATACATTTGTCGAGTGCATAGAGTTTGCAAACGTCGAGTCAGTTGGTCTAATGCAAGCTCGCGGTGTCAGTCCCTTTCGAGTGTGAGGCAAGTCGGGTCTACTACGTACGTTGTAGACTTGCGAGAATTTGGGATCGGCTCTACCATTCTATGTCTCGGATCCAGTCACATATAGGGACCTAGCGGTGATTCCTAGTAAGTCATTGAGCCGTCTCCTTCCTTTGAGAGTGACCCCACCCCGGAGTGTCCACCACTAGCCTCATTCCCACAGCAACATGTGCATATCGAATATATACAGGATGAGCAGGTGATGATTACTTGGAGTGGAGCGTACTCCACGCTACCTGGTACGGTGATAGATCCGCAGGAGCCACACGAGCAGCAGGACCCCTTACTCGATGGGGTCGACTTCTTCCCACCCGAGGAGAATTGATGGGAATCAACACCGAGCACTAACATTTTATTTTTATATTTGTATCATTTTTGTTTGTATTTATATCCTTGGGTTAATTGGGTTGCATCTATAAGGTATTATAAGTCAATTTGTTAGTCTTTAGGAATCTTTGGGTTTCTATATAAAATGCCAATAGGTCCAGCAAGGTCTCCCACCCTCTTTCCCATTGGTCCACCTAGGATCATGGGCCATGTGGGGTTGGTTCAAAGTCTAAGATTGGACTTGGACCAAGGGGACAAGAAGAGGAAAATTCAAAATTGATTACCCCATTTTCAAAGGGGCGCCGCCCCCTTTATAGTATTTAATTCTTATTGTATTTTTTTGGTCATTTGACCACATGGGGATTAATTATCTTATCCCTTGTTTACCCCTCCCTAACCCTACATCTAAGGGTAGTTTAGGTCTTTTTTCCATTTCTATATAACCCATGTATTTTTGAATTCCATAGCAATTAATGAAGAAAAATCCCATTTGTTGCTCCAAGCCCAAGGGCGCCCCTCTCTCCTCCCCCCTTGCAGCAGTGATTGCTGCCCCTTTCTAGGGTGTGAAGCCTTAATCTTGGTGTGACTCCAAGATCTACCACCTCTGCTGGATGCGACTTCCATCCACCATCGCCACTGCCTCCGTTCGTGCCGCCATCGCACCAGCATTGCCACTACGTCGGAGTTATGTCCATCTTTGGACAAAAGCTTGAAGCCGGAATTTTATCTCCCAATCAGGAGATCTGTTGGACCTCCAATTTTGAGGCTTTGTTCTTCCTATCATCCCCCATCCCCAGTTCAAATTTCGTGTCATTTCACCTTCATTTACTATTTTCCCAAGAATTAAGTTTTCCCTCCAGTAATCTGTCAGTTTGCAGATCTGCGGGACAGTGTCTTCTTGTTGTATTTTTCCCTCCCCCTTAGCCATCTCTAAAAATTCCCAAAAAAATCATATGTGTTCCTCACATCCCCCTCTTCCACACACAAGTTTTCCAGAGTCTAGATCCATCATTTTCTTTTTGGTCAAAATTCATCTTAAGGCAGATCTTATTCTGTCCTTTGTGCCTGTAATTCCAAGCCAGAAAAAGACTACAACTCACAGAGTTTTTCATTTCCAATCCGCTTGTTGGATGGTCTTGAAATAATTATATGTTGTAGCCCTTCGAGTTTGATTTCCAACGGCACCAATTTTGCCTTGATTCGACACCGGATCTGGGTGTAACAATTATTTTTGTGAAGGCGTGCAGATCAGATCCGAGTCAAGCCAACAGAAGCAGTCTGGGAATTAATTCCTCGAAAAATACACCGGCTCAGATTCGGCCGCCGCCGTGTTCAGAGATCAAAGAGGAGTCTTCCACCGACGTCCCATCCAGTCACCGCAGCAAGGATTCGACCGAAAGCCGCCGTCCTAGTTGCTGAGTTCCCTTGCTGAACCGAGTTGAACAGTACCGAGTCGGACTAGTAGCCCGTCTCCTACCCGATAGGCCTTCCGACTCACTGCCCATCAAACCAAGATCGTTACTCCTGGCTCCCATTGTAGCCCTTTACCTCCCTGCGTGGAGTGGGCAATAAAATTCACTGATGTAAATTATTGATAATTACTATACCGGGAGTTACGGTTCTTGGCCGGGGTCATCTTCCCCATGCCCAGAGCGTGGAGGTACACTCGCCACCCTCCTACTTTGGCATTTTGCTTATCTCGTATATTTTCATATGCCACTGCATGAGTGATAGGAACTTAGCTCGCTATAATTTGATCATCGCTGCGAGAGTGAGTGAGTGGAACCCATCCCGTGACTCGATCCGAGCACGCGGAAAAGTCGATACCCGAGACTCATTGCTAGTTTCTCAACCGCGTAGATCCACACATTTCTCTCGCTTAGGGACGTCCGCGAGCTAGAGTCCCAGGTTCGCGTCCCGTCCCACATCAAAATGGGCCTAGGATGTCGATGACCCATCGAGCGAACGGGATAAGGCTCGGTTAGGGTCACGAGTTCCGAGGCTTACTGGTGGACTAGATGATCGAACCGCTGGCATCGATCACACTTCCGAACCTAGGTCGAGCAGTCGCATTGGAGGGTAGGCCACTAGTAGCCTTGTCGAAGTAGGATCCTTGCGATCGACCTTCCCCCCAGGTGCGTGCCGCAGATGCCTTCATGGACTTCGTCAATTGCTCGGTGAGCTTCTGGGGCATCGAGGCACTTGAGGAGGGGACCGGCAAAGGATCTCCGATATAGGGTCTCATCTAGGAGGATGAAATGTCGAGCTTGATACTTCAGTCTCCGACCTTCCCGAGGGTTGGGAGGCTCTTGGGAGTCCCGGAGCCAAGATATGTACAGGGTCTGCTAGTTGCCAGGTGATATTTGCACAATGGTCACGAGCTCAGTTTCTACGCTCAGTCGTTCTAATTCCTCAAGGAGGATCGACTAGGTGCCTTCTGGGCTGATGGAGGAGGCCAAGCGAGAGAGGGGACTGCTCAAGAATTTTCTTCCCGAGCTATCTGGATTACCTAAAAGCTCTCGAACCGTTGAGCTATTTCCTTCACCGGCCAGAGGTACTTGATCATTTGCATCTCCCAAGCTTCATAGTCTCCGTTGATCTGGTTGGCGACTAACTGGGAGTCAGTGTGGATTCTGACTCACTCGGCTCCTAGGCATCGCGCCATCCTGGCCCCAGAGATGAGGGCCTCGTATTCGGAGACGTTATTGGACGTCGGGAAGATGATTTTCTGGGCGTATTGTAGTTCTGCTCCTTCTGGGGATCTAAGGAAGATACCGGCACCCCAACCGGCCGAGTTGGAGGACCCGTCAACGAATATGTCCCAAGTGGGGCCAAACGTTGGTAGGGATGTTTTCTCGGTCGGGATAGTGCTCTCCGCGATGAAATCTACGAGGGCCTGTCCCTTGATGGCCGTGCGGGGGTGGTAAGAGATGTTGTAGGCCCCGAGCAATATGGCCCACTTGACGAGGCGACCTGAAGCTTCGGGGTGTGCCATAATCTTCTTCAGGGGCTCACTAGTCAGCACCACGATGGAGTGTCCTTGGAAGTAGGACCGGAGGTGCTTAGCCGAGGTTACCAATGCTAGCATGAGTTTCTTGACTACGGGGTACCTTCTTTCGGCTTCGAGGAGCACCTTGCTAACGTAATATACCAGCTTCTATACACCTCCATCATCTCAAACTAAGACCAAGCTTACTATGGAGGGAGTCACCGAGAGATAGAGATATAGCGTCTCCCCAAATACAGGCTTCGACAACACTAGAGGTGAAGCTAGAAAGTCTTTTAGCTTGGTGAACGCCTTTTGGCACTCACTATCCCAGGCGAAGCTGGGAGACGCCAGCTTGGGCCCCCTGAGCAATTTGAAGAAGGGCAGGCATCGTTCCGCTGCTCGGGACTGGAGGTGGTTGAGTGCAGCAATTCATCCAGTCAGGTACGGGACGTCTTTGACACAAGTGGGGGGCCGCATGTCCAAGATGGCCTGGACCTTATCGGGGTTTGCTTCGATCCCTCGCTGAGTCACCAAGAAGCCTTGGAACTTACCAGACCTAACCCCAAAGGCACACTTAGCTGGGTTAAGCTTCATGTTATACCTCTGGAGGGTGTTGAAGGTCTCGGCCACATCAGCGAAATGGTCCTCAACCTTGGGTGTCTTGATGAGCATGTCGTCAATATAGGCATCGACGTTCCGCCTGATCTGGTCCTCAAAAATATGGTTGACCAGCCTCTGATACGTGGCTCCGACGTTCTTCAACCCGAAAGGCATTTCGGTGTAATAGTATACACCGAAGTCGGTGACGAAAGCGATCTTCTCGGTATCCTCGAGGTCTATTCGGATCTGATGGTAGCTAGAGTAAGCATCCAGGAAGCTGAGAAGTTCGTTACCCGAGGTTGAATCGACCAGTTGGTCCATGCTTGGTAATGGGTAGCAATCCTTTGGAGTGGCTTTGTTGAGGTCGGTGAAGTCCACACACATCTGCCACTTGCCCGAAGCCTTTAGAACTAGGACGACATTTGCGAGCCATGTCGAGTAAAGGACCGGTCGAAATAGTCTAGTTTTCTTACCCTTATTGATCTGCTCTTTGGTGACTGCCTATTTTTCTGGGGCATGCCTCCTTCTCCACTGCTAGACGGGCTTCACCGATGGGTCGAGGTTGAGTTTGTGCATCACCACCTCTTTGGGAATGTTGGGAAGATCCCCATCAGACCATGCAGAGACTTGGATGTATTTGGAAAGAAAATCTTTATATTGCTCTTGTACATTGGGCGGTAAATCTGCCTCAATTTTCACTTCGAGAGTCGGGTCAACTTTGAGGAAGATTGACAGCAGCTCCCCACCAGGTTTCCCTGCCATCATCTTGTCCTCGACTTCCTCGACCTCTTTCATTTTCCCCTCTAGCCTTATGGCTTCAACCGAGATTACATAGCTCCTTCTAGCTGTTGCCTGGCTACCTTGGACTTCCCCAACATCGTATTTGATGGGAAACTTCATTTTTTGGTGATAGGTGGAGGTCACTACCTTTATTCGGTCGATAATACCTCGGTCGAATATGGCATTATAGGCCGACATCCATTTAATCACCACGAAGTTTGCCACGAACGTGACTATCTTAGGTAGGGTACTGAGAGTAATAGGCAGGCTCAGGGCTCCCTCGGGATAGGTCGCCAGGCCGTTGGACCCATAGAGAGGGGTTCGAATCGGGCGTAGCTTAGATGGGTTTTCACCCATTTTCAAGAAACATTCATACGCCAAAACATCAGGGGCGCTACCATTGTCCACTAATATCCTATCTATGTTACAATAGTTTACAACATCCAAGATTACAAGGGCGTCGTCGTGCGGGGTGGCTACCCTTTCCAGGTCTTGGTCAGAGAACACCAAGGCCTGCTGGTCGCTTGCTGGCAAGGTTCTTGGGGGCTCGGAAGCCTGGCTGGCTCACTCGGCGTGACGCTTTCTCCCTCGGCTATAGTCCCCTCTAGAGGCTGATCCCCCTGAAATGACGTTGATGTGGACTATGTGGGGTCGATTGTCAATTTCCTCCTCGGGGACCCCGCGATCATCTTGCTGCTCAGACACATACTAGGAGAGGTGTCCTTGGTGGATGAGACGCTCGATCTCGTCCATGAGCTGTTGATAATCACCAGTGTGGTGACCGTGGTCGACGTGGAACTGGCAGTGCTTTCGACAACTGCGGTGCCTGGGGTCAGCTTTCATAGGCTCGGGTCGGCGAAGAAGACTCGAGTCCCTGATTTCTTGATAGATCTCGTAGACAGGAGTGGACAAAGGAGTGTATCGCTCGAACGTTCAGGGAGGTTCGCGATGCTCCCCATCTTAGTTTCTTCTTTTCCCCTGGCTTGAGGCTTGCTCAGACGGTCATTTTTTATCTCCCTCTCGTCTCGAGCTTGCTGGATCTCGGCAAGCGTTGAGGACTTCTTTGCACTCTGTGTGATGCAGAGCAAGGGTCACCAAATCGACGAGAGAGGAGGGAGGGTGGAGTACCAATTCTCACCAGAGCTTTTCATCTCAGGTGCCTCGGGTCAACAAGGTGATGGCTGAGGCGACGTATAGGCGGGGGATGCGCAGGGCCTCTAACTTAAATTGGTTGATATAAGCCCGCAGCTTTTCCCCCTATACCAGCTTTAGCACCAACAGCCCTGCAATTGACCTTGGAGGGCCGCTCCTGGTGAAACTTTCCTTGAATAGTCGTCCGAACTGTCTGAAGTTGTGGATGCTGCTGAGGGCGACCGCTCGGAACCAAGCTTCAGCACCTTGGACCAAAGTAGTCACGAATGCTCGACAATTGGCAGTAGCAAACGCTCCATGCTGGGTCATCAGAGCGTCGAAACTATCATAATGGTCGGCCGGCTCACCCTAGCTGTCGTAGGATTTGAAGGTCGGTAGTGAGACTCTCGGGGAGACTTTAGCCTTCAAGATTTGGTCGGAGAATGGGGATTACTCCTCATCCTCCGGAGTGGAGTTCTTTTGCAGGGCGCGAAGGGCGCGCTCCTATTCGGCGAAGCGCCACTCGAAGTCCTATAGGTGGAGGGACAACTCCGGCTATTGTGGAGCCAGGGGATTGCTAGTATGTCCCCGACAGTTGCCCCGCTGTTCCTCGGCAGGGGCGTCTGCTTCCAATTGTTGCTGGAGAAACCCAGATTTTTTCCCTCTCGGATTGGAGGGAGCTTCTTGCTCTGGAGGCGGGCCTTGCGAGGGCCTACCTGGCCCATTGCGAATGAGTCACCCCCATTGGAGGGTGAAGCGACCTCTAGCTGTTTGTTGAGAGGCTTCTGCTCGAGGGGGACTTACCCGAGGAAGCCGCGACCTCTCCTCCCTGGCCACTTGGGTCCTCATCAAGTTGACGAGGACGAGGATATCCAATTTGGCATTGAGGGTCTAGAGGGCGTCAGGGTTCCCAGGGTGGGGCTATCCCCCCGTAGCCGGCAGAGGTAGGGCATTAGCTTGGTTGTCGGCGTTGGAGAGGGGGCCCGTCGCAGAGTTGGAGGGCACAAGTTCCCCTCTCCCTTCTGCCGTTGCTTTCCCTTTATCATTGGCATTTCTCCTACTGGAACTTCTTCACACCATGTTGGCTCCTAGCTCGTTTCCCATAGATGGCGCCAAATGAAGAGGGGTGATCTCGCGCTGGATCCTGAGCCGTACGATCCTGGATTAGCCTTTGTCGTCGTCACCACGATTGGAGGATCTACATGACAAGAAACAGATCAGAGGAAACCTAGGGTTAGAATCTCGGGGAAAATCCTTCGATGATTAAGTCAGCAAGCTGATAGAGCGTAGGTCGAAGGGATATAGTAGGAGGAAAAATGAGGGGCACGAGATCACTCTCCACCAGTGAGTATGGTGTTGAGTACTCAGGATCACCTTAACTTTCTAGAAGATCTTCTTGAGTTTATATAGTGGCTTATTCTCCTGGCCACAGGTTTGGTAGCCAGAGGGACTAGGGGGCGTTATGTCCTGGAGGAGGGCTCTCCACAGTTAAAGGACTCTTACTCTCCCCTATCCTATTGAGCTTCTCGTCTCCGAGCGGCAGCGAGACTTTCGTCGGGATAAACGCCCCGTTGAGAGAAATCTCCCATCATTATTGGAGGGACTCTGTGTGGTGAACCGATCCTGGTCATCCCTCAGGGGATAACTTTTGATCGAAGCGCGGGACACCGCCTTGGGGTCGTTAGGCTTTTCTCGAGCGAAGGGGGCAACATCAGCCGGTTATGCTCGGGCGCAGCTTGGACTCTTCCGAGCGACCATTACTCTGTCTTCCAGGCTAGGAGGCCGCCTATGAAGGTCTGGTCCGAGCGTTTTTGGGCTTCGAGATAAGTGCGCCCATTCGTGGGGCTATCACTTAGTGGATTCAGCCTGGTAGGGTCGGGTTGGACCTGGTTCGGCCGCTCCGGGCCATATGTTTATTGGGCCACAGATTTACCCCTCTCCACCCCCCTTCCCGATGATTTAAATACAGAAGTATATTTTGAATCTTGTGATTTTGTTTCATTCTTCACATTGTTTCTTCCCATTTGCATTATCTTTTTATGTGGTTCTTTATGTTCATTATGATGGGAAAGGATTATTGAGCTTGTTAAGCAATCAAAGGGGTGGCTTCTAGTTGAACGTGATAGTAATCTTGTAGAGAACATGATGATGAGTGTTTTTGAGGAAGAGTTGTACAATTGGAGCAGGATGTGGCGACTCTTCAAGATTAACTTGAGGATCAGTAGAGGAAGATAGACTTCTTGATAACTTAGATGAATGGAAATACTATTCCACCATCGTCTTTATGGTAAAAATATATTCTTTATCTTGTTGACCAAATTAAGTAAAATATTAATATTCTCATTTAATTTCTTTTATTTTATATTGTTTTACAGAATGATTTGCTTCCTATGGTGCAACATCTTCTAAATCATCTGTGGATTCATGCTACAAATTATAAGGTCATGAAATTTATTTTTTTTGAATATCATATTATTTTTTGTATTTACATTTTCAACACAAGCAATCACTTTTTTCTCATTTAATATGATTTTTTGTACAATAAAAGGTATGAAATTAGTTCACATGTACTTTAATATTTTGTAAGGTTATAATGAAAGAATGACATTTTTAAATATTTTATTTGGTGGTAGTAAATGAATGAATGAATGTTGTATTTAATATTATGGAAATAATGACTAAATATTTAGTTATGATTAAAATTAATAGTAACTAAAATTATAGAAATATTGACTAAATATTTAGTTGCGATCAAAATTAATAATCGCTAAAATTGTAGGAAAAATGAATCGTTAGCGATCAAAAGGTGTGCTTGTTAACATTATAGAAAAAAATGACTAAATATTAAATTGCGACCAAAAGTGATTGCCACTAATATTATAAAAATAATGACTAAAAAAATTTGTTGCAACCAAGCATGATGGTTGTTAATATTATAAAAATAGTGAAAAAAAATTTAGTTGCAATTAAACACAATAGTGGCTAATATTATAAAAATAACGACAAAAAAATTATTGTGACCAAATATGATAGTTATTAATATTTCACAAAGTATTTAATTGTGACCAAAAATAAAAATCGTTGATGTTCTCACAATAGTGACTAACATGATAGTCACTAATATGTTAAAAACAACGATCAAATATTATCTGCGACCAAACTCTAGTGTGTCACTATATAAAGTTTTTAGCGACCAAAGAGCATTAGCAACCAATATTTATTCGTAATGGCGATCAATAGATTAGCCGCTATAGCATCAATCTATAGCGACCAAACTTATTTGGGTCTCTAATGGTTTATGTTTTAGCGACCATGCATCAAGATTGGTCGCTACGAGTATCAGCGACGATGATACGACGACCAAAGTTTAGCGACCAATGTGTAGTCACAAATACTTTTAGCGACCAATTGTTATCATATTGCGATCACATACTTTGGTTGCTATAGACCAATTTTTATGTAGTTTCGTATCCCATTTTGAGTTGTAGTGTGATGTTTGTGGGCCCATGGGCAGAGTCAATGAGGGCCTCCACGTGTTGGCCATTGCAGGAGTCCGAGACTCTTGCAGCCATGGTGGCCCACTTGAAGACCACATTGGAATCCAAGGTTCCATCATGCACCACCTCTGAGACTCACCTTGATTGCCTTCGAGAGGCTACTGGCGGTGGTTTGAGAGTATCTCTGACTATTTTGATTATGCTATTTAGACTGTGTTTAGGGTTATTCTTAAATTTTTGCATTTTTACCCTTATAAGCTTGTAGTCGATTCAAAATCTTAGATATTTTAGATATTTTCATGATAAATATTTTTCCTAATATTTTATGAAATAATGCTCATCTATGTTTTGTTGTGTCTCTGTGATTTTGATGATAGCAAACACTATAAGTCACCATGTGTTTGCATGAAAGATTGAATGTTTATGCATCTGCTCTTGCTTGCTGTGCATTGCTTAAGTCACTGCTGGTGAATAATTGTTGTATGCATCACGAGTTTGATGAGCATTTCATGGGTATGCTTGTGCATGCATCACACTGAAGAAGGTCAGTGCATTTTCTGTCTCGGTGCAAACTTTGCATACTTATATAGCATAGTCAGTGCATGTTTTACTTTGGTGCATATGTGCACTCGGTGCAATGTTGGTCCTGAACACAGCATACTTGGGTCGGTGCATATAGAAGATCGGTGCAAAGTTTTGCCTCGGTGCAAACCTTGCCTCGGTGCATATTGTGTTCATGCTTACATTAAGGTCAGTACAACCCTGTTCATTCAGTAGAGCGTCCGTGCATGTTTCATCTTATGTGACCGAGCAGAAGGTCGGTGCAACATTTGTTGGTGCACGCTGGATAGGTCAGTGCAAGGCATCCTTTGCACGCACCCAAGTCAGTGCATTCTCTTGGCTGCTCATACACAAGGTCGGTGCAGAATTCCAGTTTGTGTAGACTAAAGTCAGCGCATATCTTCGTCAGTGCATTGATCTGTTCGCGTATTTGAGTCCGTGCTCTTAGGAATATTAAGTCGGTGCAAGATTTGGTTTCAAAGGATCAACGTCGGTGCAATGCCTTTAGCACATCAGGTACGTCTGTGTAATATTTCTCATAGCATTCACTGAGTCAGTGCAACACTTGCACCAAGTAATTAGAGTCTGTGCATCCCTCTAATACTCGCACACACGGAGTCCTTGTAAGGCTGCTCATGACTCGAGCAGGTCTGTGCAATACTTGCACATTGCATACACATAGCTAGTACATCCGTTAGTCTTGTGCTGCAATTAAGTCTATGCACATCTGGCTTATTCACCTATTGACTCCGTGCAGTCCTGTTTAACTCTTTACTATATGTATAATTGTCTCGAGCTGATATTTCTTTTTGACTGTATGACAGGCATTTTTTTTGAGAAGAATAAGAATGGCACGTGATCCAAGTGTGGAGGAGGTGCCAGGATCGTGACACGTGGAAAGCATTGAGCTAGGATGCTACCACGTGGGCCAAGAAATTGGGCGGGAATCATGAAAAGCACACGCCCTACATCTGTTGCTCAAATAAAAAGGAAGCCTCTCCTTCCTGCCCCTGTGATTTTGATGATAGCAAACACTATGAGTCACCATATGTTTATGTTTGCATGAAAGATTGAATGATTGCATGCTCAGTCATTTATTTAGCACGTTTCAAGCTCTACCACACACATCAGGTCCGAGCATATAGAGTCCGTCGGTGCATTGACCAATTCGTGCATATTTCTGATCAACGCCTGTTTGCATATATTAGCCATAGTCAGTGCACTCGTCTGTCTCATGCGTACACTAAGTCTATACATCCATTAGCTGATAACTGAGCAAGTCAATACATCCATTGGCTCAGCTCGTGACTTAGTCAGTGCAATCTATGTTCATTGTGCATGTGTGCATGTCTGCACATTCCTTAGTGGCTAGTCTGTACAACCTCCGGTTGATTCATTCGATCAAGTCTATACAGCCAGAGCCAGTGTTCTTCATGCATATACATAGTCAATGCATTGATTTGTCTCGCACATACACTAGGTCTGCACACGGTTGCTTTGATGACTTAGCAAGTCTATACATTCACGAGCATAGTCAGTGCATTCGGTTGCTTCGTGCATATACAAAGTCTGCACATTCTCTGCTGATATGTCCGTGCATCATTTTAGCAAGTCTGTACATCGTCTGGTCGCATGCATGCAAAGTCTGTACACTCCTTGCTAGCATACCTGAGCATTTCTCTTCAATGTGCATACTTTCTTATATGCATTTGTGCATCTTTCAAGACAAAGTTTGTACACTCTTCACCCGGCATTCAAAGTCTATACATTCTGTTGCATACATACGTAAGGTAGTGTCATGCACTCAAAGTCCACACTTGCACACGCATAGTTTGTGCATTATGCATTCATGCTTAAACTCTAGGCATAGCAAGTTTGCACATTGGTTGTACATTGCACACAAAGTCTGTACACTCGTTGATGGCATGCCTGTGCATTCATCATCAATGTGCATACCTTATTATATGCATACTGCATTACACGCTATAAAGTCTGTACATGCTCAGTTCAAATATCAAACTTACTCGATGCATCCTTTCTTTCCTTTCAGATTAATTCACACTAATAACAAGCCTAATCTGACAGGACTGCTGCTCGAGGAGCTTAATAAGGGCATGTGATCCAAGAATGGAGATGGCTCAAGATCATGACACGTGTAATACAGTGAGCTGAAATGTTGCCACGCGGTCTAGGCTCTTGGGCGGGAATCGTGGAGAGCATACGCCCTATTTGTTCACTGCTCTATAAATAAGAAGCTTCTTCCAGAGGAGCAGGGCGATCGTGAGAAGAGTAATTGAAGTAGGGGAGCTCATCTGAAAGAACAGAAGCAAAGAGAGACTGCACGATCCAGAAGAAGAGAGTAGCAAAGAAGAAAAGAAAGAAAAAGAGAGAGAGCAGCAGAGAAGAAAAGAAACGAAGAAGAAGAAGAAAGATAGAGAGAGAGATAGAGAGTTAGAGGAGAAGAAGAGAAGCTTCATCTGAAGATCTGTTTCTACTGGACCATGGATCAAATCCAGGCCAGTTAGCTCTTTGAGAGTCACTTTGTATTCTATCTTTTACAGCTTTCAGTCGCTGTGTTTTATCATCTTTTGTTTTTCTTTTTACCTTTGTTTCAAGCTGTTAGTCAGCGGAGCAAGCTGTGTTGCTCAGCGGATGCAGAGGAGGATTCCTCTGGTCGGCTAAGCTACATTGCCCAGCGGATCAAGCTGTTAGGCAGCGGATGGCTAAGCTGTATTGCCCAGCGGAAGCAAGCTATGATGCTCAGCTGGTTGTAGGCAAGCTGTGAGGCCCAGCGGTTTAAGCTGTGTATCAGCGGAAGCCACACTCGGGTTTGAGTGTGGGGTGGACGTAGGTCTGGGAACTGAACCACCTAAAAAATTCCTTGTCTACTGTTGTTTGATGGCCTTATTTGACACGCTAGATGTATGCATAGGCCGATCTGTTTCTTCAGTCTAGTGGAAATTTAGTTTGCACACTAAACACTTGATTCCGATTCCATGAGAACCAATTTGTTTAGATAAACTGAGTATTCTATGTAGCTTGCATAGCTTGCATAGGGTAGATCTAGAGGTTAATTCATCTGATCTATTTCTCGTTGTTTGAAGTGAGGACCCAAGTCTATCGAGGCTTCATTTTGCTTTAATTCCGCATCTCTGATTGTTATAGATTTTAATTGGGTAATTTTTAAAGGAGAGATTCATTCACCCCCCTCTGAATCCATCGCACCAGTCACAACACTTTTGAGAGCAGAGATCGAGAGAAGAAAAGAGAGAATAGCAGAGAGGGAAAAGAAGCAGAAGAAGAGAGTCTCAGTGAAGCAGTAGAAGGGGTGTGAATGAACAATTGAGAGAGAACTGGGAGAATACGAGGTTGCAGAGAGAAGGTGAAAAGATTAGCAACGAGCCCACTCCAGAGAATAGAAGAAAAAGAAAAAGAGAAAGAGAGAGATTGAGAGTAGAAGAAGAAAAAGAGAAAGAGAGAGATCAACAGCAAAAGAAGAAGAAGAGAGAGAGAGTTCGTGGAGAAGAAGATAGAAGACTTCACTGAATATCTGGTTCTACTAGACCGTGGATCAAATCCAGGCCAGTTAGCTCCTGCGAGAGCAACTTTGGTTTGTAGAGTTTTGCAGCTTTCCGGCGCTGTTACTTTTGTCTTTGTTTTCTCTTATCTTTGTTTCAAGCTGTTTGCCAGCAGTAGTAGAGGTGGACTCCTCTGGACGGGTTAAGCTGTAAGTCCCAGCGGTTGCAGAGGAGGATTCCTCTGGTCGGCTAAGCTGTAACACCCAGCAGTCAAGCTGTGAGTCAGCGGATGGCTAAGCTGTATTGCCCAGCGGAAGCAAGCTGTGATGCTCAGCTGATGTTGGCAAGCTGTGAGGCCCAGCTGTTAAGCTGTGTATCAGTGGAATCCACACTCTAGTTGGAGTGTGGGGTGGACGTAGGTCAGTGGACCGAACCACCTTAAAATCTATTGTCTCCGTGATTTGATTTCTTATCTGATTGTCGATAGATGAATGGCTAGGAGCGTTTCATTTGAGTATTCTATCCTAATGCTTTAAGGCTCACGCTGTTCGTACTTGACTCTGTATACGGATCAGACTTGGCTAGGTGTACATAGTTCAGTAGCCCAACTGATTGATCAAGTGCTTCTGCGAATCTCTTAGTTGGAAGATCTCAATTGATTTCTATTCGTTAACTCTGATTGCTTTAAGTGTCAATTGAACGAAGTTTTAAAGAGGAATTCATTCACCCCCCCCCCTCTGAATCCTGGTCTAGCACCCCATCATGTTTATGTAATTTTTTCATGCATGTTAAATGATACATAGATGACCATGTGATAGGAAAAAATAATTTAATACAGTGCTAGGTGGTTGAGCGCTAAGCGATTGCATATATGTGATAGAGACATTCGTTCCTCTTATGATATCAATGAGAGATGTTCGTTCCTCTTGCGAGATAAGTGGGAGATGTACATTCTTCTTATGTGAGATAATTTGCTCGAAGTTGCTCTAATTCTATAAAATAATCTTATATGAGTGGGAAATGATTGTAATTTCTTAGATTCACTTTCGATCTAATAAAATAAGAGAGTTTAATGCATTTAGCTTGGATGTTTGATAGCAAATGTATACGGTACATGATATCATTACTATTTGATAATGTAGTGATTTAATGTGATGACCTGCAAGAATGTGTTTGTTGATCCCACCAAGGATGATTATTAGTTGAAGGAAACTAATTATAATATATGGGAATGCAAAATTTAATATCTGTTGAAGGAGTAAGAGTTACTAGACCACCTCACTAGTATGATGTCACTACCTAAGGAAGGCAACACTATGTAGTACCATCGGGACTAGGGAACCTACAAGCTCTAGTTTAATAAAGATTGTAGCGTGTACTTTACTTTGTTGAGCAGCATGCATGGAAGAGAATTTGATTGGCGAGTTTGAAAAGTTTGCTACTCCGAAAGACATGTGGGATCAGTTGAAGTTCTCCCATGGGGGACCTCCCTTACTGAGCTCAGGGCTTTGTTCTAACATTCGAGGCCTATTGGAAGGATCTGCACCACATGATGACCAAGCATATGAGGGTGATGTTTGGTATGATTCGTGACTAGAGGCAGTAGGTATTGATATACTGATGAGCAGTAGGTGCAGTCTATGACCAGGTAATTTACCCTACTCGTGGACCCATATGAAGCATATTCTAACCCACAAAAGAATAAGGTTTTTTACATATATACCCCTCTAAAGTTCCTTATTGTCAAATATACCCCTCATTTAGGCATATTATCATGAATACCCTCTAAATAGACGTAAATGTTGTAGTTATGTCTCGGTGGTTTATTGCCATCGATGGGAGGTGAATATTCCATAGAATATGTCATCTAACACCGTTAGAGTATGTGAAATATCCAAAATACCCTTAATTATTTTTTGCATATATACCCCTATAAAGTTTCATCATTTAGGTATATTATCATGAATACCCTCCAAATACCACGAATGGTTGTGATTATGCCCTTGCCGTAACTCCCGTGTGTTTAACCCAAGTAAGAGTAAAATACCCAACCTATCCCTGGTTGACAAAATAAAAATAAAAAATTATGGTTATCCTCTCCTCTCTCTCTCTCTCTCTCTCTCTCTCTCTCTCTCTCTCTCTCTCTCTCTCTCTCTCTCTCTCTCTCTCTCTCTCTCTCGCTTGCTCAATTGAAAATCCTAGTTGGGGGGGAGAAGTAGGGAGAGGGGGGCCTCACCGACAGTGGGAGAGGGGGGTAGCGTAGGAGGTAGAGGGGGGCCTTGTCAATAGTGGGGTGGCAGGGGGAAGGGGAGTAGCAGGGAGAGGGGGGGCCTCGCCGGTAGTGGGAGGGGGTGGGAAGAATAGGAGGTGGAGGGGGGCTTGGCCTACGATGAAGGCGAGGGGGGGGGCAGAGCAAGAAGTGGAGGGGGCTTGCTGGAGGTAAGAGGGGGGCAGCAGAGCAGGAGGTGGAGGGGGGGCTTACTAACGGTAGAGGGGGGGATTGTCTGTAGTGGGAGGGGGGGCTTACCGACGATGGAGGGGGGGATTGTCGGCAGTGGGAGGGGGGGCCTCGCCGGAGTAGTAAGGAGAAGGGGGGACCGGTCGAAGGTGGGATGGGGGAGGGGAGGGAGGGTTCTCTCTCTCTCTCACACACACATGCACACACACACACACACATTAAGGGTATTTTGGATATTTTACATACCCTAATGATGTTAGACGGCATATTCCCTGAAATGTTCGCTTCCCATCAGCGATGGTAAACCATTGGGATATAACTATAACATTTATGCTTATTTGGAGGGTATTCATGACAATATACCTCAATGAAAGGTATATTTGATAATAAGAAACTTTAGAGGGGTATATATGCAAAAAAGCTCAATTTTTTATTTTGTTACCTTGGAGTAGGTTAGGTATTTTACTCTTTCACTCATATTTAACTTGAGTTAAACACATGGTAGTTACAGCGAGGGCATAACTGCACCCATTCAGGGTATTTGGAGGGTATTCATGATAATATGCCTAAATGAGGGATATATTTGACAATAAGAAACTTTAAAGGGGTATATATGTACAAAAACCCATGAGAATATCAGTAATTTCTCGGGTATCTCTCAACATGTAAAGTCAGAAGCCAAGCACGAAGAAGCCTATTGTACCACTACTAATGTTACCCAAGGTGGCATACTCTTTGGCAGGAAGAGACCACATAGAAAGAGGAAGGGGAGAGACAAAAGCACCACGCGTTAAGGCAGAGCAAATATTCCAATGTCATCATGGCAAGCACGGTAGGGACAAAAGCAAAGTAAAGATGAAGTGCTTCCACTATGGAAAGAGAAGTGATTTTGCTCGTGATTGTACTGAGCTAAAAAAAGGAACCACATATTCCTATCTCTCCATGCGTTTATGTTTGTTCACATGTTTTGGTTGCTCATCCTTATCCTGAGTTGATTATAGATTTATGAGTAATGAGGCACATAACGAGGGATTGAGTAGGATTCATGGATTATCATCAGATCCTGGTGGGCACACAAAGAGTTTTCATGGGAAGCGGAACAAATAAGGTGGTCCTTTGAATTAGTGCTTACCAACTCCGTCTATGGAATGGTCGGATAATGATCCTACGTGATGTGTTCTATCACTTAGAGTTCATCATAATCCTATTTTTATTTCTAGTTTGTTAGCACTAGACTTTAGTTTAATGTTTGCTGGAAGTCATGTAAACATTATTTTGCATGATGTTACTTCTAGATATGGCATTGTGAACAATCATTTCTTGAAGTTGGAACTTAATGTAGATACATTTTCTTGTTCTTCTTGATCTACAACATGTGTGTTGAATGATAAAGACCTAGACTTTGCTATACATGGCATGCTTGCTTGGGTCACACAGGGCAAGACATAATAGCCAGGTTAGCTTAAGAATGCCTTTTAGGCCCACTCACCAGAGTTGACTTACTTGTATTTAAGCCAGGTTAGCTTAAGAATGCCTTTTAGGCCCACTCGCCAGAGTTGACTTAATAGTAAAGCATGTCAAAGCTTTTAAAAAAGGCTATGAGTGCCATGGAACCATAACACCTAATCCATTCCGACATATGCGGACTGATGAGCATTAAGGCTTGGCATTGTTACTCTTATTCTCTCAAGTTCATAGATGATTATTCATGATATGGCTATTTGTATCTGATCGATCACTAGTATAAAGTGCTAGACTATCTCAAGAACTTCTTAGTAGAGGTTGAGAATCAAATGAAAAGGAGTGTTGAATCTCTTCAGACAGATCGGGGATGTAGATATTTATTGGATCAGTTCCGAGCACTATATGAGAAAAAGGGTATATGATGACAACTCATTATTGATTACACACTACAACAAAACTGTGTTACTAAGAGGAGGAGAAGAGTGCTGCTTAAGATGGCTAGGTCAATGATGGCACAAGCCAACCTCCCATTATCCTTATGGGGGGTTGCACTCTTGATTGCGGCCTATATCTTTAATTGTGTGCCTTCTTAGTTAGTTCTTTCTACCCCATATGAGCTGTGGCATGGCCACAAGCTCAATTTAAATAATTTGTGGCCATGAGGATAAGCCGGGTATATCCATGACATGTCCAATAAGTTTGAGAAACTTGGCCCTAAAACTCGAAAGCTTATCCTTATCAAGTACCCTGAGAGCTCGATGGGTTACGTGATTCATAGACAACACCCTAAGGGAGGAATGACTGAAAAAGAATTCCCAGATGTTGATTTCCTTGAGAAGAAATTTCCTAGTGTTGGCGATATTGGGAGAAATCTTGATCTCCATGAGATAGAAGGGCACATTGATATCCTACCATCTTGCAGTGACATGAGGGAATGTGTTCTTCGCTAGGTATGTACTTGAAATAGTAGGGATGATCAGCCTAGTGGGAGTGCACCCAGTGGGAGTGCACGATTGAAATCAATAGAAAATCAAGGCTTCATACATCGCACCAAATGTGGGCATGTCCCCCATCATCATTTCAAAATTGAAAGTATGATGGACATTTGTGATCTTAAGGACAATGAATAGCCCAAGTTTGTCTAGGAGGCTTTTGCATCTTTGTCTAGGAATAAATGAGAATCTATCTTGCAAGATGAGTTAGATTTAATGAAGTAGAATGAGATATGGGAGTTAGTGGATCTCCCGATTGAGCACAAAGCAATTAGAAATAAGTAGGTTTTCAAAATAAAGCGCAAGACAGATGGGTCGATGGATAAGTACAAAGCATGACTCGTGGGGAAGGGTTACACCCAAAGGGAGAGTATAGACTATAATGAGATGTTCTCCTCGGTGGTAAGATTCTCATCTATTCGCCGGTTACTAGTTGTCATCTTGGATCTAGATTTGAAAGTATTCCAAGTGGATATGAAGACTACATTTATCAATGAAAACTAGATGAAAAAATTTATATGGCTCAGCCAGAGGGCTTTGAGGCCAAAGGACAAGAGCCCAAAGTTTGCTGACTCAAGCATTCTATATAGGGGTTAAAGCAATTGTCTAGGCAATGGTATTGATTGCACAAGGTGATCATCTCATTTAATTTTGAGATGATTGAGAAAGACCACTATTTATATGTTAAGCGAGTGGGACAAAGGTTCATCATGTTATTATTGTATGTTGATGACATTCTAATAGTTGGAAATGACATGAAGTTGATCTACACAACTAAGGAGTGGCAGTCTTTCATCTTTAAGATGAAAGGCATGAACGAACTATATGCACGGAGTAAAAGTTGTGCAGAATCGCTCAAAAGGGCTTTTGATTTTTTTTCTCAAGAGACCTAGATCAATAAGATCTTGGAGCCATTTGGAATATACAACTCGAAACCCAATGTTGCTCTACTTGATAAAGCTAGGGTGTGCTTTAAGTTTCCATCAATGTCCCAAGACTAAAGAAGAAAAGAAATAGATGTCTAGAGTTTCATATGCGGTTTCAATTAGGAGCTTGATGTACACCATGCTATGCACTTAGCTAGATATTAACTATGTAGTTGGTCAGGTTAATCGTCAGTAACGTAATCCAGGTCTCATGCATTGGAAAGCAGTCAAAAGAATCTTTCAATACTTGTGAGGGATGTCGAGCCATGTCTTATATTACAAGAGAGGTGGCCTAAGATTGATGAACTACAGTAATGTGGATTAGGCTAGAGATAGAGATGAGTGGAAATCTACCTCAGGCATCGTGTTCTTGTTGGGTGGTTGTTATACCCAGACAATTTTTCCAGCAAAATATCAATGAAATAAGCGCTCGGGAATTTCCCTGAACACCCTTAGGACGTGGTTCACCCAGCCCTTTCTACGACACTCCGGGCCCAACCATGGGTCCTAACCAGCTCGCCGTGACCAACTGCGTCTTCAACAATTGATTGGGGCCACCCCCGATCACCCAGCTTGTGGGCTTACCCTCCTTCAACCGAGCCACCCGGGCCATCCCGGGGGCGCCCCGACCTCAAGCCATGATACGTGGCATCCAGTAGCAAGGCAGGGGTTTACCCCCAAGATGCCTTCCTCCAGCCCTCCAAAGTCAAAGGGAGACCTATCTAAGTCAACCATAGGCTTTGGGGACCCATAGCACGCTCATGCGGCCCATGCACGTGTGCTGGGAATTTTCCCAAACACCTCACAGGCACGCATATTCCAGCCCCTCTATAGCAAGCCAAGGGTGAACCCATGGCTCGAACACTCTAGCCATGTCCCACGGCGACCCTCTAGCAAGTTGGGGCCACCTCCAACCCTCAGACATGCCGCGACAAGCCGTTTACTTTTAGTTCCCGGGCCAACCCGAGGCTGCCCTGTCAACCAACCGTACAACACGGCGTGCGCCACGAGGCAGGGCCCACATGCCCGAAATGCATCCGCATAGCTCCAGCAACCTCGCACTCTCAGTCCGAGACCAAATCCAAGGCCCGCCAGTCAAGTACCCGAGCCGTTCGATAACCCGATGTGTGTCAGTCATTTCCCCGAACACCTTGCGAGCGGCTATGACAACACCAAAAGATTGACCCCCGCGGGCCAATCCCAGCATCCCAAGCGCTTGAAGTCCCACAAAGGACAATGCCAGACAACAAAAGGAGACCCCCGGAACCACCCCCTATGGCTAGAGCCCGCCCGGTGCGGAGTTCACCCCAGGCATGGCCACGCCCTGGTGGGGGCAAACTCCCCTGGGGGACTGTCTCTCCACCCAGCCCGCTCAGCCCCAGTCAGCAATCGCCCCAGTCCTAGTCCCGTGCAAGGTCCATCGATGTACCAGCTTCAAAGCGTTCGCGAAGATGGAGTGTCGGGGTCACAAAGTCAACCTCCTCATTCCACGTGCACACGCGGCCAGCCAACCAGTCCAACACCCGTATCTTTTTATCTTCTTGCGGTCACCTAGAGTCAATGTGGGCCCAAAATAGACAATAAATGGGTTTTTATAGAGATTTGGGGAAAAAAACCCTTGTTTCACGCCGCGTAAACCCCCCTGAGGGGGGTTTCCGCGGACCAGGTTGACCCCCTCAGCCTGGTCCGCGTTAACCCCTATAAAAAAGAGTTTTTTTAATTAAAAAACTCAGCCCCAACCGAGTCCGCCTAAACCCCCTTGGGGGGGTTACATGGACCAGGTTTCCCCCCTCAACCTGGTCTGCGTAAACCCTCCCAGGGGGGGTATAAGCGGACCAGGTTGACCCCCTCTGTAACACCCTAGATTTTCTAGGAATTTTCTGGGATTTATCTAGATATTTTTCTCAAATTAAAATGAATTATTAAGCGCTTAAAAAATGCTAAAGGGTTATTAAATGAAATTTGGGTTAAGTAAATTCTTATGAAAGCCCAAATAATAACCAATTAATTAGGCACACTTAAAGTAGGCCCATAAGCTTAATTCCATGACCTTGGGCCCAAGCCCACCTAATAAAAAGGTAAATTGGGTAAATTATGGATTTAGAATTAGATATATACACCAATTAGTAGATAAATAAGAAATAACAGAGAAATCTGAATTTTTCGGATTTAACGCCAATTGGCGTTCTATCGCGAGACTGCTACTTCATCCTAGCGGTCCCTCTATGACCGCTAAGTCCTTCTGATTCCATGAATGGGAGAAACGTGAAAAGCTTGGATCTTTGGCATCCAAATCCTCATGGATCGAAGTGTGTAGACATGTAAACATGTCTAGGACTCTTGGGGATCGATCCTACCCCTAATTATGACTACCAACTCGATCAAATCCTCAGCCCTAACTCAAAACTCTATAAATAGGGTTAAGTTTGACCTGTGCGAACCCTTATTTTGGCTCGCAAAGTTTGAAGGTAAGGAGACATCTTCTCAGGTTAGTCGTTTAGAATAATTTGTTCTCCTTAGTTTTATCTAACTCCCCTCCAATTTTCGTGCTAGAAGACCTAACCGTTGAAGAATTAGGGCATCTGCAAGTCGCTGGTTCGCTACGCGCTGCATAGGAACCAATGCGCCGGTCTGGTGAAGATTAGGTGATTAGAAACCCTAAACGAGGTTAGTTCGTGTAGTGTCTTTAGACCTTTTTATTCCCCTTTATATCTTCTTACCTACCCTCTTATTTTCACAAATTTAGGTGAAGAGAATCAGAAGATAGAGGGGCGGGAAGTTGTTGGTTTAGCACAGGACGTGCAGGAACCTGAGTGATCTTATAGTTAGAAATTCGAAGTCTAAAGTTTGTCCCATAAGTAGGTTATCTCGTTGATGGATAAAATACTATGTTTGGAATAAAAGCCCTTTGATTTCATGAATTTTCATGCTTTCTACATAGAGTATTAAAGGTTTTATTGGCACTACGCATCTAGGTTATTTCTGCATGCATAAGTTCTACCCTTAATGACAAAGATGATAATCTTAGCTTAATTCATGACATCCTATGCATCTCTATGAGTTATCTTCATTGTAGAAACATTTTCTCTCTCTGTCTAGCATATTTTCTATGCTTTACTGCCCTAGATTAGTGTATACTTCAATTTTTACTATTGTCTGCCACAGATAGAAAGAAATGTCTTCCTGCGACCACCAGTGGTCTATAGCGGCCTTGCAACAGACCGCTAAGCCCTGGTAGGCGGCCATCATCTGACCGCTAG
This sequence comes from Amorphophallus konjac, assembly GCA_022559845.1. NCBI lineage: Eukaryota > Viridiplantae > Streptophyta > Magnoliopsida > Alismatales > Araceae > Amorphophallus > Amorphophallus konjac. The sequence goes on along the minus strand of CM040118.1, from coordinate 340,611,065 downwards.
TTGTTTTTGATCTCCGCTACCTGTTAACTCTAAACAGATTGCACGACAGCCCTATTAACTCTATGTTAAGCCTAGGTAAATAGGTTTTATTCCTATTTTTGACTTCATATTCGTAATATTAGTTATATTGTGCACTACCCTTGATAGATTGCATGCCTTACATGTTTTAAATGCTTATTTTAAATATATATTAATTTCATGCCAAAACCTTATACTTTTCTATTAAAGCTAAAGTTCATGTGCTTATGAGACTTGTTTCGTTGATGATAATTGATCACTGTTTATCTCGATTACTTCTCATGTAGAGTCTTTTCTTAAGTACATGGTGCGTACCCCGGTGATGGGGCATCGGAGCTAGGCCACTAAATTTTTTGGAGTGTATATTTGTCTAGAGTGTCATTGGTGTGTATTTATAATTTTGGGTTTCATTTTGGGTCAAGAGAGAGTTAATTGGCTAAATGTAATGGGTTTCTTTGTAAAAAGGCCACTTAGGCCCGACGGGCCCCCCACCCTCTCTCCCATTGGGCCACCTAGATACTATGGCCCATTGGGGCTGGTCCATGGTCCAAGGTGGACTTGGATCAAGTAGAAGAAAATTCCCATTTTACTTCTTTAAAGAAGGCGCCCCCTCCTTTGTCCCCTTGTGGGATTTTTTTTATTCTCCTTTATCTCCCTTCCCCAATATGCCCCCTTGACCGAGGGTATATGTGGTCAGTTGTCCTAGGTCTAGGGTTTACTACTTAATGTTAGCGCAGCAAGAGTGATATAGAAGGGGGGGATGAATAGATCACTCCCAATTTGTAAAAAACTTAGGCGGAAAATTAATTCTACAGCTTACGCCCCTCCTGAACCCGCACACAGAGAAATGCAAACGCAGTCACCAAACAAGGTAGTATAAGTAAATGAGAATGAAGAACTGATCACATGGAAGCAAAGAGACAAGCAGATGGATAGCGCAGATAATAACAGCAAACCACAGAAGAGGCACTCGGTTTTTAGGTGGTTCGATTGCAGTCCGCAATCTACATCCACCCCTCACTCCAACTAGAATGAGGATTCCACTAGACAATGCTAGAACACTGTAGACTTAGTCTGCGAACAACATGCTGCCACACAGCTTGAACAACCAAGGGAAACAAATCCCTCAACCAAGCTCTGCTACCCACAGAACTTGAAACCTGTTCCAGCTACCAGCTAGAACAGAACTGGAGACACCTCTCCCTTCCTCCACACACCGGAGGGAACCTGCTAATGACAACCTGTCACTAGCAACACCAGAGATCACCGATCTCTCTTCCTCTGCAACCCAGAGGGAAACCAGAGTAACACTCCCTTCCTCCACACACCGTAGGGGAACCAATTCGAATCAGAAGAATGAACAAAATAAAATGAAAACAAAATAGAAACAAAGACCAATGAAGAAGCAGTCGGTTCTGAAACCAATACAAATGTAGCTTCAAAGGAAGCAATTCATCAAACCACAGACACTGCTCTCTCTCTCTCTCGAACATACTCCTCTCGGATCTGGACAATATGGAACTCTCTGCTCTTTTTCCTTTCTAGATCGTGCAAACTCACACCAATGGCTTCTGCTTTTTCTTTTCACGATCACTTTTCTACTAAAGGACGAAGCTTCATATTTATAGCAGATATTGGGCGTGTGGCTGCCAGGTTCCCGCCCATGAACTTTTTGCCATATCATTTGAATTTCGGCCACATGGCAGCATCCTGACTGGGTTGCCATCCACGTGTCATGTTCCTGGTTTCTTGGATCACGTGCTAGGTGCCAACCTCGGTTCACGTGCCCAATCATCAGCCTGAATCACCTGCAGACAGAGACAGAAGGAATGTATATACTTAGTTAGTTCAGGCTATTAACACAAGTGTATATACTTCAGAAACAACAACTGAGTAAGTGTGTACAACGTGAGAGAGTGTATAGACTTGAAACAATAGTTAACCAAGGCGTCAACGCTTCCATCGTGCAGCGTCGCCTCAGCTCCTCAAGCGAGATGCTCACGCCCTTGGCAACTAGCCAATGCGTCAATGCATCCAGTGTCAGCGTCGACGCAGTGAACAAGACAGATGATGAACAATGCATGAACTAGCCTTACCAATGTGTAGACTTTACATTGCTCACCCACTGTATAGACTTCACGAAGCCTAACTAGTGTACAGACTTGGAACGAGTGTGCTGAGAGCACTGTATAGACTCAAGATATAACAACCGAATGTATAGAGTTGTGGTTGGACAACCCAATGTATAGACTTGAAGCAAGAGGCCAGTGTTTAGACTTTGATGCCCAACGGCGATGTCTAGACTTCGACAAGCTTGAGTCAGTGTATGGACTTTGCGAGAGTGAGACGATGCATGAGATGCTGAAGAACCGATGTACAGACTCTGAATATGAGGGCAGGCTGTACAGACTTGAATCGCTTGAAGCGATGTACAGACTTTGAATATGAAGGCAGACTGTACAGACTTGAATCGCTTGAAGTGATGTACAGACTTGGTGATTTGAAGCCACTGTACATACTTTGAAGAACAGTTCAATGTATAGACTTCAAGCCCCTGAGCTAATGTTTAGACTTCACGCTGTACAGACTTTGAGGCTTTGAACGTGTAAGCTGAATGCAATGTATATACTTAGCGCTGTATAGACTTGACCAGGAAAGCGTAGGAAAAAGTATGAGTGTATGGACTTGGCTAAGCGTAGGAAAAGATGTGGAGTGTACACACTTGGTAAAACAAAGTCCAGTGTATAGACTTGGTAAAATGAAGTCCAGTGTATAGACTTGCAGATGCGAAGATGATGTACAGACTTAGAAGGATTTGAATGGGAGAGTGTATGGACTTGGTTCCTGTGGCAGTGTATAGAGTTGAAGGTCTGACAATTGAGTGAATAGACTTAGGCCTAACACTTGAATGTATAGGGTTGAAGTTTAGACAAACCAGTGTATAGACATGAACCTTGATAATCCAGTGTATAGAGCTGAAGCTTGGAAGGATGTATAGAGTTGAGCTGTACTGACTTTGGCAATGTGCAAACTTAACTGGTCGGGCAGTGTACAGACTTAGAGTATTAAGACCAGTGTATAGACATCAGTTAGAAGGTGCCCGATGTACAGACTTGAAGATGATATGCCAATGTACAGACTTTGGTACCCATACACTCAATGTTCTGATGCGTCGACCCACCCTTGCTGATGCGTCGACCCACTACTTGTTCATTCTAACTGAGCAAAGTGTATAGATGAACTAATGAAACATCATATGAACTGTACACACTTACATGATGAACCAGCATAAATCTAGAGATAGTAGATTGATTTATAGTGTGAGACATCATCAAAATCATAGGGATGCAACAATCTCCCCCTTTTTGATGATGGCAACACTATGAATCAAGCAATATCAAAGTTCAACAAGAAATTAATATCAGCTGCAACAAGCAGAGTAAATTCAAGGCATGCTCATGCAAGTGAATTAAACATTCCCTACCACACGCTCTTATCTCCCCCACAACTCATAAACATATCTTCCCGGAAGCAACATGACTCCCCCAAAGCTCAAGACAAATCCAAGACTCACTGATATAGCAGAACTTCTCTCCCCCTTTGACATCAGCAAAAAGAGATACAGAATGTATGACAGTGCTGGAAACATGAAGAATAAGGGCAGTAACTTCTTAGTGCAGAAAGTCACTAGTAGGTCTTAAGAGAATAAGTGAATTTCTAATCTCAAGAGAAGATTCTTTAAACTCCAGTACACAATAGAGAAGTAGAATGATAGAAAAGTTTATCAGCATACATAGTGTATAAGTTAGAGCAGGAGTTTAACAAGTATGGCCAGATATAGCTGATCATTCAACTATCCCACAAGACAGAAAGAGACGAAATCAGAGATGTGTTCTCAAGGTATTAAGGATAAGCAATTCATTAGTTGCATAACAACAAGGAATTTTTTCTTTTTGAGATGATTTTCAAGAAGATCAATGAGTAAGTTGGTAGTTCACTCCTTTGACATTAGGGAGACACCTTGATTAGAGGCCTGAATCCCCAGTTACTCAGAGTGAGTACCTCATTACTTCATTCCCTTTTTTTTTATTAAGGAACAGAGTTAGTAACTGTGGCTTTTGACATGAGGAAACACCTTGATTAGAGGCCAGAGTCCCCAGTTACTCACCAGCAAGCCACCATTACTCTGTCATGTCTTTTCATTCATTTTAAGCATTTGACACCTCATGACATGGGAGAAATATTCATTTCATTGATGAAGCTCCCAGTTTCTCAGTGATCAAAACAGAACATGTTTGTTCAGTTAAGTCCTTGAGTTAAAGAGATAGAATGATTGAAAACAATACCAGAAGGACTATTTCTTGAATTGAGTCTTGAAGTCTAGATTTCAAGCTGATTGGGTCAGATATCAAGACATACAGGTTTTGGCCTGAACCAGAATCAAAGATAATGTAGGAAGATATACTTTATGCAATTAGTCCAGAACTCTGAAGGAGTACCAAAGGAAAGATTCTAACTGGATTTTAGAGTCACTGACTTATAGACTTAAGAGATAAGTGACACTCTACTGTCTGAGAGAACCACACTAGATCAGTCATGCAAAAACAAGCAAAGTTACACATCTGGACAATCCTTTTGAATCTGTCAAAGAACTTCTCTTCTCACATTTCAACTCAGCTCCCCCTAAGACATATCATTCCTCAATAAAACAATCCAGCATAATCTCAAAGATTCCCCTTACTCAAAGCATTCCTGAAAGCTAACCAGTAGACATTCTGAACTCCCCCTTAAACCAGCATGACATAAGGCTCATCATCAGATAAACACAACTCCCCCTCACAACAAGAACAGGCTTCATAATTAAGACAATTTGAATAAGCCTAATTCTCTTCTCAATGTGGTGAATTTTTCATTATCCAGAGGTTTTGTGAATATGTCAGCAATCTGATTATCTGTGCCTACATGAATCAGTTCAAAATTATTCTTAGACACCTCATCTCTTATAAAATGAAGTCTTATCTCTATGTGTTTGGTTCATGAATGCAAAACTGGATTTTTAGCAATATTGATGGCACTAGTATTATCACAGTAAATTGGTGTGCACCCCAGGTCTACTTGGTAGTCCTGAAGCTGGTGTTTAATCCATATTACTTGTGTTCCACAACTCCCTGCAGCCACATATTCAGCTTCTATAGTGGAGAGGGCCACAGAATGTTGTTTCTTGGAGCACCAAGACACTAAACACCCACCCAAAAATTCACAATGGCCACTAGTGCTTTTCCTGTCTAGCTTACAGCCTGCATAATCAGCATCTGTGTATGCTACTAAGTTAAGTGTGTGAGATGCAGGAAACCATAAACCAAGAGAATGAGTAGCTAACAAATATCTGAAAATTCTTTTAACTGTAGCTAAGTGTAATTCAGTAGGTCTAGACTGATACCTTGCACACATTCCTACACTGAATTGTATATCTGGTCTAGAGGCTGTCAAGTAAAGAAGTGATCCAATCATACCTCGATAAAGTTTGGCATTTACTTCTTTACCTGTCTCATCTGCATCCAATGAGGTATTGGTGCCCATGGGTGTTGTAATGTGCTTTAAGTTTTCCATACCAAACCTCTTGAACAGTTCCATTGTGTATTTGGTTTGGTTGATGGAGCACCCATCCTCTAGGTGCTGTACCTGCAATCCAAGAAAGTATTTTAGTTCACCAACCAAGCTCATTTCGAATTCAGCAGACATCATGGTAGAAAATTCATCACATAGTTCATGCTTAGTTGATCCAAATACAATGTCATCTACATATACCTAAACTATGATGAGATCTCTGTTTATGCCCTTGGTGAATAAAGTTTGATCAACTTTACCTCTTTTGTAGCCCTTGCTGATCAGAAATTCAGACAATCTTTCATACCATGCTCTTGGAGCCTGCTTTAGACCATACAAGGCTTTGTTTAACCTGAAAACTTGGTTAGGTTGAAGATAGTATTGAAATCCAGGAGGTTGTTCAACAAAAACTTCTTCTTTAATGACTCCATTTAAAAAGGCACTTTTAACATCCATTTGTTGGAGTTTTATAATCTTTGAACAAGCAAAGGCAAGCAACAATCTTATAGCTTCCATCCTGGCAACAGGTGCATAGGATTCATCAAAGTCTACACCGAATTCCTGACAGTAGCCTTTGGCTACTAATCTGGCCTTATTCCTCGAGATGATTCCATCTTCATTCATTTTATTTTTGAACACCCACTTGGTTCCTATGATATTAATATCATCTGGTCTTGGGACAAGCTCCCAGACATTATTCCTTTCAAACTGACCTAATTCCTCACACATAGCATTGACCCAAGCTTGATCAGCTAAGGCCTCTTCTACTGTTTTGGGTTCAATTTGTGAGACTAAAGCAATTAAGTCATCATTATTCACATTTCTAAAATGAGACCAAGTCCGAAGAGGATCTTCAGGATTGCCTATGACTTTATCTAATGGATGGTCTTTAAGAAATCTAACGTTTGTTGAAGACTCACCTGTTTCTCTTGGCCCTTCCTGATTGGGGGAATTTATTTCTCCACTCGGCTGAGTCTTCTCTTCTTCTTTTTGGTCTTCCAGAAAATCCCCATCATGATTGGAATCCCTGTCAAGATTTTTAACATTAGAAACATCATTCTTTTCACTAAAAAGGATGTGTGGAGACTCTTCCACTTTCTGATCTGATATGTTAAATACCCTATATGCCCTTGACACTTCAGAGTAACCCAAGAATATTCCTGGGGAGCTTTTAGCTTCAAACTTGTCTAAATCTTTCTTATCATTGTTATGAATAAAATATTTTGCTCCAAAAATTCTGAAATGAAACAAGTTTGGTTTCTTACCTTTTAGAAGCTCATAGGGTGTTTTCTTGTGAATGGGTCTTACCATGGCCCTGTTGATTATGTAAGTTGCTGTATTGGCCGCTTCTGCCCAAAACCTTCTAGGTAATTTACTTTCAATCAACATGGTTCGGGCCATCTCCACCACAGTTCTATTTCTTCTCTCCACAATCCCATTCTATTCAGGTGTCCTGGGAGAAGAAAACCTATGAGTCAGTCCCTCTTTTTCACAAAGATCAGTAAACATGGAGTTTTCAAACTCACCTCCATGGTCAGATTGAATAGAACAGAACTTGTATTTCCCTTCTTATTTGACCTTATTGAAAAACAGATTAAACTTTTGAAATGCATCACTCTTATTAGCTAAGAAAAATATCCATGAATATCTAGAGAAGTCATCTATGATGACATAGCCAAACCTGTTTCCATTAAGACTCTGAGTTCTAGTGAGACCGAAAAGGTCCATATGAAAAAGTTTCATTGGTCTAGAAGATAATGGCTCAGATCTTAATTTAAAGGAATTTTTGATTTGTTTGCCTAGAGCACAGGCATCACATGCTTTTGATATCGAGTTGAATTTAATTCTAGGCATACCTCTAACTAAATCATGCTTGACCAATTTATTTAAAGTTGTAAAGCTAGCATGACCTAGACGTCTATGCCATTCAAAAGCATCATTTTCAGAGTTGGCAGATAAGTAAATAGTAGATTCAGATTCCTCATCTAAGTCTACAATGTAGACATTATTAATCCTGTTGGCTACAAAATTAACCACATCAGAATTTATTTCAAGGATTTTGCATGAACTATCATCAAATACAACCCTATGACCCCTGTCACATAGCTGACTAATACTAATCAGGTTGTGTTGAAGCCCTTCCACAAGTAAGACTTTTTCAATGGAGTTTGTGGAAGACTTACCTATTGTACCAACTCCAATTATTTTACCTTTGTTCTTTCCTCCAAACTTGACCAGACCCCCTGGCTTCATCTCTATCTTGCTAAACTTGGATCGGTCTCCTGTCATATGCCTGGAGCAGCCACTGTCGAGGTACCACTTGTTGTCTTCAGCTGCCAGGCTGACCTACACAGATACATCAAGCAGAATGATTTGGAACCCAAGATGAGTTGGGTCCAAAGACATTGTTCAAATCTCTGATCAAGTGTTTAGGTATCCAGATTTGCTTCAGCATGGTTTTCTCTGGCACCTTGCTTTCTGGTTTATTAAAGTTGAATCCAGCTGGACTGGAGAAGTGAGTTCTATTCCACTCATTAGTCTTCCTATTCCTAGGAAATTTCCTGTAAGCTTGTTGATTAACATATTTTTGACCATGAAAATTATTTCTCCAGTAGGTCCAGTTTGGACCCATCTGATTATTGTATTTCCAGCTCTTATTCTGATTCACTTCCTTGGTCCATCTACCATTTGTGTTCTGGTGAGTGGGCTTAGTGATATTCTTCATAAAATTCATTCCCATCTTAAATGGTTGTCCAGCACTGGTTTTTGTGTTTTCTTTAGGACTTTGAATTCCATTAGTGCTGTTTGAGCTGGATGGTCTGTCCAGCTTCTCTTTTCCCTTCTCTGGGCATAAGGTGATGGTCTTGAATTGTAAGGGTCTCTTGTTGGTTGGGTCATAGCCTAGACCCTCCTTATTGAAATCGGCAATTCATCAAACCACGGACACTGCTCTCTCTCTCTCTCGAACATACTCCTCTCGGATCTGGACAATATGGAACTCTCTGCTCTTTTTCCTTTCTGGATCGTGCAAACTCATACCAATGGCTTCTGCTTTTTCTTTTCACGATCACTGTTCTACTGAAGGACGAAGCTTCATATTTATAGCAGATATTGGGCGTGTGGCTGCCAGGTTCCCGCCCATGAACTTTTTGCCATATCATTTGAATTTCGACCACATGGCAGCATCCTGACTGGGTTGCCATCCACGTGTCATGTTCCTGGTTTCTTGGATCACGTGCCAGGTGCCAACCTCGGTTCACGTGCCCAATCATCAGCCTGAATCACCTGCAGACAGAGACAGAAGGAATGTATATACTTAATTAGTTCAGGCTATTAACACAAGTGTATATACATCAGAAACAGCAACTGAGTAAGTGTGTACAACGTGAGAGAGTGTATAGACTTGAAACAACAGTTAACCAAGGCGTCAACGCTTCCATCGTGCAGCGTCGCCTCAGCTCCTCAAGTGAGATGCTCACGCCCTTGGCAACTGTCCAATGCGTCAACGCATCCAGTGTCAGCGTCGACACAGTGAACAAGACAGATGATGAACAATGCATGAACTAGCCTTACCAATGTGTAGACTTTACATTGCTCAGCCACTGTATAGACTTCACGAAGCCTAACCAGTGTACAGACTTGCAACGAGTGTACTGAGAGCACTGTATAGACTCAAGATATAACAACCGAATGTATAGAGTTGTGGTCGGACAACCCAATGTATAGACTTGAAGCAAGAGGCCAGTGTTTAGACTTTGATGCCCAACGGCGAAGTCTAGACTTCGACAAGCTTGAGTCAGTGTATGGACTTTGCGCGAGTGAGACGATGCATGAGATGATGAAGAACCGATGTACAGACTCTGAATATGAGGGCAGGCTGTACAGACTTGAATCGCTTGAAGTGATGTACAGACTTTGAATATGAAGGCAGACTGTACAGACTTGAATCGCTTGAAGCGATGTGTAGACTTGGTCATTCGAAGCCACTGTACACACTTTGAAGAACAGTTCAATGTATAGACTTGAAGCCCCTGAGCTAATGTTTAGACTTCACGCTGTACAGGCTTTGAGGCTTTGAACGTGTAAGCTGAATGCAATGTATAGACTTAGCGCTGTATAGACTTGACCAGGAAAGTGTAGGAAAAAGTATGAGTGTATGGACTTGGCTAAGCGTAGGAAAAGATGTGGAGTGTACACACTTGGTAAAACAAAGTCCAGTGTATAGACTTGGTAAAATGAAGTCCAGTGTATAGACTTGCAGATGCGAAGACGATGTACAGACTTAGAAGGATTTGAATGGGAGAGTGTATGGACTTGGTTCCAGTAGCAGTGTATAGAGTTGAAGGTCTGACAATTGAGTGAATAGACTTAGGCCTAACACTTGAATGTATAGGGTTGAAGTTTAGACAAACCAGTGTATAGACATGAAGCTTGACAATCCAGTGTATAGAGTTGAAGCTTGGAAGGATGTATAGAGTTGAGCTGTACTGACTTTGGCAATGTGCAGACTTAACTGGTCGGGCAGTGTACAGACTTAGAGTATTAAGACCAGTGTATAGACTTCAGTTAGAAGGTGCCCGATGTACAGACTTGAAGATGATATGCCAATGTACAGACTTTGGTACCCAGACACTCAATGTTCTGATGTGTCGACCCACCCTTGCTGATGCGTCGACCCATTACTTGTTCATTCTAATTGAGCAGAGTGTATAGATGAACTAATGAAACATCATATGAACTGTACATACTTACATGATGAACCAGCATAAATCTAGAGATAGTAGATTGATTTATAGTGTGAGACATCATCAAAACCATAGGGATGCAACACTTAATGTCTCTTGTAACAATATTTTCATATAATTATTGAAGAGAAATCAAAAAATTGTGTGAGAAGCCCAAGGGCGCCCCTCTCTCTTCCCTCTCTTCCTCCCTTGCAGCAGAGATTGCAGCAGATCTGGGTGTGATGTCCCAAATCTTGGAGTGATTCCAAGTTCTATCTCTCCCTCTGGGTGTGATTCCGAGCCACCGCCACCGCCGCCACCATCGGAGTCGCCAACGAGCTGCCACCACCCAATATCCGGCCTGCTATCCAGACCTGCGACCTGCAGAATAGAAGCTTAAAGAAGAGGTTGTATCTCCAGATCCAGCCATCGGATCGAGCTGAGGTTTTGAGGGTTTGTTTCCCGTGTTTCCCCCTTCTTCTAGTTTAATTTTCACGATGATCTGCCGCCGTTTGTCCCTCAGTCCACCGCCATCTTTCCACCCCTTACAGTCTGCCAATCAGCAGATCTGTGAGAAAGAAGCCAGATTCATGAATTTTTACACCCTTTAAACCATCTCATAAAATTACCAAAAAAATTGTGCGTGATCCTCACTTCCCCCCCTCTCACCGATAAAACCCCATCATCCGGATCCACCATTTTCCCCTCGGTCAAAAGTCGTTCTCAGGTAGTTCCCAATCTGTCCTGACTGTTCTGTAATCAAAGCCAGAGAAGTTATAGTGCCATAGAGTTTTTCATTTCCAATCCTATTGTTGGATGGATCTCAAATTCATATATGTTTTAGCTCTCTAAGTCTACTTCGTAACGGAGCCAGTCTCGTCCAGATCTGACACCGGATCTGGGCGTGGTGATCATTTTCGTGGAAGCGCGCAGATCTGTCCCGAGACAGGACTACGGGACAATGTTGGGAGTTAAATCTCAATAAATATCCCGAGTCGGATCCAACGACCACCGCTCCCGGGGATCGACCAGGGACACTTCAGCAATGTCCCAGCCGGCCACCGCAGCCAGAAGACGGTTGAAAGTCACCCTCCCACAGGCCGCTCGCACTTGCTGTCCAGCAAGTTTGAACAGTGCCGAGTCGGACCAGCAGCCCGCCTCCTGCCCGAAAGCCCTTTCGTCTTGCTACCCGTCAACCCGAGATCAGTACTCCCAGGTCGCTATTATAGCCCTTTACCTCCCTGTGTGGAGTGGGCCGTAAAATTCATTGTTGTAATTATTTACATTTACAGTACCGGGAGTTATGGATCATGGCTGGGATCGTCTTCCCCACGCCTAGAGCGTGGAGGTATCATCTCTATCTCTCTCGGCATTTACTTATCTCGTATGTGTTTATTTGCTGCTGCTTGAGTGATAGGATATCTAGCCCAATCAAATAATGTCACCGCTGTGAGAGAGTGTATGTAACCCATTTCGTGACCCAATCCGAACACGAAGGAGTGTTAACCGCCCTGACTCATTGTCGGTTTCTCAACCGCACAGATCCACACGTTTCCCTCGCTTAGGGACGTTTGCGAGCTCGTGTCTCTTGTTGAGGACATATCCTGCTCTTTTGGAACTCTATTGGTGTCGCATTGGTCGCGTCGTTGCTGGTCGTGTCGCATCGTCACCTAGAGTCTCAGGTTCGCATCCAATTGGTACCGAGTCGCTTGTCGTCCCACATCAAATTGGTATCAGAGCAAAGTTGAGTCTAGGGAAGTCTTGTCCAAGGTGTTGCACCTCAATCCTCTATCTGGTATATGAAAAGGTGTTGTCGGAACGATAGGTTACGCCTATTGGGAAGGTAGCACACTTGCGTGAGTTCAATCATCTGATCATAGCTCCGCCATGTATCGAATACTGGTTGAGTCTAGGTTTGTATCCGAGTCTGCATTCCAACTTTGCATTGCTATTTTAGGGTCAAGTTCAGTCCGAGTTCAAATCATGATCGATCCTAATCCAGTCCAAGGTCGGTCCGCCACTGTTTCCATATCATCATGAGTACCCACCCGGAGAGGTCCGATCTTCAGCCTGCACCTATGGCCGAACGTTGGGGTTACACTTCTTCTATCTCATCTCTGGCTGACGTGTTCCAGGCCTTTATAGACCACATGGATGAACAGGAAGGCCGTCTTGAAGGTCGCCTGTGTAGGCCCACCTGGAGAGAGGCCAGTATCCCGTCTGCATCGATGGTGAAGCCGGCACCCACGGCTAATTCCCCAGACCACGCCCCTACAGATTCCACTCTGGCTGACCCAACCCACATGTCAACAAGTGGTTCAATCCCGCACCCTATCATTTCTACTACCACTTTACCCAATGGGTCCACAACGGAACTCGATTTCATTTATATGGAGTCGGATAATTGGGTTTCCTTGGATATCATTAAGTGCCTCTCCATGACTGGTGAGATTGTCCGCAAGGGTGATTTAGCCTTTGTCGAGTTCCAAAAGAAGTTCGGCTCCGATCTTTACTTCGATAGTGCATGGTGCAAAATTAGTACGCTAGCAGGACCATGCATTATATTAGGGCGACCATGGGTTGAAGAGAGGAGTGCGACCTTTGACCCGGAGCGGAGGACCTGCACTTTACATCATCCATATTTGCCCAGCAAGTTCACATTTCATAACGTTTTGGTAGTCGCACCAATAGATGACACTTAGTTAGTCGCCCCAATGTCGCCTGTCACCCATGTTCAGCCAGTCGACCCTACTTTGCCTGCCAATCAGGTGTCACCATCCTCCCTAGATCCCCAGTCGGAGCTAATCATTGGGGAACCCCTAGTAAGTTGGTTAAGGAAGGGCTTATTTCCGGAGGTCAAAATTCCTTGCTACCCTTTCGTAGAGCCAGCCTTATAGGTAGTGTCCACCACCTCTTTTCGCACCACCTTCCAATCCTCTTACTTCGTGGACACCATGGACGATCTGCTTAAGGGATTAGGTTGGCAAATGGAGCTGACCCACATGTTGGCTCTTAGGCCTGACCCACCTAGGTGCATTCGCTTCATCTACCCATCCTTGGGTTCCATTACTTCTATCTGCACTGTGGGCCCATACAACAGTGAGCTCATTTTGCTCTTACCCCTACCTGACGAGCTCCACCATTTTCCACCCCATGACCCCTTCTCTCCCATAGAGAAGCCCATACACCTCAAAGAGCCAGCAACCACCTTAATCCCCTTGACGTTAGCCCCTATGCAGCTAGCCACTATGCAGTTAGCCCCCAAACAGTCAGCCATCCCTATTTTGTCAGCCTATGTTGACGTAGTATGGTTTGACTTCTGCCGCGTCCATGACAGATGGCAACCTGATTTCACCTTCCTCATGATCCATGCCAAGCATTTTGATGACTCCCCCATAGTCCACCTCCACATCCTCAAACACTTCAAAACCTGAGGATGAGTCTTTTTGAACCAGTGGAGATTGACGTGGACCGAGACTCAAGGCGTCGAATTATGGGCCGAGTTGATTCTATTCATGATGTATACGGGTGATGCTTGGGACTCATACTGAGTCATGCTATTTTGAGTCCATTCGAGTTAGTCCCTAGTCGTAGTTTTAGGAAGTCAGTCAAGTCATTTTATGTACATATTAGGAGTCGGCATACATCGAGTCGAGTCGCTCTAATGCAATCTCACGATGCCAGTCCCTTTCGAGTGTGAGGCAAGTCGGATCTCATGCGTACGAAGTGGACTTTTCTGACAAATATGGGATCAACTCTACCTTCAAAGCCTTGGATCTAGTCACCTACAGGGACCCAGCGATGATTCCAAGTGAGCTATTTGAGCCGTCTCCTTCCCTTGAGAGTGACCCCACCCCGGAGTGTTCACCACTAGCCTCATTTCAACAGCATCGTGAGCAAATAGGACATATACTAGATGAGCAAGTGACACGTAGGAGTGGAGCGTACCAGCACTACCGGGTGCGATGGAGAGGACGACCCATGTCCGTTGACACTTGGATCATCCGGGCAGAGCTACAGAAGACCGATCCAGTTCTACTGGAGCGGTACCCGAGCGACGACACCCCCCCTTACTCGACGGGGTCGACTTCTTCCCACCCAGGGAGAATTGATGGGGCATCGGAGCTAGGCCACTAAATTTTTTGGAGTGTATATTTGTCTAGAGTGTCATTGGTGTGTATTTATAATTTTGGGTTTCATTTTGGATCAAGAGAGAGTTAATTGGCTACATGTAATGTGTTTCTTTGTAAAAAGGCCACTTAGGCCCGTCAGGGCCCCCACCTTCTCTCCCATTGGACCACCTAGATGCTAGGGCCCATAGGGGCTGGTCCATGGTCCAAGGTGGACTTGGACCAAGTAGAAGAAAATTCCCATTTTACTTCTTTAAAGAGGGCGCCCCTTCCTTTATCTCCTCGTGGGATTTTTCTTATTCTCTTTTGTCTCCCTTCCCCAATATGCCCCCTTGACCAAGAGTATATGGGGTCATTTGTCCTAGATCTAGGTTTTACTACTTAATGTCTCTTGTAACAATATTTTCATAGAATTATTGAAGAGAAATCAGAAAATTGTGTGAGAAGCCCAAGGGCGCCCCTCTCTCTTCCCTCTCTTCCTCCCTTGCAACAGAGATTGCAGCAGATCTGGCTGGGATGCCCAAAATCTTGGAGTGATTCCAAGTTCTATCTCCCCCTCTGGGTGTGATTCCCAGCCACCGCCGTCGCCGCCACCATCGGAGCCGCCAACGAGCCGCCACAACCCAATCTCCAGCCTGCTGTCCAGACCTGCGACCTGCAGAACAGAAGCTTAAAAAAGAAGTTATATCTCCAGATCCAGCCATCTGATCGAGCTGAGGTTTTGAGGGTTTGTTCCCCGTGTTTCGCCCTTCTTCCAGTTTAATTTTCACGGCGATCCTCCGCTATTTGCCCCTTCTTCCACTGCCATCATTCCACCCCTTACAGTCCGCCAATCAGTAGATCTTTAAGACAGAAGCTAGATCCATGAATTTTTCCACCCTTTAAACCATCTCATAAAATTACCAAAATATTTGTGCGTGATCCTCACTTCCCCCCTCTCACCCATAAAATTCCCATCATCTGAATCCACCGTTTTCCCCTCGGTCAAAAGTCGTTCTCAGGCAGATCACAATCTGTCCTGACTGTTCTGTAATCTGAGCCAGAGAAAGTACAGTGCCACAGAGTTTTTCATTTCTAATCCTATTTTTGGATAAATCTGAAATTCATATATGTCGTAGCTATCTGAGTCTACTTTGTAACGGAGCCAGTCTCGTCCCGATCTGACACCGGATCTGGGCGTGGTGATCATTTTCGTGGAAGTGCGGAGATTTATCTCGAGATAGGACTGTGGGACAGTGTTGGGACTTAAATCCCAATAAATTTCCCGACTCCGATCCAGTGACCACCGCTCCCGGGGATCGACCAGGGACACTCCAGCAACGTCCCAGCCAGCCGCCGTAGCCCGAAGATGACCGGAAGTCACCGTCCCACAAGCCGCTCATGCTTGCTGTCCAGCGAGTTTGAACAGTGCCGAGTCAGACCAATAGCCCGCCTCCAACCCGAAAGCACTTTTGACTTGCTGCCCGTCAACCTGAGATCGGTACTTCCGGGTCGCTATTGTAGCCCTTAATCTCCCTGCGTGGAGTGGGCCGTAAAATTCAATGATGTAATTATTTACATTTACTGTATCGGGAGTTACGGATCTTGGCTGGGATCGTCTTCCCCACGCCTAGAGCATGGAGGTATCATCTATATCTCTCTCGGCATTTGCTTATCTTGTATGTGTTTATTTGTCGTAGCTTGAGTGATAGGATATCTAGCCCGATCAAATAATATCACCACTGTGAGAGAGTGCACTTGACCTATTCCGTGACCCGATCTGGGCATGAAAGAGTGTTGACCGCCCTGACTCATTGCCGATTTCTCAACCGCGTAGATCCACACATTTCCATCGCTTAGGGATGTCCGCGAACTCGTGTCTCTTGTTGAAGACATATCCTCCTCTTTTGGAACTCTGTTGGTGTCGCATTGGTCGCGTCATTCCTGGTCGTGTTGCATCATCACATAGAGTCTCAGGTTCGCCTCCAATCGGTATCGAGTCGCTTGTCATCCTGCATCACCCGGTGCGTGGCCATTAGATACCATTTTGCACTTATAAGCACACCTCTTGGACTTGTGATCCTCTCTATTGGATTTTCCTTCTGTCAGACTAAGTGATTTTGTTACAAGGCCTCCGTAAGTCTCCGTGAGCCTAGGATTCCCACTAGGACGCCGAGCTAATTGTACCCTCAAAGCCCAATTGTCTAGAAAGCACTCACATGATCGACATTTTTCTGTGTCCTGGGTATTAGCGGCCCTGAGGAGAATGCCACGGTTAAGTAGCGGCCATCCATTTGATCGCCAATGTCAATTAGCGGCCTTTTCCATGACCGCTATTATTCCAGAGTGTTCACTGCATCGACTCTATTCTTTCTTCATGCATTGACTCTGTCCAAGTTCGGTCATCCCCTGGACCGTCACGTTCGATTTGCGGCCATGTATATGACCGTTATTTCAAGAAACGGCCCAGTCATGATCGTTTTATGTCTCAAGTGTACTTAACCCGAGGTTTGACCTAAGGGTTGATTCTCCTATGTTCTTAGATGGTCTATTGATTATCTAGAACCTAACACCTTACTCAATAAGTTATAGATGAATTATGGAAGTTAATGAATGTACCATTATGCTGCCAGATTTCTTCCGTAGCGTGACCTTGTCTTAAATTCTTCTTTAAACTCTCAAGATCATATTTGGTACATTCTTACTTTGATATTCGCTATCATGAGCTTATTATTTGAATTGTTACATTATTGGCCTAGCTTTATTGTTATACTCGTGGAAGTAGCTTGATTTATAACGTGAAGATGCAGATCGGACACTGATTGTGTTCAAGGGCTCCATGCTAGCCCCCTCGGCTGATTGTCAGAAACGTGCTGAAAACCATGGGGTACGATGATACTAGTGTCGCAAATTGCACTGGGAGTACTTTCTTTTATAAATGAGTGAAATCCACGAGGCCATCTAGTGAAATTACATTCTTGCATGATACATGACTTTCTAGTTATGAAAAGTGTGTTCTCGTTAAGTGCTTGTGCATTCTCGTTCGTGAAAGGCCAAATTCTATCTTGCTTGATCATATTGTCATTCTTCATGAACATTCCTATATCTATGATCCACATCTTGTTACTTGTGTTACTTTGATTTATGTTGCATGTTTTTACCGTATTTCATTTATCCTTATTTCTAGAGCTAAAATGTTAATTACTTAAACATTGCCTTCATGTTGATACGAAGATACCTACTTGACAAATGTGCTCATTACCCTACTTTTCTAATCTTTTCAGGAAGTTCAAGTGTGTCAGATTCGGAGTATTCTAGCAACGGGTCCCAGAGTGATGATTGATGGTTGAGAGAAGACTTAGCATGTCAAGAGTTTTCAAGTAGTCTAGAGTCATGATGTAATTTTTATTTTATAGAGTCTTACTATGTAAGTTTTATTTTTCTTGAGTCTAGTAGATCAAGAGTCAATCTTATATAATTATGAATCATTATTATCAATAAAAGTTAGAATTTTGGTCAAATATTGTGTACTTCATCTTTATGTGGATGTTATTATGCTCTGATTATATTACTCGCTTGAGGATTATTGTCGGCCTCTCACGTTCCCCGATATTACTTCCGCTGTACATATGTCTCGGGACGTGATAGTTAAGTTGGTATCAGAGTATAGGTATCAGGACTTACTTATTCCTAGGAATGTGCCATGTCATAGGCTAAGTCCAAGATTTAAGGACCCATACCTATGAACTAAGGAAAGAAATTTCCCACCTATAAGAGATGGGGTAGAGCCCAGGATGAGATAGTTAATTAGAGTTTATCTCTAGGTTAATTCCAATTCACTCTATAGGAAGTAACAAATTGTTCTTCTTCTTAGGTACCCCACCTTCCTAATGGCTCACCGTGTCAACTGGGATGAGATGCAGCAAACAGTTGTGGGTCTTACCCAGGCCCTTCAGACTGTGGCCCAAGTTGGCACAGGAAATCTACACGGGAATTTCCAGAGCATGAATCCTCCAAGATTCTCTGGATCCTCCAACCCCGACAAGGCGGAGAGTTGGATTGACGAAATGAACAGAATATTCGATGTTATGCACAACACTAATCAAGAGAAGGTCCGTCTCACCACCTTCCAATGAACAAGGATGCGCGTACTTGGTGGAAAGCTATTCTGGCACCACCCCCAAACGCACCACATACTTGGGAGGGATTTCTCACACTCTTCCGAGCAAAGTATTTCTCCGAGCATGTCAAAGAAAGAAAAGCTGCAGAATTTGCCTCCTTAAGGCAAGGAATGATGTCTGTGGCGGAGTATGAACTTCAATTCTCTCGTCTAGATCCATATACTCCTCACTTGGTTACCACCGTTCTCCTAAAGGCTAACCGATTCATGGACGGTTTAAGGCCCGGTTTTATTCAACAACTCGGTTCGCAAAACATCTGCATATACACGGAAATGGTCCAATGAGCACATTTAAGTGAAAGGACCCTGGAGAAGGTAGAGAAGTTCCTGGGGAAAGAAGAAAGGTCAAGCCAAAAATATGATATGCATGAGGAGAAGAAGAAAGGTTTAGCATCACGGAGGATGACGAACCTCATTATAATAAGAGGTTCCGCAATGGGAATGGTACTGGTAAAAGAAAAAGGAATGGAAAAAGGAATGGCAATGGCAACGGCAATAGAAAGAATAAAAGAGCCAAGGAGGAGGAAGAAAAGCAGGTCATGGCGACTTGCTCATTCTATGAGAAGTTCAGACACACGGTCGAAAAATGCTGGAAGCGTCTCGGCGCTTGTCTCAAATGTGGAAGTCAGGAATTTTGCTTGCCCATGTGTCCTCTCATAAAGGAACAATCTTCAAGGGATAACAATGGATGCGGGTGACGAGGCCGACTAAATGCCATCTTGGATGATGAAGGTAAAACGATTGAAGGTACCATCTTGACCCATACATATTCATTATTGCCTTAATTAATTATCCAACTCATTAACTATAAGTAAATTAATACTCTCCATAAATTCCATGAAATGAATTTGGGGACCAAATTCTTCTTAGTGGGGGAGGGTGTAACACCCTAGATTTTCTATGACTTTTCTGGGATTTATCTAGAAATTTTTCTCAAATTAAAATGAATTATGAAGCACTTAAGAAAGGCTAATGGGTTATTAAATTAATTTTAGGTTAAGTAAATTATTATGAAAGCCCAAATAATAACCAATTAATTAGGCACACTTAAAGTAGGCCCATAAGCTTAATTCCATGACCATGGGCCCAAGCCCACCTAATAGAAATGTAAATTGGGTAAATTACGGATTTAGAATTAGATATATACACCAATGATGAGATAAATAAGAAATAATAGGAAAATCTATTTTTTTTGGATTTAATACCAATTGACGGTCTATCATGAGACCGCCACTTCATCCTAGCTGTCCCTCCATGATCGCTAAGTCCTTCTGATTCCGTGAATGGGAGAAACGTGAAAAGCTTAGATCTTTGGCATCCAAATCCTCATGGATCGAAGTGTGTAGACATGTAAACATGTCTAGGACTCTTGGGGATCGATCTTACCCCTAATTAGGACTCCCAACTAGATCAAATCCTTAGCCCTAACTCAAAACTCTATAAATAGGGTTAAGTTCAACCTATGCGAACCCTTGTTTTGGCTCGCAAAGTTCGAAAGTAAGGAGACATCTTCTCAGGTTAGTCGTTTAGAATAATTTGTTCTCTTTAGTTTATCCAACTACCCTCCAATTTTCGTGATAGAAGGCTCAGCCGTTGAAGAATTAGGGTGTCTGCAAGTCGCTGGTTCGCTACAAGCTGCACAGGAACCAGTGCGCCGGTCCAGTGAAGATCAATAGATTAGAAGCCCTAAACGAGGTTAGTTCGTGTAGTGTCTTTAGAACTTTGTATTCCCCTTTATATCTTCTACCTACCCTCCTATTTTCACAAATTTAGGTCAAGAGAATCAGAAGATAGAGGAGCGGGAAGTTGCTTGTTTAGCACATGACGTGTAGGAACTTGAGCGATCTTCCAGTTAGAAATTCGAAGTCTAAAGTTTGTCCCATATGCAGGTTATCTCGTGGATGGCTAAAATACTAAGTTAGGAATAAAAGCCCTTTGATTTCATGAATTTTCATACTTTCTAAATGGAGTATTTAAGGTTTTATTGGCACTACGCATCTAGCTTATTTCTGCATGCATAAGTTCTACCCTTAATGACAAAGATGATAATCTTAGCTTAATTCATGACAACCTATGAATCTCCATGAGTTATCTTCATTGTAGAAACATTTTCTCTCTCTATCTAGCATGTTTTATGTTGGTCCCCAGGGTAGGCGAGCGGATAAGAAGGGGGGTTGAATTATCCCCCACACTAGACGGAAAATTAAAACACTATGCAGTGGAATTAACAATATTAACGAGATTGAAGATATTAGCTAAACATGATAACTAAATCCTCTCAAACTCTCCGATCTCATAAGATCACACAAACAGATATATCATGCAAACCACACAATCCCACAAACCAAACCCACAGTGCATTGGGATTTTTAAGGTGGTTCGGGACCACGACGGGCTCCCCACGTCCACCCCTTTCCAAACCGGAAAGGCATCACTCGGGGATAAATCCCCAACACGGATGCAACGCACCAAACACACACAGGGACACCGCCCAACACACACACATGGAGATGAAGTCTCCCACACGATCTGACCACAGATCAAAACACACACACACACTGCAACAACCGCATCACAATGAATCTACAACCGTACGTAGACGGTCACACACACAATGTATTTTCAGGTTTGGAAATAAACATAAATATTCAATCATGCTCAAACCTAAATAAAACCCATGACAAACATCACAAATAGATAGTGATAGGATGTAGAAGATGTTCCTCCTTTGATTTCCAAAGCCAATGGATGTCGATGCTTGACTCCCGAATCAGATGATGGAGATTCTTGCGTCCTCTCGATCCTCTCTTCGATTCGATACTCTTTCTCTTCTTCCACGAACTCCGGAGATCACTTGAAGGAGATGAAATCTCCCTTTCTCTTGTAGCTCCAACCCTTTTTCCTCTTTCTCACCTGCAAGATAGAAACAATAAGCTCATTAGGGTTGCTCCATTGAAATTCAGAGCTCTCATATGTATATAGAAGAGTGCAAAAGACCAATAAACCCATACTAAAACCCTTCAAGAACCCCCTAAGATATGTATCATAACCCTAGGGGCAAAGGGGGTAAGTTTAGGATCCATTTGGATAGATTTTAATGGGTTTCGAAAGAGATTCGTGAAGCCTATTTTGGAGTCCCATCAGGTTCGGTCGATCGGAAGTTGGGGTTGGTCGATCGAACTTCTGCAAAGCTGAAAGCCACCAGCTCTGGGAAGTTTGGTCGACCGAACTCCCCAGTTCAGTCGACCAAACTCTGTAGACAATCCAAAAGTGTAGAGTTCAGTCTCCTTTGATCCTTAGTTCCCTAATAAACTCAGAGTGCTCAAGCTCCTTTGATCTTGGAGGATATAAACTAACGATCTTAACCTGCAAAACCAAAGAAATACCAAATTAGCATAAGTATCAAAATCAAGGACAAAATGTGAGATTTAAGCCCAATACTCCAAGTGAAGAAATACATGAAGTATGATCATGAAAACTATTGAACAAGCACATTTTTACCCACATACTCATGAAATCAATGGCCATGTGATTAAAACAACAAGTCAATATATTATGAGGCCAAATACAACCAAGGTTTGAATTGAAACCTTAAGCTCATTACCATATCAAGAATTACAATCTCATATAGCATGATGTAGCAAATCTAGCAAGACTATTCTAGATTCATAAACATATGGATTTTCACATGCACAAGTTTGTTCTAAAATATATGAATCAAATCAATAGTGATCATGAAAGCACATTTGTACATAAAGTTTAGTTATCATCAAAAGTATAATCAAAAGCAAATGCAAAGCACACAACAATCTCCCCCTTTTTGATGATGACAAACTTTACATAGATCACATATCAAAATACTTTCTCTCCCTTTGACATAATCAATAAGTGGGAGGAAGGTAATGAAGTTCAAATTTCAACATGACGGATTCATGAATCAATGAAAGCTTACATGAGAAGTTCAGATGATGCAATTGCAAAGCATAGAGAAGTTGACACATCAATGTTTTTCTTTGATTTACAGATTTACATATTTTTAGTTTTCTTGTGAGATGTATGAAGCTAGATGCAAACAAATGATGACATATGATATGCATGTAAAGCAACCAAGTATATATGTATATATATACATGCAACATAGCTCCCCCTTACTTATTTAAGAAGGGAATAGGTATAAGAAAGGTGCATGAGATTCCTGACGACCGGAATGTTCAAATATAACACCTAGGTGGTTGTGCAATCACATAGGAGAATTATGCAACAGTCAATGCAGTCAATCAATTTTTTAAATACATATTAAATCAAATTTCTATATGTGTAGGTGTGGATGCACTTTTTATCTTAAATAGTTATATTATTGATTTATTAGGTTTATTAAGTGCGTGGGCGTGTCAGTCACAAAGTGACGATTTATTCAGACTCCGAAGAGCCACGGGTGCACTCGATCTGACTCCGTCAGATGATTGTATAGTTCGTGTCGGGACCAAAACCCGCCGCGCCATAAAGGGCACGACGTTATTTACATCCTTCGGAGAGGGGAACACCCTTGATTAATTGCCAGGAAAAAGGGCCTCATGGCCAGAAAATTAATTGCATAAAAACCTATTAAGAAATGTTGAAGTCCTCGTACGAGGGTGTGAAGAAAGTATCTGAGCTCATGTCGATCATATGTTGACCATTTATGTTCGGACGAGTATCCGGCTTGAGAATAGCGTAATCGTCGCGGGAAGACCGGAACATGTGTACGTCGAGATACGATAAATTTATTGTTCAAAGGAACGGGAAACATTCAGTTAAATCCCGGTGAGAGCGGTCGGAGACCAATAAGTTTGTCGGCCTAGTGCAAGATCAAGCTACGACCATACTGCGGTGGGCTCCCCGCGGTCGAAGCAAGACTTGCGTGGGCATCATTGATATTTCTGGTACCAAAAAGCAGCGGGAAAATGTCCCTAGATTAGATCCCAAAAAAAAGATATATTTGTGGATAGCGGGTTGTAGGCCTAGGATATGGGTCAGGCAATGACCGTGATTAGGGCGAACCCATGGTCTGTGCATGACCCAGGAAGGTCTTATCAATATTCCCATGCAAAGGGTCCGGGGATGATGAGAGCTTTCTCGTTCCATTCAGATTTTATCGGTCACTCATGGACCACTTTACGTTCGGATAAAGGCCCGTATCGAAGGTAAATAAATCTGTACAAATGTATGCCGAGTTTATGGCAATTTCCATGAAAGAGCAGAAACGAATCCCAGTGGGAACGAGTCTGGTTTGACGAACTATTGGCCCAGAGCAATGTCGGGTTACGGCTGTATCGGGATGGTTCCCAAGGTCCGAACTCGACTTGGAGGGGCGGCATTAATATTCCCTTTATACCGGGTCTTGAGGGGAGACAAGGCAGCGGGGAAAATCTCGTCATTTTATTAATATTTAAATTTTAATTATTATTATTTTGTTATTATTGTTATTATTCTTATATATATATATTGGGGTGGGTTTGTCTATTATTATATGTTTATGCCATTATTATTTGTTTATTTGTTATCTTTTGTTGAGTTTGTTATTTTTATTTATTTATTTTTATTATCATTTGTCTATTTATTATTATATTTTTTTGTTGAGCTTGTTGTTATTATTTATTTATTTTTATTATCATTTGCTTATTCATTATTATTTTTGTTAAGTTCGTTGTTATTATTACTTGTTTCTTTATTGTTATCATTTATTTAGTTATCTCTTTCTTTTTTGAATTTGTTGTTATTATTATCTACTATTTTATTATTATCATTATTATTTATTCCCTTTTTTGTGAGTTTGTTGTTATTATTATTCTTCTGTTATATTTAGGGCACGTGTGGGTTTTGAGGTCGATGCAGGTTTTGGGCAATGAGATGGTGGAAGAGGAAGAGAGAGAGAGACCCTGAGGGGGGAGATGAGACGGAGAGGAAGAGGGGGATGAGACGATGAGAGGGAGAGAGAGAGAGAGAGATAAGATGGTGGGAGAGGGAGAGAAGATGAGAGAGGGGATGAGACAGAGAGATGCTGAGGGAGAGGGAGATGAGACGCTGAGGGGGAGAGAGAGAGACGCTGAGGGGGGGAAGAGATGGAGAGGAAGAGGGGGATGAGACAATGAGAGGGAGAGAGAGACGCTGAGGGGGAAAGAGAGAGAGACGCTGAGGGGGAGATGAGACAGAGAGGAAGAGGGGGATGAGACGATGATAGGGAGAGAGAGAGATAAGACGGTGGGAGAGGGAGAGAAGATGAGAGAGGGGATGAGACGGAGAGATGCTGAGGGAGAGCGAGATGAGACGCTCAGAGGGTGAGAGTGAGAGAGACGCTGAGAGGGCGAGAGTGAGAGAGACGCTGAGAGTGAGAAAGAGAGAGAAACGCTGAGAGGGAGATGAGACGGTGGGGGAGATTGAGAGAGAGACGGTGAGGGAGAGAGGCTAAGAGAAAAAGAAAGAGGGTGAGGGAGAGAGGCTGAGAGAGAGATAAGACGGTGGGAGAGAGAGAGAGAAGATGAGACGCAGAGAGAGAGAGAGACGGTGAGAGGGAGAAAGGGTGAGACGGATGGATATCATTATTTTGTTATCATTGAAATATTTTTATTACTCTTTGTTATTTTATATTTTTTGTGAGTTTGTTGTTATTATTCTTCTTCTGTTGCATTTGGGGCATGTGTAGGGAGATGAGCCAACAAAGTGGCTGGAGAAGTGTCTGTACAGGCCAGGCAGGGATCGGAGCATACAGGGGCTAAGGTCAATGCAAGTTTAGGCAAGGGCCCGTACACGTCTGGGCAAGGTCTATGCAAGGTTTAGGCCAAGGTCCATGCAAGCTCTGGCCAAAGTCTATGCAAGGTTTGAGCAGGGTCCGTGCAAGCGAGGGATGAGATCAGTGCACATTTGAAGTGTGTGAGGGACAAAGTCGGTGCAGGGCCTGTGCATGCAAGAGATGAGGTCGGTGCAGCTGAGGGCTGAGGTCGATGTTACCCTGGGCGAGGTCGATGTAGCCCCAGGCCGTGAAGGGGAAGGATCAGTGCGATGTCTAAATGGGGTCGATGCAGCTGGAGCTGGGGTTGGCACAGCGGGGGTTTGGAGTGTGCTGGGCAAGGGGCATCCCGGGTGTGTCGGGAAAGGCAGGCTAGCAGTGTACCGGGCTGGGTGGCTTGAGGGTGCACCGAGTAGGGGCGCTGGGCGGTGTGCCGGGCAGGCCGGGGTGGTACGTGCTGGGCAAGACACGGTTGGGGTGTGCCGGGCAAGGCGCGGCCAGGGTGCACCGGGGTATGGTTTGTTCAAGGGAGGACTCTCTCTCTCTCTCTCTCTTTCTCTCTCTCTCTCTCTCCGTGGGATGCCTGTGGGGAGCATGTGAGGGGCTTTCTTTTATTCACAAAATGCAAGCGTAGGGATTTTCTTTTATTCATGGAATGCATGCGTGGAAGTTTTATTTGGTTTTCTTTTATTCATGCGGATTAAGTTCGTGGTTATGTTCGACAGTCCGTTATGTTGATGTAGATGTTCAGTTGTTCGGGATCTCCGTGATTCTTTTGTTATTTCGGGAGAGCCGTTTCATTGGTATTCATTCTGTTTATTTGTTGTTTCCTTTTGTATTATTGCTTTTATTTTATTATTATTGTTATTAATTTAATTCTGATGAAAATTCGACAGCATCTCCCCTTAACCCGGATGGTAAGGGAGTGAAAAGGGAACACGCCCACAAGGAGTAGCATGACCCGACATTTTGAGGTGTGTGCCGAGGCAGCCACCTTTGAGGAAACTTCAGAAAACTCAGAGAAAACACCAAATGAGAGACCACTTAGGCCGACACAAGCCACAAATGCACCGGGGAATCAGTGACTAGGGTGTGCCGGGCTAGACTGGCCATGGGTGTGCCGCTAGCGCGCAGCCGGGGGGTGGGGGGGTGGGTACCAGCCAGGGAAAGGCCAAAGGTGTGTCAGTGGACCTAGCCAAGGTGTGCCGGAGGAGGGTTCATGCAGCATTGGGGGACCGCCAGAGGCGTTAACATTTTGGGGGGGCAACCGGGGCTAAGCAGAGGGAGTTCATGCAGTGTTCGGAGTGGAGGTAACACGCCCGAGCTGCTAAAGGGGCAAGCGGTATCCGAGAGAGAGCTTCTCCGTCAAACCGGATGAGAAATTTAAGAATCAAACCCACGAGAGAGGGATCACGGAGGATGAAGGACGTTGACTTCTTCCTCCCCACATGGTATAAAAGAATCGGTGAATCACTGAGGAAGACTCCGATGGAAGTGGAAAAGTGGGAGACGCGGACGCAAACCCATGAACAAACTGAAAAAAACTTTCTTTTATTCCTGCCTTGAAAAGAAGCAGCCCAACGGGCTAATACATGCTAAGAAAGCAAATAGAAGAAGGAAGGGGAACGGAATACAATAAGGGGGAGCGGGGGACGGAGCTCTAGCTCCTCCCCTCTCCTCTCTTCTTCTCTTCTTCTTCTTCTTCTCTTCCTCTCTTCTTCTCTTTTCTACGCAGGAGCCCTTCCTCTTTTTTTTTGGCCTTCTCCTTTTTTCTCTTTGCCGTGAGAGGGTACATGTATACCCGGTGGCATTGACATCCGCTGACGATGGTGGTTAATGGGGGATTGACCATAGTCTTGTCTTTTGGTAGGGAGTGCATGCGTGTCTGGATGAGGCTTTGACAGCTGAACAAACCCCAGCTGGCTTGAGGTGACTATGCTGCGCGCCAAGGGCCCCATGCAGTGACCATCGTGTTTGCCACCGGTTGCACCGGTTCAAAGTGTGGAACGCTGCACCGGGTGGAGGGGCTTAACAGGTGTGCCGCTGGATGGGCTGGGAAGTGTGCCGTTGGGGGATTAAAGAGTGTACCGTTGGAGGCTAAAAAGTGTCCCGCTAGGGGCTGAAAAGAGTGTGCCGCTGAAGGCATCTGAGTAGTGTGCCTCTGGAGGCATTTGGAGTGTGCCGCTGGAGGGCATCCCAAAGTGTGCCGCTGGAGGGCTTTTGAGGGTGTGCCACTGGGGCACTTTTGAGGGTGTGCCGCTAGAGGCCTTGGCAGTGTGCCGTTGGAGGTGGCAGTTGCAGGGTGTGCCCTTTTCTTCTTTTCTTCTTTTCACCTTTGCTTCTCCTTTCTTCTCTTCTTTATTCCCCTCAACGTAAACATGGGGTGAGAATTTTTTAGTGTCCATAAATGCCCCCCAGCCGCAGACGGCGCGATAGAGGGATGAGAGAGCGAGGCCTATGGGTGCAGACCAACTGAGAGATTCATCAGCATGATGAGGAGCGCGGGTCTGCGGACCAAAGTTAAGGTCGAGAAACCGGGCCATATGGGCCAGAACTAGGGGAGTAGGCTATGAAAGCCAAAGTTATTAGAAAGCGGGCTATGAAAGCCAAGGTTGTGTAAGGCGAGTCACGAGGGCGGAGAGAAGGGTTTATTGATTCAAAGGGATATTAGTCACTCGAGGGGACGGAGAGAGAAGAGTTTGTTGATTCCATGACCTGGACGGAGGGTCCAAATCAAAAGGGGTATTCGTCGCCTAAGGGGACGGAGAGAGAGTTTGTTGATTCCATGACCTGGACGGAGGGTCCAAATCAAAAGGGATATTCGTCACCCGAAGGGACGGAGAGAAGAGTTTGTTGGTTTAGTGACCTGGACGGAGGGTCCAAATCAAAAGGGGTATTCATCGCCCGAGGGGACAGAGAGAGGGTTTGTTGATTCAATGACCTAGACGGAAGGTCCAAGCCAAAAGGGGTATTCGTCACCCAAAGGGAGGGAGAGAAGAGTTTGTTGGTTCAATGACCTGGACGAAAGGTCCAAATCAAAAGGGGTATTCACCACCCGAGCGGACGAAGAGAAGAGTTTGTTGATTCAATGACCTGGACGGAAGGTCCAAATCAAAAGGGGTATTCGTCACCCGACGGGACGGAGAGATGGTTAAGTCACTGGCACGGGCTAGTATTAGCACGAGGAAAAGGGGATGATTCCTTACCCGAACGGCAGGCTCGGGCCAGGGTGAAAGGATGTTTTGCTCTTTAATGCGCCCGGGCAACCGTCCAAGAAAGGTCTTTTATTTTTGCAACTGGATGGAAAGTCTACGAGCCAGACTAGAGAAAGGGAGTCTTTCTATTCTTCGGATGGATGGAAAGTCCGGGCTGAAGTGACAAGGAGATGTTTATTCTTTAACCAGGCGGAAGGTCGATTTAGAGTGGAAGGAATCTTTTAGTTCTCCAGCCGGACGAAAGGTCCGATCTAGAGTGAAAGGATCTTTTTGTTCTCTATACGGACGGAAGGTTCGATCCAGAGTGGAGGGAGTCTTTTTGTTGTCTGGCTGGGCGACAGGCCCGAACCAAAGTGAAAGGATCTTTTGGTTCTCTAGCCGGACAGAAGGTCCGATCCAGAGTGAAAGGATCTTTTTGTTCTCTAGCTGGATGGAAGGACTGATCTAGAGTGGAGAGTGTCTTCTTAGTTCTCTAGCTGGACGGCAGGTCCAAACCAAAGTGAGAGGATCTTTTTGTTCTCTAGCCGGATGGAAGGTCCGATCTAGAGTGGAGAGAATCTTTTTGTTCTCTAGCTGAACGGAAGGTCCGATCTAGAGTGGAAGGAGTCTTTTCGTTCTCCAGCCGGATGGAAGGTTCAAACCAAATTGAAAGGATTTGATGTTCTTTAATGCGCCAGGAGTACCGGCTGTGAAATCCGAACCCGAGAAAGTAGACCGCAATGGTCAGAATTGGTGTTGCGGAAGTAGGCCGTGAAGGCTGAAATCGGGGAAGCGGACTATGAGAGCCGCCATCAGGAAGCTGGATACAAAAGCTGGAGTTGGGGAGCAAGCCGTGGGAGCCCAAATTGAGGAAGCGGACTACGAGAGCTGCAATCGGGAAGCTGGCTACAAAAGCCAAAATTGGGGAGCAGGCTACAAAGAGCCGAAGTTGGGAAGCAGGCTACAAGAGCCAAAATTGGGAAGCAGGCTGCGAAGGCCAAAGGGA
This sequence comes from Amorphophallus konjac, assembly GCA_022559845.1. NCBI lineage: Eukaryota > Viridiplantae > Streptophyta > Magnoliopsida > Alismatales > Araceae > Amorphophallus > Amorphophallus konjac. The sequence continues at coordinate 340,581,461 of CM040118.1, read as the reverse complement.
AGTGGGTTACAAGAGCCAAAATATTGGGAAGCAGGCTGCAAGAGCCAGAATTGGGAAGCGGGCTGCAAGAGCTGAAATTGGGGAAGTGGACTACGAGAGCCGAAGGTTGGGAAGCGGGTTGCAAGAGCTGGAATTGGGGAAGCGGGCTACGAGAGCTGAAGGTTGGGAAGCGGGCTACGAGAGTCAGAATTGGGAAGCGGGCGGCAAGAGCCGAAGTTGGGAGATTAACAAGCCGCGAGGGCGGGAAGTAGGCCATGTAGGCCAAGATTGGGCTGCATGAGCCAAAATTGGGGAAGGCAGGCTACGAGAGCCAAAATTGAGTTTGAGTTTTTTTTCTTTATTATTATTATTATTTCCTTATTCAAGCATGCATGCATTCGTCAGCAGGCATAACATAAGTATAAATAAGGCAGCTCCCTCTATAGGGTATGGGATAGGGACATTGCCCATAATTCGCAGACACGGTGCGGGCCGGAAGGCACAGGTAAGGGATAGTGCACCCGTCAAGAGGATATCGCATGTCTTGCATGCATAGCTTAAATTCACGCATTTCACCCAAGACAACTCTCTGTGGAGTGGAGGAGCAAACGTGTGAGCAAAAGGCCCTAAACATAGGGATGTGCAGGTTTTCTAAGCAACACTCGAGGATTACTCTAGCGCCTACACATGGGTTTCAGGCTCTCGATTTTGGTAGCTTCGCATAGCCCCCATATGTTTATTTTGGTAGCAGATTTCACCGTTCGACATGAGTCTCCTCATATGTCTCAATGGAGATTCCTGGCTACCATGCTTTGTCCTTATTATAAGTCTATTGCGGATTCCACCGTTTGACGTGAGTTTCCTCATGTGTCTCAATGGGAATTCCCGACTGTTGACACCCGTTTTATGCCGATAAGTTGAGTCATTTTTCTTACTCCCATTTGTTGATGCCTCGAGTTGTCCATCACTCGTTGGGGCTATTTTTAGGCATATTTTAGGCCAATTTTTAGGGTTGCCTCCCTCCTTGGTTAGGTCCAAGTCGATTCAGGGCTTAACGGGCCTTGGTTCTGGTTGATTGGGCTTTTCTATAAGTTTCAAGCGTCCATATGCATACACGGTTCATCCATGACCGCTCAACTCATGTGCGGTTGACTGTGGACCGTTCATATATTTTGGAGCATTTTAGTTAACTTTCTGAATTTCCACCGACAAGCTTTTATGCGGCCCTCTCCTAGCCGTTCAACTTGATGAACAGACTGATGGTGACCGCTCATTTCTCCAGAGTCCTAAACGTCACTGGCTTTCAGATAATTATCTAATTATCTTATTTATTTTGATTTTCCACCGACAGGACTAGAACAGTTTGTCTTTGGCCGCTCTTCGTTTGAACGGTCCCACATGAGCCGTTCATTTCTGAGAGTCCAACGGTGAATGTTTCGTTCAGTTCAACGGATGATTTGGGATTATTAATAATTTATTTTGAATTTCCACCGACGGGGTTGGACGGCCAGAATATGGCTGCCCCTCCAGTTGAGCGGTCTATCGTAAGACCGTTCATCTCGTCGATTGTTGAATTTTAACAGATTTTATCCCTTTTATCCGTGGTCAAACCCTCAACTTTGTCTTGATTTTCTCCGTGGATTCTCAACAAAATCAGATGAGATTTGATCCTATCGAAAGCTGAGATATTATCTTCGCTTTATCTTTTGATATCTCGGATTAATATCCACTGGAAACCCTAATTTCGGGGCTGGCATTCTAGGCTCTATAAATAGACCCTAAAGGCCGAACTTGAAAAGGGGGGAGATTTTTGGTCGACGGTGAAGCCCTGCCACACTCTTGAGCGACCTAGCACCAAGGAGGGAGGCTTTCTACGTCCATACAAGCATCCGGTTCAGGGAGTAGTTGAGTCTTGAGTCTTTTATGTTTGGTTGATTTCGTCACTTTTCATTGCATGCATTGCTTTCTCTCTACGTTCTTCTTCATTCTCATCACCATGCACACATCCACCCACATTTTTTCCACCCTAGGGGTTTAAAATCCCCCAGGTATCCCCCTTTCCACTTAGTCACATTCATTCTTTATCATTTTGACATTTACTACACCATTCAATTCTAATATGGGTTGTTTCTGTGTGTTTTCACGTTGTTTTTGCAGGTCAGCAATCCCTAGTACGTGGCCCACCCCCTCTGGCCGGCTGGAGAGGGTGGAGGTTGGACCCCTTTGGACTTCTGGCTCGGTGGTCTTGTGCGGTTCTAAACGGTCCGTTCAAGAAGACGTGTGGCGCAGGCTGGGCCATCCATCTTCTTCCTGCGGTCGCTACAGAGCCGTTCAAATCCCAGAAGTCCTTCATCCCGCATCTTCGGTAGAGTCCTTTGGCAGTCTATCGTAAGACCGTACATCCTGTTGGCGGTTCTCCATAAACCGTTCATCGTCCCAGCGCTGTAGTCAGGCGAGTGTCTCTCCCTCTTTCCAAAGCATGGCATGTTCATCACGTTCGGCGCTTTGGTGGCGATCACGGTTTGTTACACTTCCCTTTTTCTATTGCCTTTACTTGTTCCTCATGTGGAGGTGGTAGGATAGACGTTCGGGAAGACATTTGGAAGAAACGGATTCGGAAGAAGAAAATATATCTACACCGACTACTAGGCTTTGTCATTATTGAAATTCGTTTCACCATTTCGCACGAGTCTCCTCATTTGTTTCAGTGTGGATTCCCAGCTACTCAGATTCACATTTCTCTATCTCTTTTTTGCATCATTTTTTGAAGTGGGGGGTAGGCAACTTTTTCCTCACGATTATCTTTCACGCGAGTGCGGGAATTCAAGTCTCCGAAGAGTGCTAAGAAGAAAGTCGGGCAATCCCTATGGTTGAAGACCATTGAACACATTGAGTGCGGAGCGTGGGAGTGTTGCCTCAGGTTTATTTTGTGAGTTGGACTTAGCAATTTAGCCATGACTCTTCCCCTTGACGTGTGCACCCATAATAATTGGGTTCCCTTCGAGCGTTTGCCGTGACGTTCGTGCATCCGAGATCGGGGCAGCATTATTTAGCAAGGAAACAAGGTCCTAGAAAATTCCAAGGAGGTGTATTATTCTGTATTATAAGCAAGCATGCAAGCAGGGCAGCCAAGCATTTTTTGTCTCTTTTGTTTTGCTTTCTTCTTCTTTTTTTTTTGCGTAAGAACATATAGTTGTTACATATAAGCGTAGTGATAGTAAAGGTATTAGGGAAGCAGACCACAAAGGGCCGAAAGGATATTAGGGAAGCGGGCTATAGAAGCCAAGGGACATTAGGGGAGCGGGCCATAAGGGCCAAAAGATGCTGGGAAGTAGGCCAGAAAAGCCAAGGGGCATTAGGGAAGCAGGCCGTAGAAGCCGGGAGATGCTGGGAAGCGGGCTACAAAGGCCAAAGCTTGGGGGAGCAGGCTACGAGAGCCAAAATTGGGAAGCAAGCCACGAAGGCTAAAGGGAAGTGGGCTATAGAAGCCAAAATGTTGAAGCGGCTATGAGAGCCGAAGTTGGGAAGCGGGCTATAAAAGCTGAAGCTGAGAAGCAGGCTGCAAAGAGCCGAAGTTGGAAAGTAGGCTAGAAGAGCCAAAATTGGGAAGCGGGCTGCAAAGAGTCGAAGGTTGGAAAGTAGGCTATAAGAGCCAAAATTGGGGAGCTGGCTATAATAGCCGAAGTATGGGAAGCGGGCTGCGAGAGCCGAAATTGGGAAGCAGGCTGGAAGAGCCGAAATTGGGAAGCACACTGCAAGAGCCAAAATTGGGGAGCATGCTATATCAGCCGAAGTATGGGAAGCGGGCTGCGAGAGTCGAAATTGGGATGTGGGCTCCAAGAGCTGAAATTGGGAAGCGGGCTGCAAGAGCCGAAGTTGGGGAGCAGGCTATAACAGCCGAAGTATGGGAAGCAGGCTGCGAGAGTCGAAATTGGGAAGCAGACTGTAAGAGTTGAAGTTGGGAAGCAGGCTGCAAGAGCCGAAATTGGGGAGCAGGCTATAATAATCGAAGTGTGGGAAGCGGGTTGCGAGAGCCGAAATTGGGAAGCGGGCTGCAAGAGCCGAAGTTGGGAAGCAGGCTATAAGAGCCAAAATTGGGAAGCGGGCTGTAAAGAGCCGAGAGTTATTGGAGAGCGCAGTGGGATGGATGGATTAATCTTGATAGTGGGCTGTCGCCGCAATGGCTAAACTAAAGGGCGTCGGGTAGCAGGTCGGGAGGCTAGAAAGACGTTACGATAGTAGGACGTAAATCCTTGGGGACGTCAAGAAAGCAGGCTATAAAAGCCAAGGGATACTAGGGCAGCTGGCTATAAAGCCCATGGGACGTTGGAAGCAAGCCATAAGAGGCCAAAGGATAACGGGAGTAGGTTGCGAGAGCCCGGAAGACATTGGGGAGTAGGCTACAGGAGTCGAAAGATCTCAGGGAGCAGGCTATAAAAGCCAAGGAAATATTGAGAGTAGGTTATTGGTAAGCCGCAGCGAAGGTGACAACTCACAATATTCAACAATTGCAAGAAATTGTTGACAGGCAACTGCTGTAAAAGCCTAATGCCAATCAGGGAAGCTAGCTTCAAGGGTTGAAGGATAACCTAGGCAACAGGCTGTGAGTGCCAAGGGATGTCGAAAGCAGACTGTGAGAGCCGAAAAGAAGGGTCTCTTTTTGTTCACTGACCAGGTGAAGGATCCAAACCAAAGTGAGAGGTCTATTCTTCTGCTCTCTGGCCGGGGGTGGATCCAAACCAAGGTGAGAGGTCTCTTTTGTAATTCTCTGGCCGGGGAAGGATCCGAACCAAAGTGGAAGGTTTATTCTTTGATTCTCTGGCCGGGAAAGGATCCGAACCAAAAGTGAGAGGTTGATTCTTTGATTCTCTGGCCGGAAAAGGGGTCAAACCAAAGTGAAAGGCTGATTCTTAATTCTCTAGCCGGGAAAGGATCCGAACCAAAGTGAAGGGTTGATTCTTTAATTCTCTGGCCGGGAAAGGATCCGAACCAAAGTGGAAGGTTGATTCTTTAATTCTCTGGACGGGAAAGGATCCGAACCAAAGTGAAGGGATGATTCTTTAATTCTCTGGCCGAGAAAGAATCCGAACCAAAGTGAAGGGTTGATTCTTTAATTCTCTTAAGATGGCTGTCCTGGCCGAAGGGAGAACGTTTGTCGGCTTAGACGAATGGTCATGATGCCAACCACATGAGAGGTCTATTTGTTGGATGACTGCAGGTAGAGGGTGAAAGACCATTTCCGCCTCAAGGCTCACTTTCTTTTCTTCTCTTTTTCTTTTATGTGGAGGGGTGAATGGAAAGACCATGTCCGCTTGATGACTATTCTTTTCTTTTCTGCTTTTTTTTTTATTGTGAAGAGGCGGGTTCAAAGACAATGTCTGCCTCATGTCCCTTTTCTTTTCTTTTCTTTTCTTTTCAATTTTCTTTTTCTTTTGTGTGAAAAGGCGGGTTCGAAGATCACGTCTGCCTCATGTCTCCTTTCTTTTTGTTCTGCTCTTCTTTTCACATTAATGCTTCTGTACTGGGGTGTATTTTTCTTAATGTGCCCCCAGGCGGGGTATGGCTTTTCTTCATCTGCCCCCCCTAGGTCGGGAGGGTATGCCTCGTTGCTTCTGTGCCGTCGGGCGGGGTATATTCTTTATGGCTTCTATGGCCCCAAGTGGGGTGTGTGTTTCTTCTTCAAATGCCCCTAAACCGGGGTAGATTCTTCATGGCTTCTATGCCCCTAGGCGGGGTGTGTTCCTTCTTCGAATGCCCATAAGCCGGGGTGTATTTCCCTTAAAATGCACCTAAGTCGGGGTGTATGTTGCTTTCATGCCCCTAAACTGGGGGTGTGGCTTTTGCTTTCATGCCCCCAGGCCGGGATGTATTCAGCTTCTAGTGCCCCCAGAGTGGGGTGTATTGCTGCTTCTGATGCCCCCAAGGCGGGGTGTAATTCTTGCTTCTTATGCCCCCCCCCCCCAGGCGGGGTGAATTCTTCTTCTTTGCTTATGTGCCCCCAGGCCGGGGCGTTATCTTCATGTCCCCCAGGTTAGGATGTAACTTTTTTTCTGTGCCCCCAAGCGGGGTGTAACTTCATGCTTCTTATGCCCCCAGGCTGGGGTGTGTCTTTTTCTTCATGTGCTCCCATACCGGGGTATATTTCTTTCTCAAATACCCCTAAGCCAGGGTGTATTCTTTGTCTCATATGTCCTCCGAGTCAGGGTGCATTTTACTTCTAGTGCACCTCGGGCAGAGTGTGCTTCTTTCTTTGTATGCCCCTAGGTCGGGGTGAGTTTCTTCCTTTGTGTGCCCCCAAGCAGGGTATATTCTTAGCTTCTCATGCCCCCATAGCGGGGTGTAGTTCTTCTTCAAATGCTCCAAAACCGGGGTAGATTTTTTGAATACCCCTAAGCTGGGGTGAATTCTTCATAGCTTCCATGCCCCGCATGGTAGGGTATGTTGCTTCTTATGTCCCCATGGTGGGGGTGGATTCCGCTACTTCTTATGCCCCAGAGCGGGGGTATACTTCTCTTCATATGCCCCTAGGCCAGGGTGCATCTCCTGCTTCTTATGCCCCCATGGCGGGGTACGTTTCTTCTTCAAAAGCCCCTAAATCAGGGTGTATTCTTTTAGTCTTTATGCCCCTAGATCGGGGTATACTTCTCTTCATATGCCCCCAGGTCGGGGTGAAACTCTATTGCTTTTTATGCCCCAATGGCGGGGTACATTTGTTCGTTAAATGCCCCTAAGCCGGGGTGTAACTTTTGATTTATGTGCCCCCCAAGTCGGGGTGTGTTTCTTCTTCAAAAGCCCCTAAGCCAGGGTGTATTCTTTTACTCTTTATGCCCCTAGATCGAGGTGAAACTCTGTTTCTTCTTATGCCCCCAGGTCGGGGTATATTTTTTGTCAAATGTCCCTAAGCCGCGGTGTAACTTTTGCTTTATGTGCCCCCGAGTCGGGGTGGATTCTCTTCATGTGCCCCCATGACGGGGTGTGTTTCTTCTTCAAATGCCCCTGGAACAGGGTGCAACTTGTTGTTTTCATGCCTCTATGCGGGGTGTTCTTTTTTTTTGCTTCATACGCCCCCCTAGTGGGGTACATTTCATCTTCAAATGCCCCTAAGCCGAGGTGCAACTCTGTTTCTTCTTATTCCCTCAGGTCGGGGTAGATTTTTCTCATGTGCCCCCGAGTCGGGGTGTATTCTTTTCATGTGCCCCTAGGAGCGGGGTGTATTCTTTCTTGCCTCTTATGCCCCCATGGCGGGGTATATTTCTTCTCCTTATTCCCCATGGCGGGGTATATGCATGCTCTCTTCGGGAGTGGTGGCCGTGCTTGGCCTCATTGCTATAAAGCATTCCCCACAGCGGGCAGGAATTCATTAAGCTACAGTTGTGACTTCTTGGATCTTCTAACAGCCACTCAAGGAGCCGTCTTGTGCCGGATAGAGGCAGCAGGAAGGTGGAATGGACGGGGGCATTGCACCACGGACTTCGACCCCCCTAGAGTCGGGCGGGATGCCGGCCTTCTTCTTGTCCTTTTGGTCGGCGATGCTCGCCAACTTTTCTTTTTATCCTTTCTTTTCTTCTCTTCTTCCCTTTTTGTGTAATAGACCAAGGTAGGTGCGCAGGAGAGCGCTCACCCCCTCAAGGAGGGGATGAGTGATTCGCTCCACCGCGTCAATCCCACAGTGATAATCTTTGTTCAGCATGGGTGTCGACGGGTATGGTCGTAAAACCCTCTCTCACCAATTCTTTCTCTTCTCTTTTTTTAGCTTCTTTTTTGTTTCTTTCTTCTCTTTTGTTTCTTCTTTTCTTTCTTTTCTTCTTTTCTTTTACTTCTTCTTCTTTTTTTTCTTCTTTTCTTCTCTTTCTTCTTAGGAAAAGGGGGTTTGATTTCCCCTCCCTCTTCCTCTCTTTTTTCCTGGAAGTTGCATGTGCCGCGGAGTAGCGTCCTCGAGGCCACAAAGACAATTGCTCCTAGTCCGGCTTTTCTCCCCAAAGGGCTGACAAAGACGGCACCTGCAATTCATCAACACAGGCAAGCATCGTTCATTAGGAGGCCATGAGGCCCTGAATCCTGGCGAAGAGATGAAGGGTGGTTTCAGTCCCACCGGGCGTGCCAGACTTGTGGACGCACTTTTTATCTTAAATAGTTGTTTTATTGGTTTATTGAGTTTATTAAGTGCGTGGGCGTGCCAGTCACAAAGTGACGATTTATTCGGACTCCGAAGAGCCACGAGTGCGCTCGATCTGACTCCGTCAGATGATCGTGTAGTTCGTGTCGAGACAAAAACCTGTCGCACCATAAAGGGCACGGCGTTATTTACATCCCCTCGGAGAGGGGAACACCCTTGATTAATCACTGGGAAAAAGGGCCTCATGGCCAGAAAATTAATTGCATAAAAACCTATTAATAAATGTTGAAGTCCTCGTATGAGGGTGTGAAGAAAGTATCTGAGCTCATGTTGGTCATGTGTTGACCATTTAATGTTCGGACGAGTGTCCGGCTTGATAATAGCGTAATCGTCCCGGGAAGACCGGAACATGTGTACGTCGGGATACGACAAATTTATTGTTCAAAAGAACGGGAAACGTTCAGTTATATCCCGGTTAGAGCGGTAGGAAACCGATAAGTTTGTTGGCCTGGTGCAAGATCAAGCTGCGACCATATTGCGGTAGGACCCCCGCAGTCGAAGCGAGACTTGCGTGGGCATCGTTGATATTTCTGGTACCAAAAGGTAGCGGGAAAATGTCCTGAGATTAGATCCCAAAACAAAGATATATTCGAGGATAACGGGCTGTAGGCCTAGGATATGGGTCAGGCAATGACCGTGATTTGGGCAAACCCGTAGTCTGTGCATGACCCAGGAAGGTCTTATCAATATTCCCATGCAAAGGGTCCGGGGATGACGAGAGCTTTCTCGTTCCATTCAAGTTTTGTCGGTCACTCATGGACCACTTTATGTTCGGATAAAGGCCCGTATCGAAGGTAAATAAATCCGTACAAATGTATGCCGAGTTTACGGCATTTTCCATGAAAGAGCGGAAACGAGTCCGGTTTGACGAACTATCGGCCCAGAGCAATGTCGGGTTACGGCTGTATCGGGATGGTTCCCAAGGTCCGAACTCGACTCGGAGGGGTGGCATTAATATTCTCTTTATACCAGGTCTTGAGGGGAGACAAGGCTGCGGGGCAGATCTCGTCATTTTATTATTATTAAAACTTTAATTATTATTTTTTGTTATTATTGTTATTATTCTTATATATATATATATATATATATATATATATATTGGGGTGGGTTTGTCTATTATTATTTGTTTATTTGTTATCTTTTGTTGAGTTTGTTATTATTATTTATTTATTTTTATTATCATTTGTCTATTTATTATTATTTTTTTTGTTGAGCTTGTTGTTATTATTTATTTATTTTTATTATCATTTGTTTATTCATTGTTTTTTTGTTGAGTTCGTTGTTATTATTACTTGTTTCTTTATTGTTATCATTTATTTATTTATCTCTCTTTTTTTGAATTTGTTGTTGTTATTATCTACTATTTTATTATTATCATTATTATTTATTCTCTTTTTTGTGAGTTTATTTTTATTATTATTCTTCTGTTACATTTAGGGCACGTGTGGGTTTTGAGGTCGGTGCAGGTTTTGGGCAATGAGACGGATGAAGAGGAAGAGAGAGAGACGTTGAGGGGGAGAGAGAGAGAGACGCTGAGGGGGAGATGAGACGAAGAGGAAGAGGGGGATGAGACGATGAGAGGGAGAGAGAGAGAGAGATAAGACGGTGGGAGAGGGAGAGAAGATGAGAGAGGGGATGAGACGGAGAGATGCTGAGGGAGAGGGAGATGAGACGCTGAGAGGGTGAGAGAGAGAGAGACGCTGAGAGGGAGAAAGAGAGAGAGACGTTGAGAGGGAGATGAGACGGTGGGGGAGATTGAGAGAGAGACGGTGAGGGAGAGAGGCTAAGAGAAAAAGAAAGAGGGTAATGGAGAGATGCTGAAAGAGAGATAAGACGGTGGGAGAGAGAGAGAAGATGAGACACAGAGAGAGAGAGAGAGAGACGATGAGAGGGAGAAAGGGTGAGACGGATGGATCTCATTATTTTGTTATCGTTCAAATATTTTTATTACTCTTTGTTATTTTATATTTTTTGTGAGTTTGTTGTTATTATTCTTCTGTTGCGTTTGGGGCATGTGTAGGGCGACGAGCCAACAAAGGGGCTGGAGAAGGGTCTGTGTAGGCCAGGTAGGGATCTTAGCATACGGCGGCTAAGGTCAATGCAGGTTTAGGCAAGGGCCCTGACATGTCTAGGCAAAGTCTGTGCAAGGTTTAGGCCAAGGTCCAAGCAAGCTCTGGCCAAAGTCTATGCAAGGTTTGAGCAAGGTCCGTGCAAGTGAGGGATGAGATCAGTGCACATTTGAAGTGTGTGAGGGACAAAGTCGGTGCAGGGCTTGTGCATGCAAGAGATGAGGTCGGTGTAGCTGAGGGCTGAGGTCGATGTTACCCTGGGCGAGGTGGATGTAGCCTCAGGCCGTGAAGGGGCAAGATCGGTGCGATGTCTAAATGTGGTCAGTGCAGTTGGAGCTGGGGTTGGCACAGCGGGGGTTTGGAGTGTGCCGGGCAAGGGGCATCCCGGGTGTGCCGGCAAGGCAGGCTAGCAGTGTACCGGGCTGGGTGTCTTGAGGGTGCACCCGGTAGGGGCGCTGGGTGGTGTGCCGGGCATGCCAGGGTGGTGCGTGCCGGGCAAGACACAGCTGGGGTGTGCCGGGCAAGGCGTGTCCAGGGTGTACCGGGGTAAGGTTTGTTCAGGGGAGGACTCTCTCTCTCTCTCTCTATCTGTCCGTGGGATGCCCTTGGGGAGCATATGAGGGGCTTTCTTTTATTCACGAAATGCAAGCATATGGATTTTCTTTTATTCATGGAATGCATGTGTGGAAGTTTTATTTGGTTTTCTTTTATTCATGCGGATTAAGTTCATGGTTATGTTCGACAGTTCATTATGTTGATGCAGATGTTTAGTTGTTCGGGATCTCCGTGATTCTTTTGTTATTTCGGGAGAGCCGTTTCGTTGGTGTTCATTCTGTTTATTTGTTGTTTCCTTTTGTATTATTGCTTTTATTTTATTATTATTGTTATTAATTTAATTCTGACAAAAATTTGGCAGCATATCCCCTTAACCCGGATGGTAAGGGAGTGAAAGGGAAAACGCCCACAAGGAGTGGCATGACCCGAAAATTTAAGGTGTGTGCCGAGGCAGCCACCTTTGAGGAAACTTTGAAAAACTCAGAGAAAACACCGAATGAGAGACCACTTAGGCCGACACAAGCCACAAATGCACTAGGGAATCAGTGACTAGGGTGTGCCGGGCTAGACTGGCCAGGGGTGTGCCGCTAGAGCGCAGTCGGGGGGGTACCTGCTTGGGAAAGGCCAAAGGTGTGCCGGTGGACCTGGCCAAGGTGTGCCGGAGGAGGGTTCAGGTAGTGTTGGGGGACTGCCAGAGGCGTTAACATTTTGGGGGGGCAACCAGGGCTAAGTAGAGGGAATTCAGGCAGGGTTCGGAGTGGAGGTAACAAGCCCGAGGTGCTAAAGGGGCATGCGGTGTCTGAGGGAGAGCTTCTCTGTCAAACCGGATGAGAAATTTAGGAATCAAACCCACGCGAGAGGGATCACGGAGGATGAAGGACGTTGACTTCTTCCTCCCCACAAGGTATAAAAGAATTGTTGAAGCACCGAGGAAGACTCCGATAGAAGTGGAAAAGTGGGAGACGCAGACGCAAACCCATGAACAAACTAAAAAAAACTTTCTTTTATTCCAACCAAGAAAAGAAGCAGCCCAACGGGCTAGTACATGCTAAGAAAGCAAATAGAAGAAGGAAGGGCAACGGAATACAACAAAGGGGGAGGGGGGGACGGAGCTCTAGCTCCTCCCCTCTCCTCTCTTATTCTCTTCTTCTTCTTTTTCTCTTCCTCTCTTCTTCTCTTTTCTACGCAGGAGCCCTTCCTTTTTTTTTGGCCTTCTCCTTTTTTCTCTTTGCCGTGAGAGGGTATATGTATACCCGGTGGCGTTGACATCCATTGACGATGGTGGTTAATGGGGGATTGACCCCAGTCTTGTCTTTTGGCAGGGAGTGCCTGCGTGTCTGGACGAGGCTTCGACAGCTGAACAAACCCCAGCTGGCTTGAGGTGACTATGCTACGCGCCAAGGGCCCCATGTAGTGACCATCGTGTTTGCCCCCGATTGCACCAGTTCAAAGTGTGGAACGCTGCATCGGGTGGAGGGGCTTAACAGGTGTGCCACTGGATGGGCTAGGAAGTGTGCCGCTGGGGGCTTAAAGAGTGTGCCGTTGGAGGCTGAAAAGTGTGCCGCTGGGGGCTAAGAAGAGTGTGCCGCTGAAGGCATCTGAGTAGTGTGCCACTGAAGGCATTTGGAGTGTGCCGCTGGGGGGCATCCCAAAGTGTGCTGCTGGAGGGCTTTTGAGGGTGTGCCGCTGGGGCACTTTTGAGGGTGTGCCGCTAGAGGCCTCGGCAGTGTGCCACTGGAGGCGACAGTTGTAGGGTGTGCCCTTTTCTTCTTTTCTTCTTTTCACCTTCTCTTCTCTTTCTTCTCTTCTTTATTCCCCTGCACGTAAATATGGGGTGAGAATTTTTTAGTGTCCACCGTAGGTGAATAACATGAAAATAGATTGTTGCAATATGGATATTGAGATTTTCAGATAAACACAATGAGAGATTATACATACTGCACTTCAATTTATGAGAACAGCGTATTGGAGGCTACGCTCTGCCATAAAAAATTTTTCACTAGAATTTTTTAATTCATTTCAAGAATAATCTGAATTTTTCTAAGAATGATCAGGTTCAAATAATTTCATTTTTACGCGAGTAGACACATGGAGCTCATGCCATACTCCCCGGTTACTCAAAATATTAAGCTATTTCACTTCATTTTGAACTAAGGTACTTTAGTCAATACTTTTCAGAAATGAACCACATCACGTCTCAAGTGACGTGTATCCAGTTTACTCAGTGAGACTAAGTATTGCTCTGCCATTCATTTTATTTTCTGATTTTCTCTACAAAAATAGGCAGATAGCTTTTTCCTCAACTGCCTCTTTAACATTCATGCAACAAGTTTAAAATCTCTAGAGTGTTGAAAGGAAATTCCTACATCCTTATAGTAAACACTCATTTTCACATTTTGTGCATGAAGTGTATGAATTTGATTCAGCATGTATGTTGAAAATTTATGAACATATAACAGTGCAGCTCCCCCTATCTAGATGCACTTATCAAAAATTTACTCCTCCTTAGTGTATGACATGTAACACAGCAATGATGACTCAAATGCAACATTATTTAGCAAGAAAGCATAAGGTCATAGAAATTTCAAGGATGGGGGTTGTTTACCATATAGATAAACATGCAAGCACACAATTTGGAAGATATGCAATGTGTAATGTAGAATACATAATGTATTATGAATGCAAAATTTCAAATTTTATGTGAATGTTCCAAATGCATTTCAGAATTTAACATGAGTGCAAAATGTAAATTTTTAATTTTTCATTTGAATGAACTAAATGCACCTAATGCATGAGTTCTAATGCATGCAACCTATAACAACATGAGAATGAAATCCAGGATGCAAAAACAAAACGCAAACGCTTGATTTTCAGAACAATATGATAGATTGCACAAGAAGACAGTCAAATTCAAATGATGAGCAACACGCATTTTCCATCTCATGACCTTTATGAACAAGGTTGCAAATATGATAAAAATCAAGAAATGCAACCCAATTGTTTTCATTCTAAAACAAACTCCCCCTTTCAATGTGCATAAATTTGACAATTGACATTTTCAGAAAATCATGCATCCTTTGACCTATATGAACACGTGACTCATGGTACCAGACAGAGGCACATTCTCACGTATGGTGATAGATTTCAGACAGGAATGACATGCCCTTCCTCAAGTCACCATTTAATATACCATGTAGTCATGCAAATGATGATCAGAAACATGCAATGTAAATTCATAAGAAAAACATATTTTTCATGATTTTCATGAATGGAAATTCACTTAAAACAAATTTCAGATTTTCAAAGACAGTTCAAGAATTTTTTTTCAAAACCTGTGCCTTGAGCAACCATTATTTTCTAAGCCTTCCGCATGGCTTCAAGGCATTCCAGCAACAAAATTCTCATTTCACAATTTTGGGTAACAAAACCTTCTTGGGTCCCAGATGTGTTGTATATGGCATGCATATGTTTTTGATGATAACTAAACTTTATGGTTTGATGAGAACTAACTTTATGGTATGAGGTTTCATGAGTTTACAATGATTCATACTTGCTACATGCTACCTGGCCTTGTGATAGCCAAAGAGCCCTTATGCTCTTAGTGTTCTCCTCCTCTGCCGTGAGTGATTATACCATATGAGCTTGCATTAACTTCTATTCAGTTGATAATCATTCATGTTTGTGGAAGAATGAGTTGATGTCAAAAGGTGATCTTTAGAATGGAAATTTTGATATCCATGAAGATCTCATGGTTTACGTTCTCTTTTACAGGACATGGATGGTTGGAAGACACCTAAATATCACGTGGATGCATGGTAATATCTATTTATGTGAATCTTGGTGGAAAGAGGTTGATATGTGGTTTCATAAGTTTTTATGTGATATTCACTGTTCGGTCCACCTGAGAGGAAGGGCTGGTCAACTAGAATTAACAGAAGCTCGAAATATGGAACTTTACATATTTCGGTCGACCGCCAGCTATGGGTCGGTCGACCTATTTTCCCAGCAACCAAATCTTCAAAACCTACAAATTTTTGGTCGACCGCCCCATGCTACCGGTCGACCGCCAGCCTCGAAGCCTCTTTCGTTGACTTTGTGTTTCAAGCTTGTGGAGAGATCCTCTCTCCCAATTGTTTAAACCCACTGTCGCCAATCAAGCCATGATTTGTGGATTTGGTCTGGGGCATGTCTCTTGACCATTCAAGAGATATAAAAACAACACAATGGGGTCAAAAACCCTAAGGACTCAAGAGAGATCTAAGGGAGGCTATCTAAGGGAGAAAGTGAGCTGCTGCAAGAAGAAGAAGAGCTGCGTGAACAGTACTCCGTCCAGTAATTTCTTCATCCATCTGAAGCTATTCAAGCTCTATCTGAACCCAACAAACCTCCAATCAAGAGAAGAAGTAAGCAAGCAAGCTAGGATTCACGAGGAGGCTGCCCAAGGGAGAAGGAAGAACTAATATAGCTCCGTGAACAGTAAATCCGTGGAAGATTTCTTCATCCATCTCCAAACTCTTCAAGCTTTATCTGAAGCCATTCAAGCTCCATTCAAGTGAAGAAGGAAGCATCACTCAAGATCTACATCATACATTCAGGGGAGACTAACTCAGGAGTTTTTCTCAACTGTGCTTCATTGTGGTTTTATTTTCTGTCTTAAATCTATGTTCCATGTAAACTGTAAACATTCGTGTGTGTATGGGTCGTCTTAGATCCGTGGTCGTGTGTGGTTGTTAGATTCGGATTTGTGTGTATGCGTAGGTACTCTTAGATCTGTGTGTGTTTGTGTGGATCTCTTCAGATCTAGTTCTTCTAGTGTGAGAGTGTTGCATCTATCGCAGCATGTGTGTGTTTGTGTTGTTGATCCGGTCATCGGATCGTGTTGGAGCTCGTCTCCGTATGTGTGTTGGAGCTCATCTTCCTGTGTGTTGGGGCGCATCCCCGTGTGTGTGTGTGTGCAGGCGTCACGCTGCGTGTGTGGTTGGAGTGTATCTCCATGTTGGGGATTCATCCACGTGCTGGTTTCCAACAGTGAAGCCTCACCGGATTTTGGTGAGGGGTGGACGTAGGTTGCCGTTGTTGCATCCGAATCACCTTAAAAATCATCGTGCATTATGGTTTGGATTGTGTGGTTTGGCTCATTTCTTCTACCCCCATTCTGCATGATTGATATTGCATATTATCTCTTCCGCATTTGTTTCTTCAAATCTAGCATAATTAGTTATCATGTGTGACAGATCTTGGTAGATCCCATTCGTGCGTTGCTAGTTCATTACATCTCTTTTAAATCGGATAAAAAGTTTTCTAAATTTGTAATCACCCAATTCACCCCCCCTCTTGGGTGTCATTGATCGCATGACTTCAATTGGTATCAGAGCTAAGGCTCGATTCTTCATAGATTTGACAATCTAGAGAGATCCAGATCAATGACTACCAACATGTACACCTTGAATTCTCCACCGGTGTTTGATGGTTCTAACTTTGATTTGTGGTTAGGAAGAATTTGCAGTCTAGTCAACTCATACGATCCTAAGCTATGGAAGCTTATTTCACATGGTCCTTATGAGTTGCCTAAAGATAAATCTGTCTGGACTACAGATTATAAGTTCAAACATGATCAAAATTGCTTGGTTTTAAGTTTATTCACTGCCATAGTTAATTCTAATAGTTTTCCTTTTATCTCCCGTTGCAGATCCGCAAAGGACATATTGGATGGCTTGGCTAAATTCCATAAAGAAAATGAAGACACATGTCTTATGGCAGGCACGAGTGATCACGGTAGTGATCAGCAGAATGGATCACCCTCGGAGGTAAATTCAGACTCTGAAAGCATATCTCTTGATGATCTATTGGTTGCATATGATGAGCTTGCTGATAAATAGAAGAAGTTAAAGTCAGAAAACAAAAAATTGAAATAGAATGCTAAACAAAACAACTGTAATTCCTCTTGTAAAAAATGCTCTCATTTAGAGGAAATGATTGAGACTCATGTGTTCGACATTGAATTTGATAAAGATCAAATTTGCTCCTTAAGAAATGAGAACAAGGACATGACTGCAAAACTAAATTCAATGGCCGATGATTAAACCTTGATAAATGAACTCATTCACGATGAAAAGTCTATGAAAGAAAATGAGAAACTGAAGGAATTGAACAGAGCCATTTATGAAAGACTATTGTTTCTTGAAAAAGGAAAATATGTCGTTGTAAATGATTGTGAAAATGTGGATGAATTAAAGTAAGAAGTAGAATGCCTTAAGACTACCAATGTTATGCTGAATGTTAGCCTTTCTACTTGTGAAGAAGAACTTGCCAATACTGAATTACACATTTCATCTCTCCAATCTGAGATTCTTGACTTGAAAAATTTGCTGTCTAAATTTGTAGATGGCAAAGAAAATCTGGATAGATTACTGGGAATGAAAGTGAACTTTCAAAGAGAAGGGCTGAGATATAATCTTGTAAACAAAAAGAAATTTAAAAATAAGTTATACACTTCATTTTTTCATAGCACATGTATACCTAGCACCTCCTAATCTAACTCCCAGCAGCATACCATGCCAAGAACTCAGCATAATTCGAGAAACAGTGTGAATGTCCCAACTGTGCATGCTAGAAACACTCATGTAAAACCCCATGCACCTGAGAAAAGAAATGGTTCGTGTCTCTACTATGGAAAACTTGGACACATGATGCATGATTGTTTCATTATGAAAAATGATGATTTGAAACCTTGCAGGAACAGAATTGGCTTCAGAAGTTCAAAGTAATCGCTTACCACAAAACCTTTCATGTATTGGAATCACTATGGTAAAAATGGTCATACAACTTCACACTGGTGGCTACTGATAAAGAATATGAATTTTTATGCTGGCCAAAATAAAGTTTCTTCATCCACTTGGAAGCATGCTACTAATCTGAATAAAAATCCTCTCATGTCATATGTCAATTGCGACTACTGTGATAAAGTAGGTCACAAGTTGAATGATTGCTTCATGATAAAGCATGATGACAAGTTTACCTTTCGTAAACCTGTTAATCCATTAATAATCAAGAAAACAAGTTTTCATTCAACGCATCATGTGAATACACACAAAATGGTCAAGCAAATGAGAAGAATGAATGTGATGTCACATGCTTCAAATGATTTTCATGCTTTTCAGTTTTCAAAGTCATGTTGTCGTTACTGTGGCAAATTTGGGCATAACATGCATGATTATTTTCTGAAGGAAAATGATGAATTGAATGGTGTTGAGAAGTGGAAGCCACGTGCCAAGAGTGCTTCTAACCCACAAGGACCCAAGATGATTTGGGTACCTAAGAATGCAAATTGAGAAATCTATTTTGCAGGTGTGCCATGAGAATATGAAGTGTGAAATGTGTATTCAGTTAAGAAGGTAAGGCACACGGGCCAAGCGACATAAGTCAGGTTTAAATAAAATCCAAAAACTAAAATCTGGATGCTCAGGTGAAATCCCTGTCATTTCTCTAGGAAAGGGATAGGATGTAGAAGATGTTCCCCCTTTGATTGGGATGTCAATGCTTGACTCTCGGATCGGATGATGGAGATTCTTGTGTCCTCTCGATCCTCTCTTCGATCCGCTGCTCTCTCTTCTTCCACGAACTTCGGAGATCACTTGAAGGAGATGAAATCTCCCTTTCTCTAGTAACTCCAACTCTTTTTCCTCTTCCTCACCTGCAAGATAGAAACAATGAGCTCATTAGGGTTCCTCCATTGAAATTAAGAGCTCTCATATGTATATAGAAGAGTGCAAAAGACCAATAAACCCATACTAAAACCCTTCAAGAACCCCCTAAGATATGTATCATAACCCTAGGGGCAAAGGGGGTAAGTTTAGGATCCATTTGGACAAATTTCAATGGGTTTCAAAAGAGATTCATGAAGCCCATTTCGGAGTCCCTTCGGGTTTGGTCGACCGGAAGTTGGGGTCGGTCGATCGAACTTCTACAGAGCTGAAAGCCACCATCTCTGGAAAGTTCGGTCGACCGAACTCCCCAGTTCGGTCGACTGAACTCTGTAGACAATCCAAAAGTGTAGAGTTCAGTCCCCTTTGATCCTTAGTTCCCTAATAAACTCAGAGTGACCAAGCTCCTTTGATCTTGGAGGATATATACTAAGGATCTTAACCTACAAAACCAAGGAAATACCAAATTAGCATAAGTATCAAAATCAAGGACAACATGTGAGATTTAAGCCCAATACTCCAAGTGAAGAAATACATGAAGTATGATCATGAAAACTATTGAACAAGCACATTTTTACCCAGATACTCATGAAATCAATGGCCATGTGATTAAAACAACAAGTCAATATATTATGAGGCCAAATACAACCAAGGTTTGAATTGAAACCTTAAGCTCATTACCATATCAAGAATTACAATCTCATATAGCATGATGTAGCAAAGCTAGCAAGACTGTTCTAGATTCATAAACATATGAATTTTCGCATGCACTAGTTTGTTCTGAAATATATGAATCAAATCAATAGTGATCATGAAAGCAATCTTGTACATAAAGTTTATATTTATCATCAAAAGTATAATCAAAAGCATATGCAAGGCACACAACATTTTATATGCTTTATTGCCCTATATTAGCCTGTACTTCAGTTTTTACTACTGTCTGCCACAGACAGAAAGAAACAGTCCTCTTGTGACCGCCAGTGGTCTATAGCGGCCTTGCAACAGACCGGTAAGCCCTGGTAGGCGGCCATAATCTGACTGATAATTGTTTCTGATCTCTGCTACTTGTTAACTCTAAACAGATTGTAGGACAACCCTATTAACTATATGTTAAGCCTTGGTAAATAGGTTTTATTCATAGTTTTGACTTCATATTCATAATATTGTTTATATTGTCCACTACGCTTGATAGATTGCATGCCTTACATGTTTTAAATGCTTATTTTAAACTTATGTTAATTTCATGCTAAAACCTTACACTCTTGTATTAAAGCTAAAGTTCATGTGCTTATGAGACTTGTTTCGTTGATGATAATTGATCGTGGTTTATCTCGATTCCTTCTCATCTAGAGTCTTTTCTTAAGTACATGGTGCGTACCCCGGTGCGTGGCCATTAGATACCCTTTTGCACTTATGAGCACACCTCTTGGACTTGTGATCCTCTCCGTTGGATATTCCTTCTGTCACACTAAGTGATCTTGTTACAAGGCCTCCGTAAGTCTCCGTGAGCCTAAGATTCCCACTAGGATGCCAAGCTGGTTGTACCCTCAAAGCCCAATTGTCTAGAAAGCACTCATGTGATTGACATTTTTCTGTGTCCTGGGTATTAGCGGCCCTCAAGAGACTGCCACTGTTAAGTAGCGGCCATCCATTTGATCACCAATGTCAATTAGCGGCCTTTTCCATGACCGCTATTATTCCAGAGTGTTCACTGCATCGACTCTATTATTTCTTCATGCGTTGACTCTGTCCAAGTTCGGCCATCCCCTGGACCGTCATGTTCGATTTGCGGCCATGTATATGACCGTTATTTCAAGAAACGGCCCAGTCATGATCGTTTTATGTCTCAAGTGTACTTAACCCGAGGTTTGACCTAAGGGTTGATTCTCCAATGTTCCTAGATGGTCTATTGATTATCTAGAACCTAACACCTTACTCAATAAGTTATAGATGAATTATGGAAGTTAATGAATGTACCATTATGTTGCCAAATTTCTTCCATAGCGTGACATTGTCTTAAATTCTTCTTTAAACTCTCAAGATCATATTTGGTACGTTCTTACTTTGATATTCGCTATCATGAGCTTATTATTTGAATTGTTACATTATTGGCCGAGCTTTATTGTTATACTCATGGAAGTAGCTTGATTTATAACATGAAGATGCAGATCGGGCACTGATTGTGTCCAAGGGCTCCATGCTAGCCGCCTTGGCTGATTGTCAGAAACGTGCTGAAAACCATGGGGTACGATGATACTAGTGTCGCAGATTGCGCTGGGAGTACTTTCTGTTATAAATGAGTAAAATCCATGAGGCCATCAAGTGAAATTACATTCTTGAGTGATACATGACTTTCTAGTTATGAAAAGTGTGTTCTCGTTAAGTGCTTGTGCATTCTCATTCGTGAAAGGCCACATTCTATCTTGCTTGATCATATTGTCATTCTTCATGAACATTCCTATATCTATGATCCACATCTTGTTACGTACTTGTGTTACTTTGGTTTATGCCACGTGTTTTTACTGTATTTCATTTATCTTTATTTCTAAAGCTAAAATGTTAATTACATAAACATTACCTTCATGTTGTTACGAAGATACCTACTAGGCAAGTGTGCTCATTACCTTACCTTTCCAATCTTTTCAGGAAGTTCAAGTGAGTCAGATTCGGAGTATTCTAGCAATGGGTCCGAGAGTGATGATTGATGGTCGAGAGAAGACTTAGCATGTCAAGTGTTTTCATGTAGTCTAGAGTCATAATGTAATTTTTACTTTATTGAGTCTTACTATGTAATTTTCATTTTTCTTGAGTCAATAGATCAAGAGTCAATCTTATGTAATTGTGAATCATTATTAACAATAAAAGTTAGAATTTTGGTCAAATATTATGTACTTTATCTTTATGTGGATGTTATTACGCTCTGATTATATTACTCGGTTGA
Source organism: Amorphophallus konjac (assembly GCA_022559845.1). NCBI lineage: Eukaryota > Viridiplantae > Streptophyta > Magnoliopsida > Alismatales > Araceae > Amorphophallus > Amorphophallus konjac. Next base: position 340,560,038 of record CM040118.1, on the reverse strand, counting down.
GGCGTATTGCCGGCTGCTCACATTCCCCCATATTACTTCCATTGTAGATATGTCTCGGGGCGTGACAACCTCAGCCTATTCCGCGTAAACCCCCCTCCCCTACTCAAAAAATGAAAAAAAATATTTTTAAGGGGTTTACGCAGACCAGATCGCCCCCCCCATTCCGGTCCGTGTAAACCCCCCTGACCCTTCATATTCCCCTTTAAAACCCCCCTTAGAAGTTCAAGGGGCATATGCATACTGATAAGACAAGCCCTTGGACATCCGCAGGCACCCCGGTAAGGACTCGAGCCCGAAGGCTTCCGACAAGAATGCAAGGAGCGAAACGCGTGTTGGTTGGCTATTTGATCGGCTCGTTCACGTGGAGGGTATGTCACACGTACTCCCCTCACATGACGTCTAGGCCGTTTCAAAAGTCCATGCCCCGCGTATATGGTGTCATGATAATGGTAAACACACCCGTACCTCGGGTCTGCCCGCATGTAAGGCGTCGTGATAACAACACCCGCTCCATGATGTCAAATTTGCCCCCACCATGGGACCGCGTGCCCGCCGCTCTCCTCGAGCCAACCACCGGCCATTTCGACTACTGACCCGAGTTAGCTAGACCATGGCCCAGAGGTAACATTCCCGGGACCAGCCTCGCTCCCCCAGCATGAAGACACCCACCTTTTGGGACCCGAACCCGACCGCTCATCTCGACCCGCATCCGGCCTTCCTCAGGGGCCTGCCAGCGTCCACCCCTACAACCCAGTCTAGCCCTCCCTCGGTGATTCGGGCACGTCCCTAGATCCCCAACGAGAGCCCTTGTAAAACACGTTGATAATCCACTTTATCTTGCAACAACCAGGAGACCGACCTACGTGTTGGAATTGTCCAATCTCGGCCCTTTCGGCCCCTCTATAATGCCCACGTGGCACCTATAAAGCATGAAACCAGTTGAATGTGCATACCCATATCACGGGTCCCAGTTTCTTACCCCCACTAACCAGTGTGCAACCTATTTTCCTGGGTCTCGGTCCACCAATCCCCAGCTGCGGGGTATATCCCGTTCCCTGTCCTTGGCTTCAGAATTATCCAAGCTCTTCTTCAGCATGGAACAAAGGTGTTCGGATTCAATCCGATGTAAGTAAACGTCGGTTGCTTGCAGCCGGTGGGGAAAGACGTCCCGTACATGAATCCCCATAATCGCCTATGCAATTGCACCCGTGGAACATCCCTTTCTCTCCACATGCCGCCCGATATCCCGTGCCCACGTGTCGCGTCCTGGCAACACTTCCCTAGTCAACTCTTGGTTTTATGGGTGATTGTCGAGAAATCGACTGGCACGCCCGCACCCTGTCCAGTTACCCTGTCTCCCAGCCACCCCGGTCTCATTCATCTTGAGTGAGTAACCACCCTTTTTGTAGACCACCGTCTTCATCTACCAACTCCTGGAAATCTCTCGTGCCATTCGATCCCTCTCAACTTTCCGTAAAAGGAGAGTGTCCGATGCCGCCATGAGAGGCATACGGCTATGAAGGAGAATATTCTGAGATACATCAATCTCCCTTATTTTCCTTTATTGCTTTATTTCTTCCCTCACCGCGGTCACCGACAATCGGTGAGCCCCTCTACCAACGCCTCCCGGGTCGGGACGAGGGAGCTGCCACGCATCGGACCAAACAAGTTGGCACGCCCGGTGGGCCATCTCCCGCCTTTCTTCTTTCTACTGAAGAGAAGCATGTGCCAACCCTGAAGCCATGGTGCCCTTTTCCTATCCTTGAAGGAGAGGTAGAGGAGGGACACACAACCCCGCAGTCTCTAGCTCGCGTTCCGGCAGCCATACCGCGCCAAACAACCGTCATCGATCGTTGTCCTCCTAGCAACTAGCAGTCCAGCAACCATGGTGGCTGTGACTTACGGCCCCATCGTCATCGCCACCCATGGACGGGTGGGCTACTTGGCGATGCCGATCAATTTTGAGGACTTTGCCCCAATCATCGGATCGCCCTACTTCCTGGGCGTGATCCCTGTGGCTATTTCGCAGTCGATCCCAGTTCCTCTGCCTGTTCGTGTGGCCAACACGCCGCGCTCTGACCCAGCTTCGGTGGCCCGCCCGAGCGTCAGACTTGTGACCACCACCACCGGCCCCTGTAGGGGTCCCAGATCGTCTCCTGCCCAGGCAAGTGCCAGCTCCTGGGCCCAGCTTTGGCTGATCTCCAGCACGGGCCCTGTGCCCCGGACTTTGGTTACTACTTCAACCCTTTGCTCGGGTCTCCAACCCCGAGTCTCAGTAAAGTTGGCACACGACGCGGGCTTCCTGCCACGGGTCTCTGGCTCCCTAGTGTTTCACTCGGGCCTTCAACCTCGAATCCTAGCCAAGTCGGCACCTTACACGGGCTTCTTGCCCCTGGTCCCAAGCTCCTCAGCACCTTACTTGGGCTCCCAGCCCCGAGTCACAGCCAAGCCTGCCCCCAGCGTGGGTTCCCTACCCTAGGGCCAAGGCTCCCCAGCGTTCTACTCGGGTCCCTCAACTCGACTCCCGATCGAGCCGACACTCAATACGGATTCCCAACCCCAAGTTCGAGGCTCCCGAACACCTGGCTCAGGCACACAACCCTGGGCCTCATTAAGGTCGTACCCCAATGCAGACTCTCCACATCGGGCCCCTGACCTCCCAGCTCTACAATAGGGTCTTTACCCCTACAATCCAGCAACATCGGCTCCCATTACATGGCTTCCTATTTGGGATGCGGCAACCTCAGCACCCGCTATGGGCCCTTTGCTCATGCTCCAGCTATGCCAGCGCTCGGTGCAGGTTCACAACCTCGGGTTGCCGGCACCACAGTTGTTGGCCCAGACTAGATGGCGGACAAGAAGGGGGGTTGAATTGTCCCCCTGCCTAGATGTCAGATTTTAAAAACAATCTAAACTAATTATAGCAGAATTAAGATAAACTGTGTTAATTATCTAAACTTGAGTGAGATTAAAATGTTCTCTCGATCTTTTCGATCTCACATGGATTGACAATGCAAATAACAATTGAATTTAAGCTTAACACAGATAGCAGATGAAGCTATGTGCGATGATGCAGTGAACAAAAACCTATAAGATTGACCTGTGAACGGAGATAGAGGAAATGGACAATCATACAGGCATTCTCAATGAACAAGGAGATTTTTAGGTGGTTCGGGACCACGATGGGCTCCCTACGTCCACCCCTCACCGAACCCGGTGAGGCTTCGCTACCACGCTACAAACCGTAGCAGAACGAGGACGAACCCCAATACCACACACACTGCTTCCACAGTAATGCACAACCACGGGGCCTAGCCCCAAGCCGCTGCCACCGCAGCACACACACACGCAATCGGGGAACACACCCCGGACACAAAACCCACATGGAGACACAACTCCGTCTACACACAAACTCAGGGAACCTTGCCCCGCAATAAAACCAAACACTCGGAGACGCAGCTCCGCCCACAAGCGATAATATATCAAGTTCGTTGAAAAGAGAAGACATACAACAAACGCCCACAATATGAATCTATGTTCAAATAAAAGAGTAGAATTGAGAAAAGAATGATTCCCCCTCAATCCGCAGTGAAACCCATCCTTTGGAGTGATGGGGTGCGCCGGAAGATCTGTCCGTGAAGTAGAAGCTTGCTAAGCATATCGGAGACGCCATAGGTATAAGGTTCAATAACCTTGCTCACAGTTGCAACTCGGATTGACAGGGATGGCACAAGGATGATGTTCTCCTCTTCTTCCTCTTCCTCCGCCAAGTGCTGGCGTCACCCTCAGCTCCTCTTCCTACAAGCAGATAGAAAGCATTAGCCCGTTCTTTTTCTTCCTTATGAAAATCACAAGGATATATATGGTAGAAAATAGATAAACAAAAGACCATAATAGCCCTTGCAAAACCCTCTCAAATCAACCCTTAAACATGTATAGGAACCCTAAGGGTAAGGGTGTAAAATATCATGGCAAATGAATCACAAATGGGGCATTTCGAAACCCAATACGCAGACCCGTTCTGGATCTGCCAGGCCAGGTGTCGACACATGGTGTCGACACCAAATAGACAAAGTTCTGTCCCGATTACAAAAATCAGGACCCAGGGCTCGGTGACGACACCTGGTGTCGACACCCAGTTTATTGGGTTCTGTCCACATGAAAGGAAGCCCCCCAGGGAGCTGGGTGTCGAACCCAGGGGTCGACACTTGCAGAGTTGACCAGAAAAATTGCCCAACGCAGTGATTTTAAGCCCAAAAACATTATGAATGAATCAAACCCAATCTAGCCATATTAAGAATCATTCAATCAAAGATTCTTACCATTGTTTCAAGGGTTTGTAAGCCTTAAAGAACCTGCAAAACTTGGAACCTCAAGAATATGCTATTTCACATAAAGAGTCAAGTTTGTGCATATAAGAGACCAATGAAAACCCAATTCATGAATAAAACTTTAAACTTAAATTCTTACCAAGGATCCAATGAATTGTAAACAAGTTTGGAAGCTTACCATGGACCCAATGAGTTGATATCCAAAATAGAACTCCAAAAATGATTCAAGCAGTCCATTACCAAATAGAGTTCAACCAAGCTACTCATGAATACAAGTTCAGTCCTAAGTAGCCTAAACTCATACACATACTGAGAGCCAAAGGAAGAACCCTTCAATAATTCAACCCAAGCAAACCTGAATGAATTCAATCCATTCTCAGCAAGGATCAAATTAAGTCTATTGCCAAAACATGACAGTCTTAGTCAACATATCAAATAATGAATCAAACAACATTTGTCAGAAATAGATCAACCTGCATATGAATTCTATTTCAGACCAAGACAATCAAGTTCAGTCCAAGATTTCCAAATCCATGCAAAGTCAGCCCATTTTCAATTCAGATCAAGCAACCATATGTGGATAATGGATTACATGATCTGTCCATAACAAGCACTATGAGTATAAATGTTGTGCCCCTGTGGTTTTGATGTCAGCAAGCACTATGAGTATAAATGTTATTGATGTCACTATGAATTCGGATTGTTTTGATATCTGCAAGTACTATGAGCATGATTGATATATACTATGAGCATGATTGATTGCTTGATTTGAGAGTGGGCACATTCATCTCATTGCATTGTCTGTCTCTGCATTGGTGCAACTCTAGTTCCTGCATGACAAGTGTAGTTTGCATCGGTGCAAGGTTAATAGCCTGCACTGTTAGTTCTTCTGCATACATTGCATCGGTTCATTATCTGTCGTATGCATACACTGCATTGGTGCATCCATCAGTCGCTTTAATTCAAAGTCGATGCGTGTGCATTATGCATATGAAGTCTGTGCATGGTAAACTGTCTAGGCTTGTGCATTCCATAGAATCACGTATGTAGCCTGTGCAGAGTTTGTCCAGACTGCATCAACTCAAGTCTATACACTCTCTAGTGGCTAGTCTGTACATCCTCTGGTGGTTCACTCGATCAAGTCAGCACAGCCAGTGCTCTTCATGCATATGTATAGTCTATATATTGATGAGTTTTGCACATATACAAAGTCTGCACATTCCTTGCTATTATGTCCATGCTGTAGTTCAGCAAGTCTGTACATTGCGTGAACATTGCATCTGTCAAGTCGGAACATCACTGCTTGATATCAAGTATGTACAGCCCGTGCTCTTCATGCATGCACATAGTCAGTACATTTGGTTGTTTCATGCAGAGTCTGCACATTCGTTACTGTCTTGTTCATGCATCATTCTAGCAAGTTTGTACACACTTAAGTGGCAATATGTGCATCGTCTGTACATTGCATACTCTTTTCATATGCATCTGTACACCTTTCAAGACAAAGTTTGTACATTCGCCACCATGCATTTCAAGTCCATATGTTCTGCATACATACGTAAGACAATGTCATGCACTCAAAGTCCACACATGCACATACATAGTTTGTGCATTATGCATTCATGCTTAAAGGCATAGCAAGTCTGCACATTGGTTGTCGCATGCACACAAAGTATATACATTCCATTGCTGGTACGAGTGGTTAAGCTCATGCATCATCACTCCAGCAAGTCTGTACATTCACCTTCAATGTGCATACTTCTCCATATACAAAATGCATTACATGCATTCAAAGTCTGTACACTCGTGGATGACATTTCCATGCATTCATTCCGGTTGTACATACTCTCTTCTATGCACACTGCATCTTGAGCATCAAGTCTGTACAGGCTCTGTTAATATATCAAACATTCTCGATGCATCCTTTCTTTCCTATCAGATTAATTCACACTGATAACAAGCCTGATCTGATAGGACTGCTGCTCGAGGTGATTGAGAAGGGCACGTGATCCAAGAAGCCAGGATCGTGACACATGTAGTGCAGCAGGCTGAAATGCTGTCACGTGGTCAAGGCGCTTGGGAGGGAATCGTGGAAGAGCACACGCCCAACACTCTGCTACTGCTATAAAAAGAAGACTTCTCCATCTGGAAAGAAATATTGAGAAGAGAAGAAGTGACGAGCCTGCACGATCCAGAGAGAAAAGAAAAAGAAAGAGAGCTCGTGAGATCGAGAGAGGTCGAGAGAGAGAGAGTGAAGAAAGAGCTTGAGGAGAAGAAGATAGAAGCTTTTCCTGAAGATTAGTCCCACTGGACCTTGGATCAAATCCAAGTCAGTCGGCTCTCTAAGAGCCACATTTGTGCTATCATCGTATACAGCTTTCTGTCGCTGTGATTTCCAGTTTCTTGTTTTTCTTTTGAACTTTCTTTCAAGCTGTTAGTCAGCAGAGCTAAGCTATATTGCTCAGCGGTGCAGAGGAGGATCCCTCTGGTCAGCAAGCTGTGTTGCTCAGCGGGCTAGGTAGATACCTCGGAAAGCAAGCTGTGAGGCTCAGCGGTTATAGGTAAGCTATGAGGCCCAGCGGTTTAAGCTGTGTATCAGCAGAATCCACACTCGGGTTTGAGTGTGGGGTGGATGTAGGTCTGGAGGACCGAACAACCTAAAAACGCATTCGTGCTGTGGTTTGAATGCTAATTGTTTTGCTTCCGCTAGATGAATGCTTAGGCTTGATCTGTCTTTCTATGTCTAGAGAGCCAATTGATTGCACGCCTCTTGTTTGATTGAACACATCACTGTACTTCAGTTTCAGTAGAACTGAATCTGCTTCTAATTTCATATCTCTGAGAGTTCTAAGTGTTCAATTGGGGCAATATTTTTGAAAGGGAGATTCATTCACCCCCTCTAAATATATCGCACTAGTCCCAATAATTGGTATCAGAGCGGGTGTCTGCATAGAAGGTCCAGCGACCTACAGATCCGATCTGTAATTGGCTTCGGTGCGATCTGAGTTGATTCATTTGCTTTCATTGTGTTTGATTAGTGTTCTATTTAGAACTCTTATTCTGTCTGAGCATGGAAACCATGATTGATCCTCCAAAGTTTGAGGGTCTAGGTTTTTACAAGTGGTTTAATCAATTTAGAGAGTACGTGATGCAGATTAATCCAGATCTATGGAGAATAATCGCACACAGCTCTTATGAAGTTCCAAAGGATAAATCCTTATGGAAAACTTCAGACCACTTGAAATTCACAGAGAATCAGAAGGCCCTGGAGCTAACTCGAAGGGCTACAAATACTGACAAGTTTCCTTGTGTGTTTGATTGCTACAGTGCGTCAGAAGTTGTTAATATGGTTGCTGCTATCACAAGTCAGGAAGAGGTGAAGTGTCTCATGGTAGCAGACGAAGACCAGGATCATATGGAGGAAACCTCATCACATGTAAACTCTGACACTGGAAATTTTTGTATTGAGGACTTGATTGTGTTAAATGAGCACTTAATTGAGAAATATGATAAGGTTAAATCTGAGAAAAAGAAACTAAGAAAAGAAATGATGCATGAAATCAGATCATTGAAAGAAGAAAATGAAATTTTGCTGGAACAGAAAAATGAAATTGAAATTTACAAAAGACTTCAGGAGGAAAGTCAAGCTGAACTCGTCAAACATAAAGAACAAATTTCTTTACAAAAAATTAAAAAAGATGAACTTACTGCTAAGATTTCTGAACTAGAAGATATGCTGAATTCATTAGGAAATGATCAAATACTAACTAATGAACTGGTTCAGAATGAACAAATAAGAAAGGAGAATGAAGAGTTGAAGCTTCTGAATACTACCATATCTAATAAGCTCCTGATGCTTGAAAAGGGAAAGAATACATCTAAAAATGAATATGAGAGGATGAGTGCATTGATGGTAGAGATTGACAGTCACAAAGTCATCAATGCCATGCTTAATGAAAAAGTAACAACCTCTGAATTGCTCAACTCTTCTCTTAGAAATGAGATTTTGGATTTGAACAAGTCTCTATCTGAATATGCTAATCAAGAGAAGCAAAATGTTGTATTCAAAGATAACTGCATGAAGAAAGGCAGTCATTTTCAAGTTAAGCAGGGAATGAGGAATAAACCTTATACAACTTGTGTGCATAGCTCAGAAACACCTAGCACTTCCACCTCATCCCCTAAACAAGCTGTTGCTCAAGAAAATAAGAAAACAAAACAGAAAAGAAAAATATTGAAAAAGAATGATGACAATCAGCATGCTAAGAAAGTTCAGGCCAACAAATCTATTGTCAAGAATGTCGAATACTTTTACTGTCGAAAGTTTGGCCATGAAATGGTTGAGTGTTTTGTCATGAGAAAAGATGATCTGAAATCTAGTAGAATTCATGCTAGGAGCTTTAAAACGAAGAAACATTCTCATGCTAAAAATAGAAGAATAAAATGTTTTTACTGTCACAAACTAGGTCATCTTATGTGTGAATGTAACTTAATGAGAATTGATGACCTAACTGCTACTACACAGAAAACTCATGCTAGAAATCATGTTCCTAGAAAAAAGAATCTGATTTGCTTTTGCTGTGGGAAGTTTGGACACATTGGTGCACAGTGCTGGCATGCACAGGAAGGCAAACATACTGATAAATCGATTAAATTCTTTGTCTAACAGAATAATTTAAGGAATAAAACCAAGTTCATGAAAAAGAACGTTCAGTGTTTCTGCTGTGGCAAACCAGGCCACATTGCTGCTCAATGCTGGTATGCACAGGAGAGTGAACCCATGTATAAATTTGTCAAATTCCCTATTTATCGGAATATGTTTGGAAAGGAGAAAAATGTTTTCATTAGAGAGTCAAGTGATTGCTTTAACTGTGGAAAATATGGCCACAAAGCATCTCAATGCTGGTCGATAGATTTTAGAGAACAAAATGTTCATGTTCAAAATAGAAACTTCAATATGCATGCTCAAAATAATGTGCATAAAAGGAACTTGAAATTTGCTACCTATCATCACTATGGCCAATTTGGTTATTCCTTGTCCAACCATAAGTTGATGGGCTATGATGATAATGTTGCTAAGAGACTGTTCAGAACACCTGTCAGGACTAACGCAGGACCTAAGGCTGTTTGGGTCCCTGTAGGATCAAAATGATTAATGTGCTGTAGGTGTGCCTTAGAAGTTGATGAATAAAGGGGTTAATAATCCAAGGCACTCAAGAATAAAACCCCCAGGATTGCACTATTCAGGTCAGTTCTAAAAATCTGTTCTAAATTCTGTTATCAGAAATTGCTTGCTTTAGATGTTTGCATATCATATTGATCTATCTGTGCTTAATTGAAATCTTTTGAAAATTTGATTGATTTCACATGATGTTATTGCTGCGTATGACCAGTCTCGTTGCATAGTGCATATATACAGTGTGATGCATTGCATATCATCTAATTTGAAAAATCCAAAAAGGAATAACTCATTGCATCTAGACAGGGGGAGTATTTTAGACTCACTAGTCGTTCACCTCTTGAACCCTTCCTGTCTAGTTATTCGACTCACTTTCATATTCATGTGTGTTGATTTCATTCTGATTTGAGAGTTGAATTGTTTGAAAAATTATCTTGTGTCCGCCTGTCATTGATTTCTGAATAAAGAATGCTCTGATACTTGAACAATTGTTTTGCACAGCGGAGTGTCATATGCATGCCTTGCTTTTTTCATGATGAATCTAGACAGTTCACCTGAAATACTCCTATCTAGTTTATTGGATCCTCTAATGCTCTTCTCTCTTGTTGTTGACTCTTCCGCCAGCTTATACTCATTCTTCACATTCTTTTTAGCTGGTATGGGTTACTTGTGTCTATGGTTGATTAGTTGGTCAGTTGTACTTTTGATCTGATCTGAGGAACTCTAGTTGCATGCCATGCAATTCAGTCTGAGAATCATGAAGAAATTCCTTTCATATAGGTTTAAGAGTGACCACTGAATCAGACTGATATAAAGTTAATGTATTCTCAGATTTGCACTTAAATGACTTGAAAATATCTAAATGATAAGCCTTAATGAACCTTAACCATATATGTCATGAAAACCTTAGACTCACTCATCTGAAATCTGAAAATTTGAAATCAAGGTTACTTTGATTGAGATACATAGAGTGAGTATTGTTTTTAAACACTTGCTTGGAAAATGTTGACTAAAAGGAAAAATTGAATTCAGAGCAATGACTTGGTCACTGAGAAACTGGGTACTGTATCAATGAAATATAGTAATCCTATGTCATGAAGTGCCATAGTTATCTCTGGTGAAAATTTATTGAAAAACCTGACAGAGCAATGGCATATTTGTGTTGAGTAACTGAGAAGTCTAGCCTCTAATCAAGGTGTCTCCTCACGTAAAAAGACATTTCTATTGCCAACTCTGGTCTTAATATTGAGAGACAATGACAGTTATCACACTGAGTAACTGGGTCACTTCACCTGAGACGTGTTGTGCCTCACGTAAAAAGGTGTTGATCAACTTAAATTGCTTAGGAAAAGAATAATGTGCTTCAAATGAAAATCTTGCAATCTCTGTCAACTCATGCTCTTGTAAAAATGTTTAATCTCAATACTGATCTGTGTAACTCTTAAAGGAGTCATTGAGATCATGCGTGTAAGATAAAGATGATTGGTCCTAAGTGTTATCTGATTATTTGGTTGACCTTTATTAAAACTTGAATTCGGATATAAGTATTATGTTTAATTGACAAATTTGGTATACATCAAAATTAAATCAGGTTGGTCAAGTTGCCTATTCATAACCCTCTATGATAGGAGAGTCTATTCATGTTAAGACTTATTGTAGTGATGCATGCCTTAAAATCCCTCACGATCTGGTTCACCCCTGACAACGTGATCAACAGGCACTTTGTTGACAATCCTCTCTTATCAGTTGGTTGATTCCTTGAGATGTAATTTGCTTTGACTGTTTCTCTCCCCTACCACTGTCTACCTTTTCTTTCCTATCATCAATTGTTCTACTCTCCACACTATTGGAATCTTCCATCCTTCTAATGTAACTACCTCTGGTTCTGTGGATTTTCCACCTGCTTTATTCTGTTCATACATATGTGAGGTGCCACAACCATTATTGCTTTGGATTTCTTGTGGTGGTAGATTTCAGATTGATTCATTGGATAACCAGAGTTCATTCCTGCACTTCAGGGGGAGTTCTAGGTCATCTGCATTTAAGGGGGAGAATAGTCAAACATTCATGTTGATACGGGGAGTTCTTATTCAGTACTCATTGTGCATGGTTCTATGGGGGAGAATGGGTATCATAGTTCATACATGCCTTTCATTACACTCTCACACCATTTCCTTTCTGATGAGCTCAAAGGGGGAGATGTTACATTCATCTTTTCATTCCTGCTTAATTTTTGATGATGTCAAAGGGGGAGAATAATTTGGATCTGTGTGTCTCATAGTGACTCATAGTGTTCCCATCATCAAAAAAGGGGAGATTGTTGTGCCCCTGTGGTTTTGATGTCAGCAAGCACTATGAGTATAAATGTTATTGATGTCACTATGAATTCGGATTGTTTTGATATCTGCAAGTACTATGAGCATGATTGATTGCTTGATTTGAGAGTGGGCACATTCATCTCATTGCATTGTCTGTCTCTGCATTGGTGCAACTCTAGTTCCTGCATGACAAGTGTAGTTTGCATCGGTGCAAGGTTAATAGCCTGCACTGTTAGTTCTTCTGCATACATTGCATCGGTTCATTATCTGTCGTATGCATACACTGCATTGGTGCATCCATCAGTCGCTTTAATTCAAAGTCGATGCGTGTGCATTATGCATATGAAGTCTGTGCATGGTAAACTGTCTAGGCTTGTGCATTCCATAGAATCACGTATGTAGCCTGTGCAGAGTTTGTCCAGACTGCATCAACTCAAGTCTATACACTCTCTAGTGGCTAGTCTGTACATCCTCTGGTGGTTCACTCGATCAAGTCAGCACAGCCAGTGCTCTTCATGCATATGTATAGTCTATATATTGATGAGTTTTGCACATATACAAAGTCTGCACATTCCTTGCTATTATGTCCATGCTGTAGTTCAGCAAGTCTGTACATTGCGTGAACATTGCATCTGTCAAGTCGGAACATCACTGCTTGATATCAAGTATGTACAGCCCGTGCTCTTCATGCATGCACATAGTCAGTACATTTGGTTGTTTCATGCAGAGTCTGCACATTCGTTACTGTCTTGTTCATGCATCATTCTAGCAAGTTTGTACACACTTAAGTGGCAATATGTGCATCGTCTGTACATTGCATACTCTTTTCATATGCATCTGTACACCTTTCAAGACAAAGTTTGTACATTCGCCACCATGCATTTCAAGTCCATATGTTCTGCATACATACGTAAGACAATGTCATGCACTCAAAGTCCACACATGCACATACATAGTTTGTGCATTATGCATTCATGCTTAAAGGCATAGCAAGTCTGCACATTGGTTGTCGCATGCACACAAAGTATATACATTCCATTGCTGGTACGAGTGGTTAAGCTCATGCATCATCACTCCAGCAAGTCTGTACATTCACCTTCAATGTGCATACTTCTCCATATACAAAATGCATTACATGCATTCAAAGTCTGTACACTCGTGGATGACATTTCCATGCATTCATTCCTGTTGTACATACTCTCTTCTATGCACACTGCATCTTGAGCATCAAGTCTGTACAGGCTCTGTTAATATATCAAACATTCTCGATGCATCCTTTCTTTCCTATCAGATTAATTCACACTGATAACAAGCCTGATCTGATAGGACTGCTGCTCGAGGTGATTGAGAAGGGCACGTGATCCAAGAAGCCAGGATCGTGACACATGTAGTGCAGCAGGCTGAAATGCTGTCACGTGGTCAAGGCGCTTGGGAGGGAATCGTGGAAGAGCACACGCCCAACACTCTGCTACTGCTATAAAAAGAAGACTTCTCCATCTGGAAAGAAATATTGAGAAGAGAAGAAGTGACGAGCCTGCACGATCCAGAGAGAAAAGAAAAAGAAAGAGAGCTCGTGAGATCGAGAGAGGTCGAGAGAGAGAGTGTGAAGAAAGAGCTTGAGGAGAAGAAGATAGAAGCTTTTCCTGAAGATTAGTCCCACTGGACCTTGGATCAAATCCAGGCCAGTTAGCTCTCTAAGAGCCACATTTGTGCTATCATCGTATACAACTTTCTGTCACTGTGATTTCCAGTTTCTTGTTTTTCTTTTGAACTTTCTTTCAAGCTGTTAGTCAGCAGAGCTAAGCTGTATTGCTCAGCGGTGCAGAGGAGGATCCCTCTGGTCAGCAAGCGATGTTGCTCAGCGGGCGAGGTAGATACCTCGGACAGCAAGCTCTGAGGCTCAGCGGTTGTAGGCAAGCTGTGAGGCCCAGCGGTTTAAGCTGTGTATCAGCAAAATCCACACTCGGGTTTGAGTGTGAGGTGGATGTAGGTCTGGAGGACCGAACCACCTAAAAACTCTTTCGTGTTGTGGTTTGAATGCTAATTGTTTTGCTTCCGCTAAGTGAATGCTTAGGCTCGATCTGTCTTTCTATATCCAGAGAGCCAATTGATTGCACGCCTCTTATTTGATTGAACACATCACTGTACTTCAGTTTCAGTAGAACTGAATCTGCTTCTAATTTCATATCTCTGAGTGTTCTAAGTGTTCAATTGGGGTAATATTTTTGAAAGGGAGATTCATTCACCCCCCTCTGAATATATCGCACTAGTCCCAACAAAGCCAAGCTTACACAGTCCATTAAGCATGAAACCAAATCGATTAAATGTAAGGCATTACAATTTCAACTCAAAGATGGCCATTCAACATGCAATATAGTATATTAAAATGCAGCTTCACACATTAATTATGATAATGGCAGCCCAACCATGAGTTTCATGATCAGGCCAACATTTCAGGTTCAGTCCAAAACAAGGTAGCGCAAATCAATACAGAACCAGCCAAATAAGGATCATTAAACTCATTCAAAGGCACACATAGACATGAATTCCCTTGACTTAAACCCATCATATAAACCAACATAGAAGTCAGTTTCACATTCAAAATTTAGTTAGATTTTTGCATGAAGGAACCAAGACTAATTACCATCTAATCAATCCAAAACAAGAAACAAGGCTCACAGAGCCAGGGGTCGACCCATGAGATCAACCCTTGAAGTAGGAAATAAGGAGTCTGCCTGAAGGTAGTCCAGTTCAACCCAAGAGCATCCAATGCCATTCAACAAAAATCAAAGGCCTTATGACCCTCTATAAAAGCATGATTTTACCTGAAATCATATGCATTTGGAAATTCTGAAAACTCCATTAAACACACTTGAATGTTATACATGAGAACATCAAATTAGAATTGCATCCATTTATGATTTTGAAGAACCAAGGGGATATGCTCATGAAAACACCAAGCATTTCATACCTACAAAAAAAGATATCAACATTGAGTTCCAAAATGATCAATAAGCATTTTCTACAATACTTGCACACAATATATTGTTATCATCAAAACCATCACTAAGGACAAAGAGGGAGTGTCACGAACCCAACAATGTCCCCCTTTTTGATGATGACAATATATTGTGGCCATCCAAAACTCTCTCCCCCTTTGACATTATCAAAATGTGGGGGACTAGAGGAACAACCAAATAAGAAAGTCCAACATGAATGAAATAGTTTGAAGAACCAAGGGCACACGAACCCAGCATTGAACCTACCATTAAAGGAAGGTATGTGAACCATGAGCACCAAGCAAAAATGTTTGGAATATGTCCAAATGCTCAGTGTTTGACTTATATGCAGTATGTATGATCGAATTATGCACAAGAGTATGACTCAACTAAACTATATGCAAATGTTCTATTGAAAATCACATTTTCTCCCCCTTTGTCATGAACAAAAACCAACTGACAATGGGATTGTTTAATCTATTATGGACAGTATGATCAAAAGATGCATCAATATGAAATGATGTATGGTATGAACAAAAATGATCAAGCAATCAAGCACTCAAGCACTCAAGTCCCTTAGGGACAGGTTTAAGAAGAGTGCAATTGATTATGGAGCATGATGTGCATGAACAATGTTAAGAGGGTTGTGCTTACATAAAGAAGGTACTGCATAGACCATGAAGGTTGACAGATTCATAAAGTACATTCACACAATCAAACCCAAGGTGTATATTAGAAAACTGAGCAATGAATTCCAAAGTAAGATGGATCATCAGATTTTCTAACTAACACTAAAAAGGACTTATCATCCATACACTTTCATACATAATGCTCGAATATTGGAAGCTACGTATGACACCAATTTTTTTTAATTACTATAAATGGTGTGACTAACCTTTTGACACGAGTTGTATCCTTAGTCTCAAGGACACTTCCCGGTTACTTAGTTTTGTCACTTATATTAACTATGGATTTTATCACTTTTCGACGCGAGTTGTATCCTTTGTCTCAGGGACACTTCTCGGCTACTCGGTGGCAAATCACACTTATTCTAGATGTGGATTTATTTCTCCTTTCGACACGAGTTTCCTCTTTTATTTCATGGGGGATTCCCGACTACTCGGATCGATGTTCTACTTATCTGACATTTTGATGGGGTAAACAACTCTTTCCTTACGAGATATGTGATTTCCTTGTAGAGAATCAATAGCTCTTGAAGTGTTGAGTAGAATAACTGTAATCCTTATTAAATCAAATCATTTATCTCAAAAATGTGCAAAGTGTGTGGGTGGTTGTACTGAATGTAAAAGATGAATTAGCCACATCATAGTTGTGTCTCCCCCTAAATGTATGCACGGTTATAAAAAAAATTCCCCCCTGAATATATGCCATGTAACAAGCATGTCTAAATCAATGCAATTTTATTTAGCATGATAAAAGGTCTTAGAAAGATATCAAGAAGTGGTTGTATAAAGTATATACATGCAATCAAGTAAGGATCTTTCAAAATTTTTAGGCCAATTGATTATCGGTACTTGGCGGAGAACGTAGGTCCGAAGACCACCATCATGTGTGAGGAAAGCTTCTAATTGGACATAATCCAACCTTCCGCTATTGCCATTTGATATATAGGATAATCATGACATTCATGCACACAAAAATGTCAATTATATATGCAAGTAAATTGAAAAGATGATTGAAAATTATTCCTATTTACAAGTATGTAAAGATGTGTATGATATGTGCAATGTGTATCATGCAACTAAGTATGTATACTATGTATGTAAAACCGAACCATTATTTGCTGGATGTGAGTAAAAGTATGAAGACTTTATGCACAGACCAAAGCATTCAAAACTAAATTATTATTTGCAAGACGAAAGACAAGGTGTGTATGTGAATTATGTATGTGCAATGTTAAGCATTTAGAGCTAAAATTATTCACAAGATGTACAGAGAGAAGTATTCAAGTCATTTAAACGCGAAACTCACAAGATCTCAGCATTTCAGAAGTTGTCAAAATCAATAAAGCAAAAATGCAACTGTTTAATTACAAAATTTTCTCCAAACAAAAATTTTACCTTATCAGATTTTTCAAAATAAACCTAAGCAGAGTGAGTTCTCAAAATCAAACCAATTTTTCTCTCACCTTGACAGTCCTTTATTTATCAACATTCCTTGTCCTCAAGGCGGCCCTGCAAAACAAATTCTCATTTTGGACATTTGGGTACCCAAGCCATCTTGGGTCCCGAGGGGTTAGTTCTCGCACGTGCAAATGTATTCTTATATCTTCTGGTGCCCCTATCATCATCCAATCTCATTGTGGCACAGTCATCTATTGAATGACCACCCAGGCAACAATAGAAACAGTGAGACGATTTTTTTTTCAAAAACCAATTATCATCATTTTTCATTACACGACAATCATTCATTACATGTCCAAAACTACCACAATAATGACACAAAAAATTCTTTTTGACAAGCCATTCATCATCATTTTCTTTGTAAAACAATCTTCAAACACATGTCCATGTAACCCACAATAGAAGCGATGATTGTTGAATCTTTTCTTTATGGATTTTCCATGATTTTTAGAGCCATCACACATTTTCATTCTTGACTTCAAACCCTCATCATCATCAAGTTTTATTAAAAAGTAATCATACATTTCATGTCCATATCTACTACAATAAAAGCATGAAACATTCATTTTTTTTCTTGATGCATGAGCATGTTTATCAGTTGAGAGTTTTGCATGCATACATGAATGATCAATGACATTCTTCTGTTTTAGATTTTCTTTATCACACAAAAACACAGACTCATTCATACTCTTGATTTCATCTTCCAATGTCAAAATATGAATTTCAAGATCAGCAATCTCTTTTTTCCATAAAGTGACTTTTTCATTCAATAAGACATTGATAGCTTTATGACTCTCGATTTCATGTAACAATACATGCACTCTCTCAGATTGATCAACAGACATGCATTTTCCCTTTTCAAGGGCAAGCAATTTTTCAGACATAGCAGTATTTAAATGCTTCAATTCTTCATTCTCCTTAGCAAGTTTGTCATTCATAACAAGTACATTAAGCAAAATCTGATCACTATCTAAACAGCTCGATTTACCTCTAGGTTCCTTTTCAATGTTTTCAAGTTCTGAAATTTTAGCCATTAAGGTTTCATTTTCAAGTTTTAGAATTGAAATTGTTTCTCTATGATTATCAACCTCAAGTATGGAAGACTTGACTAATTTTTCAAGCTCAGTACATTTTTCACATGAAGAGTTATCAACACGAGAATTTTCATATTTTATTTTCAATTTTCTATTTTTAGATTTTAATGTTTTATACCTATCAAACAACTCATCATAAGCATTCATTTACTCATCATAGCTAAGCTCATCTCCATCATCAGAATCGGAGTTTACCTTTGAGCTCTACTCGCTTTGACGCTCAAGCTCACTGTTTGCCACGAGGCACTCACTTTTCTAGCTTTCTTTTTCGACTTTGCTTACCCCATCCTAGATCTCTTTGGCTGACCTACAAGATGAAACAAAATGAAATACGTCAGTGCTCAATGCAGCCTTAATAGCATTCAAAACAAAAGCATCATCAGAGTTCATTTTCTTATGCTCATTGGTCCAACTTGACTCATTTTTATGTAGAACATGAGGACCATGAGTAATTAATTTCATAAGCTTTGGATCAATACCAGAGATCCAAATACTGAATTTACTAAGCCATGATATATAATCAAAACCATAGAAGATAGGAACTAAATTAATACTAGCCATCATAAAAAGATCTTTTCTCCTAGACCGTGAGGTCTGCTGAATAAATCAGAGATTGGGCTCTGATACCAATTGTTGGCCCAGACTAGATGGCGAACAAGAAGGGGGGTTGAATTGTCCCCCAGCCTAGATGTCAGATTTTAAAAACAATCTAAACTAATTACAATGGAATTAAGATAAACTGTGTTAATTATCTAAACTTGAGTGAGATTAAAATGTTCTCTCGATCTTTCCGATCTCACACGGATTGACAATGCAAATAACAATTGAATTTAAGCCTAACACGGATAGCGGATGAAGCTATGTGCGATGATGCAGTGAATAAAAACCTATAAGATTGACCTGTGAACGGAGATAGAAGAAATGGACAATCACATATGCATTCATAATGAACAAGGAGATTTTTAGGTGGTTCAGGACCACGACGAGCTCCCCACGTCCACCCCTCACTGAACCCGGTGAGGCTTCACTACCACGCTACAAACCGTAGCAGAACGGGGATGAACCCCAACACCACACACGCTGCTTCTGCAGCAATGCACAACCACGGGGCCTAGCCCCAAGCTGCTGCCACCGCAGCACACACACACGCAGTCAGGGAACATACCCCGGACACAAAACCCACACGGAGACACAGCTCCGTCTACACACAAACTAAGGGAACCTTGCCCCGCAATAAAACCAAACACTCGGAGACGCAGCTCCGCCCACAAGCGATATTATATCAAGTTCGTTAAAAAAAGAAGATATACAACAAACGCCCACAATATGAATCTATGTTCAAATAAAAGAGTAGAATTGAGAAAAGAATGATTCCCCCTCAATCCATATTCAAACCCATCCTTTGGAGTGATGGGGTGCGCCGGAAGATCTGTCCGCAGAGTGGAAGCTTGCTAAGCTTGTCGGAGATGCCACAGGTATAAGGTTCAGCAACCTTGCTCACAGCTACAACTCGGATTGACAGGGAAAGCACAAGGATGACGTTCTCCTCTTCTTCCTCTTCCTCCTCCAAGTGCTGGCGTCACCCTCAGCTCCTCTTCCTGCAAGCAGATAGAAAGCATTAGCCCGTTCTTTTTCTTCCTTGTGAAAATCGCAAGGATATATAGAGCATCAAATAGATAAACAAAAGACCACAATAGCCCTTGAAAAACCCTCCCAAAACAACCCTTAAACATGTATAGGAACCTTAAGGGTAAGGGTGAAAAATATCATGGCAAATGGATCACAAATGGGGCATTTCGAAACCCAATATGCAGATGTGTTCCGGATCTGCCAGGCGAGGTGTCGACACCTGGTGTCGACACCAAATAGACAAAGTTCTGTCCCGATTACAAAAATTAGGACCCAGGGCTAGGTGTCGACACCCAGTTTACTAGGTTCTGTCCACATGAAAGGAAGCCCCTAGGGAGCTGGGTGTCGACCCCAGGGGTCGACACTTGCAGAGTGGACCAGAAAAACTGCCCAATGCAGTGATTTTAAGCCCAAAAACATTATGAATGAATCAACCCCAATCTAGCCATATTAAGAATCATTCAATCAAAGATTCTTACCATTGTTTCAAGGGTTTGTAAGCCTTAAAGAACCTACAAAACTTGGAACCTCAAGAACATGCTATTTCACATAAAGAGTCAAGTTTGTGCATATAAGAGACCAATGAAAACCCAATTCATGAATAAAACTTTAAACTTAAATTCTTACCAAGGATCCAATGAATTGTAAACAAGTTTGGAAGCTTACCATGGACCCAATGAGTTGATAGCCAAAATAGAACTCCAAAAATGATTCAAGCAGTCCATTACCAAATAGAGTTCAACCAAGCTACTCATGAATACAAGTTCAGCCCTTAGTAGCCTGAACTCATACACATACTGAGAGCCAAAGGAAGAACCCTTCAATAGATCAATCCAAGCAAACGTGAAGAATTCAATCCATTGTCAGCAAGGATCAAATTAAGTCTATAGCCAAAACATGACAGTCTTAGTCAACATATCAAATAATGAATCAAACAACATTTGTCAGAAATAGATCAACCTGCATATGAATTCTATTTCAGACCAAGACAATCAAGTTCAGTCCAAGATTTCCAAATCCATGCAAAGTCAGCCCACTTTCAATTCAGATCAAGCAACCATATGTGGGTAATGAATTATATGATCTGTCCATAACAAGCCAAGCTTACACAATCCATTAAGCGTGAAACCAAATTGATTAAATGTAAGGCATTACAATTTCAGCTCAAAGATGGCCATTCAACGTGCAATATAGTATATTGAAATGTAGCTTGACACATTAATTATGATACAGGCAGCCCAACCATGAGTTTCATGATCGAGCCAACATTTTAGGTTCAATCCAAAATAAGGCAGCTGAAATCAATACAGAACCAGGCAAATAAGGATCATTAAACTCATTCAAAGGCACACATAGACATGAATTCCCTTGACTTAAACCCAACATATAAACCAACATAGAAGTCAGTTTCACATTCAAAATTTAGTCAGATTTCTGCATGAAGGAACCAAGACTAATTGCCATCTAATCAATCCAAAACAAGAAACAAGGCTCACAGAGCCAGGGGTCGACCCATGAGGTCAACCCTTGAAGTAGGAAATAAGGAGTCTGCCTGAAGGCAGTCCAGTTCAACCCAAGAGCATCCAATGCCATTCAACCAAAATCAAAGGCCTTATGACCCTCTATAAAAGCATGATTTTACCTGAAATCATATTCATTTGGAAATTCTGAAAACTCCATTAAACACACTTGAATGTTATGCATGAGAACATCAAATTAGAATTGCATCCATTTATGATTTTGAAGAACCAAGGGGATATGCTCATGAAAACACCAAGCATTTCATACCTACAAAACAAGATATCAACATTGAGCTCCAAAATGATCAATAAGCATTTTCCACAATACTTGCACACAATATATTGTTATCATCAAAACCATCACCAAGGACAAAGAGGGACTGGCACGAACCCAACAATAGTATCCTCTGCAACTTCGGTTCTCAGTGTGAGAGTGTCACCTTGAACATCGACAACGCTTCTATCGGCTCGGGCAAGAGCCTACACTCTGGTCACTCAGTCGTCGGCCCTCGGTATGGGCCTTATGCCCAGAAGTCCCATCCCAGCACTTTTTGCGGACAGCTTTGCGTTGCCAGCAGCGGTAGACCAAGTCTTCTCCGTCTACCACCTCAGAGCAGGATCCTCCTTGGCTCCCTAGAAAAAGTGCCGTAGCGGTCGCAGAAGTAGGCGGCTCGCTGCTACAACTAGCAATTCCGGCAAGACCCTCCTTGTCGGTGACCTGAGAATTCATCTCAATGGGGGCGAACCTATCTTACCTCGGGATAGGACCATGCCTACGGTCCCCACCACCAACCGCTTTATCCTCCTACAACGAACGCGAGAGGATAAGGCGGAGTTAAAAGAAGTAGGTGCCTCGGCAGCAAACCGGGGGCATCAGCACCAGCTCAGCACTCAGACTCCCAAATCCCGTCGAAAGAACCATGAAGAGGGAGGCCAACCACTTAGCCTGAGATGAATCTGGGTCACCCCAGACGAGGCTCAAGCTATTCAGAGGGCCCGCACTAAAAACCCCTTCAAACGTTTGGGTGCGGCGTCGATCCAGACAAAGTTAAGCCTTCACCGGCACAGTCCGACGGCACCCAGCCTGTAATACCCTAGGTCTATCGAATCTTTATCGGAGAGCTTTCGGATCACTTTTGTGGGTCCTGAGTTGTGTTTTGTGATCCATGCGGGTTTTTCTCTCGTATAAGTTACGGAACAGAGTGGAGAGTTTATTATTGAGTTAATCGACTAAAGAACGCTACAGTTGCGTTGTATTCTTTTCGAGGATCATTTAGACTATTTTTTTGAATTAGTGCATTTTCGGGCTAAAAATTGGATTTCACGAAAATTAGGAAATTCCTAATTTCCTATTTCTTTCTTAACCCTTTTCCTTCCTCTCTCTTCCCTCACGTCTCTCACTTCTCTCCCTCTCGTTCTCTCTCCTCTCTTCTCCTCTCTCCGCAGGGCGCGCGACCGTGGCGAGGTGGGCGAGGCAGGAACATCGTGGAGTTGACGTGGAGCATGCTGGGGCGAAGGATGGAGCGTGGCGTTGGCGCGATCCCTCAGTGGATTCAAAGTCGACGTGTTTGGGTTCGTGTGATGGTTTTCGGCGTGGTTTAGTAGCTTCGGCACGCTAGAACTTCGGTGGAGGTCGGTAGATGGATACCCTA
The DNA here is from genome assembly GCA_022559845.1 of Amorphophallus konjac. NCBI lineage: Eukaryota > Viridiplantae > Streptophyta > Magnoliopsida > Alismatales > Araceae > Amorphophallus > Amorphophallus konjac. The sequence goes on along the minus strand of CM040118.1, from coordinate 340,537,172 downwards.
CTTCTCTTCTGCGTTTTCTCATGATTTGGAGCCGAACGATGTGAGTATGAGCGAGTTTTATCACGTTTGGGTGAAATCAAGCTTCGGGGGGTGTGAGATGAGTTCACCTTTCCAGGTGACGATTTTTAGTCTAGTTGGTTCCATTCGAACCCTTGGCATGTTGGGAATTCATTCTCACCAGTTTTATTGCATTTGGTCGAGAATCGGAGTCGGTATGAGCCCGACTATCCCCGTGACTCATTTTGGGTCGATTCGTTAGAATCGCCCGTTTCTTGTCATTTATGCGTCGATTGCATCCCTTCCAGCTTGTGGGAGGTTTATTTCATCCCTAGGATTGTTTCCCCTTCATTTTAGGGCGAACGGGGCGTGGAAAGGCTGGGTTTGGCCATTCCCACAGTTTTCTCACTGTAACGCCTTGGTGGTTCTTTCAGAGACCGCAAGGGGTCGTCTGGCGGTCCATTGGAGACCGCTAAGCTATGGGGTTTGTTGGTTTCATGTTATGTCAGTTTAGGTCTTAGCGGTCGTACGATAGACCATATTCTGTTGGCTTGCGGCCCATTGGAGGACTGCTAAGCTCTGAGATACGGTCCTTTAGGAGACCGTTAAGCTATGTTTGTTATGTCGGTTTGGCTAAGCGGTCGTACGATAGACCGCAAAGCTGGCTATGGTGGTTCAGGGATAACCGCTAAGCTTCGTTTATGTCGGTTCAATGGTTTTATGTCGGATCGCGCTAGCGGTCTAGTGGGAGACCGCCAAGCTCGGTGAAACGGTTCTAAGTAGACCGTTTGCTAGTTTGACCAGTTAAGTCGGTTTGGGGGTTGACTGGGTTAGGCGGCCATGTCTATGACTGCTACAGTCCCTTGCGGCCCTTTTTATGACCGCCATTTGTCTGTGTTCTCTGTGTGAGGGTAGCGGCCTTTTGGCTGACCGCCTGGTTTGCCTAGCGGTCAGGCATTTGATCGTTTCTTTCCCAGAGATCGATTTTCCATTATTTTGGTCTCCAATTATCTTGGCTTGACCTTGTGGTTTGCCCGTTGTCCCGTAGATGTCTTGGATATCCTATGAGGGCAGTGACCATGTTATAAGGTGGCCGAGAGTGCCATTATATCGAGTAGTGTACCATATTGTTTCAGAGTCATTATTGGTTTCCGGTCAACCCGGTTAGATCCAATGGTTGACATGTGACCTCGTGAATGTCTCAGTAGTCCTGTATGGATGGAGACATGGTTTTGGACGCCTTGAGGTACTGTCTTACCTCACTTTACATGTCCATGTGCTTTGAGGGTCTTTGATGCGGGACGGACCAGCGAACCTGGGACTCTAGCTCGCAACTCGTCCCTAAGCGAGGGAAATGCGGGATCGTGCGCGGTTGAGGAACCGGCAGTGAGTCTCGGGTATTCGGCTCTTCCGCATGTACTCGGATTGAGTCACGGGATGTGTCACTCACTCACTCTCGCAGTGGTGATAAATACATATATATTGAGCTAGGATCCTAACACTCGCAGCGGCATATACAAATAAATACGAGTAAAGCAAATTTCGAGATGGGGAGTGGACACGATACCTCCACGCGCCGGGCGTGGGGAAGACGACCCCGGCCAAGTATGGTAACTCCCGATAAAAATATTATAATAATTACAGAAGTTAATTTGCTGCCCACTCCATGCAGGGAAGTAAAGGGCTACAATGTGGGCCCGGGAGGACCGATCTTGGGTTGACGGGCAAACTCTTGGATAGCTCCGTCGGTGCCGTCGGGACGACGCGTGCTGCGGGTTGTAGGGGCCCACGTACTGGCTGGTGTGCCGAGTGGGCCGGGAATGGTACTGTTGCGACTGTGGCTCCTGGAGGGACGCTCCCTGGGAAGGTGATGTGTTGGTTCACCTTGTGGAAGTCGAGTCGGCCGGCCGGGCGGTCGGTGCGGCTTGCTGTGCATGGGCTGGTACTTCTGTCCTATAGTGCACGACCCGGCGAGAACGGCTTCTCCGAACAGCCCCGACCTCCGATTGACGCGAGACTGGTGCTGTCACGCCCCGACGTGGAAAATTAGAACGTAGCAGTTTATATCATTCATGTCAATTAGAGCATACATTGTCATAAGAGACTAAACCACCAAGCTAATAATAAAGAAAAAGAATTAACCCATCTTTATTGATAATAATAAGAAAAAGTATTTAATTACACCCAACTCCTTGTGGACTTCTAGCTTATTAACAGAAAATACATCAACTCTAGATAACAACTCAACAACTAATCTAAACTTGACTTGAACATCATTCTAAATGGCTCACTCCTGGAATCACTCCTTCCCATCCCCATCGGAGCGCACGTCCTCATCCGAACTACCTGAAAAGGATTGGAAAGTAGGGGTGAGTAAAGCTCAGTAGGATTTTATATCTCTATCATCAGGCATAATTAAAGTAATTAACCATTCAATTAGGAATAACATTTGCAATGAAAGTAATGATAAATAATGGCAAAAGAAAGATAGAAAAAGAATATGAACTTTCAAGTAAAGAATATAGCAAGAACTATTCATGAAAATTGCACGAAAAAGATATATGGAATGGGCCATAACAAGCACACATGTCACGCAGGAATTTCAAGTAATGAGTAAAAGTGGAATGTCTCGGACCAATCACGCTAGTCATGCACTTCGGTGCAATGCCACACCTTGTCATTACAAACTCCCCGGGGCACAAGTACCTTCAAGCGCTCCTATTAGGACCAGACCGGGCCCATTATGATGCGTTGGCTTTGAAGGGTTGGATCATAGATCCTAGTCTAGACATTCATCACATTAAATGGCCAAGAGTTCCAAGGTTTAAGCTCACGAACTTACTTCTTAGATTGAGAGGAATTCCAACATCGTTGGAATGAACATTATTTAGAAAGACAAGGATGCAAACAAGGATCACGCACGATTTCACAGTTCAAGGCCAACCTTGATGACTGCTACACGATAATAAAACAAGGGAAACGTATGAAATATCTTACCTATGGCGGTCGATAACTGGGCCACTACAGGAACGTGACGGTGTGACCTTAGTCCGTTACGGTGATGTGACGGTCCAACATTGGGCCGTTACAGTTCATAGATCAGTCCAGTTTGGACTGGCCCAATACACGATTCAAACCACGTTCATGGGTTCATGTCCTTGGGGTACAACCTACCCGGCGTCCTGGTGGGAATCCCAGGCTCACGGGGTCTTACGGAGGTCTCATAATAGTGGTTCTAGTCCGACAAAAGGAATATCCAGCGGAGAGTCCCATCTATTACAAGAATTGAGGCTTAACAAACACGGAAAACCAAGACGGTGTGGTCAGTCAATCCCACCGGAGTGGAATGACTGTAAAACAAATATGCCAAGGCCAATATACATCTAGCATGGATCAGAATTTGTACAAGTATTAAGGGTTTTTATAAAATTTCATATGATCATTCATCTTAGGATTATCTAACAACTTTCATGTAGAGAATAAAAATTTAATGTTTATGATCATGATACTAGATTATCATCACGTTCTGCGTTGTTATAGATCAAGATGTCATACTAAAACATAGCAAGTTCCTGGTTCAAAACGCATGAATTAAAGTTTAAGACCCCCTGCCAGAAGAACGTGACGGTCCATATAAGGGGCGTTACAAGCATTTAACGGTCTATAGTAGGTGCATTACGTATCAGAAAATATGTAGATAAAAATCTTAAAATTTTAAAACACAAGGGCATGTGACGGTCTGTCATGAGGCCGTCAGGCTCAGGTGACGGTTTATCGTGCGGCGGTCACGATTGTAACGGTCTCTGGAAGGCGCGTCACCTCAACCTAGAACCCGCCAACGACGAACTTCGACATGCTATGCTAAAAACCTCGATTTCTCATGATAGAGTGAACAAAAATTAGGGAAAATACTATCGTTTGAAAGAGCATTAAATTTTGCATATGATATCATGCTTTGATTAAGACTAAAAATGATTAAATTCAACTTTAGAATAGTTAACATGAAAGTTACCCTTTTATATACCTCAGAGTAAAACATGAAATTAGAATAGCATAGTGTACAAAAATTAGGCAATTAGGTATCAAAAGAAAGGGCTCAGGAAGACGAACAAGATGGTATCATTAGATTTTCGTTTGGCCTGAGAGACACCTACCTTTGCTTGAAGGAAAGAAATATGAAAGGAAGGGTCACCGGAACCCTAGGTACCACTCCTAGAATGCCCAAATTCTCTCCCGTCCGGTCATGATCAGCTACGCCACCCACCGCTGGTGCAAATAGGGTTCTAGAGCGTCGAAAGCCCACAATAAATAGGACTTATAGGGACTCCTAGCGATCAAATTTTGTTGAAGAGTCCAATGAAGAAACTCCGGCGAAAAACTCGGATGGGGTTCTAATCCACCGCCACTGCCACCAGTAGAAGCATCTAGACTTAGGGTTTTTGAAGAGAAAATAAGGACCTATCAATGGGCTAGGGTTTGGCTCGAATTGGAGCGTAAATGGGCTTAAATTGGACGCAAATTGTGATGGTTAACCTAGGTCTTCTAACCCACGAAAAATGGCTAAAAATGTGAAATTGGGTCTTCACGAATTTTATTTTGGGCTCTTACCTGAAGATAAAGTTATTACAAATTCAATTTTACACTAGATACATATTTTTTCTAGATTTTTAATAATTTCATTAGAAGTTGAGCAAATAAATAATTAACTTATATGGAATTATTATTATAATAAAAAATGTAGGATGCTACACCCTCCCCCTCTTTATGAAATTTGGTCCCCAAATTCACCGGATCTGATAACAACCAACCTTAAAACAATTCAGGATATATCTTCCTGATTGCATCCTCGGACTCCCATGTTGCTTCCTCTGCTCCATGCCGACTCCATTGGACCTTGACCATCGGAATAGATCGATTCCTGAGTTGCTGTTACTTGAAGTCCAATATCTTGATAGGCTTTTCTTCATAAGATAAGTCTTTCTTCAATTCAAAATCAGCATACTGGATAATGTGCGAAGGGTCATACACATACTTCCGAAGCATGGATACATGAAACACATTATGAATGCCTGCTAACTATGGTGGTAAGGCCAATCTATAGGCAACTTTGCCTACCCTCTATAAAACTTCAAATGGGCCAACGAAGCTTGGGCTAAACTTGCCTCGAATTCCAAATCTTCTAATTCCTCTTGATGGTGAAACGTTCAGAAATACGTGTTCCCCAATCTGAAATTCTAACTCCCATCTTCTATTATCTGCATAGCTCTTTTGTCTGGACTGGGCAACCTTCAAATGGTCTCTGATAACTTGAATGTTCTTGGATGATTCTGAGATAAGATCTGGCCCAAGCCATTGCTTCTCACCAACTTCTTCCTAACAAAGAGGAGATCTACAACTCCTGCCATACAAAGCTTCAAACGGTGCCATCTGAATGCTGGATTGGTAACTATTATTGTATGCAAACTCAATCAAAGGTAAGTGTTCATGCTAACTATCTCCAAAATCAATTATGTAGGCTCTCAACATGTCCTCAACAATCTGGTTCGCTCTCTCAGTCTGTCCGTCAGTCTGAGGGTGAAAAGCTGTACTGAAGTTCAAACGGGTTCCTAATGATGCTTGTAGTCCTTTCCAAAAGTGAGATGTAAACCTGGGGTCTCTATCAGATATGATGGATACAGGCACTCCATGTAATCTTATTATTTTCTTCACATACAGGGCAGCCAAAACATCCACAGTCCACTTTGACTTAATAGGCAAAAAGTGTGCGGACTTTGTTAGTCGGTCAATGATCACCCAAATTCCATCAAGGCCTCCTCGTGTTTGGGGTAAACCCATAATAAAATCCATACCGGCACTTTCCCACTTCCATTGTGGTATTTCAAGAGGCTTTAATTTCCCAACAGGGCTGAAATGCTCTGCTTTCACTTGTTGACATACTAAACACCTGCTCACAAAATCGGCCACTTCTCTTTTCATGTTCGGCCACCAAAAAGTTCTCTTCAAATCTCTATACATCTTTATAGCTCCGAGATGTATAGTATACTTAGATCTGTGTGCTTCTTCAAGAATCTTCTTCTTTATCTCCGTGGAATTAGGGACACATGTTCTCCCTCGAAACAACAATCTCCCATCAATAGCTAACATAAAATCGGGTCGACTATCCATCTGTTCTTTAATTTCAACGAGCACTGGGTCATTATCCTGCAACTGCTTAATTTCTGCTAGCAATTCTGAACGAAGCTGGACATGAGCCACCAAGATTCAATCTTCTTTTTCTGTAACATCTAGATTGGCAAACTGTTATAACAACTTCCACTCTTGAAGCATCAAACTGGCTAATCTAGCTGTCGGCTTCCTGCTCAAAGCGTCTACTACAACATTCCCTTTTCAGGGATGATATTCAATGGAGAAGTCGAAATCCTTTAAGTACTCTAGCCACCTTCTCTGTCTCATATTCAATTCCTTTTGAGAAAATAGATATTTTAAGCTCTTATGGTCTGAGTACACGGTGAAAGTTTCTCCATAAAGATAATGCCTCCATATCTTAAGAGCAAACACAATAGCTGCAAACTCCAAATCATGAATAGGGTAATTCTCTTCATGTTTTCTCAATTGTCTGGAGGAGTAAGCTATCAGTCTCCCTCGCTGCATCAATACGCAACCCAAACCGATTCCTGAAGCATCAGTGTAAACTTCAAAACCTCCTGCACCTAAGGGCAAGGCCAAAACTGTGGCAGTGGTCAAACACACCTTCAAAGTCTGAAAACTCTTCTCACAATCATCAGTCCACTCAAAACAATTCTCCTTATGAGTTAACGTAGTCAAAGGCACTGTAATCTTGGAGAAATCCTTAATGAACCTTCGATAATAGCCTGCCAAGCCTAAGAAACATCTGATCTCAGTTACATTCACAGGTCTTTCCCAATTATGTACAGCCTCAACTTTGGAAGGGTCTACTGTGATTCTCTCTTTAGAAATAATGTGCCCTCGAAAAGATATCTCTTGTAACCAGAACTCACATTTACTAAACTTGGCGTATAGCTGATGATCCTTTAATATTTGTAATGCCATTCTCAAGTGCCTTTCATGCTCCTACTTGCTCCTTGAATATATCAGAATATCACCGATAAACACCACAACCCACTAATCCAAGTAGGGCCGGAACACACTATTGATTAGCTGCATAAAAGCTGCAGGAGCATTAGTTAGTCCAAACGGCATCACCAAAAATTCAAAATGCCCATACCTACTACGGAATGCCGTCTTAAAAATATCTTCATCTCTTATCCTCAACTGATGATACCCAGATCTGAGATCGATCTTTGAGAAGTACTAGGCTCCAGATATCTGATCAAATAACTCATCGATCCTTGGTAATGGGTACTTGTTCTTCACGGTGAGCTGATTCAACTGACTATAATCAATACACAGCCTCAAGGAACCATATTTCTTCCTTACAAAAAGAACAGGAGCACCCCACAGGGAAGTACTCGGATGAATGAACCCTCTCTCTAGCAAGTCTAACAACTGCACATTCATATCCTTTAACTCAGCAGGGGACATACGATAGGGGGCTCTCGAAACAGGTGAGGCGCCAGGAATCAGATCGATAGAGAAAACCACCTCCCTTTCAGGGGGAAGACCTAGTAATTCATCTGGAAACACCTCCAGAAAGTCTTGAATAACAGGGATATCCTTCAACTCCACTTTCTCCTTATCAGTTAAAAAAATCAAAGCCAAGAATGCTGGACACCTCTTTCTTAACAACTTATCTGCCCGAAGTGCCGAAATGAGTGGCACAGACTTGGATAGCCTAGAGCCAGAGAAAGAAAGCTCAGGGCGTCCAGGGAAAGTCACTACTCCTGACTTACAATGAACACTAGCACCATGCTTAGATAACCAATCGGCCCATAAGATTACGTCATAATCTTTCATCTTCATGCATACTAGATCGGAAAATAAATTATAACCATTAATCAAAACTTCACTGGAAGGATAATAATATTTAATCTCGGATCTCGAACCGATAGGGGTGGATATCATAAGATGAGAGTCCAATAACACCGGTTCCACAGATAAGGTCTTAGCAAATTTCAGAGATATAAAAGAATGAGTGGCTCCAATGTCGAAAAGTACGAATGCTGGCTTGGAAAGAAAAGTAAGAGTACCTTCGATAATACCTCCTTCCTCGGTAGTTTGGCTCTTAGTCTCTACTTCCTGGAGGGCTTGGAGCCTGCCTTGCTGCTTGAAACTTCCTTGCGACTTATCAGATGCTGCCGGTTCATTAATAAGGGGACATTCTGGAATTCGGTGGTCCCTGCTACCACACCTTAAACAAGCACCTAACTTGCGCCAACATTCTTCCATCTTGTGACCTGGACGGTCACAATACTTGCAAACTACCTTAGATGGCACAGCTAGTCCAACCTTTTTCTCACCTTCCCTGGGTTTCTTGTTCTTAGAAAAACTCGGCCTACCATTGGGCCTCTTCTGACCATTACTGGGTTTAAAGTTCTTGGAACTGGTAGTCTGTTCCTTCTTCTTATCCCGACCTCTTATTCGGTCAGTCATCTCCATCATGTCTTCCAAAACTTGTGATTTTCTTACTATCTCAGCGTAGATATAGATTTCCAAGGGTGCCAATTGATTGATGTACTGAAGCTTCAAACCATTTAGAAATTTTTTAGCCTTCATTTTATCAGTGGACACCAAGTGTGGGACATACTTACACAACCTGGAAAACTATGCTTCATACTCAGCAACCGACAAGTTTCTTTGTTTCAAAGCAGCGAACTCGACAGCTTTCTTCTCCTGCGCCCCATCTGAAAAATACTTGCTATTGAAAAACTCTTTGAACTCGTTCCACGTGGCACGCCTATTCCCAAGCGTGGCTTCCACGGCTTCCCACGAAGCACGAGCATCGCGTTCTAACTAGAAAGTCGCTAACAGTACGCGATCTAGATCCCCACATTGCATAACCCTGAAGATCCTCTCTGTCTCCTTCAGCCAGTTCTCGGCCTCATCTGGGTCCGAAGATCCACTGAAACGTGGGGGATTCAAGCCTTGAAAGTTCCGATGTAGATTGCCTACTCCTTATTGTCCACCGCCTTGGGCTACTTGCTGTAAGGCCTGGGTCAGGCCCTGCGCTGTACGTTGCATGTCTCGCCATTGAGCACATTCTGTTGCCATCACGAGAAATTCCTACAACATAAAAGAAGTGATTTAGAACGTTCTATTGAATATATCTTCTTATAGTTGATTAATTAATCTTAGCCCAAGTCTCTACCCAACTCACTGGGTCAGATTCGGACTTTACTAATGTTAAAGGTTCTATAACACTACTAGCAACCTAGGGTCTAAAGAAAATCTAGGCTCCGATACCACAAAAACTGTCACGCCCCGACGTGGAAAATCAGAACGTAGCAGTTTATATCATTCATGTCAATCAGAGCATACATTGCCACAGGAGACTAAACCACCAAGCTAATAATAAAGAAAAACAATTAACCCATCTTTATTGATAATAATAAGAAAAAGTATTTAATTACACCCGACTCCTTGTGGACTTCTAGCTTATTAACGGAAAATACATCAACTCTAGATAACAACTCAACAGCTAATCTAAACTTGACTTGAACATCATTCTAAATGGCTCGCTCCTGGAATCACTCGTTCCCGTCCCCATCGGAGCGCACGTCCTCATCCGAACTACCTGAAAAGGATTGGAAAGTCGGGGTGAGCAAATCTCAGTAGGATTTTATATCTATATGATTAGGCACAATTAAAGTATTTAACCATTCAATTAGGAATAACGTTTGCAATGAAAGCAATGATAAATAATGGCAAAAGATAGATAGAAAAAGAATATGAACTTTCAAGTAAAGAATATAGCAAGAACTATTCATGAAAATTGAACGAAAAATATATATGGAATTGGCCATAACAAGCACACATGTCACGCTGGATTTTCAAGTAATGAGTAAAAGTGGAATGTCTCAGACCAATCACGCTAGTCATGCACTTTGGTGCAATGCCACACCTTGTCATTACAAACTCCCCGGGGCACAAGTACTTTCGGGCGCTCTTCCCAGGACTAGACCGGGCCCTTTATGATGCGTTGGCATTGAAGAGTTTGATCATAGATCCAAGTCTAGACATTCATCACATTAAATGGCCAAGAGTTCCAAGGTTTAAGCTCACGAACTTACTTCTATGATTGAGAGGAATTCCAACATCGTTGGAATGAACATTAGGTAGAAAGACAAGGATGCAAACAAAGATCACGCACGATTTCACAGTTCAAGGCCATCCTTGATGACTGCTACACGATAATAAAACAAGGGAAACGTATGAAATATCTTACCAGTGGCGGTCGATATATGGGCCGCTACAAGAACGTGACGGTCTGACCTTAGTCCGTTATGGTGATGTGACGGTCCAACATTGGGCCGTTACAGTTCACGAATCAGTCCAATTTGGACTGGCCCAATACACGATTCAAACCACGTTCATGGGTTCAGGTCCTTGGGGTACAACCTGTCCGACGTCCTGGTGGGAATCCTAGGCTCACGGGGTCTTACGGAGGTCTCATAATAGTGGTCCTAGTCTGACGGAAGGAATATCTGGCGGAGAGTCCCATCTATTACAAGAATTGAGGCTTAACAAACACGGAAAACCAAGACGGTGCGGTCCATCAATCCAACCGGAGTGGAATGACTGTAAAACAAAAATGCCAAGGCCAATATACATCTAGCATGGATCAGAATTTATACAAGTATTAAGAGTTTTTATCAAATTTTATATGATCATTCATCTTAGGATTATCTAACAACTTTCATGTAGAGAATAAAAATTTCATGTTTATGATCATGATACTAGATTATCATCACGTTCTGCGTTGTTACATATCAAGATGTCATAATAAAACATAGCAAGTTCCTGGTTCAAAATGCATGAATTAGAGTTTAAGACCCCCTGCCAGAAGAACGTGACGGTCCATATAAGGGGCGTTACAAGCATGTAACGGTCTATAGTAGGTGCGTTATGTATCAGAAAATAATTAGATAAAAATCTTAAAACTTTAAAACACAAGGGCATGTGACGGTCTGTCGTGAGGCCGTCCGGCTCAGGTGACGGTTTATCGTGCGGTGGTCACAGTTGTAACGGTCTCTGGAAGGCGCGTAACCTCGACCTGGAACCCACCAACGATGAACTTCAACATGCTATGCTAAAAACCTCGATTTCTCATGATAGAGTGAACAAAAATTAGGGAAAATACTACCATGTGAAAGAGCATTAAATTTCGCACAAGATATCATGCTTTGATTAAGACTAAAAATGATTAAATTCAACTTTAGACTAGTTAACATGAAAGTTACCCTTTTATATACCTCGGAGAAAAACATGAAATTAGAACAGCTTGGTGTACGAAAATTAGGCAATTAGGTATCAAAAGAAAGGGCTCAGGAAGACGAACAAGATGGTATCGTTAGATTTTCGTTTGGCCTGAGAGACACCTACCTTTGCTTGAAGGAAATAAAGATGAAAGGAAGGGTCGCCGGAACCCTAGGTACCGCTCCTAGAACGCCCAAATTCTCTCCCGTCCGGTCACAATCAGCTACGCGACCCACCGCTGGTGCAAATAGGGTTCTAGAGCGTCGAAAGCCCTCAATAAATTGGACCTATAGGGACTCCTAGCGATCGAATTTTGTTGAAGAGTCCAATGAAGAAACTCCAGCGAAAAACTCGGATGGGGTTCTAATCCACCGCCGCCGCCGCCGCCGCCAGTAGAAGCATCTAGATTTAGGGTTTCCGAAGAGAAAACAAGGACCTATTAATGGGCTAGGGTTTGGCTCGAATTGGAGCGCAAATGGGCTTAAATTGGACCCAAATTGCGATGGTTAAACTAGGTCTTCTAACCCACGAAAAACTACTAAAAATGTGAAATTGTGTCTTCACGAATTTTATTTTGGGCTCTTACCTAAAGATAAAGTTATTACAAATTCAATTTTACACTAGATACATATTTTTTCTAAATTGTTTATAATTTCATCAGAAGTAGAGCCACTAAATAATTAACTTATATGGAATTATTATAATAATAAAAAATGCATGATGCTACAGGTGACTTTGAAAAGCTCTTTCAGAGAGCTACGACCTATGGGTAGATAAGGAATTTTGTCTGTCTCTGTAATGGCCTTGGTCGAATTTACAACTTGCTGGTTCACAGAACCAGATCTGGCAGGATAGATTTGAAATTTCCTGAGAACAAGGGTTGACCGAAGGAAAAAAGTTGGTTCTGGAAGTTGGGCCCTTGATGAAATTTCTAGAGGGGGAAGTAAGGAGGATGCCAATATTTTTTATGGATTTTCTAGAGTGGTTTGACATGGGAAATAGATTTTTGACTGGACATGGGTCGGGTCAGGACTGCACAGGACAGAACAGATTTTTGCCTGAGTTTTAATTTTTCAGAGGGGAAGAAGGACTCCTAAATTCGTGAAAAATTTTGTGGAGAGGGGTTTTGGTGGGAAGAACACCCAATCCAAATTTGGATCCAATTAGAAATGGGGAAGGGAGTCGAACAATGGAAGAACAGGGTTGTTGTAACAAGATCTGCACAGGGACAGATCTGTGTGGGTCTAGAAACTTAAATGTAAAAGAAAATGATTTGAAGGCCTAAATTTGGGGAAATTTTTTTGGATATGGGGGCTCATGTGGGGAACCTACCCTGAAAATTTCAACTTCGTCAGATCTGGGATTTGGGAGAGAAAAATCTCAGAGTAGGCCTCTATCCAGTAGAACAGCAACCTGGACAGCACCTCGGAAGAAAGCTCGCGGTGGCTCGTCGGCGGCAGCGGTGGCGGCAGAGATAGAACTCAGAGGGGCAAAGGGAGAGATAGAGGAGGGCTTCACACTCTGGAAGGCTGGAGGAAGAAGAAGAACATTAGGAGGGGAGAGAGGAGGGCGCACCCTTCTTGCCTTGGCAATTTCAACAAATTTTCTTCATTAATTCTATCAAAATGGGAAATACAAGGTATTTATATGAAAATACAAATGACCTAAACTATCCTCAGATATAGGTTAGGGGAGGGGTATACAAGGGATAGAACCATTATTTCACCCATGTGTGATCTACCAAAATAAAAAATACTTTCTTAAGGGGGCGCCCCCTTGACTTAAGGGGAAGGAATATTGGAAATTTCATACCATTTGTCCCCTTGAATGGCCAAGCCATCTAGAAGCCCACCTTGGACATTTGACCAGCCCCACATGGGCCCTAAGGCTTAGGTGGACCAATGGGTAAGAAGGGGGGGGGGCAGCTGGACCTACTTGACTTTTGCACATAAACCCACTAAAACCTAAAGACTCACATTTTGGATTATAAAGCCTTACAATTGCAAACATGTTTTCCCAAGGATATAAATATAAATAAAAGGACACAAATGTAAACTAAAAAGTTAGTGCTCAGAGTAGATTCCCATCAATTCTCCCTGGGTGGGAAGAACTCGACCCCGTCGAGTAAGGGGTGTAGCTGCTCAAGTAGCTCCTGCGGATCTGTCACCGAACCTAGAAGCGCGGAGGTCACTCCACTCCAAGTAATCGTCGCCTGCTCATCCCGTATAGATTCGATATGCTCACGCTGCTGTGGGAATGAGGCTAGAGGTGGACACTCCGAGGTGGGGTCACTCTCAAAGGGGAGGAGGCGGCTCAAAGACTTACAAGGAATCACTGCTGGGTCCCTTTATGTGACTAGATCCGATATGTTGAGGTTGAGCCGATCCCAAATTTCGACAAGTCTACAACGAACGCAATAGATCCGACTTGACTCACACTCGAAAGGGACTGACAACGCGAGCTTAAATGAGACGGACTCGACTCGATGCATGCAGACTCGCTAGGCACTCAACAAGAAAGAAAAACACGGATTCACACAAGACCCTAGAAGAACCAACGGTTAGTCCGACCCATTCATATGCAACAGTGGACCAGGACATCCGAATGTGTGCCATGCATACACTAGATGCAACCAAATGTCGGTACAATCACGGGACGGTCCTTTGTATTTCGGAGGTTTGGGAGGACTAGGAGTGCCGAATGCACCTTCTTCCATACCCTTATGGGATGACCATGGAACGGGTTCTGGGCTGAGTGTGCGTGGACTAGCCTGTGGGGAAGGGGTGTAGTAGTGGACTTCCCTAACAAGGTGGAATGGGTAAAGTGGGTCATAAGGCTCACTAGGGAAGGGGTCGAAGGGATCAAAAAAGTGTGACCCCTCGAGCTAGGTTCCCATATGTCACGGTCCCGTGATGGAAATTATTGAAGGTGTAGATGGTCACCTTCATCCATGGTAAAAGAGACAGTGATCACATAAAGAAAATATGGTTCCTCCGTCGGGCAAAAGGAAATGAAGTCGGGCTCGGCCGGCATAGGGAGGAATAAGAGAACCTCTGTGGTGACATGACCCACGGTACACACGAAGGTGATAGACCCCAAGGCGGGATGGGTGAAGCTATGACCTGTGGGTTGGTCGAAGCCTAGGGCCAATAGGTTCGTCAACTGCAACTGTCGGTCTAATCCCGTAAGAAGGTCATCCAATGTATCCACATGGTGACTAGACCAGAATGTGGTATGGAAGGAGTTGACGGGCACTAATGGTAGTGTGGGGTCCATGGATGGATAACAAGGTGGGACCAAGCCTATCTTGAGCCAGCTAAGTAGTGGCACAGCGATGAAAAGTGTTCCCGTTAGAAACAAGGGTGGCTCGGGCTAAGGTGGCTCCAAATGAGATGATTCCGAATAAATGTTGGAAGGTGAGGGTGATGGCAATGGAGCTCTCATGGGTGGGGAAGGACTGTCCTCCTTGAGGGGAAGAGGTCCTTGGGGTGGCACCGGGTTGAGGGGCTCATGCAGGAATATGTCAATTTGAGTACACATCCTATCCAACCGATCCGAAATGGTTTTGAAAAGCTCGGCAATGATCTGGTTTGGAGTAGGGGTATCGAGAATGGACTCGCCCATAATCACTCGGCCTAGGATTGGGCATAGGCTCGTCTACATGTGAGTCTCTTTGCCTCCAACTATGACCCACTTTGTTGGAAGAGAATGGGTGGGGTTGGTTGGATGTGACTGGGTCGGGTAGGTAGACCTTCCTAAGTTCGCCTCTCATCTCTTGCCACGACTGTATATGCCTTTGCCTCCTCATTTCCTTCAAATATTCGATGTCCCTCCATGTTTCGATGGCTTCGTAAAAAGTCACCTTGAGGCAAGGTCGACTTGCATGGCATCGGACATAATGCAACACTCAAAATATGTGTCCATAGCGGCTTTCCACTCTAGGTAGTCGCTCGGGATCTTGGAGCCATAGAAGTCCCGGGTTGCGGGCCTACGAGAGTGGTGGGGTTAGTTTTCCCATCTTTGGGCATATCGCCACCATGCATAAGATGCGAGCAATTGGTAATCTATGGGACACGGGGAGCTATATGATGGCCATGCCGACAGTTGGACAAGACACAAGACACGACTCTAAATGACAATGCAAGTTGGAATGCAGACTCGACTACACACCTGGACTCAGCCAATAGAAGGTACTTGGCGGAGTTATGGGATCCAAATGATCCTCTCTCGTAAATGTGTGACCTTCCCGATAGGCGTAACCTAACATTTGGGCAACACTTTTTGATATACCGAATAAAGGAATGCAAATGCGACACCTAGACTTAGACACTTTTTGTTATTTGTTTTCAAGCAAAGACTACCCGAGACTCAACTCGATCTGATACCAATTTGATGCGGGACGGACCAGCAAACCTGGGACTCTAACTCGCAACTCGTCCCTAAGCGAGGGAAACGCGGGATCGTGCGCGGTTGAGGAACCGGTAGTGAGTCTCGGGTATTCGGCTCTTCCGCATGTACTCAGATTGAGTCACGGGATGGGTCACTCACTCACTCTCGCAGCTGTGATAAAAACATATATATCGAGCTAGGATCCTAACACTCGCAGCGGCATATACAAATAAATTCGAGTAAAGCAAATACCGAGATGGGGAGTGGACACGATACCTCCACGCGCCGGGCGTGGGGAAGATGACCCAGGCCAAGTACGGTAACTCCCAGTAAAAATATTACAATAATTACATAAGCTAATTTGTTACCCACTCCACGCAGGGAGGTAAAGGGCTACAATGTGGGCCCGGGAGGACCGATCTTGGGTTGATGGACAACAGCTTCGGCAGCTCTGTTGGTGCCGTCGGGATGACGCGTGCTGCGGGTTATGGGGCCCACGTACTGGCTGGTGGGCCGAGTAGGCCGGGAATGGTACTGCTGTGACGGTGGCTCCTGGGGGGACGCTGTCTGGGAAGGCGACGTGTTGGTTCACCTCGTGGAAGGCGAGTCGGCCGGCCGGGCGGTCGGTGCTGCTTGCTGTCCACGAGCTGGTACTTCTATTCTACTGTGCGCGACCCGGCGAGAACTGCTGCTGCGAGCAGCCCCGACCTCTGATTGACGCGAGACTGGCGCCGTTGGAAAGAACTTTCAGAGAGATACGACATGTGGCTAGATAAGGAATTTTATCTGTCTCTGTAATGGCCTTGGTCGAATTTACATCCTACTGGTTCACAGAACCAGATCTAGCATGATAGATTTGAATTTTCCTGAGAACAAGGGTTGACCGAAGGGAAAAATTTGGATCTGGAAGTTGGGCCCTTGATGAAAGTTCTAGAGGGAGAAGTAAGAAGGACGCCAATATTTTTTATGGATTTTCTAGAGGTGGTTTGACAGGGGAAATAGAGTTTTGACTGGACAGGGGTCGGATCAGGATTGCACAGGACAGAACAGATTTTGGACTGAGTTTTAATGTTTCAGAGGAGAAGGACTCCTAAATTCATGGAAAAATTTGTGGAGAGGGGTTTTGGTGGGAAGAACACCAAGTCCAAATTTGGACTCAATCAGAAATGGGGAAGGGAGTCGAACAATGGAAGAACTGGGTTGTTGTAACAAGATCTGCACAGGGACAGATCTGTGTGGGTCTAGAAACTTAAATGTAAAAGAAAATGATTTGAAGGCCTAAATTCGGGGACATTTTTATGGAGATGGGGGCTCATGTGGGGAACCTACCCTGAAAATTTCAGCTTCGTCAGATCTGGGGTTTGGGAGAGAAAAATCTCAGAGTAGGCCTCTATCCAGTAGAACATCAACATGGACAACACCTCGGAAAAAAGCTCACGGTGGCTCGTCGGCGGCACGAACGGCGGCGGCGGTGGCGGTGGCAGAGATAGAACTCAGAGGGGCAAAGGGACAGATAGAAGAGGGCTTCACACCCTGGAAGGCTAGAGGAAGAAGAAGAACAGTAGGAGGGGAGAGAGGAGGGCGCACCCTTCTTGCCTTGGCAATTTCAACAAATTTTCTTCATTAATTCTATCAAAATGGGAAATACAAGGTATTTATATGAAAATACAAATGACCTAAACTATCCTCAGATCTAGGTTAGGGGAGGGGTATACAAGGGATAGAATAATTATTTCTCCCATGTGTGTTCTACCAAAAAAAAAATATTTTCTTAAGGGGGCGCCCCCTTGACTTAAGGGGAAGGAATATTGGAAATTTCATACCATTTGTCCCCTTGAATGGTCAAGCCATCTAGAAGCCCACCTTGGACATTTGACCAGCCCCACATGGGCCCTAAGGCTTAGGTGGCCCAATGGGGAAGAAGGGGGGGCAGCTGGACCTACTGGACTTTTGCACATAAACACACTAAAACCTAAAGACTCACATTTTGGCTTATAAAGCCTTACAATTGCAAACATGTTTTCCCAAGGATATAAATATAAATAAAAGGACATAAATGCAAACTAAAAAGTTAGTGCTCGGTGTCGATTCCCATCAATTCTCCCTGGGTGGGAAGAACTTGACCCCGTCGAGTAAGGGGTGCTTGAGCTCCTGCGGATCCGTCACCGAACCTAGAAGCGCGGAGTTCACTCCACTCCAAGTAATCGTCGCCTGCTCATCTCGTATAGATTCGATATGCTCACGCTGCTGTGGGAATGAGGATAGAGGTGGACACTCCGAGGTGGGGTCACTCTCAAAGGGGAGGAGATGTCTCGAAGACTCACAAGGAATCCCCGCTGGGTCCCTTTATGTGACTAGAACCGATATGTTAAGGTAGAGCGGATCCCAAATTTTGACAAGTCTACAATGAACGCAATAGATCCGACTTGCCTCACAAGCGAAAGGGACTGACAACGTGAGCTGAAATGAGATGGACTCGACTCAATGCATGCAGACTCGCTAGGCACTCAACAGGAAAGAAAAACACGGATTCACACAAGACCCTAGACCAACCTACGGTTAGTCCAACCCATTCATATGCAACAGTGCACCAGGACATCCGAATATGTGCCATGCATACACTAGATGCAACCAAATGTCGGTACAATCATGGGACGGTCCTTTGGATTTGGGAGGTTTGGGAGGGCTAGGAGTGCCGAATGCACCTTCTTCCTTACCCTTATGGGATGACCATGGAACGGGTTCCGGGCTGAGTGCGGGTGGTCTAGCTTGTGGGGAAGAGGTGTAGTAGTGGACTTCCCTAACAAGGTGGAATGGGTAAAGTGGGTCATAAGGCTCACTAGGGAAGGGGTCGAAGGGATCGAAGAAAGTGTGACCCCTCGAGCTAGGTGCCCATATGTCACGGTCCCTTGATGGAAACTCTTGAAGGTGTAGATGGTCACCTTCATCCATGGTAAAAGGGACGGTGATCACATGGAGAAAATATGGTTCCTCTCATGGGCAAAAGGGAATGAAGTCGGGCTCGGTCGGCATAGGGAGGAATAAGAGAACCTCCGTGGTGACATGACCCACGGTGCACACGGAGGTGATAGACCCTAAGGCGGGATGGGTGAAGCAACGACAAGTGGGTTGGTCGAAGCCTAGGGCCAATAAGTGCGTCAACTGCAATTGTCAGTCTAATCCCGTAAGAAGGTCATCCAATGTATCCACATGGTGACTAGACCGGAATGTGGTATGGAAGGAGTTGACGGGCACTAATGGTAGTGTGGTGTCCATGGATGGATAGCAAGGTGGGACCAAGCCTATCTTGAGCCAGCTAAGTAGTGGCTCAGCGATGAAAAGCGTTCCCGTTAGAAACACGGGTGGCCCCGACTGAGGTGGCTCCAAATGAGATGATTCCGAATAAAGGTTGGAAGGTGAGGGTGATGGCAATGGTGCTCTCATGGGTGGGGCAGAACTGTCCTCCTCGAGGGGAAGAGGTCCTTGGGGTGGCACCGGGTTGATGGGCTCGGGCAGGAATTCATCAATTTGAGTACACATCCTATCCAACCGATCCGAAATGGTTTTGAAAAGTTCGGCAATGGTCTGGTTTGGAGTAGGGGTATCGGGATGCACTCGCCCATAATCACTCGGCCTAGGATTGGGCTTAGGCTCGTCTACATGTGGGACTCTTTGCCTCCGACTATGACCCACTTGGTTGGAAGAGATTGGGTGGGGTTGGTTGGATGTGACTGGGTCGGGTAGGTAGACCTTCCTAAGTTCGCCCCTCATCTCTTGCCACGACTCTATAGGCCTTTGCCTCTTAATTTCCCTCAAATATTCTTTGTCCCTCCATGTTTCGACGGCTTCGTAGAAAATTTGCCTTGAGGCAAGGTCGACTTGCAAGGCATCGGACATAATGCAATACTCAAAATATGTGTCCATAGAGGCCTCCCACTCTAGGTAGTCGCTCGGGACCTTGGAGCCATAGAAGTCCCGGGTTGCGTGCCTACGGGAGTGGTCGGGTTGGTTTTCCCATCTTTGGGCGTATCGCCACCATGCATAAGATGCAGGCGTTTGGTAATCCATGGGACACGGAGAGCTATACGATGGCCATGCCGACAGTTGGACAAGACACTAGACACGACTCTAAATGACAATGTAAGTTGGAATGCAGACTCGACTACACACCTGGACTCAACCAATATAAGGTACTTGGCAGAGTTACGGGATCCAATGATCCCCTCTCGCAGATGTGTGACCTTCCCGATAGGCGTAACCTAACGTTTGGGCAACACCTTTTGATATACCGAATAAAGGAATGCAAATGCGACACCTAGACTTGGACACTTTTTTTATTTGTTTTCAAGCAAAGACTACCCAAGACTCAACTCGCTCTGATACCAATTTGATGTGGGACGGACCATCGAACCTGGGACTCTAGCTTGCAACTCGTCCCTAAGCGAGGGAAATGCGGGATCGTGCGCGGTTGAGGAACTGGTAGTGATTCTCGAGTATTCGGCTCTTCCGCGTATACTCGGATTGAGTCACGGGATGGGTCACTCACTCACTCTCGCAGCTGTGATAAAAACATATATATCGAGCTAGGATTCTAACACTCGCAGCGGCATATACAAATAAATACGAGTAAAGTAAATACCGAGAAGGGGAGTGGACACGATACCTCTACACGCCGGGCGTGGGGAAGACGACCCCGGCCAAGTACGGTAACTCCCAGTAAAAATATTACAATAATTACAGAAGTTAATTTGCTGCCCACTCTACGCAGGGAGGTAAAGGGTTACAATGTGGGCCCAGGAGGACCGATCTTGGGTTGACGGGCAGCAACTTGGGAAGCTCCGTCGGTGCCGTCGGGATGACGCGTGCTGGGGGTTGTGGGGCCCACGTACTGGCTGGTGGGCCGTGTGGGCCGGGAATGGTACTGCTATGACGGTGTCTCCTTTAGGGACGCTCCCTGGGAAGGTGACGTGTTGGTTCACCTTGTGGAAGGCGAGTCGGCCGGCCGGGCGGTCGGTGCGGCTTGCTGTCCACACGCTGGTACTTCTGTTCTGCAGTGCGCGACCCGGCGAGAACTGCTGCTGCGAACAGCCCCGACCTCTGATTGATGCGAGACTGGCGCTGTTGGAAAGCTCTTTCAAAGAGATACGACTTATGGCTAGATAAGAAATTTTGTCTATCTCTGTAATGGCCTTGGTCGAATTTACATCCTGCTGGTTCACAGAACCAGATCTAGCAGGATAGATTTGAATTTTCCTGAGAACAAGGTTTGACCGAAGGGAAAATTTTGGATCTGGAAGTTGGGCCCTTGATGAAAGTTCGAAAGGGGGAAGTAAGGAGGACGCCAATATTTTTTATGGATTTTCTAGAGGTGGTTTGATAGGAAAAATAGAGTTTTGACTAGATAGGGGTGGGATCTGGACTGCACATGACAGAACAGATTTTGGTCTGAGTTTTAATTTTTCAGAGGGGAAGAAGGACTCCTAAATTCGTGAAAAAATTTGTGGAGAGGGGTTTTGGTGGGAAGAACACCCTGCCCAAATTTGGACTCAATCAGAAATGAGGAAGGGAGTCGAACAATGGAAGAACAGGGTTGCTGTTGCAAGATCTGTACTGGGAGAGATCTGTGTGGGTTTAGAAACTTAAATGGAAAAGAAAATGATTTGAAGGCCTAAATTCGGGGAAATTTTTTTGGAGATGGGGGATCATGTGGGGAACCTACCCTGAAAGTTTCAGCTTCGTCAAGTCTGCGGTTTGGAAGAGAAAAATCCCGGAGTAATCCTCTATCCAGCAGAACAGCAACCTGGATAGCACCTCGGAAGAAAGCTCACGATGGCTCGGCGGCGGCACGAACGGCGGCGGCACGAACGGCGGCGGCGGCGGCAGAGATAGAACACAGTGGGGCAAAGGGAGAGATAGAAGAGGGCTTCACACCCTGGAAGGCTGGAGGAAGAAGAAGAACAGTAGGAGGGGAGACAGGAGGGCGCACCTTTCTTGCCTTGGCAATGTCAACAAATTTTCTTCATTAATTCTATCAAAATGGGAAATACATGGTATTTATATGAAAATACAAATGACCTAAACTATCCTCAGATCTAGGTTAGGGGAGGGGTATACAAGGGATAGAATAATTATTTCTCTCATGTGTGTTCTACCAAAATAAAAAATATTTTCTTAAGGGGGCGCCCCCTTGACTTAAGGGGAAGGAATATTGGAAATTTCATACCATTTGTCCCCTTGAATGGTCAAGCCATCTAGAAGCCCACCTTGGACATTTGACCAGCCCCACATGGGCCCTAAGGCTTAGGTGGACCAATGGGGAAGAAGGGGGGGCACCAGCTGGACCTACTGGACTTTCGCACATAAACCCACAAAAACCTAAAGACTCACATTTTGGCTTATAAAGCCTTACAATTGTAAATATCTTTTCCCAAGGATATAAATGTAAATAAAAGGACATAAATGCAAACTAAAAAGTTAGCGCTCGGAGTCGATTTCCATCAATTCTCCCCGGGTGGGAAGAACTTGACCTCGTCGAGTAAATGGTGCGGCTGCTCAAGTAGCTCCTGTGGATCCGTCACCAAGCCTGGAAGCGCGGAGTACGCTCCACTCCAAGTAATCGTCGCCTGCTCATCCCGTATAGATTCGATATGCTCACGCTACTGTGGGAATGAGGCTAGAGGTGGACACTCCGGGGTGGGGTCACTCTCAAAGGGGAGGAGGCGGCTCGAAAACTCACTAGGAATCACCGCTGGGTCCCTTTATGTGACTAGATTAGATATGTTGAGGTAGAGTCGATCCTAAATTTTGACAAGTCTAGAACAAATGCAATAGATCCGACTTGCCTCACACTCGAAAGGGACAGACAACGTGAGCTGAAATGAGACGGACTCGACTTGATGCATGCAGACTCGTTAGGCACGAAACAAGGAAGAAAAACACGGATTCACACAAGACCCTAGACCAACCTACGGTTAGTCCAACCCATTCATATGCAACGGTGGACCAGGACATCCGAATGTGTGCCATGCATACACTAGATGCAACCAATTGTCGGTACAATCATGGGACGGTCCTTTGGATTTGGGAGGTTTGGTGGGCTAGGAGTGCCGAATGCACCTTCTTCCTTACCCCTATGGGATGACCATTGAATGGCTTCCGGGCTGAGTGCGGGTGGACTAGCCCGTGGGGAAGGGGTGTAGTAGTGGACTTCCCTAACAAGATGGAATGGGAAAAGTGGGTCATAAGGCTCACTAGGGAAGGAGTCGAAGGGATCAAAGAAAGTGTGACCCCTCGAGCTAGGTGCCCATATGTCACGGTCCCATGACGGAAATTCTTGAAGGGGTAGATGGTCACCTTCATCCATGGTAAAAGGGACGGTGTTCTCATGGAGAAAATATGGTTCCTCCCTCGGGTAAAAGGGAATGAAGTCAGGCTCGGCTGGCATAGGGAAGAATAAGAGAACCTCCGTGGTGACATGACCCACGGTGCACACGGAGGTGATAGACCCCAAGGCGGGATGGGTGAAGCTACGACCTATGGGTCGGTCGAAGCATAGGGCCAATAAGTGCGTCAACTGCAACTATCGGTCTAATGCCGTAAGAAGGTCATCTAATGTATCCACATGGTGACTCGGCCAGAATGTGGTATGAAAGGAGTTGACGGGCACTAATGGTAGTGTGGGGTCATTGGATGGATAGCAAGGTGGGACCAAGCCTATCTTGAGCCAGCTAAGTAGTGGCTCGGCAATGAAAAGCATTCCCGTTAGAAACACGGGTGGCTCGGGCTGAGGTGGCTCCAAATTAGATGATTCCAAATAAAGGTCGGAAGGTGAGGGTGATGGCAATGGAGCTCTCATGGGTGGGAAAGGACTGTCCTCCTCGAGGGGAAGAGGTCCTTGGGGTGGCACCGGGTTGAGGGGCTCGGGTAGGAATCCGTCAATTTGAGTACACATCCTATCCAGCCGATCCGAAATGTTTTTGAAAAGTTCGGTAATGGTCAGGTTTGGAGTAGGGGTATCGGGATGGACTCGCCCATAATCACTCGGCCTAGGCTTGGACTTAGGCTCATATACATGTGGGGCTTTTTTCCTCCGACTATGACACACTTGGTTGGAAGAGATTGGGTGGGGTCGGTCGGATGTGACTGGGCCGGGTAGGTAGACCTTCCTAAGTTCACCCCTCATCTCTTGCCACGACTCTATAGGCCTTTGCCACCTAATTTCCCTCAAATATTATATGTCCCTCCCTGTTTCGGTCGCTTCGTAGAAAAGTCACCTTGAGGCAAGGTTGACTTGCATGGCATCGAACATAATGTAACACTCAAAATATGTGTCTATAGTGGCTTCCCACTCTAGGCAGTCGCTCGGGACCTTGGAGCCATAGAAGTCCCGGGTTGCGGTCCTACGGGAGTGGTGGGGTTGGTTTTCCCATCTTTGGGCGTATCGCCATCATGCATAAGATGCAGGCATTTGGTAATCCATGGGACACAGGGAGCTATATGATGGCCATGCCGACAGTTGGACAAGACACTAGACGCGACTCTAAATGACAATGCAAGTTGGAACGCAGACTCGACTACACACCTGAACTCAACCAATAAACAGTACTTGGCGAAGTTACGGGATCCAAAGATCCTCTCTCGCAAATGTGTGACCTTCTCGATAGGCGTAACCTAACGTTCGGGCAACACCTTTTGATATACCGAATAAAGGAATGCAAATGCGACACCTAGACTTAGACACGTTTTTTTTGTTTATTTTCAAGCAAAGACTACCCTAGACTCAACTCGCTCTGATACCAATTTGATGCGGGATGGACCAGCGAACCTGGGACTCTAGCTCGCAACTCATCCCTAAGCGAGGGAAATGCGGGAGAGTGCACGGTTGAGGAACCGGCAGTGAGTCTCGGGTATTCGACTCTTCCGCATGTACTCGGATTGAGTCACGGGATGGGTCACTCACTCACTCTCACAGCTGTGATAAAAACATATATATCGAGCTAGGATCCTAACACTCGCAGCGGCATATACAAATAAATACGAGTAAATCAAATTCCGAGATGGGGAGTGGACACGATACCTCCACACGCCGGGCGTGGGGAAGACGATCCAGGCCAAGTATGGTAACTCCCGGTAAAAATATTACAATAATTACATATGTTAATTTGCTGCCCACTCCACGCAGGGAGGTAAAGGGCTATAATGTGGGCCCGGGAGGACCGATCTTGGGTTGGCGAGTAGCAACTTGGGCAGCTCCGTCGGTGCCGTCGGGATGACGCGTGCTGCGAGTTGTGGGGCCCACGTACTGGCTGGTGGGTCGGGAATGGTACTGCTGCGATGGTGGCTTCTGGAGGAACGCTCCCTGGGAAGGTGACGTTTTGGTTCGCCTTGTGGAAGGCGAGTCAGCCGGCCGGGCGGTCGGTGCGGCTTGCTGTCCATGGGCTGGTACTTCTGTTCTATAGTGCGCGACCCGGTGAGAATTGCGGCTGCGAACAGCCCCGACCTCTGATTGATGCGAGACTGGCGCCGTTGGAAAGATCTTTCAGAGAGATACAACATATGGCTAGATAAGGAATTTTTTCTGTCTCTGTAATGGCCTTGGTCGAATTTACAACCTGCTGGTTTATAGAACCAGATCTATCAGGATAGATTTGAAATTTCCTGAGAACAAGGGTTGGCTGAAGGGAAAAAGTTGGATCTGAAAGTTGGGCCCTTGATGAAAGTTCGAGAGGGGGAAGCAAGGAGGACGCCAATATTTTTTATGGATTTTCTAGAGGTGGTTTGATACGGGAAATAGATTTTTAACTGGACAGGGGTCGGATCTGGACTGCACAGGACAGAACAGATTTTGGCCTGAGTTTTAATTTTTCAGAGGGGAAGAAGGACTCCTAAATTCGTGGAAAATTTTGTGGAGAGGAGTTTTGGTGAGAGAAGCACCCAGTCCAAATTTGGACTCAATCAGAAATGGGGAAGGGAGTTGAACAATGGATGAACTGGGTTGATGTAACAAGATCTATACAGGGACAGATCTCTGTGGGTTTAGAAACTTAAATGGAAAAGAAAATGATTTGAAAGCCTAAATTCGGGGAAATTTTTTTGGAGATGGGGGCTCATGTGGGGAACCTACCCTGAAAACTTCAGCTTCGTCAGATCTGGGGTTTGGGAGAGAAAAATCTCGGAGTAGGCCTCTATCTAGCAGAACAACAACCTAGACAGCACCTCGGAAGAAAGCTCGCAGTGGTTCGTCGGCGGCACGAACGGCGGCGGCGGTGGCGGCGGCGGCGGCATAGATAGAACTCAGAGGGGCAAAGGGAGAGATAGAAGAGGCCTTCACACCCTGGAAGGTTGGAGGAAGAAGAAGAATAGTAGGAGGGGAGAGAGGCGGGCGCACCTTTCTTGCCTTGGCAATTTCAACAAATTTTCTTCATTAATTCTATCAAAATGGGAAATACATGGTATTTATATGGAAATACAAATGACCGAAACTATCCTCAGATATAGGTTAGGGGAGGGGTATACAAGGGATATAACAATTATTTCTCCTATGTGTGTTCTATGAAAATAAAAAATATTTTCTTAAAGGGGCTCCCCCTTGACTTAAGGGGAAGGAATATTAGAAATTTCATACCATTTGTCCCCTTGAATGGTCAGGCCATCTAGAAGCCCACCTTGGACATTTGACCAGCCCCACATGGGCCCTAAAGCTTAGGTGGACCAATGGGGAAGAAGGGGGGCACCAGCTGGACCTACTGGACTTTTGCACATAAACCCACTAAAACCTAAAGACTCACATTTTGGCTTATAAAGCCTTACAATTGTAAACCTATTTTCCCAAGGATATAAATGGAAATAAAAGGACGCAAATGTAAACTAAAAGGTTAATGCTCAGAGTCGATTACCATCAATTCTCCCCAGGTGGGAAGAACTCAACCCCGTCGAGTAAGGGGTGCGGCTGCTCAAGTAGCTCCTGCGGATCCGTCACCAAACCTGGAAGCGCGGAGTACACACCACTCCAAGTAATCTTCGCATGCTCATCCCGTATAGATTCGATATGCTCACATTGCTGTTGGAGTGAGGGTAGAGGTGGACACTCCGGGGTGGGATCACTCTCAAAGGGGAGGAGGCGGCTCGAAGACTCACTAGGAATCACCGCAGGGTCCCTTTATGTGACTAGATCCGATATGTTGAGGTAAAGCCGATCCCAAATTTTGACAAGTCTACAACGAACGCAATAGATCTGACTTGCCTCACACTCGAAAGGGACTAACAACGCGAGCTTAAATGAGACGGACTCGACTCGATGCATGCAGACTCGCTAGGCACTCAACAAGAAAGAAAAACACGGATTCACACAAGACCCTAGACAAACCTACGGTTCGTCCAACCAATTCATATGCAACGGTGGACCAGGACTTCCGAATGTGTGCCATGAATACATTAGATGCAACCAAATGTCGATACAATCATGGGACGGTCCTTTGGATTTGGGAGGTTTGGGTGGGCTAGGAGTGCCGAATGCACCTTCTTCCTTACCCCTATGGGATTACCATGGAACGGGTTCCGGGCTGAGTGCGGGTGGACTAGCCCGTGGGGAAGGGGTGTAGTAGTGGACTTCCCTAACAAGATGGAATGGGTAAAGTGGGTCATAAGGCTCACTAGGGAAGGGGTCGAAGGGATCGAAGAAAGTGTGACCCCTCGAGCTAGGTTCCCATATGTCACAGTCCCGTGACAGAAAATTTTGAAGGTGTAGATGGTCACCTTCATCCATGGTAAAAGGGACTGTGATCTCATGAAGAAAATATGGTTCCTCCCTCGGGAAAAAGAGAATGAAGTCGGGCTTGGCCGGCATAGGGAGGAATAAGAGAACCTCTATGGTGACATGACCCACGGTGCACACGGAGGTGATTGACCCCAAGGCGGGATGGGTGAAGCTACGACCTGTGGGTCGGTCGAAGCGCAGGGCCAATAACTGCCTCAACTGCAACTGTCGATCTAATCCCGTAAGAAGGACATCCAATGTATCCACATGGTGACTAGACTGAAATGTGGCATGGAAGGAGTTGACGGGTACTAATGGTAGTGTGGGGTCCATGGATGGATAGCAAGGTGGGACCAAGCCTATCTTGAGCAAGCTCGGTGATGAAAAGCATTCCCGTTTGAAACACATGTGGCTCGGGCTGAGGTGGCTCCAAATGAGATGATTCCTAATAAAGGTCGGAGGGTGAGGGTGATGGCAATGGAGCTCTAATGGGTGGGGAAGGACTGTCCTCCTCGAGGGGAAGAGGTCCTTGGGGTGGCACCGGGTTGAGGGGCTCGGGCAGGAATCCATTAATTTGAGTACACATCCTATCCAGCAGATCCAAAATGGTTTTGAAAAGTTTGACAATGGTCAGGTTTGGAGTAGGGGTATCGCGATGGACTCGCCCATAATCACTCGGCCTAGGATTGGGCTTAGGCTCATCTACATGTGGGGCTTTTTGCCTCCGACTATGACCCACTTGGTTGGAAGAGATTGGGTGGGGTCGGTTGGATGTGACTGGGCTGGGTAGGTAGACGTTCCTAAGTTCGCACCTCATCTCTTGCCGCGACTCTATAGGCCTTTGCCTCCTAATTTCCCTCAAATATTCTTTGTCCCTCCATGTTTTGGCAGCTTCGTAGAAAAGTCACCTTGAGGCAAGGTTGACTTGCATGACATCGGACATAATGTAACACTCAAAATATGTGTCCATAGCGGCTTCCCACTCTAGGTAGTCGCTCGGGACTTTAGAGCCATAGAAGTCCCGGGTTGCGGGCCTACGAGAGTGCTGGGGTTGGTTTTCCCATCTTTGGGCGTATCGCCACCATGCATAAGATGCGGACGTTTTGTAATCCATGGGACACGGGGAGCTATATGATGGCCATGCCGACAGTTGGACAAGACACTAGACACGACTCTAAATGACAATGCAAGTTGGAATGCAGACTCGACTATACACCTGGACTCAACCAATAGACACTACTTGGCGGAGTTACGGGATCCAAAGATCCTCTCTCGCAAATGTGCGACCTTCCAGATAGGCGTAACCTAACGTTAGGGCAACACCTTTTGATATACCGAATAAAGGAATGTAAATGAGACACCTAGACTTAGACACTTTTTTTGTTTATTTTCAAGCAAAGACTACCCTAGACTCAACTCGCTCTGCTACCAATTTGATGCGGGACGGACCAGCGAACCTGAGACTCTAGCTCGCAACTCGTCCCTAAGCGAGGGAAATGCGGGATCGTGCACGGTTGAGGAACCGGTAGTGAGTCTCGAGTATTCGCCTCTTCCGCGTGTGCTCGGATTGAGTCACGGGATGGGTCACTCACTCACTCTCGCAACGGTGATAAAAAATTATATATCGAGTTAGGATCCTAACACTCGCAGCGGCATATAAAAATAAATACGAGTAAAGTAAATACTGAGATGGGGAGTGGACACGATACCTCCACGCGCTGGGCATGGGGAATACGTCCCCGGCCAAGTAGAGTAACTCCGGGTAAAAATATTACAATAATTACAGAAGTTAATTTTCTGCCCACTCTACGCAGGGACGTAAAGGGCTACAATGTGGGCCCGGGAGGACCGATCTTGGGTTGACGGGCAGCAACTTGGACAGCTCCGTCGGTGCCGTCGGGATGATGCGTGCTGCGGGTTGTGGGGCCCACGTACTGGCTGGTGAGTCGAGTGGGCCGGGAATGGTACTGCTGCTACGGTGGCTCCTGGAGGGATGCTCCCTGGGAAGGTGACGTGCTGGTTTGCCTTGTGGAAGGCGAGTCGGCCGGCCGGGCAGTCGATGCGGCTTGCTGTCCGCGGGCTGGTACTTCTGTTCTGCAGTGCGCGACCCGGCGAGAACTACTGCTGCGAACAGCCCTGACCTCTGATTGATGCGAGACTGGTGTCGTTGGAAAGCTCTTTCAGAGAGATACGACCCATGGCCAGATAAGGAATTTTGTCTATCTTTGTAATGGCCTTGGTCTAATTTACAACCTGCTGGTTCACAGAACCAGATCTGGCAGGACAGATTTGAATTTTCCTGAGAACAAGGGTTGACCGAAGGGAAAAATTTGGATCTAGAAGTTGTGTCCTTGATGAAAGTTCGAGAGGGGGAAGTAAGGAGGACGCCAATATTTTTTATGGATTTTCTAGAGGTGGTTTGATAGGGGAAATAGATTTTTTACTGGACAGGGGTCGGATCCGGACTACATAGGACGGAACAGATTTTCGCCTGACTTTTAATTTTTCAGAGGGAAGAAGGACTCTTAAATTCATGAAAAAATTTGTGGAGAGGGGTTTTGGTGGGAAGAACACCCTGTCCAAATTTGGACTCTATCAGAAATGGGGAAGGGAGTTGAACAATGGATGAACTGGGTTGATGTAACAAGATCTGCACAGGGACAGATCTGTGTGGGTCTAGACACTTAAATGGAAAAGAAAATGATTTGAAGGCCTAAATTCGGAGAACTTTTTCTGGAGATGGGGGCGCATGTTGGGAACCTACCCTAAAATTTTCAGCTTCGTCAGATCTAGGGTTTGGGAGAGAAAAATCCTGGAGTAGGCCTCTATCCAGCAAAATAGCAACCTGGACAGCACCTCGGAAGAAACCTCGCGGTGGCTCGTCGGCGGCACGAACGGCGGCGGCGGCGGCAGAGATAGAACTCAGAGGGGCAAAGGGAGTGATAGAAGAGGCCTTCACACCCTGGAAGGCTGGAGGAAGAAGAAGAACAGTAGGAGAGGAGAGAGGAGGGCGCACCCTTCTTGCCTTGGCAATTTCAACAAATTTTCTTCATTAATTCTATCAAAATGGGAAATACAAGGTATTTTATGAAAATACAAACGACAAAAACTATCCTCATATCTAGGTTAGGGGAGGGGTACACAAGGGATAGAACAACTATTTCTCCCATGTGTGTGTTGACACCCGTTTTATGACTAATAAGTTTGGTCATCTCCTTGTTCATACTATATGATGCTCCGAGTTGTTCACTCTTTTGATGAGTCTTTTTGGTCTATTTGAGGTTTATTTCTTGAGTCGTGTCTCCTTGGTTGGGTCTGGTTCCTTATCCCTTTCCGCTGGACGAGGCTTAGCAAGCTCTCATTTTCATTTGAACCCTATTGTCTCTAACAGTCCTTTGATGGGGCGTTACAGTCCTCTAACGCATCTACTCTGGTGCGTTACATCCTTCCAGAGTCCTTAAGCTTGAAGCTTCCTTTCAAGCTTATCTTTTGCCTATCCGTGGAGTGTGACGGTCTATCATGCGACCGTTACCTTATTGTAACGCATCTGCTCTAGACCGTTACATTCATCTAGAGTCCAACTGATGCGGGACGGGACCATGGACACGATAAGCTAGCGGTCGTCCCTTAGCGAGGGAAGCGTCGGATGTGCGCGGTTGAACAACCGGCAGTGAGCTAGGGTGGTCGGCTCTCAATTGTGCCCGGATCGGGTCACGGGACGGTCACTCTCTCACTCGCAGCAGTGATATGATAAATTAAAAGCGAGCTAGGTAACCCTACACATGCTCTCTAGCAGCGGCATAAACAAGCATATATAGAAATAAGCGGAATGCCAAGCAAGGAGCGAATACGATACCTCCACGCGCTCGGCGTGGCGAAGATGGCACCCGGCCGAAACTCGTACTCCCGGGAACTTAATACATTAAGATAAGATTACAGCAATACAAGTAAGCCCACTCCACGTAGGGAGGTAACGGGTGACACAAGGGGGCCCAGGAGGACCAATTCCGGGTTGACGGGCGGTTTCCGGGCACGGCTTCGGCTTCGCGCGTACTCGTGCTAGTGGGGCCCACGTGTGGACCGGAGGGGTCGTGTGGGACCTGATGCCTCCTCTGGTGTGGGTACACTTGGGAAGCGCTCCCCTAGGATGGCGAGTTGCTGGAACGACCGCCGGACGCCGGGCGGCCCTCGGACGACGCTCGCGGGAAACCGGCCACAAGTCTGCACTTGCTGTCTTCTCGCGCGCTGTCCGGCGAGATCGGCTGCTGTGATCAACCCCGTCGTCGGAATGCAACGAGCTCAGCGCCGTTGGAAAGAGGACTCCAAATACTTCGACGTAGGGGCCTTCAGAAAAAATAATCAGATACGTATATCTGACTTATGGAATTTACACCCTTGCTGTAAACAGGCCAGAACTGCAGGGGCAGGTTCTGACTTCTCTGAAAATCACCGTTGACCGGTGGGAGGACCTTGGAATATGGAGATGAGTTCTTCAGAAACGTTGAAGATCTCTGAGATAGAAAACCGGGACTATTTTTGGTTTTTGATTTGGATAGGAAATGGATTTTATGGGATTTTTTGAGTGGACCTGGGTCGGATCTGGGACACTGTGGAAAAATTGCTCACAGGAACTGGTACGAATTTTGAAAAATACCTAGAGACCTTATCAAAAATTAAGAAAATTCATGGTGGTAGACATATGTGGACAGAAGTCTCAGTAATGTTTAGAGCCCCAACAAAATTCAAAACATGGGTCGAACAAGGTAGACTCAGAACTGTTGAACAGTAGACAGAACCTGGACAGAACTGAAATTTGAACTTGGATGAAAATCTAAAAATATCTAAAGGACGAAATTTTGCCTGAAATTTTTTGTGGAGGTAAGGGTTCAAGAGGGGAACCAACCCTGAAAATTGGAGCTTCAGAAGATGAGGGAAGAGAGAGGGACAATTCGGAGAAGAGAGGTCTGTCCAGAGTGGACAGAAAACCGAATTCGTTGGTGAAGACGCGTCGGCGGCGAGACGGCGGCGGCGGCGATCACCGGAGCTGCTTCAGAAGTTGGAGGGGATCAAGAGGGAAGGTATTACACTCTAGAAATGGGCTGGAGGTGGAAGAACACCAGGGAGAGAGGGGAGAGGGGCACAAGCTTCAAGGAGGCAAAATGCTAATTTCTTCTTCATTCATTCTTTCCATAAGAAAATACAAGTATTTATATGAAAGGGTTCTAATCTAATATGAGCCCTTGGATCAAGGGTTGAAGAATGGAGGGTTGAGATGTGGTGTGAACACCACATTAAACCCAAATAAACTAATAGGTCCGCCCCCCCCCCTTAAAGAGGACAATTTGGAATTGTCTTCTTTATTTAATTCATGGTCCAAGTCCAAATTTGGACCATGGACCAGCCACCTTGGACCCAAGAGTCCATGTGGACCAATAAGGAGGAGGGAGGGGGCCCCTGCAGGGCCTACAAGCATATTTGCAAAGAAATCCAATGGCCTTTTGCAAATAAACCCACTAAGACCTACTATTGTGTACGCATATATCACAAGGGCGTACATACAAATACAAAAGGACATAAATGCAAACACAAAGTGAGCTGGTTGTCGCTGATGTCCCCATCAATTCTCCCCGGGTGGGAGGAACTCGACCCCGTCGAGTAAAGGGTGCGGCTGCTCAGGTCTCCGGCGGATCCGTCACCGTGCCAAGTAGCGCGGGTATGCTCCACTCCAAGTGATCGGCACCTGCTCATTCCACATATACTCGATATGCGCACTGCTATGGCCAAAGGTGGTCACTCCGAAGGGGCACTCTCAATGGAAGGAAATAGCTCAAAGACTCACTAGGAATCACTGCTGAGTCCCTATAGGTGACTGATCCGGGTATAGAAGTAAACCGATCCCATACTCGTCAAGTGAATCGACTCGCTTCACACTCATTCGGGAACGACACGAGCTTGCACAAGACACATGCAGGCTCACCATGCACTGACACACGAATGCAAACCATGCAAACAATCGACTCAAAATCACCACACAAACAAACCACACAAAGAAAGCACACTGACTCATGCACGACTCTAGACTAAGGTGGTAGCATCAAACCCACTAGGTGGCGACATCCTGGGCGGCCGAAGGGTCGCCCAGCTCTTCCCCCATGGCATAGTATTCATCGGCCAGTGCCTCATCGGCCTCGTAATCGACATGCTCAAGCTCGGGAGGTGCGGATCCGCCAACACCTAAGGCTAGGGTGGTGCGAGCGGGACACTCACTAGCAATGTGGCCGTACCCGTGACAGTGGAAACATTGTATTCGCGATCGACTACTCTCCCCGATAAGAGGGGCCTTACCTTTATCATCCCGCCGGGTAGGGGGTGTATGCAACAATGGGGGAGATGTAGGTGCCTTGGACAAGAGTGGAGGGGGTGCCGGTGCCAAAGGACGGGCTATAGGAGCTGGGGGACGGGCAAAGGGTGCCGGTGGTTGGGATGGAAATAGATCCCGGGGTGGAGGAGGGCGAGGCCGTGGAGCGAAGTGCTCCTGACGGGTGGGCTCCTGAGGTCGAGCCATGGGAGGCCGCTGATGTGGGCCTATAGAGTGACGGGGCTCGGTACTACGGAGAGGGGTGGGGCCCAACCGATGGCTAGACTCGAACTCTCCCTCAAATTGCTCCATCTTGAGAGCAACCTGATATGCCTCTTCCAACGTCTTGGCATTGCGGCGGAAAAGCTCATACTGGTAGTGTGGCCGCAAACCACGTCGAAAGCGGGACACGGGCATGGTACTCTCCTCCGTGACACCACATCGTAGAAAGTACTCATCAAACTCCGCGATGTATTCGGAGACGGACCGGTCTCCCTGGCTAAGACTTTGCCATCTATCGATGAGTCGCTGGCGGTAGGTGGGAGGAAGGTACTTTTGCCGAAGTTTATTCTTCATCTCGGCCCATGTGTCGATCGGGGGTTCTAGCCGCTGAAGTAGCAGGCTCTCCACATTCTTCCAATAGGTTTGTGCCTGCCCCATGAGTTTCATGGTGGCAAATCGGACCCTTCGACGCTCCGACATATCATACCATTCAAAATAACGGTCCATGCCAAACTCCCAATCTAGGTAGACTTTCGGATCCAAAGACCCGTAAAAAGCGGGAGGATCCGCTCGCACGGTCTTAAGGACCCGATCATCATCCTCATCTCGTTGTGGCTGAAAACCACGACGGCGTTGACCATACCCCTCGTAGGCATTGTCGGACCCATAGTCCTCGAGACCAAGGTCACGGTGTGGTAGTTGGGGAACCCGAGGAGGGGCGGGTGGAGGAACCAGTGGTGGCTGGTTTTGGGCCGCAGGAGCGGCCTGGACTTGGGCCATGGGAGCGGGTTGGACTTGGGCCCCCGCGGGAGGAGGTGCGGGTGGACCTTGGGCTGCCCCAGGAGGGTCCCCGTGTGACATCCTATCTAACCGCCCAACGAGGTCTTGGACCGATCTATCGGAGTTCTCCATGCGTCCCTCCATGGCCCTAAGGCGACCATCCATATTCTCGGAGAAGGTCCGAAAGTTGGCATCGGATTGGTCCAACCTAGCCATAATGGCCATCATCGCCTCTTGTAGGGAGTGGAAGTCTCCCGAGGTATCCCGTGGGTTGGCCATAGGTGGGGGTGGGGGTGAGTACTGAGTACCCCGACGAGTGGGCATGCAAACACACCGACTAGAAGACACCGACTAACGCAAAACACACTAATGCAAAATGATGCACCTAGACTTAACCAAAACTCGGTACGCGGCGGAGACAATCGACCCGAAGGTCACTCGCACAAGTGTGCGGCCTTCCCGATAGGCGTAACCTAACGGTCGGACAACACCTTTTTATATACCGAGTAAAGAGATGTATGCGACCCAAAAATGACTCTTTTTCGTTGTTTTGAAAATATGATGATCCTAGACTCGACTTAAACCGACTAATGACTAGACGCAAATGACACTTTTTTTTTTGACACCCTAGACTCAACTCGCTCTAATACCAAATTGATGCGGGATGGGACCATGGACACGATAAGCTAGCGGTCGTCCCTTAGCGAGGGAAGCGTCGGATGTGCGCGGTTGAACAACCGGCAGTGAGCTAGGGTGGTCGGCTCTCAATTGTGCCCGGATCGGGTCACGGGACGGTCACTCTCTCACTCGCAGCAGTGATATGATAAATTAAAAGCGAGCTAGGTAACCCTACACATGCTCTCTAGCAGCGGCATAAACAAGCATATATAGAAATAAGCGGAATGCCAAGCAAGGAGCGAATACGATACCTCCACGCGCTCGGCGTGGCGAAGATGGCACCCGGCCGAAACTCGTACTCCCGGGAACTTAATACATTAAGATAAGATTACAGCAATACAAGTAAGCCCACTCCACGCAGGGAGGTAACGGGTGACACAAGGGGGCCCGGGAGGACCAATTCCGGGTTGACGGGCGGTTTCCGGGCACGGCTTCGGCTTCGCGCGTACTCGTGCTAGTGGGGCCCACGTGTGGACCGGAGGGGTCGTGTGGGACCTGATGCCTCCTCTGGTGTGGGTACACTTGGGAAGCGCTCCCCTAGGATGGCGAGTTGCTGGAACGACCGCCGGACGCCGGGCGGCCCTCGGACGACGCTCGCGGGAAACCGGCCACAAGTCTGCACTTGCTGTCTTCTCGCGCGCTGTCCGGCGAGATCGGCTGCTGTGATCAACCCCGTCGTCGGAATGCAACGAGCTCGGCGCCGTTGGAAAGAGGACTCCAAATACTTCGACGTAGGGGCCTTCAGAAAAAATAATCAGATACGTATATCTGACTTATGGAATTTACACCCTTGCTGTAAACAGGCCAGAACTGCAGGGGCAGGTTCTGACTTCTCTGAAAATCACCGTTGACCGGTGGGAGGACCTTGGAATATGGAGATGAGTTCTTCAGAAACGTTGAAGATCTCTGAGATAGAAAACCGGGACTATTTTTGGTTTTTGATTTGGATAGGAAATGGATTTTATGGGATTTTTTGAGTGGACCTGGGTCGGATCTGGGACACTGTGGAAAAATTGCTCACAGGAACTGGTACGAATTTTGAAAAATACCTAGAGACCTTATCAAAAATTAAGAAAATTCATGGTGGTAGACATATGTGGACAGAAGTCTCAGTAATGTTTAGAGCCCCAACAAAATTCAAAACATGGGTCGAACAAGGTAGACTCAGAACTGTTGAACAGTAGACAGAACCTGGACAGAACTGAAATTTGAACTTGGACGAAAATCTAAAAATATCTAAAGGACGAATTTTTGCCTGAAATTTTTTGTGGAGGTAAGGGTTCAAGAGGGGAACCAACCCTGAAAATTGGAGCTTCAGAAGATGAGGGAAGAGAGAGGGACAATTCGGAGAAGAGAGGTCTGTCCAGAGTGGACAGAAAACCGAATTCGTTGGTGAAGACGCGTCGGCGGCGAGACGGCGGCGGCGGCGATCACCGGAGCTGCTTCAGAAGTTGGAGGGGATCAAGAGGGAAGGTATTACACTCTAGAAATGGGCTGGAGGTGGAAGAACACCAGGGAGAGAGGGGAGAGGGGCACAAGCTTCAAGGAGGCAAAATGCTAATTTCTTCTTCATTCATTCTTTCCATAAGAAAATACAAGTATTTATATGAAAGGGTTCTAATCTAATATGAGCCCTTGGATCAAGGGTTGAAGAATGGAGGGTTGAGATGTGGTGTGAACACCACATTAAACCCAAATAAACTAATAGGTCTGCCCCCCCCTTAAAGAGGACAATTTGGAATTGTCTTCTTTATTTAATTCATGGTCCAAGTCCA
Source organism: Amorphophallus konjac (assembly GCA_022559845.1). Lineage (NCBI taxonomy): Eukaryota > Viridiplantae > Streptophyta > Magnoliopsida > Alismatales > Araceae > Amorphophallus > Amorphophallus konjac. Next base: position 340,499,824 of record CM040118.1, on the reverse strand, counting down.
AATTTGGACCATGGACCAGCCACCTTGGACCCAAGAGTCCATGTGGACCAATAAGGAGGAGGGAGGGGGCCCCTGCAGGGCCTACAAGCATATTTGCAAAGAAACCCAATGGCCTTTTGCAAATAAACCCACTAAGACCTACTATTGTGTACGCATATATCACAAGGGCGTACATACAAATACAAAAGGACATAAATGCAAACACAAAGTGAGCTGGTTGTCGCTGATGTCCCCATCACCAACATTTGAAAACTTCCCCCGTTGATCTTATCTTCTTAGAGGATAGGGTTGTGTGACGGTCCCTTCCTGGAGCGTTACATCACTGTGGCGGTCTATCGTGCAGCCGTTACATCCAACAGAGAGTCCTGCCAAGCCTGGCCTTTTCTCTGCTACTCCGTGATCGAATTAAGAGTTTGTTTCCTTGATTTCTCTCTCAATACTCATCTTAAGAACCTTCCGTTCAATTCTATGGACTCTTGGGAGTATTATCTTCAAGAGTTTGCTAAGAAATGTCCTCCTTTCTAGCTGGATTATCCTCAACTCGAACCTAGACTTTGAGGGCCTATAAATAGAACCCTTGACTTCGTGGCTTGGTGAAGAGAAATCTGGAGTTTGCGTCGAAGTGCTGTCGCATCCTGGAGCTAGAGCCAACCAAGGAGAACTGCTTCCCACGTCCATCTACTTCCAAAGTCCAGGGAGTATCAATTTCAAGGGTGTAGTTCAGTCAAGTCATTGTTCTTAGTGCTTTTCTCTCTTCTAAGCAATCATAGCATTGTCCCTATCCATCTTTCACGTTCTTTCATCTGTTGCATTCATTTAAAACATCCTCCCATATTTTAAAACGCCCAAGAGGGGTTAAAAAAAACCAATCTCCCCGGTATTTCCCTCTCCTTTTGCATGTTCATAATTTCTTTGGTTTATTGATACTACTTTGTGAAAGGGCTAATCTGGGTTATTTTTATTGTGTTCTACACTCTTTTGCAGGTTTACAGATTCCCTAGCACGAGGCCCAAGCTCTCAGGCCGAATGGAAAGCTTGGAGATCAAAAGATTCCCAATCTTATTCTGCAGAAGCTCTAACGGTCTATCACAGGCGCGTTAGAGTGTTGTAGCGGTCTATCGTGGGACCGTCACAGTCCTGTGACGCACCATCCTTCGACCGTCACATCCCGCAGAGCTACAGTTTCCTGATTATTTTCTCTCTCCCGTGGGTGGGTGCATCATCCTCCTATTCTAAGGTATTTATCAGGTTTTTGGCTTGTTTTTACCTTGGTGGCGATCACATCTTTTCTTAGTTTGGGCATTAGCTTTTCTCTCTCATCATATCTCCTCTTTACTTTTGCTTGTTCCGCCTCTACGGTGTGTTTTCCTTATTCCTTATTCCACTCCCCGGCGTGTGTTTTTCTTTCCTTGCTTAGTTTAGTTTTGATTGAGATAGCATGCCCATGCTAGAGCTTATGTTGGTTGCCTAGGTTCATGATTCGCATGTTCATAGGTTGATTGATTTCATTACTTGGCTCATTATCTGCTCGTAGTTGGCATCATTTCCCATCTTGCAAAAGAAGGGGCACATTAAAACCAACAGTTTTTTGGCGATCACGGTGGGACATCTAGTGCCAATCGTGCTTTGGATCTTTGTTAAAACCTGCTTTCATTTGCTTGCCTTGGTTGCCCGTGTGTTCCCCGGATTTTCCTTTTATTTCCTGTTATTTCTGGTTCCCTGGCTATTCTGACGGTCCTGCACCCCCGCGTTACAATATTATGACGGTCTGGTCTTCGACCGTCACACTTCTCTGACGCAGGGGTTATAGATCGTCACGCACTCCAGATAGGTACGCATCCCAAGGTGCATTTTATTTCTACAATTTTTGCTATGATCTTTGTGTTTGGATGCTATTTGGTCTCCTCCTTGGTTGGTTCATATATTCCTATCCTTGTGTGCATATTTGATTGCTAGATTCTAGGCTAGAATTCGCATGCACCCCGGTGCACATAGGTTCATGCATATTTCCATACATTAGATTGCATTCTCCTACCTTGGTGTGTGGACCTCTCGTCTCCATATTCCTTAGAGCCGACCAGGAAATCACATCAGGGACCTCCATAAGTCCCCGTGAGCCGTGGATTCCCACACGGACACCGAGCCGGTTGTACCTTTTCTACCCCTTGTCTAGGATTGCATAGGTGAAGGAGTGATTACATTTAGAGTCAACCAAGCCACACATCCTTTCCTATTAGAAACCTACTTGTGGAGAGCACATCCTAATCAAATCACTAAGGTTCTAAAGGAAGAAATCATAAAAATCTTGTTGCATCATCTAAGTAACTTGGTTGAATTTGAGTGTTGTCATCTCGTTTTCACTTGCATCTTTGTCAAAGTTATCTAAGTTTGATCACTCATTGCGTGTTTGTTGTGTGTTGTTTACTGTTTTGTTCAAGGTTTTCCATTGCATGTGGAGTTGTCTTCGTCTATTAGAGTCACCTCCTAGGGTCAGTTCCTTCTCCAAGTTCTACTCCAATCCACTCTTTGAACCCATCATGGCTTCTTTCAATCCTCCCCGTTCCCAAGAGGAGTCTCCCCCTCAAGAGCTTCTTGGAAACTCTTCTAGGGTTATCTCATTCTCGTCTGGAGAGGGGTCTGCCTCTCTTCCATCCCCCGTCCCTATGGAGGGCGGCCAAACCTCTCCTTCCTTCTCTTATCCTTCTGCTGGCTCCATTCTCCAAATGATGGCTCAGTTGGATCCAGCCCAACTCTAGGCTGTCTTCCAAGCCATGCAGGGGTCCAATACCCCACATCCCACTATTGCGCAAGGCCAACCTAATCTTTCCATCGACCAATCTAGAGTTGGTGGGCCCTCTATCCAGCCTACTCCAATTGATCTTACTCCGGTCCAACCTCGGACCATCACCTTTTCTGGTATGGAAACGGGCCAATCTTCTGCCTCGGCCCAGCAATTTTCTGACAAGGGAAAGTCTTTTCTCCCTTCGTTCATTCAGGCGGATCATCACATATCCAGCCCATCGGTGCCACAAGTCCTCGTTGGTCCTTCAGACTTCTTGCGCCCTCAGCAAGGGGTTGCCCAAGTCCATTCTAGTTTGGGTCAGTCCCCGGCCCAATATCCTTCTTATGGGATTCCCACTTTATCCGCCTACCCTTCTGGGCTTCCACCTCCATCAACGGTTTACCCTTCCGCTCCTCAATTTCAACCTTCATCTTTCGCTACCCCTGCTCTGTCTAGGGAACGGGAACTCCTTGACAAATGGGCCGCCATGCAGCAGCAACTTGACTTTCTTCAGAAGTGGGTTGGCCCTCAATCTTTGGCAGACGTTCCAGTCCCCAGTTTCCAAAACATCTGATTCCCTCTGTAATTCGAGCTCCCCAACTACGGGAAATATGATGGGAACGGCAACCCCTTTATTCATGTGAGGGACTTTTTGTACGAATCGGCTCAATTTCAGTATGATGATCGCCTTATGGCGTACCTGTTCCGCCGATCGCTAGATGGGGTCGCATTAGAGTGGTTCTACTCTCTGCCATTAGAGGATGCTGAAAGTTTCAAGACAGTAAAAGACAAGTTCATCCAGCGGTTCCAAGACAGGGTCAGCCCGAAATATTCATTTACCGACTTGGTGGCCGAAAAGATGAAGCCAGATGAGGAGTTTACAACTTACGCTGATAGATGGAGACAGATGGCCGCCAGGGTGCCAGGCCACATTCTGGAGGAAGAGAAGGTCAAGTTACTCATCTCCAATGCTACTCTGACCTTCCAAAACATTGTGGCCATGAATGATATAGCCAACACGCACCAACTCTATAGCCAGGCGCGATTCATTCAAACGCAGTTCAAAGACTCCCCCATCCACTCGCTCTTTGAGAACCAAAAGCCAAAATACCACAAGAAACCTCAAGGGCCTGTCACCGACGTGGTTCAGAACAATAAACAAGTTCAAGCCGTTAACTTACCTTTCCAAGCCGTACCTTTCCACTTCCCGCAAAACCCCCGCACTCCGCAAAACTCCGCTCCACAAAACTTCCCAACCATTCCACAAAATCCTCTGCCTACCTTTGCCACTCCACAGAATACCTTTACCGCTCCACAACAACCTCCACAGCCTTCGCAATACCATAATGTCCCTCCACCCAACGGCTACAACAACAACAACAAGCGCCCAGCTCCTAAAAGAGCACAATACCCACCCCTACCAGAAACCCTCACTGATATCTTTTCTGCTCTCATGTCAGTTAGTGCTATACAACTCCCTCCGGAACGGCCCAACTGGAACCCGGCCGTTGATCAAACAAAGTATTGTATGTTCCACAGGCAGCTAGGACATACTATTGAAGGGTGTTTTCAGTTCAGGGATTTGGTCTATGACCTCCATGAAGGACAAAGGATTGATTGGGCCGAAATGCATATGGCCATTACAGAAATTAAAGAGAAAAGAAGGCAGCCGCCGAGGTAGCAAGTGCAGCAACAACAGGCACCGCAGTCGTAGCAACAGCCGCAACAGCAACCGTAGCCGGTTCAAGACTTGGGGATCCACCAGAACCCGATGCCGAACCATCCTCCCGCTCCACAGCCTCAACCGCCGGCGCCGGCTCAGGTCAATGTTGTCCAACCCCCAGCTCCTAACGCCGGGTGGTCCTTTGACGATGATAGCTCCACGCCAGAGGTTATGGCCCTTCACCAAAACTACCTTAATTGCCCCGCTTCCTCCATCCTCATACCTACGCACCAAACCCCTTCTCCACTTGTTCTCCCATACACCCCCGTAAATGCGTCATCACCTGCACCTCCATCACGCCCGCCATTGCTCACTCTCACTTCCAACACTACCCCTCCGCTCACCTTTTCACCCGCTATCACTGTACCTCCATCTAACCCTCCACTCATTATGCCTCTTCCTACTTTTGTATCCCCACTTCCGCTTACACCTGCTACCACCAACCCCTCACCCATCATCCTTTCCACCACATCCTCTTCCGCACCACTCATCCAACCCACCGGGCCTACTAAATCCCTTATCTTGAGCCCATCTGAGGCCGCGGTGGCCTATAACTTCACCCTGCGGAGCGGGCACATGTTTCACCACAATTATCCTTCCACCGCCAACCCCCAGTCTTCCCAACTGGTTGCTGAGCAGGAAGAAGCCGAGCCGTTACCAGGAACCCAATACGATCTGTTGCATCACTTGGATCGGGTTCCCGCTAAGATATCCGTACTAGAGCTTATCAAAAGATCTACCGTTCACTAAGATGCTCTCAGAAACTTCCTTCAAAAGGTGATGGTCAGTGAAGACATGGCAGCCGACAGTTTACCTACGGTATTGGCAACTATTTCTAATGGACCAGCTATAACCTTCTCTGAAACTGAGCTAGCACCTCCAGAAGCTCGGTAAATGTCGCTTTGCATTACCGTTATCTTGAATAAAATCAGCATCGATGCGGCATTAGTTGATACAGGGGCATCTATCAAGGTGTGCCCGCTCAGCACTCTCAGAGCCTGCAATCTATCAGAAGTGCTTCTACGCCCGACCCCCACTACTATAGCTGCTTATGACAATTCTCGGAGGGCATGTCACGGGATTGTTACTATTCAAGCCGAGCTTGGGCCTCTCACCATGCCCATTGAATTCTATGTGCTAGACATCGACCCCATGTTCAAAGCTATCTTGGGTCATCCGTGGATCGACACTCTCAGTGCCGTGCCCTCCACCGCACACCAATGTCTCAAGTTCCTTTTTCAAGGGAGGGTGGTTAAAGTAAAAAGCTCATCCACGGTCCAGTCAGTCAAAGTTATTTCAGAGAAGATTCTACCCACATTATGGCCCAGCAGTCGGCCCGTTATTTCTGTACTAGATCTAGATTTCCCTTGGGCTTATACGCCACGCAAGCCCGCCACTACACCCGTCAATATCAAAGTGAAACCCCAGATCCAAGATTCCAAGGGTTGGGATATCATATTGATGTGGGGTTATGAACCGGGGAGAGGCCTCGGTGCGCAGTTACAAGGGCAAACTAAGCTAGTACCCAAAGGAATAAAGATGAGCAGGCGTGGTCTCGGTTACCGAGAGTCCGCATTATCAGTTTTGGCCGATTCAGGGCCACTTACATGAGACTATCGTCAACACTTTCTTAAAGGTCCTCTTCAGCCAGGCACCCTAAATTCATAGCTAGCACAGTCGGAAAAGAAAGATACAACTTGCATAATCGCTAGTCCACCTCTGTGATGGGGACATCACCTCTCATGCCCACGTTCACAGCTCGTCTCCTCGCCTCGGTTGCATCCGGCATGGTCTAGTCATTTAATTTTGAGTCCTATGTAATTTTTATTTGAGTCATTTGATGTATTTTCCCTTTTATTTGAGTCATGTTCCTAGGTCTTGTGTTCATTTCCCTAAGTTTGAGTGTCATTAGGTTGTCTAGTTAGCTATTGGGCCCAATTCATTGGGCTTGGCCCAAGGGCTCTCCCCTACCCCCTCGGTTATTTGTCATTGAGTCAATTGTCAGGGACTTTTGTAGAAATGTGGGTTTCCTATATATAGGACCCCATTCCCCCCCATTTCAACTTAATGAATCAATGAATGAAAAACTTGCCATTTTGAGAGTTTACACTTCTTATCTAGTGGAGAGATTCCATTTTTTGGGTGAGAGACCCTAGGGGAGAGATTCCCCACCCTTCCCTCTCTTAATCTTTCCTTTTCACTCCACTTTCTCTCTCCTCCACACCCAATTTCAAAAATTTTCTCTCTCCTCCCTTCCCAACCACCACTCTCCCACCTACCCCCATTAAAGGCCACTCCCCTTCTCCACACACCCCATTACTCCACCCCCTAGTCCCAATAGAGCTTCCACCAATCCTAGCTCCACCTCCCAACCCCCAACTACCCCACCCACTTCCCCAAGCACCCTTCCCACTACCCAAAGCAGCCCTCCACCTTCCCAAGGCATCTCTTCCCATCCCCAAGACCACCATTGATCACCCCACATTAAAGGAAATTCAAACTCACATGCCCTCCACCCACTTGTGCCCCCCCCACCTTCCTCATTCTCCCTCCAAGCCGAAATTCATAGCTCCTCCTCCCACCACCTGTTAGACCCCCTTCCAGACCCTATTCTTCCCCTCTCACACCTTGGAACATCCCCTCCTAGACCCCCTCACAGCCAGGGTTCTCCCCACACTCATCCACTTCCATTTCCCCTCCCATATACCCCATTTCCCCCCACAATCTTCAACCTTCAATTTTCAGTTCGCTGGCAGCAGAAGAGTAGCAGTTTGCAGAGGTGACCCCGACCACATCCCAGAGAATCTGAAGGCTCAAAAGGCATCCACGGAAGCGTCTGCCTGTCCTCTTCGCAACGGTCGTGTTTTCATCCCCATCGGAGATCGGTACTGCTTTGGAGGTCCATTCTTCCCCGACTGCGCAGAGGTGTCCCTGCAGAGGTCCTGAGTCAGAGAGGAAGCTTTACCACGCCAAACCTCGGAGGAATAAGGCCAAGGATTCTTCTAAAAAGATCTACCTCTCCCTGTCTACTTTCAGAATCAAAAAGTAGAACCCCGTTTGGCATCCGGTAGCAGGAGTTACCTATTTTCTCCCTCAGCTTCGCAGTCCTGCTACCCACAGTCTGCTCCGACCAGTCAACAGTGTTCAGAGTTCCCTGGTCTTCTCCGGCATCGTCTGGCCTCTCCGTCAGTTTTCCTACGAAGAGGATTCGTCCACAATTCAAAAAAACTCCGACGGTGCTCGATTCTGAGTTCGGGAGCTACCGGTACATCCTCTGCAACCTGCTGTTACTGCACCGATCTGCCCCCTGCAGAGGTTCTGAGCCGGAATAAAAGCTTCACCACGACGAACCTAGGAGGAACCAGGCCACGAGCTCTTCTAAAAAGTTCTTCTCCTTCCTGTCTACTTTTGGAATCAAGAAGCAGAATCCCGTTCGGCATCCGTTAGCAGAAGTTATCAATTTTATTCCTTGGCAGTGCGACTCTACTTCCCCACAGTCTACACCGACCTCTCATCACTCTTCTGGATCCATTTTTCTTCTCCGGCATCTTTTGGCATTCCCGTTTGTTCTGCTGCAAAGAGGACCCATCCGCGGTTCCAACGGTTCTGGCAGCACCTGATTTGGAGTTCGGGAGCGGCCGGGGAAACCTCTTCTTCCTGCTGTTAGTAACCAGTTGCTGTCAGTCCGAGAATCAGCGACCCTGTTCGAGCTCCTGCCCAGGCCAGCAGCGACCCCAGAAGAATTCGGCAAAATTCAGAGGCACTCCAGTTCCAGTAAAGAAGATTTCCTCACTAGTTTTTCCCTCAGAAAAATTCCTGATCAAGTTCTGTAGCCACAGTACCGACTGTCTATCCACAATTGCTGAGAGAAGGCAGATTCGGCATCTTCACTTCATCATCGTTTTAGCCCTAGTTTTCCCCACCCCGCTTGGCCGGCTGAAGGCCCCTCCCTGCGTGGAGGTAGTTTGATTGTACTCCATTAACCCCCACCCCAAGATCCCCCTCCTACGAGAGGTGTAGTGTTGTAATTTGGTTTGATCAGGTCAAGCTACCCCGGCGCGGCGTGTGGGGAACCCACGCTTCCCCGCTCGCCCTCGTCTCCTAGCGGGACCGGTTTCTTCAAACCGGTCGAGTAAGTGCTCTATAACCTTGCTCTAATTCATGCTTGTTCTTTCAATATTAGTTCATAGTTCCGCTGGCCGTGAGAGTGAGAGCTCGATCCTCAAGCCCCGTTGCTTTGAGTGATCACCGTGGGAAGAGAGAGTAACCCGGTGCCTTTGGCACTTTGTCGGCCCCATTGAATTGGGCATCCACAACCTTTGGGATTCAAATCTTAGCCTTATTGGCCCTCTACCAGTAAGGGCCCAACCCCTCAACCTCACCTTGGCATTGCCAAGTTACCCTGGGTCTTGGTGAGCAACGGGTGAGCAGTCGTCGACATCGGTCCGTTTGATTGCGATTGTGCTTGTTTGTTTAAGTCCTAGGTTGTGTCACATCAATTGGTATCAGAGCAAGTTCAAAACTTGTCTCTCCACAAGTTGGTCCTAGGGCATGTTTATGCATTTAGAGTCCTCGGTTGCATCTCCCATGTCCACTAGAATGGCCACTTCATACCCGTCATATCCATCCCCATCAACTTTCCCAAGAAGCCCAAATCCTCATGGAAGCTCCATTGCCAACAAAGTGGGTAGCAACACCTCTATCATAGAAGCCCTACCTAATATCCTTAATCGGCTTGAAGATATCATGTCTCGACTTGACCGACTTGAAGGAAATAGCTGTGCACCAAGAGTGAATGAGAGTGACCTTTGGGGAGATCTAGAAATCATATTTTTAGAATACTTGAAAATCAAAACCCCCGCCTTTGATGGATCCAACAGCCCAAGCCTTTACCTAGATTGGGAGATTTCCCTAGACCAATTCTTTAAAAGTTTCCCCTTGAACGAAGGAAGGAGAATGAGGCTAGCCAAGGCACACCTCTCCAAACAAGCTAAAACTCATTGATTAGTTGTGGAAGATTTGAGAAAGATCCGTAGGGAGGCTCCAATTAGCACTTGGGATGAGATGAAGACCGAGCTTAGAAAAACCTACACTCTCCAACCCTCTCCCTCCTACTCAAATCACCAAAGTCCAAGGAGCACTTCAACTCCATCATCCCCACCCAGTCAATCCAAGACCCCAATCACCCATTCCCCATCACTTCCCATCTCTCCTACCCCAACCACTACATTTACACCCCACCTCCAAGTCCACACCACAACCATAGGTCCCCATACCCAATTGGGCCCCATGACCAACTCTCCACCTAGGCCCATGGTAACCCTCACCAGTACCTCTCTATCACCCCCAAAAGGGGACACTCCTCCCAAAACCAATCAACCCAAATCCCTTCAACCCACCCATCTTCTTCTCCCTACCCCAATCCAACTCCCACCAAAGCCTCCACTACTACCCTTACCTATCCTAACCCAAGTTTCCCACTACCTACCACCCCGGATACACCATGCCCCAATCATCACCACACCCTTAAAAGCCCCTCTCACCTCCTTGGAAGAAGAACCCATACCCGATCTAACAGTGGTGAACACCCCAAACCCACTCCCTACCTTGGAGGAAACCCATGACCAAGAAGAAGAAGAAGCATCACATGGTGACCTTCACGTTACACCACCCTCTCTAGTTAGGGCCAAACTCATCTTAGAGGAACCCCTTATTAGTTGGCTAAAGAAGAGCCCAATAAAAAAGATCATGGCCGACGATTGCCTTCCCATAAAGGAAAACCTTCCCATAGTGCACATCTCCTCCTATCACACCATAATCCAAACATCCTACCAAGTGGAAACCTTAGAGGACCTTGTCAAGGGCTTAGCGTGGCAATATGAGTTGACCGGCTTGTTGACCCCCATGGCCCACCAATCTAGGAGCCTTGACCTCCTACACCTTTGTGTCGGGTCTATCACCTCGGTTTGCACCATTGGATGCTACACTAGTGACCTCCTTCTATTCCTCCCCACACCCGAGGAGCCCGACCTTCTCCTCAATTTGGAGCTTCTTATATCGGGTGGAAAGTCAAGCCCTTCCCTCATGGTCAACCCACTCACAAAGAACTTCGGCCCAATTGTCTCATTAGAGGAGGATGACCCACCACCACTTGAGGATCTTGAGGACATAGGGCCCCTCCCCCTTGATAACCCTTTTTATGATCCCTTTGATCCTTTCCAATGGGGGTAAAAGAACCCATGGGACCCAACCACCTTATCCACCACCCACCTTTCCCTATCCCAACCCACCATGTTTGATCCAATCCACCCCATCCTAGACCCGAGTTACACGTTGGGAGCCATGACCTTGGGCCACATATCCCTAGGTAATAAGGTTGTGCCCCACCCCATGATGACCACCTTCTTAGATCCATTCGATCCTTTCCAATGGGAGTTCAAAGGTTGTCCCACACCTATACACATGGAAGTCACCTTTGAGAAAAGTATGCATGTGTCTAGGCTTACCATACCCCTTGGCATGAACACTATGTTGGGTCCATTCATTCATATCACCTACATGTCAAGTAGAAAGTATGAGTGGTCCATATTGGGATGTCATGGTCCACCTTCGTTCATCATGGGTCTTAAGCATGTCAAAGGCATCTACGGATGTCCGGGTCCCCCAATATTTATCACCAATTTGCATGATAGGGCCACCTACGGGTTCCCCGGCCCACCTAGGCTAACCAAAGTCTACACTGCATCATTACACGATAGGTCTACTTTTGGTTGCCCAGGTCCACCCATCACCCCCAGAATGTCTGCATACACAACATTGCATAAAGAGATCCGCAAGCACATTAGCAAGAAGAATGTGACTTATAAAAGGCAAGCCGACTCTCATCGACGTCACCAAGAATTCCATAAGGGTGACTTTGTGATGGTAAGGACGGAGAGGCTCTCCCCGGGAGCCATCTCCAAATTGAGGCCACGTGGGGCTAGTCCCTTCCAGGTCCTGAGGCGCATTGGTGTAAATGCCTATGAGTTAGATCTCCCTGAGGAATATGGGGTAAGTCTCACATTCAGTGTCGCCGACCTAGTGCCATACAAGGGACCCACGGTGGTACCTAGTGAAAATATTGAGCATATTCCCTCCATTGAGAGAGCACCCACCCATGAGGAGAGTCCACCAGCCTGGAGAGCCCAGCGTGAGCGCATTGAACGAATATTGGATGAACAGGTCACTACCACCAGGAGTAAGGTATACGAGCGCTATCGCGGCAGGTGGATAGATTGGTCTCGTTCGGAAGACTTGAGGGCAGTACCACTTCTACACCCTCTAAGGAGGGAAGGACACTTACTCGACAGAGTCGAGTTCTCCGCACCCCGGGAGTATGATGGGCACATCACCTCCCATGCCCACGTTCACAGCTCGTCTCCTCGCCCCGGTTGCATCCGGCATGGTCTAGTCATTTAATTTTGAGTCCTATGTAATTTTTATTTGAGTCATTTGATATATTTTCCCTTTTATTTGAGTCATGTTCCTAGGTCTTGTGTTCATTTCCCTAAGTTTGAGTGTCATTAGGTTGTCTAGTTAGCTATTGGGCCCAATTCATTGGGCTTGGCCCAAGGGCTCTCCCCTATCCCCTCGGTTATTTGTCATTGAGTCAATTGTCAGGGACTTTTGTAGAAATGTGGGTTTCCTATATATAGGACCCCATTCCCCCCCATTTCAACTTAATGAATCAATGAATGAAAAACTTGCCATTTTGAGAGTTTACACTTCTTATCTAGTGGAGAGATTCCATTTTTTGGGTGAGAGACCCTAGGGGAGAGATTCCCCACCCTTCCCTCTCTTAATATCTCCATTTCACTCCACTTTCTCTCTCCTCCACACCCAATTTTGAAAATTTTCTCTCTCCTCCGTTCCCAACCACCACTCTCCCACCTACCCCCATTAAAGGCCACTCCCCTTCCCCACACACCCCATTACTCCACCCCCTAGTCCCAATAGAGCTTCCACCAATCCTAGCTCCACCTCCCAACCCCCAACTACCCCACCCACTTCCCCAAGCACCCTTCCCACTACCTAAAGCAGCCCTCCACCTTCCCAAGGCATCTCTTCCCATCCCCAAGACCACCATTGATCACCCCACATTAAAGGAAATTCAAACTCACATGCCCTCCACCCACTTGTGCCCCCCCCACCTTCCTCCTTCTCCCTCCAAGCCCAAATTCGTAGCTCCTCCTCCCACCACCTGTTAGACCCCCTTCCAGACCCTATTCTTCCCCTCTCACACCTTGGAACATCCCCTCCTAGACCCCCTCACAGCCAGGGTTCTCCCCACACTCATCCACTTCCATTTCCCCTCCCATATACCCCATTTCCCCCCACAATCTTCAACCTTCAGTTTTCAGTTCGCTGGCAGCAGAAGAGTAGCAGTTTGCAGAGGTGACCCCGACCACATCCCAGAGAATCTGAAGGCTCAAGAGGCATCCACGGAAGCGTCTGCCTGTCCTCTTCACAACGGTCATGGCTTCATTCCCATCGGAGATCGGTGCTACTTTGGAGGTCCATTCTTCCCCGACTACGCAGAGGTGTCCCTGCAGAGGTCCTGAGTCGGAGAGGAAGCTTCACCACGCCAAATCTCGGAGGAATCAGGCCAAGGGTTCTTCTACAAAGTTCTACCTCTCCCTCACTACTTTCGGAATCAAAAAGTAGAACCCCGTTTGGCATCCAGTAGCAGGAGTTATCTATTTTCTCCCTCAGCTTCGCAGTCCTGCTACCCACAGTCTGCTCCGACCAGTCAACAGTGTTCAGTGTTCCCTGGTCTTCTCCGGCATCGTCTGGCCTCTCCGTCAGTTTTCCTACGAAGAGGATTCGTCCACAATTCAAAAAACTCCGACGGTGCTCGATTCTGAGTTCGGGAGCTGCTGGTACATCCTCTGCAACCTGCTGTTACTGCACCGATCTGCCCCCTGCAGAGGTTCTGAGCCGGAATAAAAGCTTCACCACGACGAACCTAGGAGGAACCAGGCCACGAGCTCTTCTAAAACGTTCTTCTCCTTCCTGTCTAATTTTGGAATCAAGAAGCAGAATCCCGTTCGGCATCCGTTAGCAGAAGTTATCAATTTTATTCCTTGGCAGTGCGACTCTACTTCCCCACAGTCTGCACCGACCTCTCCTCACTCTTCTGGATCCACTGTTCTTCTCCGGCATCTTTTGGCATTCCCGTTTATTCTGCTGCAAAGAGGACCCGTCCACGGTTCCAATGGTTCTGGCAGCACCTGATTTGGAGTTCGGGAGCGGCCGGGGCAACCTCTTTTTCCTGCTGTTAGTAACCAATTACTGTCAGTCTGGTAATCAGCGACCCTGTTCGAGCTCCTGTCCAGGCCAGCAGCGACCCCAGAAGAATTCAGAAAAATTCAGAGGCACTCCAGTTCCAGTAACGAAGATTTCCTCACTGGTCTCGCCCTCGGAAAAATTCCTGATCAAGTTCTGCAGCCACAGTACCGACTGTCTATCCACAATTACCGAGAGAAGGCAGATTCGGCATCTTCACTTCATCATCGTTTTAGCCCTAGTTTTCCCCACCCCGCTTGGCCGGCTGAAGGCCCCTCCCTGCGTGGAGGTAGTTTGATTGTACTCCATTAACCCCCACCCCAAGATCCCCCTCCTGCGAGAGGTGTAGTGTTGTAATTTGGTTTGATCAGGTCAAGCTACCCCGGCGCGGCGTGTGGGGAACCCACGCTTCCCCGCTCGCCCTCGTCTCCGAGCGGGACCGGTTTCTTCAAACCGGTCGAGTAAGTGCTCTATAACCTTGCTCTAATTCATGCTTGTTCTTTCAATATTAGTTCATAGTTCCGCTGGCCGTGAGAGTGAGAGCTCGATCCTCAAGCCCCGTTGCTTTGAGTGATCACCGTGGGAAGAGAGAGTAACCCGGTGCCTTTGGCACTTTGTCGGCCCCATTGAATTGGGCATCCACAACCTTTGGGATTCAAATCTTGGCCTTACTGGCCCTCTACCAGTAAGGGCCCAACCCCTCAACCTCACCTTGGCATTGCCAAGTTACCCTGGGTCTTGGTGAGCAACGGGTGAGCAGTCGTCGACATCGGTCCGTTTGATTGTGATTGTGCTTGTTTGTTTAAGTCCTAGGTTGTGTCACATCACTCTGCCACCAAAAGGGCATGTTGATGATATGTCAGATTTCAGTCAATCTTTTGCCAGAATGTTCAGCGAACCAGATGGCCATGGTCAGAGGATGAATCAAGAAACTCGGCTTGTTCAGTGGAGGCCGATGAAACCAATTAGCTATCTGCAAGAAAAGGGGAGCTCACCCATTACCATTTTTTGGTCTCCCTCCCGCCTCGCATCTCTCTTTCAACAATTGGAGTCCATACCCCATTCACCCCCATCATGGTCAATCTGTATTTCACAGAAAGACCACTTGAAATCTTGTTTGTCCCATGTGCATGTGGGCGCTGCCCACCCATTGATCTATCAACTCTATTCACTCCTCCTTCCTCCACCACCCCACTCCATGAGATGTGGTTTCGATCCTCTGATCAATTCTTCGATTGCATCTTCCCTGAGTTGTTCCCCATGCAACTTCCACCTCCTCCATCCTGCTGTATGATCTTCACTGATCTCCAAAAAAAAATGTCAAATTTGAAATGGAGATTTCGGTGGAAGATTATGCTACCTTGTCTCCATCCTCCTTCCAGGGGCACGAGTCCCTTGCTCCTTCCTTTCCACTAGATTTCCTTTCTCCTAGGTTAGGCGTAGGGTCCGTCAAGTTTAGGGAAGTAGAGTCAGTTAGAACTAGAGAAGTAGGGTCATATTCTAGGTCGTCCAATCCTTTCGAGCTTGAGCCGCGCTCGCTTGCGCATCCTTCCAAATCCATTCCTGATAGGTTCTTGCAGGATCTGGCTCAACGATGTCATGCTCTTTTGAAATGTCCAGAGTTCGTCGCTACGGCAATCATGATAGAAGATGAAGAGGAAATAGAAGGGGTGTGGAGCGATGACGGACTCAGTGTCTATCAAGTCTTGGATGAGAAAGACCCGATTGAGGATGAGGACGGCAACGTAGATGACACTGCCGATCTGTATGCGCAAGGATTAAAGAGATTCGACGAGCCATCGTCGGCAGTGGATGAACCTACGAAGGAAATAAGTTTAGAAACTGAAGAAGACCCAAGGCCCATCATTATTGCCGCTAATCTCCCTGCGCAAGTGGAAGAAGATCTAGTCAAGGTTCTAAGGGAGTATAGTGATTCTTTTGCCTGGTCTTACGAGGACATGCCGGGTCTTGACCCCTCTTTAGTGGAACACCGACTCGTACTTAAACCAAGGGCAACACCCGTAAAATAGAGGTCGAGAAGATTTCACCCCCACATGGCCTTGAGGATCAAAGAAGGAGTTGACAAATTATACAAGGCCAGGTTCATTAGAGTTGTTCTATATCCCCAGTGGGTGGTGAACATATTCCCTGTTATCAAGAAGGATGGAAAGGTGCGTATTTGCATCAATTTCAGGGATCTTAATAAAGCATGTCTGAAAGATGATTTCCCGCTGCCTCACATAGACGTCCTGGTCGATAACACTGCCGGGTACGAAGCTTTGTCATTCATGGACGGTTACTCAGGTTATAATCAGATTCGTCTCGCTCCGGAGGATCAAGAGAAAACTTCCTTCACCACGCCCTGGGGAACGTATTGCTACGTGGTTATGCCATTCTGTCTGAAGAACGCCGGTGCCACCTATTAGAGGGCAATGATGGCCATTTTTCACGACATGATGCATATCTATATGGAAGTCTACGGGGATGACATCTTGGTGAAATCAAGAACCAAGGAAGAACACCCCTCTATCCTGGCTAAGGTGCTGCAGAGAGCTAGGGAGTACAAGCTGAAAATGAATCCGAAGAAGTGTGTTTTTGGAGTCTCTTTAGGGAAGTTGCTAGGCTTTATAGTTAGCAAATGGGGGATTCAAATTGACCCTAATAAAGCAATGGCCGTCATGGACATGCCTCTGCCAAAGAACATTACGGAACTTCGAGGACTAATTTTTTTTCATTAGAAGGTTCATATCCCAACATTCTCAGAGGTGCCGCCCGTTTTATGAATTGCTAAAGGCGGGAGTCAAATTTGAATGAAATCAAGATTGTCAAAAGGCCTATGAGGACCTAAAGGAATATCTATCCAATCCCCCGGTTTTGCAACCTCCTGTCCCTGGGAAACCCCTAATCCTATACATCTCGGTCATTGAGGACTCCCTAGGGGTGGTCTTAGCACAAGTAGATGATGAAGGGAGAGAGCGGGCAGCTTATTACCTCTCCAGGTTGTTCAACCCAGCTGAGGCTAAATACACCACTATGGAGAAGACTTGTGCCGCCTTAGTGTGGGTAGCTCAGAAGCTTAAACACTACTTCCTTGCCCACCCAGTTAGGATGATATCTAGAATGGACCCGATCCGCTATCTCTTAGAAAAGACTGTCGTCTCTAGTTGGTTAGCTCGCTGGCAAAGTTTCCTCTCTCAGTTTGATATCACGTTCGTCGTTCAAAAGGCAGTCAAAGGATATGCCATCACTGAGCATCTTGCCCATCTCCCGATTCCCTGCACAAATTCTATTCATGATGACTTCCCTGATGAGCATCTCTCTGTTCTAACTCATCATCCCTTCTGGTCTCTACACTTTGATGGTGCACTCAATTCTCACGGCCGAGGGATAGGCACTGTTCTGCTCACTCCGGAAGGAGTGACGATTCCTTTTGCTTATCAACTTCAATTTCCTGCTACCAACAATATCGCCGAGTATGAGGCTCTCCTAGCTAGATTAAAGCACGCCTACCTTCTAGGCGCGCGTTACTTGAATATCATAGGGGACTCCCAGCTCGTCCTGCGGCAAGTTCTGTCCACTTACCGCACCCGTGACCCTAAGCTCAAACCATATCAAGATTTGGTCACGCTCCTCGCTAGGCAATTCCGCAAGTTGATCTACATCCATACTCCCCGGCCTCAGAACATTCTAGCTGATGCTTTAGCATCCCTCGCTTCCTCTCTATCTGTCCCTCTCAGTCGAAGTACTGAGACTATCATCGTTCAGAGATTGGACGCACCCTCTCTTCAGGATCCTTGGTATGTCAACCTTAGGAAGACTGTGGAGGCGAGGGCTGAGAAGGAAGAGCTTAAGGAACTATCTTTGATAGAATTAGAAGAGATCTTGGAGGAAGAAGAATTTCCTTGGTATCATGAGATTGAGTTGTTTTGTAAAGATGGATCGTTCTCGGACGGGGCAAATGCTGAGCAGCGCAAGTCAATAAGAAGAGCCGCCTCAAGGTATACTATCATTACTGGAGAACTATGCAGGCGCGCTACTAATGGAATGCTCATGAGATGCTTAGACGATGATGAAGCTTGGAAGGTGGCCGAAGCAGCCCATTCTAGTGAGTGTGGAGGTCATGTTAATGGCCAGGCTCTAGCGAAGAAGATCCTTAGGCAGGGCTATTATTGGCCCACTTTAGAGGAAGATTGCTCCCTCTATGTCCGGAGGTGTCTTAAATGCCAACTCCATGCTGGTAAAATTCATGCTCCAGCTTCATCCTTACATCCTCTTTCTGCTCCTTGGCCGTTCTCTATGTGGGCTTTCGACATTGTCGGCCCGCTCGGTGATCGCAATTCTCAGATCAAGCAAAAATCCTTCATCCTTACCGCCACTGAGTACTTCACCAAATGGGCCGAAGCCGAGGCGTACGCAGAGATCAAAGCTACCATGGTGTGCCGCTTCATCATGAAGAACATTATCTCGCAGTTCGGAGTGCCAAGCAGCATCGTCACCAACAACGGACCCCAGTTCGTCTCTCAAGAGCTCAAGGACATATGTAAGAAGTTCAATATCACATTACATCATTCATCTCCATATTACCCACAAGGCAACGGTCAAGCCGAAGCCACTAATAAAACACTTCTCAAAATCATAAAGAAAACATGTGAATCTCATAAATATTCTGATTGGCCAGAAAGATTAGTAGAGGCTCTATGGGCTTACCGCACCTCCGTTCGTACTCCCACGGGACAAACTCCCTATGCTCTCATCTACGGGATGGAGGCGGTGCTCCCATATGAGATCTTAATCCCTTCCCTAAGGGTACAGCTCGATAAGGAACTTAATCTCGACGAACGTCGAGAGGCGTTGCTCGTCCAGTTGGAACTCTTAGACGAGAAGAAGATGAATGCGGCCGATCACGTATCCGTTTATCAAAAGAGAATTTCACGTTATTTTCAAAAGAAGGTAATCGAGCACAAATTTCAAAAAGGTGATATGGTTTTGAAACGCAAAGTCATTCGGTCTGCAGGTCCTAGGTCTAAATTGCAACCTAACTGGGAAGGGCCGTTCGTTGTCAAAGAGGCTTATCCAGGGAATACTTATCGCTTGGTAAACGCAGAAGGTGAGGAGTTCGCTCACGCTTGGAATGGGTTGTATCTTAAGCGTTTCTTTCTTTAAAGTCTAACCATGTGCCACCCCAGCAGCGAGGTGTCTTTTTCCTTTCGCCATAAAAGAGGACCCCGAGTGCGGCAATCATACACTACACGACATCCCTGGTCAGGATTCCCACTTTGTAGACATCGTTTCTCCCTGGCCATGCTTTAGGGGAAAGTCGAAGTCCCTGTCCGTTTCCTTCTTCGGATGAATCTAGGGGCAAGAGGTGAATAAGGAGGCGATGACAAATCTAGGCACCCTAACGAGAGGAGGTCTCAAACAGGGGCAGTCCGTTATGACCTGACGCCACAGAAAGCAAGAAGAAAAAAAACGTAAAGCAAAGAAGTGATCTTTGTGACAAAAATCAAAAGTTTATTTCAAAAGTCTATCAAATCATAGTTCCAAAGCTCCAGAAAGGCAAGAAAGAGAAAAACTAGGCATGGCAAGAGTAGCAGTACAGTTTCCCCGCGGGACGCATGAGCCCGGTCATATGCGTGCCTAGAGTGGATCAAGGTTCGATGACGGACACAAAGCCCCAGCACAACAGACCAAGTCTCTAATGGGCTGTCTAGAAAGGGACTCAAGCCCTAAAAACTTCTATAACTAGCCTAAGCTTACCCCGTGTTCTTTTTTTTCTTTTAGGACTGAGACAAGTACCCGGGGTATGACCTTGGTAGAAGCACCGTCATGCGAATCAGGTCTTGGCCAGGAGTTGTCACCTCTATTTTGCACGCCAACCTTGGGAACTCTTAATGATATGAGAAGGACCCACGTGGTTAGGGGAGGCGCTGGTTTTCAAAAATCCAAAAAATCACATATTTCAAAATCCAAAAAATCACATATTTCAAAGTCCAAAAAAATCACATATTTCAAAAGTCCAAAAAAAATCACATATTTCAAAGTCCAAAAAAATCACATATTTTAAAATCCAAAAAATCACATATTTTCAAAGTCCAAAAACAATTAGATATTTCCAAAATCCAAAAAAGTCATATATTTCAAAATTCAAAAAAACATCAGATATTTTCAAATTTTCACAAAAATCAGATACCCTTCAAAATCCAAAAAAATTTCATCATATGCATCACATGCATTGCATTATTTCCATTACGTTTTTCGCCTATTTAATAAGGCTCCACCCCCTGACCAAATATTAAGAATTGGTCATTCTCTAACTTGCATTAAGGCAAGGGGTTGAGTCTAAGAACGGATCTGACTGGTTTGTTGTTTAAGTGTGTGCAGAACGTAGGTTCAAACCCAGGACTGAAGATTCACAAATTTCCAGGTTCAGGTCTATAACGCACCAGTATCAGACCGTCACATCCTTTAATGGTCACCCATTCGACCGTCACATTCTCTAGAAGGATTGGCACTCATTTCTTCTCAGCAGGCTTTCTCTGACGCGTCTATGTTAGACCATCACCTCACTCTAACGGTCTGTCATTAGACCGTTACACCCTCCTGAGGACAGAACTCTCAGTCTATCCCACCTGACGGCTTATCAGAAGACCGTCAGACTCTTGTGACGGCCCTAAATAGGACCGTTACACTCTCCAGAAGCTCTATTTTCCAGAACATTCAAGCTAAGTCAAGCAACAATCTCATATCCATTCAACTAAGGCACTTTCCATGTCATTAAATTGACTCAATGAAACATAAATTTGATTGATAAAACTCCAACTGTCAATTACATCATTCATGAAGAAAGCTCAAACTACATTCAATTTTCTATCCGCAAGAGGGCGGATCTTGCGTAATTCCTCCACATAGCTACGACGTCCCTCACCGTCTTCTTCCACCTCTTCTTGCCACGGGCGCACTTTGCTGACTTCCCACATGGTCAGCGCGCTCCGAACTGCCCTCTCATCCTCCTCGGTCCCCATCTTCCTAGCTAGAAGGGGAGGGTTGTGTGATAATGCAAGAACTTCGGTTCGGGGTAGCCCAATTTGAAGATGGCACCGGTGCGGGTTGTAGATCGCCATGGTAGTGTTCCCCACTAGCTGAAGATCAAGGCCTGGTTGCCGGAGTACTCTAAGCAAGGTGTTCCGAAGGACTCTTGGACGCATCATGAACTTCTCTATTGGCAAAGTGTTGAGGAAGAGGCGCCATTCATCCCACATTTTCATGTCCGCCGTCCTGCATTCAACTTGTGAAGAAAATCCAAAGGCACCTCCAATGAAGAACAAAGGGTGGCTCCCAAAGATCCGGCTGGTTGAAGTTATGTTCTCCTTGGATTGGAACTTAATTCTTACGCCTATCCAACACTCGATGACTATCATGGAGCCGAACAAAGGTCCTCCTAAGCAAGCGAAACTAAGTCCCTCGTAAAGGTATGAAAGGATTGCTTGAGATATGGACAAACCCCGCTACAACTCGCTGATGATGCTAAGGTTTTGGATATCTAAGAGGTGGTCGGTGGTTGTGAAAAGGAAGACTCCACATAGGCAAATCGACACGACTTTGGCAATTGCTTCGTATCTCTCCCACTTGTTCTTACAATGAGAGACTATCCATTGAGCCAACGGTATCAAGTGAACATGGTTTGGGCTGATCATGGTCCTCATGTCCTTTGGGTTGTGTATGAAATCACTTAGGATCAAGGATGGGTCAATAGGTTCGACCGTATGGCACACTAGATCTTCATCCCCCACTTTAGTCTTAGGAAGGGCTTGGTAGGTCTCTACCTCCTCCAATAGGACTGTGGCTTCAAAGGAAGGGAAAACGAAGGTATGTGTTTGTGGATGTCATAATTCTATAAGAGCTGAAATGCTTGCCCACTCTAAGGACAATTTCTGAATGTTTTTGGCCAAAACAAATAAAGGTTGGAGGTGCCATGCCCTAAGGATGGTTAAGACGCCTAAAGGGAGTTCTTTGACCATGGGAGCCACCCACTTTAAGCTGGAGTAACACCTTGGACCAAGAAGAGGCTAGAAAGAAGGAAGAAGAAGAAGAAGAGAGAATCATAAGAAGGAAGCGCAGAAATTGATTGATGAACTTTGTTGAAATCATTAGAACTTACCACTTTTTGGGAACTTGAGCTAAGATGCTTGGGGATTGATGTCAGCTTTTGCAGATCCCCATGCTCCTTTCTGGCTGCTTTAGGCCCGGTGTAAACCTTCTCCTCCATGCTTATCGCTCCAAAGCTCCTCTTCATGGTGTTCCTTGCCCTTAATGAGTTTTTTTCAACCCTTGAAGTAGAGAATTGAGAAAAGCTACGATTTTCGGGCTGGTTCATAGGTTTTAAAGGCCTGATTATGGCTCTAGAATGATAAGATTTGGGTTAGAAGACCTTATCTCGAGTCTAGGAGAGTTCTAGATTGGATTAAGGCGTCCTTGCTTCGAGTTTGGACTCTCACGGCATAATCCGTCTCGGAGTATGCTTTGTTCTCTAGTGATCTATCGTAAGACCGTCAGATGCCTCTAATGCTCCACTCCTGGGCCGTTACATTTCTTGATGCATGTCTTTTAGTTCAAACCTCGTTCTGTCATGTCTGACGGTCTAAGCTATGACCGTTACTTTCTCTAACGCTCCACTCCTGGGCCGTCACCTTCCTACTACACATTACTGGCTCATTTTTTTCATTATCATTTCTGACGGTCTGAATTATGGCCATTACTTCAGTCTGGCGCTCTGTTCCTGGACAGTCACATTTTCTGCATCCTGCTTCAAATCCATCTTCGTTCTGTCATGTCTAATGGTCTGGCGTTTGACCATCACCTCGTTCTAACGCTCCGTTCCTAGACCATCACATGTTCTGCTACCCTGTTTGAGGTCCACCCTCTGTCATTTCTGACGGCCTCTTCATGGTGCGTTACATTGGTCTGAGGTGTCTTCTCTAAACCGTCACGCTTTCTGGTATGGGTTTAGTTCTTCCCTTTCTGCTTGTGGTTTGACCCGCCGGTCTTACACTATTCACACTTCATTCATTCATTCACATACATTTACACGTTCACATTCAATCTCATTCTCACATCCATGCACACTCATTCACACATTCATCTACATAACACATAAAACATAAAAAGGAATTTTCATTTCATTCCATTTATCATGAGTCATGTACAAGTAAGGGGGTAATAAAGAAGAAAACAAGTCACTCAGTCGGTTTGTCCCCCGGGCCTTCACTGTCACCAGCACCCTCCTGCCGCCTGGCTGGTGGTCCCATGGCGCTGTTCTCCTCCTCCCGGGGTTGTCGCTGATCTGCCTCCTCGTTCCTCCGGCGTCCGGAAGAACTAGCTAAGTAATCATCGACCGATCCGCTCGGTGCTGCACTCTGAATGCTCCCTGCTGCCGCGCTTCGGGATCCACTCAGTCTCGGCCCACGGCTGATCGTCCGGACTGTCCGCTCCACGGCCCGCAGCTCAATCTTCAAATCGTGAATCTGTAGCCATGCCGCCCGAGCCTTGGACCGGTATCTCTCAAGGTCCGCCACCTGGGTAGCTGTCCACTCTAGCTCCCCTCTCAGTCGGGCTACCTCTGCCCGTAGGTTCTCAGTCTCTCCCCGAGCTCGCTCTGCCTCAGCCACTACTGCGGTCAGCTCTCTCGCCTACAGTTTGCATTTTGCATTGTCAATGTATTAAGCATTTAGTGCATAAACATAAGTATTTTTTTTAAGTCAAGCATTTAGTGTCTTACCCGCTCTGCGAGGGTGGCCTCTGCCTCCTCGGCCTGAGCGACTGCTCGAGCGAACTCGACATCTCGCTCAGCTCTGCCCCAGGCAGGCTGTGACGACGAGGACGGTGCGTCTGGTCCCGCTCTTTGGGCTCCTTCGGCCCGCTGCATTTAGAAGTCAAAGTTAGTCACATTCGCATCATAAACATAAGCATTTAAGTCTAAGGTTCTAGGGGATCTCACCAGGAGCTCCAAAGCGGTCTGATACTCATCCCGTTGCTGGATAGTGGCGTAAAGGAGTCCCTCGAGCTCGGCTATGCGTCCTTGAGGGTCTAGCTGCATTTAGAAAGCATGAGTTAGAAGCATATAGCTTTAAATTAGGCAAGGGTTAAGTTTAGAAGTTCATACTGGTCATCGGGTGCCTCTGAACACCTGGTCCCC
Source organism: Amorphophallus konjac (assembly GCA_022559845.1). Classification (NCBI taxonomy): domain Eukaryota; kingdom Viridiplantae; phylum Streptophyta; class Magnoliopsida; order Alismatales; family Araceae; genus Amorphophallus; species Amorphophallus konjac. The sequence goes on along the minus strand of CM040118.1, from coordinate 340,475,803 downwards.
GTACCGCTGCGAGTAGGCTTTGAGGTAAGCCTCGTCACTTTCTGCCCAATCCTTCACCGCCCGGCCTTTCTTGTTCCAATCATGCATGTACTTGGCCTTTCGGGCGCACCAATCCACATTGCCGCTAATACCCATGGAAGACTTCCCCGGACGCTCGTCATTTCTGCGTGGGAACGTCACCTCTGGCTAATGGAGTCCCCGAATCCTCAGGATCAGTCGGTAGTGCAGGGGCTCGATGACGTTGATGCAGTGCAGCCATACATCTCGCCCGCTGTACGCCAGGGATGCCTGACCCATGGCTGTCCCTCATGGCCCTCGTCCCAGTATGGGGTCCATCTCACCTGAAAGTTATGTCAGTCCGTTTAGAAGCATTCACAAGCAATCAAAACCCATCTAAAAGCATTTTTAAGGCATGTAGAAGTGTTTTAAGTTTGGAGCTTACTGTCATATGTGGGAATGAGTCTAGATCATCCTGGATCGCCCGGGTCAATTTGCTGATCGACCCTGTGTCCCTCACTACTACCCATCGCCTCGCGATCGGGGTCCGCTCAAGATGTAGCTGTGTACCTCGTCCAATCCCCGAGAGGTAGACGAAGCTCCAGATCTGCATTTTAGGTCGAGTGTCAACATATCAGTTGCATTCATGAATTGCATTGCATAATCATATAAGAAGGCATTACCTGTAGGAAAGGCGAGAAGCCGCCCAACATCGTCCGTCGGTCCGTGGTGCTGAGTGACTCGAAGAGGAAGGCAAGCGCTGCCGCTCCCCATGCGTACTTCCCCACTCTGCCCAGATCCTCCAGCAAGGGCAGCAGTCTGCAGCTAATCACATCAGCTCGAGTCAGAAAGAGCAGTTTCCCGAACAATAGCATCAGGAACCGTCTGAGGACTCGGTCTCCTTCCTGTCCAGCCTCCGCCGCCACTCGTGGGCGTACTTGCTCAATCCCCTTGTCTAGATGCTGCTCGGGTAGCTCGCCGACCGCTATCGCTGCTCCTCTCAATCCCAGGCTGTCATGCAGTCTCGATCTCGAAAGTTGGGATGATGTTTGCCCCGGCCAGATCAAGTCCAACCCTAGCAACCCCTGGGCAAGCTCTCTATAGTCGCCGTATGTCCACCCAGTCACCGCTGCTCCGTGCACTCTCAATCCGGCGATCCTGGTCATGTCTTCTAGTGTTGGGATCATGTGACCCCAGGGGAAGAGGAAGGCTCGGCTGATCGGATCCCATCTCTCATGGAGCACGTATAGGAGTGGAGTGTCTATTCTGATCACCTCGATGCTCAGAACTTCGACGAAGCCCATTGCAGCCAATCTCTCCCTCTAGAACTCGGGCAATGCCTGGTACACTGCCCGGATCTGCAGCCAAGAAATCCTCGTTCTTTTTTTCCCCTGCACATGTAGAGCATAAGTCAGTCAATTGCATCATAAATTCATTGCATTGCATTAATATAATGAAAAACAACAAAAAAATTGAATAATTGAAAACCCCTATAAATTGTCTTTGCCTCTGGTTACTCTGATGGTCCTATGGTGGAGTGTCATAGCACTCTAACGCACCTGGGGTGGTGCGTCAGAGCTGTGACGGTCGCTGCAACGACCGTCACATTTCCTGCAAAGGGGCGTTCTCCCCTTTGGTTCCCTTGGCTTCCCAAAATGGCCAAATGGCCTACAATCATTCCTAATGGGTTCTCAAACCCATTTTTACCCCCCATTCATGCATACATGAACATAAAAATTAAAATTTGAAATTTTAGGGGTGGGTGGCCTACCTCATGGTATTGCCCTCTTTTCCTCTTCTTCTCTGGGGCTATGGCTTCCTCTCCTTCGCCGACAGCTTCCTCTCCCTTTTCCTCGGTCGTAGGAGGGTCCTCCTCTGCCGTTGCTTCTACCGTTGCCGCCGGAGGGCTCGCCGTCGGTGGACTTTCTTCTCGTTCTATCCGGTGTCGAAGGTGCATGATCGCTTTCACCTTCTTCCCTTTTTCCCTTGCCATGGGCGGCCGGGGGAGCTCGTCGCCGGTCATCTTCACCGGTGGGATGGTTTGCTCGGTGGTTTTGTGGGTTTTGTGTTTTGGGCGATTGAGTGTTGAATGGAACGAATGACCGTCCGGGTTTGTTTTTTTTGAACGCTTAGGAAATGTGACGGTCTATCGTAGGACCGCCACACTTCTCTGACGCGTCTGCATTGAACCGTTAGGCCATTTGAATGCTACATTGGGGGATGTGAACCGCCAGACTCTGACGGCCCAATGTTGATCCGTCAGAACTGTCTAACACACCCTTATTAGACCGTTACAATCTTTAGAATGTTTTGATGAATAATAATGCTCCAATTGATGTTGAATGATTGCATTTTTCATGGCCTATCTTTTAATGCAATTCATGTTTACAAATGGTTATGCTTCTAACCTTTCTTCATTTCATGAGATCCCACAAGTCATCACGCCTCGCCTTTCATCGGGCTGGTAAGTCAGGTACGGTATCCCGATTCCTTTATCCCTTATTGCATTACTATATGTTATTTATGATATATTATCTCGAGAACTGGCTGGTCATTCATGTGTTCTGGGATCTGATGTTCTCCTTAAACAAAAATGATGATGATCTAAGTGCACATGTTTAATCGTTGGATAGGCCGTTAGGTTGGAAAAGTTTGGGGACGATGGTTCTGTCTTGCATGCCATGGTTGCAGATGGTGTCGTGACCCTGGTTTCTCCGGTCTAGCAATATTATTCTCGAGTATCTTGTTATTTTATCATTCTTTGCATTTGTTTTGATGATTTCTTTTCTTTTAACCCAGCATGCATCACATGCATTTTTGAGCATTCATGAGCCTTCATTTGTCCGAGATGTCTCAGTGAGGGTGAATAACTATGTGTTCTTAATCCTGAGTAAGGAGAGTCATTCCACTCTGAGTTGGAAGGTTTCCTTCGATCTGCTCGCTTGATTTGGTTAGCTGAAGATTCCTGTCTGGAGTTAGTTGATTGTCTCTTTCCTTTCCGTTGCTCCGGCGGCTAGCCGTGTTTCCCTTTCTTTAGTTGTTAGTTCCTCTAGACATGCGTCATTTGGTTGGCTATTTCCTTGTGAGTAGTTTCAGGTTTTTCGGAAAATTCCTGTTGCTTGTTGGTTGAGAACGGCTGTCGTTTGCCTTAACGCCTACTTTTCAGTCCGCTCCGCTTCATTTTTGCTTCATCTCTATGTTCCATTTCACTTTCGGTTCACCTCCGCTCGCTCCCCTGCAAAGAGGACGTTAAGGAGGCGCATATGTTGACACCCATTTTATCACTAATAAGTTGGGTCATCTCCTTGTTCATTCTATATGATGCTCCGAGTTGTTCACTCTTTTGTTGAGCCTTTTTGGTCTATTTGAGGTTTATTTCTTGAGTCGTGTCTCCTTGGTTGGGTCTGGTTCCTTATCCCTTTTCGCTGGACGAGGCTTAGCAAGGTCTCATTTTCATTTGAACTCTATTGTCTCTAACAGTCCTTTGATGGGGCGTTACAGTCCTCTAACACATCTACTCTGTTGCGTTACATCCTTCCAGAGTCCTTAAGCTTGAAGCTTCCTTTCAAGCTTATATTTTGCCTATCCGTTGTGTGTGACGGTCTATCGTGCGACCGTTACCTTATTGTAACACATCTGCTCTAGACCGTTACATTCATCTAGAGTCCAACATTTGAAAACTTCCCCCGTTGATCTTATCTTCTTAGAGGATAGGGTTGTGTGACGGTCCCTTCCTGGAGCGTTACATCACTGTGGCGGTCTATCATGCAGCCGTTACATCCAACAGAGAGTCCTGTCGAGCCTGGCCTTTTCTCTGCTACTCCGTGATCGAACTAAGAGTTTGTTTCCTTGATTTCTTTCTCAATACTCATCTTAAGAACCTTCCGTTCGATTCTATGGACTCTTGAGAGTATTATCTTCAAGAGTTTGCTAAGAAATGTCCTCCTTTCTAGCTGGATTATCCTCAACTCAAACCTAGACTTTGAGGGCCTATAAATAGAACCCTTGACTTCGTGACTTGGAGAAGAGAAATCTGGAGTTTGCGTCGAAGTGCTGTCGCATCCTAGAGCTAAAGCCAACCAAGGAGAACTGCTTCTGATGGGGACATCGCTTACCCCTTCACATGCCTCCGAGGGTCCTGCTGCTCGCCATTTTGCTCGCCATGATTTTTGGAGTCTAGTTATATAATTTCCACAATTTTCTTGAGTCATAATCATGTAATTTTGCCTTTTATTGAGTCTATTACCTAAGTTAGTTAGTCATTTACCTAAGTCCAAGTTTCATTAACTAGCTTAGTAGGTTATTGGGCCTGGCCCATGGGTGCCCCCTTCCCCAACCTTTGGTCTTTTGTCATTAGTCCTTTTCACAGGGACTTTTTGTAAAATGGGGATTTCCTATATATAGGACCCCAACCCCCCTCTTTTGAAGCTAATGAAGTATTGAATATTTGAGCATAAGTGCACCCCTCTCTCTCTCTCTAGCTCTCTCATTCTCTCTCTCTCTCTCTAAATTTCGAAATTCACTCTCTCTCCTCCCTATTCACCTCTATTTAAGACCCCTCCCCCTTCCCCATACCTCCCATTTACTCCCCCTCCAACCCCTAGGTGGAACCCCTTTCTCCTAGGCACCTCTCCCTCTTCCCAAGCAACCTTTCCCCTTCCCCATACAACCTTTCATTTTCCCAAGGGAGAATCCCTTCTCCCAAGCACCCCTTCCTCTCCCCAACACAACCCTTCCCCTTCCCAAAGCAACATTAAACCCCATTAACCTCTCATTCAAACCAAAGGAGAGAGATCTCCCTCTCTCTCTCTATCCCAACCCAAATTCGCAGCTCCCCCTTCCTCCACCTGCTAGACCATCTTCCACCCCACATTCTGCCCCTCCCACACCTTAGATCACCCTATACCAGACCCCCACACAGCCCGGGGTCACCCCCCACACACATCCACCCCATCTCCCACCCCATCTACCCCATTTTCTATACACTAGTGAGCAGCTGCAGTTCTGCAGAACCGCCCCCCCTGTTGCAGCATCATCCACGACCTCATCCCGGAGCTCCTGGGGGCGTGGCCTACATCGACGGAAAGATCCGCAAGTCTACTTCGCAAGCGAGGTGGAATCGTCCAGTTCCAAGTTCGTGGCCGTCCGGGAGAGCTGTTCTTCCACAACTGCGCCAGACATCCTCTACAGAGAACCAGAGCCCAGTTGGAAGCAACGTCACGACCAACGGCGGAGGAATCAGACTGAAGTTTCTTCCTCAAGTTTCTTCCTCCATCTGTCCACGACCAGAAGCATGAGGCGGAACTTAATTCGGCATCCGAGAGCCAGAGTTACAAAAGTTCTCCCTCGGTCACGCGGGTCTGCCTCCTGCAGTCTGCAGCGACCAGTGCCTACTCTTCAGGGCACACCAACCGTCCACAGCCTCGGATTGCAGCCCTGTTAACTCCTGCTGAAATCCACCTCAACCAGGGAGACGACGCCACCAGTTTCGTGCCATTTGGAGTTCGGGAGTGCCCGGGACAGCGTCTGCAACCTGCTGCTACAGAACCAGGACCACGCGGTGCAGCCTCTGCAAAGAATCAGAACCAGAAAGAGCAACGTGCCACGATCAACCAAGGCCGAACCAGACTCGGGTTTCTTCATCAAAGTTCTGCTCCTCTCTACCCTCTTTCAGGATCAGAAGACGGATCGACGTTTGGACACTGTGGGACAGAGTTACGAATTTTATCCCTCGCACTGTCCAGGTTTGTTTCTTCAGACTGCAACGACCAGAGTTCACTCTTCCCAGACCCAATTCACCACCGACCTGGGATCGTCACCCCGCCACTTCCTGCTGAAAGCTACTCCAACCACGAAGACAGCGCCACTAGTTTCGTGCCATTCGGAGTTCGGGAGAGTTCACCACAGTGTCTGCAACCTACTGCTACAGAACAGGTCCGGCCAGAAACCACATTCGCTGCCTTGGTTCAGTCGCTGGTGTCACCAGTCCCTGGCTCCAGAGGCCGCCCAAAAATTCAAACATCACCAGCATCAAGTCAGGGAACTCCAGGAGTTGGAATCTTCGAAATCGGAGTTCGGACTAGCTCGGAACGGCGGCAACAGCGGCAACAGCGGCTTCCCATCCAGAATTCCAGCCAGCTGCACCAACTTCCTTAGTTCTTTTCTACCCGTTTTGGCCCATCCTCCCCTTCCTGCCTGGCCGGCTTACCGCCCCACCCTGCGTGGTGGTAGTGTTTACTGTAATTAATCAATTCCTACCCCCGAGACCACCCTCCTGTGCGAGGTGTAGTGCATGTACTCTTGAACAGGTTGTGAAGCTACATCGGCGCAGTGTGCGGGGACCACACTTCCCCGCTCGACCTCGTCTCCGCCCGGGATCGGCGTCTTCACGCCGATCAGGTGAGCTCCTGGCCACTCTCCCTTGCTGGTTTTTACTGTTGCTTAGCTTAGTATCACTCTTAGTTGTCCATCGGAGGTGAGGCGAGTGTCCGATCCGCAATTCAATCCAATCGAGTGTTCACCGCGGGGCGAGTTGAGAGAGAGCCATTACATCCCACGCCCTCGGCGTGCCGGCTACCCGTGAAATCGGGCATCCCTGGCCCATTGGGATCTATCCCTACCCGGCTGACCTTTGGAATCGCAAGGTCCAAACTCGGACCCTCACCCCCCCCATCGCCGGTCCTCCTACGGATCCAAGCGTGCTTCCGCGAGCGAAACCGCATGTGCGACGTTGCCGACTCATAGTGCTGCTTGCTATTCTAGGTCCAAGGGAGTCGTATCTCAACCAAATTGGTATCATTGTCCTCCGCTGCATACTGTGTCACATCAAATTGGTATCAGAGCAAGTTCTAGACTTGTCTCTACTAAGTCTTGTCCTAGGGCGCATAAGCTTTTAGAGTCTTCATTGGGCCACCCCGTGCATCATCATGTATACTCCCCATTGGTCAAGTCCCCCCAACATGGCCTTCCACAAGGATCCGATTGACCCTCTCCTCATGGACATCATCCTAGAAGGGGACCTTAGTTTTGATGGATCTAATCCCAATGCCTACCTAAAATGGGAGACTACCATGGATAAACACTTTGATAGGACTTGGATCTATGGACATGCTAGAGTCCGCAGGGCCACAGGGTGTCTTCGGGGACAAGCCAAGAAGATGTGGGAACACAAAGAGAGGTTCAGAAGAGTTTGGGGGCAAGAGCCCATTCACTCATGGGATGACATGAAAAAGGAACTTAGGAAGACCTACGCTCCCCGACCCGACCACTCCTACCATGAGGACTACAACCCGAAGAACACTCCCACTACCCCGTTTTCGCCCAGTCTATCTAGAACCTCCACTAGGACCAACACTCCACCACCCAAAAGACCCCAAGATTCGCTAGAAGAACTAAGGATTGAGTTTAAGGAGATCTTCACCTCCCTCAGGGATCAAACTCCACCACCCCAAATAAGTCCAACTTACACCACCCCATCGCCAAAAGGCCTTCCCATTTCCTTAGAGAGCAAGACCCCTACACCACAAAGGGATGAGATTGAGGTTGAGGAATATGAGGCCTCCCCCGAATGGGAAGAAGAATATGAATCCCAAAACCAGGGGTTAGGCCAAGAAGTTCCCATCCCAAGAGGAGAAAGCATCATGGCTCACTCCACCCACACCATTCCAACCCATGTGGACCCCATGTCCACTTCCCCTAGGCCCATGATGGCCACCACCCTCCCACCCAAAACTGATCAACCCAGTCCGTCTCAACCCATCCATCTTCCACTACCAACCCCTACCCAACCCCAACCGAGGCCTCCACTTCTCCCCTTACCGATCCCAAACCAAGTTCCCCTTTACCTCCCACCCCGGGGGTACCACACACCTACCCTCACCACCCCACCCTCAAGGGACCATCTCACCTCCTTGATAGAGGAACCCATGATTCCCATACCCGACCCCATAGAGGTGAACACACCAACCCCCGCCATAGAGATCGCCCATGTCCAGGAAGAAGAAGGAACTTCACATGGTGGTCTTCACCTTACACCACCCTCCTCAATAAGGACCGAGCTTATCATAGGAGAACCCCTTTCACATTGGCTAAAGGAGAACCCATTGGGAGATCTCGTGGTCCATGCTTACCCACCCATGGAGCAAAATCTTCCTATAGTACCCGTATCCACCTATCACACCACAATCCAATCATCCTATCAGGTGGAAACATTAGGGGATTTTCTTGAGGGTCTAACTTGGCAAATGAAGCTAACTGGCATGTTGACCACGGTAGCCGACCAACCTAGGAGTCTTAACCTCCTACATCTATGTGTCGGGTCCATCTCTTCCATTTACACTGTGGGTTGCTACACTAGCGACCTTCTTTTATCCCTCCCCATACCCGAAGAGCCCGATGCTATCCGCGAATTGGAGTTACTTTTTTCGGGTAGGATGCCAAGCCCTCCAAACATGACCAACCAACCCTCCTCGAACTTCGGTTCAATTACTACATTTGAGGAGGAGGACTCACCCTCATTTGGAGACCTTGAGGTGAAAGAATACCTCACCCTTGGTAACACATTCCACGACCCCTTTGATCCCACCCCGTGGAAGACAATGAATCCATGGGACCTGGCCGCCCTACCCACCACCCACTCCCTCCTACCCTTACCAACCATGCTTGAACCAACACACCTCGTCCTAGACCCAGTCCACACCAAGGGAACCATAACCATGGGCAGTATACACCTAGGGAACAAGGTAGTGCCCCACCCCATGATGCATACCGACTATGATCCCTTTGACCCTTACAAATGGGAGCTTAAAAGCCACCCCAAACCCACACACATGGTCATCATCTCTAGGAGAAGAAAGCACCCACCTTGGTATGTCACATCATTCGACAAGGGTCACGAGTCCAGCCCTCCCATGCATGTCACGCACAGTTTAGGGTCAATGCATAACTGGCCTACATTTGGTTGTACTGGTCCACCCACAATCTTCATAGCCCTTGCACTTAAATGGAGCACACGTGGATGTCCGGGTCCCCCGGTAACTCTCACAGCCATACACAATAGATCCGCCTATGGTTTCCCAGGCCCCCCTGAGTCCACAAGATGCCTCATCACATCCATGAATGATAGGTCTATGTATGGTTGCCCCGGTCCCCCTTTGCATACCACATACTTCCCACCCACACCGCACCATCACTCAAAGCATACTCATTCAAGCAAGCATCCAAATATGGGTAGTGACGATCATAATGAGCGGGCTATAACTCACGGGTGGCACTTTGAAATCCAAGGAGGAAACCTCGCGATGGTGGCATTGGAACGACTCTATCTTAGGGCCACCTCCAAATCAAGGGCACGAGACTTGGACCTTTCATGTTCCAAGTGGCTTTGGCAAAACTGGCTTATGGATTAGATTTACTAATGGGCTATGGGATATACCCCAATTATCATGCGGCTGATCCGGCACCCTACATGGGCACCGCGGTGAATCCCAGTGAGTACTTTGAGCCTATAACTTCCTTTAAGAGAGACACCCCGGAGTGCTTCCACCAAACAGCCTTGAGAGCCCGACGTGTACACAGAGGGGCAATTCTATGCAAGCAGGGTTCCAACGCCAGCATGAGGGTGTGCCTGGGCCGCCTTGAGAGGATGAAGAGCCGTCCCCTGGTCGCAGGTGCAGGTTGGTTTTGGAGATTGCAGGTCGCCCTGAGCTGCTCCCCCGGTGGGCCCTTACTCGACGGAGTCGAGTTCTCCGCACCCCGGGAATATGATGGGGAGATCGCTTACCCCTTCACATGCCTCCGAGGGTCCTGCTGCTCGCCATTTTGCTCGCCATGATTTTTGGAGTCTAGTTATATAATTTCCACAATTTTCTTGAGTCATAATCATGTAATTTTGCCTTTTATTGAGTCTATTACCTAAGTTAGTTAGTCATTTACCTAAGTCCAAGTTTCATTAACTAGCTTAGTAGGTTATTGGGCCTGGCCCATGGGTGCCCCCTTCCCCAACCTTTGGTCTTTTGTCATTAGTCCTTTTCACAGGGACTTTTTGTAAAATGGGGATTTCCTATATATAGGACCCCAACCCCCCTCTTTTGAAGCTAATGAAGTATTAAATATTTGAGCATAAGTGCACCCCTCTCTCTCTCTCTAGCTCTCTCATTCTCTCTCTCTCTCTAAATTTCGAAATTCACTCTCTCTCCTCCCTATTCACCTCTATTTAAGACCCCTCCCCCTTCCCCATACCTCCCATTTACTCCCCCTCCAACCCCTAGGTGGAACCCCTTTCTCCTAGGCACCTCTCCCTCTTCCCAAGCAACCTTTCCCCTTCCCCATACAACCTTTCATTTTCCCAAGGGAGAATCCCTTCTCCCAAGCACCCCTTCCTCTCCCCAACACAACCCTTCCCCTTCCCAAAGCAACATTAAACCCCATTAACCTCTCATTCAAACCAAAGGAGAGAGATCTCCCTCTCTCTCTCTATCCCAACCCAAATTCGCAGCTCCCCCTTCCTCCACCTGCTAGACCATCTTCCACCCCACATTCTGCCCCTCCCACACCTTAGATCACCCTATACCAGACCCCCACACAGCCCGGGGTCACCCCCCACACACTTCCACCCCATCTCCCACCCCATCTACCCCATTTTCTATACACTAGTGAGCAGCTGCAGTTCTGCAGAACCGCCCCCCCTGTTGCAGCATCATCCACGACCTCATCCCGGAGCTCCTGGGGGCGTGGCCTACATCGACGGAAAGATCCCCAAGTCTACTTCGCAAGCGAGGTGGAATCGTCCAGTTCCAAGTTCGTGGACGTCCGGGAGAGCTGTTCTTCCACAACTGCGCCAGACATCCTCTACAGATGAACCAGAGCCCGGTTGGAAGCAACGTCACGACCAACGGCGGAGGAATCATACTGAAGTTTCTTCTTCAAGTTTCTTCCTCCATCTGTCCACGACCAGAAGCACGAGGCGGAACTTAATTCGGCATCCGAGAGCCAGAGTTACAAAAGTTCTCCCTCGGTCACGCGGGTCTGCCTCCTGCAGTCTGCAGCGACCAGTGCCTACTCTTCAGGGCACACCAACCGTCCACGGCCTCGGATTGCAGCCCTGTTAACTCCTGCTGAAATCCACCTCAACCACGGAGACGACGCCACCAGTTTCGTGCCATTTGGAGTTCGGGAGTGCCCGGGACAGCGTCTGCAACCTGCTGCTACAGAACCAGGACCACGCGGTGCAGCCTCTGCAAAGAATCAGAACCAGAAAGAGCAACGTGCCACGATCAACCGAGGCCGAACCAGACTCGGGTTTCTTCATCAAAGTTCTGCTCCTCTCTGCCCTCTTTCAGGATCAGAAGACGGATCGACGTTTGGACACTGTGGGACAGAGTTACGAATTTTATCCCTCGCACTGTCCAGGTTTGTTTCTTCAGACTGCAACAACCAGAGTTCACTCTTCCCAGGACCCAATTCACCACCGACCTGGGATCGTCACCCCGCCACTTCCTGCTGAAAGCTAATCCAACCACTAAGACAGTGCCGCTAGTTTCGTGGGATTCGGAGTTCGGGAGAGTTCACCACAGTGTCTGCAACCTACTGCTACAGAACAGGTCCGGCCAGAAAACACATTCGCTGCCTTGGTTCAGTCACTGGTGTCACCAGTCCCTGGCTCCAGAGGCCGCCCAAAAATTCAGACATCACCAGAATCAAGTCAGGGAACTCCAGGAGTTGGAATCTTCGAAATCGGAGTTCGGACTAGCTCGGAACGGCGGCAACAGCGGCTTCCCGTCCAGAATTCCAGCCAGCTGCACCAACTTCCTTAGTTCTTTTCTACCCGTTTTGGCCCATCCTCCCCTTCCCGCCTGGCCGGCTTACCGCCCCACCCTACGTGGTGGTAGTGTTTACTGTAATTAATCAATTCCCACCCCCGAGACCACCCTCCTATGCGAGGTGTAGTGCATGTACTCTTGAACAGGTTGTGAAGCTACATCGGCGCAGTGTGTGGGGACCACACTTCCCCGCTCGCCCTCGTCTCCGCCCGGGATCGGCATCTTCACGCCGATCAGGTGAGCTCCTGGCCACTCTCCCTTGCTGGTTTTTACTGTTGCTTAGCTTAGTATCGCTCTTAGTTGTCCGTCGGAGGTGAGGAGAGTGTCCGATCCGCAATTCAATCCAATCGAGTGTTCACCGCGGGGTGAGTTGAGAGAGAGCCATTACATCCCACGCCCTCGGCGTGCCGGCTACCCGTGAAATCGGGCATCCCTGGCCCATTGGGATCTATCCCTACCCGGCCGACCTTTGGAATCGCAAGGTCCAAACTCGGACCCTCACCCCCCCCATCGCCGGTCCTCCTACGGATCCAAGCGTGCTTCCGCGAGCGAAACCGCATGTGCGACGTTGCCGACTCATAGTGCTGCTTGCTATTCTAGGTCCAAGGGAGTCGTATCTCAACCAAATTGGTATCATTGTCCTCCGCTGCATACTGTGTCACATCAGCTTCCCACGTCCATCTACTTCCAAAGTCCAGGGAGTATCGGTTTCAAGGGTGTAGTTCAGTCAAGTCATTGTTCTTAGTGCTTTTCCCTCTTCTAAGCAATCATAGCATTGTCCCTATCCATCTTTCACGTTCTTTCATCTGTTGCATTCATTTAAAACATCCTCCCATCTTTTAAAATGCCCCAGAGGGGTTAAAAAAAACCAATCTCCCCGGTATTTCCCTCTCCTTTTGCATGTTCATAATTTCTTTGGTTTATTGATACTACTTTGTGAAAGGGCTAATCTGGGTTGTTTTTATTGTGTTCTACACTCTTTTGCAGGTTTACAGATTCCCTAGCGCGAGGCCCAAGCTCTCTGGCCGGTTGGAAAGCTTGGAGATCAAAAGATTCCCAATCTTATTCTGTAGAAGCTCTGACGGTCTATCACATGCACGTTAGAGTGTTGTAGCGGTATATCGTGGGACCGTCACAGTCCTGTGACGCACCATCCTTCGACCGTCACATCCCGCAGAGCTGTAGTTTCCTGATTGTTTTCTCTCTCCCATGGGCGGGTGCATCATCCTCCTATTCTAAGGTATTTATCAGGTCTTTGGCTTATTTTTACCTTGGTGGCGATCACATCTTTTCTTAGTTTGGGCATTAACTTTTCTCTCTCATCATATCTCTTCTTTACTTTTGCTTGTTCCGCCTCTACGGTGTGTTTTCCTTATTCCTTATTCCACGCGCTGGCGTGTGTTTTTCTTTCCTTGCTTAGTTTACTTTTGATTGAGATAGCATGCCCATGCTAGAGATTATGTTGGTTGCCTAGGTTCATGATTCGCATGTTCATAGGTTGATTGATTTCATTACTTGGCTCATTATCTGCTCATAGTTGGCATCTAGCCCATCTTGCAAAAGAAGGGGCACATTAAAACCAACAGTGTGTTCTACCAAAATAAAAAATATTTTCTTAAGGGGGCGCCCCCTTGACTTAAGGGGAAGGAATATTGGAAATTTCATACCATTTGTCCCCTTGAATGGTCAAGCCATCTAGAAGCCCACCTTGGACATTTGACTAGCCCCACATGGGCCCTAAGGCTTAGGTGGACCAATGGGGAAGAAGGGGGGGCCCAGCTGGACCTACTAGACTTTTGCATATAAACCCTCTAAAACCTAAAGACTCACATTTTGGCTTATAAAGCCTTACAATTGCAAACTTATTTTCCCAAGGATATAAATGCAAATAAAAGGACACAAATGTAAACTAAAAAGTTAGTGCTCAGAGTCGATTCCCACCAGTCTTGGTGATCCCTCACGTCTCTGTGATTCGTGTTACATGGATGTGTGGATCCGGCTGTCTTGTGCCGTTTCCTTTATATGTGTTTTTCCATGATTTGGCTTAGGGATTAGGCTGATTGGCGGCATGTTACCACTTTGTGTGACGATCTTGACCCGTGTCGTGAGACTCAAGGATCGTTGTGTCAACCGGTCTAGTTATTGTCCTAAGTTCGGTGGCAATTTGGTGTGTTGCCTTGTGTCTTGTGTTTGGTGTTCCGTGGTACGTGTGACAGTGCGTGCTTAGCATGTCCGTACTCCATCACTGATGTTTCAGAGTCTCTGTGTCTAGTGAGCCTCCACTAGTCGTAGCATGACGACACTTTCCTATGTGTCAGCCCACCTGGGAGTGGTGGTGGGGCGAGTTCCTGATATACGGTTTTTAGGCTAGTTTTCGTAGGCCCCTTTGCCTTGCGGTAGCATCCTATTGGGGGGGGGGGGGAACTAGCTCGAGGCCTGGTTCAAGGCCTTGAGCTTGTGTGTACACACGTGGTCAGGGGCGTTTGGATGAGCGCCGACGGCCGTGACCCTGACTAGTCACTCGTTACTATGGTACTGTTGTGCCTTGTACTTGGTACTGTTGTTCCCCGTACGTGGTTCTTTGTGAGTGTCTCAGTTACCGCCATTTTGGGCAAGTACGAGATACCTGAGATGTAGTGTAAGATGTTAGTGGACGCATCTGGCTATTCTTCTAGTGAGGAGGTGCTTATGTCACTTGACGCATGACTCTTGTGGCTTGTGTTTTCGTGACCGGTTTAAGAGTAGCCTGTGCGAGGCTTCACTCGAGGTCTAGTCTTGTGTAGCGTACACGACGGTGAGCTCGTGTATGTTCATGCCTTTGACTGTGTAGGTCTTTTGTAGGGCTTTTGCCAATTTTGGTAGGCTTTCGCTATGGAGCTAGTGCTTTATCGACGTATCCTAACACCCAACTTTGTGAGATCAGGGTTCACCTTTTCGTTGTAGTTTGGAGTAGTTTAGAGAGCCGTGGTTCGATTGGCTGCCGTGTTTCCTTGTTACTGCTTTACTCTTTCCTTAGCTATTTTTACTCTTGTTTTATAGCTTTACTGTTGTAGCTTAGCACTACTATTACTTTTGCTCCTGCTTTACTGTTTTGTGTTGTTGTCTTGCGTGTTACTATGTTGTTTCCAGTGGGGATCTGCGGGACCCCTACTAAGCCAGTGACACAAGGCTCACCCCTACTTTTTAGGTGTGGTCGTTCTTCTTCCTCGTGGTTAGTGACGCGGTGCGTCAGTTCATAGTTGCCAACGTTGCCTGTGTCAGGCTTCCCCCGACTTCAGTGTACGTTCTCTTTTCTGTTAGACTGTACTTGTCTTTATTTGGACTAGACTCTGTTAATTTAAATTGTTAATTGAAAATGTAATTTTATTTCTGCTACTTTAGCAAACCTGATCATTGAAATATTAATTGCTTACTACTTTATCTAGGACTTCAATGTACTCCACACACTCTTTTTTATCCCTTCGGAGCTTTACCACTCTTGGGAGGCCTCGCAGGATCCAAGTGGTATCGGGTTTACTCGGTATCTGGTGCCTGGGTCGTCACAGTTGGTATCAGAGCTGTGTTGTGCGAAAGTACATGGGAATTCGAGATACTGGAGTATTCAGAGTCCTTAAGGTCCAGTACAGTCGACAACTGGCATTAGTTTGGCGATTGTTTATCGTTTTGTTTTCGTGTATGGTCTTGTGCATGCTATGTTGGCACTGTGCGAGATGGTTTCGCTCTCGTCAGGATGTGATGGAGTGTTTTCCTTTTATTATGATGTCTGTCTCGGTTATGTTGTACTTGGCAGATTTCACCGACAGGTGTGAATCTGTGGTGCGGTGTCTGAGCTTTTTCCGTGGTGTTGTTCAGGTGGCTGGTGACTTCATCGTTGGAGTGATGACCGTGCACATTCTTATGTTGTTTTGGTCGTCTCAGCTTGAGGTTTGTTTAGCCCCTGAGGTGTTGAGCTTGTGTTGAGGTGGTCAATTAGATGCCTTGTTTGAGAGAATGCTCGGGCGAACCTAGGATTTTCCTTCCTGGTGAGCTATTGTTAGTCGAGCTTGCTTCTTCTCATCCTGTTTGGTGGCGTCTTTTCGAGGTAAGCTTTGGAAGTGCTGTCCTGGTGAAGCCTTTGCCCTGGGTCTGCTTAAGTGTGGACTGTGTTAATTTTGAGCCTAATTTGCATTTGTTCGACGGTTGCTTGGCTTTGGACCTAGTTTTTGTGTGTTGGGAGCCGTTGTACACCGTGTCCGACGTGCCGTGTTTGGCGGCTGATGTACTGTGAAGGTTCAGTAATCATTCCGGGACTTAAGGATAAGCTGAGACAGGTGTTCTTTGTGCTTTGTGCTGAAGCTGGTGCTCTTCTTGGTTTGCACTATGGTGACTTGTGATCGGCTGTTAGCAGGATCGGTACTCGAGGCGTGTTATATTGTAGTTTGTGAACTGTGATAGCACCGAGTGTGTGCTGAGATGTGGATGCCGAGTTATCTGTGATGCTTGTGTGTGCTATGTTGAGTGCGCAGCGGAAGCATGTGGGCTGATGACCCATTGGCCGAGAAGTTTGTTTTCCTCGGTGTGACTTCGTCTTGGCTATGTATGCCTTGATGTTGTCGGTTGTCGTGCCATTGCTTGAAGCTTCGTGATTGTTGGCTCTAGCATTTATGAGGATTGGGGGAATGTGTCGGCGATTATGCTGGTCGAGTACCCTTTTCTTCTATGTATTTTTCTTGGGAGTTGTGTTGTCGGGACGTGATCATGATCCTTAAGGTGCATTCCCCAAGATTATTATTATTATTGTTGTTGTGGGTCCTTGTTGGTTAGCTGCGAATGGCTAGTACATTGTAGCAGTGTGTTCAGCTGTAATTGTGCCTTGATGTGACCTAGCTTGCAGTTTTGTCCCGTGATTCTGTGTTGAGAATGGAGTCGAGATTCTGCAAGTGTTGTTGTTGTTGTTATTGCTGGTGGTGGTGGTTGTATTCAGCTTGGGAGGAGTTCCATGTGAGTCTGATTTGGCATTGTGTGGACCGAGATCTTGTCGGTTGGTTTTTCTATACTGTTCTGTTGTGGTAGAGTTGGCATGCGACTCGAATCAGATGTAATGTCTGAGTGAGGACTGACTTGATTGTGCTTGTAATCCAGTTCTGTCGTTGGCGTTCTGTGTGCCAGGTTTCGTTGTTATTCTTGGCACGGAAGCCGATGATGTGTTGGAGCTGTTAGCTGAGAGGACTGTGTTTCCTTGTTTAAGCTGATGCTTGTTGTGTCTACCGTGTGGTTTAGCGGTTGCTATTTTCGTGGCATGGGTCGTGTCCCCTTTCCCTGTGAGACGTAAGCGACGTTGCCTTGTTTCGGAGGTATCAGACTTGTATTCCTTTCTATGCCATGCTCATTCTATGGATCGATTTGCCTTGAGATCCAGAGCGTGTGCTTGTGATTGTGGTCTGGCAGTGTCCCTCTGAACTGTGTTTTTTGAGAATTGTGTTATCGTGTTTTGTGTTGAGGTTTGGCTGGATGCTTGGAGAGCATTGCTAGTGTTTAGGTTTGTTCATCCCTGGCTCCTTTAATTTTGAGGATGAAATTTCCTAAGGAGGGGAGGCTATAATACCCTGGGTCTATCGGATCTTTATCGGAGAGCTTTCGGATCGCTTTTGTGGGTCCTGAGTTGTGTTTTACGATCCACGCAAGTTTTTCTCTCGTATAAGTTATGGAACCCAGTGGAGAGTTTATTATTGAGTTTATTGACTCGAGGACGCTACAGTTGCGTTGTATTCTATCCGAGGATCGTTTAGACTATTTTCCTATATTTTTCTGAATTAGTGCATTTTCGGTCTAAAAATCAGATTTCACGAAAATTAGGAAATTCATAATTTCCTATTTCTTTCTTAACACTTGTCCTTCCTCTCTCTTCCCTCACGTCTCTCACTTCTCTCCCTCTCATTCTCTCTCCTCTCTTCTCCTCTCTCCGCGGGGCGCACGACCGTGGCGAGGTAGGCGAGGCAGGAACGTCGTGGAGTTGGCGTGGAGCGTGCTGGTGCAAAGGATGGAGCGTGGCGTTGGCGCGATCCCTTGGTGGATTCAAAGCCGACGTGTTCGGGTTCGTGTGATGGTTTTTGACATGGTTTAGTCAGTTCGGCGCGCTAGAACTTCGGTGGAGGCAGGGAGATGGATACCCTTCTTCTCTTCTGCGTTCCCTCGCGATTTGGAGCCAAATGGTGTGAGTATGAGCGAGTTTTACTGTGTTTGGGTGAAATCATGCTTCGGGGGGTGTGAGACGAGTTCGCCTTTCCAGGTGACAGTTTTCAATCTAGTTGGTTCCATTCAAACCCTTGGCATGTTGGGAATTCATTCCCGCCAGTTTTATTGCATTTGGCCGAGAATCGGAGTCGGTATGAGCCTGACCATCCTCGTGACTCATTTTGGGTCGATTCGGTAGAATCACCCATTTCTTGTCGTTTATGCATCGATTGGATCCCTTCCAACTTGTGGGAGGTTTATTTCATCCCTAGGATTGTTTCCCCTTTGTTTTAGGGTGAACGGGGCGTGGAAAGGCCGGGTTTGGCCATTCCAACAGTTTTCTCGCCGTAATGCCATGCCGGTTCTTTCAGAGACCGCAAGGGGTCGTCTGGCAGTCCATTGGAGACCGCTAGGCTATGGGGTTTGTCGGTTCCATGTTATGTTAGTTCAGTTCTTAGCGGTCGTGTGATAGACCATTTTCTGTTGGCTTGTGGCCCATTGGAGGACTGCTAAGCTCTAAGATACGGTCCTTTAGAAGACCATTAAGCTATGTCTGGTCTGTTGGTTTAGCTAAGCAGTCGTACGATAGACCGCAAAGCTAGCTGTGGCGGTTCAGGGATAACCGCTAAGCTTCGTTTATGTCGGTTCAATGGTTTTAAGTCGGTTCGGGCTAGTGGTCTAGTGGGAGACCGCCAAGCTCGGTGAAACCGTTCTAAGTAGACCGTTTGTTGTTTTAACCAGTTAAGTTGGTTCGGGGGTTGACTGGGTTAAGTGGCCATGTCTATGACTGTTACAGTCCCTTGCTGCCCTTTTTATGACCGCCATTTGTCTATGTTCTCTGTGTGAGGGTAGCGGCCCTTTAGCTGACCTCCTGGTTTGCCTAGCGGTTGGGCATGTGACCGTTTCTTTCCCAGAGATCTGTTTTCCATGATTTTGGCCTCCAATTGTCTTGGCTTGACCTTGTGGTTTGCCCGTTGTCCTGTGGATTTCTTGGATATCCTATGAGGGCAGTGACCATGTTATAAGGTGGCCGGGAGGGCCATTATATTGAGTAATGTTCCGTATTGTTTTACAGTCATTATTGGTTTCCTGATGTGACACAATCTTGGACTTAAGCAAGCAAGCACATTCGCATTCTAAATGGGCCAATTTGGGCCGCCGCTCTCTCGTCGCTCACCCAAGCCCGGGGTAACTTGGCAATGCCAAGGTGAAGATGTGGGGTTGGGCCCTTGCTGGTAGAGGGCCAGCAAGGCCAAGGCTTGATTCCCAAAAGGATGTGGAACCCAATTCAATGGGGCCGACAAAGTGCCCAGGGCACCGGTTTCACTCTTCCCACGGTGATCACTCAAGGCAACGGGGCTTGAGGATCGGGCTCTCTCTCGCACAACCAGCGGAGCTAAGAAACAAACATTGAAAGACAAGCACAATGAGCAAGGGTTTAGAGCACTTACTCGACCGGTTTGAAGAAACCGGTCCCGCTCGGAGATGAGGGCGAGCGGGGAGGCGGTGGATCCCCACACGCCGCGGCGGTGTAGCTTGACCTGAAATTACAAATGGTACAGCACTACTCCTCACGCAGGAGGGGTGATCTTGGGGTGGGGGTTATGCTTAATACATTCAAAACTACCTCCACACAGGGAGGGGCCTTCAGCCGGCCAAGCGGGGTGGGGAGAGATGCAAAGGAAACCGAGTTTCCGAGCTTCGCCGATTCTGTCTAGCTTCTGTAATTCTGGACAGGGAGTCGATGTTGATGCAGCCAATAAATCCACCGAGCTCAGAATCTGATGAGACTTGCGCCAAAAGATTGTTAACTGGAGAGGGGTGCAGCCTGAATTTTTGGACGACGTTCTGATCTGGGGGCTGACTGCTCCGGCGACTGGAAGATGGATGCAGCTCTGGTCTCTGGCCGAGCTCAGTCTGAAACAGCAGGTTGCAGAAGCGGTCACGGTTGCTCCTGAGCCCCAAATCTGGCACCGCTGGACTCGTTGGAATCGTTGATGAGTCTAATTTGCATTAAAACAAACGGGGAAGTCTTCTGATGTCGGAGATGAGCTGGGTGTCCAGAGAAGTGGACGGTGGTCGGGGCAGACTGTGAGGAGGCAGACCGGCGTGGTTGTGGTAGAAAATTAATATCTCTGATTGTCGGATGCCGAACGGAGCTCCACCTTCTGTTCCTGGACGCTGACAGGGGGAGGAAGATCTTTGTAGAAGACCCTGAAGGCTGATTCCTTCAAGGTTTGTCGTGGGAGAGTCTTCTCTGCCGCTCTAGCTTTTGGTCTGAGAGGTTCTGCGCAGTCAAGGAAGAACAGCCTTCACGGACGGCCACGAACTCAGAATGGAGTGATTTCACCTCGCCTGCGAAGAGCACAGGGAGGCCTTTCCAGAAAGTTAGGCCACGCCACCATCAGAACCAGGATGAAGTCGTGGACGTCACTGCAACAGAGTGCTAATCTGCAGGTCAGCCTGCACACAAAGCTGGAGTGGAGAAGAGAGGAGGGGGGCGAACTTGGCTTGAGGGGAGAGGAGGGGTGCGACCTAGGGAGCAAGGAGGGATGGGGAGATTCAAATTTGGGCTTTGGAATGAGTTAATTCAGCCTTGGGAAGGTGGAGATATGCTTAGGGAAGTGAAAGGGGTAGGTGATGGTTGGAGGGTGGGGTTTTGAGTGGTGGAACTTCCTTGGGACTAGGTGAGGATTAAAGAGGGGTTGTGGGAAGTTGTGGGGAGTTAATGGAGGTAGGTGGGGGTTGGAAGTGGTTGAGAGGGGGAGGAGAGAGAAGAAAATTCGAATTTGGGTGTTGAGGAGAGAGAAAGTGGAGTGAAAAAGAGAGATTAAGAGAGGGAAGGGTGGGGAATCTCTCCCCTAGGGTTTCTCACCCAAAAAATGGAATCTCTCCACTAGATAAGGAGTGTAAACTCTCAAAATGGCAAGTTTTTTCATTCATTGATTCATTACCTCCAAATGAAGGAAATGGGGCCCTATATATAGGAAACCCACATTTTACAATAAGTCCCTTACAAAAGACTCAATAACAAATAACCGAAGGGGTAGGGGGGGCTCATGGGCCAAGCCCGAAGAATTGGGCCCAATAGCACATTACACAATCTAATGACACTCAAACTTAGGAAAATAAATGTAAGAACTAGGAACATGACTCAAATAAAAGGGAAAATACATCAAATGACTCAAATAAAATTACATAGGACTTAAAATTAAATGACTAAACCATGCCGGATGCAACCGGGGCGAGGAGACGAGCTGTGAACGTGGGCATGGGAGGTGATGTCCCCATCATACTCCCGGGGTGCGGAGAACTCGACTCCGTCGAGTAAGTGTCATTCCCTCCTTGGAGGGTGTAGAAGTGGTACTGCCCTCAAGTCTTCCGAACGAGTCCGATCCATCCACCTTTCGAGATAGCGCTCGTATACCTTGCTCCGAGTGGTAGTGACTTGTTCATCCAATATTTGTTCAATTTGTTCACGCTGGGCTCTCTTGGCTGGTGATCTCTCTTCACGGGTGGGTGCTCTCTCAAGGGAAGAAGTGGGCTCAATCTCCTCACTAGGTACCACCGTGGGTCCCTTATATGACACTAGGTCGGCCACATTGAATGTGGGACTTATTGCATACTCCTCAGGGAGATCTAACTCGTAGGCATTTGCACCGATGCGCCTCAAGACCTGGAAGGGACCAGCCCCACGTGGCCTCAGTTTAGAGTTGGCTCCCGGGGAGAGCCTCTCCGTCCTTACCATCACAAAGTCACCCTCATGGAAGTCTCGGTGACGCCGATGAGAGTCGGCCCGCCTCTTATAAGCCTCATTCTTTTTGCTTATGTGCTTGCAAAGGCTTTCATGCAATTTCGTGAATGTTGACATTCTAGGGGTGATGGGTGGACCTGGGCAACCGAAAGTAGACCGATCATGCTTTGATGCCAAGAAGCCTTTGATGGATTTTGGAGGGCCGGGGCAACCATATGTGGACTTATCATGCAATGTTGTCATGTAGACTTTGGTGGGCCTAGGTGGGCCGGGGCACTCGTAGGTGAACCTATCATGCAAAGTGGTGATGAATGTGGGGGGACCCGAACATCCGTAGATACTTTTGACATGCTTAAGATCCATGATGAATGAAGGAGGACCATGACATCCGAATGTGGACCACTCATACTTTCTACTTGACATGTGGGTGATATGAATGAATGGACCCAACATAGTGTTCATGCCAAGGGGTATGGTAAGCCTGGACACATGCATGCTTTTCCCAAAGGTGACTTCCATGTGTATAGGTGTGGGACAACCTTTGAACTCCCATTGGAAAGGATCGAATGGATCTAAGAAGGTAGTCATCATGGGGTGGGGTACAACCTGATTACCTAGGGATATATGGCCCAAGGTCATGGCTCCCAAGGTATAACCCGAGTCATGGATGAGGTGGGTTTGGCCCAATATGGTGGGTGAGGGTAGGAAAGGGTGGGTGGTTGGTAAGATGGTTGGGTCATATGAGTCCCTTGACTCCCATTGGAATGGATCATATGGATCATAAAATGGGTCATCTATGGGGAGGAACTCCATGTCCTCAAGATCCTTAAAAGGTGCTAAGTCATCCTTCTCCATGATAGTTGGGCCAATGTTCTTGACAAGTGGGTCGGCCATGAGTGGAGGGCTTGGCTTTCTACCCGAGATAAGAAGCTCTAAATCGAGGAGAAGGTTGGGCTCATCGGGTGTAGGGAGGAATAGAAGGAGGTCGCTAGTGTAGCAACCAATGGTGTAAACTGAGGTGATAGACCCTATGCATAGGTGTAGGAGGCTAAGGCTCCTAGGTTGTTCTACCATAGGGGTCAATATGCTAGTCATCTCTAATTGCCATGCTATGCCCTTGAGAAGGTCTTCTAAGGTCTCCACTTGATAGGATGCTTGGATTGTGGTGTGATAGGAGAAGAAGGGCACTAAGGGAAGGTCTTGTTCTATGGGAGGGAAAATATGGGCCCGGGTCTCTCCAATTGGGCTCTCCTTTAGCCAACTAACAATGGGTTCTCCTAAGATGAGCTTGGTTCCAACTAGAGAGGGTGATGTAAGGTGAAGACCCTCATGTGTTGTTTCTTCTTCAATTTGGGCTTGGGTTTCCTCCAAGGTGGAGAGTGGGTTTGGAGTGTTCACCACTATGGGGTGGGGTATGGGTTCTTCTTCCAAGGAGGTGAGAGGGGCTTTTGAGGGTGTGGTGATGATTGGGACATGGTGTATCCGGGGTGGTAGGTAGTGGAAAACTTGGGTTAGGATAGGTGAGGGTAGTAGTGGAGGCTTTGGTGGGAGTTGGATTGGGGTAGGGAGAGGAAGATGGGTGGGTTGAAGGGGTTTGGGTTGATTTGTTTTGGGAGGAGTGTCTCTTTTTGGGGGTGATGGAGAGGTAGTGGTGGGGGTTACCATGGGCCTAGGTGGAGAGTTGGCCATGGGGCCCAATTGGGTATGGGGGCCTATGGTTGTGGTGTGGACTTGGAGGTGGGGTGTAAATGTAGTGGTTGTGGTGGGAGAGATGGGAAGTGGTAGGGAATGGGTGATTGGGGTCTTGGATTGACCGGGTGGGGATGAAGGAGTTGAAGTACTCCTTGGGCTTTTGTGATTTGAGTAGGAGGGAGAGGGTTGGAGAGTGTAGGTTTTCCTAAGCTCGACCTTCATCTCATCCCAAGTGCTAATGGGAGCCTCCCTGCGGATCCTTCTTAAACCTTCCACAACTAACCAATGAGTTTTAGCTTGTTTGGAGAGGTGTGCCTTGGCTAGTGTCATTCTCCTTTCATCGTTCAAGGGGCAACTTTTAAAGAATTGGTCTAGGGAAATCTCCCAATCTATGTAAAGGCTTGGGCAGTTGGATCCATCAAAGGCGGGGGTTTTGATTTTCAAGTGTTCTAAAAATATGGTTTCTAGATTTCCCCAAAGGTCACTCTCATTCACTCTTGGTGCACGGCTATTTCCTTCAAGTCGGTCGAGTCGAGACATGATATCTTCAAGCCGATTAAGGACATTAGGTAGGGCTTCTATGATAGAGGTGTTGCTACCCACTTTGTTGGCAATGGAGCTTCCATGAGGATTTGGGCTTCTTGGGAAAGTTGATGGGGATGAATATGACGGGTATGAAGTGGCCATTCTAGTGGACATGGGAGATGCAACCGAGGACTCTAAATGCATAAACATGCCCTAGGACCAACTTGTGGAGAGACAAGTTATGAACTTGCTCTGATACCACTTGATGTGACACAATCTTGGACTTAAGCAAGCAAGCACATTCGCATTCTAAATGGGCCAATTTGGGCCGCCGCTCTCTCGTCGCTCACCCAAGCCCGGGGTAACTTGGCAATGCCAAGGTGAAGATGTGGGGTTGGGCCCTTGCTGGTAGAGGGCCAGCAAGGCCAAGGCTTGATTCCCAAAAGGATGTGGAACCCAATTCAATGGGGCCGACAAAGTGCCCAGGGCACCGGTTTCACTCTTCCCACGGTGATCACTCAAGGCAACGGGGCTTGAGGATCGGGCTCTCTCTCGCACAACCAGCGGAGCTAAGAAATAAACATTGAAAGACAAGCACAATGAGCAAGGGTTTAGAGCACTTACTCGACCGGTTTGAAGAAACCGGTCCCGCTCGGAGACGAGGGCGAGCGGGGAGGCGGTGGATCCCCACACGCCGCGGCGGTGTAGCTTGACCTGAAATTACAAACGGTACAGCACTACTCATCACGCAGGAGGGGTGATCTTGGGGTGGGGGTTATGCTTAATACATTCAAAACTACCTCCACACAGGGAGGGGCCTTCAGCCGGCCAAGCGGGGTGGGGAGAGATGCAAAGGAAACCGAGTTTCCGAGCTTCGCCGATTCTGTCTAGCTTCTGTAATTCTGGACAGGGAGTCGATGTTGATGCAGCCAATAAATCCACCTAGCTCAGAATCTGATGAGACTTGCGCCAAAAGATTACTAACCGGAGAGGGGTGCAGCCTGAATTTTTGGACGACGTTCTGATCTGGGGGCTGACTGCTCCGGCGACTGGAAGATGGATGCAGCTCTGGTCTCTGGCCGAGCTCAGTCTGAAACAGCAGGTTGCAGAAGCGGTCACGGTTCCTCCTGAGCTCCAAATCTGGCACCGCTGGACTCGTTGGAATCGTTGACGAGTCTACTTTGCAGTAAAACAAACGGGGAAGTCTTATGATGTCGGAGATGAGCTGGGTGTCCAGAGAAGTGGACGGTGGTCGGGGCAGACTGTGAGGAGGCAGACCGGCGTGGTTGTGGTAGAAAATTAATATCTCTGATTGTCGGATGCCGAACGGAGCTCCACCTTCTGTTCCTGGACGCTGACAGGGGGAGGAAGATCTTTGTAGAAGACCCTGAAGGCTGATTCCTTCAAGGTTTGTCGTGGGAGAGTCTTCTCTGCCGCTCTAGCTTTTGGTCTGAGAGGTTCTGCGCAGTCGGGGAAGAACAGCCTTCACGGACGGCCACGAACTCAGAATGGAGTGATTTCACCTCGCCTGCGAAGAGCACAGGGAGGCCTTTCCAGAAAGTTAGGCCACGCCACCATCAGAACCAGGATGAAGTCGTGGACGTCGCTGCAACAGAGTGCTAATCTGCAGGTCAGCCTGCACACAAAGCTGGAGTGGAGAAGAGAGGAGGGGGGCGAACTTGGCTTGAGGGGAGAGGAGGGGTGCGACCTAGGGAGCAAGGAGGGATGGGGAGATTCAAATTTGGGCTTTGGAATGAGTTAATTCAGCCTTGGGAAGGTGGAGATATGCTTAGGGAAGTGAAAGGGGTAGGTGATGGTTGGAGGGTGGGGTTTTGAGTGGTGGAACTTCCTTGGGACTAGGTGAGGATTAAAGAGGGGTTGTGGGAAGTTGTGGGGAGTTAATGGAGGTAGGTGGGGGTTGGAAGTGGTTGAGAGGGGGAGGAGAGAGAAGAAAATTCGAATTTGGGTGTTGAGGAGAGAGAAAGTGGAGTGAAAAAGAGAGATTAAGAGAGGGAAGGGTGGGGAATCTCTCCCCTAGGGTTTCTCACCCAAAAAATGGAATCTCTCCACTAGATAAGGAGTGTAAACTCTCAAAATGGCAAGTTTTTTCATTCATTGATTCATTACCTCCAAATGAAGGAAATGGGGCCCTATATATAGGAAACCCACATTTTACAATAAGTCCCTTACAAAAGACTCAATAACAAATAACCGAAGGGGTAGGGGGGGCTCATGGGCCAAGCCCGAAGAATTGGGCCCAATAGCACATTACACAATCTAATGACACTCAAACTTAGGAAAATAAATATAAGACCTAGGAACATGACTCAAATAAAAGGGAAAATACATCAAATGACTCAAATAAAATTACATAGGACTTAAAATTAAATGACTAAACCATGCCGGATGCAACCGGGGCGAGGAGACGAGCTGTGAATGTGGGCATGGGAGGTGATGTCCCCATCATTTCCAGTCAACCCGGTGTGATCTAGTGGTTGACATGTGACCTTGTGAATGTCTCAGTAGTCCTGTATGGATGGAGATATGGTTTTGGACGCCTCGAGGTACTGTCTTACCTCGATTTGCATGTCCATGTGCTTTGAGTGTCTTGGTGACCCCTCATATCTCCGTGATTCTTGTTACGAGGATGTGTAGATCCGGCTGTCTTGTGCCGTTTCCTTTATAAGTGTTTTACCATGATTTGGCTTAGGGATCAGACTGATTGGCGGCATGTTACTGCTTTGTGTGACAATCTTGACCCGAGTTGTGAGACTCAAGGATCATTGTGTCAGCAGGTCTAGTTGTTGTGCTGAGTCCGGTGGCAGTTTGGTATGCTACCTTGTGTCTTGTGCTTGGTGTTCCGTGGTACATGTGACAGTGCATGCTTAGCCTGTCCGTACTCCAGCACTGATGTTTCGGAGTCTCTGTGTCTAGTGAGCCTCCACTAGTCGTAGCCTGATGACACTTTCCTATGTGTTGGCCCACCTGGGAGTGGTGGCGGGGTGAGTTCCCAATATACGGTTTTTAGGCTAGTTTCTGTAAGCCCCTTTGCCTTGCGGTAGCATCCTACTTGAAGGAAAACTAGCTAGAGGCCTAACTCAAGGCATTGAGCTTGTGTGTGCACACGTGGTCAGGGGCGTTTGGACGAGCGTCGATATAGCAACCCTGCTAAATTGAAGGAATAGAAATCCTAAATAAATTAAAATAAACAATTAGCCAAGGCCCAGACCCTATACACAACACCACAATACACAAATGGGCCTTATACCTAAACCCAAATGGGCCATGGAAAGGGCGACCCTACCCAAGATGCCAATTCAAGCAACAAAGAGTCTCCAAATGGGCGCTATTTTCATGCACTTGTAAACAACATTGGTATCGAGTCAGGGTATAAAGGTGAAGGGCGCCCCCTATTAGGGCGCTATTCTATGAAATGAAGACCCTTGCTTGGGCGCCATTTCATTGAGGGTGAAATATGGAAACTGTCGACCGTGGTTAGTTCTAAGTAGGACACCGGTTGATGTTCGAGAAGGTCTTGATCTGGAAGGATTAATATGTAGGAAATTGTGGATGCAATAGGATTCTTACATGGGGAATATTAATCGTAATCGAACTCTAAATTCTCTAGTAGGATTTCTTCCCTATAAATATAGCCCTCCGGAATCCTTCAGAGGTTACTACCTCTGGGTTTTTCTACTTCGACAACAAGCTGTTGCTATTTTTCTTCATCCAACGACTGCTTCTTCCCTGTCTCTTCCTCTAGGCGGAGATATTCTGCAAGATTGACTGCTGTTACTTCTTTTTCTGTCACCGTTAAAGAATGACCAAGTTGCTTCTTCTTCTAGCTACTTCATCCTCTGCGGCTGAGCGATAAGAAGCCTGCTCTGCTTCGTTCTGCTACTGTAAAGGAAGAGCATCATCTTCCTTTGTCCATTGAAGGGCTACAGTTACTGCCGTTGCTTTACGTCTAATTACTCTGTTTAACGGTTGCAAACAGAGTACCATTCTTGTGGTTATTTCTTGTTACTGATCCTTCAATCTCTTCACAATTCTGCCATCCAAATCAATATAATCAAGGTAGGTGTTCTCAAGTACCAAGCCTAACCTAATTAATTCAGAGCGTGAACATGCATATAGGTCCGTTAGATTGGTTTTCAGTAGTTCCTGATACATTTTATGAGTTTTAGTTAAAGGGCGCCCCTCTATAGGGCGCTGTTTCATCAAACGACTGTACACGCAGTCGTTATTCTTTCAGTAATTAAATAAGTACACTATCTTTAAAATTTAATAACCATGAATCCTAATGTCTAATCTAATGCATGAGTACACTGCTAGAATCCTGCTATTTTTCTCTACCTGTCCATGTGTTCATTCCTGCAAAATTATTTAATTTGAAAAAGTGCTACTATACATGACCAATTTACACATAGATGAAACAACAGCTGAGACCAAGTCTCTGTTTGATATAGCGCCCCTAACCTGGGCACTATATTCATAAAAGATGGCTGCTGCCAGGGCGCCATTCACCCTGAGCAGGAATTTTCCAGATTTAGTTATGTAATTGTAATAATGAAATCTTGAATGGAACGACTTAACAGAAAGACTCTATTTAGTAAAATGGTGGCACTAGCAGAGGCGCCATTTACCTGTTCACTGTTTTTCCCGAGTGTTTCCTATAACCCATACCGTGGGTATTTATTGGCACTATATCTCTATCCATGGATATAGTTCCACATTTCTCGGTGTTTTATCGAATACCCCACTATTTCTCGGTGATAGATGAGCCCTCCGCGGGATATTCCTTCTTTCAGACTGGTGACTTTATCATAGAGACCTCCGTAAGTCTACGCGAAGCCTTGGATTCCCTCAAGGCCGCCGAGCATGTTATACCATTAAAACCTATGACACTTTTTAATTACCATGTCACTCTAAAGAAACATGATAGACTGGCCCTCATGGTATGCTATTTGGATACCGTGAGAATGTTTCTTGAGTTAATGGAATGGGAAACCATACCATTGCTATCAATTAAGGATTATGTGCCTCTATGTAGACAAAAATTCTTTCTACCTTATCATGTACAAAGAACGCGCGACCATATGTATATGAGCGCTTATTCTTGATATCATGGCACCCACTAGGAAGCCAATTCCTCCCAGTTTTCAATGAGTATCGTGATTGAACCGTTTTGACCGTAGTACGTCCCTACGTAACAAGTTTTATCCTTGAGTTTCTATTCCACAAGGGCTACCTTAAAATTCCTAGAAGAGCATTCCCTTGGAAATCTATATTGGCTATAACTATAGTGGATGTTGAAAATACATGACTCAATGTTTGTGCATATAGGGCCCGATCTGGTCCTGGGAGGAGCACCCGAAAGTACTTGTGCCCAAGGGAGCTATTATTGTTCATGGTGTGGCATTGCACCGAAGTACTCGTCGTTCTAGATAGATGACATTCCATAATCTTGTACTTGTACTTGCACTTGACTTGACATGACATGACTTGCGTGGCCCGGAAAAGGTATTTACTTGCTTGCTTGATAACATGATAGCCAATTCTTGACATGACTTGATAAATGTACATGCTTGTTCATCTCGGTATATATATTGACATGAATTCTTGAAATACTTGCTAGTTCACTCAATTATCTCTTGCTATACACTCTCTCTATTATCGTTTCATGCGAGCATGCATAGCTTTACTTGCATTCATGTAATATGTAATTTACTTAAAGCAAGCTAGAACTTGAGATATAATTCCTACTAAGCATTCGCTCACCTAGTGTTTTCCCCTATTTTTCAGGTAATTCCGATGATGAGACTCATTTGGATGGGGATGGACATGAGTGAAGAGCTTAGAGCCATTCCAACCGTCAAAGTGTTATCTAGTCCTGTCTTTTCTATTTTTTTTGAGTCATCCATTGTACTTTTTCTTTTATTGAGTCCTAGTGCTTTCATCAAGAGTTGTAATAGAAGTACTTTGAAAGTTTATGATTAATAAAGGACTTGGTTATCATTACTTGTGCGTGCTCTATCTATGTGTGTCGAATACACTTACGCTCTGATTGACATGATCGATTTGAACTCGTCACGCATATTGGGTTCCTTCCGCGCTCGGGGCGTGACAGTTTTTGTGGTACCAGAGCCTAGAATATTCAATTCCTAGGAAACCCAAGTCCAAGGATAGGTTATGCCTTTACCCGGTGAGATTGGGTAGAACCATGGGTTTAAGTCGACTTAGGAACTCAGACCCTTGCATTAACCTTATATATATTAATGTAGTTACTTAAATTTCTTGTGGGACTATGGCCGCCGAACGTGCCTAGTGGCGTAATATGCAACGCACTATTCAAGGCATTACACAGGTGCTACAGTAAGTGGCACAAGGTGGGGCCAACCGTGGAGCAGGTGATCTCCACCGTAGTTTCAGAAATATGAACCCACCAAAGTTTATTGGCTCATCAGACCCCGATGATGTCGAGCACTGGCTCAGGGAAGTAGAAAGGATATTCCGTGTTATGCAGTGCACGGATGAAGAGAAGGTGTTACTAGCTACTTTCCAATTGGAAAGGGATGCCCGTTCCTGGTGGGAGTCTGTAGAAGCTACATTATAAGAAGAACCTATTACATGGGCGGAATTTACTGAACACTTCAATAACAAATATTCCTCCAATCGTATACAAGAGAAAAAGGCCACAGAATTCGCCACACTCAAACAGTGAACTCTATCAGTGGTCGAATATGAGGCTCAATTTTCTCGATTATCAAGGTACACGAAGGACTTAGTGAGTACTGAGAAGATGAAGGCGGGGAGATTCCTCAATGGACTTCGACCTCAATATATCACCCAACTGGCGCCAATGGACATTCAAGTCTATTCAGATATGGTTCGAAGAAGCCAATTACTAGAAGATGCCACGGAGCTGTCTGACAGAATCTGTGGGAAGGACAAGAAAGATCCTATTCCTCGTACCGTCAATTTCATGCCCTCCTTTTATAAGAAGAGAACCAACGATGGAACTACTCCTTCCCAAGAGAAGAAACCCAAGAAGAATAATAAACCTTTCTCCATTACTACCGCACCTACCAAAGAGGTGTGTAAACATTGTGAAAAGATTGGCCATAGGGCCGAGGAATGCTGGAGCAGACTCGGAGCTTGTCTCCGTTGCGGGAGCCGTGACCATCGGATTCCCGATTGTCCCTTGATTAATGAAAAAGCCGGAGATGAAAAGTGCCCAATGAAGAAACAAGCACGTCTCCAAGCTCTTGAGGAGGTGGAACAAGATGAAGGCGGACTGGTGGAAGGTACCTTAAAGATATGTTCGAAGTCTGCTCGTATCTTGTTTGATACCGGTGCATCACATTCTTTTATTTCCAAGAAGTTTGCTGATCAGCTATCTATGGAACCCGAGTGGTTAGACTTAGTTATCTCCACTCCGATCGGAGAAGAATCCGATATTACACATTACTACCCGAATTGTAAAGTTGTGGTAAAGGGGAAAAATCTACCTGCTGACCTGATATGCCTAGACCTGAAAGGGTATGATGTCATACTAGGAGCCGATTGGCTGTCCACCCACAATGTAGTTTTTGATTGCCGTAACGGCAACGTTACTTTTAAGGAGTTACCGAAACTTGTTTACACTAGCCCAAAGAGTCGGAACAAGTGACCTCTTATTTCAGCCCTCCGAGCTAGTAGGTTAATAAGGAGAGGGTGTGTATCTTTCCTTGCGTATGTCACCATAAAAGAGACTACGGAGTCCAAGATAGAAAACATCCCAGTTGTTCGGGAGTTTCCCGATGTATTTTGGGAAAATTTGCCCGGATTACCCCCACAAAGAGAAGTGGCCTTCACCATTGACCTTGTCCCTGGTGCTGGTCCAGTTTCTAAGTCACCCTATAGGATGTCCCCTGCCGAGCTCAGGGAATTAAAGGAGCGATTGAGGGAACTTTTGAAGAAATGATTTATTAGACCAAACACTTCCCCATGGGGAGCGCCCGTATTATTCGTAAAGAAGAAGGATGGATCAACGAGACTATGCATCGACTATCAACAGTTGAATCATCTCACTATCAAGAACAAGTATCCACTGCCAAGAATCGATGAGTTATTTGACTAGATATCTGGATCCAAGTATTTCTCGAAGATTGATCTCAGGTCAGGATACCATCAACTGAGAATCAAAGATGAGGACATTCATAAGACCGCGTTCAGGAGCAGGTATGGGCACTATGAATTTGTTGT
Source organism: Amorphophallus konjac (assembly GCA_022559845.1). Lineage (NCBI taxonomy): Eukaryota > Viridiplantae > Streptophyta > Magnoliopsida > Alismatales > Araceae > Amorphophallus > Amorphophallus konjac. The sequence goes on along the minus strand of CM040118.1, from coordinate 340,443,556 downwards.
TATGCCTTTTGGACTAACAAATGCCCCTGCAGCCTTTATGCAATTAATGAACAACATATTCAGGCCTCATCTAGATCAGTTTGTGGTGGTCTTCATCAATGATATATTGATTTATTTGAAGTCCAAGGAAGAACATGAAGAGCATTTGAGGATTGCATTATAGATATTGAGGACAAATCAGTTATATGCAAAGCTCAGTAAATGTGAGTTCTGGCTAGAAGAAGTATCCTTCTTAGGACATGTAATCTCCAAGGATGGAATATCAGTTGACCCGTCAAAAGTCAAGGCGGTGAAGGATTGGGAAAGGCCAACCAATGCTAGCAAGAACCATAGTTTCTTGGGTCTTTCAGGCTACTATAGGCGATTCATCAAGGACTTCTCAAAAATCGTCGTGCCACTTACTAGGCTAACTCGCATGGAGATCCGTTACGAGTGGAGCGAGGGTTGCGAAAGAAGCTTTCAAGCTCTAAAGGATCACTTGACTACTGCCCCGGTTCTGGCCTTACCAATTGAAGGAGAGAAATTTGATGTGTACACTGATGCATCTGGCATTGGCCTCGGATGTGTGTTAATGCAACAAGGGAGAGTCATTGCCTACTCATCCCGACAATTAAAGAATCATGAAGAGAACTACCCAGTTCATGACTTAGAGTTGGCTACGGTAGTATTTGCACTAAAAATCTGGAGAAATTACCTTTACGGAGTGAAATTCATCGTATACCCCGATCACAAGAGCCTTAAGTATCTCTTTTCTTACAAAGAATTGAATATGAGGCAGAGGCATTGGCTCGAATATCTCAAGGATTTCAACTTTACAATACAATATCATTCTGGAAAGGATAATCCTATAGCTGATGCCCTCAGTCGAAAGCCAAGAGCCTTATTAGCCAACTGTATGACTCAAGAGTGGAAATTGCTAGAGCAATTCTCTAAACTTAATATAAGTATGGACCAGGAGAAACATTGTATTACTCTATCACACATGAGGATACAACTGGATCAACTCTCTGAGATAAAAGAACTTCAAGACAGCGACCCGATGTTTGTAGAAATCAAGGATAAGCTAGAAGAACGACCATACTTCAAGGTAGCATCAGATGGAAGGTTATTATTTCGAGAAAGAACTTGTGTACCAGATTGTCTAGAACTAAAGAAGAAGATATTAGAATAAACTCATAGGTCAAGGTACACGATTCATCTCAGATCTACCAAGATGTACCAAGACTTGAAATGGGCCTTCTGGTGGAACAACATGAAAAGGGAGGTAGCGGCCTTTGTGTCTCATTGTCTCACATGCCAACAAGTCAAGGCGGAACACCAAAAGCCTACTGGTAAGCTACATCCTCTAGATATTCCCAAATGGAAGTGGTAGGATATCAGCATGGACTTTATAATGGGTCTGTCTAAATCTAAGAGAGGTCATGATGGATGGGTCATCATTGATCGATTGACCAAGTCAGCTCACTTTCTGCCAATCAAGAGCCGATGGTCAGTTGATGTCTTTGCCGCCTTGTATATCAAGGAAATAGTCAGACTACATGGAGTTCCTGTTTCAATCATGTCTGACCAAGATCTGTGCTTTACTTCTCACTTTTGGAAGGGTCTACAACATTCGTTGCGGACAAGACTCAATTTTAGTACAGTCTTTTATCCTTAGACGGATGGTCAGATCGAAAGAACAAATCAAGTGGTAGAAGACATGCTTAGAGCTTGTATCAATGATTTTGGCGAGAGCTGGCATGATCACTTACCTTTGGTCGAGTTTGCATACAACAACAATTACCAGGCAAGCATTCAAATGGCACCTTTCGAAGCATTATACGAAAGAAGTTGTCGATCACCTTTGTGCTGGGATGAAGTTGGCGAGAAACAACTACTAGGCCCAGACATGGTGAGAGACACCACAGAAAAGATCCAGCTAATTAGAGAAACACTTCAAATGGCTAAGTCTAGGCAAAAGACTTATGCCGATACAAGGAGGAGAGATCTCAAATTCTAAGTCGGAGATCACATCTTTTTTAAAATTTCTCCAGGACGAGGAATTAGAAGATTTCATGTTAAGGGTAAGCTTACACCAAGGTATATCGGACCTTTTGAAGTATTGGAAAGAGTTGGTGAGGTTTCCTACTGCATCGCCTTACCCCCTCAGTTGTCTGAAGTTTACAATGTGTTCCACATATCTATGTTAAAGAAGTATGTGCACGATCCATTCCACATCATAGATCATGGCGACCCGGTAATACAAAAGGATCTCACGTATGAACAAAAGCCATTGAAGATCCTTGATCGCGAGGTTCATACACTAAGAAACAAAATAATTACAATGATGAAGGTTCAATGGAGCAAATGCTCAGAACAAGAAGCCACGTGGGAGACCGAAGAATCCATGAAGAAGAGATTCCCGGATTTATTTCAAAATGGTATGTGCTCTGCACCCTCCATATACGATTGAATTTGGGGACCAAATTCTTTTTAAGTGGGGAAGGGTGTAGCAACCCTGCTAAATTGAAGGAATAGAAATCCTAAATAAATTAAAACAAACAATTAGCCAAGGCCCAGACCCTATACACAACACCACAATACACAAATGGGCCTTTTACCAAAACCCAAATGGGCCAAGGAAAGGGCGCCCCTACCCAAGGCACCAATTCAGGAAACAAAGACTCTCCGAATGGGCGCTATTTTCATGCACTTGTAAACAACATTCGTATCGTGTCAGGGTATAAAGGTGAAGGGTGCCCCCTATTAGGGTGCTATTCTATGAAATGAAGACCCTTGCTTGGGTGCCATTTCACTGAGGGTGAAATATGGAAACTGCCGACCATGGTTCATTCTAAGTAGGACACCGGTTGATGTTCAAGAAGGTCTTGATCTGGAAGGATTAATATGTAGGAAATTGTGGATGCAATAGGATTCTTACATGGGGAATATTAATCTTGATCAAACTCTAAATTCTCCAGTAGGATTTCTTCCTTATAAATATAGCCCTCCGGAATCCTTTAGAGGTTACTACCTCTAGGTTTTTCTGCTTTGACAACAAGCTGTTGCTATTTTTCTTCATACATCGACTGCTTCTTCCCTGTCTCTTCCTCTGGGTGGAGATATTCTGCAAGATTGACTGCTGCTACTTCCTTTGCTATCACCGTGAAAGAACAACCAAGCTGCTTCTTCTTCTGGCTACTTCATCCTCTACTGCTGAGCGATAAGAAGCCTGCTCTGCTTCGTTCTGCTACTGTAAAGGAAGAGCATCATCTTCCTTTGTCCATTGAAGGGCTGCAGTTACTGCCATTGCTTTACGTCTAGTTTCTCTGTTTCACGGTTGCAAACAGAGTACCATTTCTGTGGTTATTTCTTGTTGCTGATCCTTCAATCTCTTCACGATTCTGCCATCCAAATCAATCTAATCAAGGTAGGTGTTCTCAAGTACCAAGCCTAACCTAATTAATTCAGAGCATGAGCATGCATATAGGTCCGTTAGATTGGTTTTCTGTAGTTCCTGATGCGTTTTATGAGTTTCAGTAAAAGGGCGCTCCTCTATAGGGCGTTGTTTCATCAAATGACTGTATACGTAGTCATTATTCTTTCAGTAATTAAATAAGTACACCATCTTTAAAATTTAATAACATGAATCTTGATGTCTAATCTAATGCATGAGTACACTACTAGAATCCTGCTATTTTTCTCTACCTGTCCATGTGTTCATTCCTGCAAAATTATTTTATTTCAAAAAGTGCTACTGTACATGACCAATTTACACATGGATGAAATAACGGCTGAGACCAAGTCTCTGTTTGAAATAGCGCCCCTGACCTGGGTGCTATATTAAGAAAAGATGGCTGCTTCTAGTGTGCCATTCACCCTGAGCAGGATTTTTCCAGATTTAGTTATGTAATTGTAATAATGAAATTCTGAATGGAACGACTTAACAGAAAGACTCTATTTAGTAAAATAGTGGCACTGGCAAAGGTGCCATTTACCTGTTCACTATTTTTCCCGAGTGTTTCTTGTAACCCATACCGTGGGTATTTATTGGCACTATATCTCAGTCCGTGGATATAGTCCCACATTTCTCGGTGTTTTATCGATTACCCCACTATTTCTCGGTGATAGATGAGCCCTCCGTGAGATATTCATTCCTTCGGACTGGTGACATTATCATAGAGACCTCCATAAGTCTACGCAAAGCCTTGGATTCCCTTAAGACCGTCGAGCAAGTTGTACCATTAAAACCCATGACACTTTTTAATTTCCATGTCACTCTAAGGAAACATGGTAGACCGGCCCTCGTGGTATGCTATTTGGATACCGTGAGAATGTTTCTTGAGTTAATGGAATGGGAAACCATACCATTGCTATCAATTAAGGATTATGTGCCTCTATGTAGACACAAATTCTTTCTACCTTATCATATACAAAGAACGAGTGACCATATGTATATGAGCGCTTATTCTTGATATCATGGCACCCACTAGGGAGCCAATTCCACCTAGTTTTCAATGAGTATCGTGATTGAACCATTTTGACCGTAGTACATCCCTACATAACAAGTTCTATCCTTGAGTTTCTATTCCACAAGGTCTACCTTAAAATTCCTAGAAGAGCATTCCCTTGGAAATATATATTGGCTATAACTATAGTGGATGTCGAAAATACATGACTCAATGCTTGCGCATATAGGGCCCGATCTGGTCCTGGGAGGAGCACCCGAAAGTACTTGTGCCCATGGGAGCTATTATAGATCACGGTGTGGCATTGCACCGAAGTACTTGTCGTTCTAGATAGATGACATTCCATAATCTTGTACTTGTACTTGACTTGACATGACATGACTTGTGTGGCCTGGAAAGGGTATTTACTTGCTTGCTTGATAACATGATAGCCAATTCTTGACATGACTTGATAAATGTACATGCTTGTTCATCTCGGTATATATATTGACATGAATTCTTGAAAGACTTGCTAGTTCACTCAATTATCTCTTGCTATACACTCTCTCTATTATCATTTCATACGAACATGTATAGCTTTACTTGCATTCATGTAACATGTAATTTACTTAAAGCAAGCTAGCACTTGAGATATAATTCCTACTGAGCGTTCGCTCACCTAGTATCTTCCCCTATTTTTCAGGTAATTCTGATGATGAGACTCATTCGAAAAGAGATGGACATGAGTGAAGAGCTCAGAGCCATTCCAACCGTCAACTATTTTTTTATGTCATCCATTGTACTTTTTCTTTCATTGAGTCCTAGTGCTTTCATCAAGAGTTGTAATAGAAGTACTTTGAAAGTTTATGATTAATAAAGGATTTGGTTATCATTACTTGTGCACGCTCTATCTATGTGTGTCGAATACACTTACGCTCTGATTGACATGATCGATTTAAACTCGTCACGCATATCGGGTTCCTTCTGCGCTCGGGGCATGATAGCCGACGGGCGTGACCCTGACTAGTCACTCGTTACTATGGAACTGTTGTGCCTTGTACTTGGTACTGTTGTTCCTCGTACTTGGTTCTTTGTGAGTGTCTCAATTACCACCATTTTGTGCGAGTACAAGATACCTGAGGCGCAATGTAAGACGTCAGTGGATGCATCTGTCTATTCTTCTAGTAAGGAGGTGCTTCTGTCACTTGACGCATGACTCTTGTGACTTGTGTTTTCATGACCGATTTCCGAGTAGCCTGTGCGAGACTTCACTCGAGCTCTTGTCTTGTGTAGCGTACACGACAGTGAGCTTGTGTATGTTCATGCCTTTGACTGTGTTGGTCTTTTGTAGGGATTTTGCTTGTTTTGGTAGGCTTTCGCTATGGAGCTAGTGCTTTATCAACGGATCGGTAACGCCCGACTTTGTGATATCGGGGTTCGCCTTTCTGTTGTAGTTTGGAGTAGTTTAGAGAGCCGTGGTTCGATCGGCTGCCGTGTTTCCTTGTTACGGCTTTACTCTTTCCTTAGCTATTCTTACTCCTATTTTACAGCTTTACTGTTGTAGCTTAGCACTACTGTTACTTTTGCTCCTACTTTACTGTTCTATGTTGTTGTCTTGCGTGTTACTGCGTTGTTTCTAGTGGGGATCTGCGGGACCCCTACTGAGCTAGTGACACGAGGCTCACCCCTACTTTTTAGGTGTGGTCATTCTTCTTCCTCAGGGTTCATGACGCAGTGCGTCAGTTCATAGTTGCCAACGTTGCTTGCATCGGGCTTCCCCCGACTTCAGTGTACATTCTCTTTTCTGTTGGAATGTACATATCTTTATTTGGACTAGAGTCTGTTAATTTAAATTGTTAATTGAAATAGTAATTTTATTTCTTCTACTTTCGCAAACCTGATCATTGAAATATTAATTGCTTACTGCTTTATCTAGGACTTCAATGTACTCCTCACACTCCTTTTTATCCCTTCGGAGCTTTACTGCTCTTGGGAGGCCTCGCAGGATCCAAGTGGTGTCGAGTTTACTCGGTATCCGGAGCCTAAGTCGTCACACAGCCCCTCAATGTCCCTAGCTTGATTAGGCGGAAACAAAGAAGGGCTCATGCTGAACCCCACCAGCATCCAACTTCAGGCTCTCCCCGGGTCGACCCCGGTCTCAAGATGGAAGAGCCACCCCGACGGACCTCAGTCTTTGATAGATTGGGGGCACCAGTCCGCTCTGAGAAGCATCCCCAGAAAAAGCGGACGGTTCGACTCATCAACGATGCAGTTCGGGTGTTCGCATGTTATACCACTGGACACCAGCCCGATACTCAGTCCGATGACCTGGACCAGCCTCTTGTACAGCTTAGGAAGCCTCACCATCAAAATCAACCTCTGGCGCCGTCGGGCCACATCGGCACTTCTGTTGGACCGCAAGCATCAGAATGCGCTGAACAGGTCCTAGTGGAGGACCGTGGTGCGCCTATCAATGCTTACCCAGCCAACAATGATCCTCTGACGAACGAAGTCCAAGAGGTGACTCTTGAGACTCTCATGAAATAGAATCAACATTTGAAGGCCCTCCTACAAGACCTCCTTCAAGAGTGGGACCTTCACCCTCAGCCACATGGTAGGCCACCGGCCGAACCACCGGCACTACCAGTTGGGCACAATGGTGCTAACGCCTCAGCCGCAGTAGCTCGGACCCCGACGGTAGTAGGGTTCGGTGTACCTCCAATGGAAGTACATCTAAGAGCCTCCAACATGCTTGTGCCGGAAAGCCTCATGGCACAACGGCAAATGATCGAGTGAATCATTGAGACAAAGCTCACCCAGTATGGAGATGGGGTCACAACTATAGACCTCTATAGTGTCCCCTACCCACTACATCACCATCTGAAAAAGCTCCCTCCGGAGTATGCCAAGCCCCCAAAACTGCAAAAGTTCGACGGGCAAATATCTCCGCATGAGCACTTGGCCAATTACATTACGGCCATGGGCAACTAGCATTGAATGAGTCATACCTCCTCCACTACTTTTCCACTTCACTTACGGGAACAGACTCCCGCTTAAAGCCTAACTCAGTGGTCGATTGGGCAGATCTCCAGAAGAAATTCCTCGACCGCTTCCAGACAGTCGAGCGCAAGGTCTCCCCAGCCGAGCTCTGTTCTCTCCGGTAGAAGAAGGGCGAGGGCGCCCTCGACTTCATTAAAAGATGGCAAGACCTCAGCATGAGGTGTATCAACCTGCCAGCCCAGGAAGATGTCATTACCATATGCCGTAAAGGCCTGGCAGTCGAGGTCAGCGAAAAGCTTCTCAGCACCAATATCAAAGGCTTCGACTAGCTCAACTCGGTAGTCGCGGAAATAGAGATGTTCTTCGCCGATAACTCGAGCTATAATTCAGTCAAGAGTAAACAGACGCGAGAACGCTAGCTCGGTAAAGAGGTGAACATCATTGAGTTCACCCCCACCGCTAAAGTTGGTAAGGAGGCCGAGTCAAGCAGCTCGGACAAGAAGCCAACGGGCATGCCAGCCGCTCCTTCCTTCTCAGAGTGTATGAAGATGCCATTTTCCTTTAAAAAGGAACACACGAAGATGCTCTTCGACCTCTGCATGGCAGAAAATATCATCGAGCTGCCTAAAGCTCACAGGCCAGACGAGGCCCAGAAAATTGATTATCCTAGCTACTGCCCATATCATCGCATGTTAGGTCATCCACTTGAAGATTGATACGTCTTCAAGACCTAGGCACAGAAGCTGATCCGAGATGGTCTCATCAAAATGAAGAGCAGTCTCGTTGATGCCCCTCAGCCACACACGTGGTCCAGACCCGCTAAGGCCGCACGTGTGATTCACTACATAGCTAGTGTGATTCACATGATGGCCGCATTCTCCCTCTCCGATGTTGAGACAGGGGAGCCCAGCACCAGCCAAGGTGAGCACTCACTATGGTATCCAGGGTGGAGACCCTGGCATGACCACACACCTCTCTCCTTTCCAAAAGAAAGGACCAGGTGGCTCTTCAATGTCCTCGTTGAGATGGGGCAAATCATGCTACATGAGCCACCGGCAGACTACACCCAATGTGACCTCAGTCACCCCCAGTACTTCCCCTTCTACGCCAGAATCTACCACACGATCGAATCCTGTGAGGAAGTCCAACACCTAATCGAGGAATGGATCCAGTGGGAGCAGATCGATGCTGATGGGAACTCTATGGTGACTCTGAGGCTTCAAGAAGCTGTTAAAGAAACCCTGAGCATTGCCAGAAATGCCCCAGATCAACCAGATCCTCCTCAAGCAAATGGGCATGGGCTGCCTTATTGACACATCCTGGAGTGGCTCGAGTTTCGAACTGATAATCGAGAAGCTCTCGAGTGGCTGCGAGACCGTAGGAGGCGGGACGCCAGTAGGAAACTAAGCTGAGCGAATTCTTAGTTAACATCATCCATTCTCCTGCCACCTCAACTCCTCCGGATATCCAAATGTCAGTCACCATTTGGCCAGTTCCTGCCACCCCGGCCTCGCAATGGCGGCCTTGGCAAGAGCTGGAGTCTCTCCCATTCTCTATGGCGGATACTGCCAAACTACTTTGAGTTCTTCTCGGCCGAGAAGGCGTCCTCGTGAGCGAGACGACGATGGGTGCCCCAAGCTCCTCTCGCTCCCCTCCGGCTCTGCCTTCACCTTCTACACCAGAAGACAAGAAGGGAAAGTAAAAGTAGGGTGAGACTGTGGCGCGGTCACACCATGTCACTTCAGCCGACGAGCCCTCGGGTCCTCTCCGTATACCCTGCAATCCATTTCGGTGCATGAAGGAGGCATCTTCGGAGTCCTTAGCAACTCTGGCTAGCAAGCCTAATCCTTCACCATATGGTGCAATTAATGCCCAAAGTCAAGGTGACAACTAGGAGCGGCGATGCCCCGCTGCAGCTCTGGTTGCCCCCAGATACTACTCTAAGCCGGATAGTAAAGGCAAGGATAAAGAGCAAGACTCCACGCGAGTCCCCCAGTCTACATCTTAGCAAAGAATATTTCCACCACGGGTAAGGCATCAAATCACGCATACGTGTTGGAATGTTGTCCCCAGTGCACCGGTTCATCAGAAAATACCCTTTGCACCACTGCGGATAAGGCATCAAACCACACACAGGTCTTCGGACGCCAGCTCCAGTATACCAGCTCACCACAGACCTCCTACGCCACCACAGGTAAGGCATCAAACCGTGCACACGTCTTCGGATGCTGGTCCTAGCATCCCAACATACTAGGAGCTACCACCTGAGGTCATCGAGCAGGCAATTAACGCCACCTTCCAAATACGACAAGCGGAAGGTGCCTGGATTGAAATTTGGGGGAAGAAAAGTCATCGACCTCACTCTGCCAAGATAATAGCTCGGAGATATCCTCATGAGGATTTCTCCACTCGGGCCCCAGCACCTCTCTTTCCTACTCTCCTGGAGGCGGCCATCACCAAAAGACTGGAGAGGAATAGGAGGAAGAACCTCAAAAGATGGTGTTGTGCATGTGTGGTTCATGCTTTATCTTGTTTGTTTTGATGATGTCTATTTATGAGTCATTAGTGTAATATTGATTTTGATCCAACTATGATTCAACATGTTAATTGCCATGATTCATTATTTCTGTACTATCATGGTACACATGAGACCTTCATAAGTGTAAAGGCTTTATTTCATAGAGTCTCATGTTTAATCTCTTGAATCATGAATGAAATCTCAATATGATGATATATTTTATTCCCCTTACATAAGAATAAATGAACTCTATTAAAAGCTCGCAGAAAAAGAACAGTAGTAGAACAATCCTTCAAGGACTACGTCGACGCAGTGAACAGGTGGCGTCGACGTACCAAAGCCGTGCAGCAGCAAATAGCAAGAAGCAATGCAGTTCTTCATGGGCTACGTCAATGCAGCCAAGCCTGGACATCAAGGCTGAACAAATGGCTAAAGGCGACGGCCAAGGCAAAGTGGAAATCTTCAAAGGCGATGACTCTCTGGCCTAAGGGTTACAAATGGATATGCAAAGTAGACAAATGATGCAAAAGGGTGACAAATAATCATTAGCGGTGACAAATAGGTGATAGTCATGACAAACGGCAGAATCCTTAAGGCTGCGTCAACGCTATGCCCCCACTGCATCGACGCCGTCAACGCCAGCTCGCTAGCAACAGCAACATCCTTGAAGCTATGCCAACGCAATGCCCCCACTGCATCAACTCCAACAACGCCAACACCCCAGAATCTTAAGACACATGACAGCTATGTCAATGCCCTTCGTCTGCTGTGTCAACGTACAACACGCCCTTTGTCAAGCGCTTCACTAAAGTGTCGACCCCAGGAGTCGACCTTTCCTTTTCCAAGTTCTATTTGGGAGCAACTCAGCCAGCTGTGTCGACCCTGTGCTCTCAGGGTGTCGATGCAGGGGGTCTTCCAGAAGCTATCTAAAAGGCCACCTTCAACATCTACGCTGACGCATGGGAAAGCTACGTCGACGCACTCACGGTTCACCTGACAAAATCAAGTAAACTCTGTGTTTTCAAAAACCGTACAGAGAGCAAAGAAATCTGATGTAATCCTCTGAAAACACAGTTTTTGAGATGTGGAGAAGATTCCTAGGACACACAAATGTCCCTGTCATCATAAGTTTTCAGAGAAACCTCTTACTCAATATATCTATCAGTACAACATCTAGGAAATGTCTCCCTCTCTACATTTCTAACCCCTGGAGCCATCCAACAAAGATAGTGTCTGAAAAAAAAATTTCTCTAGATAGAAGGACCACCGTCTCTGCAAGCCAGCCCATGGAAATGAAGATACTGCAAGCTCCCTTGGTCAAACCTCTTTTGTTTATTCTAGTCATTCAAATTGGAAAGCAATGGAGGGAAAGTTTCTACCTCTTGAAGCCTATAAATTGGACGCCCCTCCTTCACATGTTGCTGCTACCTGTGAAGAGAGCCATGTCCCTTGTGCATTCAAGCTAATCTGTGAGAATGAATAGAAGGGATGGTGAGTAGCCCAGTTCTAGTCTGACCCATGCCAATGCTGTAAAGAGAAGAAGAAAAAGAAGAGAAAGGTGATAAAGGAGAGCAGTCCTTGTTGCAGCCAGCCAGTGTCTAAGAAGGAAGAATACAGATCGAACCAGTGTTCAAATCTACTGATAGAGCTTCCAGATCTTGATCTGAAGCCACAGTTATTTTCCTCTTGCCTTGCTTCATGTTTCCATTTACATCTCGCAATCTGTCCTTTAGTGTGCTGTGTCCGGTGCTTAGTTGTAGAGACCTGAAGTGTTCTGTGGTTGCAGTGCAGCCATGTGTGTGGTAGTGGGGAGATGCACCCTTTGTTTGCTGCATTTTCAGAGTCTGTTTTGTTTTTGTTCGTGTGTGTGTGGGGGGGGCATCATCCCCGTGTGTGTTGAGGACTTCGTCATCGTGTGGTAATGCCTCACCGATTTGGTGAGGGATGGATGTAGCTCTGCGGGTTTGTAGACTGAACCACCTTAAAAATCCCTGTGCAGTGGGTTGTGTTTTGTGTGCGATTGCTCCTTATCCTCAATCCCCATTCGTAGGTGTTTGTATGTTTTAGATCTTCATAGGTTGCGCTTTGTTTGTGGACACAAGACACAGACTCTAGCAAGCTTTGTGGCCATACACACACACTTATTGTCTGCTCGACCATTCACTAGGAGCCTTATGCGCAGCAGTTCTGGCTAACAGCTGAGCTATCGATGCCACTACGTCAACTTCACCTTGCATGCTGTTTTGATCCAACAGTCCACGTAAGGTGTCTTGTGTCATTGTTTTGAACTATTGCTATTAGATCCGATGTGCATTATGTTTAAGTGTTCCACTTGTAGTTCAACGTAATTTGTGTTCTTATCAGTTAAGTTTTTAAAAGGGCAAAAGATTGTGTTGTATCTATTCAATCATCCCCTCTAGATCCGGTTGCACCCAAGGGACCTAACAGACAGTTCAAGAAGCAAGCTGAGCAAGCGGCTTCCTTACAATCACCAACTAAGCTAACGCCTCTCCAAAGGCTACAATGGCTCATTGACGACCTGGAGGAATACATCCCTCCTCGTCCTACTAAGGCTGTCCCACTTGATAGCTACATCCTGTGGGAAGAAATGCAGAAGCGAGCCTACCTTAGAAGCTAGGTCCAAGAGATGATCCAGAAGATCAAGAACGGCGAAAGGCTCCTTATCCCAAAAGAACTCTCCTTGTTCTATAATGACAAGGAGATCATAATAGAGCATCTGGAAGAAATGCTTCGGAGCTACACCTGCAACATGGTGGCCATTCCACCCCCTGATAACATCAACGCCTCCCGGCGAGGCGAGTCAGTGGCCTCCCGAACCAGACAAAGGACTACTGCCCCGCTCGGGCCACAGCCAGCTCTGGAACACATAGGCCGCAGTCGGGGTCATGGCCGAGGACGCGGTAGAGGTCACGGGAGGATTCTCGAGCTACCTCTCCACCCGTCTGCCTTTGACCCGGAGCAAATTATCCTCTTTCGCTGAGAGGAACGCACCCCTATTCCGGAGGTAGTAATTTGAAAAGGTCCCAGTATCTTCGATCCCTCCAGCATTGGGGAGGTCCACGCCAGCATTCCAGTCCCTACACCAGCTCTGGTCGCTTCTGAAGATCAAGTAGGCCCATCCGAAAAGGATGAGATAGCTCGCTAGTCACCCCCAGAAGAGCCATCATTGGGACCCCTTTTCCAGGAATCCACAAGTGATCAGAGTCAGCCCGACCCTAGTGGCAAAGGGAAGGCAATGCAACTCCCAAACGGGGAGCAACGCGGCAGCCCACAGAAGGGCCTGCCCAACATTCTACCATCATTAGAGGATGCGAGCTCGAGCCGACCGAAAAGTCCTCCACCAGATGAGGCAGTTTCCCGCCAGCATTACAATTTGGGAAGCCATTCCTTGGAGTAAGGAGTTCAATGAAGCCCTTATCAAGATACTCCAAGAACAAGAAGCCTATGAAGCACATGCAGCAGAAATGAAGCCTCCACAAACGAAGCCTTCACTGCCACTGTCACTTTCTCGGAGAAGGATATGTTTCTATCTCCTCCGTGTCACAATCACCCTTTCTACATGAGGGGCAAAATCAATGGGCATGAGGTAAATCGGATCCTGGTGAACGCCGGTGTTGCTGTCAACATCATGCCGCTCAAAACCTTCAAAACTATGTATTTGACCCCATACCTCCAGAAGGTTCAAGTGGTCAAGATATCAGGCTTCAACCAGGACACCGAGGATGTCCTCGACCGAGTGGATGTTGATCTGGTACTCGATGATTTCACCTCCAAGGTGATGTTCTACATCATCGATGCCAACACTTCCTACAAGGTGCTACTGGGCAGACCCTGGTTGCATGAAAACTGGGTCGTCCCGTCGACTCTCCACCAGTGCATCAAATATGCCAAGAATGGAGAACAACATATGATCTTCGCAGACCTCTCCCCATTCACTCTAGTAGAATGCAACCTTGCCGATGTTGCGCTCTATTTCAGGGGACTCAGTCCATGTCCCATGATCAAAAGTAAAAGCAATGACTGGCTCTCAGAGAAAGATGATGATGATCTCTTCTCCGTTGACAAAGAAAAAGCCAAGCTTCAACGGCTACGCCTTAGTTCCAAGTCAACCCCAGACTACCCCGAAAGGCGTAAAATCAACTTCGTGGCTAATCTCATTAGCCGAGCCATCGACAAGAGTATATGCTTGCTGCCAGATTGTATACATCTCTCCTTTGCATCAGAACAGCACAAGGTTGAGCCACTTATAACATTCGTTGTTACCTATAAACGACTGATAGAAATATCAAAGAGTGATCTAGAAGGGGGGATGAATAGATCACCCCAAATTAAAACCAAATTGAAGGAACACAAATTATGAACTCAGTGAGACAATGCAGAACACTTAAAGCACAGCTAAGCACAATCTTAACAATCTATCAGAGGTTAAGATGACCGGAATGAACAGAGAGAGATCATCAAACTTAAGATCGAACAGTAAATGAGCATAGGAGGACAATGTAAACGATGCAATTTAAACACTCAATTTAGATTTAAGTAATAGAGAAACATATGTGAATCTGCAGTTGGCCTATGGTACTTGGCAGAGGTTTGATATGAGAAACTCCTCACGCAAGAAACCAATCTTTCAGATAGGCCTAACCTATCGTTCGAACTGGGTCTTTTAATATACCAATAGGACACAGTCAATCCACACTAACAGAGAAGATCAATGAGGCAATCACACTAGAAGACAGAGGAATTTTTAGGTGGTTCGATCTCAATCCGAGATCTACATCCACCCCAAGCTCACACCGAGCGAGGTTTCCTTGCGCTATGGCAAATGGAAAAAGCAGACTTAGTCTGCGGACAGACGTTGCCTAACAGCTTACCCCGAGGGAGACAAATCCCTCGACCCAGGTCCTGCACCCCACAGAACCTAAAACCTGGCCTTGCCACCCGCAAGTCCAAAACTGGAGGACAGATCCTCCCTTCCTCCACACCAGAGGAAAACCCACGAGCGACCCCAAGTCACTCGCAACCAGAGATAATATCTCCCTTCCTTTAAGAGCACTTAGAGGGAACAAAATGAGAAATCAAGGCAAAAAACAAGGTGAAAACAAAAGCAGAAGAACAAAAATAAAAACTTAATGTAGCTTCGAAGAAGCACTTTCAAGTGAACTTGATGGCTATTCTCAGACGTTCTTTTCTCTTTCTCTTTCCTCGTATTGGGCTTCTTCCTCTCTCTTTTCTTTATGGAGCTGCTCTCTTTTCAGATGGATTTTTCTCAATAGGAGCTCTAGCTTTTTAGCAGTCTCAGCTCTTTCTACGATCTAGGTTGCTATCTATTTATAGAATAGAGTACCGTAGGTTAAAGACCCAGCTAACCAATCTCATCCACGTGGAGAAGAATATTCTTCAATTATTGGCCTCTCAAAGGGTCTGCCATGTGGACAATTCTTTTCATGCCAAAGAGAAGTCCTAGGTAGGACACTTTACTTGTCACGTGAATCGAGTTGCGTGTCTTGAATAGCACGTGGTAACTTTATGTTCAACGAGCTCCCCACATGTTTGTTGTAATGTTCTCCAGGTGCTCTGACTTAGCTGAAAATGTTGATGTTAACAATCAGCTACTTTGACCTTGTTCAGCATGATGGTCTTCATTGCACAGACCTTATGTTCATGGAGCCCTTCAGCTGCACCGACCTTGATAGCAAGAAGTTCTTCATCTGCATCGACCTTACTGGCAGTTTGGAGAAAGTTGCACCCACCTCTCTTCATAGTTAGCTGATGTGCACCGACCTTCCTATTGAAGTTGCTCAAATGTGCACCGACCTCTCTTCAGAGTTGGATGATGTGCACCGACCTTTCTTTTGAAGTTGCTAAATTCTGCACTGACCTCTCTTCAGAGTTAGCTGATGTGCACCAACCTTTCATCTTGAAAGCACCAAGGTGCATCGACCTTTCTTCTTCGTTGCCAAGATGTGCCTCGACCTTTGTCCCGTGTAGACTGGATGTGCACCGACCTTGCTTCTTGAAGTCACCAAGGTGCATCAACCTTTCTTCTTCGTTGCCAAGATGTGCCTCGACCTTTGTCCCGTGCAGACTGGATGTGCACCGACCTTGCTTCTTTACCTGTGGCGGCTGCACTGACCTTACTTCTGAGGTTGGTGAGGTGCTTTGACCTTTCTTTTGTGAAGACTGAAGTAGCATCGACCTTGATATGCAACAGTGGGCATGTGCACCGACCTTAAGTTGCTACCCCTATCATACAAGCATCGACCTTAGTGTGATGTGCACAGACTTTATGTGATATGCATACCTTATATAACACAATGATTGTATGTGCACCGACTTATCTATCAAAGGAATCATTCAACAATTATGACATCATGCACAAGAAAATAAGTACAGCTTAATACATATAACATCATCATCATCGTTCAATTCATGTAATTTAACATACTTCACCCTATTTTTGATGTTCAGTCAAGTATAGTCATAATGGTTGACATCATAAAAACATTGACATCACTAAAACGTAGAATGCAACAACGACAACTCAGGAGCAAGAAGAAGGCTAACAGGGACAAGCCCATTGTTTTCTACAAAAGAGACATGGTCCCTTAAGCCCCACTAGACGACGACTTCGGTTGGTCTAAACGAGCCGATGATACCCCTGAAGCAGTCCAAGTACGGGATGACCTATCGCCGCATATTCGGGAAATGTGTCTAAAGCAACACATCCCCCAATGGCAAGGTTCCGCACAACGAAGATACTTTCGCCAGTTGTGGACCCCTTCCCAGGTCCGGGGGCAACCCCCGTTCTCTCACAAAGATATTAGGGGACTTGGCTATGACCAGGATCCAGACTTCCATGTCCACTACGCGGTCAACGTCGTAGGCTTGACACAGCTAGTTGATGACCAAACAAAGGTCGATGTAAAATTTGACAGCTCCGGGGACGAGGAAGATGAGATCCTCATCCCGATCCTCGTTAAAGCCAGCACTCCGGTTCAAGCAGTCGAGGAATCCTCATCGCCTCCCTGCGAAAATCTCAGGGCTGAAGAAGCTCCTCCTGCCACCCAGCCTGTCAAAGGACTCAGTTCGACAAACTCTCCCGATGAGGAAAGTACCCAGGGCTCTGGCCATAAAGGATTGTCAACTTTAGCAGGCAACTCCAGGGAAACCTCAGCAGCACTAGTTGTCAACCGCTGGCAATAAGCTAGTGGTCTATCACGCCCCGAGTGCGTAAGGAACCCAGTACGCGTGACGAGTTTATATCAATCATGCCAATCAAAGCATAAGGAATTTAACCTTATAGATAGAGTGCGCAAAAGTAAAGATAACAAACCAAATCCTTTATTCGTTAATGACACCAGTATTCAAAGGCATAACCATTACATAATCCATTGATGACTAGACTCAATAAAAGAAAAAATACAATGATTGACTCAAGAAAATAGGAAAAAGACACGACTAGGTAGACGCTTCAATAGTCTGGTGGCTCTATACTCCTCACTCATGTCCATTCCCATCCGAATGAGCTTCGTTATCGGAGTTACCTAAAAAATAAGGGAAAACTAGGATGAGCTAACGCTCAGTAGGAACTATATATCAAGATCAAGCTTGCTTTAAGTAAATTACATGTTACATGAACTATGCAAGTATAATGATGCATGTACACAAGATAAAAAAATGAGAGTAGAGTATCAAGAAATATCATAGACGAACTAGCAAGATTTCAAGATGTTCATGTGAAGTATATCAAGATTGTCAAGCGTATAAATATCAAGTCATGTCATGTGAATTGGCTATTATAATATCAAGTAAGTAAATACCTATTCCGACCACGCAAGTCATGTCAACCCAAGTCAAGTACGAGTCAAGCACGAGTCGTGGAATGTCAACAACCAAGCAAGTCATGCACTTCGGTGCAATGCCACACCGTGATCAATATAGCTCCCATGGGCACAAGTACTTTTGGGTGCTCCTCCCAGGACCAGATTGGGCCCTATATGCACAAACATTGAGTCATGTATATTTTTAGACATCCACTATAGTTTATAGCCAATATAGTGTTCCAAAGGAATAAGCCATTGTAGGATAATGAGGTAGATTTCACGAATTTATGAGTTCAAGGATAGAACTTTAGACAAGGAAGTCATACCGATAAATCACATGAAAAACTAAGACATAACAGAAACTGGGCAATTGACATCTACTCAATCACCATGAATTACAGAAACAGCGCCCACTGTGTGGTCGCTAATTCCTGTGAACAGTGCAGGCATGAAGAAATAGCGTCCACTTTCAGGTTGCTAAATCCGTGATATAGCGCCACTGGCCTGGTCACCGATTCCTTACGGCATCTAAGTCATGGTCGCTAATTACTGACAGAGACAGACTTCTCAAAAGATGCCAGAAATAGCACTCTGTGAGGGCTAAAGCATCACGTTTCTTCAGAGTGACGTGACAAGTAAGGGTTCCAAGGTTTTTAGGATACAACCTGCTCGACTGTCTTGAGGGAATCCAAGGCTAGCGTAGACTTACGGAGGTCTCAATGAATAAAGTACTAGTCCGAAGGAAGGAATATCCCACGGAGGGTCCAATCATCACCAAGAATTGAGTGTAATCGATAGAAAACAAAGTAGAGATTCCATCTACGGATGTGAGATGAGAGTGTCAAGTAAACCCGTGATATGGGCTAGAAAATGCGATAAAATCAGATAGAGAAGAATTGGCGTCCATTCAGACATGTGCTCATTCATGAATGTGCATCTGTGTGAAGTGTTGCTCAAACAATATTTAAGAGAATATTCCAGAAAATACAAAGAATTAGCGACTTTGTGCACGGGCACTAATTCTTGAAATTTTCCAGAAATTGATATAATTTTAGATTTAATTGGCGACCGTTCATAACGGCACCCAAACTTTAAATAATGCCCACTTATTGTGTCACATATTCATGATTTTCATAGATTTCTATTTTTTCTAAAATTCTTACAAACCAGCGCCTACTCACATGGGTGCTTATTTATTAATGTGCGACCATTTGAACGGTCGTCCATTCTATTTTCTATTTTTTTCTAAATCTTTCCAAAAGAATGCCTCCCTGTAGTGGCACTTATAGATGAATTGGCAACTGTTAGACAGTCGTTCATTCTTTTAATTTGATACGCATCGGACAGGTACATTCTTAGACACATAACACTATTCAACCCTTTTGAGTTTATGAAATCAGGAAAGTGAAGACATGAACAAGTAGAGAAAAATCTGGGGAATCCAGAAGTATGCATAACATGTTTTTTTGACATAGGGTTCCATAGTTATTAAATTTTAAACATGTGTTATTTATTAATTATGCTAAAAGAATTAGCGACAGAGTCAATGGTCATACAATAATTTGTGCCTAAGGGTCTGTCGCAAATTTTAAAATTTGCGCTTGCCCACACGGTCACACATTAAACTGTGACTACTGCTCTAGTCGCACATTCTTATACAAATAGAAAGTTAAAAACTACGTAAGACATGAAGAAACAAGGTTCTAGTACATGAGATATGTCATGATTCCTAAGCATGCAAGATATTACTTTGATCTTGGGTGATTGTTCTTGAGAAAACCTACCTTTTTGGCTTGATCTGGACATCGGATAGAAAAAAATAAGAGTAATAGCAGTAGCAGGCAGACAACACCACAACTGCGACTATAATAACCACAGCAGCCGAAGCAACTTTAGCAGTAGGAGCACTAGTATAGGGAATAAGATGGAAGAAGCAAGGCTTCTTAGCAGTAGGAGCACTAGTAGAGGGAATAAGATGGAAGAAGCAAGGCTTCTTCACAGCAATATGGCAGCCACAATAACAGCAACTGCAGCGGGGGAAGAAGGAAGAAGCAGTGGCTTCTTCACGCTCCACGTTCAGCAACCGCAAGAATACAAAGAAGGAGGAGAAGCTGCAGGGCTGCAGTACGGAGAGGGGAAGATGACGACAGTAGGGATTTCCTTCGAACGCAGTAGCAGTAGTAGCCGAAGCTCGTTCGAGAGAGGGTTCTATTTATAAGTCATTGGCTTCGATGACCCAATTGCATCCTATTGGGATTTAAATTCCCACATACTAATCCTAATAGGTTCAAACTTTCCCCTGCAAGTCCCTTCATTGCTATATCGTTAGTCGTCTTTCCTAGTTAGAATAAAACCCTAAAGCCTTATGTAAAGCTCAAAAGTGACTTGGGTTGAAAAAGGCCTATTAGTATATATATATATATATGATTTTCATAGATTTCTATTTTTTAGGCCACTTCTCTTTGTGGGGGTAATGTCACGCCCCGAGCGCAGAAGGAACCCAGTACGCGTTACGAGTTTATATCATTCATGTCAATCAGAGCATAAGGAATTCTACCTTTCTGCTCTTTCTAGGTTACTCTAAAAAGTCTAGAGCCTATAGGATCTACAACATCAATTATCAAACTGTTGAGGAATCACCACACATTATTTTTGATGAATCTTCTAATAAAATTGAAACTGGTTCCTGCAGGAACAAAGTTGATGGAGAAATCCTGGAAAACAAAGAAGAGCAGAATGCAGAACCAGCAGAAGAAGGTGATACTGAAGGATCTGGAGCTGAGGGGGAGGTAAGTGAAAATTTAGGTAATCAGCTTACCAACATTAGAGTTCTTAGAGATCATCCTCTAGAGAATGTGATTGGTAATCTGAATGAACCCCCTAGGACTAGATCACATTTCAGGATAAAAAATGAACTGAATTCTTTTGCTCTTGTCTCACAAGTAGGACCCAAGAAAATTGAATGTGCCTTAAAAGATGAGCATTGGATAAATGCCATGCATGATGAATTGAATCAATTTGAAAGGAACAAGGTATAGCACCTAGTTCCTAAACCCTCACATGGCTCAATTATAGGCACTAAATGGATTTTTAGAAATAAAACTGATGAGCAGGGAAAGGTAGTTAGAAATAAGGTTTGGCTTGTAGCACAGGGGTATAATCAGAAAATTGGGGTAGACTTTGAGGAATCATTTGCCCCTGTAGCTAGACTAGAAGCCATCAGTATTCTTCTGACTTTTGCTTGCAGCTTAGGAATAAAACTTCAACAGATGGATGTAAAATATGCTTTCTTAAATGGTTTAATAAAAGATGATGTTTTTGCTAAACAACCTCTTGGATTTGAATGCATTGATTTTCCTGATTATGTGTATAAACTTGATAAGGCATTATATGGGCTGAAGCAAGCTCCCAGGGCCTGGTACGACAGGCTGAGCTCCTTCCTCACAGGTAAAAGTTATTCAAGAGGTGAGGTTGACCAGACTCTATTTATCAAGGTAAACAATAAAGATATCCTTGTTGTTCAAATCTATATAGATGATATAGTGTTTGGGTCAACTAAATCTTCTGTGTGAGGAATTTTCTAAGTTAATGACTAATGAATTTGAAATGAGCTTAATGGGAGAACTGAAGTTTTTCCTTGGATTGCAGGTTAATCAAACTTTAGAGAGAAGCTTCATCACCCAATCCAAATACATCAGGGATCTGCTGAAGAAATACAAGCTGGCAAACCTCAAAGAGATCATTGCACCTATGGGTACATCAACTAGCCTTTATGCTGACCCAAAAGGTAAATTGGTTGATACCAAACAATATAGAGGTATGATCGGATCCCTTTTGTATCTTACTGCATCTCGCCCAAATATATAATTTCTAGTCTGTTTATGTGCTAGATTTCAAGCTAGTCCTAAGGAATCTCGCATGAGTGCAGTGAAGAGGATTTTTAGGTATCTATCAAGCACCCTTGACTTAGGATTGTGGTATCCTGCTAGCTGTGAGTTTGAACTTGTAGCTTACACTGATGCAGACTATTCAGGGTGTAGGATAGATAAAAAGAGCACTAGTGGGTATTGTCAATATCTAGGTGGTTGTCTAGTGTCTTGGGCATCTAAGAAGCAACACACAGTTGCACTCTCCACTGCTGAGGCTGAGTGTGTTGCAGCAGGGAATTGTGCATCCCAAGTGCTCTGGATAAAACACCAGCTCATTGACTATCACATAAAATTATGATGCATTCCTATTCTGTGTGATAACACCAATGCTATTTCCTTGACTAAAAATCATGTTCATCATTCTAGGACTAATTATATTGAAATAAAACACCACTTCTTGAGAGATGAAGTAAGAATGAAATTGAGTTAAATTTTGTAGAATCAGAAAATCAAATTGCTGATATATTTAATAAACCTTTGGGAAATGAAAGATTTAAATTCTTAAGAAGAGAGCTAGGCTTAGGTAAATTTCAGCATGATGATTGATTCCTTAAGTTCATTCTTGTTTGGAATAAATGCCTTCTCTATGATGTTTTATATGTACATGATTCAGTCTTTCACATGGTATCTGTGGTTTTCATTGCAAACAATGTTTTGCATTGTGTCCATCTTGATCTTAAGGGTATATCAAACAGTTTGCTGGGAGAAGGGCAGATCTCTTCTGTCTAAAAACCCATACTATGTGTAGAGGCTTGTCCTCCGCCAAGTACCCTGAGTCAAGATTTTGTCTGAGTCTTGCATTTCATTATTTGTTCATAGGTCAAAATATTATGTCCAATAATCATGCACATAGATAGGGGGAGTAAGTGTTCAAAGTTTTTAAGGTTATCCTATCTTGCATGTTGTTAGGGGGAGGTCAGAATAAAATTGAGTCACATCAGGTTCTCCTGGTACACTCATCCATTTTCATCTCTTGATATCAACTTCTTAAAAAGTCCTTGAACTTCCTATGCCTATGAAATAATGACAATCTGATAATCAGTTCATTACTCTAAGCTACTAAAATCAGAAATATTCTCTTATAACAATCTGTAATGCTCCTTGAATGAACTGATGGTTTAAGCTACTCTAAGCTACTAAAATCAGAAATATTCTCTTATAAGAATCTGTAATGCTCCTTGAATGAACTGATGGTTTAAGCTTAATAATTTGTTAGAGTCTAAAAATTGACTCAATGAAGTAGGATGTTGATCACATTTAATAGCTCCCAACCATTTCTTTCATGACATGTCTGGTAAAGTCTTCCAGAGTCTGAAAAATCTTGAATTAATGTCTTCTTGGTTGAGAAACTTGGAATGTGTATAATTTTTAAACAAGTCTTTCTATAAAACCAAAGGGCACCAATGTCAAAACAATGAGTTAACATGATTGTAGGCAGAGCAATGGCTGAATGCACTGAGAAACTGGGTACTTCATCAAAGAATTGGAGAAAAACCCATGTCATGAAGTGCTTCAAGTTATCTCTATTCAAAAGTCAAAATAGAATGGCTAGCTTCATTGAGTAACTAGGGATACTGACATCTAATCAACGTGTACCCTTACGCAAAAAGGTGCAAACTACTCCTAATGTTTTGATACATGAAACATAATGGTAAATTCTACTGAGTAACTAGGGGTACTGGCGTCTAATCAACGTGTACCCTTAAGTCAAAAGACATGGATGATACCTAATTGTTCTGAACTCTTTAAAAAAAAAGGAAATGAAAAAAAAAGAATTTTGTTGAACCCTAAAGTGAAAAATCAGAACTGTCAATTTGTTTATCCTCAATACATATCTAAGTCACTCCTAAAGAACTTCACTGATTTTTGGATGAGTAGGATAAAGTAAGACTAAATCCCTCATGATTCATATGGTTCTGGTTTATTGCTATTAAGGGTTAATGTAAACTTATTCAGTGAGTACAGTTGCTAAACTCTAACTTTTATTATTTTTAAACCCAAATTCTATTAGTAATGCATTATATAGAATTCTATACCTAAAGAATTTGAGCTATGTATGTTTGATTAATGAAAGATGAATCAGTTTGTCAATCAGATATCTCCTGCAATTCACAAACAACTTGCTATTATCCTCTCATTTTTGTCACTTCATCGCTAAGATCCACTTCCTTATTTGCTGATGGCAAATGGGGAGAGTTTTTTATGGCAAAAGTTCTTGATTCTTGATTGATGGCTAGGGATAGCTGGCAAAGGGGAAGCTAGAGATTGCCTTGTTTGCGCAAAGGGGTAGAGATTGCCTTATTTGTCTGTATGTGTCTATGCATGTTGTGTCTATGCATATCTGTCTTCTACTGCACGTGATTTTGACCTTTGCATATTCTGACTCATAATATAATATGTGTTGTCATCAAACTATAGTTGTGTTGCCATCATCAAAAAGGGGGTGGATGTTGTGTCTCCTCTGGATTTGATGTAAAGTTTTGATGCTGGCAACAGTGTGTTAGACCTTAATTTGACTCTGACAACATTGTTATTTTAAAGTCTTTACCTTAGTCAGAATAAGTTCTTGTTTAAATCAAGGTCAATGCATGTTCATGCTGTTGCATATCAAGGTCGGTGCATATATGCATTTCGGTTTAGAAGGTCAGCGCATATGTAAGAGTATGGTACAATAAGGTCGAAGCATATTCATGAATTTGAGAAAGTAAGGTCAGTGCATATATCCGCTTCTGTTCTGAAGGTCTATGCATGTGCAGAATTGTTGCATTGAAAGGTCAGTGCACATTCGAATATAAGTCTGAAGGTTGGTGCACATTCATATTGTAGTCTGTCAGGTTGGTGCATACATTCATTTCAATTTTGAAGGTCGATGCACATGTAGAAATCATGCACTATAAGGTCGGTGCACATGTAGAAGTCTTGCACCAGAAGGTCGGTGCATATGCAGAAGTAATTGCTCCATAAGGTCTATGCATATTTGAATTCTAGAGAAAGGTCGATGCTAGTGAGCTAGTGTCTGCAGCATAGGTCAATGCATGTTATAGAAGGGTCGATGCAAGTAAGTCATCATTCTCAAGGTTGATGCACCTTGTGCATTCACTATAAAGACAGGTCGATACACCTTCAGTACAAAGTCTGTTAGTCTGGCATATAAGGTCTAGTTGTATGACTCTAAGGTCGATGTTTCTATTCTAACTTGCTATATGTGTTAGCTATACAGGCTGATGTATCTCATTTATGCATCGATGCTTTTAATGAATTTTGTGCATACACTTATATGAACTGTCTGACCTTGTGTAGTATCTGAAATTACATTTGCTAATAATGTTTTCATGCTTCATAAGTCTCATAAATATTTGATTCTGTTTTGGACAGAAAAGTATAAACAACCCAGATCCATGCTCGAACACTTAGGTTACATAAAGATAGACCACATTACTCTCATGTGGAACATAAAGTGAAGCGGATTAAGGGCACGTGATCCAAGGTAGGAAGTTGAACTAACATCCTACCACTTGGATCGTCTCATCCTCTACTTCTGACACGTGGCCCTCGAAGTGCGCATTCTGGATAAAATTATTGGGCAGGAGTGTGTCTTCTGATTCGCTCCGAAAAATGTCGTTAAAAATGTCGTGCCACAATTTAAAAATTTACCGAACTCACTCACTTAAAAAATATTGAAATTCAAGCAAAGTGGTGAATACGGGTCGATCCCACGGAGAAGAAATGTTTTCAAAATAGCATGGAAAAAAATTCTTATATTTGAGAAGATCTAAATTTGAAGTGAGATTAAACTAATGAAAAAGAAAATTGCACTAACTAAAGAATATAAGAGGGTTAAGAATAGAATTTGGAAAGAGAGGGAGAAAACTAAGAAGAATAATTTCCAAAAAAATCTGAACTTTACTGCTATGAAAGGTGACAAGTATAAATCTATAAAAATAAAAATTGTAACTTGACTGAAAATGAGTGAAAGAAGAAATTGTAGCCAAGAGGATGGAGAATAGCCTCCGTCTCCTTGTCATGCCGGGTCTTGGAATTTCACCCCGCCTTGGAAGTATAGGCCGTCGAGAGGACCAAGGGAAGACAATCTGCCAAAGGGATATGTGAAGAAATATGGAAAGGGAGATAAATAGATGGAAGAAACCTTTAAAAACCAAATATATATACTGTGTGTGTTAGTGTGCTGGGAACAGAGAGAGGGAAGAAGGATGAGCTAAGGTGGGTGATAACTAAAAACATAGGAAAATATAAAGAAAATAGAGGGTTAAAAGAATAAGAATAGTTTTAAAAGTAGGGGGAATTAGAAGAAGTGGAGGAAATGCAAGTTGTAGAGGGCGAAGAGAGGAAGAAGTTTGATGAAGAACATAGAGACATAAAACGAGAGGAAGATAGTGAAAAATAGGAAAAACCAGGATCTATCGGCGTGGATGAACAGTGAAATCTAAAAAAGTTGAACTTCTGAAAATTGATTATAACTTTAAAACGGTGAAGAATCAGAGGAAGAGGAAGAAACAAAAATTGAAGAGCTTGAATAGATGAACAAGTTTGATGAAGAACTCAGAGAGAGATGAGAATCAGAAGAGTGTGAAAACTAAGGGAGAATATCTGTGAAAATCATAGATGAACAGTAAAAGTGCAGAACCATACCTTGTCAATTTGAGAATAACTTGAAAACTAAAGGGAATTAGAGGAAGTGGTAGAAGAAGAACATGAAGATCACTTAAAGGTGAACAACTTTGCTAAAAAAAGTAATTCAAAATAAAGAGCACAAACACATGTAAATGGGATATGAAGGGCTAAAATGGCTAAGATTACAACAACATTAACACACTAACAACAATCCCAAAACCCACAACCAAAGCTCTCCAAAAACTCTCCTACGTAACTCTCCAAAGGCCAAAAGAACTCTAAAAGACTCTACCCAACCCAACCAACAGAACTTCAAATACACTCTCACAGGAACTCAAAAAAAATAGCGACCACGAACATGAACATAAATCACTCTCAAAAACTCTCTGAAAAGGAACTCCAAGAAACCTAAAAAATTTAGCACCACCTGGGAACTCCTTCTCTTGCCAACATGAGCCCCTTTTATTGGGCCAACCCAAGCCCTTGCCCTCTTCTCCTTGCTTCCGCTTTCTCCCGCATCATGCGCCTGCCTACTACGCAATCTACGGTGCAAAGATGACTCCCGTGTCCACTTTCGAAGACATGCCTGCTGCCGACGAAGCCACCCACGAGAGAACTTTTGACTGCCCAAGCGCCCACTGTCGCTGACCTTCTCTTCACCGTGTCGACCGTGTGAAGATCGACTACGTTGCTGGCCACCCGAAGTCGCCCACATCGCCCGCCATCGCCCGAAGAAACCATGCCATTGCTGACCTTTGAGCTCACGTCGAATGGCTCGTGGACACCTCGCCTGTAGCTGCTGTCGACATGCGAGCCCGCACTCGCTGACCTCCCTGTGCCCGCCTTGCGCGTGAAGACCACCCACCACAAATCGTGCCCGAAGACTCACCTTCGCCTGCGTTGATCCTGCGTCGGCCAGCGCTCGCCTGTGAGCGTGTGACGCGTGAAGATGCCACACTACCAGTCGATGCTGCCAGCACCGCCGAAAGCCGCCCGTGCCTACTGAAGTCCTCGCCCGTGCACCCTCCAACCGACTGAAGCCTTATGCATGCGCTGACTCGAGCCCAAAGCGGCTTGGCCATTCGCCTGCCAAGCATCTTGTATGCATGCCAAAGCATGCAACGTTGAAGCCCATGCAACGTTGAAAAGAGGCGTGAAGCCTTCATCATAAATTGTTATATATATATATTATATATCATATATATCTTATAGATATATCTAAAGCCAACTGTTATATATATTTTTTTCTTTTTTTTCTTTTTCTTTTTTAACAAGCCCATGGGCCTTTGGCCCATTGATATTCTTTTTTTTTTCAACCTTAATGGACTTTGGCTTCTTCTTTGTGCCTGTAAAATGAGCAAATTTATTCATTAAAATACTTAATTTATTAAAACTAAATAGTTTACACTAGATTATGATTAAGTGTGATAAATACATAATGATACATATTAAAGCTCATAAAAGCGTGATATAATATTAATTAATATGTATAAATATACACGTATCACACCTCCAACTTACTCATTGCTAGTCTCTTAGTAATGCAAATAATTAAACATTTAGGACCAACAAGATTTTATAAAGTTCATACCATCATATCCAACTTTTCTTTCATAGAAATAACCAAAGATTAGGAATTTGGAAGTATTAACGCACACTAGCCTTAGATTTGACAATTAAGGTACATGATCAAGAATTCAACTCAAAGTTCAATAGCACTTGTACATGTGTAAATACTAAATCCACAATGTAGATAATTGCGTCCCCCATTTGCTATTCCAAATAAGTACCTTTCAACCCTGCACCTCTTAATCAGAGCATTAATCATATTAGCTTTTTATCTACCTTATTGCTTTGTCCCTTTTGGGATCTTTTTATTTTTCTACATACATGATGCTGCACTACCCTTCACTGGTTAACGGGAACCTCGACTCAGGCTCGATTTTGCAGATCAAGGTTCCCTTTTCCGTTTGACGCGAATCTCAACACGTCTTAGGTGAAGTAGGCCCGGTTACTAAGATTTGTGGCATTTTTCATGGTGTCTTTTTTTCTATTTTTTTTCAATTGTGCTTTTGCACTAATAACTTGGCAGAAAGATTATAAAAGATCTCTTTTTTAGGAAGTGCAGAATATCAGGCAACATATCCAAAATAGCAGAAGACTTGTCCTACTTGTTTCATTAACGTGCAACGTGATTTTTATTTTTCTAAAGTGCACATGAACTTTAAAGATATTCTTAGATCAATTTTCCATGGCTAGATTAAATAAAATTTCCCTCATCCTTCTCCCTAGTCTTTTCTATTCTAGAATCATTTTCAATTCAAGCATGAATCATGAAACTTAAAATGGGGATTTTCATGGCTAGATTATCATGCAACAATGCAGGGCATCAAGCAAGAACTCATTGTATTCTCATGAAAAAAAATATATTTCCCCACCCCCAACTTAAACTCATTATATATAAGAAGCTTCTCCTTCAAGAGAAGACACCGTGCCAGAAGAGTATATCGTGATATTGAGACTTGAGGCAGAGAGAGCAAGAGCCAGCATGATCTAGAGAAAAGAAGAAAGAGAGAGAGCAGATCTGAAAGAAGGAAGAGAAAGAATTTTGAGAGAGCTTGAGAGAATTGTTGAGAGAGCTTTGTTTATCAATTTCCTGGTTCAGAACCGGAACTGATTGTGCTCATTGTTGAGCTACATTCCCCTCGTGGGTTTTGATTTTTCATTTTGTTTCTAGAAACTCTTGTTCAAGCTATCTGTCAGCAGAGGTTAAGCTGTAATTCCTCAGCGATTGCAGAGGTGTGGTATCCTCTGGTCGGGTGAAGCTGTAATTCCCCTGGGGTTGCAGAGGTGTGATATCCGCTGATTGGGTGAAGCTGTAATTCTCCAGTAGTTGCAGAGGAGGACTCCTCTGGTCGACGTAAGTTGTAAGGCCTAGTGGTCTGTAGGGTTTTTACCCCGAAGCTATGGATCAGTAGTTAAGCCACACTCTAGTTTGAGTGTGGGGTGGACGTAGACCTCGGGTTTGAGGTCGAACCACCTTAAAATTCCACTATCCACTGTGCGATTGATTGTGATTTGCATTTATTCTTTATCTATGTTCATCGCTTAGTAGATGATTGTTTAGTATCGCGTGAGAGCCAATCTGTTCGATTTGTTTCATTCTGATTGTGATTGAGTTCCTTCCGGTCATCCTATAGAAGTTTGATTATATTCCGTAATTGTTTCTGCTGTAGTGATTTTTTAATGGGTGACCGATCTATGCACCCCCCTCTAGATCATCTATAGATACTCCATTTGTAGGTATCAGAGCGTCCATGTATTCTATCACTTGGCTCCAGATATCTGATCAAATAATTCATCGATCCTTCGCAGCGGATACTTGTTCTTGATGGTAAAGTGGTTCAATTGCCGATAATCGATGTAGAGTCTCATCAATCCATCTTTCTTCTTGACAAATAAAACAGGCGCTCCCCAGGGGGAAGTGCTTGGTCTGATGAATCCTTTCTTCAAGAGCACCAGCAATTGTTCCTTCAATTCCTTGAGCTCGGCGGGGGACATCCTATAAGGTGCCTTAGAAATCGGGCCAGCACCAGGGACAAGGTCGATGGTGAAGGCCACTTCTCTTTGTGGGGGTAATGTCACGCCCCGAGCGCGGAAGGAACCCAGTACGCGTGATGAGTTTATATCATTCATGGCAATCAGAGCATAAAGAATTCTACCTTATATACAGAGATGCGCAAATTGCAAGATAACCAAATCCAATTCATTCATAATAACCATTAAGGTAAATCTATTACATAATCTCCTCTTTAGAAAAAAGTACTAAAGGATATTCTAGACTCAATAAAAGAAAATTATAATGATTGACTCAAGAAAATGAAAAAAGACACGACTAGATAACAACATCGATAATTGGAACGGCTCTATACTCTTCACTCACGTCCGTCCCCATCCGAATGAGCTTCGTCATTGGAATTACCTAAAAAATAGGGAGAAACACTAGGTAAGCGAATACTCAGTAGGAATTATATCTCAAGTGCAAGCTTACTTTAAGTAATTACATGTTACATGAATGTAAGTCTAGCTATGCATGTACGCATGAAAATGACGAGAGAGAGAGAGAGAGTATCAAGAGTTAATAGAGATGAACTAGTAAGATTTCAAGATAATCATGTAAAATGTATCAAGATGGTCAAGCATGTGAATATATCAAGTCATATCATGTGAATTGGCTATTATAATTTCAAGTAAGTAAATACCCATTCTGGGCTACGCAAGTCATGTCAAGTCAAGCACTATAGAGTTTGTGGAATGTCTTAAATCAAGCTAGTCATGCACTTCGGTGCAATGCCACACCGTGATCAATATAGCTCCCATGGGCACAAGTACTTTCGGGTGCTCCTCCCAGGACTAGATCGGGCCCTATATTCACAAGCATTGAGTCATGTATATTTTAGACATCCACTATAGTTATAGCCAATATAGAATTCCAAGAATAAACCATTGTAGAATGATAATGTAGATTTCACCAATGAAGGAGTTCAAGGGAAGAACTTTGAACAAGTATGACTCACCGTTAAACCACAAGAAAATCAAGACATGTCATGAATCTGGATAATTGGCGCCCACTCAGTCGCCATCAATTACAGAAATAGCGCCCACATGCGTGGTCGCCCATTCCTGTGAACAGTACAGGCTCGATGAAATAATGCCCAGGCTCAGGTCGCTATATCAGAGAAATAACGCCACTAGACTGGTCGCCAATTCCTTCTGGCGCCCATGTTAGTGTCACTCATTGCTGACAGAACATACTTCTCACAAGAGGCCAGAAACAACGCTCTATAAAGCATCATGTTTCTTCAGAGTGACGTGACAAGTAAGGGTTCCAAGGTTTTTAGGGTACAACCTGATCGGCTACCTTAAGGGAATCCAAGGCTAGCGTAGACTTACAGAGGTCTCCATGATGAAATCACAAGTCTGAAGGAAGGAATATCCCGCGGAGGGTTCAAACATCACCGAGAGTTAGTATGTAATTGATAGAAACGAAAACAGGGACTCCATCTAAAGATTTGAGATGAGAGTGTCAAGTAACCGGCGGTGTGGGTTGGAAAACGTGATAAACTGAGAGAGAAGAAGTAGCGCCTTATCAGAGGTTGCTATATCAAGAAATAGCGGCTCTCTGGAGGATCGCTCAATCTTAATTATAACAGAATTTTCCAAGAAAATAATAAGAATTAACGACACTGTATACGTGCATTAATTGTAGAATTTCCCATAATTTTAATATTTATAATTGTAAATAGCGACTACATATGATGGCATTCATTCTTTAATTGACTTCATGATTCTGGTCACTCATTCATGAATTTCAATATAAATTCTATTTATTGGATTTTACAAAACAACGCCAACATATAGGGGCGTTCATTCTTTAATTAGCAACTAGGTGTCTGTCGCCCATTCTTTGTCTGATGCTACGCATCCGGCAGATACAATCTTAGACACATATCACTGTTCACAGACTAGGAGTTCACATAATCAGGAAAGTAAAGACATGGATAGACAGAGAAAAATATCAAGATTCCAGGAACATGCTTATGCAATAATTTTAACGTCAGGTAACATAGATATTTAATTTTAAGCATGTGGTATTTATTAAATACCCTAGAGAATTAGCGGATTGACAAGGGGTCGCTCATTAAACTACGCCCTGGCCACTGTCGCTATTTTAGAAGATTTGGAGAGAGCTCGCGTGGGCGTTCATTTAATAGGCACCCTTGACCTGGCTGCTATTTACTGAAGCTCAGTAAAACTTCATAAAACTTAAATAGGAATCATGGACTCACTGCTATATGACCTATATGAATGAATTTACTTTGATTATCATGTTGAGCTTCGTATCTTGAGAATGCCTACCTTTTTGGCTTGTTCTGGATGACGGATAGAGAAGATAATAGAAGTAGATAAGATGCAATAGGCAGCTACGGAAACTGCAACGGCAACTGAAGGAAACGATCGAAGAAAAAGCACAGTAGGCTTCACTTCTTCTCGTATGATAGCGGAGGGCGACGATGAAGCAATGGCAGTAATTGTAACAACTGCAGTCTCTCCTAGTCATGAAGAAGAGGCAGCCGTAGATAGACGAAGAATAAGAGCAACGCAAAAACTATAGTAGCAAGCATAACGGCAACTGCAGTGGCAGCAAACATGTTGTGTCTCCTCTGGATTTGATGTAAAGTTTTGATGTTGGCAATAGTGTGTTAGACCTTAATTTGACTCTGGCAATATTGTTATTTTAAAGTCTTTACTTTAGTCAAAATAAGTTCTTGTTTAAATCAAGGTCGATGCATGTTCATACTATTGCATATCAAGGTCGGTGCATATATGCATTTCGGTTCAGAAGGTTAGCGCATATGCAGGAGTATGGTATAATAAGGTCGAAGCATATTCATGCATTTGAGAAAGTAAGGTCAGTGCATATA
Organism: Amorphophallus konjac; assembly: GCA_022559845.1. Classification (NCBI taxonomy): domain Eukaryota; kingdom Viridiplantae; phylum Streptophyta; class Magnoliopsida; order Alismatales; family Araceae; genus Amorphophallus; species Amorphophallus konjac. Next base: position 340,410,721 of record CM040118.1, on the reverse strand, counting down.
TCCACTTCTATTCTGAAGGTCTATGCATGTGCAGAATTGTTGCATTGAAAGGTCGGTGCACATTCGCATATAAGTCTAAAGGTTAGTGCATACATTCATTCCAGTTCTGAAGGTCGATGCACATGTAGAAATCCTACACTATAAGGTCAGTGCACATGTACAAGTCTTGCACCAGAAGGTTGGTGCATATGTAGAAGTAATTGCTCCATAAGGTCTGTGCATATTTGAATTCTAGAGAAAGGTCGATGCTAGTGAGCTAGTGTCTGCAGCATAGGTCAATGTATGTTATAGAAGGGTCGATGCTAGTAAGTCATAATTCTCAAGGTCGATGCACCTTGTACATTCACTATAAAGACAAGTAGATGCACCTTTAGTACAGAGTCTGTTAGTCTGGCATATAAGGTCTACCTGTATGACTCTAAGGTCGATGTTTCTATTCTATCATGCTGTATGTGTTAGCTATATAGGCTGATGTATCTCGTTTATGCATCGATGCTTTTAAGGAATTTTGTACATACACTTATATGAACTGTCTGACCTTGTGTAGTATCTGAAATTACATTTGCTAATAATGTTTTCATGTTTCACAAGTCTCATAAATATTTGATTCTATTTTGGACAAACAAGTATAAACAACCCAGATCCATGCTCAAACACCTGGGTTACATAAAGACAGACCACATTACTCTCACGTGGAACTTAAAGTGAAGCTGATTAAGGGCACATGATCCAAGGTAGGAAGCTAAAGTAACATCCTACCACGAGGATCATCTCATCCTATACTTCTGACACGTGGCCCTCAAAGTGTGCATTCTGGATAAAATTATTGGGCGGGAGTGTGTCTTCCACGCGCCCAAAAATCTGAAAAGCTCGTGGGACCACAGACTCGTGCTCTCCTATATAAAAGGGGATCGAGCAGTCAAATTCGTAATGAGAAGAAAATGAGAAGATACGAGAGAAGTAGATCAGAAAAGGATAGAAGAGCTGAAAGAGCAAGAGAGTTCTAGAGGTTGAGAGAGAAGAGTCTGACAGGAGTTTCAGAGAAAAGAGTCTGTTGCAGAGAGTAAAAATAGAGTGTCATAATTCTGTCTAAGAGAGAGAAGCGGGATTGAGTAGAAGAGTTGTCCTGACTTCTGGATCAGATCCAGAGTCAGATTGCTCCTGTAGAGCTACCATTCTTTCTTTCTGTTATTGTCTTTCATTGCTTATTTTGTTTTCCTTTTGGAAATTACTGTAAGCTGTGTATCAGCGAAGCAAGCTGTGGAGCTCAGCGGCGAGGTGTGATCCTTGAAAAGCAAGCTGTGTTGATCAGCGGGAAAGCAAGCTGTGAGGCTCAGCTCTTTGTAGGGATTTCATCCCCGAAGCTGTCGATCTGCAGAGTTCAAGTTGTTTGGCAGTGGAAGCCTTACTCAATTGAGTAAGGGGTGGATGTAGATCTCAAGCTCGAGATCGAACCACCTTAAAAATTGATCTGTCTTATGTGTGTGTGATTGCTTATATCATCTTTACTGCGATTAGATGAATGCTTAGGATCGTTTATTGCGAGCATCTGACTTCTCAGATATAGTCAATTGTTGCTTAAGTCTTCAATCAAATTATCCTTACTAATTCATATATGCATCTGCTTAATTTGATTGATATCTGAATTGTCTTGATCTAATTTGCACTTTCTTCATTTCATACTTGCATTGTGGTCAATCACTCAGTGGTATATAAAAAGGCTCAGTTAGAAGGATAGATTACGTCTATCTGAAAAACTGACCCTTGCGTGAGGAGTTTTTCGAATCAAACCTCTACCAGGTAGTATATTGAGTTGATTGATCTACTGTCTTTGGAGTTCTCAATGATTGACACTTTATCCATATCATATCTCTTTGTTGATAATTCATACTATTTTTAGTGATTCTAGCCACAGTAGTTTCTTTTAATTCCGCATTGTTATTAACTGCTGTAGAATTTTAAAAATTGGGGTATAACTATTCACCCCCCTCTAGATCACCCGTTCATCCATTCACACATCACGTGGTATCAGAGCCTAACTCTCCTGAAGGGCTTAACATCTCGGAGAGATTAGTTGAAATGGATGCTAGAGGTCAAACTGCTGAGGGTCATTCCACCAGTAAGCCGCCATTCTTTGACGGAAATGACTATGCTTACTGGAAGAATCGTATGCAGGTCTTCCTTTGAGCTAAGGATTATGAGATTTGGAAGGTCGTTAGTCGTGGTCCGTTTGAACTTCCTGAGGATGAGGAGGTCTGGACCATGGAGTAGATCCGTAGGTCTACATTGAACTGGTGCGCTGTAAATGCTATGCAGTGTGCTCTCCACCCTACTGAATTTTCTAGAGTTTTCTCCTGTTCCACAGCCAAGGAAATGTGGGACAAGATGGAGGTAATCTATGAGGGAACATCTCAGGTTAAAGAGACCAAGGCTAATATATTAGTCTCAGAATATGAAGCATTTAAGATGAAACATGATGAGCCTATATCTGAGATGTACGCCAGACTGATGGTACTCACTAATAGCTTGATGAGTCTAGGTAACGTTTATAGTGAGTACGAACTTGTTAGAAAAATTATTAGGTCCCTGACACCTATTTGGCATACCAAGACCATGATTATGGAAGAGTCTAGGAACCTAGCAACTACCACAGTAGATTAACTCATTGGTTCTCTCATTACATATGAGTTGAATCTCAAGAGGGTCGATGAGTCTGAGAAGAGGAAAAAGCCCCTAGCACTTAAAGTGACTTCTAGTAGCAAAGGGTCATCAAGTGAGCACAGTTCTTCTAGTTTAGACGAAAACCCAGATGAATTTGCAATGCTTACTAGAAAATTTAAGAAGTTCCCGAGGAAGGAAGGGAAGGGGTTCAAAAGAAAGTACTTCTTAGGGAAGAGACAGTCAAAATACAAATCTGGTACTGCCAAGAAATCTGATGGTATTGTTTGCTATAATTGCAGGAAAGCAGGGCACCTAAAGGCAGACTACCCTGAGCTGCAGAAGGAGAAATAGCCCAAGTGGAAGAACAAGAAAGGAAAAGCAATGATAAGCACCTGGAGCAATGAAGATGAAGGTAGTCAGAGCAGCACATCTGATAGCGAGGAAGAAGATAAGCTCTGCCTGATGGCCGAAGAAGAAGAGAAGGAAGATGATGAAGAGGTAACTTCCCCTTTCGAGAATTTTACACATAGTGACTGGGAAGAAGCCTATGTAGAGATTTTAGGTAAATATGATAATATGCGTAGAGAGAATAGGCATCTGAAAAGAAAGATAAACTCTTTAGTGAATGATACATCTTTAAATGACAAAATTGCATGCCTAGAAACAAAAAACTGTAGTTTGAAGAATTCTCTTGCTAAATGTGAAATTTTCAAAACTGTCTTGAATGACATGAATTATGAAAATGAACAATTGAAAAACACCTTTAATGAATTAAAAATTAGAATGCAAAAATTTGAGGAAGAAACTAGAATTGCAAATGAAAAATATGATGTTGTTAATGGAGTGAATAAAGAATTGAAAAAGATAATTAAGAATTTAGAAAAAGAAAATAAGGATAAACAACATTCCCTTGATGGCATGACACAGGGAACTGAAAATTTGAATGCTATTTTGGGAACAAAGGTAAACTTCAGAAGGGAAGGATTGGGTTTTAACCCAACAAATAAGAAAATGTTTGATGTGAAGACTATTTACTTTGTTGCTGAAAAGGGAACATCTAAATCCAAACCTTTAATAAAAATGAACTCTGAAGAAAATAGCAACAAAAATCTGTAAAAATTAATGATCATAACAAGCCTAGTACCAAGGACAAGGGCAAAGAGAAGGTAGAGATGTCTAATGGATCCTGCACACACACTACTGCACCTCAGGCTAACAGACAGGTTAGGGGTCAAGCAACTAAAGCCCAAGTCAAAGGAAACACCAAAATCAAGGTAACCCAGTCTCAACAGAAAGGTCAATGCCACCACCAACCTGCACCGACGCACACTCCTTCTGGGTTTAGGTCCTTTAGAAATCAAGGTTAGAGCAGGGACACCTCAGGTCAATGCTACTACCTAAGTGTACCGACCTATCCATCATTCCAAAACTCTTATCATTATCACTCCGGTAGGAAAGGTCGAGGCAGCTTCAATATAAGGTCGATGCAGCATAACATTCAGAACTCACATCCTAGTCAGGTGCATCGACCTTACCCTTGGAATGCCTCTGTGCAACCTAGGCTCAGAAATTTCAGAAACCAGAACCCATATGGCTTTGTCCATACCATGTCTGTTCAGCCTAGGATCTACAATGTGCACACTCTTCCAAATGCCCATTGGACCAATCACTGGCGCAAAAACTCTCAGGCCTTTAAGAATAGGAATGTCACACCACAGAAAAGGCCAATCAAAACCCAGAAAGTTAATGAGAGAAAGGACAAATAGAAAATTAAGAAATCCACAAATCAAGTAAAGACACAAAAATAAATGTGGATACCAAAATAGTTGTTGTCTTGTCTGCATGATTTAACTACACTTATGGGGACCAAACAGTCTTGGGTTCCAAAACTTTTTACTTGATTCTGTTTGCAGGTATGCCCGGCAGCCAATCACAACAGGTGGTATCTTGACAGTGGATATTCCAGGCACATGATCGGGGATAAAGGAAGGTTTTGCATGCTGGTAGAAAAAGATGCTGGTCATGTTACCTTCGGAGGTAGTACAAAAGGAAAAATCATTGGAACAGGTAAGGTTGGTAAGTGCTCTTCCTGCTGTATAGAAGAAGTTTTACTAGTTGAAGGGCTTGCTTACAATTTGCTTAGTATCAGTCAGTTATGTGATAAAGGCCATAGAGTTATTTTTGACTCTCTTGTATGCACTATCTTTGAACCAAATTCTGAAACTATGAAGTTCACTAGTAAAAGATTCAATAACCTCTATATGGTAGACTTAGATGATGCAACACATACTAACTTGTGTCTCACTGTTAATAAGGATGACTTAGCTTGTCTTTGGCATCGTAGGTTAGGTCATGCCAGTTATAATGTGTTGCATAGATTGAATAAATATAGCATGGTGAGAGGTTTACCTGAGATATCTTTTAAGAAGGATAATAAAATATGTGAGGCTTGTACCCACTGTAAGCAAACTAGAAAGTCATTTAAATCTAGAACTGAAAACATGTCTTCTAAACATTTTGAGCTGATCCACATGGATTTATTTGGACCTACTAGATCAGCTAGTTTATCTGGTAGAAGATATGGATATGTCTTAGTAGATGACTTTTCTAGATTTACGTGGGTATTCTTTCTGACTCACAAAAATGATGCATTTGAAGAATTTCAAGATTTTTACCAAAGAATAAAACAGACTGGTGAGCAGTCTACTTCTAATATCTTGTCTGACCATGGTGGTGAGTTTGAAAACTCATAGTTTGATGAATTTTACAGGGAAAATGGGATCAACCACAGATTCTCTTCACCAAGGACTCCAGAGTAGAATGGAGTGGTTGAAAGGAGGAACAAAACTTTAGTGGAGATGGCTCGGACTATGCTAGTTGAAGGTAACTTGCCTAGAAGGTTTTGGGCTGAGGCAGTAAATACATCATGTTACATTATCAACAGAGCCCTGGTAAGACCTTCTACTCAAAAGACTCCCTATGAGATACTTAAAGGTAAGAAGCCTTCAATAGCACATTTCAAGGTTTTTGGTTGTAAATGCTTTATCCATGTTAATTCTAAAAGAGACCTTGATAAATTTGAACCTAAAAGTAAACCTGAAATTTTTCTAGGTTACTCTAAAAAGTCTAGAGCCTATAGGATCTACAACATCAATTCTCAAACTGTTGAGGAATCACCACACATTATTTTTGATGAATCTTCTAATAAAATTGAAACTGGTTTTTACTGGAACAAAGTTGATGGAGAAATCCGGGAAAACAAAGAAGAGCAGAATGTAGAACCAGCAGAAGAAGGTGATACTGAAGGATCTGGAGCTGAGGGGGAGGTAAGTGAAAATTCAGGTAATCAGCTTACCAACATTAGAGTTCTTAGAGATCATCCTCTAGAGAATGTGATTGGTAATCTGAATGAACGCCCTAGGACTAGATCACATTTCAGGATAGAAAATGAACAGAATTCTTTTGCTCTTGTCTCACAAGTAGGACCCAAGAACATTGAATGTGCCTTAAAAGATGAGCATTGGATAAATGCCATGCATGATGAATTCAATAAATTTTAAAGGAACAAGGTATAGCACTAAGTTTTAAACCCTCACATGGCTCAGTTATAGGCACTAAATTGATTTTTAGAAATAAAACTGATGAGCAGGGAAAGGTAGTTAGAGATAAGGCTTGGCTTATAGCACAGGGATATAATCGAGAAATTGGGGTAGATTTTGAGGAATCATTTGCCCATGTATCTAGACTAGAAGCCATTAGTATTCTTCTTACTTTTGCTTACAGCCTAGGAATAAAACTTCAGCAGATGGATGTAAAATCTGCTTTCTTAAATGGTTTAATAAAAGAGGATGTTTTTGTTAAACAACCTCCTGGATTTGAATGCATTGATTTTCCTGATTATGTGTATAAACTTTATAAGGCATTATATGGGCTGAAGCAAGCTCCCATGGCCTGGTACGACATGCTGAGCTCCTTCCTCACAGGTAAAAGTTATTCAAGATGTGAGGTTGACCAGACTCTATTTATCAAGGTAAACAATAAACATATCCTTGTTGTTCAAATCTATGTAGATGATATACTGTTTGGGTCAACTAAATCTTCTATGTGTGAGGAATTTTTTAAGTTAATGACTAATGAATTTGAAATGAGCTTAATAGGAGAACTGAAGTTTTTTCTTGGATTGCAGGTTAATCAAACTTCAGAGGGAAGCTTCATCACTCAATCCAAATACATCAGGGATCTGCTGAAGAAATACAAGCTGAAAAATCTCAAAGAGATCATTGCACCTATGGGTACATCAACTAGTCCTGATGTTGACCCAAAAGGTAAATTGGTTGATACCAAACAATATAGAGGTATGATCGGATCCCTTTTGTATCTTACTGCATCTCGCCCAGATATATAATTTCTAATATGTTTATGTGCAAGATTTCAAGCTAGTCCTAAGGAATCTCGCATGAGTGCAGTGAAGAGGATTTTTAGGTATCTATCAAGCACCCTTGACTTAGGATTGTGGTATCCTGCTAGGTGTGAGTTTAAACTTGTAGCTTACACTGATGCAGACTATGCAGGGTGTAGGCTAGATAAAAGAGCACTAGTGGGTATTGTCAATATCTAGGTGGTTGTCTAGTGTCTTGGGCATCTAAGAAGCAATACACAGTTGCACTCTCCACTGCTGAGGCTGAGTATGTTGCAGCAGGGAATTGTGCAGCCCAAGTGCTCTGGATAAAACACCAGCTCATTGACTATCACATAAAATTGTGATGCATTCCTATTCTGTGTGATAACACCAGTGCTATTTCCTTGACTAAAAATCATGTTCATCATTCTAGGACTAAGTATATTGAAATAAAACACCACTTCTTGAGAGATGAAGTAAGAATGAAATTAAGCTAAATTTTGTAGAATCAGAAAATCAAATTGCTGATATATTTAATAAACCTTTGGGAAATGAAAGATTTAAATTCTTAAGAAGAGAGATAGGCTTATGTAAATTTCAGCATGATGATTGATTCCTTAAGTTCATTCTTGTCTGGAATAAATGCCTTCTCTATGATGTTTTATATGTACATGATTCAGTCTTGCACATGGTATCTGTGGTTTTCATTGCAGACAATGTTTTGCATTGTGTCCATCTTGATCTTAAGGGTATATCAAACAGTTTGCTGGGAGAAGGGCAAATCTATTCTGTCTGAAAACCCATACTATATGTAGAGGCTTGTCCTCCGCCAAGTACCCTGAGTCAAGATTTTGTCTGAGTCTTGCATTTCATTATTTGTTCATAGGTCAAAATATTGTGTACAATAATCATGCACATAGAGAGGGGGAGTAAGTGTTCAATGTTTTTAAGGTTATCCTATCTTGCATGTTGTTAAGGGGAGGTCAGAATAAAATTGAGTCACATCAGGTTCTCCTAGTACACTCATCCATTTCCATCTCTTGATATCAACTTCTTAAAAAGTCTTTGAACTTCCTATGCCTCTGAAATAATGACAATCTGATAATCAGTTCATTACTCTAAGCTACTAAAATCAGAAATCTTCTCTTATAAGAATCTGTAATGCTCCTTGAATGAATTGATGGTTTAAGCTTAATAATTTTTTAGAGTGTAAAAATTGAACTCAATGAACTAGGATGTTGATCACATTTAATAGCTCTCAACCTTTTCTTTCATGACATGTCTGGTAAAGTCTTCCAGAGTCTGAAAAATCTTGAATTAATGTCTACTTGGTTAAGAAACTTGGAATGTGTATTATTTTTAAACAAGTCTTTCTATAAAACAAAAGGGCACCAATGTCAAAATAATGAGTTAACATGATTATAGGCAGAGCAATGGCTGAATGCACTGAGAAACTGGGTACTTCATCAAAGAATTGGAGAAAAACCCATGTCATGAAGTGCTTCAAGTTATCTCTGTTCAAAAGTCAAAATAGAATGGTTAGCTTCATTGAGTAACTAGGGGTACTGACATCTAATCAGCGTGTACCCTTACGTAAAAAGGTGCAAACTACTCCTAATGTTTTGATACATAAAATAGAATGGTAAATTCTACTGAGTGACTAGGGATACTGGCGTCTAATCAACGTGTACCCTTAAGTCAAAAGGCATGAATGATACCTAACAGTTCTTAACTCTTTAAAAAAAAGAAACGAAAAAAAAAACAATTTTGTTGAATCCTAAAGTGAAAAATCAGAACTCTCAATTTGTTTATCCTCAATACATATCCAAGTCACTCCTAAAGAACTTCACTGATTTTTGGATGAGTAGGATAAAGTAAGATTAAATCCTTCATGATTCATATGGTTCTGGTTTATTGCTATTAAGGGTTAATGTAAACTTATTCAGAGAGTACAGTTGCTAAACTCTAACTTTTATTATTTTTAAACCCGAATTCTATTAAGAATGCATTATATAGAATCCTATACCTAAAGAATTTGAGCTATGTATGTTTGATTAATGAAAGATAAATCAGTTTGTCAATCAGATATCTCTTACAATTCACAAACAACTTTGCTATTATCCTCTCATTTTTGTCACTTCACTGCTAAGATCAAATTCCTTGTTTGCTGATGGCAAAGGGGGAGAGTTTTTGATGGCAAAAGGTCTTGATTCTTGATTGATGGCTAGGGATAGCTGGCAAAGGGGAAGCTAGAGATTGCCTTGTTTGTGCAAAGGGGGAGAGATTGCCTTATTTGTCTGTATGTGTCTATGCATATTTATCTTCTACTGCACTTGATTGTGACCTTTGCATATTCTGACTCATAATATAATATGTGTTGCCATCAAACTATAGTAGTGTTGCCATCATCAAAAAGAGGGAGAATGCTATGTCTCCTCTAGATTTGATGTAAAGTTTTGATGCTGGCAACAGTGTGTTAGACCTTAATTTTACTCTGACAACATTGTTATTTTAAAGTATTTACCTTAGTCAGAATATGTTCTTGTTTAAATCAAGGTCGATGCATGTTCATGCTGTTGCATATCAAGGTCGGTGCATATATGCATTTCGGTTCAAAAGGTCTGCACATATGTAGGAGTATGGTACAATAAGGTCGAAGCATATTCATGCATTTGACAAAGTATATCCACTTCTGTTCTGAAGGTCTATCCATGTGCAGAATTGTTGCATTGAAAGGTCGGTGCACATTCGAATATAAGTCTGAAGGTCGGTGCACATTCAGATTTTAGTCTGTCAGGTCGATGCATACATTCATTCCAGTTTTGAAGGTCGGTGCACATGTAGAAATCCTGCACTATAAGGTCGGTGCACATGTAGAAGTCTTGACCAGAAGGTCGGTGCATATGCAGCAGTAATTGCTCCAAAAGGTCTGTGAATATTTGAATTCTAGAGAATGGTCGATGCTAGTGAGCTAGTGCCTACAGCATAGGTCAATGCAAGTTATAGAAGGGTTGATACTAGTAAGTCATCATTCTCAAGGTTGATGCACCTTGTGCATTCACTATAAAGACAGGTCGATACACCTTCAGTACAGAGTCTGTTAGTCTGGCATATAAGGTCTAGTTGTATGACTCTAAGGTCGATGTTTCTATTCTAACTTGCTGTATGTGTTAGCTATATAGGCTGATGTATCTCGTTTATGCATCGATGCTTTTAAGGGATTTTGTGCATACACTTATATGAACTGTCTGACCTTGTGTAGTATCTGAAATTACATTTGCTAATAATGTTTTCATGCTTCACAAGTCTCATAAATATTTGATTTTGTTTTGGACAAAAAAGTATAAACAACCCAGATGCATACTCGAACACCTGGGTTACATAAAGATAGACCATATTACTCTCACGTGGGACTTAAAGTGAAGCAGATTAAGGGCATGTGATCCAAGGCAAGAAGCTGAACTAACATCCTACCACGAGGATCATCTCATCCTCTACTTCTGGCACGTGGCCCTCAAAGTGCGCATTCTGGATAAAATTATTGGGCAAGAGTGTGTCTTCTGATGCGCTCCGACAAATGTCGTTAAAAATCTCATGCCACAATTTAAAAATTTACCGAACTCACTCACTTAAAAAATATTGAAATTCAAGCAAAGTGGTGAATATGGGTCGATCCCACAGAGAAGAAATATTTTCAAAATATCATGGAAGAAAATTCTTATATTTGAGAAGATCCGAATTTGGAGTGAGATTAAACTAATGAAAAAGAAAATTACAGTAACTAAAGAATATAAGGGGGTTAAGAATAGAATTTGGAAAGAGAGGGTGAAAACTAAGAAGTCCAATTTTCAAAAAAATCTGAACTTTACTGCTATGAAAGGTGACAAGTATAAATCTATAAAAATAAAAATTATAACTTGACTAAAAAAGAGTGAAAGAAGAAATTATAGGCAAGAGGATGAAGAATAGCCATCGTCTCCTTGTCGTGTCGGGTCTTAGAATTTCACCCCGCCATGGAAGTAGATGTCGCCGAGAGGACCAAGAGAAAACAATCTGCGAAAGGGATATGTGAAGAAATATGGAAAGGGAGATAAATAGATGAAAGAAACCTTTAAAAACTAAATATATATACTGTGCGTGTGAGTGTGCTGGGAATAGAGAGAGGGAAGAAGGATGAGCTACGGTGGGTGATAACTAAAACCACAGGAAAATATAAAGAAAATAGAGGGATAGAAGAATAAGAATAGTTTTAAAAGTAGGGGGAATTAGAAGAAGTGGAGGAAATGCAAGTTGTAGAGGGCGAAGAGAGGAAGAAGTTTGATGAAGAACACAAAGACAGAAAATGAGAGAAAGACAGTGAAAAATATGAAAAACCAGGATCTATCGGCGCAGATGAACAGTGAAATCTAAAAAAATTGAACTTCTAAAAATTGATTATAATTTTAAAACGGTGAAGAATCGGAGGAAGAAAAAGAAACAAAAATTGAAGAGCTTGAAATGACAAACAAGTTTGATGAAGAACCAAGAGAGAGATGAGAATCAGAAGAGTGTGAAAACTAAGAGAGAAGATATGTGAAAATCGTAGATAAACAGTAAAAGTGTAGAACCATACCTTACAAATTAGAGAATAACTTGAAAACTAAAGGGAATCGGAGGAAGTGGTAGAAGAAGAAAATGAAGATCACTTACAGATGAACAACTTTTTTGAATAAAGTAATTCGAATTAAAGAGCACAAATATATGTAAATGGGCTATGAAGGGCTAAAATGGCTAAGATTACAAGAACATTAACACACTAACAATCCCAAAACCCACAACCAAAGCTCTCTAAAAACTCTCCTACATAACTCTCCAAAGGCCAAAAGAACTCTAAAAGACTCTCCCCAACCCAACCAACAGAACTTCAAATACACTCTCGTAGGAACTCAAAAAAAATAGCAACCACGAACATGAACATAAATCACTCTCAAAAACTCTTTCAAAAGGAACTCCAAGAAACCCAAAAAAATTAGCACCACCCGGGAACTCCTTCTCTTGCCAACATGAGCCCCTTTTATTGGGCCAACCCAAGCCCTTGCCCCCTTCTCCTTGCTTCTGCTTTCTCTGGCGTCATGCGCCTGCCTGCTACACAATCTACGGCGCGAAGATGACTCCCGTGTCCACTTTCGAAGACATGCCTGTTGCCGACGAAGACACCCACGCCAGCACTTTTGACCGCCCAAGCGCCCGCTGTCGCTGACCTTCTCTTCACCGTGTCGGCCGTGTGAAGATCGGCTGCGTTGCTGGCCACCCGAAGTCGCCCACGTCACCCGCCATCGCCCGAAGAAACCTTACCGTTGCTGACCTTTGGGCTCGTGTCGAATGGATCGTGGACACCTCGCCTGCAGCTGCTGCCGACATGCGAGCCCGCACTTGCTAACCTCCTTGCGCCCACCTTTCGCGTGAAGGCCGCCCACCACAAATCGCGCCCGAAGACTCGCCTTCGCCTGCTTTGATCCCGCGTCGGCCAGCGCTCGCATGTGAGCGTGCGACGCGTGAAGACGCCACGCTACCAGCCGACGCTGCCAGCATCGTCGAAAGCCGCCCGTGCCTACTGAAGTCCTCGCCCATGTGCCCTCCAAGCGACTGAAGCCTTATGCATGCGCTGACCCGAGCCCAAAGCGGCTTGGCCATTCGCCTGCCAAGCATCTTGTATGCATGCCAAAGCATGCAACATTGAAGCCCATGCAACGTTGAAAAAAGGCGTGAAGCCTTCATCATAAATTGTTATAAATATATATATATATATATTATATATCATATATATCTTATAGATATATCTAAAGCCGACTGTTATATATATATATAATTTTTTCTTTTTTTTTCTTTTTCTTTTTTAACAAGCCCATGGGCCTTTGGCCCATTGATATTCTTTTTTTTCTTTTTTTTCAACCTTAATGGACTTTGGCTGCTTCTTTGTGCCTGCAAAATGAGTAAATTTATTCATTAAAATTACTTAATTTCATAAAACTAAATATTTTACTATACATTATGATTAAGTGTGATAAATACATAATGATACATATTAAAGCTCATAAAAGTGTGATATAACATTAATTAATATGTATAAATATACACTTATCACACCTCTCAACTTACTCATTGCTAGTCCCTTAGCAAGGCAAACAATTAAAAATTTAGGACCAACAAGAGTTTGTAAAGTTCATACCATCATATCCAACTTTTCTTTCACAGAAATAACCAAAGATTAGAAATTTGGAATTATTAACGCACACTTGCCTTAGATTTAGAATCTAAGGTACATGATCAAGAATTCACTTCAAAGTTCAATAGCACTTGTGCATGTGTAAATATTAAATCCACAACGTCGATAATTGCGTCCCCCATTTACTATTCTAAATAAGTGCCTTTCAACCCTGCACCTCTTAATCAGAGCATTAAGCATATTAGCTTTTTGTCTTCCTTATTGCTTTGTCCCTTTTGGGATCTTTTTATTTTTCTACATACATGATGCTGCACTACCCTTCACTTGTTAACGCGAACCTCGACTCAGGCTCGATTTTACAGATCAAGGTTCCCTTTTCCGTTTGACGCGAACCTCAACACGTCTTAGGTGAAGTAGGCCCGGTTACTAAGATTTGGGACATTTTTCGTAGTGTCTTTTTTTTTTTATTTTTTTTCAATTATGCTTTTGCACTAATAACTTGGCAGAAAGATTATAAAAGATCTCTTTTTTAGGAAGTGTAGAATATCAGGCAACATATCCAAAATAGCAGAAGACATGTCCTACTTGTTTCATTAACGTGCAACATGATTTTCATTTTTCTAAAGTGCACATGAACTTTAAAGAGATTCTTAGATCAGTTTTCCATGGCTAGATTAAATAAAATTTCCATCATGTTTCTCCCTAGTCTTTTCTATTCAAGAATCATTTTCAATTCAAGCATGAATCATGAAACTTAAAATGGGGATTTTCATGGCTAGATTATCATGCAACAATGCAGGGCATCAAGCAAGAACTCATTGTATTCTCATGAAAAAAAAATTTCTTTCCCCACCCCCCAACTTAAATGACAGTGTCCTCAATGGCATATGCAATAGAAAGATCAGAGAACAAGTAAACAGAGAATATGGTTGGGATGGAAGGATACAACTTGGTGGGCGGGGTAAAGTGATGACTGCTCCTTCTCTTCTTGGCCTGACAACTGAAAAATAAACACACTAAAATAAAACATCAAATCAGAAAAAACTTGGGTTACCTCCCAGAAACGCTAAGTTTACCGTCTTCAGCCAGACGCATGAAAGCTCAAATAGGAATTCATTCCAGATCACATAATGCTATGGATTCTTTTGGTGATAACAGCTCATTTTCCAAGTATGGTTTTAACCTTTGACCGTTAACAATAAAAATATGACCACTTTGGGGATTCAGAATTTGAACAGCTCCATGGTCAAATGCTTTGATGACAATGAGCGGTTCATCCCATTGAGATTTCAACTTACTTGGGAATAAGCGTAGCCTCGAATTGAAAAGCCAAACCATTTGATTAGCGTGAAAAATTTTCCGATGAATATGTTTATCATGGAAAGCTTTGGTTTTGGCTTTGTAAATTTTGGAATTTTTGTTGGCCACATTACGTAATTCTTCCAATTCATTAAGTTGTAGAGCTCTTTGGGACCCAGCTTGAGTGAGATCAAAATTTACTTACTTAATGGCCCAATATGCTATATGCTCAAGTTCAACAGGAAAGTGGCAGGCTTTTCCAAAAATAAGGTGATACGGTGACATGCCAATAGGAGTTTTGAATGCAGTTATATAGGCCCATCGTGCATCATCTAGTCTCTCAGACTAGTCTTTCCTATCTAGCCAAACTATCTTATATAGAATGTTCTTAATCTCCCTATTGGAAACTTCGACCTGGCCACTAGTTTGGGGATGATAGGGGGTGGCGAGCTTATGAGTGATGCCATATTTGCGAAGCAAAGCTCGGAATTAGAAGTTCGTGAAATAGGACCCCCCATCACTAATCATAGCTCTAGGACACCCAAATCTAGAAAAGATGTTCTTCTTGACAAATTTCATTACCACCTTATGATCATTGGTCCTTGTAGCAACAACTTCTATCCATTTCGACACATAGTCGACCGCCACCAAGATGTATTCATTGCCAAAGGATGGTGGAAACGGTCCCATGAAATCAATACCCCAAATATCAAAAATTTCCACAACCAGAATGGGATTAAGCGGCATCATATCTCTCCTTGAATTATTACCCACAGCTTGACACCTTAAACATGTTTTGGCAAATTCATATGCATCTTTAAATAACGAGGGCCAGTAAAATCCACTTTGCTAAACTTTCGCCACTATTTTCTTCTCTGAAAAATGTCCCCCACAAGCTAGATTGTGACAAAAATTTAGCACAGATTGTTGTTCCTCTTCGGGGACACACCTTCGAATTACGTGATCAGGACTCATGTAAAATAGCTCCGGGTCCTCCTAGAAATAATGTTTCACCTTGGCAAAGAAATGATCCTTCTCCTACTTAGACCACCCTCCCGGGATCTGTCCTACTGTCACGTAATTGACTATGTGAGCGTACCAGGGGGTTGACGAGTGAGAGATAGATAACAGTTGTTCATCTGGAAAAGAATCAGACATGGGAGCACTCTCGGGTATTACTATTCTGGACAAATGACTAGCAACAACATTTTCTAACCACTTCTTGTCTCTGATTTCCAAATCAAATTCTTACAATAATAGAATTCATCGAATCAAATGGGGCTTAGCATCTTTCTTGGTGAGCAGGTATTTTAAAGTAGCATGATCGGAATAGATAATGACTTTGGCCCCTAAAAGATATGAACAAAATTTATCTAGAGCAAAAACCACGGCCATAAGTTCTTTCTCTATGGTGGTATAATTCAATTGAGCATCGGTGAGAGTGCGACTCGCATAATAGATCACCACAGGTTTCTTATCAATTCTCTGGCCTAAGACAGCTCCTGTAGTATAGTCAGAGGCATCACACATGATTTCAAATGGGAGCGACCAATCAGGAGACTGTAAGATTGGAGCTTGGGTTAGGGCTGCCTTCAGGGAATGGAAAGCCTCAAGACATGACTCATTTAGTTGAAATGGAGTGTCCTTGGCTAGGAGTTTAGTCAGCGAACGAGTAATGGTATAGAAGTTCTGAATGAATCTTCTAAAAAAACCCGCATGGCCAAGAAAAGAGCGGATTTACTTGACAGACGATGGGGGAGGAAGATTGGAAATCAGATCAACCTTAGCCTTGTCTACTTCTATCCCCCTCTCTGAGACAATATGGCCTAGCACAATGCCTTCTCTTACCATGAAGTGGCTTTTCTCCCAGCTAAGCACCGGATTAGATTCAATGCATCGTGTCAACACCTTCTGTAAATTCTCCAAGCAGCAATCAAATAAGTCTCCAAAAATTGAGAAGTCATCCATGAAAATCTCCAAAAATTCTCCCACCATTTCAGAAAAGATTGCCATCATACACCGCTGAAAGGTGGCAGTGGCATTGCAAAGCCCAAACGGCATTCTTCTAGATGCAAATGTGCCATATGGACACATGAATGTAGTCATTTCCTGATCTTCCGGGTAGATAACAACTTGATTGTACCTGGAGTATCCATCTAAAAAACCAAAATATCTTTGCCCAGCCAATTTCTCTAAAATTTGATCAATAAACGGGAGAGGGAAATGATATTTCTTTATCATTGAGTTTAATTTTCTATAATCAATACAGATTCTCCATCCTATTCGTAGTCTCATTGGCACCTCTTCACCCTTCTCATTGTGAATCACGGTCAGCCCAGATTTTTTTGGAACAACTTGTGTGGGGCTAACCCACTTGCTATTAGAGATGTGATATATAATCCTGGCATCCAACCACTTCACCACCTCCTGCTTAACCACCTCCTTCATGTTAGGATTCAACCGGCGATGCATCTCCCTGCTCGGCTTGGCATTATCCTCTAAATAGATATGGTGCATACAAACATCCGGACTGATCCCCTTGAGATCCGCCACCGACCAACCTATTGCCCCCCTATGCTCCTTAAGAATAGTCAAGAGTTGAGCTTCCTGAGCAGAAGTGAGGTTGGAGGCAATGATGACAGTTAGAGTGTGGTTAGGTCCCAAATATTCATATTTAAGGGAGTCCGGGAGAGGCTTGAGTTCCAGAGCGGGAAGATGTTCTAGAGATGACAAGATTGATTCAGATTGAAGTGCAGGAAGTGGTTCTACCCTATACCAGGGTGCAGAAGAGAGAGAAGAATCCTGAAGCATGCTACCCTCTTCTAGGCTGTCCTCAATGTCATCCAGACTTTCATCAATCACCTCCTCAAAGATATCAATGATATTGCATTCTTCTTCGTGGTCCGGGTACTGAGAACCCTTAAAAACATTCAAAGCAACCTTCTATCCTCCAAATGATATATCCATCATTCCTGTGACATAATTTATATTGGCCTTTGCCGTAGCTAAAAATGGACGTCGCAAAATGATATGTGTGTGCTTTAGATCCTGGGACGAGGTCATATCCAAAATGAAAAAATCCACCAGGAAATAACATTCATGCACCTTGATAATAACATCCTCCAATAGATCCCTTGGTATTTTAACTGACCTATCAGCCAATTGAAGGATGATTGAAGTGGGTTTTAACTCCCCTAGATCAAACTGCTCATAGATAAAGGTGGGCAAAAGATTCACGCTAGCACCTAAGTCTAGAAATGATTCATCAAAAGTGACTCCACCTATATTACATGAGATTAAAGGGGCTCCGGGGTACTTCAATTTTTTCAGCAAATGATTCATCAAAACAACACTCACATCCTCAGACAAGCAGATCTTTTGAGTCACTGCCCTTAGCTCCCTCTTTGTAGTACAAAGCTCTTTCAAAAACTTTGCATATGCCGGCACATGCTTGATTACATCCAAGAGTGGAATATTGATATTCACATGTTTAAATAATTCCACTAATTCTTCCTGTTGCACAGGCGGTTTCTTGTGAGCCTTCAGCTTTAGGGCATCGGGAAAAGGGACCTTGGGCACATATTCTTGGGGTCCTTCATCAACTTTCGCCTTCCCTTTATCCAGCTTCTTTTCTCCACCCTCCGGCTTCTTCATTTCTTTAACAATTACGGGCTCCTCTTCCTCATCATCACTTTCCATGTGGGCATCTTGGCCCAAACTATTGCCAACTTCTTTAATCCTATAAGGATTATCTAAAACCTTCCTGCTCCTAAGAGAAGAGATTGCCTTAGCATTCTCAAATTGGGGACCTACAGGAGGAGGCGGATGAGGTTGGTTTGGTGGAGGAAGAATAGGAACTCTTTGGGGGAAGCCTGGAGGTTGGTTCCTAGGGTTAACCATAGGCTGGCTAGGAAGCTGACCAACCTCTCTCCTTACATTACTTGCTGCTAATTGTCCTATCTGACCTTCCAACTTAGTAATGGATTGTTGCTGTGAAAGAATGAGTTGTTGGAGTTGGTCGAATTTTTCATCAAAATTGGGCGGCGGAGGTTGAGGAGGAGGAGGTTGAAAAGGAACTTGAGCTTGAAAACGGTTTGGAGGATATTGATGATACTGGCCCTGAAAATGCTGAGTAGAAGGTTGATGATACGGGGCCTGGGAATGCTGAAAAGGAGGTTGAGAATATTGTTGGAAAGGTGCATTGGATTGAGGGAAACTATGATGAGATTGAGCTTGTTGAAAAGGAGATTGGTAATGTTGCTGAGACTGAGCTGGAGCTTGAAAAGTTTGCCTTTGAATGGGTTGGGTTGAAGCATTAGATTGCATGGACGGTCCTTGCTGATTTTTCCAAGAGAAATTTGGGTGATTTCTCCAGCCTAGGTTGTAGGTGTTGGAATAGGGATCATAAGGAGGCTTAGAGACACCCTGAGTAGCAAAGATTTGTTCTTGGATGAATGGGGGAAGCTGGGCTGCTGTGGGACAATCAATTACCATATGATCAGGGGTAGAACAAAGAGCACAAATCTCTTCCTGACTGGGAGCTGAGAATGGTTGAGGTCGAGGGCTAAAGAAGAAGAAGGTTCATGTCTAGATAACAACTAATCTATCTTCTGAGCTACAAGATCAACCTTCTCTATCTTCTGCGCCAATAAATCCATTTTGTTCAATTTCTGAGTCTAGGCATTTATGTCTATCATATTCTCACACTCACCTTGGCTCTTCACTTCATAAAGCCCTGCCCTCTTAGCCGGCCCAATCATTCTATCATAGGATGAGAGCGAGGCATGACTAATTGAATTTTCACTAAGCATTTCAAATAATTCATAAGCCCCATCCTCGCTCTTACTCATAAATGCTCCCCCACATGAAGAATCCACCATTTGCCTATAATTATCTACCAATCCTTCATAGAATGCCTGGGCAATTTGCCATCTTGATAGCCCATTATTGAGGCATTTCCTTAACAAATCTTTCAACCTATCTCATGCCTCATGGATTTGTTCCCCAGGATTTTGTGTGAATCTAGTAATCGCTCTTCTCATGGTATTGGTTCGTCCTATGGGATAGAATTTCTTCAAAAAATATTTTTTCATTTTTGCCCAAGTGTCAATTGATCTACCCAAGGCTCCTAACCAATATTTGGCTTTGTCTTTGAGAGAGAATGGAAAAAGAGTCAGCCTGAGAGCATCATTAGAAAAGTTTTAGATTTTCACAGTTGAGTAAATCTAGAAGAACTCATCTAGATGTTTGTAGGGATCTTCATTGGTATTGCCATAGAAGTATGGCAACATTTGAATGGTGCTGGACTTGATTTCATATGGGGCTTCTTGATTTTGAGGTGCTTGGGTATAAAATGAACGTTGGTATTGATCGGGTAAGAAATATTCCTTCATTTACTTGGGAGCGACTTCTTGAACTTGTTGATTTTGGTTGTGATCTACCATGAGGTTAGGTTGATGGTGAGTTCTAGAGTGCACTAACCCCTCAATTTCTCCTATGGGTCCTAGCAAAGGCGGGTGTAGGGATCTCTTTCCTTGCATGCAATATAAAAAGAGCCCAAAGGGAGAGTTATTTTGTGTATTTTTGGTAATTTTTTTATGATGCAAATGCAATAAAAACTATATGAATTATGCAAAAATGATGGTTATTTTATTTTATTTTTTTTATTTTTACAAAAGAGGAATCGGGACCTGCTACTAAGTTGGTTCACCGGCCAGGTAAGAGGTGGGGTTGTGGGAGGCTCCCCCTACTTTCGTAGGGACCTAATTAAATAACCACAAGTCCGCTTATAGCGTTTGCCGTTGACCTCTAGCCTTAGACACGAGTTTTTCAAAATAGCAACAAATTCCAAAACTTCTTTTTAACCTTCCAAGGACAATCTAACTCCGGGGTTCTTCTTGATACAACCTGCTCGGCTTCCGTGAGGGAATTCACGGGTGCGGGAATTTATGAAGGTCTTGAAAAAGGAAATTCCAATCCAAAGAGACGGAGTGCCCAATAGAGAGTCCTTCCAATTCTAAGAGAGGTGTGCCTATGTTATCCTTAGAAAGAGGAAATAGAGAAGAAGAGAAAGGAGAAGAAGAGGAAGATGGTGATTTTTTTTTCAAATGATGCGAATTAAAAAACTATTCAACTAAATGCACAATGCATGAAATTGATGCCACTAAAATGAGGACATGATAGCATGAGACAATTGTTTTTTTATTTTTAAATTTTTTATTTCTGATTTTTTTTGAATATTTTAAGAATTTATTTTTATTTTACTTTTTTTTATAAGAAGAGATGAATAAACGAAAATTATAAACTAAAAATACCAAACAGCATGCACATCTACTAACAAATAAGGCTTATAATTATGTTTTTGAAGTTTTTTGGATTTCTAATTTTTTGGATTTTCAGAGAGTTATTTTTCTATTTTTTTCTTTTTCAAAAAGAGAGATAGATAAAATATAAATAATACCTAAAAATACTAAATAACATGCAACCTACTAAAAAATAAAACCTAAAATCATGATTTTTGTGGTTTTCAGATTTCTTGATCTTTTTTTTTAAAATTTTATGATTTTTTCATTAATTTATCTGATTTTTTTAGATTTTTCAGAAATTTGAAAAACAGAACATGTACTTACGCTTACTAACCTTTAGCGACGCTTGATTTTTCAGGATTTTTCAGAGTTCTAAAATTCCTGCTCCTTATAGTGACAGAAATAGACTTTCAGTGACGCTTCCTGACTTTCTACGACCGATTATTTCCCTTGAATTTCAGGTCTGAATTTCTAATATTTCTTTGATTTTTTGATTTCTTTTTCTTTTTTTGCAAAATAAAAATATAAAAATATAAAAATCAAACACAAGAATTTGCAACAATTGAAAAAAAAATTCCTCCCCGACAATGGCTCCAAAAATTGATGCGCTCTCACAAATGTCGTTAAAAATGCCATGCCACAATTTAAAAATTTATCGAACTCACTCACTTAAAAAGTATTGAAATTCAAGCAAAGTGGTGAATACGAGTCGATCCTACGGAGAAGAAATATTTTCAAAATAGCATTGAAGAAAATTCTTATATGTGAGAAGATCCGAATTTGGAGTGAGACTAAACTAATGAAAAAGAAAATTACACTAACTAAAGAATATAAGAGGGTTAAGAATAGAATTTGGAAAGAGATGAAGAAAACTAAGAAGAACAATTTCCAAAAAAATCTGAACTTTATTGTCATGAAATGTGACAAGTATAAATCTATAAAAATAAAAATTACAACTTGATTGAAAAAGAGTGAAAGAAGAAATTATAGCCATGAGGATGAAGAATAGCCGCCGTCTCCTTGTCGTGCCGGGTCTTGGAATTTCACCATGTCTTGGAAGTAGACGCCGTCGAGAGGACCAAGGGAAGACGATCTGTCACAGGGATATGTGAAGAAATATGGAAATGGAGATAGATAGATGGAAGAAACCTTTAAAAACCAAATATACATACTGTGTGTGTGAGTGTGTTGTGAACAGAGAGAGGGAAGACTGATGAGCTATGGTGGGTGATAACTAAAAACCCAGAAAAAATAGAAAGAAAACAGAGGGTTAGAAGAATAAGAATAGCTTTAAAACTACGGGGAATGAGAAGAAGTGGAGGAAATGAACGTTGTAGTGGGCGAAGAAAGGAAGAAGATTGATGAAGAACACAGAGACAGAAAATGAGAGGAACACAGTGAAAAATATGAAAAACCAGGATCTATCGGCGTGGATGAATAGTGAAATATAGAAAAACTGAACTTCTAAAAATTACTTATAACTTTAAAACGGTGGAGAATCAGAGGAAGAAGAGGAAACAAATATTGAAGAGCCTCAAAAGACAAACAAGTTTGATGAAGAACCCAGAGAGAGATGAGAATCAGAAGAGTGTGAAAACTAAGAGAGATGATATGTGAAAATCGCAGATGAATAGTAAAAGTGCAGAATCGTACCGTGAAAATTAGAGAATAACTTGAAAATTAAAGAGAATTGGAGGAAGTGGTAGAAGAAGAAAATGAAGATCACTTAATGATGAACAACTTTGCTGAAGAAAGTAATTCAAAATAAAGAACACAAATGCATGTAAATGGGCTATGAATGGCTAAAATGGCTAAGATTATAACATTAACACACTAACAACAATCCCAAAACCCACAACCAGAGCTCTCCAAAAACTCTCCTACGAAACTCTCCAAAGGCCAAAAGAACTCTAAAAGACTCTCCCCAACCCAACCAACAGAACTTCAAATACACTCTCACAGGAACTCAAAAAAAAATAGCAACCACGAACATGAACATAAATCACTCTCAAAAACTCTCTAAAAAGAAACTCCACGAAACCCAAAAAATTTAGCAGCACCTGGGAACTTTTTCTCTTGCCAACATGAGCCCCTTTTATAGGGCCAACCCAAGCCCTTGCCCTCTTCTCCTTGCTTCCTCTTTCTCTCGCGTCATGCGCCTGCATGCTGCACAATCTACGGCGCGAAGACGACTCCCGTGTCAACTTTCGAAGACATGCTTATTGCTGACGAAGCCACCCACGCCAACACTTTTGATCGCCCAAGCGCCCACTGTCGCTGACCTTCTCTTCACCGTGTCGGCCGTGTGAAGATCGGCTGCGTTGCTGGCCACCCGAAGTCGCCCACGTCGCCCGCCATTGCCCGAAGAAACCCTGACGTTGCTGACCTTTGGGCTCGCGTCGAATGGCTCATGGACACCTCGCTTGCAGCTACTGTCGACATGCGTGCCCGCTCTCGCTGACCTCCCTGTGCCCGCCTTGCGCGTGAAGACCGCCCACCATAAATCGCGCCCGAAGACTCGCCTTCGCCTGCTTTGATCCCACGTCGGCCAGTGCTCGCCTATGAGCGTGCGACGCGTGAAGACCCCACGCTACCAGCCGACATTTCCAGCACCGTCGAAAGCCGCCCGTGCCTGTCGAAGTCCACGCCCGTGCTCCCTCCAACTGACTGAAGCCTTATGCATGCGCTGACCCGAGTCCAAAGCGGCTTGGCCATTCGCCCCGCCAAGCATCTTGTATGCATGCCAAAGCATGAAACGTTGAAGCACATGCAACGTTGAAAAGAGGCGGGAAGCCTTCAGCGTCAATTATATATATATATATATATACATATTATATATATCATATATATCTTATTGATATATCTAAAGCCAAATGTTATATATATATTTTTTCTTTTTTTTCTTTTCCTTTTTTAGCAAGCCCATGGGCCTTTGGCCCATTGATATTCTTTTTTTTCTTTTTTTCAACCTTAATGGACTTTGGCTTCTTCTTTGTGCCTGCAAAATGAGTAAATTTATTAATTAAAATTACTTAATTTCATAAAACTAAATATTTTACTCTAGATTATGATTAAGTGTGATAAATGCATAATGATACATATTAAAGCTCATAAAAGTATGATATAGCATTAATTAATACGTATAAATACATACTTATCACACCCCCCAACTTACTCATTGCTAGTCCCTTAGCAATACAAACAATTAAAAATTTAGGACCAACAAGAGTTTGTAGAGTTCATACCATCATATCTAACTTTTTCTTCACAGAAATAACTAAAGATTAGGAATTCGGAAGTATTAACGCACACTAGTATTAGATTTGAAAATTAAGGTATATGATCAAGAATTCAACTCAAAGTTCAATAGCACTTGTGTATGTGTAAATACTAAATCCACAACGTAGATAATTGCGTCTACCATTTACCATTCCAAATAAGTGCCTTTCAACCCTACACCTCTTAATCAGAGCATTAAGCATATTAACTTTTTATCTGTCTTATTACTTTATCCATTTTGGGATCTTTTTATTTTTCTACACACATGATCCTGCACTACCCTTCACTTGTTAACACGAACCTCGACTCAGGCTCGATTTTACAGATCAAGATTTCCTTTTCTGTTTGACGTGAACCTTAACATGTCTTAGGTGAAGTAGGCCCGGTTACTAAGATTTGAGATATTTTTCATGGTGCCTTTTTTTCTATTTTTTTTCAATTGTGTTTTTGCACTAATAACTTGGCAGAAAGATTATAAAAGATCTCTTTTCAGGAAGTGCAGAATATCAGGCAACATACCCAAAATAGCAGAAGGCTTGTCCTACTTGTTTCATTAGCGTGCAATCTAATTTTCATTTTATTAAAGTGCACATGAACTTTAAAAGAGATTCTTAGATCAATTTTCCATGGTTAGATTAAATAAAATTTCCATCATTCTTCTTCCTAGTCTTTTCTATTCTAGATTCATTTTCAATTCAGAATAAATCATGAAACTTTAAATGGGGATTTCCATGGCAAGATTATCATGCAACAATGCAAGGCATCAAGCAAGAACTCATTGTATTCTCATGAAAAAAAATTTTCTTTCCCCACCCCCCAACTTAAATGACATTGTCCTCAATGGCATATGCAATAGAAAGATCAGAGAACAAGTAAACTGAGAATATGGTTGGGATGGAAGGATACAACCTGGTGGGCGGAGCAAAGTGACGACTGCTCCTTCTCTTCTTGGCCTGACAACTAAAAAATAAACACACTAAAATAAAACATCAAATCACAAAAATCTTGGGTTACCTCCCAGAAGCGCTAAGTTTTCCGTCTTCAGCCAGACGCATGAAAGCTCAAATAGGAATTCATTCCAGATCACATAATACTATGGATTCTTTTGGTGATAACAGCTCATTTTCCAAGTATGGTTTTAACCTTTGACCGTTAATAGTAAAAATATGATTGTTGATATGTTTTTCTACTTTTCTTTCTCTTCAATACCGGCTCGAAGGATCTCTTATATCCCTTCTACTAAATCGCGATATGAAATGAATGTGAACAGTAGAAGGAGAACAGAAGGGTGTAAACATGTGATCCCCACCAAGATGCCGAACGTGATGAACACGCTGTACCTTGGAAAGACGGAGAGGTACTCGCCTGTTGTGCAGCGCTGTAAAGATATACGGCTCAGGAAGAACCGCCTATAAGATGCACGGTCTCACGACAGACCGTCTAAGAATGCTGCAGAGGACGCGTCATGAAGCACTCCTGGCAGTTGAACGGCTCTATCTCGACCGCAGGAAGAAGAAGGATGGTCCAGGTCGCACCGCACGTCTCCTTGAACGGATTGTAGAGAACCGCGCAAGACCACCACGTCAGAAGTTACAAAGGGTGCAACCTCCACCCTTTCCGGCCGGCCAGAAAGGATGGGCCTCGCGCTAGTGAGTTACTGACCTACGAAACAGAGTGTAGAACACAACAAAAAAACCCAGATTGGAACTATAGAGTGTAGTAAATGCTAACATGAAAGGAAATAGACGTAACTAAGTGAAGTGGGGGATACCTAGGGGTTTTAAACGCTTGGGGGCGTCAAAAATATGGGAGTGTGTGTGAATGATAGTGCAAGCAATGAAAACATGGGAGAATGGATGTATAGAAACAAACATTCAATGAGAAGAAAACGAGACAATCCAGAATGCAAAAGGACTCAAAATGGAAGTTACTCCCTGGACCGGAGGCCTATATGGACGTAGAAGGCCTCCCTCCTTGGTCGTAGGTCACTCAAGGATTCGGCAGGGCTTCGCCGTGACCTGAAATCTTCCCCCCTTTTCAAAGGTAGCCTTTAGGGTCTATTTATAGAGCCTAGAGAGCCAGCCCAAAAATTAGGGTTTAGAAGCATTTTCAGGTCGGGGTTATCAAACAAAAGATAAAGATAATTCAATTATCTTTCATCTGGAAGAAACGACACTCGAAATGGTTGAGGATTCACGGAGAAATGGCTGGATAAAGTTGGGGATAAATCCACGAGGAGAGAGAGAAAATCTGTTGAATCTTCAGCAATCGAATAGATGAACGGTCTAACGATAGACCACACATCCATATGGGCGGCCCATTATGGGCCGTCCAACCTCGTCGATGGAAATTCATCAATTCATAAAATAATCCAAATTATCGGCCGAATAGTTCACCGCCTGACTCTCATAAATGCACGGTTGAGATGAGACCGTTCAAAGGTAGAGCGGCCAAAGAGCAATCGTTCTAGCCTTGTCGGTGACAAATAGATTAATTGGGTAATTATCAGAGAAAACCACCAAGCGCAGGACTCTGAGAGATGAGCGGCTATTATCCGTCCATTCATCGTATTGAACGGCTAGGGGAGACCGCATAAATGCTTGTCGGTGGAAATTCAGAAAATTAACCAAAATATTCCATGAATGTATGGACGGCCCACAGGCAACCGCACATTGATTGAGCGGCCAGGGATGAACCGTACATGTGTATGGGCGCTTGAAACTTATATAAAAGCTCAATCAACCAAAACCAAGGCCCATTAAGCCCAGAATTGAAACAAACCTGGTCAGGGCGGGAGGCTACCCATAAAACTGGCCCAGAACGAGCCTGAAAATAGCCCCAACGAGTGATGGACAACTCGAGGCATCAACAAATGGGAGTAAGAGGAACGACTCAACGTATTGGCAAAAAACGGGTGTCAACAGATGCCCCTCCTTAACGTCCTCTTTGCAGCGGAGCGAGCGGAGGTGAAGCGAAAGTGACATGGAACATGGAGATGAAGCGGAAATGTAGTGGAGTGGATCGAAAAGCGGGCGTTAAGGTAAAACGACACACATTTTTACCAACAAGTAACATGAATCTTCTGAAAAACTCTGAACCAAATGCAAGGAATGATAAAACCAAAAGTGACACCAGTCTGGAGGAACTAAACTAAATGTAATGAAACAAATCGATAAGACCAACCTCATGGGGGACACAATCCCGCGGTCCAATGAGGAGGCCAAAAGCAGGCAGCAAAAGTAAAGGAAACAGGCTAAAGCTCCAGACGGGGACCTCTTAATCAACCAAACCAAGCGAATTGACCAAAGAGAACCTTCCAACTCAGAGTGGAACTAGTTCCTCTTACTCAAACACTGAACGCATAGCTAAACTATCGCAGGTGGGACATTCGGCAAGCAAACCATGGGGCATGAATGCTCAAAAAGATGCGTATGATGCATGCTGGGCTAAAATAAAAGAAATCGTTAAAACAAATGCAAAGAAAGATTAAAATATAAAATACTCGAGAATATTATTGCTAAGCTGGGAAAATCAGAGTCAAGATACCATCCGCAACCACAGCGTGCAGGATAGAACCATCCTCCCCATGACATCCCAACCTAACGGCCTATCCGAAGATTAAACACGTGAACTTGGATCATCATTGTTTTTGTTAACGGGGAACATCAGATCCTGGAACACGTAGATAACCAACTGGTTCTCGAGATAATATAGCATAGTACTATATAGTAATGCAATAAGGGTGATAGGGTTAGAAGACCATACTTGACTTGCCTGTGTAGGTGAAACGGCAAGTTTTTAGATTTTCATTTTCAGATTTTTTTGGATTTTCATGAATAAGACAAACAAGATAAACATAGCAATTAACATAACAACAAACAACATGCCATAACATGACGATCAAACGAATGGAAAATAACATAACAAGACGAACAAGCACATAGGCAAAGACACAAACAACACGTATGCATGAACATGGTGTGACAAGACAACATGCGGCGGGACAACACATGGTTGGGATAAGAACATGACGGATGATCACACGGTTGGGACAACACATGGAACATGGAAGG
This sequence comes from Amorphophallus konjac, assembly GCA_022559845.1. NCBI lineage: Eukaryota > Viridiplantae > Streptophyta > Magnoliopsida > Alismatales > Araceae > Amorphophallus > Amorphophallus konjac. The sequence continues at coordinate 340,382,500 of CM040118.1, read as the reverse complement.
ACGACCATCAACATGTATAAGACAACTAACAACACGCGGTGAGGAACAAAACAACAAGCGTGGGACGACATGGTGGGACATGGACATGAGACAAAGGTATGGTGGGACAAAAGACATGACAAAATATGATCTTCAATCGAAACCCAAGATCAGAATGAAGCAGAACCACCAGGTTCATAATCGTGAGGTAAAATCCTCTCGTATAGATATGATCATACAAACAAAAACTGAGAAGGACATAAGCTTCAGAACAGATCAAGAGATATGATTGACGAAGAAAAGAACAGACCACAAGATTTGAACAGGAGGCAAAGCACAAAATATAGGATAAGGAATGCCCGAATACTTTCCACCTGCACACTTAACAAATAGATTACGTATCTGCCCTCAAGATAAAATATAAAATATAAATATTTTTAGACTTTCTGATTTTCTTGATTTTTTTAAAATTTGAAAATATTTGATTTTTTTTAGAGTTTTTGTTTGAACAATATTTCAAATTTTTTTATTTTGATTTTGATTTTGACAATAGCAATCCGCAGCACCTGAAAACTGGCTCAAACTACTGGCCAGGGATGGTCGTCCCTACCCCTTTCATTAAAGGATTCTCTTAAGCAGGGCGTGCATGTGAGGGTGACTTACCACAACCAACCGTCTCTAAAGAACGGTGCCCTTACTAAGGCCATACCCGGGATACAACCTAGCCTAAGAGGGAGAAGCAGAAGAAGACTTGGAGACAAGCTTCGTGCAGGATGGGAGATATCAAGGCTCGAATTCCTTCCTGGGCACTACCCCTCAAAGAGATAGCCTGTTGCACTGGGGCTTTGTGTCTTTGATTTTTAGACCCATATCTATCAAGCACGCATACGACCGGGCTCATGACGTCCCGCGGGGAACTGTACTGCCAGTCTTGCCATGCCTTTGATTCATAATTTTGCATTGATTCATTTTCTCATTTTGGTATCCCTTATTGACCAGATATGGCATAAAAGCTCACTTTTGAGGGTCAAGACTACCCCTATTTGAGACCTCTCTCGTATTAGGGAGCGCCTAGGTTAGTCATCTTATCCATCCATCTCTTGCCCCTACACTTGGCCGAGCAGAGAAAAGAAAAGACCTTTGTGCATACCCAAAGTATGGCCAAATCAGCAACGGTGCTCCTCAGGGAGATCGGCTATGACTTGCCGTGTAGTGTGTGAAAAATTCATACTCATAGGTCACCCTCAACAATCGAGGAAAGAAACTAGACTCCCAACGTGGAGCTATCACCAGCCTAAGGATGTTGCAGAAGCTAACTTTTTTATTTGACACAAAGTTAAGATCTAATTAAATAAAGACTCCTAAAGTCACTCAATCATGTTAAGGAATCATGTGCAGAAACAATAGAAATAATAGAAATGAAAGCACGTTCTTGCACAAAATAAAGATACCTTTGTAGATCCATGGCGTGGAAACCAGCATCCTGAAGCGATTTCGATCATCGAGCTTTGAGGAGCGCGAGTAGCTTTGCATTCCTTGCTTGCCAGGATAAAGGATGAAAGGAGAGCAAAGGATTGGATTCATCGACATAGAGGAGTGGCAGACATCATAGTAGACGAAGAAGGGATAAAAAGGAAGAGACGAGGGATAGAACTCCCGCGTTAAGGCACTGAGGCCCTGATAACAAGGAACCAGATACATAATAAACAAGGATTAACAGAGATCAAGGCGGGCTAAAGCCTCGAAAATAGCATGAAAAAGGGTAATGACCTTGAAAGGGTGAGGAGGAAAGAACAGAAAGATGATGAAAGGATTGTTGTGAAAATGAGGAAGAAGGAGAGTGATCATCCGATGTGGTCGGAGAAAAAGAGTAGCGATCACCCGCCAAAGATGGGGAAGAAAATGCATGAACACTTGACAAGGTCGGGGAAAAGAAATGGAAACCGCCCAACAAGGTCGGGGAAAAATCAGAAAAACCACCCGACGAGGTCGGGGAAAAGAGATGGAAACAACCCGACAAAGTCGGGGGAAAATCAGAAGAACCACCCGACAAGGTCGGGGAATGAGTGCAAGGAATCCCCGACAAGGTCGGGGGAAAAGGAGAAGAAGCGGTGAAATCCGGATGTATCCAGGGAGGAAAACTATAAGATGCCCCTAGATCAGGGGAAGAGAAGGATATAGGCCGAGGCCTAAAATGGTGAGAATAGGAGAAGATGGTAGAAATAAGGTCATGTGGCGGAAGGTACACCACCCAAGGATAGGAACTGAGCAGAAGAAATGATAAGTGAAATGAAGAAGAAGGAAGAGAAGTGGACCCCGAATGCACAACTGACGGCCCTTGAACTTACGCCACCGCCTCTTCTTGGCTGAAATCTTCTTGAAACAACTCCACCTGGCGCGGACTTGGACCTTCGGGCTTCTTAATCTGTAATACTTTCTCAGATAACGGGCCCACCTGGCAGACGGCCTGGCCCGGTCATGAATATGCAGCCTCAATGGGACGGTTTCCCCTAGCTGTGCGGTGCTAACCTCAGAAAGACATTCCAGAATAGTTAACTCCTTGGGATGAACATCAGGAAATAGCAGAGTCTTATCAGTCGGTACTAGAACCTGGGGCTTTGGCATCTCCACTCGGCAGTTGGGCATGAAGCATAATTCCCTTGCTAAAAGCACAAGACGGGACTGAGGGAGGGCGATGCACGGCGTTGACGTGGCCGCCTTACCAATAAACCGAGGGAGATGAGACAGAAAATGTAGAATGCCCCTGGCCAATCTCGAGGACACGGCCAACTGCCCCTTGAATGCTGAATTCATTAGACTCTTGGCGGCCATCTGGGTTAGCACCAACCGGGTGGGAAACTCCTCTCGGCCAGTGAACTGAATAGCAACCAAGCGAGAGATGATAACAACATCAATAGTGAATTCTCCAGCGAGCAAGGAAATTGCCACCGGCCTCACTTTTGAAGACACTGGCACCAGTGCACAGGAACTCTTCTTAGCAACCATCTTCATAGCAAATGCAGGCTCATTGTCCCTAGAACAGCCAGGGACCAGGACTCGGACCGGCATGCGGCAAATGAAATCTTGATGGTTACGATGCATAGTCAAAACCTGGCTCGACTCCTTTTCTCCCTGGGGACTAGACCCGAGGGGCACCAAAGGTAGCGTGTACCTGCTCCGCGAAGTGGGAAGTGGTAGAGGGAGGTTAGAAGGAGGAGGTTTGAAGGGCGCGGGCGATGATGGTGCGAGTGATGGAGGAATAATGACGATGATGGGCATGGGTGGAGGTAAAGGCAAAAGTGGAGGCGTGGGTTTAGGCTCGGCCTGCTCGGGCTCAGAGGATGATGGCGAAAGGGGAAGTGAAAGAAGTGGTGGCGGTGGTGGCAAAGGTGATGAGGGTGGCAAAGGGGGTGATGTGGTTGATGGAGATGGTGAAGGTGAAGAGGACGGAGGTGAAGGTAGGGGTGGGGAAGAAGGAGGAGAGGAAGGTAGCAGCGTGGTGGGGGAAGTGGCAGGTGGTGGCGCTCTTCGGCGTATCTTTACAACACGTCGAGAGGCGTTGGGGACAGATGTGGTGGTGGAAACGGAGGGTGAAAGAGAAGGTGCCTGAGCGGAGGCTGGGGTAGGTAAAGGTGGTGGAAGAGACGGGATGGAGGAAGAAGTGGGTAACGGAGCAGGTATCTTATCAACGGAAGAAACACCAGGGTGCCCCTGGTCTCGAAGTGAAGACGGTTGCCTAGGCAGCACGGCTTGCTGTTGCTGCTGCTTGCTGCTGAGATCTGAAATGACTTTGCGTATGATAGCCCAATCAATCATCTTCTTATCTTCCAAACTGTAAACAAGTTCCTGGAACTCGGGGCAGTCCTCAATCAAATGCCCCTGTTGACGATGGAATTCACAGAAATGGAGCAAATTCCCGACCACGGATTGGCAAGACATAACTGGAGGGAGTTGCAACGCATGGGTGGCCATCAAAGCCCTAAAAACGTTTGCAAGAGATTCCGGCAACGAAGAGTGAGAAGCCCGCTTCGGGCAAGGTGGATGCCGAGGGGTATAAAAAGGTAATGGGGATGGTAACGGAGGTTGCGTAGGCAAGGGGGATTGCGTAGGTGAAGGCGAAGGGCTAAAATGATGTGGAGGCATGGAGGGAGTGGGAATATAGTGGACGGCATCCACCCGCTCTGGGTGTAGCGTTTCTTTGAACGGAAGTGTAGAGGTGTGGAGAGATGAAATAGCGGAGGGCTGACTCGTGAAGGGATATGAGGTGGAGGCATATGGGTGTGTGGAAGGAGAGGGCCGACTCGTGGAGGGATATGAGGTGGAGGGCTGACTTGCAGTGGAGGGCGGAGGGAAAGTGTATGTGGAAGGCGAAGGTGGAGGAGACTCGTGGTCCAAGGAAACTAGGAGTTGTTGGCTAATGAAACGGACTCGGTTGTAAAGTTGTTGCCAAGAAATGATATCATTTAGGGATAAGATGCATCTAAGCTCGGGTGTTACATTAGAAATAACCATCTTGATCTGCTCGCCCTCCGGAATATGCCCCGGGACTTGGGTGGCCAGGCGACGCCAGCGATCGGCGAAGGTCAAGAATTCCTCGTCGGGCTTCATCTTCTCGTGGGCCAGATCAACCATAGAATATCTGGGCCCAACCTAGTCTTGATATTGCTGAATAAATCTTGCTTGGATGGTTTGAAAGTTCATCATCTGCTCTTGCGGTGACGTGAAGAACCAATCCTTGGCCGAGCCCTCTAAAGATAGCCCAAACAAATAGGCCATCAAGCGTTGATCATGCTAGAATCGGGCCGACTCATATAAGAAATCCTTCAAATAGACACAGGGGTCACCAATTCCACCATAGCGACGATAAGCCAGAATCTGTGAACGTGGTGGAAGCTGAAGACCTTGAAATGCAAATGGAATATCCAAAGAAGTTTGAGGATTGATTCGGCGTTGCAATTCATCAAGCTGGCTTTGGGCCTGAGCAAACATCTCCTCAGTAGGAAGAGTCCGAGAAGGATATGAGCCAGCCTGAGCAAGAGATGATGAATTTAAACCAGGATAATGATGATGGGCCGGATAAGGGGATCCGGCCTAAGAAGAAGGAAAGCCCGTTCCGGGAATGGAGGAATGCATGGGCCTGGAAGAACTATGTATGTAGGAATGAGGATTGATTGAGCTAGCAGCAACACGGGCGGGACAAGAAGGCCTGTTAAAAGAATAGGGTCCAATGGATGAATAAGGAGATGGGCCCGCATGGGAAGATTTATCCACACGGGTGTAAGAAGATGGAGAAGTATAGGAATAAGGTACAGGAGAGAAGTGCTCCATGGGGAAAATGGAGACTTTATACAGTGAATTTCAAATGAATACAAGGAGGGAAGATGAACCTAGGACTAATGCAACTAAATGAAGACACACAAAGATGAACTAAACCAAATGAGCCTAATCTGACTAAATGCGGTGAATGGTGATACTACAACATATAATGGACGGAAGAGATGATAAAAGAATCAAACAATTACCCAATCAAATTCCAAATGATGCGCGGAGATTTTTATAAGTTCCCTTTTAGGACCTTAGTGGATCAATTAAAATGTGAGTCCACTCAACCACAAGGTACCTAACCAGGGTAAGAATGAGAAACTGGCTGACTCTAAAGGACTCTCTCTCTCAAGAATGCAGACCCTAGACTAGGGGATGATACGGTACAACCTGCCCGGCATCCGTGTGGGAATCCACGGCTTATGGGGGCTTACGGAGGTCCTTGGCAAGGTCCCCTAGTCGGCTCCAAGGAGTATGGAGAGGAGAGGAAACCCTACCTCGGTAGGAATGTAACAGAATATGAATGAAATGCATGAATCCTATGTGCACCGGAGTGCATGCAAAGTCTAGCCTAGCAATTAGCAATCAACGATCAATCAAATATGAGGGAATGAACCGTTCAAACCGCTGGGAGACCGCTCAGGGAGATATACGGTTCAGGATGAACCGTTCAAACCAAGGAATAAGGACAAAGAAATTAAAAATCATGAAATGCTGAAATGATAGAAGATAGAGATGAGAAGCGTACCTAGATGAGCGGTCTATATACAGCCGCTTAATCTCTGGAACGGACCAATAGCCACCGTGCAATAGCAACCAAAGAAACAGTATGAATACAGAGGCGTACCTGTGCCAACACGGTGGACGGCTAAACTCAGTCTGTATAAAGGATGAACGGGCGGTAGCAGACCGCTCGAGACAGCAAGCTTGGAGAAGAACTGGCAGTGTTCACAGAGAAAAATGGTGAACCTTTAACCGCACAAACATTGGACGGCCCTCGGAGAGCCGTTCACGCTCCAGAGGACAGAGAACGCAACTCAACCTTAAAATCACTTCAATAAAAAGGACTAACACAACGAAAGAGGGGGTCAACAAATCACTAACACGATGGGCACTAGGCGTCCCACCGTGATCGCCAAAAAATGAGCTGTTGATATGTTTTTCTACTTTTCTTTCTCTTCAATACCGGCTCGAAGGATCTCTTCTATCCCTTCTACTAAATCGCGATATGAAATGAATGTGAATAGTAGAAGGAGAACAGAAGGGTGTAAACCTGTGATCGTCACCATGATGCCGAACGTGATGAACACGCCGTACCTTGGAAAGAGGGAGAGGTACTCGCCTGTTGTGCAGCGCTGTAAAGATATACGGCTCAGGAAGAACAGCCTATAATATGCACGGTCTCACGACAGACCGTCTAAGAACGCTGCAGAGGACGCGGGATGAAGCACTCCTGGCAGTTGAACGGCTCTATCACGACTGCAGGAAGAAGAACGATGGTCCAGGTCACACCGCACGTCTCCTTGAACGGATTGTAGAGAACCACGCAAGAAGTTACAAAGGGCCAACCTCCACCCTTTCCGGCCGGCCAGAAAGGATGGGCCTCGTGCTAGTGAGTTGCTGACCTGTGAAATAGAGTGTAGAACACAACAAAAAAACCCAGATTAGAACTGTAGAGTGTAGTAAATGCTAACATGAAAGGAAATAGACGTAACTAAGTGAAGTGGGGGATACCTGGGGGTTTTAAACCCCTGGGAGCGTCAAAAACGTGGGAGTGTGTGTGAATGATAGTGCAAGCAATGAAAACGTGGGAGAATGGATGTGTAGAAACAAATATGCAATGAGAAGAAAACGAGACTATCCAGAATGCAAAAGGACTCAAAATGGAAGTTACTCCATGGACCGGAGGCCTATATGGACGTAGAAGGCCTCCCTCCCTGGTCGTAGGTCTTTCAAGGATTCGGCAGGGCTTCGCCGTGACCTGAAATCTTCCCCCATTTTCAAAGGTAGCCGTTAGGGTCTATTTATAGAGCCTAGAGAGCCAGCCCTGAAATTAGGGTTTAGAAGCATTTTCAGGTCGAGATTATCAAACAAAAGATGAAGATAATTCAATTATCTTTCATCTGTAAGAAACCGCACTCAAAATGGTTGAGGATTCGAGGAGAAATGGTCGGATAAAGTTGGGGATAAATCCACGAGGAGAGAGAGAAAATCTGTTGAATCTTCAGCAATCGAGCAGATGAACGGTCTAACGATAGACCACACATCCATATGGGCGGCCCATTATGGGCCGTCCAACATCATCGATGGAAATTCATCAATTCATAAAATAATCCAAATTATCGGCCGAATAGTTCACCGCCTGACTCTCATAAATGCACGGTTGAGATGAGAGCGTTCAAAGGTAGAGCGGCCAAAGAGGAACCGTTCTAGCCTTGTCGGTGACAAATAGATTAATTGGGTAATTATCTGGGAAAACCACCAAGCGTAGGACTCTGAGAGATGAGCGGCTATTATCCGTTCGTTCATCGTATTGAACGGCTAGGGGAGACTGCATAAATGTTTGTTGGTGGAAATTTAAAAAATTAACTAAAATATTCCATGAATGTATGGACGGCTCACAGGCAACCGCACATTGATTGAGCGGCCAGGGATGAACCGTACATGTGTATGGGCGCTTGAAACTTATAGAAAAGCTCAATCAACCAAAACCAAGGCCCATTAAGCCCAGAATTGAAACAAACCTGACCAAGGTGGGAGGCTACCCATAAAATAGGCCCAGAATGTGCCTGAAAATAGCCCCAACGAGTGATGGACAACTCGAGGCATCAACAAATGGGAGTAAGAGGAACGACTCAACTTATCGGCAAAAAATGGGTGTCAACAATGACCACTTTAGGGATTCAGAATTTGAACAGCTCCATGGTCAAATGCTTTAATGACAATGAGCAGTTCATCCCATCTGGATTTCAACTTGCTTGGGAATAAGCATAGCCTCGAATTGAAAAGCCAAACCTTTTGATTAGCGTGAATAGTTTTTCGATGAATATGTTTATCATGGAAAGCTTTGGTTTTAGCTTTGTAAATTTTGGAATTTTCGTAGGTCACATTACGCAATTATTCCAATTCATTAAGTTGTAGAGCTCTTTGGGACCCAGCTTGAGTGAGATCAAAATTTACTTGCTTAATGGCCCAATATGCTCTATGCTCAAGTTCAACAAGCAAGTGGCAGGCTTTTCCAAAAATAAGGCGATACGGTGACATGCCAATAGGAGTTTTGAATGTAGTTCTATAGGCCCATAGTGCATCATCTAGTCTCTCAGACCAGTCTTTCCTATCAGGCCTAACTGTCTTATGCAGAATGTTCTTAATCTCCCTATTGGAAACTTCGACTTGGCCACTGGTTTGGGGATGATAGGGGGTGGCGAGCTTATGAGTGATGCCATATTTGCGAAGCAAAGCTCGGAATTGGAAGTTCGTGAAATGGGACCCCACATCACTAATCATAGCTCTAGGACACCCAAATTTAGAAGAGATGTTCTTCTTGACAAATTTCATTACGGCCTTATGATCATTGGTCCTTGTAGCAACAGCTTCTATCCATTTCGACACATAGTCGACCGCTACCAAGATGTATTCATTGCCAAAGGATGGTGGAAACGGTCCCATGAAATCAATACCCAAAATATTAAAAATTTCCACAACCAGAATGGGATTAAGCGGCATCATATCTCTCCTTGAATTATTACCCACAGCTTGACACCTTAAACATGTTTTGGCAAATTCATATGCATCTTTAAATAATGAGGGCCAGTAAAATCCACATTGCAAAACTTTCGTCGCTGTTTTCTTCCCTGAAAAATGTCTCCCACAAGTTAGATTGTGACAAAAATTTAGCACAGATTGTTGTTCCTCTTCGGGGACACACCTTCGAATTACGTGATCAGGACCCATGTAAAACAGCTCTGGGTCCTCCCAGAAATAATGTTTCACCTTGGCAAAAAAATGATCCTTCTCCTACTTAGACCACCCTCACGGGATCTGTCCTACTGCCAAGTAATTGACTATGTGAGCGTACCAGGGGGTTGACGAGTGAGAGATAAATAACAGTTGTTCATCTGGAAAAGAATCAGACATGGGAGCACTCTCGGGTATTACTATTCTGGACAAATGATCAATCACAACATTTTCTAACCCTTTCTTATCTCTGATTTCCAAATCAAATTCTTGCAATAATAGAATCCATTGAATCATATGGGGCTTAGCATCTTTCTTGGTGATTAGATATTTTAAAACAGCATGATCGGAATAGACAATGAATTTGGCCCCTAAAAGATATGAACAAAATTTCTCTAGAGCAAAAACAACAGCCAGAAGTTCATTCTTTGTGGTGGTATAATTCAATTGAGGATCGGCGAGAGTGCGACTCGCAAAATAGATCACCACAGGTTTCTTATCAATTCTCTGGCCTAAGACAACTCATGTAGCATAGTTAGAGGCATCACACATGATTTCAAATGGGAGCGACCAATTAGGAGACTGTAAGATTGGAGCTTGGGTCAGGGCTGCCTTCAGGGAATGGAAAGCCTCAAGACATGACTCATCTAGCTGAAATGGAGTGTCCTTGACTAGGAGCTTAGTGAGCGGACGAGTAATGGTAGAGAAGTTCTGAATGAATCTTCTAAAAAAACCCGCATGGCCAAGAAAAGAGCGGATTTGCTTGACAGACGAAGGGGGAGGAAGATTGGAAATCAGATCAACCTTAGCCTTGTCTACTTCTATCCCCCTCTTTGAGACAATGTGGCCTAGCACAATACCTTCTCTTACCATGAAGTGACTTTTCTCCCAGCTAAGCACCAGATTAGATTCAATGCATCGTGCCAGCACCTTCTGTAAAGTCTCCAAGCAACAATCAAATGAGTCTCCAAAAATTGAGAAGTCATCCATGAAAATCTCCAAAAATTCTCCCACCATTTCAGAAAACATTACCATCATACACCACTGAAAGGTGGCAGGGGCATTGCAGAGCTCAAACGACATTCTTCTAGATGCAAACGTGCCATATGGACACGCGAATGTAGTCTTTTCCTGATCTTCCAGGTAGATAGCAACTTGATTGTACCCGGAGTATCCATCCAAAAAATAAAAATATCTTTGCCCAGCCAATTTCTCCAAAACTTGATCAATAAACGGGAGAGGGAAATGATCTTTCTTTATCATTGAGTTTAATTTTATGTAATCAATACAGATTCTCGATCCTGTTTGTAGTCTCATTGGCATCTCTTCGCCCTTCTCATTGTGAATCACGGTCAGCCCGAATTTCCTTGGAATAACTTGTGTGGGGCTGACCCACTTGCTATCAGAGATGGGATATATAATCCCAGCATCCAACCACTTCACCACCTCCTGCTTAACCACCTCCTTCATGTTAGGATTCAACCGGCGCTACATCTCCCTGCTCGGCTTGGCATTATCCTCTAAATAGATATGGTGCATACAAACATCCGGACTGATCCCCGTGAGATCCGCCACCGACCAACCTATATCTATGATATACATATTATATATCATATATATTATAGATATATGTAATGCCAACTGTTATATATATATATATTTCTTTTTTTTCTTATTTTCTTTTTCTTTTTTAACAAGCCCATGGGCCTTTGGCCCATTGATATTCTTTTTTTTTCTTTTTTTTCAACTTTAATGGACTTTGGCGTCTTCTTTGTGCCCGCAAAATGAGCAAATTTATTCATTAAAATCACTTAATTTCATAAAACTAAATATTTTACTCTAGATTATGATTAAGTGTGATAAATGCATAATGATACATATTAAAGCTCATAAAAGCGTGATATAAAATTAATTAATATGTATAAATACACACTTATCGTCTTCCACGTGCCCAAAAATCTGAAAAGCTCGTGGGACCACAGACTCATGCTCTCCTGTATAAAAGGGGATCGAGCAGTCAAATTCGCAATAAGAAGAAAATGAGAAGATATGAGAGAAGTAGATCAGAAAAGGAGAGAAGAGCTGAAAGAGCAAGAGAGTTCCAGAGGTTGAGAGAGAAGAGTCTGAGAGGAGTTTGAGAGAAAAGAGTCTGTTGCAGAGAGTAAAAATAAAGTGCCGTAATTCTATCTGAGAGAGAGAAGTGAGATTGAGCAGAAGAGTTGTCCAGACTTCTGGATCAGATCTAGAGTCAGATTGCTCCAGTGGAGCTACAGTTATTTCTTTCTATTATTGTCTTTCATTGCTTATTTTGTTTTCCTTTCTGAAATTACTGTAAGTTGTGTACTAGCGGAGCAAGCTTTGGTGCTCAGCGGCAAGGTGTGTGTTGGGTTCGCTGTGCTCCCTCTTTGTCTTTGATATTGGTTTTGATGATAACAAAATATTGTGTGTAAGTGTTGTAAAAATGTTAAATGTCTGTTGTTGCTTCATGAATATGTGCTTCTCATGAAAATATTTTCACTAGTTCATCAATTTCATGTTAGTGACTCATAATGTCTTTTTCTGCATGTTTTCAAATGGTTTAGCTGGATGGCCTTTCTAATTTAGACAATGTCTAAAGAACATGGCTTCAGGACTTTCAGAAATCAAATGAAACTGTGTCAACACTAGGGTGTCGACACTTCTGCTGCTACAGGTTTTGAATTGATGGATTGCTTGAATCTAATTATTTTGTGAGGGTTGTGAAGGTTCAATTTGTTTTGGACTAAATAAATGTTTGGTATGATTTGATTTGCAAATGGGTCTTACACGTATGAAGCAACTTTTAGATTGTGCATTAATTAGGTTGAATGTATGTGAATCAAATTTCTGTGCCTCCAATACAATGTAGGTTCATGCATGTTGAACTAGCTATGATAAAGGTTGATTATGCAGGTTCAACAAGCATTTTTGTTTGGCATTGCTTTAAGATTGATTTAAGTGTTTTTGTATGGGGTGTAAGGACCCTTTACTGGTTGGCTCTGAATTGGTCTGAATTTGCATTGCATATCTCTTGATGAATATGAGTCAAGATGTTTGGTCTCATGGATGTTTTCAAGGATTGAGTATAAATTCTTCAAAGTTGAACTTTGCTATTTATGAACTGTTTAAGTTTCGATTGGCTTGGATTGCATTTGTGATATCTATGTGATTAGATAGACTTCAATTTTCATTGGACTGAACTTGGGTTGTATGCATTGAACTGTGTGAATTCTCTGTACATATTGTTGAAAATTATGTCACTAATTTGTAGTTTTAAAGAGGCAGTCTAGTGTGTTTCATATGCTCAGACTTGTCTATACACATGCACAGACCTTAACATTTATATGCATCGACCTGTGCTAGGTTGATTGATCATGTGCATCGACCTGATATAGGGTTTTTCACAATGTGCACCAACCTTTCAGTATGTGCATCGACCTGTCCTTGTGATTTTCAAAATGTGCTTCGACCTGTCCTTTGTGTTGTTCCCCTATGGTCACTTGAGTTCATATGGTCACTTGGGTCATTCGACATCATTCTATGGTCATATGAGTTCTAATGTATTCTTGGTTTTGATAATGGCTAAACACTATTAGTCATTGATGTTTTTCACCTTCATGTGATTGACATACGTGATGTTTTTGTTCATGACAGGTGCGCCAATGAATGGACAAGGTATCAAGTGAAAATGGTGAACGTGAACGCTGAATGTTGTGCCCTCGCATGCGGATCGACCTGCGCGGTCAGGTTGCGGGGATCAACCTGCCCGGTCAGGTCGCGGGGGTCAAGGGGGTAGCGCCCCTTTCGGGGGTTTCCGGGGGCGGAGCCCCCGGAACAAAATTTGGATTGAAGACTCAGTAATAAAACTTCAAGACAATCAAGGTTGATGCCACAGACATGAACGGGCGGCTAACGGACTCAAATGATGGAGTTGGTGCGGCCAACGGACCGAACTAGGCTGACCCGGGCCTTGCCCAGCTGGCGGTCGACCGCCAGCACAGGGGCGGTCGACCACCCCAGCCAGGGACTCCCAAGTCTGCACGTCTTTCAGTGGCGTTCGACCGCCAGCCAGTAGCGGTCGACCGGATTTCCCAGGGATCGCCTGTTTGCAGGTGTTTCAGTGGCGGTCGACTGCCAGGAGCCTTAGGTCGACCGCCAGCCCCGAGCCATCAATTGTTGACTTCGAAATCCACCTCGTGGCTAGCCCTTTCCATGGATTTCTTTAATCCAAAACTCACCTAATCACCCACAAATTGTGGATCTGGTCTGGAGGGTATCCAAGGACCATTCAAGGTCTATAAAACCAATACAAGAGGGTTAGAAACCCTAATGCTTCAAGGGGCTTCTTGTGAGATCTAGGGTGGCTGCAAGGGAGGTTGCAAGAGAGCTTGGAGACGAGCTACTGTTCACGTGAACAGTAGTTCGTGAAGGTGTTCTTCATCCAATCAAAGGGGAATCAAGCTCAAATCAAAGCCAGCAAACCTCAAGGAAGATTACATCAAAGCAAGGCTATCAAAGTGATCCAAGGAAGCTGGTTTGATTCAAGTTCTTCAAAGGAAATCATCTTCATCCATTCAAGTTCTTTCCACCTCATTCAAGGTGATATTTCAAGCATTCAAAATCCTAGAAGCTAAAGAAGCAATCAAGGTTCAAGGTAGCTTCATCATTTCCTTCATTCATTCAAAGAAGTTCAAAGAGAAGATCAAGAGAGAAGAATTGAAGGAAGAGGTACTGTTCACGTGAACAGTACTCCGTGAAGAACATTCATCCAATCAAGGGTGAATCAAGAAGATTGAGTTGAAGCCAAGAGGAGCCTTGTTGCTGATCAACATTTCATACAAGGGCCAATTCATTTTCACTCATAACTCAATCTCTTGTCTTAGTTCATTCACATTTGTTTCATTTTCATTATTGTTTAAACATTGAAAGTGTGATTCATCCCTACTGGTGGTTAGTAGGAAGGCAATTGGAGGGTGTTCCAATTTACGGTTGACATCCCTACCAGGTGGTGAGTAGGAAGGCAATCGGTGGTTTCCGATTTCTGGTTCTGTGCTCTGCACAAGTGAAGCCTCACCGGGTTTTGGTGAGGGGTGGACGTAGGACTGAGGATTCAGTCCGAACCACCTTAAAAATCCTATCTAGTGTGGTTTGCCTGTGTGATTGATTCATTCTAGATGCATGCTTAGGATCGAATTATTATATATCTTGCTTATCTTGCTAAGTGAATCATAGCGTACTTGGAAGCTAGTTTCTATTCCGCTGCAATTCATTTTAACTAGTTGTTTAGAGGGCCGCATTATGAAAAGTGGAGCTGATCTATTCACCCCTCCCCTTTAGATCCGCTATCCACCACTGAACATGTATGGTTTCGACCAGAATATGCAACGAAAATCATCGAAACCCTAGATTGCATATCGTTGCCGATTTTTCAAAATCAAACTAAATTGGTAAACCCCACGACGTGAAGAACTATTCTTTACCTTTGCGGGGTTGAGAATCTCCCAAAACCTTGAAGACGAACGAAAGGAGGATCCCGAGGTCGCGAGCCGTTCAAGCATCCGGCCTCTAGACGTATCCATACGAGCAGTGGAAGCAAACGTGATCTCCTCCACAATCTCCACGCGCCGACCCGATCTCAGCACCTCCATCCACGGGGGAGGAAGGAGAGAGAAGGAGGGGGTGCCCCTTGGAGAGAGAGAGAGGAGAGAGGGTGGCCAGGGTTTCAACCTTGTAGCTTGGCCAAGGTTTCTCCCTTCAACGTATATTTATAGACCTTTGACGTTTTTCACAAAAACCCAATAATAGTATATAAAATCCACCCATCCCGGTCTGTCCAATACTCTATTATGTGTGACCCTCTAGGCCCAATAGTCTGTTTGGTTTTCCAGCCCATTAAGTAAAGAACTCCTTCTTAACTTAATTAATTCTCTCTCCCTCTCTTTCCTGTCATCGATTCTGTATTGTTGTGCCCCTATGGTCACTTGAGTTCATATGGTCACTTGGGTCATTCGACATCATTCTATGGTCATATGAGTTCTAATGTATTATTGGTTTTGATAATGGCTAAACACTATTAGTCATTGATATTTTTCACCTTCATGTGATTGACATACGTGATGTTTTTGTTCATGACAGGTGCGCCAATGAATGGACAAGGAATCAAGTGGAAATGGTGAACGTGAACGTTGAATGTTGCGCCCTCGCACGCGGATCGACCTGTGCGGTCAAGTCGCGGGGATCGACCTGCCCGGTCAGGTCGCGGGGGTCAAGGGGGCAGCGCCCCTTTCGGTGGTTTCCGGGGGCGGAGCCCCCGGAACAAAATTTGGATTGAAGACTCAGTAATAAAACTTCAAGACAATCAAGGTTGATGTCACAGACATGAACGGGCGGCTAACGGACTCAAGCGACGGAGTTGGTGCGGCCAACGGACCGAACCGGGCTGACCCAGGCCCTACCCAGCTGGCGGTCGACCGCCAGCACAGGGGCGGTCGACCGCCCCAGCCAGGGACTCCCAAGTCTGCATGTCTTTCAGTGGCGGTCGACCGCCAACCAGTGGCGGTCGACCGGATTTCCCAGGGATCGCCCGTTTGCAGGTGTTTCAGTGGCGGTCGACCGCCAGGAGCCTTAGGTCGACCGCCAGCCCCGAGCCATCAATTGTTGACTTCGAAATCCACCTTGTGGCTAGCCCTTTCCATGGATTTCTTTAATCCAAAACTCACCTAATCACCCACAAATTGTGGATCTGGTCTGGAGGGTATCCAAGGACCATTCAAGGTCTATAAAACCAATACAAGATGGTTAGAAACCCTAATGCTTCAAGGGGCTTCTTGTGAGATCTAGGGTGGCTGCAAGAGAGGTTGCAAGAGAGCTTGGAGACGAGCTACTATTCACGTGAACAATAGTTCGTGAAGGTGTTCTTCATCTAATCAAAGGGGAATCAAGCTCAAATCAAAGCCAGCAAACCTCAAGGAAGATTACATCAAAGCAAGGCTATCAAAGTGATCCAAGGAAGCTGGTTTGATTCAAGTTCTTCAAAGGAAATCATCTTCATCCATTCAAGTTCTTTCCACCTCATTCAAGGTGATATTTCAAGCATTCAAACTCCTAGAAGCTAAAGAAGCAATAAAGGTTCAAGGTAGCTTCATCATCTCCTTCATTCATTCAAAGAAGTTCAAAGAGAAGATCAAGAGAGAAGAATTGAAACAGTACTCCGTGAAGAACATTCATCCAATCAAGGGTGAATCAAGAAGATTGAGTTGAAGCCAAGAGGAGCCTTGTTGCTGATCAACATTTCATACAAGGGCCAATTCATTTTCACTCACAACTCAATCTCTTGTTTTAGTTCCTTCACATTTGTTTCATTTTCATTATTGTTTAAACATTGAAAGTGTGATTCATCCCTACCGGTGGTTAGTAGGAAGGCAATTAGAGGTTGTTCCAATTTGCAGTTGACATCCCTACCAGGTGGTGAGTAGGAAGGCAATCGGTGGTTTCCGATTTGCGGTTCTGTGCGCTGCACAAGTGAAGCCTCACCGGGTTTTGGTGAGGGGTGGACGTAGGGCTGAGGATTCAGTTCGAACCACCTTAAAATCATGTCTAGTGTGGTTTGCTTGTGTGATTGATTCGTTCTAGGTGCATGCTTAGGATCGAATTGTTATATATCTTACTTATCTTGCTAAGCAAATCATAATGCACTTGGAAACCAGTTTCTATTCCGCTGCAATTCATTTTAACTAGCTATATAGAGGGCCACATTGCGAAAAGTGGGGCCGATCTATTCACCCCTCTCTTCAAGATCCGCTGTCCACTACACAACACTTTGTGTTCTTCACAATGTGCATCGACCCTTTGAAATGAGCATCGACCTATTGTAGATATTCTTTTTCCCCTCGTTAAAGAAATATGGGTATAAAAGGGGGGAAAGTGATGTGGGTGTGTGAATGAATGAATGTTACAAAAGCATGGAGGAACAAGTAATGCAATAAATCAATCACCCACGTGCATCAACATGTTGTGATCGCCACCAAAATACCTAGTGCAAAGAGAGGAGCACTACGTACCTTGGAAAAGGGAGATGGATGAGGCCACTCGCCAACAGGGTGCAGCACTGGTACATGAAGAAGACGGCCCTCTGGAGACCGCTGAAAGGTGGAGATGGCCGAACGATAGGCCGCTGCTAGCGCTGAAGTGGAACGCGGGAAAAAGGCCTGATGTGGAGGTGAGACGGCCTGCGAAAGGCCGCACACAGGAGCGTGACAGTCTGAGGAAGGCCGCAAACCCGACAGACGGTCGGAGATGGACCGCACAGAACCTCCAGATTCCAAGTCGTGGAACTTAATCCTCCACCCCTTCCGGCCAGCCAGGATGGATGGGCCTTATGCTAAGACTCCTATTAACCTGCAAAACAACGCAAATGACCAAGAAAAATAACCCAAATGAGTTTATAGAAGTGCAATATCTATGAATAGAAATTAAAAACTAAGCACATAAAAGGAATGGGGGATACCTGGAGTGGTTTTTTAACCCCTAATGGGCATGGAAAAGTAATAGGAAGGTGAAGAATGTGAGAATGATACTGAAAAATGTGAGGACAAGTTGAGGGAAATGGTGATGCAATGATGAACAAATGATCAAAGAATGACTACACGATGACTCAAGACACAAAAGACGTGGACTACTCCCTGAACCAAAGGCTTAACGGACGTGGGAAGCCTTCCTCCCTAGCGGGAATTCGCTCAAGAATGCGGCAGCACTTCGACACGAATTTCTGGAATCCCCCTCTCGCGAGCTTGGACTAAGGGTGCTATTTATAGACCCTGGAAAGTTTGCCTGAATTAAGAGATTTCCAGCAAGAATTAGGCTTTATTTTGTGAATAAAAACCATAGATAATATTCCCAGGAGTCCCCAGGATCAAACGGCACTCAATTTGACTCAGAATTTGCGGAGAAAAGGTGGAACAAACACCTCATTCGGCCATGGATGGAGAGAGAAAAACTAGCCGAAGTAATGATCTCGACCCTTGAAGGCGGTCATTCGATAGACCGCCTACATCTATAAACCGTCCATCTGAAGACTATTATAAGGTATTGGTGGAAAATAAATAATAAGATAAATAAGTACTATTTATCTGAAAACAAGCTGAATCAGCTGGCGTAGGACTCGGAATCAAAAAACGGTCATTCGATAGACCGCCTGGCTCATGAAACGGCCCATCTGGAGATCATCTCACAAATGTCGGTGGAAATTAATAAAAGAAAAGAAGATAAACACCCATTTATCCATAGAACTGACCGACTTAGGACTCTGGCTTAAAAACGGTCATTATAGGGGTCGCCTAACCCATAGAACAATCTATCGCTAGACCATAAATTAGGATGTCGGCGAAAAGTCAAAAATAAGATAAATATCTATTTATCCAGAGGCAAAGCCATTGTAGGACTTTGGGCAATAAAAATAGTCTTATGCAAGATCGCCCACCGTTATTAAACGATCTATCGCTAGACCGCCTTTCGGGTGAGCAGCGGAAAATAAAATGGGATAAATAAGCGTATTCACCCCAAAGACCAAGTGAAACCAAAGCCCATTGAGCCCACATTCGAGGCCAAGTCCAGTTTGGGAGAAAATACCTAGAAAATAAGCCCAAAGAAATATCTAGAAATGGCCCAATGAGTAATGGACAACTTGAGGCAATAAAAATAAGGGTAAGAAGATGACTCAACTCAAGGGCAAAAAATGGGTGTCAACAGATGCCCCTCCTTAACGTCCTCTTTGCTGGGGAGCGAGCGGAGGTGAAGCGGAAACGAAGCGGAGTGGACTGAAAAGTGGGCATTAAGGTAAATGACACTCGTTTCCTCGCCAATGAGCGATGGGAATTTTCTGAAAAACTCTGAACCAAACACAGGGAATGATCGGACCAAAACGACGCCAGCTTGGAGAAACTAACTAAATAAACGGAAGGAGAAAATATAATCAAACTCATTAGGGGACATAATCCACAACCAATGAGGGAATAAGCAGAAAAGGTAAAGAAGCAGACCAAAATTCTAGACGGGGACTCTTAGTCAACCAAACCAGGTGCACAGACCAAAGAAAACCATCCAACTCTGAGTGGAATAGTTCCTATTTCTTACCCAACACCATGAACACGTAATTATCCATCACCAACGAGACACTTTCAGATAGACGATGGGACATGAATGCTCAAAAAGATGCGCATGATGCATGCTAGGCTAAAATAAAAGAAATCATCAAAATGAATGCAAAGAAAGCCATAAAATAGAAAATACTCGAGAATAGTATTGCTAGACCGGAATAACCAGGGTCAAGACAGTATCCGCAACCACAGTGTGCAAGATAGAACCATCGTTCCCTAATTTTCTCAACTTAACAGCCTATCCGATGATTAAACATGTGGACTTAGATCATCATCGTTTTTATTATAGGAGAACATCGGATCCTGGAACACGTGAATGACCAGCTAGTTCTCAAGATTAACATAACATAGATACCATATAGTAATGTATTAAGGGACACAGGGTACGGGATACTTACCTGACATACCTAACATGGATCATGGAAGTGGATTAATGCTGTAATCAATCATATATATCATGAAAACAAGGTCATTAAGGTCAAGAGATTATCAATCAGGCACATAATGTAGTAAGAATAAGCCTTAAAAGATCACCCATTATTTCAACATAGACGTGGTCTACTCTAGACCGCCATAAGTAAGCAAACGGTCTGAATGAGAGCCTACAAGCAAGCAGAATTTTGAATTTCAAACGTGCTTTAAAACGGCCCAAGTAAAGACCGCCGAATAGATAAAAGATCGTGGATGGACCGTTTCATAACAGACGAGTCATCACTCCCACACGGTCTTATCCAGACCATCTTGCTTATAAGCGGTCCATCGATAGACCGCATTCTAATCGTCGGTTTCAAAAAAAAGAAACCGACGCCCCATCGTCTTCTCCCTCCGTCAAACCCTCATCTCCTCCACTTTCGAACACCATAGCTTACTCTGCCCGACATCCATCCCCTCATTCTCACATTCTCAGGCTTCCCCCCCCCCCTTTTCAACCTTCTCTACCCCCTACATGCTTCAAAAGACAAGTCTTGAGGCGCTTAGCATGACGGATGGCCGGAGAAGGAGCCATACCGCCACCGGTGAACCCCTCAGAGGAGACCCAGGCACCGTCGTCAGAGGTGGCCGTAGAGGGGCCTCCACCGCTTGCGATCGAGGACGAGGCAGTCGCCACAGTCGTCAGAGCGGCTGAGGAGACAAGAGCGCCGTCGGAGGCGGTGGAAGCGGCGGTGGAGAGGCCGGCTAAAACCTCCGAGGTAAGCCCTAAAAACCCCCCCCATTTTGAATTTCAATGGATGCATGTTAGCCTAGGTGAAGGGAATGGGGCACACGACCCCCTGGGAATAGTTGTAAGGCCTCTAGGGCCGTTGACAACGGCGGGGAGGGGATTCGGGCGCCGTTCGTAATGGCAAGTAGAAAGCGGTCTTAACAGGGACTACCTAGGAAAATGGAACGGTCCAACCAAGCCCGTTGGAAATAAGACGGCCCAAATCAGACCACCCAAGTGGCTACAACGGTCGAAAGGGTAACCGCTCAGAGGGAGTTGAATAGCTGGGGATTAGGAGGAGCTTAGGCGGTCTCCCTGGGACCGTTCAGAAATTGAACCATGGAGAATAAAACGGTCTCTAACAGACCACCCATTAGGCAGAATCGTCAAAGGATGACCATGTAAATTGAGATCAATGAGAGGTCTTATGGGGAATGGAAAAGGGTCTGATGGGGCCGCTCGGGATTCAAACGGTCAATAAAAGGCCGTTGGAGGGATTAAAAATGGCCCTAAGGTGGCCGCTAACTCAATAGACTACATTTTTTTAATTATTTATTCTTTGTTTTTTTTTGTATTGCAATGCATGACTTATCATGAAATGAATAACTGATGCCAATTATTTAAATGCATGCAGGGAAAGCGCCGGACACGGATCTCATGGCTCCAGGTCCACGCAGTGTACCTGGCACTACCGGACTTGCAGAGGGAGCGACTAGCTACCATGGGATTCGGAGAGTTCCTGGGCATGGAGGTCGCGCGGCTGGACACCGCCCTCCTATACGCGCTGCACAACCGATGGGACCCGGTCAGCTGCGCCTTCCTATTCCCGTAGGGTCATATGATCCTGACACTGGAGGACATGGCGCGCATCACCGAGCTACGAGTGCTCGGCATGCCAGTCAACGGAAGGACACTGACAGACTACAGAGAGCTGGCCCAGAGGCTGCTAGGCTTGGAGCTACAGAGGCCGAAGCGCCAGTCGACGATCCTGCCGAGAGCGAGGTTGCAGAAGGGCCTAGGCTTGAGAGGAGCATAGATTGCGGTTGAAGAGCTTCCAGAGCAGCACCTGGGGAGGCTGACAGACCGAGCACAGGAGCAGGTGACAGCTGCACCGGGACCCGAGGCGGACGTCATCCTGTGGAGGTTCCTGATGCTTCTGTTTGGGAAGCTGTTATTCGCCACCCGGGCAGACGGGGTGAGCTGCCGATTGCTGCCCCTGCTGGAGGTCGTGGACCGGGTTGGGGAGTACGCATGGGGTGCAGGGGTGCTCGCCTTCCTCTTTGACACCCTCAGCTCTACAAGCCGACGTACCATGCTCGGTGGGTTCTCTCCACTACTTCAGGTATGACTCGATCCCTAAAATGCTTGTACAATTGCTATAAATTCCATAAATACTACATGCTGACACTTATTGGAATACAATGCAGGTGTGGGCCTACGTGTACCTCCCCGGACTGGGGAGAGGACATGAGGTGTACCCTGACCGAATGCCCCTTGCAAGATGGTGGACAGCACCTCGGGAAGTGGGCTCCCTGTGTCATCAGGTCCGGATGATCTAGGATGACCTTGACGCTTTACCCTATGCCTCAGTAAGATCTAAACTTGAGCCTTGTGTAAATGCTACTATATGCTTGTATGCTGATGCAATTGCCTACTTGACAGGTTAGGTGGACACCTTACCATGGAGAGGGACACGAGGGCCAGCCATGGGTGGTGGCTGCCCTAGCGTATGTTGGACGGGACATCTGGCTTCACTGCATGAACGTGGTGGAGCCACTCCACTACCAACTGGTCATGAGGACCATAGGCATCCATCAGGCGGAGGTAAAGTTCTCAGCTCGCAAGAAGCTGGAGGAGCGCATCGGACGCCACACATGCGGGCTGGCGGTGGAGATAGACTGGATCACCGGAGCAACAGATCTGATCCAGGACTAGACAAGGCTGGGGCAAGTGGTGCGTGCCTGGGCAGCGAGCGACGAGGCCTACCTGACGGCCTACGCTGAACGCTATGGAGACTAGGTCTTTCGTGGCGCACGATGACCAGTACGACTCTAGACTCATGCCTTTTAATATTCTTATGATTACAATGCATTGACACTTGACCTTCTACATGCAACTCGACCCCCAGGGACGGATTGCCGAGCTCCAGGGGTTGCTCCACTCTACCATCCAGCAGCGGGATGAGCTTCAGCGTTCCCTGGACCTCCTGGTAAGTTCTACTCAACCCCCGACTTAAAATGTTCTGCTATGCTTATGAAACTGACATGCCCCTATTTTGCAACATGATGAGGGAGCCCAGCGTCATGGAGCCGACGCGCCATCTTCCTCTTCCTAGTCACCTGCGGATCGGGCTGAACGGGAAGCAGAGTTTGCTCGGGCAGTGGCACGGGCCGAGGAGGCCGAGGCCGCACTCGTCGAGAGGGTAAGCAAACCAATGTACTTCCCCTTTTGATATATAATCACGAATGCAACTGGCTAATCATGGTGTGAGTATGTGCAGATGACTAAGTTAGCAGTAGTGCTGAGTGAGGCCACTAGGCAGAGAGAGGAGGCGGAGCGCTGCCAGGTAGAGGCAGAGCGCTGTCGGATAGAGGCAGCAGCGGCTGACCGATACCGGTCCAAGGCAGAGCAGGCTCGCATAGAGGTGGCAGAGCTACGAGGATAGGTGCGGGCACTGCGGGAGGCCCTATGACTTCTGAGCGGCAGATCGGAGCGCAACTGGAGCCAGAGTGTCGTGCCGAGCACTGGTTACCGAGACTACCTCAGGGGTTCCTCCGGCCATTGGAGGAATGAGGTCGAGGACCGTCGGTGATGCCGGCGTGAGGAGGGGAGCACCTCCATGGCACCACTAGCAAAGCGCCATGAGGGCTCAGGTGAGAGCGGCGGTCTAGGGGAGGGTCAGGCCTGATGTACCATATGACACACATGTACTTTTGTTATAGATGTTATGATATAGCATGTTTTCATTTCTTCTTTTGATTTTACAAATGTGTGCATGCTGACACTGATCGACTGACAACGAATCCTAGACTAACACGGGAGAGTGAGAGAGAGGGACTCGAGTAGATTGACTTCAAGAAACAAAGGACTAAGGCAGCAGAGAGAGAGAGACAGTCGCCCAACAGGCCGCTCCTAGGGCTAGACAGTCTAGCGGTAGACCGTTGTAAGGTGTCTGATCATGAGCTCAAAATAGGTCATAAACGGTCTTGGCTAAACTGTAGAACTTGGGAGACGGCTCTTCCATGACCGTTTTATCTGTAAAACGGCCTTTAAAAAGACCGTTTAGACTGCCAGAGAGGCGAAGTGTGTAAAAGGCAGAGAAACAGTCCATTTAAGACCGCTATTAAACCCCTATAGTCGACCGATAGACCGCGGCTTAGGAAACTCTGGTATCTCCGATCGATACTCTGTTGGAGAGTCCTAAACCGTAGGCAAGGAGTCCTAATCTGTGCTAAAGCCTATCCTAACCCGTTTTGGGGCTATCCTATCTCAATCCTAATGGGATTAGGCCAAGTGTCTGGGCTTTATAAGTAAGGGGACACGTTAAACTCATTTCTCACATAACACCCTTGCTAAACCTTCCCCAAATCATCATGAAGAGGGCTCTTGAAGGAAGCTCCATGGGTGAGGTTGCTTACCACGGGCCAAAATCGGCCAAAAAAGAGTACAGGGTGCTGCAGAGGTTGACCGCCATCCCTGGTCATCTAAGCTCTAGCTCCTTGAGAGAAGTAAGTCAAAGCATCTTCTTTTATCTTATTCAATTTCCTTCAAAAAATGCTTATTATTCTTTCTCTCTTCTTCTCTTGGTTATTTTCTTTTTCTCCCACCACCTCAGCTTCTCCCCGGCCCAAGGCGCTATTCCACCCTGAAGTGGATGTCTCCCATGATCCGTGAGCTCCCTATAGCAGTGATATTCATCATAAGGGCCTGGCACTTGTACCCTCTTTTAATTCTAGCCAAAAACTCCCCCAAGCTTTCATTGGATTGGCACAGCATCACAGCCCTAGTAGAAGTATGGCATCCCTAGACGCATACCTTTTTCTTCCCCTCCTTTGAGGCCACCATTTTATTAGAGAAGGTAGAGACTTATCTATCCTTTCCTATATCTAAAGTTGGTGAGGAAGACTTAGTTTGCCATATTGTTGCCCCTATAGATCCTACCCTCATTCTAGGGGAGTTTCTACCCAGTACTAAGGATATCCGCACCATAGTTGGCTCACACCACATCTATTTGCTACCCCTGAGCCAGTGGGTCATAGCCCATTGTAAGAACAAGTGTGGGTGGGATGAGGCCATAGCCAAAGCTGTTTCTATCTGCTATGCGGTGCCATACTCTTCCCTTCTGCCGACCATGTCCTAGACATTCCCAACCTTAGCACCATTAGTGGACTGTGGCGGGGTCTTTCCATTTCTCAGGCCGTCCTTTCTTACCTATACGAGGGTCTTAGATCAGCTACCCTAGGGGGCCCACTCTTTGGCTCTATGATCCTTCTTGAGTGCTAGATGGGGGTCAAGCTTAAGTTCATACCTACGGAGGATATCACTTCCGTCAGCCGTATTTTTGGGAGAGATCCACTCTTCTTCATTGGCGGCGCCTTCAGGTTATCTCAACAGGTGGAGTGTCGGACCATGGACAAGAAGACTAGGGATGAATGGTGCCTCTACATCAACACTCTGCCCCTGGCCCGGTTCATGATGCGCCCATCCTTCCTCCATGGCACGACCCTTAGGCTTCCTAGGAGGCTTGGGCTTGACTTGATGCTTGTGGGAGACACCACCTTGGCGATGTACAGCCCCCACAGGTGCTTTCTACAGGTTGGACTCCCCCGTATGATAGTTCCAGCACTACCCCACCTTCCTGAACTACAGGCGAGGAGACTCGAGACAGAGGAGAATGAGCAGGCAGTCAGGAGTGCCCTGATCATGTGGGAGGTCAGTAGGGTACGTACCCTACCAGTAGAGGTGACAGAGCTTCAAGAGGGGTACCAGGCCTATGTGAGAGAGTTGCGTGAGATTCGACCTCGCGGGGATGCCCGATCGAGGATTGAGTGATTTATCATGATGTATTAGTAATGGATAGCTTGAACTTGATGTTTTTGAGATCAAATAAATGAAAAGAACTTGATTGCTTCCGCTTATCAACCTGCCTCCTTTCTTTTTCCAGGTGTATGGTTTGGTGTGACTCTTGGAAATGAAAATGGCCTGACAAAGGACCATAGAAAGAAGATAAACGGCCTCAAACATGACCGCCGAAATCAGAGAAACGGCCTTTAATAGACCGCAAGCAAGTGGACATCTGAATGCCTTTGGGAGGTATAAAAATGGTCTATCGGGGACCATCATATGACAGGACGGTTAGAGATTGACCGCCGCGCTTCTAGAAATGGACATGGATTAGACCGCATAAGCGTTGAAAGCAGGAGGACCCCTTCATTTGGGCTCCGTATAAATGGCGGCCTACCTAATGACCGCTGGAAAATAAGACAGTCCAAAGGTGACCGTTGAGTGAGTAGAAACGGTCTGCAAGGGACCGCACAGAAGAAAACATGAAAGAGAAGTCCATGGGCTTATGACTTGAACCGTGCGGTCCTATCTTTGCACACACTAAATAAAGAAAATAGGTTAGATCTGTTCTAGGCTTAACCCATTGCCAAGAGCAAGCTCAATGTTAGACCAATTCTTGAAATTTGGTCAAGGGGTGAAGCCTTATTAAATAGGCAAAGATAACACATGAAAATGCAATGCATGCCATGAAATGTAGGGGGACCATGTGACGATTTTGAAAATATTTTTGTAGTTTTTTAAGATGCTTGATTTTTTTTGATGTTGAGATTTTTGAAATATCTTATTTTTTGGGGATTTTTGAAATATTTGATTTTTTGGGGGTTTTGAAAATATTTAATTTTTTGGGTTTTGAAAGTATTTAATTTTTTTGGGTTTTGAAAATATTTGATTTTTTGGGTTTTGAGAGTATTTAATTTTTTAGGTTTTGAAAGTATTTGATTTTTTTAGGTTTTGAAATTTTTTAACTTTTTTGGGGTTTTGAAAGCTAACTCAAGCTAAGTAATGATGACCTTAATCTATGTCACAGGGAACCTTCTGAAACACAGTGTGTGCTTAAGGTGACAACCCCATGGCCAGGGGTCCAATTTGCACGGCGATGTCTCCCCCAGGGCCATACCCAGGGTGGGATCTAGTCTTCAAGGAGGAAGTCGAAGAGTAGTGGGGATAAGCCTAACGTTGGGATGCGGGAGATCAGGACTCAACTCCCTCCCAAGGCACCACCCCTCAAAGAGTCAGTGTATTATATTCAGGGGATCAAACTTTCACTAGCACGCATACGCCCAGGTTTGTGATGACCCGCGGGGACTTTACCGCTCTTGTCGTGCTTATAATTTATAATTTTTCTTTTAGGTACACCCATGATGCTGCACAACCCTTCACCATTTTACGTGAACCTCGACTCTTGCCTTAGGAGAAGCAAGCCCGGTTACTAGGATCAGGGGCATTTTTCATGGTGCTTTTTCTTTCTTTTTCCTTTTTTTTGTTTTTGAAGATTGCCCCTATTTAAGATCGCTCTCGTATTGGGGGAGTACCTAGGTCGGTTATCTAATCCCTCAACCTCTTGCCCCTACGCTTTTCCGAAGAGAGAAAAGAAAAAGACCTTCACCTTCCCCGAGCATGGCCGAAAGAGAAATGGTGTTATACAAAAAGGAGACCCTGACCGAGGGGTATCGTGTAGTGTGTGGATGCTGTGTTAAAGAATTTTCTCTAATGACTAAGGGAAGGTTGCCTCGCCACCCAGCCATGGTTAGCCAGACTCTTTTAAGGATAAAAACACTTAAGATATAGCCCATTCCACGCGTGAGATAAATCTTCACCCTCGGTGTTAACCAAGCGATAGGCGTTCCCAGGATAAACTTCTTTAATTACAAACAGACCCTCCCAGTTGGGTTACAGCTTGGACCTAGGACCTCCTGATCTAATGAATTTGCATTTCAAAACCATGTTACCCACTTGGAATTTTCTTTCAATGACCTTCTTTTGAAAATGATGCGAGACACAATTTTGGTAAATGGAGACATGATTGGCCGTATTAAGCCTCTACTCGTCCAAGAGTTCCAACTGGACTAGCAACGCCTCTCAACGTTCGTCGAGATTAAGTTCTTTGTCAAGCTGCACTCTTAGGGAAGGGATCAAAATCTCATACGGGAGTACCGCCTCCATCCCATAAGTGAGAGCAAACGGAGTTTGCCCGTGAGAGTGCAGACGGAGGTGCGATAGGCCCATAGAGCTTCTATTAATTTATCGACCCAGTCAGCAAATTTATGCGACTCGCATGTTTTCTTGATGATTTGAAGAAGAGTCTTATTGGTGGCCTCGGCTTCGCCGTTGCCTTGGGGATAATATGGTGATGAATGATGCAATAAAATATTGAATTTCTTACAGAGGTCTCGGAGTTCTTGTGACACGAACTGAGGCTCATTGTCAGTGACGATGTCACTTGGCACTCCAAACCGTGAAATGATGTTCTTCAGGATAAAGCAACAAGCTGTGGTAGCTTTGATCTCTGCTTATGCTTCAGCTTCAACCCACTTGGTGAAGTATTCAGTAGAGGTAAGGATGAAGGACTTCTACTTGGTCTAAGAATTAGGATCACCTAGTGGGCCGACAATATCAAAAGCCCACATGGAGAATGGCCAAGGAGCAGAAAGAGGATGGAGAGATGAAACAGGAGCATGAATCTTATCAGCATGGAGTTGGCACAGAAGACACCTACGAACATAGGTGGAACAATCTTCTTCTAGGGTTGGCCAGTAATAGCCCTGCCTAAGAATCTTCTTCGCCAAGGCCTGACCATTAACATGCCCTCCACACTCGCTCGAGTAAGCTGCTTCAACAACCTTCCAGGCCTTATCATCATCTAGACACCTCATGAGAACTCCATTAATAGCATGCCTATACAATTCTCCCGCAACGATTGTGTATCTGGAGGCGACTCTTCTAATGGCCTTGTGCTACTCGGAGTTGGCCGATTCCGGGAATGAGCCATCCCTACAATATTGCTCAATTTCGTGATACCAAGGCAGTTCCTCCTCTTCTAAAATCTCCTCGAGCTCTGTTAAAGATACTTCTTTCAAATCCCCCAACTCAGCCTTCTTCTCTACGGATTTCTTAAGGTTATCAAACCACGGATCCTGAAGGGAAGGATCATCTAACCGCTGGACCACAATGGTCTCAGTGGAGCGACTAAGGGGAAAGGAGAGGAAAGAAGCAAGCGATGCAAGTGCATCGGCAAGAATATTCTGAGATTGAGGGGTGTGAATGTAAATCAACTTACGAAATTGCTTAGCCAGGAGCGTGACCAGATCTTGATCAAGCTTGAGCTTATGGTCACGGGTGCGATAGGTAGAGAGAACCTGGCGCAGCACCAACTAAGAATCTCCTATAATGTTCAAGTATCGCACGCCCAAAACATAGGCGTGCTTTAATCCAGCAAGGAGAGCCTCATACTCGGCTATGTTGTTGGTAGCAGAAAAAGAGAGCTGATTGGCGATGGGAATAGTCACCCCCTCTAGAGTGAGGAGAACAGCGCCGATCCCTCAGCCTTGAGAATTATGTGCACCATCAAAGTGCAAGGACCATAAAGGCTGATGAGTGAGCACGGCAAGGTGTTCATCAGGGAACTCATCCTGGATAGAGTATGTACAAGGGATAGGTAAGTGAGCGAGATGTTCAGCAATAGCGTATCACTTGATTGATTTCTGAATGACGAAAGTAGTATCGAATTGAGAGAGAAAACTCTACCAGCGGGCCAACCTACTAGAAAGGACGGGTTTCTCTAGGAGATAGCGGATTGGGTCCATTCTAGAGATCAACTTGATTTCATGGGCCAGGAAATAGTGTTTCAATTTATGGGCTACTCAAACTAAGGCTGTACAGGTCTTCTCCATGGCGGCATACTTAGCTTCTACAGGGTTGAACAACCTAGAGAGGCAGTAGGCTGCCCTTTCTTTCCCTTCGTCGTCCACTTGTGCCAGGACAGCTCCTAGGGAGTCCTCAATAATAGAAATGTATAAAATCAGGGGTTTTCTAAGAACAGGGGGTTGCAAAACTGGGAGATTAGACAAATAAACCTTCAAATCCTCATAGGCCTTTTGACATTGTTTATTCCATTCAAATTTAGCTCCCGCCTTCAGCAGTTCGTAGAATGGGCGGCACCTTTGCGAATGTTGAGGTATAAACCTTCGGATGAACTGCAGACGCCCAATCTATCCTCGAAGCTCAGTAATGTTTTTAGGCGGTGGCATATCTATAACGGCCTTTGCCTTGTTCGGATCAATTTGAATCCCTTGTTTGCTAAATATGAAACCCAGTAACTTCCCTAATGATACTCCAAACACACATTTCTTTGGGTTCATTTTCAATTTATACTTCCTAGCCCTTTGTAACACCTTGGCCAGGATAGCAGGGTACTCTTCCTTAGACTTTGATTTCACCAGGATATCATCCACATACGCTTCTATATAAACATGCATCATATCATGGAAGATTGCCATCATCGCCCGTTGATATGTGGCACCCACATTCTTCAGTCCAAATGGCATGACCACGTAGCAGTAGGTGCCCCAGGGCATGGTGAACGAGGTCTTTTCTTGATCCTCCAGAGCTAGATGGATTTGGTTATACCCTGAATATCCATCCATAAATGAGAGGGCTTCGTACCCATCCGTGTTCACCACCAACACGTCGATATGAGGAAGCGGAAAATCATCTTTAGGACATGTGTAACGCCCGAGAATTTTCTAAGGATTTTTTTAGATTTAAAAGTATAATTATTATTAAAGCATTTAATGGGCTATTAATTGAATTAAAATAAATTAAATCTAATTATTTAGGCCCTACACCAATCCAAGAGGATTAAGCCCATATAATAAACCCAATAGGCCCAAGAGATTGTTTAGGACCTTAGCCCATATTCTAGAACCTTAAAATGGGTGTAATCACGAAATTAAGGGGATAGTTACTCCTTAGAAGGTAAATAAATGGATAATAACATAGATAATATCAAAAAAGTTTGAACGAATTTCAAATTCAGCGCTCAATAGGGAAAACGGTCTATCGCGAGACCGCAAAGGGAATGTAAATGGTCTAAAGATAGACCGCTAAGCTCTATCAGTTCCGTGAGAGAAAGGAAATGTTAAAAGATTGGATTTTTAACATCCAAATCACCTAGGATCGATTCTATCTACTGATTAGATAAGTCTAGAAGGTTATAAGATCGAATTGAAAGCCTAAGTTGGACTCCAAGTTCGTTCTAATCCATGAAAACCCTAGCTAACCCTATAAATAGATCCCAGATTCGACATGCACGACCTCAACTTTGGCTCGCGTGGAACTCAGGTAAGGAGAACGAATTAGAGGTAAGTATCTTCTCGGAATTTATTTATTTTAGTTAGAACTAACTACCCTCCAAATTTTGTACTAGGGGATCAAGTATACAAGGAGTTAGAGGATTCCAAAGTCGTTGATTCAGTTTAAGAAACTCAGGAATTAGTGCGTCTGACCCAGATTGATCAAGGAATTCGGAGCCCTAAACGAGGTATTTAGTAAAGGTGTCTTTAGAACTTTCTGTTATCCTTTGTATCTTCTATCTACCCTCAAAATTTCACGTCTTTAGGACAAGAGAATCAGAAGAAAGATGGATGTGAAGTTGTTGGTTCGGTTGAGGACGAGCAGAGAACTAGAGTAGACTTTCATCCTTAAAATTGGAATCCCAAGCCCAAGACAGAAGTAGGTTATCTCATGAATGGCTCAAACTTTATGTCAGAAGTAAAAGCCCTCTAGTTTCATCCGATTTCATGAATCATACTTTAAGAATTTCATGTTTTCATTAGGACTATGCATCTAGTATATCCTCATGCATAAACTAGCCTTAATGAAGTAAAAGGAGAATCTTCTTGCTAATTACATGAACTTATGCATATTGTTGGCCTATCCTTGTTCTATCATGTTGTAGAAGTTTATATATGTTGATTTCCAGGCATGATATGTCTTAGTTTAACATTTTATTTATTATCATTTGCACTCAGATTAATACAGGAGGAAACAGTCTTCCTGAAGACTGCCAGAAAATCTAGCGGTCGTACGATTGACCACAAACCACTGTGAAACGGTCACCCATTAGACCGTTTTATATTTCTGATTTCTGTAATATTGTTAATCTGAAACATATTGCAGATTAGCCTTAATTGATATATGATAAGCCCAGTTAATTAAGTTTTATTCCTGGTTTAAACATTGGTTTCATAGACTTAGTTATATTTACTGTTCATCATCATAGATTCCATGTTTCTATGTACATTTGGTATTATTTTAACATTATGTTAATTTATGACCAAACCATATACTCTTGTGATTAAATACATGTTTCAAATGATAGAGGATTCATGATTTAACTTCATCATTGTTTTATACGATTCTCTCTCTTCTAAGAGTCATTTTCTTAAGTACATGGCACATATCTTGGTATGTTATCATTCGTTACACTTTTGCACATTAAGTACACAATCTTTGATATGATGACCTCTCTTTTGGATATTTTTTCCAACGGACTAGGAAATCTTGTTTCAATGCCTCCGTAAGACTCCATGAGCCTGGGATTCCCTCCAGGACGCCGAGCTGGTTGTACCATTAAAGCCCATTATCTAGAAAGCACTTTTACCGGTGCTTTATGCCTTCTGGAACTTAGCAGCCTTATGATTGACTGTCAGAGACTGCTAGCGGCCCTGCACTTCACCGCTAACGGATACCTAACGGCCATCCACTAGACCGCAAGACTCCACAGGCTCTGTTTTAAAAATGTCGACTCTGTCTCATGAAACGGTTCAAGACTAGACCGCTTGAGTTTCTAAACGGTCCAGCATATGACCGCTTCCTATACTAGATGGCCTAGTAATAGATCATTTGGTTCCTGATTTTATCTAACCCAAGGTTTGACCTTTGGGGTTGGTTTTTCTTGAGTTCATGAATTTTCTAGACTCTAAACCTATGATAATAAGTCAATATAAAGATATGGAAAATAAAGAATTCACTATTATGCTGCCGGATTTTCTTCATAACATAACCTAGTAATTAATGCATCTCTTGAATTCTCATGACCAATTATTGGTTCGTTCTATATTTTGGTTACCTATTCATGGAACTTTTGTTGAACTTGTGCATTATTGGCCACATTATTGTTATAAACGTGGAAGTAGCTTGATTTATACTTGAAGATGCAGTTCGAGCACTGATTGTGTTCAAGGGCTCTATGCTAGTCCCCTCAGTTGATTGTCGGATACATACTGTAAACCATGAGGTATGATGCTACTGGCGTCGCATTACGCTGGGAGTACTTTCTCTATAAATAAGTGAAATATCCATGGAAATCCACATAAATTCACAAAGTACTTGCTATTAAGCGAACAATACTTTCTTGCTTGACTTTCTAGTGCATAGCCTTCGTGGTTGTGATAAGTACATTCTTGTTACATTCTTGTTCTTGAAAAGGCCAAATTGACATTCTTGTTAAATCCTATTCTCATATCTTGTACTTGATTGTATCTTGTTACTTTGGTTTTATTCGCATGATTCATCGTATCTACATGATTTATCTTATTCTCTAGAGCTAAAATGCTAATCATTTAAATTTGCCTTCATGTTGATATAAAGATACCTACTGGGCAAGTGTGCTCATTACCTTACTTTCCAATCTTTTTTCAGGAGATTCTAGTGGGACGGGTTCGGATTACTCAAGTGATGGATCTGAGAGCGATTGAAGGACACGTGATTCGAGAGAAGCCTTAGTTTCAATGTCTAGTCGAGTCATGATGTAATTTTTATTTTCTTGAGTCTAGTGGAAAGATCTTATGTACTTTGAGGATTATTTTATGGAATAATAAAGTTGAAGGCTTTTAGTAAATTACATTGTGCAATTACCTTTGTGTGATTGTCTTGCGCTCTGATTATATTGCTTGCTCGAGGTGTACTAGCCGGCTGTTCATGTTCCCGATTGTTTCCGCTGCATAATCTCGGGGCGTGACAGTGAAAGTGGCATCAGACCACTAGGACTAGAAGTCCTAGGAAGACAAGTCATGTCATAGGCTAAGTCCAAGGTTAAGGACCATCGCCTATGAAACTAGGAAAGAAAATTCCCAACCTATGAAAGGAATTGGGTAGAACCTGGGGTGAGATAGAAATTAGAATTATTTCTAAGACTAACCTCACTCATTCCAATAGATTGACAAATTCATTATTCTTCTCAGGTACCTTACTCTCATTATGGGTCATCGTGTTGATTGGAAAGATATGCAACAGACCGTTGCTGGTCTTACCTAGGCATTACAAAATATGGCCCAAGCTGGCGCAGGAGCAAGAGTTGGAGACTTACATCATAATTTCCAGAGCTTAAATCCTCTTACGATTTTTGGGTTCCTCTAATCCAGATGAAGTCGAGAATTGGATAGATGAGATGAACTGCATCTTTGAAGTTATGCAATGTGCTGATCAGGAGAAGGTCCGTTTGGCAACGTTTCAATTAAATAAAGATGTCCGTACATAGTGGAAGTCAATTTCGGCACCGCCAACAGATGCACCTCACACTTGGGAGGGTTTCCTTACCCTTTTTCGAGCAAGGTACTTCTCCGAACATGTTAAGGAGAGGAAAGCTATGGAATTCGCTTCGTTACGCCAAGGCATGATGACCGTAGGGGAGTATGAACTCCAATTTTCTAGGCTGGCGCCATATGCTCCTCACCTGGTTAGCACCGACTTATTAAAGGCTAACCGGTTTATGGACGGTTTGAGGCTCGGATTTATCCAGCAACTAGGGACTCAGAATATCTGGACATATGCGGAAATGGTCCAGCGGGCGCATCTATGTGAAAGGACCTTAGAGAAGGTCAAAAAATTGAAAGGAAAGGGAGAGGAGCCGAGTCAAATGTCTGATCGACATGATAAGAAGAAGTTTAGTATCACGGAACCATACAAATCCCGTGATGGAAAGAAGAGATCCCGGAATGGGAGTGGTAGTGGCTACCACAGGAATAAGAAAGTCAAGGAAGAAGACACACAAGTCGCCACGGCTTGTACTTTCTGCGAGAAGTTTGGTCATTCGGCCGAAGAGTGCTAAAAGTGCCTTGGTGCTTGTTTAAGATGTGGCAGCCGGGAGCACCGCATGCTGGAATGCCCCATTATGAAGGAATAATCTTCTGGTGGTGGACGTAAGCGTCAGGGTCGTCTCAATGCTATCATGGAAGAAGAAGAAGCACCCAAGAATGATGGGCTAATGGAAGGTACTATCCAAATCTATTCCCATCCTGCATTCGTACTATTTAATACTAGTGCTTCTCATTCCTTTATATCTACTACTTTTTGCAAAAACCTTACCTACTGCATCAGCTCCTCTACTTTCGGACCTTGCTATCACA
The DNA here is from genome assembly GCA_022559845.1 of Amorphophallus konjac. Lineage (NCBI taxonomy): Eukaryota > Viridiplantae > Streptophyta > Magnoliopsida > Alismatales > Araceae > Amorphophallus > Amorphophallus konjac. The sequence continues at coordinate 340,347,398 of CM040118.1, read as the reverse complement.
ACACCATTAGGTCCCGGAACCAAACTTACCAACTACTATCCCGATAGTGAGGTAATGGTAGAAGGTCACAATCTTCCTGCAAACCTCGTATGCCTTGACATGGAGGTCTACGATGCCATTCTAGGTGTAGATTGGCTAGTAGACCACGGTGCTTACATAACCTGTCGCAACAAGATTATCTCTTTTCGAAAACTAGGTCTTCCAAGGTTTTCCTTCCTTGGCATCAAATATAGGAAGCATCCTGCCATCATTTCATCTCTTCACGCTTGCAAACTTATTTCGCAAGGATGTGAAGCTTTTCTTGCTTCCGTAATCATTACCAAATCCAAAGAGATCATCTTGGAAGACATTCCTATTGTAAATGAGTTTCACGATGTATTTCCATCAGAATTGCCCAGTTTTCCGCCCGATAGGGAAGTAAACTTCTCCATTGAACTCATTCCCGGAGCATCACATGTTTCAATAGCTCCCTACAGGATGTTCCCCATAGAACTCAAGGAACTAAAGAAACAACTTCAAGAGTTATTAGACAAGAGTTTTATTCGACTTAGCACATCCCCTAGGAGTGCGCCAGTTCTATTTGTCAAGAAGAAGGATGGATCTCTCATGCTATGTATCGACTACCGACGACTGAATCAACTCATAATTAAGAATAAATATCTGTTGCCACATATTGATGAACTCTTTGATCAGATTTCTAGAGCAGAATATTTCTCCAAGATAGACCTTAGGTCAGGTTATCATCAGCTCAAGATCAAAGATGAGGACATATACAAAACTACTTATCGAAGCAGATATGGCCACTATGAGATCATGGTATTGCCGTTCGGGTTAACCAATGCCCTGGCAGCATTTATGCAACTCATGAATACTGTCTTCAGGCCTTATCTAGACCAATTTATAGTCGTCTTCATTGACGATATTCTTATTTACTCTAAAACAAAGGAGGATCATGAAGAGCACTTGAGAATAGCCTTGCAAACGCTAAGAGAGCACAAACTCTATGCAAAGCTTAGTAAGTGTGAGTTCTGGCTAAAGGAGGTCTCCTTCGTTGGCCATATTATTTCAAAAGAAGGTATCACTGTCAACCCTTCTAAAATAGAAGCTATTAATAATTGGAGCCGGCCGGCGACTTTGTCCGAAGTCAGAAGTTTTCTAGGTCTGGTTGGTTATTACAAGAGATTTATTGAATATTTATCTAAGATTGCTGTTCTTTTGACTATACTTACAAGAAAGGAGAATCCTTTTATATGGTCGAAGGATTGCGAGGAGAGTTTTCAAAATCTTAAAGAACACCTTACCACGGCACCAATGTTAACACTACCGACAGAAGGTGGTGGTTTTGAAGTCTATACGGATGCGTCTGGCATTGGCCTAGGATGTGCCCTTATGCAAAATGGAAAGGTGATTTGTTATTCATCAAGATAGTTAAAGCGTCGTGAAGAAAATTATCATGCATGATCTGGAATTAGCTGCGGTTATATTCGCATCAAAGATTTGGCGACATTACCTTTATGGGGAAAATTCACCATATTTTTAGATCATAAAAGTCTGAAATATCTTTTCACTCAGAAGGAGTTAAATATGCGACAACGCGGGTGGTTGGAGTATCTTAAGGACTTTGACTTTACTATCCAATATCATCCAGGAAAAGCAAACGCTGTAGCTGATGCTCTTAGCAGGAAGCCAGTGGCAACTCTAGCAAGCCTCCGGAAAGGTATAACTTGCCTTATTGAAGATTTTTTTCATTTAAATCTTGATATTGACAGAGAAGGATAAGGAGGTATGATTGCCAATATAAGGTCTCAACCTACATTGATCGAGGACTTTATCCAATTGCAAGAAAATGACCCTACATTGATGGAGATTGAGGGTAATATCGATCAGAGACCAGAATTTTCTATTACAAATGATGGAAGACTATTATTTAAGGATAGAATTTGTGTGCCAAATCATGATGACACTAAGAAATTGATCATGGAAGAAGCTCACAAATCAAGGTACGCTATTCACCCTGGTGCTACCAAGATGTATCAAGATTTGAAAAGAAACTTTTGGTAGTCCAATATGAAAAGAGAAGTAGCAGATTTTGTGTCCCGATGTCTCACTTGTCAAGAAGTAAAGGCGGAATATTTAAGACCTGCTGAAAAATTACACTCCTTGAATATTCCTGAGTGGGAATGGGAAGGTATAGAGATGGATTTTATCATGGGTTTATCCAAAACAAGAGAATGACATGATGGCATATGGGTGATCATAGACCGATTGACAAAATCTGCACATTTTCTACCAATCAAAAGTCGATGGTATGTGGATGTAGTAGTAGCATTATACATGAGTGAGATTGTCAAATTACATGGTGTCCCTGTCACTATTATACCCGACCGAGATCCTCGGTGCACATCACAATTCTGGAAGGGTCTACAACATTCATTAGGGACCCGACTTAACTTTAGCACTGCATTCCATCCACAAATAGATGGTCAAACTGAAAGAACAAATCAAGTGGTGGAAGATATGCTCAGGGCATGTGCTATAGAGTTTGGAGGAAGTTGGCACGATCACTTGCCTCTAGTAGAATTTTCATATAACAATAGCTACCAAGCTAGTATACAAATGGTGTCACGCCCCGAGCCTTTAATTACAGCGGAAGACTCGCTCGGGGAGCATGAACAGCCGGCATGGTAAGCCTCTCGCAAGCAAGAATCAATCATAGCTCAAGACAATCACCCAAATAAATGTAATTGCACAATAATATTCAAACTCCAACTTTATTTCATAAATGATCAATATTCAAGATACAATCACTAATTTGATTTCCATTCTACTAGACTCAAGAAATAGAAAAATTACATTGACTCAATCTAGACACTTTAACTTCGTAAGTCTTCACTCTCATCTTTATAACACTTTCACTCGCTTCCGGACCCGCTACTAGTATAGCCCGAATCCGAATCCGAACTATTTCCATCTCCTGAAAAATATTGGAAAATAGGTCATGAGCACACTTGCCCAGTAGGTATCTTCGCATCAACATGAAGGCACTATTTAAGTAATTATCATTTTAGCTCTAAAGAAATAAGGTAAAATCATGCGAATGCGAATCAATCATGCGATCAAATCAATAGAAACAAGATAACCATGTAAGATAGAATGATCAAGAATGAACTAGTAAGAATATAACAAGAACATGATATTGGCCTTCCATGAACAAGAATGTAACGAGATTGTACTAGCAAGCCACATATTCCTCACTTTAGCATCTTATGCTTAAGAGCAAGTGCTTCATGAATTTCTGTGGAATATCAAGCAAGAATGTCATGTTGTGCCGTGGATCTTCACTTATTTATATAAATAGTACTCCCAGCGCAATGCGACGCCAGTAGCATCATACCCCATGGTTTATAAAATAGTATGTTTCTGGCAATCAGCCGAGGGGATTAGCATAGAGCCCTTGAACACAATCAGTGCTCGATCGCATCTTCAGTTATAAATTAAGCTACTTCCACGCAGTATAACAGTAACGTATGGCCAAGAATATAGCACTTCCAATAATTTCATGATAACTAAGATCAATGAATGAATGCTTCAACATAAGAATGTAGGAGTCAAGAAATAGACTTTAAACAATGTCATGCTCATAGAAATAAATCGACAGTATAACGGTATTTTCCTTAACTTCCATTTCTTTTAGATCAATTTAAGCAATATGACAAGTTCTTGATTTTGTCTAGAATCATAGGAATATCAACCCTTGGTCAAACCTTGGGTTAACATAAACAAGCTATGTAACGGTTATTTGCTGGGCCGTTACATTATGTAACGCTCCAGTAATGGGCCGTTACAGTGATCCGAGTCCAGAAAGATAAAAATAGACTTAGAGGAATGTGACAGTCTGGCACTGGGCCGTTACGTAAGCCTGACGGTCCAATTCAAGGCCGTTACATTTCAAGAATCAAAAATCACGATAGAGTGTTCTAATTAATGGGCTTTCATTGGTACAACCAACTCGGCGTCCTAGTGGGAATCCCAGGCTCGCGGAGAATTACGGAGGCCTTGAAACAATGATTTCCTAGTCCATTGGAAGGAATATCCAATAGAGAGGTCCTCATGTCCAACATTGTGTTCCTATAGTGCAAAGTGTGAACTAATTATAACATACCGGAATATGTGCCATGTACGTATAGAATTGACTCTATTGACAGAGAGAGATATGTATAATCAATGTGAACATCATGATAAAAACTCCGTCAATACAATGTTAAAAAGCCATGCTTTATAGTACAAAACTATAGAATTTTGGCATGAAATTAACATATCCTTAAAATATCACTAAGATATCAAAACATGCAATACCTATCATGCACAATCAGATATCCTAAAAATCATGTAATCAGGTTAAAACTCAAGTAACTATGCTTAATCAATAAATAATATTGGCAAGTTATTTTCTGTCTTAGGGTTGACAGAACGCAGGATATAACGGTCTTAAGAGGGGGCGTCACAGTGAAAGTGACGGTCATGATCAAGCCGTTACTTGAATGTAACGCGTCTGTCCAAGCGCGTTAGAAACATCCGTGCAATTCAAATACTACAGAGTTTGTAACGGTCTGTAGTAGGGCCGTTACTTGAACGTGACGGTCCTATGCTAGTGCGTTACAGTATCTGCTAACAGAAAACAATCATAGAAACTAAGAGATCAACTCACATCATGTCTTTTATAAAAACATGATGAGTTTCTAGTCATGTTAACAAAGTAAGGCCATCTACATGCATAGGTAATCATGAATAGATGAATAGTCATGTTTTAATTTCTTAATTTGGCTAAGAGATTCATGATGTGCATAGAACAAATAAAACATGAAATCAATGCTCTATAATGCATGGAATTCAATCAAACCAGAGGGTTTTAGTCCTATCATGCTATTTTTGCCGTTCATGAGATAACCTACCTCTTACTTAGACTGTAGTTTCTGAATTTGGTTGAGAACCTTGCCCTAGATCCCTTCCTTCTCTTGTGACTTTTTTAGCAACTTCTTTTAGGCTCTAACTCCACGCCCTCTTGACCTAAAGATGTGAAATTCGGAGGGGAGTTAGTCTAAAGTATTGTAAACAAATTATTCTAAAGAACTTACCTGAGATAATGACTCCTTACCTTGCTTCCTTACGCCCAAAAAGTAAGGGTCGCATAGTTCAGAACTATGCCCTATTTATAGAGTTTATGCTAGGGTTTGAGGATTAGATCAAGTTTAGAGTCCTTATTTCATCAAATCCTAATCTCTAAGAGTCCTTAGAGTTTTTACAATCCTTCCCAAGTCGATCCATAGTGGATAGGAACATCAAGTTCCAATCCTTTCATGAGTCCCTTCACTTACGGAACTAATAGGATGTAACGGTCGAGTGCCCATGCGTTACATGGATGTGGCGGCCTTACGATAGACCGTTACAGTCATCGTAGCTTAGAGTTTCAATTTATAACAACTCTTTTGTTAATTATCTAAATAATTATCTTATATTATTAGTATTTATCTTTAACATCCGTGGATAGGCTTAAATACCTTCTAGAATATGGGCCAAACCTAATGGTCTAGGTCCTAAACTCATTTGGACTTCAATTAAGTGGGTTGGGTTAATTGATTAACACAATTTTGGCCTTATATTGATTTTTTAGCCCAATTGATGCTAGAATATTATTTAAATATCTAGAAATTACTTTTATAAATTTTGGGGCTCTACACCCTCCCCCACTTAGAAGAATTTGGTCCCCAAATTCAATTTTTGGATTGAGGAGAGTGTACTTACAATTAAATAATTTCGGGAATCTTTTCTTCATAGCTGATTCGATTTCCCATGTTGCTTCATAAGGCCATGCTTTCTTCCATTGAATCTTATCCATAGGAATGACCTTATTTCTGAGTTGACGTACTTCTCGTTCCAAAATCTTCATTTGCGTTTGTTCATATGCCAAGTCCTTCTGAATCTCCAGATTGTCATAAGTGATAATGTGATCTAGATCATACACATACCTCTTCAGCATCGAGACGTGAAATACGTCATGAACTCCTGCTAACTGTGGTGGCAAAGCCAATTTATAAGCCAATTCGCCGATCCTTTCGAGGATTTCAAATGGACCGATAAATCTTGGAGTTAGCTTTCCTTTAATGCCAAATCTTCGAATACCACGACCCGGAGAAACCTTTAGGTATACATGTTCTCCTACTTGAAATTCCAAGTCGCGCCTTCGATTGTCAGTATAAGATTTCTGCCTATCTTGTGCCATTTTCTTCCTTTCCTGAATGAGCTTGATTTTCTCTGTAGAATCCCTGATTAAATCAGGGCCTAGAAATTACCTTTCCCCTATTTCATTCTAACATATTGGTGATCGGCAACTTTTCCCATATAGAGCTTCAAAAGGTGCCATTTGTAAGCTTGCTTGATAGCTGTTGTGGAGAGGGGGATTTCTGTAGCCCACCCAAAGAGCAGCCCAACAAGACCCAAAAGGGTCCAACGAGGCAAGCTCACCTGAGTGACAGCCCACAGGGCCCACTCAGGAAAGAAAAGCCTAATGAAGAAACACTCGAGGAACCGACTCTCCCCGGCGGCCCCTAGGCTCGGAGGGCCCGAGTGATGGCCAGGTCACAAGGAGGGTCCGGCCCAAGCCGTTTCCCCGCCCGGGAGAGACAGGCATTAGCCGACCTATCCGACCCCTCTTTCGCCGAGCTATGCTCATCACCCGGACAGGGCTGGTGTTTCAGAAGCTCGGTCAGACCAGACATTATCCGTTCGTGCTGCCGTTAAGAGTCACCAATGGACAGGGGAATCAAGAAGCCGCCGGACTTCAAGGCGATAACGTTCCCACGATAAGGCCATGAAAGCCCACGTTGAGGACGTAACTCCCGCCGGAGACCCCTCAACTTGCAGGACTCCTGAAGGCGGCGCACTATTTAAACCAGGGATACCCTCCGGTGGAAGAGGAGAGCCATTAAGGTACTCATACACCCAAACCCCTGAGCAATCTGCTTCACCCTCTGGTGGAGAGGAATCTCGCGCACTAGTTTTTCTCCTTCCCATTACTGCTTCCACCACAGCTCTACTGACTTAACCATCGGAGGGTTTTTCCCCAGGGAAACCCCCTGGGCCCTCTGATACGTTTTCCTGTCTTGCAGTTCATCTTCTGGTGATCCACAGCCCGCTCAGGACACAGCGCGAGATTTCGCCTCTTCATCTGGCGCCGTCTGTGGGAAACGCACGAAGAGCCAAGATGGTGAGAAGAAGCTCAGGGAGGAGATCCGCCATCGAGAAGGGTAAGGCCGTGGTGGCGGCAGGAGATGGCCCCTCTAGGGCCTCATAGAACCCTCCCTCCAACGCCAGCATCCCCACCAACGGGTCGCCGCCCCCTCCGACGGTGACAAGGGCACCCCCCAACGGTGGCGACGAGGTCTTCCAGGCCCTCAATAAGAAGCTTGACGTCCTCGTGGAGCTCATGAGGGCCCAGGCGGCAAGGGATGCCAGGTCCCGCACCCCGTCCAGGAGCCCCCCCCCGTCGAAGTGCGTCCCAGCATACCGCTGGGGGCCGCTTCACCCTCCGCGGTCAACAGCTCATCCGCAACAACGTGGGAGGACCCTCACAAGCTCCGCCCCCAGAGCAAGAGGCTTCCTCCACGCCCAGAAAAGGGAAATAGGGGGCGAGGCCTCCACGCCCGAGCGCTGACGTTCCTGAGGATCGTCACGACGCTCCCCCCAGTCCCATGGCACGACCGCAGCCGGAACTATCCCTCCGACTGAGGGATTTTGAAAGACATTTTACAGAGCAAGAGCGCACCCTCCGCGCCCTGCAAAAAACCTCTTTCTCGGAGGATGAGGAGAAATCCCCTTTCTCCGAATACATCTTGAAGGCAGAGGTGTCTCCCAGAACCTCCATTCCGACCATCAAGCTCTATGATGGCCAGGGTGACCCAGCCGACCACTATGATAGCTTCGATGCCCTGGTAACTCTGCATGGAACGCCGGATCCTATCAAATGCTGAGCCTTTGCGGCCACTGGTCCAAGGCGCTCAGGCATGGTTCCGGGTCCTCGCCCCTGGGTCCATTCGGGACTTCAGGCAATTCGGGCGAGTCTTCAAGGAGAGCTTCGCCGGAAGCGCCCCCCCAAGGTCAGTAGCGGGGCTCCTGGCCCTCAAACAGGCGCAAGGAGAAAGGCTCCGGACTTATGTCCACAGATTTAAATCGGAAGCCCTCAGAATTCCCCACATGGATGTGGCCTCGGCCACGACCGCTCTGACCGGGGGCACCCGGGACGAGAATCTCTGCCGCGAACTGGTCCTCCACCCTCCCTCGACCCTCGCCGAGCTAGTGACCCTATCCCTACGCCACGCCGAGTGCGAAGAAGTACTCAGCACTTGCCGAGACACAACTGGCTCGGGTCGGGAGGGGGACAAGAAGCGGGCCTCCGAGCCAAATCCTGGCTTGGGCAAGAAGCGCGATCGGGAAGGGGAGCGCAAACGGAAGTATGAGCGGTACACCCCGTTGACCGCGCCAGTCTACGAGATCTATGAAGACATCAAAGACTCGGGACTCCTCCGCCGGTCCGAACCAATGAGATCGAAGAACCGCAAGCGCGACAGGCATTGCCTGTTCCACGGCGACCACGGGCACCACACCGGCGACTGTCACCAGCTCCAGGACGAGATCGAGCGTCTCATCCGTCAGGGGCACCTGGCCCGGTTCGCAACCGGGCGCAAAGAAGACCGAGACGCCGCCGAGGAGATCGACAATGCCCCCCGAGGGGTCCACATCAATGTCATCTTCGGAGGAACGGCGTCGGGCGGCGACACCAGTCTAGGAAGGAAGCGTCATGCCGAGCGGGCCAGCCAGGTCTTAGAGCCCTCCAGCGGCCCACCGAGGGAGCCCCAGGTCATAGTCTTCTGCGACCAAGACCTGGAAAGGCTGAACACCCCGCATGATGATGCCCTCATTATCTCGGCCAAGATAAACCATTGTAACGTAGATAGAATTCTGGTTGACAATGGGAGCGCCCCCGATGTATTATCTTATGACTGTTTCCTCAAGATGGGGGAAGACCCATCTAAGCTCCGCCCGATCCGAACACCCCTATGCGGGTTTAACGGCCTGGCCACTTACCCCGAGGGAGCCCTAAGCCTGCCGGTCACCATCGGCACCCCACCCAAAACCGTTACGGTCATGGTGGACTTCATAGTGATCAAGGGTATGATAGCGTACAACGCCATTTTTTGCCCGAAAATCCTCAGCCGAATAAAGGCCGTACCATCTACCTATCACCAGAAAATGAAGTTTCCCACCAAAAATGGGTTAGGGGAAGTCTGAGGTAATCAGGCCACGGCTAGAAGGTGCTACAACATCTCGGTGGAAGCCTCAAGGCCGGACGGGAAGGAAAAGGGCCCCAAGGGAGTCGAAGGGAAGACCGTAACCACCGAGCCCGGTGGCGAATTGCTAACGATATTCATAAATGATGACCCGACCCTCGGAGTAAGGATCGGAGCCGACCTACCACTTAAGGAATAGCAGCAATACAAGAAATTTCTTTCTGAGTACATTCAGGTCTTTGCTTGGTCCGATGATCAACTCCCTGGCATACCAGAGAAGACCGTGATGCACAAGCTCAGCCTCGACCCCACCGTGAGGCCCGTACAGCAACGGAGAAGGAAGCATGCGCCCGAGAAGCAGGCGATCATCAAGGCGCAGGTCACCAACGGACAAGAGACTAGCCTCTTCAGACCAGTCCTGTACCCTACGTGGCTAGCCAATGTCGTCCTGGTGCCAAAAACCACAGGCAAATGGCGAATGTGCGTGGACTTCACCGATCTGAATAAGGCTACCCCCAAGGACTGCTATCCGCTACCGAGCATCGACCAATTGGTTGATTCAACCTCGGGCAATGAGATACTCAGCTTCCTAGATGCCTATTCAGGTTATCACCAGATCAGGATGAATCCAAAAGACGTCAAGAAGACCACCTTCATCACCGACTATGGCGTGTATTGCTACACCCGGATGCCCTTCAGATTGAAGAACGCTGGAGCCACATCTCAGCGGCTGGTAAATCACATGTTCGAGGGATAGCTAGGTCGGAACGTTGAGGCTTACATTGACGACATGCTCATCAAGACCCCCAAGGCCCAAGACCACTTCACCGACCTTGCCGAAACCTTCGGCACCCTCCTAGAGTACAACATGAAGCTCAACCCCGCCAAGTGCGCCTTTGGAGTAAAATCTGGGAAGTTCCTGGGTATCCTGGTCACTCAGCGCGGGATCGAAGCCAACCACGATAAAGTCCAGGCCATCCTGGACATGCGCCCGCCCACGTGCATTAAAGACGTTCAGCATCTGACAGGGCGTGTCGCCGCTCTCAGCCGTTTCCTGTCCCGTGCGGCCAAACGATGCTTGCCCTTCTTCAAACTGATGAGGGGACCCAAGCTAGCATCTGCTACGTTCGCATGGGATGAGGAGTGCTAGACAGCATTCACCGAGCTTAAGAAGTTCCTGGCTTCGCCACCGGTGCTCTCCAAGCCCATCCCAGGCGAAGTCTTGCTGCTCTACCTCTCGGCGACGCCATCCACGGTCAGCTCGGTCCTAGTCAGAAATGACTCGGGAATCGAAAGACCGGTCTACTACACCAGCAAGGTGATCAATGAGGCCGAACGGAGGTACCCCGCAACTGAGAAACTCGTGCTAGCATTGGTTACCTCCGCAAGGCGCCTCCGACCCTACTTCCAGGGGCACCCCATCACCGTGCTAACCGGCGAGCCGTTGAAGAAGATTCTGGCCCACCCCGAGGCCTCAGGGCGACTCGTCAAATGGGCCATTATGCTCGGGGCCTACGACATCTCGTACCGGCCACGATCAGCAATCAAAGGCCAAGCGCTCGCCGACTTCATCGTCGAAAGCACCATCCCGGCCGAAGACAGGCCTCCGACCACGACCGGGCCAATCTGGGAACTATTCATCGATGGATCGTCCAATTCGGCAGGCAGCGGTGTGGGGATACTCCTGAGGTCCCCCGAAGGGATAGAGCTACAGTACGCCTTGAAATTCAACTTTCAGGCATCCAACAATGCTTCCGAGTACGAGGCCCGTATCTCGGGAGCACGCATGGCCCGACGGTTGGGGGTCGAGCGAGTCAGGATCCACACCGACTCTTAGCTGGTCGCAGGATAGGTCAACGGTGAGTACGAGGCTCGGGAGGCACCCATGATCAAATACCTTCAGTTGGTCCGGAGCCTGGCCCAACAGTTCGAGGAATTTGGGGTAGTCCGAATAGCTCGGGAGCAAAACTCTCGGGCGGACGCCCTCTCTCGATTGGCCTCCTCCCTAGACCCGGAAGGTACACGATCGGTCCTCCTAGAAGAGCTAGAGCGCCCGAGCATCGACACGGAGCTCCTCACTGTTGACTCGGCCACTCCAAGCGACTGGCGCTCCCCCTACCTGTCCTGGCTACAGCACTCCCAAGAGCCCTCCGACTCTCGGGAAGCCCGCCGAATGAAGTATCAAGCTCGGCGCTTCATCGTCCTTGACAACACTCTCTACCGAAGATCGTTCTCCGGCCCCCTCCTGAAGTGCCTCGGTCCCGACGAAGCAAGTCGAGCCATCCAAGAGATTCATGAAGGCCTGTGCGGAGCGCACTCAGGGGCAAGGTCGCTGGCCAGAATCCTGTTACGACAGGGGTACTGGTGGCCCACCCTGCAGTGCGACTGCTCGGCCTATGTTCAACAATGCGACCGATGCCAGCGGTTCGACCACTTGGTTCATCGGCCGGCCACGGAACTTGTCACCCTAGCGCGGCCTTACCCTTTCGCTCGGTGGGGGATTGATATCCTTGGGCCATTCCCGACGGCCCAGTCCTAGAAGAAGTTCATCATCGTCGCCATCGACTACTTCACCAAGTGGATCGAGGCCGAGGCTACGGTAAGGATCACCGAGACAGTCGTTTGGGGCTTTGTTTGGAAATCGATCATTTGTCACTTTGGCATCCCCCGAGTGATAGTAAGCGATAACGGTTGGCAATTCGACTCTCGGTATTTCCGAGATAGATGCACCGACCTAAATATCCGCAACCACTTCACTTCGGTCGCCCACCCTCAGGCCAACGGGCTGGTTGAAAATGCCAACAAGACTATCTTGAAAGGCATAAAAACCAGGCTCGGTAAGGCTAAGGGTAGCTGGCTTGAGGAATTGCCTAGCGTACTATGGTCGCACCGAACGACCCCCAGGACGGCAACCGGTGAAAGCCCTTTTCAGTTGGTATATGGCACCGAAGCCGTCGTTCCATTAGAGATCGCCAATCCGTCTCTCCGAGTGATCAGCTTCTCACCCGAGGCAAACGGGCAAAAGTTGCTCGAGAACCTCGACCTGGCAGACGAACTCCGAGAGATCGCGAACGTCCGAGCAACGGAGTACCAGCGCCGCCTCACTCGATAATACAACGCCAAGGTCCGAGACAGACGTTTCCAACCAGGGGACTTCGTCCTCAGGAAGGCCGAAGCCTCTCGACCACTAGAGGCGACGGGCAAGCTGTCCCCTAACTGGGAAGGCCCCTACCGAGTGGTCGAGACGCTCAGAAAAGGTGCGTATAGGTTAGCGACAATGGAAGGGGAACCTATTCCTCAGACATGGAACGCAGCCGCACTACGCAGGTTCTATTTCTAAAGTTGTATAGCAAGATTGAATGAAAATTAAATTCCCTCTCCATTCATTCAAACAATTGTTAGTACATCAGATAGGCAAATGCCAGTACATCACATAGCAAAAAGCAAAAATCCGTCTAACACCGCTTCAAGGGGCCATCGCTCGGCTGACTCGGTCTTGATCTCCTCGCGTCCAGCCACTGACTCTGCCTCGTGTGGAAACTGGCTCGAACAAAAGGTGGTCGAGCCAGTTGGCTCGGGTGGCCCGTGACAAAGGTGACAGAGGGACTGCAGAAGGGAGGCCACCTTTGAATGTGGACGAAGGCTACCTCCCAAGTTGGCAACAACCAGGAAAAAGGAGCGCCGTGAAGGCCTCCCCTCTTCCAATCTGCCAACTCCTTGGAAGGAAGGAGAGAGCAAGCAGCCCCCGAAGAGTGAAAGAAATGAAGAACAGAAGAGGGAAAAAGAGGCTGCTGGGAGAGGTTAGGAGGGAGCTGGAGTCGCCTCCTCCCCTCACACGGAGGGGAGTGGCAGCAGGCTTCCCTGATGCCCCCATCCGTCCTCCGCCTCGGCGCCCGCCTGGAAGCCACGCCGGAACTGAGAAAGGGCAAGAACCATGCCTTCACACGTCAAAGTCCTCTCCAGATCCACGCGGCGACCGTCGGACCCGTCTCGAACTCGCGCGGCGACCGTGGGACCCGTCCAACAAGCTGGGACGGCAAGAGCCCTCCGCTCCCCGTCGGCGGCGGCGTCGCCCTCCGAAGGATCCTCCATGCTCCGAATGCAAGGGCACAACACAGAGTGAAGAGGAAGGAGTGAGGAAACCCTGTTAGAGAAAATCCCAAGCAGTAAAGAGGAAAGGGCACCTTTCGGTCCTTCTTATAGGCCAAAGGAGGCTACACGCCTTAAATGACCCCCCCCCTCAGAAACACGCCAAAGGATTTCTCCCCTGAACAGTCACCTCCAACTCCTCGTTTCCCGCCCTAGCAGGATTCACGAAGCGGCCTGACATTCAAAGCATGAGGGAACGGAAGGACACCCCGTCAGAAGCCTACCAAAACAGCGTGCGAAAACCACGCAGGACATATCGGCACTTGCCAACTACTTCAGACACGCCAACCAAATCACAGCAAGGACAACGATCAAACAAGTAAGCCATTTATTATCTCATAAAGAGGGAGCTCCCTAAAGGAGGAAAGAGAGACAAACAAGATGAAGGGGAAAAATAAGGCAAAATACATCAGGCCTCGGGCCCACTTGGACGCTCGAGAATGGCGGAAGGGGACGCGTCATCCCCGGCGCCTTCGGTGACGGCCGGCTCGGACACTGACCTCGCATGTGCAAGAACTATCTCGGTCGTGAGCCCTCCCGAAACGCCCGGAGCCGGTGACCCCAATGGAGGCGACCCCTCCGAATCTTCCCCGACCGACGAGGAGGAGCTAGAAACCGACTCATCCGAGTCATAACACTGGCCAAAGGAGAACTCGATCGCGGAGTTTTGCTCGTTGGCGTAGTTTACCGCCCGGCGATAGCCCCTGCTTGAACCCCTTTCGAGCACCCCGGCGAAGTGCTACCTCGTAGTAGGGTAGGGCGGCTTCCACCAGGTCGGCCGAGTAAGCATCCGAGCTCCTATAACGCTCGATCGCCTCTGCCTCGATCTGCCCCGCCCTTCCGACGAGCTCGACCCGAGCCCGCTCCGCCTCGGCCGCACGCTCCTCCGCCCGGGCCCGGTCCACCTTGGCCTCAGAGCGGAGGTGCTCCACCGCCTCCGCCCGATCTAGCAGCTCGGCGCGTTCGAGCTCCCAACGATTGTCTAGCTCGAGGCGACGCAGACGCTCCTCCTCCAGGGATCGGCTTGTCCTCTCAAGAGACTCTCGGGTCTTGGCGAGTTGTTCGGTCAGCACCCCGGCTTCCCGTCGGCTCGCCCGCGCCACCTCCCGGAACGCGGAAAACTCTTGCTGGAGCCCCTCATGCTCCCCCTTGAGTCGGGCCAGCTTCCTCTCGCATCCCCCAAGGGTCCAGGCAAGGTTCGACCGCTCCACCTCCGTCAGGGCGTGCGCCTCCGACATCAAAGCCACTGACCGAGCTATGACCAGGCCGCCCTCCATCAGAACATCAAGGATCCCGGGGGGGGGGGGGGGGTATTGCGCCTTTCTCCCCCCTTCGTCGTTGCGGCGATCGACCGGCAGACCCGGTACAGGTCGCCTGTAATACCGAGTCTTTCCAAGGGCTCCGGCAGAGGGGACCGCTCCGCCCTGGGCACCCCGCCAGAAGGCTCTGCTCGAGCAACGGAGTCGACCGCCTCGCGCGCCACGGTCAGTTGGGGTTGCGACGCCTCCCCGGGCGAACCCCCAACCTCGACCGGCGCCGCGGGACCGACCGCACCAGGAGCTTCAAGCGCCTGGGGTTGCAACGCCCTCGCGGATGAACCCTTGCCCTGCCTATCTCGGCCCGCACCTCGCCGACCGAGACATCACCGCCTCCGAACGATCCCCCGGTCTCGGCGTCAACTACTTCAACATCGGCCCCCTCTACCCCCGTGGGGGGGAGAGCCGACCCATCGTCGCCCTCTGAAGGGCCCCCAGTCTCCTCGGCCCCCTCTCGCCTGGCAGGTGGGGGAGCTGTCCCCGAGGGGTCGGCCCCATCTTGCCCCCGAGAGGGGAGCTCCGCCGAGCCGGAGTCACCCCCGGCGGTAGAAGGAAGACCTGTCTTCTTGGCCCGTTTCCTGGCCTTCGCGGCCTCCCGTAACTTTCCCGCCATGGGATCCTTGCCCTTCGTACCAGTTGGTCGTGAAGATCCCTCGGGGGCCACCTCCTTTCCCTTATCCCCCGGGGGCCACCCCCTTGCCCTTATCTCGGGCCAGATCGATGACCTCAGCAGCTTCCTCTAGAGGTTCCCGCCTCACGTCTGCAACAAAGGAAGAAGACCCGGTCAAGAGAAGGAAAGTAACTACCACCCCAGGAGAAGAGCCTCGAGAGCGGTACCTGTCGACGTCAACCGCGTAAGCAAGGACCGTTCGATGTTCTCCAGCGTCACCAGCTCCTCGGTCGACTGGCGGTTATCCAGCAGACGAGCGGCCTGCCGCTCCACGTGGGGAGGGAACTCCTCCTGGCGTGGGGGAAGATTCGGATGAAAATTGGGCGAGACCGGACATCTCCAAAACTCGTCCGTCGCCTCCGCCTTCACCCAGAAGAATTGGGTCTTCCACCCCTTGTGCGAGGAGTCCTTCGCTGCAAGTGAGATGCAACTCCTATTCCTCCTCGCCTGGATAAAGTAGAAGCCCTTCCCCACCGACGGGTGCGCTTTCAACTCGAAAAAATAGTGAAAGAGGTCCAAGGAAGGAAAAATGTCGTGCTGACGATAGAGAATCCGAAAGGCGAAAAGAAGGAGATACGAGTTGGCCACCAACTGAATAGGCGCCCACCGGAAAAACTCGAGAAGCTTAAGTACGAAAGGCTCGAAGGGAAGGCGGAACCCACTCTTCCAAGCCAGAAGAAAAGTGCAAATGTACCCCGTACGGCTGTCCAGACTCGTCTCATATGGGGCGGCGGTAGCAAAGCTGTACCATAGAGGCAAGCGAAAACGATGCTCCAGCTTCCTCACCTCGGCTTCCCCCAACTCACTGCGATTGGGGACGGGATCCTGCCTCACCTGCCTGATTTCCAAAGGCAGATCCACCATCGAGCTGGAAGATGATCCCTCGCGCGAGCTCGAAGACTCCGGGGGGGAAGGAAGTTGCCGGACCGCCTCCGCGGTTATCCTCGCCAACTCCTCAAACGTCGCCGCAAGACTTTGCGTCTCCACTGTGCCCTCACGGCGCATCAAGGAGCCCCAGAAGCAAAGAAACTAAGGAAAGCCTAAAACGCTGAAAAGCCTAGAACGACGAACAGCGCCCAACTGGAGGTAGGCGGCGCGTCGTTCCGTGCTCCAAGAAAAGGGGGGGCCCTTCGTTTCAAATCTATCAGGATCATCATTACGGGCCCAGGCGACCACTACACGTGGCTCCATAACGCCAACAGAATTCCACCCACCTGAGCCACGCTGGTCCAAGGCCTCAAAAGCTACTCGACCGAGCCTCCATGGCTCGGGAGTAGGAGGGGGACAAGTGGAGAGGGGGATTTCTGTAGTCCACCCAAAGAGTAGCCCAACAAGACCCAACAAGGTCCAATGAGGCAAGCTCACCTGAGTGACAGCCCACAGGGCCCACTCAGGAAAGAAAAGCCCAATGAACAAACACTCGAGAAACCAACTCTCCCCGACGGCCCCTAGGCTCGGAGGGCCCGAGTGATGGTCAGGCCACAAGGAGGGTCCGGCCCAAGCCGTTCCCCCCCCGGGAGAGACAGGCATTAGCCGACCTATCCGACCCCTCTTTCGCCGAGCTATGCTCATCGCCCGGACAGGGCTGGCGTTTCAGAAGCTCGACCAGACCAGACATTATTCATTCGTGTTGCCGTTAAGAGTCCCCAATGGACAGGGGAATCAAGAAGCCGCCGGACTTCGAGGTGATAACGTTCCCACAATAAGGCCATGAAAGCCCACGTTGAGGACGTAACTCCCGCCGGAGACCCCTCAGCTTGCAGGACTCCTGAAGGAGGAGCACTATTTAAACTAGAGATACCCTCCGGTGGAAGAGGAGAGCCATTAAGGTACTCATACACCCAAACTCCTGAGCAATCCGCTTCACCCTCTGGTGGAGAGGAATCTCGCGCACTAGTTTTTCTCCTCCCCATTACTGCTTCCACCACAGCTCTACTGACTTAACCATCGGAGGGTTTTTCCCCAGGGAAACCCCCTGGGCCCTCTGATACGTTTCCCTGTCTTGCAGTTCATCTTCCGGTGATCCACAGCCCGCTCAGGACACAACGCGAGATTTCGCCTCTTCATGTTGTTATATGCAAATTCTACCAAAGGCAAGTGATCATGCGAACTTCCTCCAAAATCAATGACACAAGCCCTGAGCATATCTTCTACCACATGATTTGTCCTTTCTATTTGACCATCAGTTTGTGGATGGAAAGCGGTGCTAAAATTTAATCTAGTCCCAAATGAATGTTGTAGGCTCTTCCAGAATTGTGATGTGAATCGGGGATCTCTATCTGATACAATAGCGACAGGGACTCCATGTAACTTGACAATTTCTTTTATGTATAGTGCTGCTAGAATATCTACAAACCATCGACTTTTTATTGGTATGAAATGTGCAGATTTAGTCAATCGGTCTATAATTACCCATATTCCGTCGTGTCCACCTCTTGTCTTAGGTAGTCCCATAATGAAATCCATCCCTATGCTTTCCCATTTCCATTCCGGGATACTTAAGGGATGTAATTTACATGTGGGTCTGAAATGTTCCGCCTTCACTTGTTGACATGTGAGACACCGAGATACGAAGTTAGCTACTTCCCTCTTCATATTGGGCCACCAAAAGTATCTTTTGAGATCCTGATACATTTTTGTACCTCCTGGATGAATGGTATACTTTAATTTATGTGCTTCTTCTAAGATCAATTTCTTTGTATCTTCATGATCGGGTATACACATTCGGCCCTTGAATAGCATTCTTCCATCTTCGGATATAGAAAAATCCGGTCTTTGTTCAATATTGGCCTTAATTTCCAGTAAAATTGGGTCATCCTCTTGTAACTTGGCCAAATCCTCAATCAATGTTGGTGGAGCTCGGATATTTGCCATGAAACAATTATCTTCCTTAGTGTCAACATCTAGATTCAATTGAGCAAATTGAGGAACAAGGTTAGTCATACTAATCATGAGACTTGATAACATACCCATTAGTTTTCTACTAAGTGCATCTGCTACAGCATTTGCCTTGCCAAGGTGATATTGAATAGCGAAATCGAAGTCTTTAAGATATTCCAACCATCTCCTCTGCCTCATGTTAAGCTCTTTTTGAGAAAATAAATATTTCAAACTCTTATGGTCCGAATAGACAGTGAACTTTTCTCCACAAAGATAATGACGCCAAATTTTCAAGGCGAAAATAACTGCTGCTAATTCCAAATCATGTACAGGATAATTTTCTTCGTGACGTTTCAATTGTCTTGAAGAATAGCAAATCACCTTTCCATCTTGCATAATGACACACCCTAAGCCAATTCTAGATGCATCCGTATATACTTCAAATCCAGTACCCTCTATTGGTAGTGACAAAATAGGGGATGTAGTAAGATGATTCTTAAGATTTTGAAAACTCTTTTCACAGTCCTTCGACCAGATAAAAGGATTTTCTTTTCTGGTAAGTCTAGTTAAAGGAACCGCGATCTTTGAAAAGTCCTTTATGACTCTTCTATATGGTGCAGAAACCCGAGCAGTTGAGCGGCGCGACACGCCGAGCCACCGGTACCGCACACGGAGCACAACTCGAGCCACCTCAGCGTCCATCTGTCTCGGAGACAGCCTGGAGACTCCGCCTTGAGCCTCCCCATTTATCATATTTAGTTAGCCTTTATGTGTGTGTAATTTGTGTTTATTTCATTGTATTCGGTATGTAATTATGAGTGTACGAGGGGCTTATTTGCAAAATGGGACCCCTGGGCCCCACGGGACCCCCAGGCCCCTCCCATTGATCCACCTCAGCCCATGGGCCCCATGTGGGGTCAGTCCACATGTCAAATGGAGGCATCTAGAAGTTTGAATGGTAAAAGGCACATGGGAGACAAGTGGACTTCAAAGTCCAAGGTGGCTACCAACTTGTCCCCCCCTTACCACCAAAGTCAATAGGGCGCCCCCTTCCCCTTATTTTTTATTTTAATTTTTGTGGAATGGTCACATGCCATCCCAGCCCTCCATCTCACACCCCTAGATCCAACGGTGGAGGTGGATTAGATGGGTGACCTATATATGCTTGTATTTTCCCATTTTCATGAATTAATGCCATAAGAATTGTGAAATTTGTTGGAGCATGGCCCAGGCCGCCCCCTTCTCCTCTTCCTCTTCCCCTTGAAGCTGTGAAGGCTTCCTTCAGGTGGTGAGACTCCACCCTATCAGTTCCGGTCGCCGCCGCCACGAGCCGCGATCGCACCGCCATCGCCATCAACGGAGTTCTGCCCGTGCAGTATCACAGCAGCTTTTTCGAATTTCACAGGTCTTCCCCGAGCTCATTTGGCTACCAAATTTGGAGGAGTTGTTCCTGGGATGTTCCTCTCCACCCACAAAAATCAGGCCAGCATTCAGATCACGTTTCCTAATTTTTGATTTTCGTCCACTCTTCCATTTTGGTTCTGCCAGAGTTCTGTCCAGGTTCATCTCCGCCCTGAGTTTCATGTCTTAGATCCAATTTTTGATTTTTTTTAGTTCGCCCAATTTTACTGGGGATTCCATCCATCCACCCCTTCATCCAAAATATTTCTCAATTTTTTATTCGCCCATCTCTTATTTTCTAAAAATCGTTCTCAGGCCCATCTACAGTTCTGTCCACCTGTTCTCAGATCCGACCACTAGTCACCCCAAAAATCATAACAAATCGCCACCACCTCCAACTCAAATTACAAAAATAGTCCCAATTCCGTGGTTTGATTCCCTACAACTTCAAAGAAGAGCTCGAAGTCTGACTCCAACTGTACATAGGCGGTCAATGGCTATTTACAGGAAACTCATATGCTGATCTAAGATTTCGGGAGTAGTGGAGTAGAGAATTGAAAAATAGTTAAAGCCCAGGTCCGCACAGGTTCAGAAGAGTCCCCTGGCCCTAGATTGAAGGCTTTTGAATCCTCTTTTTAACGGTGCTGGTTTCGTTGCATTCTGATGACGGAGCTAATCGCAGCGGCCGTTTTCGCCGGAGCGCGCGCCTGAAAATAGCAACTAAAAATCCGTGGGCAGCAACTTCACAACGTGGGAATCGGAGCCGATCGGCCACCGATCAGTGTTTCCGGCCGACCGCCGTCCGTGGAGGTGCGCCACCAGGGGTCCCCATCACAGTGGGTCCCACTCCTTCAGATCCGGTGGCCAGCGCCACCCGTCGGCCCCACGGGCCCGCAGAACCCGCCGTTCGGAAAGCACGAAAAAGCGGAGTTCGGCACCGCCGGGCGACATCAAGATGCTGCCTGTCAACCCGATTTGCGTGATTCCCGGATCCCACATGTGACCTTTTACCTCCCTGCGTGGAGTGGGTCAAATCATTGTACTGTTGTAAAATTGTTTAACCGGGGATCCGTAATTCGACCGGGGTTGTCTTCGCCACGCCGGGTGCGTGGAGGTACGGTCTTAACTTCTCGGCATTCGCTTGCTAGTTTAGTATATGGTCTTTTGCCGCTGCCGAGAGTGATAGGTACTAGCATGTGTGTTCATGTCACCACTGTGAGAGTGAGAGTGACCCGTCCCGTGACTCGATCCGAGTCCGGAAGTTGAGTCGGACTACCCTTGACCTCCGCCGGTTCCTTAACCGCGCACGGTCCACGCTTTCCCTCGCTTGGGACGACGAGTGAGCTTCCACTTCTGTTAGCGATGTTTCGCCACTAGGAGCTCGTAGTGTTGGGCTTAGTGTCTCCCTAGTGTGTGTTGCTGGTCGCGTCCACATCTAGAGCCCGTGGTCCATACCCCGTAGAGTCGGTCCCCGTGTCCGTCCCGCATCAGTTTGGTATCAGAGCAAGTCGAGTCTAGGGTAGTCGTTGCATAAGTCATGCATCATGGTCTAAGTCGAGTCTAGGATCATCCTTATTTTTAAAACAACAAAAAAAAAGGTGTTTTCAAATTACATTTAACCCAATAGCTCGGTATATTAAAAGGTGTTGTCCGAACGTTAGGCTACGCCTATCGGGAGGTCGCACACTTGCGGGAGTGATCTTCGGATCGATTAACTCCGCCCCGTACCGGATATTGGTTTAGGTCTAAGTGCATCATTTAGTGTGTGTTTGCATTAGTCGGTGTCTTCTAGGTCGTGTGTCAGTTGCATGCCCACCCGTCGAGGTACCCAATACTCGCCACTACCACCTATGGCGGATTCCCGGGCCCGTAGCTCCGATGAGTCCTCGACGGCCGAGATGTTCCGAGCCATTATGGAACGTCTTGACACGCATATGGATGGTCTTAGTACGCGTATGGATGGCATAGGAACGCGTCTAGAGGGGTGGATGAAAGCCCTCGAGGATCGGGCCGAAAGTTCGGATCAGTCCATTCAGGGCCTAGTTGGGAGAATTGCCGTCCTAGAGAGGGGCCCAGTAGCGGCGCAACCCGCGCCGACGAACGGCCCACAAGAGCCGGTGCAGCAACCTGTTGCACCAAGGGCTCAGGCGGTAGATGTTGGGAGGCCACAGGTGCAAGTAGTGGATGACTATGCATCTGACAATGATCAAGGGGGTTACGGTCGTTGGAATCATCGACGGAATCGTGATGACGATGATGACGACCGCATTCTGAGGGGCGTGCGTACGGACCCTCCCACTTTTAGCGGGTCCTTGGACCCAAGGGTGTATCTAGATTGGGAGGCCGGCATGGATCGGTACTTCGAGTGGTTTGAGATGACGGACCACCGAAGAGTTCGATACGCAAAGATGAAGCTGCAAGGGCAGGCCCAAACTTATTGGACCAATGTGGAGAGCCTGCTCAACCAGCGACGTCAACCCCAAATCGGTACTTGGGATGACATGAAGTCCAAATTGAGGGAGAAATACCTTCCTGCCTCATATCGCCAACATCTCATAGACAAGTGGCAAAGCATTTCCCAAGGGAACCGATCCGTGACCGAGTACACCGCCGAGTTCGATGAGTATTACTTACGGTGCGGGGTCACGGAAGAGAGCACCATGACGATATCCCGCTTTCGAAGAGGTTTGCGGCCAAATTATCAATATGAACTCATTCGCCGCAATGCCACCACTCTGGAGCAGGCATATCAAATAGCTCTCGAATTGGAGCAATTCGAGGCCGAGTTCGAGTCTCCCCATCGGTTGGGCTCTTTCCCCCTTCGTAGTGTCGAGCCCCGTGGCTCATCTGGCACGTATCCGAGGGCCCCATGGCTCGACCTAAGGAGCCCGCTCTCCCCGAGCCCTTTGCTCCTAGGCCTCGTCCTCCGCCCCCGAGGGACCTTCCTCGTCCCCAGCATCTTACGGCCCCACCCACAGCCCGTCCACCGGCACCCGCACCTCCTACACGTCCTTTGCTACCTACACCTCCTATCCGTCGGGAGGATAAGGGGAAAGGACCCATGATTGGGGAGCCCAGTGGATCACGGCAACAGTGCTATCGCTGTAATGGGTTTGGCCATTTTGTCAACCAGTGTCCCACCCGTCCATCTCTCATCATTGGGGACACACAGGCCGAGGATACCACCCCCGCGGGCCTCGAGTTAGTCACCTATGTGGCAGATCAAGAGCTAGCTGACGAGTACTATGAGTTGGGAGGTGATGCCCTGGATGCCCAACATTCAGACGATACCCACGTGGGGGTCGTCAGATGTATCCTCACCCAGCCGCAGGTCAGCGATGACTGGCGTCGGACTACTATCCTTCATGTATTCTGTAGGCTGGGAAAGCAAATTTGCAAGGTGGTCATCGATAGAGGGAGTTGTATCAATGCAATCTCCACGAGCGTTGTCACTCGTCTTGGTCTCACACCCATAGACCATCCTTGCCCCTATCAGGTATCATGGGTGGATACCACTTCCATTTCGGTCAGGCTGCGGTGCTTGGTCCCGCTGCAGCTCCACTCCTACCGTGACGAGATCTGGTGTGATGTTCTCCCCATGGAAGTGGGCAGTATCATTCTTGGTAGGCCGTGGTTATTCGACAGGGATGCCACCCTCCATGGCCGGTCGAACACTTGTACTTTCGACCACGAGGGCCAACGGATTACTCTCGAACCCCATCGGCCCAAGAGCCCATCAGTCAGGGGTCGTACTGGCCCTAGTGCTCCAGAGCCTTCCGTTCCCGGGCCTAGTACCCCATCCCCAGCTCGGGCTATGACCGTTACCTCTGGCTCAGGAGAGCCCTTGACGAGGAGATGGATGATGATTAGCTCCCGGGAGATGGAGCAGGAGCTTAGTCAGGGCTATCCGGTGTTTGCCATTACAGTTCGAGAGGTGGAGCGGGACTCCGAGGGTGAGCTCCCACCCGAGGTTGTTCCTATTCTGCAAGAGTTTGCTGATATTTTTCCCGATGAGCTTCCCGAGGGACTCCCACCTATGCGGGATATTCAGCATGCCATCGACCTTATTCCGGGCTCTTCCTTGCCCAACCTTCCACATTATCGCATGAGTCCCACGGAGCATGCCGAGCTTAAACGGCAGGTCGATGAGTTGTTGCAGAGAGGGTCTGTTCGGGATAGCATGAGTCGATGTGCTGTACCCGCATTACTTGCCCCGAAGAAGGATGGCACGTGGAGAATGTGCATTGATAGTCGTGCCATCAACAAAATCACCGTGAAGTACAGGTTCCCTATTCCCCGCCTTGATGACATGCTGGACATGATGGCAGGTGCCACTATCTTTTCGAAGATCGATCTTAAGAGTGGCTACCATCAGGTGAGGATTAGGCCAGGTGATGAGTGGAAGACCGCATTTAAGACCAAGGACGGTCTATATGAGTGGTTGGTCATGCCTTTTGGGTTGACCAATGCCCCTAGCACTTTCATGCGGCTCATGACTCAGGTCCTTCGACCTTTCATTGGAGTCTTTGTAGTGGTGTATTTTGATGATATCCTTATCTATAGCCGCACCACAGGGGACCACTTAGACCACCTTCGGCAGGTCTGTCTACTTCTTCGGCGAGAGTAGCTGTTTGCGAACCCACAGAAGTGTGCCTTCATGACACCTCAGCTTACCTTCTTGGGTTTTATCGTGTCTAGTACTGGGGTCTCCGCCGATCCGGAGAAGGTCCGGGCCATTGTTGAGTGGCTGGAACCCCGTACGGTTCATGATGTCCGCAGCTTTCATGGCCTTGCGACGTTCTACCGTCGCTTCATCCGTGGATTTAGCTCCGTCACCGCCCCGATCACGGATTGCATCCGGAATGGCACATTTGTATGGACGAAGGCCGCATCTGCCGCCTTCAAGGACATCAAGGAGCGCATGACCCAGACACCTATCCTTCGATTGCCTAATTTCTCGAAGGTGTTTGAGGTCTCTTGTGATGCGTCGGGTGTTGGGATTGGAGGAGTTTTGAGTCAGGAGTCCCACCCGATCGCATATTTCAGCAAGAAGCTGAATGATGCGAAACTGCGATATTCCACGTATGATAAAGAATTCTACGCAGTTGTTCAGGCTCATGGGCATTGGAGGCACTATCTTTTACATCAGGAGTTTGTCCTATACTCCGACCACGAGGCATTGAGGTACCTCCATTCGTAAAAGAAGCTTAACTCACGTCATAGTCGTTGGGTCGGGTATCTCCAGCAGTTCACCTTTGTGCTGAAACATAAGGCTGGAGTGGTGAACAAGGTGGCTGATGCCTTGAGCCGGCGAGCATGTTTGCTTACCACCATGAGTGCCGAGGTCATAGGGTTAGAGAAGATGAAGGAGGCCTATGTTGATTGTCCTGACTTTGGTCAGATTTTTAACACCCTCCAGGCCGGACCCTCGAGAGACCTTGATGAGTATGTGCTTCAGGAGGGTTACCTCTTTCGAGGTAGCAGGCTGTGTGTTCCCCAAACTTCGGTTCGAGATTTCTTAGTGTGGGAACTACATGCGGTAGGTCTAGCCGGCCACTTTGGTCGGAACAAGACTATTGAGGCAGTGGAGCATCGATTTTATTGGCCGAGCTTGAAGCGCGATGTTGCTAACATCGTGGCTCAGTGCCGTACATGTGCTACGGCCAAGATGAAGAAGCAAAGTTTGGGCCTTTATACGCCTCTACCCGTGCCTGATGCCCCGTGGCAGGATGTTAGTATGGACTTTGTTTTGGGATTTCCACGTACCTCCAGGAAGCATGATTCGGTCTATGTGATGGTTGACTGTTTCTCGAAGATGGCCCTCTTTATCCCTTGCTCGAAGACTTCGGATGCTTCTAGGGTAGCCTGCCTATTCCTTACTCATGTGGTGTGCAAGTTCGGGTTGCCTCGCACTATAGTGTATGACCGTGATGTTAGATTCACTTCCTATTTTTGGAAGACACTATGGCATATGATGGGTACTCACCTCAAGTTTTCTACTGCATATCATCCCCAGACAGATGGTCAGACCGAGGTAGTCAATAGGAGTCTGGGAGATCTTTTGAGATGTCTAGTCAGGGACCGCATTGGGGATTGGGATCTCATTTTACCCATGGTTGAGTTTGCATACAATGATTCGGTGAATAGGTCTACCGGCATGAGTCCATTTGAGATTGTCACAGGTCGTAGGCCTAGGAAACCCGTTGACCTTGTCCCCATGCCTATCCATGCTAGAGTGTCGGAGTCGGCCAAGTCGTTTGCTAGGCATGTTAGGAGTTTGCATGACGACATCCGTCGTAACATTGAGGCCAGCAATGCACGGTACAAGGAGTTAGCCGATGCCCACCGACACCACCGAGAGTTCCACGAGGGCGAATATGTCATGATCAGGGTAAGACCTGAATGGTTTCCCTCTGGAACCGTTAAGAAGTTGCAAGCTCGCGGAGCCGGTCCCTTTAGAGTGTTGAAACACGTTGGATCCAATGCGTATGTTGTGGACTTGCCCGAGGAATATGGTATAAGCTCTACCTTCAATGTATCGGATCTTGTTGCATATAGGGACCCAGCGGTGATCCCTAGTGAGCCTTTTGAGTCATCTCCTCCCCTTGAGAGTGATCCCACACCTAAGTGTCCACTTCCACCTCCAGCCCCTTTTTCACGGCAGCGTGAGCATATAGATCGTATACTGGACGAGCAAGTGACAGTTACCAGGAGTGGATCTTACCCGCACTACCTAGTGCGATGGAGAGGACGGCCCGCTACTGAGGACACATGGATCACACATGGCGAGTTGCAGCGGATCGATCCGGGCATTCTGGAGCGATACAGGAGTGATGCAGACCCTTACTCGACAGGGTCGAGTTTCTCCCACCCGGGGAGAATTGGTGCCAACACCCGAGCAGTTTAGCGGCGCGACACGCCGAGCCACCGGTACCGCACACGGAGCACAACTCGAGCCACCTCAGCATCCATCTGGCTCGGAGATAGCCTGGAGACTCCGCCTTGAGCCTCCCCATTTATCATATTTAGTTAGCCTTTATGTGTGTGTAATTTGTGTTTATTTCATTGTATTCGGTATGTAATTATGAGTGTACGAGGGGCTTATTTACAAAATGGGACCCCTGGGCCCCACGGGACCCCCAGGCCCCTCCCATTGATCCACCTCAGCCCATGGGCCCCATGTGGGGTCAGTCAACATGTCAAATGGAGGCATCTAGAAGTTTGAATGGTAAAAGGCACATGGGAGACAAGTGGACTTCAAAGTCCAAGGTGGCTACCAACTTGTCCCCCCCTTGCCACCAAAGTCAATAGGGCGCCCCCTTCCCCTTATTTTTTATTTAAATTTTTGTGGAATGGTCACATGCCATCCCAGCCCTCCATCTCACACCCCTAGATCCAACGGTGGAGGTGGATTAGATGGGTGACCTATATATGCTTGTATTTTCCCATTTTCATGAATTAATGCCATAAGAATTGTGAAATTTGTTGGAGCATGGCCTATACCGCCCCCTTCTCCTCTTCCTCTTCCCCTTGAAGCTGTGAAGGCTTCCTTCAGGTGGTGAGACTCCACCCTATCAGTTCCGGTCGCCGCCGCCGCCGCCGCCGCCACGAGCCGCCACCGCACCGCCATCGCCATCAACGGAGTTCTGCCCGTGCAGTACCACAGCAGCTTGTTCAAAATTCACAGGTCTTCCCCGAGCTTATTTGGCTACCAAATTTGAAGGCGTTGTTCCTGGGATGTTCCACTCCACCCACACAAATCAGGCCAGCATTCAGATCACGTTTCCTAATTTTTGATTTTCGTCCACTCTTCTATTTTGGTTCTGCCAGAGTTCTGTCCAGGTTCATCTCCGCCCCGAGTTTCATGTCTTAGATCCACTTTTTGATTTTTGTTAGTTCGCCCAATTTTACTGGGGATTCCATCCTCCACCCCTTCATCCACAATATTTCTCAATTTTTTATTCTCCCATCTCATTTTTTTTAAAAATCGTTCTCAGGCCCATCTACAGTTCTGTCCACCTATTCCCAGATCCGACCACTAGTCACCCCAAAAATCATAACAAATCACCACCACCTTCAAATCAAATTACAAAAATAGTCCCAATTCCATGATTTGATTCCCTACAACTTCAAAGAAGAGCTCAAAGTCTGACTCCAATTGTAGGTAGGCGGTCAATGGCTATTTACAGGAAACTAATATGCTGATCTGAGATTTCAGGAGTAGTGGAGCAGAGAATTGAAAAATAGTTAAATCCCAGGTCCGCATAGGTTCAGAAGAGTCCCTTGGCCCTAGATTGAAGGATTTTGAATCCTCTTTTTAACGGCGCTGGTTTCGTTGCATTCTGACGACGGAGCTGATCGCAGCGGCCGTTTTCGCTGGAGCGCGCGCCTGAAAACAGCAACTAAAAATCCGTGGGCAGCAACTTCACAACGTGGGAATCGGAGCCGATCGGCCACCGATCAGTGTTTCCGGCCGACCGCCGTCCGTGGAGGCGCGCCACCAGGGGTCCCCATTACAGTGGGTCCCACTTCTTCAGATCCGGTGGCCAGCGCCACCCGTGGGCCCCACGGGCCCGTAGAACCCGCCGTTCGGAAAGCACGAAAACGCGGAGTTCGGCACCGCCAGGCGACATCAAGATGCTACCCGTCAACCCGATTTGCGTGATTCCCGGACCCCACATGTGACCTTTTACCTCCCTGCGTGGAGTGGGTCAAATCATTGTACTGTTGTAAAATTATTTAACCGGGGATCCGTAATTCGGCCGGGGTTGTCTTCGCCACGCCGGGTGCGTGGAGGTACAGTCTTAACTTCTCGGCATTCGCTTGCTAGTTTAGTATATGGTCTTTTGCCGCTGCCGAGAGCGATAGGGACTAGCCTGTGTGTTCATGTCACCGCTGTGAGAGTGAGAGTGACCCGTCCAGCGACTCGATCCGAGTCCGGAAGTTGAGTCGGACTACCCTTGACCTCCGCCGGTTCCTTAACCGCGCACGGTTCGCGCTTTCCCTCGCTTGGGACGATGAGTGAGCTTCCTCTTCTGTTAGCGACATTTCGCCACTAGGAGCTCGTAGTGTTGGGCTTAGTGTCTCCCTGGTGTGTGTTGCTGGTCGCGTCCACATCTAGAGCCCGAGGTCCATACCCCATAGAGTCGGTCCCCGTGTCCGTCCCGCATCACTATAATAACCTACTAGATCCAAAAAGCTTCTAACTTCAGATATAGTCGTTGGTCGGCTCCAATCTCTGACAGCTTCTACCTTACAAGAATCCACAGCAATACCTTCTTTTGAAATAATGTGGCCTAGGAATGAGACTTCCTTGAGCCAGAATTCACACTTATTGAGTTTGGCATAAAGTTTATGTTCTCTAAGTGTTTGCAAGTCTATCCTTAGATGTTCTTCATGTTCTTCTTTTGTCTTGGAGTATATCAGGATATCATCGATGAAGACGACGATGAACTGATCTAAATATGGCTGGAAGACACTATTCATAAGTTGCATGAATGCTGCTGGGGCATTAGTTAACCCAAACGGCATTACCACGAATTCATAGTGGCCATAACGACTTCGAAAAGCCGATTTATAAATGTCCTCTTCTTTGATTCTAAGCTGATGATAACCTGATCTTAGGTCAATCTTAGAAAAATATTCTGCTCCCGAAAGCTGATCGAAGAGCTCATCAATACGCGACAATGGGTATTTGTTCTTGATTGTAAGTTGATTCAATCACCGGTAGTCAATGCATAACCTAAGAGAACCATCCTTCTTCTTGACAAATAGAACCGGCGCACCCCAAGGGGATGTGCTAGGTCTGATAAAACCCTTGTTTAGAAGTTCCTGTAATTACTTCTTTAGTTCCTTAAGTTCTGTGGGAGACATCCTGTAAGGGGCTATAGAAACAGGTGCCGATAAGGTGTGGTGCATATGGTGCTAGTCTTGAAAACTGCAACTCATATTCTGCTACAAACATCATTCCTTGACGAAGGGAGGTAAACTCCATAGCCTTCCTTTCCTTCACATGTTCGGAGAAATATTTGGCACGAAATAAAGTGAGAAAAGTATTCCATGTATGTGGTGCATTGGTTGGAGGTGCCGGAATTGATTTTCACCAAGTGTGAGCATCCTTGTTTAATTGGAACGTAGCCAGACGGACTTTCTCCTGATCAGTGCATTGAATAACATCAAATATCCTATTCATCTCGTCGATCCAATTTTCTGCTTCGTCTGGATTGGGAGATCCATAGAAACGCGGAGGGTTTAGACTCCGGAAATTACGATGAAGGTCTCCTGCCCTTGCCCCCGCACCACCTTGTGCTATAGTTTGTAGTGCCTGGGTGAGGCCGACAACAGTTTGTTGCATACCGTCCCAATCTACGCGATGAGCCATTCGAAAAATAGGGTACCTGAGAGAAAATAACAACTTGTTATTTCTCATGAAATTGGAATGAACACAATAATTCTTAAAGCTAATTAGTTATCTTATCCCGGGTTCTACCCAATCCCTACATGGGTATGGAATTTTCTTCCTTAGTTCATAGGTATGGGTCCTTAACCTTGGACTTATCCTATGACATGACTCCTTTTCCCTAAGTCCTGAGACTTAGGCTCTGATGCCAACTTAACTGTCACGCCCCGAGCCTTTAATTACAGCGGAAGACTCGCTCGGGGAGCGCGAACAGCCGGCATGGTAAGCCTCTCGCAAGTAAGAATCAATCAGAGCGCAAGACAATCACCCAAAAAGATGCAATTGCACAATAATATTCAAACTCTAACTTTATTTCATAAATGATCAATATTCAAGATACAATCACTAATTTGATTTCCATTCTACTAGACTCAAGAAATAGGAAAATTACATTGACTCAATCTAGAGACTTTAACTTCCTAAGTCTTCACTCTCATCTTTATAACACTTTCACTCGCTTCCGGACCCGCTACTAGTATAGCCCGAATCCGAATCCGAACAGTTTCCATCTCCTGAAAAATAATGGAAAATAGGTCATGAGCACACTTGCCCAGTAGGTATCTTCGCATCAACATGAAGGCACTATTTAAGTAATTATCATTTGAGCTCTAAAGAAATAAGGTAAAATCATGCGAATGCGAATCAATCATGCGATCAAATCAATAGAAACAAGATAATCATGTAAGATAGAATGATCAAGAATGAACTAGCAAGAATATAACAAGAACATGATATTGGCCTTCCATGAACAAGAATGTGACGAGATTGTACTAGCAAGCCACATATTCCTCACTTTAGCATCTTATGCTTAAGAGCAAGTGCTTCGTGAATTTCTGTGGAATATCAAGCAAGAATGTCATGTTGTGCCGTAGATCTTCACTTATTTATAGAAATAGTACTCCTAGTGCAATGCGACGCCAGTAGCATCATACTCCATGGTTTATAAAATAGTATGTTTCCGACAATCAGCCGAGGGGACTAGCATAGAGCCCTTGAACACAATCAGTGCTCGATCGCATCTTCAGTTATAAATTAAGCTACTTCCACGCAGTATAACAGTA
The DNA here is from genome assembly GCA_022559845.1 of Amorphophallus konjac. NCBI lineage: Eukaryota > Viridiplantae > Streptophyta > Magnoliopsida > Alismatales > Araceae > Amorphophallus > Amorphophallus konjac. The sequence continues at coordinate 340,316,118 of CM040118.1, read as the reverse complement.
ACGTATGGCCAAGAATATAGCACTTCCAATAATTTCATGATAACTAAGATCAATGAATGAATGCTTCAACATAAGAATGTAGGAGTCAAGAAATAGACTTTAAACAATGTCATGCTCATAGAAATAAATCGACAGCATAACGGTATTTTCCTTAACTTCCATTTCTTTTAGATCAATTTAAGCAATATGACAAGTTCTAGATTTTGTCTAGAATCATAGGAATATCAACCCTTGGTCAAACCTTGGGTTAACATAAACAAGCTATGTAACGGTCATTTGCTGGGCCGTTACATTATGTAACGCGCCAGTAATGGGCCGTTACAGTGATCCGAGTCCAGAAGGATAAAAATAGACTCAGAGGAATGTGACGGTCTGGCATTGGGCCGTTACGTAAGCCTGACGGTCCAGCTCAAGGCCGTTACATTTCAAGAATCAAAAATCACGATAGAGTGTTCTAATTAATGGGCTTTCATTGGTACAACCAACTCGGCGTCCTAGTGGGAATCCCAGGCTCGCGGAGAATTACGGAGGCCTTGAAACAATGATTTCCTAGTCCATTGGAAGGAATATCCAATAGAGAGGTCCTCATGTCCAACATTGTGTTCCTATAGTGCAAAGTGTGAACTAATTATAACATACCGGAATATGTGCCATGTACGTATAGAATTGACTCTATTGACAGAGAGAGATATGTATAATCAACGTGAACATCATGATAAAAACTCCGTCAATACAATGTTAAAAAGTCATGCTTTATAGTACAAAACTATAGAATTTTGGCATGAAATTAACATATCCTTAAAATATCACTAAGATATCAAAACATGCAATACCTATCATGCACAATCAGATATCCTAAAAATCATGTAATCAGGTTAAAACTCAAGTAACTATGCTTAATCAATAAATAATATTGGCAAGTTATTTTCTGTCTTAGGGTTGACAGAACGCAGGATATAACGGTCTTAAGAGGGGGCGTGACAGTGAAAGTGACGGTCATGATCAAGCCATTACTTGAATGTAACGCGTCTGTCCAAGTGCGTTAGAAACATCCGTGCAATTCAAATACTACAGAGTTTGTAACGGTCTGTAGTAGGGCCGTTACTTGAACGTGACGGTCCTATGCTAGTGCGTTACAGTATCTGCTAACAGAAAATAATCATAGAAACTAAGAGATCAACTCACATCATGTCTTTTATCAAAACATGATGAGTTTCTAGTCATGTTAACGAAGTAAGGCCATCTACATGCATAGGTAATCATGAATAGATGAATAGTCATGTTTTAATTTCTTAATTTGGCTAAGAGATTCATGATGTGCATAGAACAAATAAAACATGAAATCAATGCTCTATAATGCATGGAATTCAATCAAACCAGAGGGTTTTAGTCCTATCATGCTGTTTTTGCCATTCATGAGATAACCTACCTCTTACTTAGACTGTAGTTTCTGAATTTGGTTGAGAACCTTGCCCTAGATCCCTTCCTTCTCTTGTGACTTTTTCAGCAACTTCTTTTAGGCTCTAACTCCATGCCCTCTTGACCTAAAGATGTGAAATTCGGAGGGGAGTTAGTCTAAAGTATTGTAAACAAATTATTTTAAAGAACTTACATGAGATAATGACTCCTTACCTTGCTTCCTTATGCCCAAAAAGTAAGGGTCGCACAGCTCAGAACTATGCCCTATTTATAGAGTTTAGGCTAGGGTTTGAGGATTAGATCAAGTTTAGAGTCCTTATTTCATCAAATCCTAATCTCTAAGAGTCCTTAGAGTTTTTACAATCCTTCCCAAGTCGATCCATAGTGGATAGGAACATCAAGTTCCAATCCTTTCATGAGTCCCTTCACTTACGGAACTAATAGGATGTAACGGTCGAGTGCCCATGCGTTACATGGATGTGGCGGTCTTACGATAGACCGTTACAGTCATCGTAGCTTAGAGTTTTAATTTATAACAACTCTTTTGTTAATTATCTAAATAATTATCTTATATTATTAGTATTTATCCTTAATATCCGTGGATAGGCTTAAATACCTTCTAGAATATGGGCCAAACCTAATGGTCTAGGTCCTAAACCCTTTTGGACTTCAATTAAGTGGGTTGGGTTGATTGATTAACACAATTTTAGCCTTATATTGATTATTTAGCCCAATTAATGCTAGAATATTATTTAAATATCTAGAAATTACTTTTATAAATTTTGGGGCTCTACAAATGGCACCATTCGAGGCTTTATATGGAAGAAGCTGTCGTTCGCCTATTTGCTGGAATGAAGTAGGAGAAAGATAATTTCTCGGTCCCAATATCATTAGGGATACTACCGATAAGATAAAGCATATTCGGGAGAGACTCTAGATGGCTCAAGACAGGTATAAATTATATGCTGATAATCGAAGGCGTGACCTGGAATTTCAAGTAGGAGACCATGTATTTCTTAAGGTTTCTCCAGGTCGGGGTATTCAAAGGTTTGGTATCAAAGGTAAGCATACTCCAAGATTCATTGGCCCCTTTGAGATTCTCGAAAGGATTGGTGAAGTCGCTTATCGAATAGCTTTACCCCCTCAACTATCTGAAGTCCATGATATATTTCATGTCTCAATGCTCAAGAAGTATGTGCCTGATCCTTTCCATGTCATTACTTACGACAACCTGGAGATTAAAAAGGACTTGACATACGAGCAAAAGCCAATAAGGATCGTTGAACGAGAAGTTCGTCAACTTCGGAATAAGACTATTCCTATGGTCAAGATCCAATGGACCAAGTCATGTCCACATGAAGCAACGTGGGAAACTGAAGAAGCCATGCGCAAAAGATTCCCGGAAATATTTAAATGTAAGTACACTCTCCATAAATCCATGTATTGAATTTGGGGATAAATTCTTTTTAAGTGGGGGAGGATGTAACGCCCGAGAATTTTCTAAGGATTTTTTTTGAATTTAAAAGTTTAATTATTACTAAAGCATTTAATGGGCTATTAATTGCATTAAAATGAATTAAATCTAATTATTTAGGCCCTACACTAATCTAAGAGGATTAGGCCCATATAATAAACCCAATAGGCCCAAGAGATTGTTTAGGACCTTAGCCCATATTCTAGAACCTTAAAATGGGTGTAATCACCGAATTAAGGGGATAATTACTCCTTAGGAGGTAAATAAATGGATAATAACATAGATAATATCAAAAGAGTTTGAACTAATTTCAAATTCGACGCCCAATAGGGAAAATGGACTATCGCGAGACCGCAAAGGGAACGTAAATGGTCTAAAGATAGACCGCTAAGCTCTGTCAGTTCCGTGAGAGAAAGGAAATGTCACGCCCCGAGAGCGGAAGATACCCGGAGACGCGTGACGAGTTTATATTAATCATGTCAATCAGAGAATTAGTGTATTAGACACCAAAATCAGAGATGTGCAAAAGTAAAGATAACCCAATCCTTTATTCCTTCATAACAATATGTCTATTACAAACCTTTGAAGTACTAACTAAAATAAAGGAAAATTATAAGGTTGACTCAAGAAAATATGAAAAAGACTAGATAACACGGGAGAAGCTCTATCTCTTTCACTCTTGATTTTCCCCATCCGTTTGAGTTCCCTCATCGTCGGACTTACCTGAAAAGTATGGAAACACTGAGTGAGCGAACGCTCAGTAGGAAATTATATCTCAAGAACTAGTAAGGGGTTTAAGTGATTACATCTTTCATGAATGCACTATAGCTACGCATGCTCGCATAAAACGACAAGATAGCAAGAAGAACTAGTCATGAACTTTCAAGAACTTATATCAAAAGCTATCAAGATACTCAAGCAAGTAGACGCATCATGTCATGTCGGAACTTGGCTATCACGTTTCAAGCATGCAAGTATGAAATTACCCTTTTTCGGGCCACGCAAGTCATGTAATATTGTGTCAAGTACAAGATTTGTGGAATGTTTAATCAAGCTAGTCATGCACTTCGATATAATGCCAATACCGTGATCAATCAACTCCCATGGGCACAAGTACTTTCGGGTGCTCCTCCCAGGACCAGATCGGGCCCTATATGCGCAGGCATTAATCATGTATTTTAACATCCACTTTTGTGTATAGCCAATATGGAATTTCAAGAATAAAGCTTGTAGACATGTAGGATAAATTTGGATAGAGTAGAGTCCAAAAATATGACACTTGACATAGAATAGCGATAATAACGGTACAATCACGATTATCGATAAAAATAGGTGGAATTGGTTCTATAACTTGGGTACCATGACAAACAAGTATGGACATTCTTTATATAGAATTGAGGTCCACAAGAACATCAAGTTTAATATAGAATTGGGGTTTACAAGAACAGCATCAAATGGCATGATAACCTCATCCCATTAAGAGAATTCTCATGATACACACCTTGCATAACATGAGGGCCGGTATACCATGTTTCTTTAGAGTGACATGGCAAAATAGTGTAATGGGTTTTTATGGTACAACCAGCTCAGTCGGCCTTGAGGGAATCCAAGGCTCGAGGAGTCTTACGGAGGTCTCTATGACTAACTCGCTAGTCCAAAGGAACGGAATGTCCAATGGAGAGCTTGTATGTCACCGAGAATTGAGGGTAATGCAATAAAATATCATAAAACATGGGACTATATTCACGGAGTGGAAATATAGTGCCGATAATATTCTTATACATATATATCAAACTCTCGGTTAACAGAAACAAGGAAAACAGTAATACAGAAAATAGCGACTTTAGCCAAGTCATTAATTATTCAATTAACGCCTTACAGAGGGGCGTTTATTTACAAATTTGATGACTTTTACATTAGTCGTCCCATCAATATTTCTATTCTGCAAAAAAAATCAATATTATGGAATTTTAACAAAAACGCGCCCTGGACAGGGGCGTTACTTTTCAAATAGCGCCCTGGTCTGGGGCGTCAGTTCAATAAGAGACGACCTGGACAAGGTCGTGAATTCAAGAATTTACCAATTTTCAGATAATAAAATTTCAGGAAAAAGGGTACATGATCATGACAGGAAAAATAGCAGGATTTCACAGGTATACTCATGCAATATATTAGATTCACGGTTACATAGATATTAAATTTTAAACGGGGGTATTTATTAATTACATGTAATTGACGACTTCTGGGCAGGGTGTCAAAACAATAATTAGCGCCCTAGTGTGGGTCGCTTCTTTAAATTAGCGCCCTTGCCAAGGGCGTTTCTTTTTGAAATTACATAGAAAACATCTGAAACCACAATAAAACTATATGCATACACGACCGATGATATTATTAAGATCTTAAGCTAGTTTGGGCTACGATCTTGAGAAAACCTACCTTTTGAAGATTAACCGGTGAACGGATGAAGGTTTGGAGAAGAAAACGATGCTCTGTTCTCGAACAGAGATAACTTGTAGGAGATGAAAGAGACAGAAGTCCTTGGTCTGATGCAGCTGAAAGTAGGTTCCCCACCGATACAGGAGATTTGCCTTCTGTTCAGCAAGGAGGAAGGAGAGGAAGACAATAGTCTTCACGTCCCTCCTGCAGGGAGAATATGGACGAGGAACACTCGTTCTTCAGTCAAAAGGATGATCGTCTTCACAACACAGACAACCTGTATAGGAAGATGAGGAAGGAAAAGAACATCAATCTTCTTTCAACACACACAACCAGAAATAAAGAGGAAGGACATTACCTGTTCTTCACGTTGATGACAGCAGTAGCAGATCGCCAAATAGCGATCAAGGGTTGATTTAAGAGGGTATTTATAGGATTTTTAGAATCCTAATAGGGTTAGAGTTATATTGGAAGTAATACTTCCATGATAAAGTCCTTACTATTTTCCATCTTCGATGTAGTTATCCAGAACTTGCTCTGGATAGACTCCTGGGTCGAACGAAACTCGAACGGAATTCACGTCCTAAGTGAGGGCGTTAATTTAAATTGACGCCTTGTCAAGCGTCGTTTCTTGTATAAAAAGCGCCCAGGTGGAGGGCGTCACTTCTACTTTCCTTTTTATTTATTTTGACCATTTAAGAATTGACGACCTCACATGTTGGCGTCCTTTCATAAATTAGCGCCTTGTATAAGGGCGTTTCTTCTTGAAGTAGCGCCTTGACCCAAGGCGTTATTTTCCTTCTAGCTTATTCTTATACGTTTAGGCTTTCGTCATCTATTTACTTATCTTTTATTTTAATTTGATCCATTTTCAAAATCTTTATTTTTCCAGGGTTGCTACACCCTCCCCCACTTAAAAGAATTTGGTCCCCAAATTCCATAGTGTATATATATGTGCAGAGTGTAGAGTATATATCTTAAAATAATTCTGGAAATTGCTTCCTCATGAATTCCTCAGTCTCCCATGTGGCTTCATGATCGGAACTCTTATTCCATTGTACTTTTAGCATGGGAATAACCTTATTCCTTAGAGAACGTACTTCACGATCTAGTATCTTTATGGGCTTCTGTTCATATGTGAGATCCTTCTGGATAACTAAGTCTCCATGCTCAATAATATGTGATGGATCGTGTACATACTTCTTCAACATAGATATGTGGAACACATTATGAACATCGGACAATTGAGGAGGCAATGCGATGCAATAAGTAACCTCGCCAACTCTTTCCAGTATCTCAAAAGGTCCAATGAATCTTGGTGTAAGCTTGCCCTTAACACCAAATCTCCGTATGCCACGTCCAGGCGATATCTTGAGAAATACATGATCTCCGACTTGGAATTCAAGATCTCTCCTTCTCGTGTCAAGATAAGTATTTTGCCTAGCCTGAGAAACTTGCAGTCTTTCTCTAATCAATTGTATCTTCCCAGTGGTATCCCTTACCATGTCTGGTCCTAATAGTTATTTTTCTCCAACTTCGTCCCTGCATAAGGGTGATCGGCAACTCCTTCCGTATAAGGCTTCGAAAGGTGCCATTTGTATACTTGCCTGGTAGCTATTATATATTGTATGTAAATTCAACCAGAGGCAAGTGATCATGCCAACTTCCATCGAAATCAATGATGCAAGCTCTGAGCATATCTTCAACCACCTGATTAGTTCTCTCGGTCTGACCATCCGTTTGAGGATGAAAAGCTGTACTAAAGTTAAGCCTTGTTCCCAACGAATGTTGTAGTCCCTTCCAAAAATGAGAAGTAAAACGGGGATCTCTGTCAGACACGATTGAAATAGGAATACCGTGTAATCTGACTATGTCCTTGATGTATAATGCAGCCAACACATCGACTGACCATCGGCTCTTGATTGACAAGAAATGCGCCGATTTAGTCAATCGGTCAATAATAACCCATATTCCATCATGTCCTCCTTTTGATTTAGATAAACCCATGATGAAATCCATACCAATATCCTCCCACTTCCATTTAGGGATATCTAGAGGATGTAGTTTTCTAGCCGGCTTTTGGTGTTCCGCCTTGACCTGTTGGCATGTGAGACAGCGCGACACGTAGTCCGCTATTTCCCTTTTCATGTTGGGCCACCAAAAATTTCTTTTCACATCTTGGTACATTTTGGTAGATCCAGGATGAATCATGTACCTTGATCTATGAGCTTCATCTAAGATCTTCTTCTTTAACTCGGGACAACCTGGTATACAAGTTCTGTTTTGGAATAACAACCTTCTATCTGATGCTAATTGGAAATCAGACTGTCCTTCTAGTTTGCCCTTGATTTCCACTAATATTGGGTCATCATCCTGAAGTGCTTGTATTTCAGTTAATAGGTCTGGATGAATGCTTATATGAGACAAGGTGACATATTGGGAATCCGTGTCCATGCTTATATTAAGTGCAGAGAATTGCTCCAACATCTTCCATTCTTGAATCATATAATTGGCTAACAGTGCTCTCAGCTTTCGACTAAGGGCATCGGCTACATGATTACCCTTTCCGGGATGATATTGTATATTGAAGTCGAAGTCCTTGAGATATTCTAGCCAACGCCTTTGCCTCATATTTAGTTCCTTTTGAGAGAAAAGATACCTGAGACTCTTGTGATCGGAGTATACAGTAAACTGTACTCCATATAGATAATGCCTCCAGATCTTTAGTGCAAATACTACCGCGGCTAATTCTAAGTCATGGACGGGATAGTTCTCTTCATGCTTCTTTAATTGATGAGAAGAGTAAGCTATGACTTTTCCTTGTAGCATTAGAACACATCCGAGGCCAATGCCAGAAGCATCAGTGTATACCTCAAATTTCTCTTCTTCCATTGGTAAAGCTAAGACAGGAGCTGTAGTAAGATGATCCTTGAGAGTTTGGAAGCTTCTTTCACATTCCTCACTCCATTCGTAACGGATCTCCTTGCGAGTTAACCTCGTAAGTGGTACGGCGATCTTAGAGAAATCTTTGATGAATCGCCTGTAATAGCCAGTAAGACCTAAGAAACTTCGGATCTCGCTAGCATTGGTCGGTCTTTCCCAATTTCTTACAGCTTCAACTTTTGATGGATCTACTGATAAGCCATCCTTTGATATAACATGTCCGAGAAAAGTCACTTCCTCAAGCCAGAATTCACACTTGCTGAGTTTTGCATATAATTGGTTTGCCCTCAATATTTGTAATGCAATCCTTAAATACTCCTCATGCTCTACCTTGGTCTCGGAATAAATCATTATATCATCAATAAAGACCACCACGAATTGATCCAAATAAGGCCTGAATATACTATTCATCAACTGCATAAAGGCAGCAGGGGCATTCGTTAGTCCGAAAGACATAACAATAAATTCATAATGGTCGTACCTGCTTCTGAATGCAGTCTTATGAATGTCCTAATCCTTAATTCTTAACTGATGATATCCCGACCTAAGATCAATTTTAAAAAAGTACTTGGATCCTGAAATTTAATCAAACAACTCATCGATTCTCGGCAGTGGATACTTGTTGTTGATAGTGAGATGATTCGACTGTCGATAGTCGATGCATAACCTCATGGATCCATCTTTCTTCTTTACAAATAATACAGGCGCTCCCCATGGGGAAGTACTTGGTCTTATGAATCCTTTCTTAATGAGTTCCATCAATTGCTCCTTTAGCTCCTTGGGTTCAGCAGGTGACATTCTATACGGTGCCTTAGAAACTGGACCCGCACCAGGAACTAAATCGATGGTGAAGGCCACTTCTCTTTGTGGGGGTAATCCAGGCAAAACTTTCAGAAATACGTCCAGAAATTCTTGTACCACCAGAATGTCTTCTATCTTAGTTTCCTTAGCCTCCTTAATCGTGACGAATGCAAGGAAAGATACACATCCTTTCCTGATGAGCTTGCTAGCTCGGAGAGCCGAAATAAGAGGGGTTTTGCTCTGCCTCTTGGGGCTAGTAAAGATCAGTTCTGGAAATTCCTCGAAAGTAACCTTGCTATTGCGGCAATCGACCGTTGCCTGATATTTAGATAACCAATCCGGTCCTAGTATGACATCATACTCCTTTAGATCTAAACATATAAGATCAATAGGGAGATTCTTACCATGAACCAATACTTCACAGTTCTGGTAATGGTGTGTAATATCAGTCTCGTTTCCTAGAGGAGTAGACAAGACTAATTTTATCCATTCCGGTTCTAGGGGTAACGGATCAGCGAACTTCTTGGAAACAATTGAATGTGAAGCACCAGTATCAATTAAGACATATGCAGACTTGGAACAAACTTTCAATGTACCTTCTACTAGTCCTCCTTCTTCTTCTTGTTCGGTCTCCTTAATTGCGTGAAGACGAGCATTCTTGGTTACTGGGCGCTTCCCGTCCCCGGCTTGATCATTAAGTAATGGGCAATCGGGAATTCGATGATCGCGACTCCCACAGCGGAGACATGCTCCTAGTTTCCTCCAGCATTCTTCTGCTCTATGGCCCGCCTTGTCACAATGCTTGCACACTATATTTGATGGGGTAGTGGTGATGGAGAAGGGCTTGGTCTTCTTAAACTTCTGATCTTGTGAGGAAGTACCTCCATTGCTAGGCCTCTTCTTGAAGTTGGGTTTAAAGGAACCCGAACTTGTAACTTGTTCTTTCTTGTCCTTCCCACGGATTCTATCAGATAGTTCCGTGGCGTCTTCTAATAGCTGAGCTCGGCGCACAATTTCCGAGTAGACCTGGATATCCATTGGCACCAGCTGTGTGATATATTGGGGCCTGAGCCCATTTAGGAACCTCCTAGCTTTCATCTTCTCGGTGCTAACTAAGTGCTTAGCATACCGAGATAATCTAGAAAATTGGGCCTCGTACTCGGCCACTGTCAAGGACCGTTGCTTCAGTGCAGCAAATTCTGCAGCTTTCTGTTCCTGTACTCGGTCTGAAAAATATTTAGCGTTGAAATGTTCAACAAATTCTTCCCAAGTAACTTGGTCTTGATTTAAAGTAGCTTCTATTGATTCCCACCAGCATCGGGCATCCCTTTCCAATTGAAAGGTAGCTAATAAGACTTTATCTTGATCCGTGCACTGCATAACATGGAATATACGTTCCGTCTCCCTGATCCAGTGCTCTGCGTCGTCCGGATCAGTAGAACCCGTGAATTTAGGTGGGTTCATGTTTTTAAAGACTTGGTGGAGACTCCCTGCTCGTTGTGCTCCTCCTTGTGCTACCTGTTGCAGCACCTGAGTCATGTCTTGAAGTGTACGCTGCATGTTGCGCCACTGAGCACGTTCGACAGCCATCGTCCTACAATTACCATAACTAGATTAATACGTGATTTCATTTAGAAGCTAGCATTTCTATGTTAACTTTAACCCTTGGTTCTACCCAATCTCACCTGTTAAAGGTTAAACCTATCCTTGGACTTGGGTTTCCTAGGAATTGAATACCCTAGGCTCTGATACCACAAAAACTGTCACGTCCCGAGAGCGGAAGATACCCCGAGATGCGTGACGAGTTTATATCAATCATGTCAATCAGAGTATGAGTGTATTCGACACCAAAATCAGAGATGCGCAAAAGTAAAGATAACCCAATCCTTTATTCCTTCATAAGAATATGTCTATTACAAACCTTTGAAGTACTAACTAAAATAAAGAAAAATTACAAAGTTGACTCAAGAAAATATGAAAAAGACTAGATAACATGGGAGAAGCTCTATCTCTTTCACTCTTGATTTTCTCCATCTGTTTGAGTTCCCTCATCGTCGGACTTACCTGAAAAGTATGGAAACACTGAGTGAGCGAACGCTCAGTAGGAAATTATATCTCAAGAACTAGCAAGGGATTTAAGTGATTACATCTTTCATGAATGCACTATAGCTACGTATGCTCGCATAAAACGACAAGATAGCAAGAAGAACTAGTCATGAACTTTCAAGAACTTATATCAAAAGCTATCAAGATACTCAAGCAAGTAGACGCATCATGCCATGTCGGAACTTGGCTATCACGTTTCAAGCACGCAAGTATGAAATTACCCTTTTTTGGGCCACGCAAGTCATGTAATATCAAGTCAAGTACAAGATTTGTGGAATATTTAATCAAGCTAGTCATGCACTTCGGTATAATGCCAATACTATGATCAATCAACTCCTATGGGCACAAGTACTTTCGGGTGCTCCTCCCAGGACCAGATCGGGCCCTATATGCGCAGGCATTAATGATGTATTTTAACATCCACTTTTGTGTATAGCCAATATGGAATTTCAAGAATAAAGTTTGTAGACATGTAGGATAAACTTGGATAGAGTAGAGTCTAAAAATATGACACTTGACATAGAATAGCGATAATAACGGTACAATCACGATTATCGATAAAACTAGGTGGAATTGGTTCCGTAACTTGGGTACCATGACAAACAAGTATGGACATTCTTTATATAAAATTGAGGTCCACAAGAACATCAAGTTTAATATAGAATTGGGGTTTACAAGAACAGCATCAAATGGCATGATAACCTCATCCCATTAAGAGAATTCTCATGATACACACCTTGCATAACATGAGGGCCGGTATACCATGTTTCTTTAGAGTGACATGGTAAAATAGTGTAATTGATTTTTATGGTACAACCAGCTCAGTCGGCCTTGAGGGAATCCAAGGCTCGAGGAGTCTTACGGAGGTCTCTATGACTAACTCGCTAGTCCAAAGGAACGGAATGTCCAATGGAGAGCTTGTATGTCACCGAGAATTGAGGGTAATGCAATAAAACATCATGAAACATGGGACTATATTCACGGAGTGGAAATATAGTGTCGATAATATTCTTATACATATATATCAAACTCTCGGTTAACAGAAATAAGGAAAACAGTAATACAGAAAATAGCGACTTTAGCCAAGTCATTAATTATCCAATTAACGCCTTACAGAGGGGCGTTCATTTACAAATTTGACGACTTTTACATTAGTCGTCCCTTCAATATTTCTATTCTGCAAAAAAAATCAATATTCTAGAATTTTAACAAAAACGCGCCCTGGACAGGGGCGTTACTTTTCAATTAGCGCCCTGGTCTGGGGCGTCAGTTCAATAAGAGACGACCTAGACAAGGTCGTGAATTCAAGAATTTACCAATTTTTAGATAATAAAATTTCAGGAAAAAGGGTACATGATCATGACAGGAAAAATAGCAGGATTTCACAGGTATACTCATGCAATATATTAGATTCATGGTTACATAGATATTAAATTTTAAACGGGGGTATTTATTAATTACATGTAATTGACGACTTCTGGGCAGGGCGTCAAAACAATAATTAGCGCCCTAGTGTGGGTCGCTTATTTAAATTAGCGCCCTTGCCAAGGGCGTTTCTTTTTGAAATTACATAGAAAACATCTGAAACCACAATAAAACTATATGCATGCACGACCGATGATATTATTAAGATCTTAAGCTAGTTTGAGCTACGATCTTGAGAAAACCTACCTTTTGAAGATTAACCGGTGAACGGATGAAGGTTTGGAGAAGAAAACGATGCTCTGTTCTCGAACAGAGATAACTTGCAGGAGATGAAAGAGACAGAAGTCCTTGGTCTGATGCAGCTGAAAGTAGGTTCCCCACCGATACAGGAGATTTGCCTTCTGTTCAGCAAGGAGGAAGGAGAGGAAGACAACAGTCTTCACGTCCCTCCTGCAGGGAGAATATGGAGGAGGAACACTCGTTCTTCAGTCAAAAGGATGATCGTCTTCACAACACAAACAACCTGTATAGGAAGATGAGGAAGGAAAAGAACATCAACGTTCTTTCAACACACACAACCAGAAATAAAGAGGAAGGACATTACCTGTTCTTCACGTCGATGACAGCAGCAGCAGATCGCCAAATAGCGATCAAGGGTTGATTTAGGAGGGTATTTATAAGATTTTAGAATCCTAATAGGGTTAGACTTATATTGGAAGTAATACTTCCGTGATAAAGTCCTTACTATTTTCCATCTTCGATGTAGTTATCCAGAACTTGCTCAGGATAGACTCCTGGGTCGAACGAAACTCGAACGGAATTCACGTCCTAAGTGAGGGTGTTAATTTAAATTGACGCCTTGTCAAGCGTCGTTTCTTGTATAAAAAGTGCCCAGGTGGAGGGCGTCACTTCTACTTTCCTTTTTATTTATTTTGACCGTTTAAGAATTGACGACCTCACATGTTGGTGTCCTTTCATAAATTAGCGCCTTGTATAAGGGCGTTTCTTCTTGAAGTAGCGCCTTGACCCAAGGCGTTATTTTCCTTCTGGCTTATTCTTATGCGTTTAGGCTTTCGTCATCTATTTACTTATCTTTTATTTTAATTTGATCCATTTTCAAAATATTTATTTTTCCAGGGTTGCTATAGGAAACATGAAAAGATTGGATTTTTAACATCCAAATCACCTAGGATTGATTCTATCTACTGGTTAGATAAGTCTAGAAGGTTAGAAGATCGAATTGAAATCCTAATTTGGACTCCAAGTTCATTCTAATTCATAAAAACCCTAGCTAACCCTATAAATAGATCCCAGATTTGACATGCACGACCTCTACTTTGGGTCACTTGGAACTCAGGTAAGGAGAACGAATTAGAGGTATGTATCTTCTAGGAATTTATTTATTATAGTTAGAACTAACTACCCCCCAAATTTCATTCTAGGGGATCAAGTATACAAGGAGTTAGAGGATTCCAAAGTCGTTGATTCAGTTTAAGAAACTTAGGAATTAATGCGTCCGACCTAGATTGATCAAGGAATTCAGAGCCCTAAATAAGGTATTTAGTAAAGGTGTCTTTAGAACTTTCTGTTGTCCTTCGTATCTTCTATCTACCCTCAAAATTTCACATCTTTAGGACAAGAGAATCAGGAGATAGAATGATGTGAAGTTGTTGGTTCGGTTGAGGATGAGCAGAGAACTAGGGTTGACTTTCATCCTTAAATTTGGAATCCCAAGCCCAAGATAGATCTCATGAATGGCTCAAACTTTATGTCCGGAGTAAAAGCCCTCTAGTTTCATCTGATTTCATGAATCGTACTTTAAGAATTTCATGTTTTCATTAGGACTATGCATCTAGTATATCCTCATGCATAAACTAGCCTTAATGAAGTAAAATGAGAATCTTCTTGCTAATTACATGAACCTATGTATACTGTTGGCCTATTCTTATTCTATCATGCTGTAGAAGTTTATATATGTTGATTTCCTGGCATGATATGTCTTAGTTTAGCATTTTGTTTTATTATCATTTGCACTCGGATTAATACAGGAGGAAACGATCTTCCTATAGACCGCCAGGAAATCTAGCGTTCGTACGATTGACCGCAAACCACTGTGAAACGGTCACCCATTAGACCGTTTTATACTTCTGCTTTCTGTAATATTGTTAATATGAAACATATTACAGATTAGCCTTAATTGATATATGATAAGTCTAGTTAATTAAGTTTTATTCCTGGTTTTAACATTGGTTTCATAGACTTAGTTATATTTAGTGTTCATCATCATAGATACCATGTTTCTATGTACATTTGGTATTATTTTAACATTATGTTAATTTATGACCAAAATCATATACTCTTGTAATTAAATACATGTTTCAAATGATAGAGGATTCATGATTTAACTTGATCACTGTTTTATACGATTCTCTCTCTTCTAAGAGTCATTTTCTTAAGTACATGGCACATATCTCGGTATGTTGTCATTAGTTACACTTTTGCACATTAAGTACACAATCTTGGACATGATGACTTCTCCTTTGGATATTCCTTCGAACGTACTAGGAAATCTTGTTTCAAGACCTCCGTAAGACTCCGTGAGCCTTGGATTCCCTCCAGGACGTCGAGCTGGTTGTACCATTAAAGCCCATTGTCTAGAAAGCACTTTTACCGGTGTTTTATGCCTTCTGGAACTTAGCGGCCTTATGATTGATCGCCAGAGACTGCTAGCGGCCCTACACTTGACCGCTAACGGATACCTAACGGCCATCATCTAGATCGCAAGACTCCAGAGGCTTTATTTTAAAAATGTCGACTCTGCCTCATGAAACGATTCAAGACTAGATCGCTTGAGTTTCTAAACGGTCCAGCATATGACCGCTTCCTATACTAGACGGTCCAGTAATAGACCGTTTGGTTCCTAATTTTATCTAACCCAAGGTTTGACCTTTGGGGCTGGTTTTTCTTGAGTTCATGGATTTTCTGGACTCTAAACCTATGATGATAAGTCAATATGAAAATATGGAAAATAAAGAATGTACCGTTATGCTACCAGATTTTCTTCATAGCATAACCTAGTTATTAATGCATCTCTTGAATTCTCATGACCAATTATTTGTTCGTTCTATATTTTGGTTACCTTTTCATGGAACTTTTGTTGAACTTGTGCATTATTGGCAACATTATTGTTATAAATGTGGAAGTAGCTTGATTTATACTTGAAGATGCAGTTCGAGCACTGATTATGTTCAAGGGCTCTATGCTAGTCCCCTCGGCTGATTGTCGGAAACATACTGTAAATCATGGGATATGATGCTACTGGCGTCGCATTACGCTGGGAGTACTTTCTCTATAAATAATTGAAATATCTACGGAAATCTACATAAATTCACGAAGTACTTGCTATTAAGCGAACAATACTTTCTTGCTTGACTTTTTAGTGCATAGCCTTCGTGGTTATGAAAAGTACATTCTTGTTACATTCTTGTTCATGAAAAGGCCAAATTGACATTTTTGTTAAATCCTATTCTCATATCTCGTACTTGATTATATCTTGTTACTTTGATTTTATTCGCATGATTCATCGTATCTACATGATTTATCTTATTCTCTAGAGCTAAAATGCTAATCATTTAAATTTGCCTTCATGTTGATACGAAGATACCTACTGGGCAAGTGTGCTCATTACCCTACTTTTTAATCTTTTTCAGGAGATTCTAGTGGGACGGGTTCGGATTACTCAAGTGATGGATCCGAGAGCGATTGAAGGACGCGTGATTCGAGAGAAGCCTTAATTTCAATGTCTAGTCGAGTCATGATGTAATTTTTATTTTCTTGAGTCTAGTGGAAAGATCTTATGTACTTTGAGGATTATTTTATGGAATAATAAAGTTGAAGGCTTTTAGTAAATTACATTATGCAATTACCTTTGTGTGATTGTCTTGCACTCTGATTATATTGCTTGCTCGAGGCGTACTAGCCAACTGTTCATGTTCCCGATTGTTTCCGCTGCCTAATCTCGGGGCGTGACAACATCCCTTATTCAAGTCCCTGAAATCGATGCAAATTCGTACTTTTCCATTCTTTTTCATCACAGGGACTATATTTGCCACCCATTAAGGATATAAAACAACTCTAATGAACCTGACCTTATGAAATTTATCCACTTCTTCTTTTATCCTCAAGGCCATATGGGGGTGGAATCTTCTTGATTTTTGCTTAACGGGTGTTGCCCCTAGTTTGAGTACAAGTCTATGTTCCACCAGGGCGGGGTCAAGACCCGACATGCCCTCGTAGGACAAGGCAAATGAATCGCTATACTCCCTCAGGACCTGGACCGACTCCTCTTCAACCTGAGGAGGGAGGTTAGCAGAGATGTTTATGAGCCTGGGATCCTCTTCTGTTCCAAGATTAATCTCTTTCGTGAGTTCATCCACTACCGATGATGGTTCATCAAATCTCTTCGAACCCTGTGCGTATAAATCGGCAGCGTCATCCACATTGCTATCTCATTAATCGATCGGGTCTTTCTCATCTATGATCTCGTAAACACATAACCCATCATCGCTCCATATCCCATCTAGCTCTTCATCATCCTCCAAGACGATGGTTGTTTCTACAAACTCAGAACATTTAAGGAGGGAATGATAGCGTTGGGCAAGATCCTGGAGGAACCTATCAGGAATGGCTTTAGAATAGTGTGTCATTGGGGACGTAGCAATCGTGGAAGGGTTGGGAATACTAGAAGAAGATCCTACTTCACTAGACCCGATCGACTCTACTTCCCTAGACTTAATAAACCCTGCATCTAACCTAGAGGATAAGAAATCTAATGGAAGGGAAACAGGGGCCTCATGCCCTTGGGAAGAGGACTAGCAGAACACAGCATAATCCTCCACTGAAATCTCCGTTTTAAAATTGGCATTTTTTTTGGAGACTGGCGGAGATCATGCAACGAGATGGATCAGAGGGGGAAGGAGGAGGAGGAAGTGTAAGAGGATAGAGTGATGGAAAAAGAACATCGAAGAAGGGATTGGAGGAGGAGAACCACATGGTTGAAAGATCGACGTGTGGGCATTGCCTACATGAACATGGCACAATCAACACCTCAGTTGGCATTTCCATCAAAAATGGATCAATCATGATAGGAGGTGAGCGGGGTATGGACACCAGCTTTTGAAAAAGGGAAGCAAGGCGAGTAGGTGACCAAGAAAAGGTAACGAGGGAGCTCCCCTTTTCCCGCGGATGGTAGGCTGGTTCTGTTGGCGTGTACTTTACGAGCTGCATCTCAGGGCTTCTCGAACAATCTTCTTCATGAAACAGCTTTTCAAAACTTTCACAAAAATCCTTCATATCCTCTACCAGCCCCTTCAGTGGCGGTGGCGGGCTAGAAATAGTGCAGGCAGCATCTTCCTTCTCATCAGGATGGGTTAGTGTTTTCAAGGTGTCGGGTTGCAACGGTCCTTTCACAAAATGTTGGCGATAGTCCCAGGTCAACGGTCGGGAGTCTCCCAGGACTGATAATGAGGACTCTTGGTATTCGAGACCCCTTCTGTTCATCTTTCTGCCCCTAGAGACAGGCTTAGTCCATCCCTGCAGCTGGGCACCGAGACCCATGCCTGGTTGATATCCCAGCTTCAATATCATATTCCAGCCTTTGGGGTCTCTTATCTTGGACTTGGCCTTGACATTAACTGGTGTAGTGACAGGCTTGCATGGCGCATATGCCCATGGAAAATCCAAGTCCATCATAGATAGGACCGGCTTGTTGCTTGGCCATAATGTTGGCAGAACCTTGTTTGAGATTGCTTCAACTGTGATGTGACACAACTTATGGGAATGTAGCAATTAGACCAAGGAACCTTGGACCTATCACACAAGCACAACGCACAAGAGCGGAGACTCCGTAAAATTGCTGAACCATAGTGCACACACGCTTCCCGGGGTGACTTGGTGATGCCGAGTGGAGGTAGTAGAACAAGGCCCTTGCTGGTAGAGGGCCAGCAGGGTTATGGTTGCCCTCCCAAGGGTACGGTGCCCACAATCAAGGAGCTGGCTAGGTACCTAACGGCACCGGGTCACTCTCTCACACAAGTCCACGGTGACCGCACGCAAACTGGAAGCTTCGGGGTCGGGCGCTCTCTCACCGTCCAACGGAGCAATTCCACATATATTAAATGAACAAATACTGAAATGAGAGCAAGGGATAGAGTTTACTCGGTCGGTTTAAGGAAACCAACCCTGTTCGGAGACGTGGGCGAGTGGGGAAGTGTGAATTCCCCACACACTGCGTCGACGAAGCTTCACCCTGTGTAAATATTTACATGCACTACTCCTCACGCAGGAGGGGGAACTCGGGGTGGGGAGAGTAAGGGTACAAACAAACACTACCTCCACACAGGGAGGGGCAGTAAGCCGACCAGGCGGGGAGGGGAGTGAGGCTAAGGAAGAAGTCGAATGACCCTTCATGGTTCTGCCCACCAGTCTGCCTGTCTGATAGATGCTCGCTGTTGACGCTGCCGAGAACGCTCCCGAACTCAGAAGCCGACGAAACCAGCGCCAAATCGTCACTGACTAGCTCGGGTTGACTCTTGAATTTTCTCAGGAAATCTTGTCATCGCTGACGGCCAGGGCAGGCGCTGGACCGGTGCTTTTCGGTTCTAGCTCGGACTGGTTCCAGGACGCTGCAGCAGGTTGATAAAGTCCCCACAAACGCTCCCGTGATCTGAACGACGCAAAACCAGGACGGACGTGAGCGTCGTCGAGTCCTCTTCAATCAGCAATGAAGAATGGCGCCAGGAGAGGTCGGGGTCGAGAGCAGCGGCCCAAAGAGTGGAGGAGGGTCAGGACTGATTCTGGCTGACCTGACCTGCGTCCCTGAGGTAGAATAATTGGAACAGGATGCTCCGGACTCCAAACGATGCCTCGCTGGTTGCGTTGGATAGGTGACTGGTAGAGCTTCACCCTGGTCAAATGGCGCGCCAAGGGGATCTGGGGTGTGGCCACAGGAGCTTCTGAAAGTCGCTTCTGGTTGTAGGCCGGACCGGTTCTGTGCAGTCGGTGAAGATCGGCTCTCCCGAGCAGCTCCGAACTCGGATTGAGGCGAGATCACCTTGCCTGCGAAGCCGATTGGAAGAGCATTCCGTCTATGTATGACACACCACCAAGGGCTCCGGAATGTGGTTGAGGTCGGCGCTGCAACATGCTATTGATCAACTGGTCTTCAGCTTCACACAGATTAGTTGAAAGAAGGGTTGAAGGGGGTGGTTTCTTTGGTGGAGCGGAATATGATATCGAGGTATTGGTGGTGGGGAAGGGTTGGGAGGTGGGAAGGGGAAGTGGGGGAGGATGGCAGGGGGCGGTGCTAGCAAGGGGGAGAGGTGGGGGCGCTGGTGGCTTTGGTGGAGGAGGGGAGGGGGGCGCAAATGGGTTGGAGGGAGGGGGAGGGTTCTCTCCCTTATTTGAAATGGGATTAAGGAAGGAGTTAAGTCTAGTCTTGGGAATGGGAAGGGTTGTCTTGGGAGGGTGAAGGGGTGCTTAGGGATTTGGGATTCTCCCTTGGGAGATAGAAGGAGTGGCTTGGTAATGGGGAGAGTTGCCTTGGAAGGTGAAAGGTTGCTTGGGTAGTGGTGAGAGTAATGGTAGTATTGAAGGGGCCTAGGGAAGGTGAAAGGGTTGGGCTGATGTGGAGGATGAGGTGGCAAGGAGAAGGTGAAGGGGCTAGTGCGCCCTAGAGAGAGAGAGGGAGGAGAGAGAGAGCTAGAGAGAGAGATAGAATGAGAGAGAGATTGAGAGCTAGAGAGAGAGAGGGATTCTCACAATTGCTTTGTTGGATGCTTAATTCAAATTCTTCATTAGTTCTCCAAGGAGGGATTGGGGTCCTATTTATAGGGAACCCACAATTTACAAAAAGTCCTTGACATTTGGACTAATGACAAATCACCAGGGGGGGAAGGGGGCGCCCATGGGCCAAGCCCAATGAAATGAGCCCTTTAACCCACTAGACCACCTAATGATACTTAGACTTAGATAGATCACTCACAAACCTAGGTACTTGACTCAAATAAAGGAAAATTACATAACCATGACTCACATAAAATAGGAATTTTACATGACTAGACTCAGAAAATCAAGATGAGCACAATGGCTCATGCCAACAAACATTCCGGGCTCCCAAAAAATTGTGAAGGGCAAGTGATGCCCCCATCAAACTGTCTTCACGATAGATATACTCTTAACCTTCACTACCCGTCCCTGAAACGGGAACTTAAGGCATTGGTGGGCAGTGGATGGCACGCTGTGCCATCCAGAAACAGACTGGTTGCCATCCACTGCCCACTCCGCTAGGGCCGATGGTAGACTATCTACTGCCATGTCTTCGCTGACCATGACCTTTTGAAGAAAAGCCTTTAAAGCATCTTGGTGTAATGTGGATCGCTTGATCAACTCTAAAATCGAAATCTTGGCTGGCATTCGGTCCAAGTGCTGTAATAGATCATAGCGTGTGCTAGGCAACCAGTCTGTTTCTTCTAGTTCAACTGTTGGTGATGGAACTGAGGGGTTGGGTGCAGGTGCACCGGTGGTGGGATAACTTCTCTGGAACAGGTGCCCACTCCGGAGGGTAAGGTTTTGTGCCAGCACGATGTTGGACGGATCCACAATGGGCCTAGGGGTATGGACAAGGGGGGTAGAAGTGGTGGTGGTGACGGTGGAGGTAGGCCTAACGGGCCTTGGCGGAAGGATAATGGGTGACGGGCTAGGTGAGGGGGTAACAATAGGGGGTGTGATGGGTGCTGGTCAGAAGATGGGTGAAACGGTGAGCAATGTGGTTGGTATAATGAGAGGTTTGGAGGGAATGGCGGGTGTAGAAGTTACAGTGGTGGGTCGAATGATGGTGGGAATAGAAGGTGATGAGGGGTTATTGTAGGTATGGTGGAGGGCCAAAAGGTGAGTGGGAGTCTCGTCATCATAAGACCACCCAGCGTTGGGAGCGGGGCGGTGAACAATGTTCACTTGAGCCGGTGTCGGCGGATGAGGTTGTGGAGCAAGCGGGTGGTTAGGCATTGGATTCTGATGAATCCCTAAGTCTTGTGAAGGCTGCTACTACTGCTGGGGTTGGGGTTGCTATGGCTGTTGCTGCTGCGACCGCGGTGCCTGTCTTCTTCTTTCTTTAATCTCTTTAATCAACTTACGCATCTCTGCCTAGTCGATGCATTGCCCCTCATGCAAATCATAAACAAAATCTCTGAACTTGTAGCACCTCTCGATCGTGTGCCCGGGCTGCCGGTGGAAGATGCAGTATCTGGATGGGTCGGTGGCTGGGTTCCAATTCGGGCGTTCCGGGGGAATCTGTAGATCACCGGTGTGCATAAGGGTTGAAAAGATGTCTGGCAAGGTTTCAGGTAGAGGAGGGTAATGAGCCCTCTTTGGACCTGGGCGTGCAGGTGCATAGCCATTCGGTGGAGGGACATTATGGTACTGTGGTGGCTGTTGAGGCTGTTATGGCGGTGGTGGTTACTGAGGAGCGAGATACGATGGTTGGGTAGTTGGCGAAGCGGTAAACTGGGGGTTGTGGGGAGGTTGCTGGAAACGAGGTGGAGTGGATTGGTTGGGGAAACTAACAGCCTGCACCTGCTCATTCATCTAGACTCCCTCAGTAACTGGGCCCTGGGGTTTTCTGGCGGGTTTGGGCTTCTGGGCCTCAAACAGGGAGTGAATGGGGGAGTCCTTAAACTGGGTCTGGATAAACTGGGCCCTACTGTACAATTGGTGCATATTGGAAATGCCGTTCATAGCTAAGATGTTCTGGAAGGTGGGGGTGGCATTGGAAATCAACAGCTTAACTTTTTCTTACTCTGGGATCTACCCGGGCACATAGGAGGCCATCTGCCTCCATCTATCATCATAGGTGGCGAAGTCTTCGTCAGCCTTCATCTTCTCGGCCACCAGATTAGTAAAAGAATACTCTGGGCCCACCCGGTCTTGGAATCTCTATATAAACTTTTCTTTAATAACTTTGAAACTCTCTGCCTCCTCTAGCGATAGAGCATAGAACCACTCCAAAGCTACCCCGTCCAACGAGCAGCGGAAAAGATACGCCATGAGGTGATCGTCGTATTGAAACTGCGCCGACTCATATAAGAATTCCCTTACATGAATGAAAGGGTTACCATTCCCATCGTACTTCCGGTATGTGGGGAGCTCCGACAGGGGAGGGAAACGGATGTCACGGAAATTGGGAACTGGGATATCTGCTAGAGACTGTGGGTCGACCCATTTGTGAAGGAGGTCGAGCTGCTGCTGCATGGTGGCCCACTTATCAAAAAGTTCCCATTCCAGCGACGGAGGTGGCAAGACTGGGAGGGCAGACCCGGTATAAGGGGCCGAAAGATAGGTAGCCAGAGGGGGAAACCCGTAAGAGGGATAATGGGCCAAGGACAGGCCCATATCCGCGTGAGCCAAGTGGGCAGCCCCTGCTTGAGGGCGTAAGAAATCTGTCGGGCCTACAAGAGCCTAAAGTGTTGGAGAGGTGGTCCCGTGAGGATCCATGTAAGAAGGCGACAAGAGCGGGGTCTTCCCCTTATCGAGCATCTGATGGGCTGAGTTGCAAGCTTGGCCCGCCTCTAAATTGGGGAAGCGGAGGACCTTGGGCTGGACAGCGGTAGGATCGATGGAAGCAGCAGACGAGGCCCCTAGCCCACCAACCAGAGATAAAGAAGTGGCGGCAACAGACACGCCCTGGGGAGGAACTGAAGATAGGGCGTCCGTCCCCTACAAAGCCTGGCGAAGAATGTGGAGTTGGGTCGAATCCAGCTGGGCCATCATATGGAGAATATGGTTGGCCGAGTTGTGAGTGGCAGAATCAGAGGGGGAGGGTTGACTACCCCCAATAGCAATGGTTGAAAGAGGAGGGGCGGACCCCTCTCTCCCCTGCACAGTCGTGACCCTAGGTGGGTCCTCCAAAAGTCCCTGAGGAAGGGAGTCCTCGCGGGAGTGGGAAAAATCATAGGAAGACATGTTGGAGGGGAAATTGAACAGAGGGTTGAAATAAGAAATGAATGGGGAATTGCCCCTAGGAGAAGATCATACGGGTGTGAAGCAACTCCACATGCAACAAGCACCTTTAACCAAAGAAATGACAACACCTAGTAAGCCCTAAATGGAGATTATTAACAAAAATGCACAAACAAAGAGAAGAGAAGAGGCAACCAATAATCAACTGAGTTGCAACGATGTGCCAAATTTTCATATGTTTCTCCTTTAGGAACCTTAGTGGATTCAATTAAATGAGCGTTCTCTCAAGAATGGGATTCCTAGTAGGGGTGGAATGGGCACTTGATTGACTGTAAGTTTACTCTCTCTGAGATGCAACCTAGACTCGGGGTGGTGAGGTACAACTTGCCCAGCATCCGTGTGCGAACACAGGGACTTACGGAGGTCCTGGATAGGGTCACCTAGTCGACTCCAAGGAATATGG
This sequence comes from Amorphophallus konjac, assembly GCA_022559845.1. Taxonomy (NCBI): domain Eukaryota; kingdom Viridiplantae; phylum Streptophyta; class Magnoliopsida; order Alismatales; family Araceae; genus Amorphophallus; species Amorphophallus konjac. The sequence continues at coordinate 340,292,038 of CM040118.1, read as the reverse complement.
AGACAAGAGGATCCCCTACCAAGGTAGGAATGCAACTACTATGGTAAAAGTGTATGATCCTATGGGCACCGGAGTGCATGCAAACTCTAGCCTGAGAATAACAAACAATGATAAAACAATGGCAATGATAGTGCAAACAAGAAGGATAACCAAGGGGAGATGAATCGCACCCGAAACAATTAATGAAATGATGGAAAATAGCACACCAATGTAAGTCTCGGGATGCACTGTGGTAAAGTAGCTGTTTGATGGGAGACCGCTCAGGGAGGGTAAATGGCCCTCAGACAGACCGCAATATCACAGGAAGCACTAACTAACAAAACACAGAACTAAAATAAGCAATGACAGTAAAGACCACAGCGTACCTGCGTGAACGAGGGGGTCTTGCAAATGACCGTCAACTGTATGAAATGGCCTTGACAGGACCGTAAAAGGTAACAAACTCACAGAGACATCAATGACAGAAAGGTACCTGAGGCAGAAGGATGCGATCTATCGACCGGCCGCTAGATGCTAGAAACGGCTCACAAAGGACCGCAACAGGTAACAGGCACACAGAGATATAAATGGCGGGAACAAAGAGGATTAATGTACCAGAGACAGAAGAGCGTGGTCTATCGACCGATCGCGGGATGCTATAAATGGACCATAGAGGACCGCAACTAACCCAGGGACAGAAAACAACAAGAAATGAAATGGCAAACCCGAGGAGACTAAGAACTAACTCAAACAAACAGGAGAGTAGGTCAACACGGTCAGAAGCATGATGGGCACAAGGCGTCCCACCGTGATCGCCAAAAAATGGATGTAGATATTCTTTTTCCCCTCCTTAAAGAAATATAGGTATAAAAGGGGGGAAAGTGATGTGGGTGTGTGAATGAATGAATGTGGCTAAAGAATGGAGGAACAAGTAATGCAATAAATCAATCACCCACGTGCATCAACAGGTTGTGATCGCCACCAAAATACCTAGTGCAAAGAGAGAAGCACTACGTACCTTGGAAAAGGGAGACGGATGAGGCCACTCGCTAACAGGGTGCAGCGCTGGTATAGAAAGAAGATGGCCCTCTGGAGACCGCTGAAAGGTGGAGATGGCCGAACGATAGGCCGCTACAAGTGCTAAAGTGGAACACGGGAAAAAGGCCTGATGTGGAGGTGACATGGTCTGCAATAGGCCGCACACAGGAGCAAGACGGCCTGAGGTAGGTCGCAAACCTGGCAGACGGTCTGAGATGGACCGCACAGAACCTCCAGATTTCAAGCCGTGGAACGTAATCCCCCACCCCTTCTGGCCGGCCAGGAGGGATGGGCCTCGTGCTGAGACTCCTGTTAACCTACAAAACAACGCAAACGATCAAGAAAAAAAAACCCAAATGAGTTTATGGAAGTGCAATGTCTATGAATAGAAATGTAAAACTAAGCACATAAAGGGAATGTGGAATACTTGGGGTGATTTTTTAACCCCTAATGGGCGTGGAAAAGCAATAGGAAGGTGAAGAATGTGAGAATGACAGTGAAAAACGTGAGAACAAGTAGAGGGAAATAGTGATGCAATGATTAACAAATGATCAAACAATGACTACATGATGACTCAAGACACAAAAGACATGGACTACTCCCTGAACCGAAGGCTTAACGGACGTGTGAAGCCTTCCTCCTTGGTGGGAATTCGCTCAAGAACGCGACAGCACTTAGACACAAATTTCTGGAATCCCCCCCCTCGCGAGCTTGGACTAAGGGTGCTATTTATAGACCCTGGAAAGCTAGCCCAAAGTAAGGGATTTCTAGCAAGAATTAGGCTTTATTTTGTGAATAAAATCGTAGATAATATTCCCATGAGTCCCCAAGATCAAACGACACTCAATTTGACTCAGAATTCACGGAGAAAAAGGTGGAACAAACACCTCATTCGGCCATTGATGGAGAGAGAAAAACCAGCCGAAGCAATGATCTCAACCCTTGAAGGAGGTCATTCGATAGACCGCCTACATCTATAAACGGTCCATCTGAAGACTGCCTATAAGGTGTCGGTGGAAAATAAATAATAAAATAAATAAGGCCTATTTATCTAAAAACAAACCGAATCAGCCGGCGTAGGACTCTGAATCAGAAAATGGTCATTCGATAGACCGCCTGGCTCATGAAACGGCCCATCTAGAGACCGTCTCACAGATGTCGGTGGAAGTTAATAAAAGAAAAGAAGATAAACACCCATTTATCCATGGAACTGACCGACACAGGACTCTGGCTTAAAAACGGTCATTATAGGGGCCGCCTAACCCATAGAACGGTCTATCGCCAGACCGCAAATTAGGATGTCGGTGAAATGTAAAAAATAAGATAAATATCTATTTATCTAGAGGCAAAGCCGTTGTAGGACTCTGGGTAATAAAAATGGTGTTATGCAAGACCGCCCACCGTTATTAAATGGTCTATCGCTAGACCGCCTTTCGGGCGAGCGGTGGAAAATAAAATGGGATAAATAAGCCTATTCCCCCAAAGACCAAGTGAAACCAAAGCCCATTGAGCCCACATTCGAGGGCAAGTCCAGCCAGGGAGAAAATACCTAGAAAATAAGCCCCAAGAAATGCCTAGAAATGGTCCAATGAGTAATGGACAACTTGAGGCATTAAAAATAGGGGTAAGAAGATGACTCAACTCAAAGGTAAAAAATGGGTGTCAACACCTATCTTTTGAGTTTTTAAGAATGTTCATCGACTTTCCAAAATGTGCATAGACCTTGGTCTCTCATATGCTTAGACCTGTCTATACATGCACCGACCCTGCCTATACACTTGCATCGACCTATGTTGAACATGCATAGACCTTGGTCCTTCACATGCTTAGACTTGGGTTCACATGTGCATAGACCTTGGCCTTATATGCGTCGACCTTAGTTGGTCACATGCCTAGACCTTGGCCTTATATGCATCAACCTTAGTTGGACACATGCATAGTGTAATATCCCGGACCTTTCGGATCCTTCCTCTTGGGTCCCTGATTAATTTCTCTGAGAATTTGTTCTCATTTTACCCGAAATTATCTTTCAGACATTTTTCGGGTTCAGATCCGTGCGTTTCGGATCAGTTTCGGAGGTCTCGGAACGTGTTCCGCGATTTCCCGTGTTTTTACCTGACAGGACCTACGGAACCCCGTAGCGGGTAAACCGAGTCGTTCACCTACTCAGGGATGGTACCACAGCGATCAGCGCGTTCCAACGATCGCGGTGGTATATTTTTCTATTTTTCCATATTTTTCAAAAAATTCAGATTTTCTATAAATCCCCAATTCTTTAACCTTTTTTCTTTCCCTTTATCTTTCTTCCTCTTCCTTCTCTCCCGTGAGTGACCGCGCCCCCTTCCTCCCTCTCTCTTCCTCCTGCGTGACCATGGCGGCTCCCTTCTCCGGCTACAGACGACGGTGAGGGGACGGCGTGGCAGCGAGGCGATCGTGGCGGCGTGTGGCTCGTGGGATTTCATGAAGGTTCGAGGGTTCTAAAAGCTTTCTTCGCGGATCGGTGGTGATCCACCGCGTTTCAGATGCTTTTGAGGTAGGGTGAGGGTCCCTAGCTCCATGTCTTCCTTCCCCATGATTTATAGGCCGAGGCGAGGTCGAGAGTGGGCTATTTTGAGTCGGGAAGGGAAAAGCATGTTTTGGGGTGTGATCGCCCGATCTAGTGTTTCAATGCATGATTTCGTGGTTTGTGGGCATCAAAAGATGCACTAGGGGCATGGGAAAACAAGTTTCCCTTTTGTTTCCCCTTCACCTGGGGGTGAATGGGGCGTGGAATGGCGAAGTTGGGGTTTTCCCGCCATTCTCGATTTTCCGAAAGTGTGGTGGTCCTTCCAATGACCGCAACAACCTTCTGGCGGTCCCCGTTTGACCGTTTCAGTCTCCTCGTATGTGGGTTGGGTGTGGCGGCCTCACGATGAGCCGCCAGAGCCCAGGTGGCGACCGAAGGTTCGACCGCTAAGCCCAGTGATCCAACGTGGCCCTCGAGGCATTTTGACCGTTGGAAACTTTCTAGGTTGTGGCGGCCGAGGGTACGCCCTCCTCATCCTTGTGGCGGACCTAGGTAGGACCGCCAGTTCTTTCACAACCCAGGGTGTGGGGGCCTATCGTTGGACTGCTACAGTCCCTGTGGCGGCCCAATTCTGGACCGCTAGCTTTTGTGGCGGCCCAAAGGTGGATCGCCAGAGGTTCATGTCTGACCAGAGTTATGTTTTGCCGATTCGAGTCCCGGGTGAGTGGATCTCGATCCACATGCTGACCCGTGGTCTGACTGATGCTGGGCATCATGTAGGGACCACACATGAGGGTGTCGTGGGATCCCGAGAGTTGGTATTCTTGGCTTATGTCACCGTGAGTCGGTGTCGATACGAGGAGCGGTCCTTGTACTCTGTCCGGTTTAGACGCTATTTTTCGATGACTAGAAAGTCTACTCCTTCACTGACCCTCCACTAGTCATAGCCTTCCGACACGCGAGTGGTCCCACCAGGGAGTGTTGGCGAGGCTACCCAGAGAGACGGTTTTGGACTAGTTTTTGTTGGGCCCCACGTCTACCACAGACTGAGGGGAAAACCAGTCAGAGGGCCAGACAAAGGACGCACGGTCTGTGTGTGCACACGTAGTTGGGGGCGGTTGGACCCGTGCTGACGAGCGCGACCCTAGCTAGTCACTTGTTCTGTGGTTACTAGTACGGTGTCCGCGTTCCACCAGGGGTCGAGGGGGACACCCGAGGCGCAGTTTAAGTCATCAGTGGAAGCATCCGGCCTTGCTTCTAGTGGGTTGGTACTCTTATCTTTGTGTGGTAGCGACTCTTTGGCTTTTGACGAGTTGTCTCAATTTTCGTGCCGTATGTTCGGTACTAGCCGTCGTAGTAGCTTGTAGTTACTTTCCGCGTGGTTTCTCAGTTTATGAGGTGGGGATTGGATGATCCCTGCTGAGCCTTTTATTTTGAGGCTCATTCCCTACGTGTTTTCCGTGTTTCAGGTGAGACGTAACTTCAGGGGAGCGCTTCAGAGGCTCCACGTGGTTTAGGTGCCCAGGGTTGGTTACCAGTTGCCAGGCCGGGGTATGCCCCGTGTAATTGTACTTTTCTCTTTGGACTATACTAGTTGTGGACTACTGTTATATTTTAGACTGCTGTTATTATTGTGGACCATGTAATTTAATTAATGTTATTAATTACTTCCTGCTTAATTCATTTAATCTGCGTAGCTCTGCAATTATTTTCGATTCTTGTGTATCTCCACACCATCTTTTTAACCCTTCCGAGTCTTCGGGCTCGTGGGTGGCGGTTCGAGATTCGGGTTATCGGGCCTTCCCAGTGTTCAGATCTCGGGTCATTCCACATAGACCTTGGCCTTATATGCATTGACCTATAGAAAGGTGCATCGACCTATCAATAGGGTGTTTCACATGTACTTGGACTTGTGCTTCATGTGCACCGACTTGTGTTAGCTTACTTTGGACTGAACTAACAGAACTTGAATGCCTTGGACTAGATTTAAATTTGCTGAACTGAACTTAAATACTTGGACTATACATGCAACTCATGTATGATTTGCTTGAAATGTATCGATGTGTAAACATATGGAAAATGTGGGTTGTTTGAGTTGTAAACGTATTTGAGGTTAATCTTCAACTACTCAACTTGTAGCTCAAAAGAGGTTATCTTATGGAAGAATTGCTTTGAAGTTAGTTTCCTCAAATACATTGGTTTAATATTGACATGTTTCTGAATTTCCAGAAAGTGCAGGTTCACACTACCTTCAAATCAATGGATCTATGGTAAGATTTTATTTCTGAATTTGATTTATAGTTGCTATGAATGGGTTTGAAGTATTTTTCATGAATTGGGTTCTCAAGTGCCCTTCAAGCATATTTTTCATGATGATCTTGTGGTAGCATCTTGCTCATTTATCTTCCCATATTTCTTGTTGAATTCAAGGTTAAATGATGTTTGTAAGACCCTCTTAGCATGTCTTCTTATTTGGCTAAATCTATTTTTCAAAGACCCTTTTATGGTTGTGCATGCTTTAGATTGCCATAGGTAGTTCCTGTCTTGGACAGAGCAAGTGTCGACTCACAGAGTCGACACTTGTTATCCTGCTTGCTGCCTCGATGCAGCAGGTAGCAAGTGTTGACTCTGTGAGTCGACACTTGGTGTCTAGGGGGCTGTTGTTTGCGTTGGCAGAACACATGGCCAAAAGTGTCGAGTCCAAGAGTCGACACTTTCGCCTGTGTGTTGGCTTTTTGTAGCAGGCAGAACACTTGACAAAATGTGTCGACTCTGAGAGTCGACACATTTGACCTGGGTAGTTTTTCTCCCTTGTTGGCAGTACACCTTGACAGAAGTGTCGACTCTAAGAGTCGACACTTTCTCTGGTGTGTCCGGATCGGGTTTGCATATTGGGTATCGAAACCCACTTTTCTAGATCCATTTGCCTTGCTCTTTTACACCTGTACCCTTAGGGTTCTTATACATGCTTAAGGATTGTTCTGAGAGAGTTTTGCTAGGGATATTATGGTCTTTTGTTCATCTACATGCTACTATATATATATCCTTGCGATCTTTACAAGGAAAGTAATCCGATGGGCTAATACTTTCTAATCTCTTGTAGAAGAAGAAAGAAGGAGTGCGGCCACAAGCTGGAGAGGAGAGGGATTTGAGAGATTCATCATTTTCTAGTGTTTGTAGGTGGGTTTGAAGTTTGGATCTAAAGATATTCATCTTGTACGAGCTATTGTCGTTGCAGACAAGCTTGGATCTTCAAGAAGGAGGACCGGCCGCTTCATCCTGCTATAGATCGACCTCCCACCGTTGAGAGCTTCAAGGAAGAGACGTCTAAGGCCTTAATCCATAAGGAGATAAACTGAAATCTCTTTGATATCCCTCTTTATTGCTGCTATGTGATCAATCCTATGTTGAGCATGTATTGAGCATCCTTCTATATTTCTGAACTTGAAATATTTGTGTGTGGACGGAGTTGCGTCTCCGTGTGTGGTTTTAGTGTGGGGTGAGATCCCCGAGTGTGTGAGTGTGTGCTGCGGTGGCAGCATCTTGGGGCTAGGCCCCGTGTGTGTCATTTGCTGTAGAAGCAGCGTGTGTGGTGTTGGGGCTCATTCCCGTGTTGCTACAGTTCGTAGCATGGTAGTGAAGTCTCACCGGGTTTCGTTGAGGGGTGGACGTAGGGAGCCCGTCGTGGTCTCGAACCACCTAAAAATATCCGCGTTCCATGTGGCATGCCTGTGTGATTGTCCATTTCTTCTATCTCCATTCACAGGTCAATTTATAGATTTTTACTCACTGCACCTTTACACATTGCTACATCTGCTATCTGCAATGTGTCATTGTTCATCTTTGATTAGACAGACTTTACGTGTGAGATTGGTTAGCTTGAGAGAACATTAATCTCACTTTTGTTTTGCTAATTAACGCAGTTAATTTTAATTCCCCTGTGATTAGTTTAGATTGTTTTTTAAAATCCGTCATCTCGACTAGGGGACAATTCAACCCCCCCTTCTTGTCTGCCATCTATTCTGGGCCAACAATTGATATCAAAGTCTAGTCTCTGATTTTCATTCGCGGACCTCACGGTCTAGGAGAAAAGATCTATTCATGATGGCTAGTGTGAATTCGGTTCCTATCTTTGATGGTTTTGATCATATATCATGGCTTGGAAAACTCTGTATTTGCATTTCTAGTATTGATCCGAAGCTCATGAATTTAATCACTCATGGTCCTTACATTCTTCCAAAAAATGAGTCAAGGTGGACCGATGAGGATAAGAAAAAGAATTCTGATAATTTATTTGTTTTGAATGCTCTTAAGGCTACTGTGGACACATCAATTTACTTTTGTCTCATCTTGTAGGTCAGCCAAAGAGATTTGGGATGGGCTGAGTGAAGCCCAAGAAGAAAGCTGGAATAGTGAGTGCCTCATGGCAAACACCGAAGGTAATCGTCAAAGCGAGGAAAGCTCTAAGGTAAACTCCGATTCTGATGATGGAGATGAGCTTAGCTATGATGAATTGGTGGATGCTTATGATGAACTGTTTGAAAAATATAAAATGGTGAAATATGAAAACATAAAACATAAAAGGAAACTTGATGATTCTTCTTATGTTAACTCTCCATGTGCTAAGTGTTTCAAAATTGAAAATACTTGTGTTGATAATTTTTCATGTGGAAAATGCATTGAGCTTGAAAAATTAGTTGAGTTTCACATGTTTGATGTTGAAGAACACAAAGAGATAATTGCAGATCTTAGATTTGAAAATAAATCTTTACTGGCTAAAATTTTAGAACTTCAACAAACAGATAAAGACAATGAGAATCTAAAAGAGTTGAATATTGCTATATCTGAGAAACTGCTCCTTCTTGAAAAAGGGAAAGCTACTCTGAATGTTGACAAATCTGAAAGGCTGAAGGAGCTAAGACATGAGATAGAAAGTTTTAAGAACATAAATGATAAAACTGTTGAGTTGGAAGAGGAGTTGAGAAATCTGAAGAATGATTTGTCTAAGTCTGTCGACTCCAATGAAACCATGAATGCAATCCTTGATGAAAAAGTGAGTTTTCAAAAGAACGAACTTGAACACACTTCCATGAACGGATATTAATTTGAAAAACTCCAAAACGAAAATAGTACTTTGCTAATTCAAATTTCCTTGCTTGAAAGTAGATTGAAAAGTCTTAAAAAATCTGAAAAAGGAAAATGTGTGATTGATGATGATTGTGAAAAATTATATATTCTTGAACAAAAAATTGAAAGTCACAAAATTGTAAATTCTTTGTTGAATGAGAAAATTACGTCATGTAAGGAAGAATTAATTATTACTGAATTGCACATTTCATCTTTGGAAAATGAAATCATGAGTTTGAATGAGTCCTTACATTTGTGTGATAAAGAAAATCATAAATAGAATAATGTCAATGATCATTCTTGTATGTATGCAAAACCGTCAGTTCTTAAACATGTTCATACACCAAGAAAAAGAATGAATGTTTCATGCTTTTATTGTAAGAAATTTGGTCATGAAATGTATGATTACTTTACCAAGAAAAGTGATGATGAGTGGTCTGTCGAAAGAAACTTTTTTTCATGTCATTATTGCGGTGAACTTGGACATGTAATGAATGATTGTCGTGTGATGAAAGATGATGAAAAATAGTCCATGAAAAGAAAATCCATCTATTACTTTTATTATGGTCAGAATGGTCATTCAATGGATGACTGTGCCACAATGAGATTTGATGATAAGTTGTGTGCTAGGAAATACAAGAATCTATTTGCTCGTGCTAGAACTAACCCCTCAGGACCCAAGATGGCTTGGGTACCGAAATCTTCAAAATGAGAATTTCTTTTGCAGGGGCGCCTTGAGGCCAAGGAAAGTCAATAAATAAAGGACTCTCATGGCGAGAAACAAAAATGGTTTATTTTTGAAATTTATCTTGCTTAAGTTCACTTTGAAAGATCTGCAAAGGTAAAAATTAAGTTTGGAGTGTTTCACATTTTGTGAATAAATTTGGTTTTTGAATGATTTACACTGCACATAAAGTCTTTCATACTCTTACTTACTTTTTGCAAATAACAATTCAGTCTTGCAAACATAGAACACACACTTAATTGCATTATACATATTGCACATATTATGCATATATTTGCATACCTATAAATAAAGAAAGTCTTGACTATCTATCCATTTACATGCATATACTTGACATATTTGTGTGCCTGAATGTCATGATTATCCGGTATATCAAATAGCGATTATGGAAGGTTAGATTTTATCCAACTGGAAACCTTCCCCATGCTTGATGGTGGTCTTCGGACCTACGTTCTCAGCCACGTACCGGTAATCAACTTGTGTGAAAACTTTACCTCGATGCATGTTTGAGTGTATATATCATATCACCCTTTCCAGAATTCATCCTATGACCTCTTTCCCTTGCTATATAAAATTGCTTTGATTTAGACATGTTTGATTCATGGCACATATTAAGGGGGAGGTTCATTTCATAACTGTGCATACACTTAGGGGGAGACATAACTGTGATTAGACTAATTCATATCTTACATTCAATATAACCACCCATACACTTTGCACCTTTTTGAGATAAATGATTGAATCTAATAAGGATTACATTTATTCTACTCAACACTTCAAACGGCTCTTGAATCTCTACATGAAAATCACATGTCTCGTAAAGAAAAAGCTGTTTGCCCCACCAAAAATATGTATAAGTGGAACGCCAATCCGAGTAGCCGAGAATCTTCCCTGAAACAAAGGAGGAAACTCGCATCGAAAAGTGAAGCAAATCCAGTATTAAAAATAAGTGGGTTTGGCACCGAGTAGCTAGGAAGTGCCCCTAAGACAATGGGTACAACTCGCGCCGAAAAGTGACAAAGTCCGCAGTTAAGATAAGTGACGAAACTGAGTAATCGGGAAATGCCCCTGATACAAAAGGTATAACTCGCGTCAACAGGTTAGTCACCTTTTTGTGTTTAATCAAAAATTTAGGGTTATACGTAGCTACCAATATTCGAGCATTGTGTATGGAAGTGTATGGAGGAACGACTCTTTTTAGTGTTAGTTGGAAAATCTGATGATCCATATTACTTTGGAATTCATTGCTCAATTTTCACATATACACTTTGGGTTTGATTGTGTGAATGTACTTTATGAATCTGTCAACTTTCATGGCTAATGCAGTACCGTCTTTTTCTAAGCACAACCTTCTTAGTATTGCTCATGCACATCATGCTCAAAATAAATAGCATTGTTCTTAACCAGTCCCTAAGGGACTTGCTTGCCTTTATATCTTATTATGCGTGCTTGAGTGCTTGACTGCCTGATCTTGTTCATACATATCATACTTCAGTTTACTTTGATGCATCCTTAGATTATACTTGTAAATAACAGGTTACGTAATCCCATTGTCAGTCGGTTTTTGTTCATGACAATAAAGGAAAATAATGTGCGCTTTAGCATAACATTTACATGTAGTTCAGTTTTACATTCTACACTTACTTTGGTTATACATGCATTTTACATATTTTAGCCATACTTGTGAATGTCATAGTTTTCTACATATGACATGTGTTACAAAGTCATGGCACTTAGAAAGCATACATACAAACTTTGCATCTTCTAGGTCATACATACACTGGGTAGAAGTTAGGACATGCATATTTTTGCATTTTCAGGTTTAAACCTGCACATCCTTTTGTGTTCTTTAAAATACTTGTGCCCCATCTTAAGTTTGAAGAATGATGTGGTTCTCATGGTTAAACTATATATTGTACATACAGTTCACATTGCTGGGTTCTTGCACCATTGCTCTTAAATTCTATCTCATTTCTGAGGAAGCTTCATATCTGTTCCACTCATCCCCCACTTTTTGATAATGCCAAAGGGGGAGAGAGTTTTGGGGTGGCCACAATATTTTGTCATCATCAAAAAGGGGGAGATTGTTGGGTTTGCTGCGCTCCCTCTTTCTCTTTGATATTGGTTTTGATGATAACAAAATATTATGTGTAAGCATTGTGAAAATGTTAAATGTTTGTTGTTGCTTCATGAATATGTGCTTCTCATGAAAATATTTTCACTAGTTCATCAATTTCATGTTAGTGACTCGTAATGTCTTTTTCTGCAGGTTTTCAAATGGTTTAGCTAGATGGCCTTTCTAATTTAGACAATGTCTAAAGAACTTGGCTTCAGGACTTTCAGAAATCAAATGAAACTGTGTCAACACTAGGGTGTCGACACTTCTGCTACTATAGGTTTTGAATTGATGGATTGCTTGAATCTAATTGTTTTGTGAGGGTTGTAAAGGTTCAGTTTGTTTTGGACTGAATAAATGTTTGGTATGATTTTATTTGCAAATGGGTCTTACATGTATGAAGCAACTTTTAGATTGTGCATTAATTGGGTTGAATGTATGTGAATCAAATTTATGTGCCTCCAATGCAATGTAGGTTCATGCATGTTGAACTAGCTATGACAAAGGCTGATTATGTAGGTTCAACAAGCATTTTTGTTTGGCATTGCTTTAAGATTGATTTAAGTGTTTTTGTATGGGGTTTAAGGACCCTTTACTGGTTGGCTCTGAATTGGTCTGAATTTGCATTGCATATCTCTTGATGAATATGAGTCAAGATGTTTGGTCTCATGGATGTTTTCAAGGATTGAGTATAAATTATTAAAAGTTGAACTTTACTGTCTATGAACTGTTTAAGTTTCGATTGGCTTGGATTGCATTTGTGATATCTGTGTGATTATATAGAGTTCAGTTTTCATTGGGCTAAACTTGGGTTGTATGCATTGAACTGTGTGAATTCTCTATACATATTGCTAAAAATTATGTCACTAATTTGAAGATTTGAAGATGCAGTCATGTGTGTTTCATATGCTCGGACTTGTCTATACACATGCACAGACCTTAGCATTTATATGCATCGACCTGTGCTAGGTTGATTGATCATGTGCATCGACCTGATGTAGGGTTTTTCACAATGTGCACCGACCTTTCAATATGTGCATCGACCTGTCCTTGTGATTTTCAAAATGTGCTTCGACCTGTCCTTTGTGTTCTTCACAATGTGCATCGACCCTTTGAAATGAGCATCGACTAGTGTTTTGAGTTTTTAAGAATGTGCATCGACTTTCCAAAATGTGCACAGACCTTGGTCTCTCATATGCTTAGACCTATCTATACATGCACCGACCCTGCCTATACACTTGTATCGACCTATGTTGAACATGCATAGACCTTGGTCCTTCACAAGCTTAGACTTGGGTTCACATGTGCATAGACCTTGGCCTTATATGCATCGACCTTAGTTGGTCACATGCCTAGACCTTGGCCTTATATGCATTGACCCATAGAAAGGTGCATCGACCTGTCAATAGGGTGTTTCACATGTACTTGGACTTGTGCTTCATGTGCACCGACCTGTGTTAGCTTGCTTTGGACTGAACTGACTGAACTTGAATGCCTTGGACTGGATTTAAATTTGCTGAACTGAACTTAAATACTTGGACTATACATGCAACTCATGTATGATTTGCTTGAAATGTATCGATGTGTGAACGTATGGAAAATGTGAGGTTGTTTGAGTTGTAAACAGATTTGAGGTTAATCTTCAACTACTCAACTTGCAGCTCAAAGGAGGTTATCTTGTGGAAGAATTGCTTTGAAGTTAGTTTCCTCAAATACATTGGTTTAATATTGACATGCTTCTGAATTTTTAGAAAGTGCAGGTTCACACTGCCTTCAAATCAATGGATCCATGGTAAGATTTTATTTCTGAATTTGATTTATAGTTGCTATGAATGGGTTTGAAGTATTTTTCATGAATTGGGTTCTCAAGTGCCCTTCAAGCATGTTTTTCAAGATAATCTTGTGGTAGCATCTTGCTCATTTATCTTCCCATATTTCGTGTTGAATTCAAGGTTAAATGATGTTTGTAAGACCCTCTTAGCATATCTTCTTATTTCGCTAAATCTAATTTTCAAAGACCCTTTTATGGTTGTGCATGCTTTGGACTACCATAGGCAGTTTCTATCTTGGACAGAGCAAGTGTCGACTTATAGAGTCGACACTTGTTATCCTGCTTGCTACCTCAACGCAGCAGGCAGCAAGTGTCGACTCTGTGAGTCGACACTTGGTGTCCAGGGGGCTGTGGTTTGCGTTGGCAGAACACATGGCCAAAAGTGTTGAGTCCAAGAGTTGACACTTTCGCCTGTGTATTGGCTTTTTGTAGCTGGCAGAATGCTTCACAAAATGTTTCGACTCTGAGAGTTGACACTTTTGTCATGGGCGGTTTTTGTCCTCTGCTGGCTGTACACCTTGACAGAAGTGTCGACTCTAAGAGTCGACACTTTCTCTGGTGTGTCCAGATCGGGTTTACGTATTGGGTATCGAAACCAACTTTTCTAGATCCATTTACCTTGCTCTTTTACACCCTTACCCTAGGGGTTCCTATACATGCTTAAGGGTAGTTTTGAGAGAGTTTTGCTAGGGCTATTATGGTCTTTTGTTCATCTATATGCTGCTATATATATATCCTTGCGATCTTTACAATGAAAGTAATCCGATGGGCTAATACTTTCTAATCTCTTGTAGAGGAAGAAAGAAGGAGTGCGGTCACAAGCTGGAGAGGAGAGGGATTTGAGAGATTCATCATTTTCTAGTGTTTGTAGGTGGGTTTGAAGTTTGGATATAAAGATATTCATCTTGTACGAGCTGTTGTCGTTGCAGACAAGCTTGGATCTTCAAGAAGGAGGACCGGCCGCTTCATCCTGCTATAGATGGACCTCCCACCGTTGAGAGCTTCAAGGAAAAGACGTCTAAGGCCTTAATCCATAAGGAGATAAACTGAAATCTCTTTGATATCCCTCTTTATTGCTGCTATGTGATCAATCCTATGTTGAGCATGTATTGAGCATCCTTCTATATTTCTGAACTCGAAATATTTGTGTGTGGATGGAGCTGCGTCTCCGTGTGCGGTTTTAGTGCGGGGTGAGATCCCCGAGTGTGTGAGTGTGTGCTATGGTGGCAGCGTCTTGGGGCTAGGCCCCGTGTGTGTGATTTGATGTAGAAGTAGCGTGTGTGGTGTTGGGGCTCATCCCCGTGTTGCTATGGTCCGTAGCTTGGTAGTGAAGCCTCACCAGGTTTTAGTGAGGGGTGGATGTAGGGATCCCATCGTGGTCCCGAACCACCTAGAAATCTTCGTATTCCGTGTGGCATGCATGTGTGATTGTCCATTTCTTCTATCTCCATTCACAGGTCAATTTATAGATTTTTACTCATTGCACCTTTACACATTGCTACGTCTGCTATCTGTAATCTGTCATTATTCATATTTGGTTAGACAGACTTTATGTGTGAGATCAGTTAGCTTGAGAGAACATTAATCTCACTTATGTTTAGGCTAATCAATGCAGTTAATTTAAATTTTGCTATGATTAGTTTAGATTGTTTTTTAAAATCTGTCATCTCGACTGGGGGACAATTCAACCCCCTTCTTGTCCGCCATCTATTCTGGGCCAATAGTGTGATCCTCGGACAGCAAGCTGTGTTGCTCAGCGAGAAAGCAAACTGTGAGGCTCAGCTGTTTGTAGGGATTTCATCCCCGAAGCTGTGGATCAGCAGAGTTCAAGCTGTTTGGCAGTGGAAGCCTTATTTAGTTGAGTAAGGGGTGGACGTAGATCTCAAGCTCGAGATCATACCACCTTAAAAATTGATCTGTCTTGTGTGTGTGTGATTGCTTATATCATCTTTACTGCGATTAGATGAATGCTTAGGATCGTTTATTGTGAGCATCTGACTTCTCAGATATAGTCAATTGTTGCTTAAGTCTTCAATCAAATTATCCATACTAATTTATATCTACATCTGCTTAATTTGATTGATATCTGAATTATCTTGATCAAATTTGCACTTTCTTCATTTCAAACATGTATTGTGGTCAATCACTCAATGGTATATAAAAAGGCTCAGTCAGAAGGATAGATTACGTCTATCTGGAATACTGACCCTTGCGTGAGGAGTTTTTCGAATCAAACCTCTGCCAGGTACTATACTGAGTTGATTGATCTACTATCTTTGGAGTTCTCAGTGATTGATAATTTATCCATATCAGATCTCTTTGTTGATAATTCATGTTGTTTTTAGTGATTCTGTTCACAATAGTTTCTTTTAATTCCGCATTGTTATTAACTATTGTAGAATTTCAAAAATTGGGGTAGATCTATTCACACCCCTATAGATCACCCATTCATCCATTCACACATCAAAACACACTAGCAGCAGTAGCAGAAGAAGAACGGAAGAAGAAGATTGGTTTCTTCTCTTCGTTCACGGTAGCAGCTCGAACGGCGGTAGGAGGAAGAAACAGCTATGCACGGTGGTAGGAGGACGACGAACAGCTATAGCAAAGATGCTCCCGCATTCGATCGAGGTTCTATTTATAAAGATTTGAATCTTATTAGGTGTATGGATTCCTAGTTTGCATATAATTCCCTAAGAGAAGCTCTATCTTTGTAAATCATCAGCCATCTTCCCCACTTGAAGATAAAAACCCTAGAGTCCTTTCCGATGCAAGCTTCGAACGTGGTAAGATTTTGGGTTTTATAACACAACCCTTCATAATATAATATATATATATATATATATATATATATCCCATGCATCTTTTTAGGCGTGGGAAAGTTCATGGGCTAAAGGCCCACCCTTTTAAAGTTCTTTGGCCAACCAATTATTGGTTAAGGCCCTTTAGCTCTTAGGCTAAACTCTCATACGAGTGGCCCATATGTATTAAGTGAGGGTGTTTATGTTTAAGGCTCATATAAAGGTTAAGCCCTTTTGGTTTAATCTTTTGGTTTTTTTAATTTGTTTGACTTGGGCCTTTGACTATAAGATTTCTTATGTTTAATTCATTTAGGAAATTTTATTCCTATAATTTATATGGGGTGCTACACCCTCCCCCACTTAAAAGAATTTGATCCCCAAATTTAATTACATATAAATACGAAGGGTGCAGTATACTTACAATTTCGAAATAAGTCGAGAAATCTCTTCTTCATAGATTCTTCGGTTTCTCAAGTAGCTTCTTGCTCTGAACACTTGTTCTATTGAGCCATTACCATGTGAATCGTCTTGTTCCTTAGTGCACAAACCTCGCGATCAAGGATCTTCAAAGGCTTTTGTTTATAAGTGAGATCCTTTTGTATCACCAGGTTGTCATGATCTATGTCGTGAGACGGATCATGAACATACTTCTTAAGCATAGAAATATGAAATACATTGTGCACTTCGGACAATTGCGGAGGCAAGGCGATCTGATAGGCAACCTCGCCAACTCTTTCTAGAACTTCGAAGGGACCGATATATCTTGGTGTAAGCTTGCCCTTAACACCGAATCTTGTAATTCCTCATCCTGGAGAAACCTTAAGAAAGACATGATCTTTGACTTGGAATTCGAGGTCTCTCTTTCTAGTATCGGCATAAGTCTTTTGTCTATATTGAGCCATTTTGAGTCTCTCTCTCTTATGAGTTGAATCTTCTCGGTGGCATCCCTTACCATCTCCGGGCCTAGTAGTTACTTTTCGCTAACTTCATCCCAACATAAGGGTGATCGGCAACTCCTTCCATATAATGACTCGAAAGGTGCAATTTGGATAGTTGCCTAGTAACTTTTGTTATATGCAAACTCGACCAGGGTAGATGATCATGCCAGCTTCCACCAAAATCAATAATACAAGCTCGTAGCATGTCTTCTACAACTTGATTCATGCACTTGGTCTGACCATCCGTTTGAGGATGAAAAGTTCTACTAAAGTTGAGTCTTGTCCCCAACGAATGTTGTAGACCCTTCCAGAAATGAGAAGTGAAGTGCGGGTCTCGGTCAAACATGATCGAAACAGGAACTCCATGCAGTCTGACAACTTCTTTGATGTATGATGCAGCTAGAACATCGACTGCCCGTTGGCCCTTTATAGGCAAGAAGTGTGCCGACTTGGTTAATCGATCTATGATGACCTATATTCCATCATGTCCTCCTTTAGAATTAGACAGACCCAAAATGAAGTCCATGCCGATATCCTCCCACTTTCACTTAGGAATATCCAGAGGATGTAGCTTACCGGCAGGCTCTTGGTGTTCTACCTTGACTTGTTAGCATGTGAGACAGCGAGACACAGAGTCCGCTATCTGCGTTTTCATGTTGTTCCACCAAAAGGTCCGTTTCAGGTCTTGGTTCATGTTGGTAGATTCGGGTTGAATTATGTACCTTGATCTGTGAGCTTCTTCTAAAATTTTTATCTTCAATTGTGGACAATCCGGCACACAAGTCCTTTCTTGGAATAATAACCTTCCATCTGATGCTAGTTTGAAGTCAGGTCATTCTTCCATCTTGCCCTTGATTTCTACCAACATCGGGTCATTGTCTTGAAGTCCTTTGATTTCGGAGAGTAGATCCAGTTGTATCCTTATGTGTGATAGAGTGATACACCATTTCTCTTTTTCCGTGCTTATATCCAGCTTAGAGAATTGTTCCAGTAACTTCCATTCTTGGATCATACAGTTGGCCAATAGCGCTCTCGGCTTTCGACTAAGGGCATCGGCTATGGGATTACCCTTTCCAGAATGGTATTGTATTATGAAGTTGAAGTCTTTGAGATACTCTAGCCAACGCATTTGTCTCATATTTAATTCTTTTTGTGAAAATAGATACTTCAGACTCTTGTAATCGGAGTACACTGTGAATTGTTCTCCGTAGAGATAATGGCTCTAGATCTTTAAAGAAAATACTACTGTGGCCAACTCTAAGTCGTGCACCGGGCAGTTCTCCTCATGCTTATTTAATTGTCGGGATGAGTAAGCAATGACTCTCCCTTGTTGCATTAACACACATCTAAGGCCAATGCCAGATGCATCGATATATACCTCGAATTTCTCCCCTTCAGTTGGTAACGCGAAGATCGGGGCAGTTGTTAGATGATCCTTCAAGGTTTGAAAGCTCTTCTCGCATTCTTCGTCCCACCTATAAGGAATCTCCTTGCGGGTCAGCCTAGTAAGCGGGATATCGATCTTGTAGAAGTCCTTGATGAATCGCCTGTAATAGCCAGCTAGACCTAAGAAACTTCGGATCCCTGTTGCACTGGATAGTCTTTCCCAATTCTTCACAGCCTTGACTTTCGACGGGTCAACAGAAATCCCATCCTTCGAGATCACATGCCCTAGGAAGGACACTTCCTCGAGCCAGAAGTCACACTTGCTAAGCTTAGCATAGAGTTGATTGTTCCTCAATATTTGTAATGCAACCCTTAAGTGTTCTTCATGATCTTCTTCGGTCTTTGAATAAATCAATATGTCGTCAATGAAGACCACTACAAATTGATCCAGATGAGACCTAAATATGCTATTCATCAACTACATAAAGGCTGTAGGGACATTCGTTAGTCCAAAAGGCATAACAACAAATTCGTAGTGCCCATACCTGCTCCGGAATGCGGTCTTATGAATGTCCTCATCTTTGATCCTCAGTTGGTGGTATCCTGACTTGAGATCAATCTTTGAGAAATATTTGGATCCAGATATTTGATCAAATAATTCATCGATCCTCGACAGTGGATACTTGTTCTTGATAGTAAGGTGGTTCAACTGCCGATAGTCGATGCAGAGTCTCATCGATCCATCTTTCTTCTTTAAAAATAGTACGGGCGCTCCCCACGGGGATGTGATCAACCTGATGAATCCTTTCTTCAAAAGCTCCATCAATTGATCTTTTAATTCCTTGAGCTCGACGGGGGACATCCTATATGGTGCCTTAGATACTAGACCAGCACTAGGGACAAGGTCGATGGTGAAGGCCACTTCTCTTTGTGGGGGTAATCCGGGAAAATCTTCCGGGAATACATCGAGAAACTCTCGAACCACTCGGATGTCTTCTATCTTAGACTCCTTCACTTCCGTGGCGGTCACAAATGCTATGAAAGCCACACATCCATTCCTTAAAAGCTTACTGGCTCGGAGGGCAGAAATAAGGGGTGACTTGATCCAACTCCGAGGGGTGACTTGATCCAACTCTGCTAGTTCTCCCAACGACCAGACGGTCGCACCTAGGGTGCCCTCGCGCCCACCCTCCTGTTATGACTACGCCGGCCCAACCAGCGAGTCACTCTATTGCTAAGCCTCAACAACCTTCTGTTCCTAAATTCTTGAGAAGGCCTATGACGAACCAATACTCTTTTTGTCCGGCCCCAACCGAGTCTGATAACCATACTATACTCCTCCAAAGGATGGCTAGTATGGAGGAGCAGCTCAAGAAGGTCACTACATCCAAGGCCGCTCCCGAAGTTATGCTTCCCACTCTGCCAGTTTTTCACCTACCCCCATCCGAAATGCCGAATTTCCGACGGTACAATGGAACGGGTAATCTATACATCCACTTGAAAGACTTCTTATATGAGGCATCATTCTGGCAAGATAACAAGACTTCTCTGGCTTATCTCTTTAGGCAGTCTTTAGATGGCCCGGCATTATAATGGTTTTACTCCTTGGAGCCGGCCGATGTCGGTGACTTTGATGCTGTTCAACGGAAGTTTCTACAGAAGTATAAGGACCGTGTGGGTCCCTCTTTGTCTGTTACTGATCTGGTTGCCGAAAAGATGAAGCCCGAGGAGGACTTCGTTTTGTTTGCTGATAGGTGGAGAGCTATGGCCGAAAAATTGAAGGATACGTTGTTGGAAACGGAGCAAGTGAAGATGATTATATCAAACTCCACTCCGCAATTCCGTCATATTTTAGCCATGAACAAGTTGAGCACTATGGAAGAGCTCTATGAAAGAGCTAGATACATACAAACACAGATGAAAGATTCGCCTATTATGGGCATATTTGAGCCAAGACCAAAGGTAATAAAGAGGAACGTTAATGTCGGCAATACTGGTGCGACCACTGAAGGCACTGTTAGTAATGAGCAGGTGAGCGCGTTTGGCAATTCCACACCCTTCCGCCACCGTCCAAACCAAGGGCCACCACCACAACAGCCCGCCTTCCAAAACCAGGTCCACCAGCCAAATAATAACCCACCTCAGACCTTACGGCCTCTTCCACCTCCTCAACAACAACCCCACTTTGCTCCACAGAATCAACCCGTATAGTACCACCAAGTGCCCCCACCAGCCAATTATGCACAGCAACAACTGCAACAACCAAGAAGACCATTGGGTCCCCGAAGAGCACAATACCCTCCCTTACCCGAAAGCCTATTAGATATTTTCAATGCCCTCATGGTCGCCAACCTGCTCACCTTGCCTAAAGAAAGAACGATATGGCCGCAACATGTAGACACCTCCCGGTATTGTGTCTTCCATCGACAGCCAGGGCACAACATCGATCATTGTTTTCACTTCAAGGATTATATACATGATATGAATGATCAAGGTGATATTGATTGGGATGAGATGAGGAGGGTTATTGCTACCTTAAAAGCTCGAAGGCCTCCTCGGCAACCACCGGGTCAACAGCCCCCGCATCAAGGTCAGCAACAACAAGTTCCCTAGCAACAGCAGGCTCCTGCACCCCAGCCAAATATGGGGATTATCAATAATCCGCTACCGGAGCACCCGGTTCAAAATCAACAAGTAAACCTTGTCACCTCAATCCATGAAGTGGAGAGAGGGCAGGTTTGGCATAAGGAAAGCGTCTCTGTCGGGGCCATTAATCAAAACTCCAGTCAACCACAACCACCACAATTGCTAAGAAGGTTTCAACCTGTACCTCCTTCCCAACCGCCACGTCCCCTTATACGTTCCAGCACTCCAGGGCCATTCAACCCTAACCCTACTCTTTCACGGCCTCTTCTTTTACGCCAACCCACGAATTCTCCTTCATCCCAAAACCTCCACCAAATAGACCTCCCCTTATCCGCCCCTCGCCGACAATCATCACCCCTCCTGTTTCACCACAATCTACCCCATCCACCACCATCATGCTTCCAAGGCCCCTCCTTGTCACTCGATCCCCATCGCCGTGTTCCGATAATCCCTAGCCGGCGAGGCCTCTTATAAGAACCCCTCCTCCTGCCAATCCTGCACCAGCACCCAACATGCCCTACACCATTCCCTCTACCTCCTCTACCCCTTTACCCACTCTAAGCCCGACAGAGGCTCCGAAAATAATGGTGCTCCGTAGTGGACAGATGTTCCATCGAGTGTTTCCCCAGCGGGAGCAGGAGCCGATACAAGAACAAGGAGAACTGGAACAAGAGTCTACACCAGGCACGGAGTATGACTTATTAAAGCATTTGGACAGAACGCCGGCCTGAATTTCTATTCTGGAATTGATCAAAAGATCTACTACACACCAGCTGGCCTTGAAGCAATATCTGCAGAAAGTAATGGTAAACGAAGACATCCCAGTTGAACAGGTCACTACAGTCTTAAGTCCAGCCAGCAATCAACCGGCCATCACTTTTTATGAACATGAATTGGCTCCGCAGCTGGCCAGAAAATATGCATTGTGCATTACTATTGACTTTAACAAGGTGGCAGTAAAACAATGTTTGGTGGATACTAGGGCATCCATTAATGTTTTGCCACCAAGTACTTTGAAAATGTGTGGCATTCCGGAGAGTCAAATCCAGCCATCTACAATCACTGTTACAGCCTATGACAACACCAAGAAGCCGCCTTTAGGAATGATCACTTTAAAAGTTGGTTTGGGTCCAGTCTCAGTCACAGCGGATTTCCATATTCTGGACATGGACCCGACATTCAATGGCATTTTGGGTCACCCTTACACTCAAGAGCTTGATGCTGTACCCTCCACGAATCATCAATGCATAAAATTTCCACACAAAGGGTGCATTATTAAAGTCACTAGTATGCCCATTTTGCCGACAGAAGATATACATTCCGCAACATTGGTGCCTTCTATGTGGCCTTCCAATAGGACTTTTCTCTCAGTTTTGGATGTTGCCGATCTGCGGCAAGACTTGTTAAGGCCGTCTTCTTCAACCCCTCCTACCACCCAAATGTCACCACAACCATCCAAAGGCAAAAAGAAAAAGGGTTTGATGAACACACCAGGATGGAACATTCTGATGAAAATGGGGTATAGAACTGGTAAAGGCCTGGGTGTTAATCTTCAGGGGTGAGTCAAGCCCATCAGGCATCAAAAGATGATTCCCCGAGGTGGCCTAGGGTACAAAGGGCCAAGCAAAGACAAAGATGACCCATGGGCCGCCATGACTTCCACTCTCAAGACAGATCGGCAGCCTCTTACATGGACCCTACAAACACATTTTATGAAAGGAGGCACTCATGATGATGAGCAAACCACACTAGTCACTTCCATGATGGATTGTCAAGACGTACATGCACGGAAGTTTGCTCGTCACATAGCCCCGTTAGTTACATATAAAGCCCTGGAGTCTTTACGGCCAAATAAAAGAAGAAAGATGGATGACCCTGGATGTGACTGGTATAGATGGTTCGACATGAATGATATCACTATTGCCCTGAGCCGACTGTTTATGCTAACTGATCCGGAATGGCTACCACTGATTTATGAATTAATTGAAAAGCCAGCAGTGATCACGGACAAGAGGCAGCTTCTAAGCAATTACACAGATACCGGGGAGCCTGATGTGCCGTTCGAGGAAGGCTACAACGTAGATAGGCTGTGGGCCGGCCTCTTCTCTATTAAATCCATTCATCCAACGATTATTGACCGTTTGTTTAATCAAATGTTTTGCTCAGATGTCCCTAGACCGCCTGCGGTCATGATAACCTTTTTTCCAAATTCACTTCAACCTTCTCCGGCGATTCCTCCCTTGCTCCTCGAGCAATTCTCTAAACTCTCCATCACACCCCCGCGTGGGTCGTCATTTACTCAATCTTTCGTCAATCTCTCAACACCAACCCCTATTCCTCCCTCTCATTGCCTTCTTCTTGAAAATAAAAATGAACAAAATGCCAAAATTCAAACTTTCCAATCTTTCATCTCCATTGAGGAGACCTCCTATCTTCTTCCTGAGTGTGTCCCGACCCAGGGGCCGCTCTTCCAAGACTCATTAGGGGACCTTCTCTACCCCTCCGATGAGGGGTCTTCATCTGTATCTTCTTCTGTACCCATCTTTTCCTCACCTCCTTTATCTTTGTCGAATTCTAGTGATCAGGCTAGTTGCTCTTACTCTTCTAGTTTTAAGACTCGTGGGGTAGCTTCACATAAGAGATCCAAGGGTAAGCAGATTCCCCGTAGATTCTTGTTAGAATTAGCTAGAAGGTGCCAGGCACGCTTAGCTCTTCCCAAATTTTTGGAGAATCTGATTATCTTGCCAGAAACTGAATATAAAGATACTTGTGTTCCTAATGAGGGTTTTGGTGTTTACGAGATCATGAATGACGAAGACCCTATTGAAGAGGGGGATGAAGGTTACGAAGAATATGAGGACGAGGCTGATGCTTTTGCCAGTGGCATGAGAAGATTCGATGAGCCATCAGCCTCAGTAGAAGAGCCTACCAAAGAAATAAATCTGGGTACTGAAGAAGACCCTAGGATTGTCTTCATTAGTAAGAACTTACTGCCCTCCGAAGAGGAGGAGCTTATTTTGGTTCTTCAAGAATATAAGGACACGTTTACGTGGAGTTATGAAGATATGCTGGGACTAGACCCTGCGCTCGTTGAACATCGACTTATGCTTAAGCCAGGATCCGTCCCGGTCAAACAACGGTTGAGACGTTTCCACCCTCATATGGCATTAAAAATGAAAGAAGAGGTCGATAAGTTTCATAAGGCTAGATTTGTTAGAGTTGTCCTCTATCCCAATTGGGTGGCTAACATCGTCCCAGTCATGAAGAAAGATGGAAAGGTGTGGATTTGTATAGACTTTCGGGACCTCAACCGCGTGTGTCCTAAAGATGACTTCCCCCTCCCTCATATTGATGTTTTAATCGATAATACGGCAGGATATGAGACTCTCTCCTTTATGGATGGCTTTTCAGGTTACAATTAGATTCGCCTAGCTGAGGAGGATCAAGAGAAAACATCATTCACTACACCATGGGTAACTTATTGCTATGTGGTCATACCCTTCGGACTTAAGAATGTTGGAGCCACCTATCAAAGGGCTATGATGGCGATTTTTCATGATATGATCCACATTTATATAGAGGTGTACGTTGACGACTTGGTAGTAAAATCAAGAACAAGGATTGAGCACCCTGGAGTTCTAACCAAAGTCTTGCAAAGAGTGCTGGAGTATCAGCTAAAGATGAATCCCAAGAAGTGCATGTTTGGTGTTTCGTTGGGGAAGTTGCTTGGGTTCATCGTAAGTAAGAGGGGTATTGAGATTGATCCCAACAAGGCGAAGGCCATAAGGGAAATGCCTCCTCTCAGGAATTTGAAAGAAGTTCGAGGATTGATCGGGAGGTTGCAATTTATTCGCCTATTTGTCTCCCAGCATTCACAAAGATGTAGGCCGTTCTACAAGCTTACTAAGCCGGGAGTCAAGTTTATTTGGGATGACAAATGTCAGGCAGCTTTTGACGGATTGAAGGATTATCTCTCAAATCCTCCTGTCCTGAGGCCGCCAGTTCTAGGCAAACCGCTTGTTCTCTACATTTCCGTCCTGGATGACTCTATAGGCGATGTCCTAGCCCAAGTTGACGAAGAAGGAAAAGAAAGGGCAGCTTACTACTTGTCAAAGCTTCTCAACCCCTGTGAGCAGAGGTACTCAGCTATAGAAAAGACTTGTGCTGCTTTAGTCTGGGTAGTTCAGAAACTCAAGCATTATTTCTTAGCTCACGAAAATCATCTCATTGCTCGTATGAATCCAATCTAGTTTCTTCTTGAAAAATCCGTTCTCACCGACCGATTAGCACGATGGCAAAGCTTCCTTTCTCAATTCGATATTATCTACATTCAGCAAAAAGTGATTAAAGGCTATGCCATAGCAGAACATCTTGCTCATCACCCTCTCCCTAGATTTGACCCTGTTCGCTTGGAGTTTCCAGATGATGAACTAATGCCCGTCAATCAATCCGATTCGATGTGGACGTTACATTTTGATGGAGCTTTGAATTCAAAAGGAAAAGGGATTGGCATTGTTCTTCTATCACCGGAGGGTATCACTATTCCGCTCACCTCTCAGCTTGCCTTTCCAGTTACAAATAATATAGCTGAGTATGAGGCTCTTCCGGCCGGACTGGAGGCCGCTCATCAATTCGGTGTTACCCAATTGCGGATTGTAGGTGATAGGCAGTTTATTCTTCGCCAAGTGCTCACCAAGTGCCGCACGCTCAATCCTAAACTCAAACACTATCAGGAATTGACTTCTGCTTATACCAAGCTTTTCACCAAATAAATCTTCATCCGCGTTCCTCGTGAACATAACATTTTAGCTAATGCTCTCGCTTCTCTTACATCTTCTTTGGTTTTCCTTCCCGAAAGGGAATCCCATTCTATCATTGTTCACAAGCGGCTCACTCCAGCTATTAAGAATCCAACTTTCCTTAGTGTTAAGGAGGAGGTGCTTAGGAAGGTTAAGCAAAGTGGAATCATTGAGAATAAGGAGGTCATGTTGTTAGATTTAGAGGAAGAATTGGACGATGAAGAAAAGCCGTGGTATTACGAGATTGCTAAGTATTGCTAGGATCAATCCTACCCTGAGGAGGCCACGGCTGAAGAAAAGAAAGCCATTCGAAGAGTTGCTCAGCGATACACCCTGATTGGAGGTGTACTCTACAAAAGAGGTCTCACCAGAATTTTATTATGGTGCCTAGATGATAATGAATCTTGGAAAGTCGTGGAAGAGGCGCATTCAGAAGTATGTGGTGGCCATGTCAATAGCCAGATGCTTGCTAAGAAAATCCTTAGGCTAGGCTTCTATTGGCCCACTCTAGAAGAGGATTGTTCCATCTATGTTCGAAGGTGTGATAAGTGCCAACTGCACGCCGATAAAATTCACTCTCCTACTTCTTCACTCCATCCTATGTCCTCCCCATGGCCTTTCTCCATGTGGACTTTCGATATCATTGGACCTCTTGGTGATCCGAACCTCCTCACAAAACCAAAGTCATTTATACTCACGGCCATGGAGTACTTCACCAAGTGGGCGGAAGCGAAAGCTTACGTGGAGATAAAAGCGTCAACTGTTTGCAAATTTATAATGAAGAACATCTTCGCAAGGTTCGGCATCCCAAGTACCATCGTCACCGACAATGGGCCACAATTCATCTCTCAGGAGCTTCAGGACCTCTGCAACAGGTATAACATTGCATTACATCATTCATCTCCCTACTATCCGCAGGGCAATGGCCAAGCAGAGGCAACTAACAAAACTTTGATCAAGATTATTAAGAAAACATGTGAAGCTAATAAATTTGCAGATTGGCCAGAAAAGCTGGTTGAAGCTCTTTGGGCCTATCGCACTTCTATTCGTACTCCTACTGGGTAAACCCCTTTCGCCCTTACTTATGGAATGGAGGCGGTAGTCCCTTACGAGATTCTTATCTCTTCTCTACGAGTACAATTAGACAAGGATCTCCCCATTGATGAGCATCGTGAATCTCTCCTTGCTCAGTTAGAACTCCTAGACGAGAAGTGTTTTGCCGCCGCCGAGCATGCGCGTATTTATCAAAACAGGCTTTCACGCTTTTATCAAAAGAAAGTAATTGAGAGAAAATTTAAAATCGGTGAAATGGTAATTAAAAGGATCTTCGTAAAACCCAGAGGGCCTCGTTCAAAACTTCAACCTAACTGGGAAGGGCCCTTCGTCATAAAAGATGTTTATCCTGGCAACACTTACAAATTAATTAATACCGAAGGTAAAGAGCTGGCTCACCCCTGGAATGGTCTTTATTTGAAGAAATACTACCCCTAAAAAAAGAAAATAAAAAAAAGAAGAAAATAAAAATCAAAGAAAATAAAAAAAATAAATCAAAACAAAATCAAAAATCAAAAATTTTACAGGCTAGTACGGTACATAGGCCGCGAGCCTGAAAAATCAAAATCCTTAATTCATTCTTCAGTCTTGATGGTTTAACTTTGGGGTCAACTCCCGCACACACTACACGCTTTACTTTTAAACTCGAGTGGCCCAGAATTCGAGGAAAGTCAGATCCAAACTAAGAGTGTACGAGCCTTACCTATTCTCTCCTCTTCGGCTCACGAGAGGGAGTACGAGTCAGGGAATGCTAACCAAACCTGTCCGCCGCCCTAGTAGGTGGAAGTCAGGGCCCAAAAGGGAACAAAATATTTAAAGCCCATGTACAATTAGGTTTCTATCTGTTAAAAAAGAAGAAGAAGAAGAAGAAGAAAAAGAAAGTTACAAGGAAGCATGTCAAGAGGGTAAAGTCCCCGCAGGGAAAACCCTGGTCATAAGCATGTATGAATAAGGGCAAAAAGAGCAACAAAATTTCCCTAAGCTGAAGACCGAATCCCAACGGGCATTAGGGCAGGGGAGGAAAGTTTCCCCATTCTCGAAAACCTCCCGCGAGCTTCCTCAACTTATTCTTCCCTTCTTCCTCCATGGTAGGTTATACGCTCAAAGTGTGGCGAAGACCGACTAAGAAGGATGGGCCGCGAGAGAGCATGAGGAAAAGCACAAGTATTTAAGCACGTTGACCCTTTGTTAAATCTTTTAAGAAAGATTAATGAATTCAAGACGGTGATTGTGTAAGGTTTAAGGCCCTTATACTATGCCCAGTCCCATCAAAAGAAGCAAAAAAAATTTTGTTTTTCTAAAAATATAACGCCCTCTTGGTAGGCGTCATTTTCATGAGCCGCGACTCCTCTAGGGTTGTCATTTCCAAAAATAAAAATAAAAAATATATATATAAACATAAATAAAATTGATCTTTTAATTCACGCCCTTTAAAAGGGGCGTCATTTAATAAATTCACGGCTTTGTCGATGTCGTCATTTTTCATGATAAAAATAAAAATAAAATAAAAATAAAAAAATGGTTTTTCTAAATAAACGCCTCCCACGTCGGCGTCAATTTCACAATCAGCGCCCGTTTGCGAGGGCATCATTTTTTTAAACTATAAAAAAAATAAAGAAAGAAAAAATCAAGCCTGTTGTTGCTCATCTCATATGCTTGATTGCATCTTTGTGTGGACATCTTTTATTTCAAGTTAACATCTGCTTGCTTGCATGCTGCATTTCCTTATATATGTTTATTATCCGCCTTTATTAATTAGAGGCTAGGCCCCTTGACCCGTCAACAAGGTCAAAGAAGAAGATAACCCCTTGCTTATTGTGCAAGGGGCCAAGCCGGACAGATTGATTAATCTGTTTGTTTAAGTATGAACTACAGGCGCATGGCAACAACGGGCAAGAACGAACAAGAACAAAAAGGAAAGTGAAAGCAAAGGCAAGTACACAAGTCCACAAGTGCTCAAAGTAACTTAGGTAACAAAAATTTCAATTTCATATATATATCAATGTATATCTGAGTACAAGTGTGAGGGAGGAGGGGTACAAGTAAGTCTCTCTCAACTCTCGCCTCCACCCTCCTCTCTCCTACTCTCTACCTCACTATCATCGTCCCGACGAGGCGCTCGTGGAGGGGGCATGGACCCCCGGGAAGTAGCTGGAACTCGAGCCTACTCCTCTGCCTCGCTCCTCTGCCGAAGAGAGGAACCCGCTACAAAGGTAGAACTAGTAAATGCGTACCCCGCAGCTCTTGCTCGGTCCCTACCACGCTGTAACTGCTCCTCGGTCGACCGTAGCCGCTCCTGAGTGACGGCTAGCTGGGTCCTCAAGTCTGCAAGCTCCTGCTCGCATGCTACCTCCTGCTCACGGTCACGAGTCTGCTCTGCCAGGCGCTCCTCTCGCTCCCGAGCACGCTCCATCTCAAGGGCTACTCTCAGCTCTACCACGTCCTGAGGTAGCTCCTCTCGCCACCTCAAGGCCCTCTCAAGCTCCGTGACTCGCTGCTCACGGATGGCCAGCTCCGTCCCAGCTAGCGCAGCCTGGGTAAGTGCCGCCTGTAACTCGGAGGTCTGCAACCAATTAAACGAATCATCAATTACACATTTAATTCAATAATTCATGAAATACGCAATTGAAATAAAATCTTTGTTAACTCAGCCGGGTAGTCATCACGCGCTGTCCTGCCTCGATGCAGGTAAGCGAGGCTCGGAGCTCCTCCGTCTGTAAAAACACAAATTTTCATCAACACATAATAACATGTAATCAAATGCAAATCTAAAAGTTTGTGTTTAAGTTTACCCGTGTGGCGAGGTCGCGCTCTACTGCCTCGGCCCGTGCCACCGCTCCTGCCAGCTGCTCTGCTAATGCAGTTGTCTCTACACTAGGCCCGCTCGAGCTGGAGGCTCCTCCCGTCTCCCTCACCGCTGCTCCCTGCTGAGCATGCTGCAGTCATTGAGATTGTGAGTGGCTAATCATCAATAGTTCATGAAATCATTTACACATAGATAATTTAAACACTCACCAGGGTCTATAGGTCTGCCCGTGTGGTAGCCAGCTGGGTCTCTAAGCTGTGGAGATGGGCTTGCATGTCCATCGCCGCTATGCCCCGTGCATCCTGCATTCATCATGCATGTCAGTCACACAATAGATATATAACATTTGCATTTAATAAAAAAAAAAGAGAAAGTACATTCATACGTACCCCTAAGATCCTCATCTGGGGTCGGCCGGTGTAAACCTCCCAGTAGTGTCGAAGGTACTCGGAGCTGTCTGTCGCCTATGAAGTAACTCGGGTCTCGCCATGCTGCCAGCCGGCATACTGGTCAGGATACCAGACTCTCCAGTCGATGCCTTCGTGCGACCGCGTGTCTTATTGCCTATCCCCCTGGAGTCTCCTACCTCGACCCACTCTTGGTGTAGGCCGAGGGTCCTCATCACCAGCCTAAGCCGTAACGGCTCAATCTCGTTCAAGCAATGAACCCAAAGCTCATGCCCAAAGCGAGGTCGGCCCGCCACGACCCAGGGCTGGCCCTCATCAGTCATCCCCTCGTAGGGTCTCTACACCACCTGCATTCACAAACATGCATCATCATATCTCATCATCATTTCATACATATTTCATAAAATAAAAAAATTGCATCATATTTAGCATACATACCAGTGAGGTAGGGTAGTCGCGGAACTCCCTCCGTAAAACTCGCAACTCGTAGGCGAGTGGCGCTCCTGTCATGACAGTCAGCCAATGCCGTGCTAGAGGGAAGGACCCCTTATCTCCGGGTCGAGGGTCGACACGCCCCATCGGCATGTACAGGTGGCTCCATATCTGCATCCATGCATTGCATTAGTAAATCATTCACATACATTAAAGAAAAAATGAAAAAGAAAAAGAAAAGATAAAAAAATTCATACCTGAAGAAAAGGTGAGAAGCCGCTGACAGTCGTCTCTCAGCCTGTCCCTGTGGACAAGTCGGCCATCAAGTGCGCCAGCAACGCTGCTCCTCAAGCGTATCTGCCGATGCCCTCTAAGTCCTCAAGAATCCTTAAGAATCGGCAATTGATGATGTCGCCCTTCGTGCCGAGTAATAACCTCCCGAGCATGAGGAATAGAAACCTCCTCAAATCTCGATCTGCTCTCTCTCTCTGCTGGGTCCTGGCAATAGGCGGCCCTAGCCCCATCAATCAACCTCTATGAGAACTGCTCTAGAGACTCCCTTGACCTCTGCCTAGAGTCACCCAACCCCATAGCAATGGTAAGATCGGTGCGGTAGATGGTCCTACACTCACTCGGCATCTCGTAGACTGTCTCTAACCCTAGCAGCCTCTGGGTCAGCTCGCTATAGTCAGGTAGGGTGATCCCGCTCACAGCCTCGCCATCCACCCTCAGCTCGGTGATCCTAGCAACATCCTCTAGGCTAGGAACCATATGACCCCATGGCATTAGGAATGCACGGCTAGTCCTATCCCATCTCTCTCTAAGCACCTGGATCAGGGGTAGGTCAGGTCTCATAGGCTCTATGCTAAGGAAGGGTCCAAACCCCAAGGCATCTACCCTATCCCTCTGGAAGTCTGGAAGTCTGGAAGCCCGTAGTAAGCTGCTCAAACTTGGACCCAGGAAATTCGAGTCCTCATCGATCCCTGCAAACAAACGAACATTTTCACTTAAGTTTATCATGTGAATTTTTATCAGCTGTTTCAATTTACCTTATGTTTGAATTGATGACTTATCCTAGGTCGTGACTTATTCAATTGACGCCCCTGAGGGGGGCGCTGTTTCAGAATGTGTTTTGGCGATTTTATGTGTAATTTGAATTGACGACCACCCCTGGGTCGTTATTTGTTTAAGTGACGCCCCTATGGGGGGTGCTGTTTTGAAAGTAAGTTTCTGTCCTCAAACATGATCGTGAAAGTTTTTTTAATTGATGACCACCCCTTGGTCGTTGTTTAATGAATTAACGCCCCGGTGGGGGGCGTTGTTTTTCAGGGTGTTTAAAAAATACAACAGTGCGCAAAATAGAAATAAAACAGAGATATATGTCAAAAATAAAAAGAAATTGCATGGACGTTAACAGCAAATGCTGAATAAACATGATATTTTTAAATGATGACATGCTACCGGGCGTGGTTTCATGAATTAATCATTTTCAAAAAATAAAAACAATTTAAATTGACGACCCAGGGAGGGTCATTGTTTCAATTGACGGCACCCACTGGGGCGTCATTTGACTGTGTGTCACTGGTTTTCCCTTCACCGAGGGCTATGGCAATTGATGGAAATAAAAAAAAATAAAACCAAAATTAATTAAAACGAGGGCTTGGGGTAGGGCACCTACCTTGCTTCGTTCGGGCGTTAGGAGCCCTCCCCAGAGTGGTTGCCGTGGTTGTCGTGGCCGCCGTGGTTGGCGAGGGTGCGCCACCGCCATCACCGGTTGCTCGCCTCCCTCTCCCCCTTCTTCCTCTTCCACTTCTTCTTCCTCACCATCCTCCTCATCACCATCTTCCTCTTCATCCTCGTCTTCGCCTTCATCTTCATCGTCATCTTCGTTTCCACCTTCCTCCTCGGTTGCGCCGCCTTGCTCCACCGTCGGAGCTTCTTCGGCCGGTGGTGCGTCTTCGGCCGCCGCGGGAGGGACTTCCTCCACGGCGTGCTCGTCGCCCAGGTCCACCACCTCAGGGCGGTGACCCTTTGCCACTTGTGAGCGCCTCCTGCCATTAGTTCAGAGTAGAGAGAGAAGAGAGAGAATAGAGAGAGAGATTGGATAGATGGAAAGGGGGAGGCTCGGTTAGGGTTTGAGAAATGGGGGAAAGAAAAGAAAGAAGATGAAGGAAGGAGAAGAAGGAGGGAAATAGGGTTTAACGGTCGAAAAGGATTGACGCCCCGAGGGCTATCGTCTCTATATTAATTGACGGTCTGAGATGAGGCGTGGTTTCAGGATTTGACAACCCGAGGCTAGGCGTCATTTATGTTTGCATGGGAACTCGTAACTGTCGTCAGGCGCATTAATGGAAAGGTGATTGATGTGATCGATCGTCATGATTACTATTTGGATTTGATGACATTATGTGCAGGCGTCAGTTTGTTAAGAAACGACATGAATGAAGGCATCATTTCTATGAAATTGAGTAATTATTATGAAAATATTTTAAGGAATTTAAAGTGATTAACGTCTTTCCTTGAGGCGTGAATTAATAGACGCATGTTTGAATAAGCTTCAATTATGGTTTTATCTATTTTTTAGAAAATTGATTAAATGAAATGGACGACATGTGGTAAGGCGCGGGTTGAGGAATTGACGCCATTATTGGAGGCGTGTCTCAGGACAGAGAACCCGAGGCTTCGTTTTGTCAGACAGAATCACTGAATTGGAAGACAAGATCATATGACATGTTATTTTGGCTCAATTAAAGGAAAAATCCCTTTATATCCTTTGATGAAAATTATTGTTATATTCACTGAGCCACCGTGGGCCTTATTTTCCTAAGTGCTATTACATAAGATTTGCATTTGTTCTCTTCTTCTTCAACATATGTCTTGGACCTATGGAGAAGTCCAACCTTCCATTGAGCCATGATTGTTTTGACTTCTTCTTGATCTCCACTTGAGCCTAGTTCCCTCCTCTTAAGTGGTGGAAGATGAGAAGGTTCTTCAAAAGTGTGCCGAGGTAATCCAAGTTGTGGGAGGCTGTTGACACCTTGAAAATGAGCAAGGGGGGACATAGAATTGAAAAGAAGATTAGACTAATAGTGAAAAATTAATGGTGAAGCTCGTCAACCATCTACCCGGCTGAAGCCTTTTCCGGCCAAGCTGATGTCCGGTTTCGTTGTCAGCCAGACGGCGACACTGATGAAATAGCAGTCACTTGACTGATGAGACATCCTATCACGCTTTAACAAGAGCTATATTACTGCCTCGTCCGGAAGTCTATAGGTAACATATCCGACTAAGTCAGATGTTAACTTGTTGACGGATGAGATATGAGCAAAGATAAAGATGAAATCAGAACTGGTAAATGAAGATTATGAAAACCTCTGCAAAGTCGTAACGGAAGAAGAACCTTCTCCATGGGCTATATATACCTAGCTGAAGTCTTCTCAGGCTAAAGCTGATATCCGGTTTTGTCATCATGCGGGTGATAATGCTAATGAAATGATGTCCTGTTCTGTCATCGTTCAGGTGACGATGCTGATGAAATCCCAGTCCACTGACTGATGAAGGTCTCCATAATCCCACTAAGACCCGGGTCCACCTACAAAAGGCCTGCTGCGGTTCTAGTATATTCAGGGAGACAGCAAGTCCATGTGAAGCCTTAAAAAAGGCCCTAAATGGGCCTATGAAATGGGCTCACGAAGGTGGCGTCGGGATACTCTACGGATGTCTAGCGCGCAGGGAGCTGCTGCACTCGACAGATGCGCGCTGTGAAGATGAAAAGTCACGCCGACTCCCATCTGCTGAGAGGTGAGGAGGGGCTGGGTCTATATAAACCCACTCACTCGAAGAAGAAAAGAGAAGGCCGGCAACCTCATCTAGAAAGAAAGAGGGAAAAAGAGAATAGAACAAGAGGAAAAGAAGGGCTTCGAAGAAAAGAAGAGACCAACAGAGAGAGAGAGAGCCTCCTCCACTGAGAAAAGAAAGAAGAGATCAACCTGAAGAAAAAGGGAGAAGAAGCTCCAGGTGGGCAGGCAGCTGGGGAGGGAGAGGAGTCAATGCTCCACCCTCCCCCATGTCTCTTTTCTTTTCTCTTTATGTATTTCTATGAGTTTCATCTTGATTCACCGGATGTAACCGGGATATCCCGGCCTCTGTTTTACCTCCTTTTCCCTCACTCCCTTCTTGTGATTGGTGTGAGTTTTGGAATGATGTAATGAAATGAAATACTACGATGGCCCATTTGGGTGCTGGGTGATTGAAATATCTACCATCTGTCCCCCCCCCCCTCTGTATCTGCTATTCTTCAAAACATTTATCTACTTAGATGCTCCGGATTTTTGGTTTATGCTTCACATCTCCGGGTCCGTTCTCTCGTGAAAGATGAAGACGGAGCCACAACCCTCGTTCAATGGGTCATTGGGCTCTGTCCCCTCCTTCCCTCTCTTTGATGATGGGTTTTCTCGCATGTCGTGGATTTCTGCCGAGCTCCCAGCTTGTTCGGGGTCAGAGACATCAATCTCTTGATCGTCTGAACAGCAGGTGACAAAAAAAAACCCCATATATCTCCCGAGGGTTTAATGATGGATGATCCTATCCTTCGACTGATGCTACCCTCCCTTAAACCCCTGGCCTTCATGCCTATAAAACCCTTTAATCCTCCTCGTCTGTGCTAGAAAATCCAGCCTGAATCCTTGTCCAAAACCAGAAGAACCAAGAACAGAGACCCGGAACCTTCCCGGCGCCAAGAATAGTAGTCCCTGAAGAGACCTTCCCGGCGTGAGGATGGATGCGCCGGGAACCTCCCTTGCCAGCTTCCCGGCACCCAGAATAGTGCCCACGAAGAAACCTTCCCAGCGCGGCTGTTTGCGCGCCGGGAACTCCCTATGCCAGCTTCCCGGCGCCAAGAATAGTGCCTTACGAAGAACCCTTCTCGGCGCGGTGGTTCTTGTGCCGGGAACTACCCCCTTGTGCCATAAGCCCCTTTATGCTATGAATGCTCCATCCCTTGAGCCCCAGATGAGAACCACTGCTACCAATCAAGAAACCACACAGATACCCCTCTGATCCGCTCAATGTAACCCTATATTCTGTCGAGGGACACCCAGGGTCACCATATACCCCTCAAAGATAACAATAAACGGGGACAATCTCCCCTACACGGCCCCCCCCAGGGCTAGATTTAATCATAACCCCGCTAACCAAAGGAGCTCTACCACTGCATGCGGTCTGATGGCCTTAAGGGGATATTAAGATAGTGCTGCAAGCACGTACATGGGTCAGGGGTCCAATACCCCTCTACTATTGGCTTTCACCCCGGCCCTCTGTGGATGATTGTCTATCATTCCCTGGCAAATGTTTAGTCCGGGGGAGGTGCTGCCAAAATTCTTCCAGGAGCAGGCACTTGAAGACGACATTAAGCTGTCCCTGGGGCTCTGCATGAACACTGGTGACAGGGATCCTCTAGACCCTGATTTCCCCAATTCCTCTTCGATCTTGGCCTTCCTTCGGAACCCAAACCCAATCCAGTTCAGATCTAATGAACTGATCCACTTTGACCTCACAGAATCCATCTAACTTGTCCTGAATCGCCAAGAAACCCAAAAGTAGGGTGCCGTAAACCCTTAGAAACCATCTCGGCGCTATGATACCTCTCGGCACCATGCACAGTAGAATATGTAAAATGCTCTCGGCGTAAGCCTTCTTGCGCCGAGAACCCATCCATCCCAGGTCGCGTCGGGAACCTTTTTTGCCACTTTACCCTTGCGCCGGGAACCCACCTGGCCTTCCTGCCTTCGCGTCGTGAACCCCCCCTGGCCTCTTTGCCTTGCGCCGAGAACCACCTGGGCCATTTAGCCCTTGCGCCGAGAACCTTGCGCCGAGAACACCCTTGGCCTCTTAGCCTGCGCGCCGGAACCCCTGGTCATCTTGCCCTTGCGCCGGGAACCCCATCCACCTTGAGCTGCGCCGAGGACTTACCCTGCCATCCAGTTGAGCCTCCGATGGTTTGATCAGATCCATCCAGGGGTACCCATGAGTCACCAGACCTGCCCCGGGGATAAATCCAAAGGGAGACCAACTCCCTTATGTTCCACCGTCCCGCGTCGGATTTACAAGTAACCCCTTTAGCTCGGGAGGTCTCTGCCACTGCATGAGTTCCACCGGCTTCCTTAAGGGAAAATCGAACGTTGCCCCCATGGCAGACATATGCAGCTCGGGAGGTCCGGCCTCTCTTTCTCTCGGCTTTGATCCCGGCACTCTGTGGGTGATAGCCTATTTCCCCCTGGGCATGATCCAGATAAAGGGGAGATGCTGACGAAATATCGATTGATGCTTTAACCCCGACAAGCCCCGGGAAACGTGTATCATACGCCTCCCATCTGGCTCAATTCTTCGGGGGATACAAATACTTCGAGGCCCTTGGCCGGATGAGAAACGTGAAAGGGACATGTCTCCGATGATCGTCCAGGCCCCGCCCCGCCACTGCGTGGACAGTGTCCTATCTCTGCCCGGTACGACCCACACAAAGGGGTCATGCTGATCTAATAATTTGTCGTTTATTCAATTACCTTCTTAGAATAACAAGAACTTCAATGTTATGCACTGTCATTTTCAACCGCCCCAAGTGGCCTCCTATTTTGGTGTTTAATCAAGGGTTGTCCTTCTAAGGAAGGGCGTAATTAACGTCATAGCCTTTATGGTATGACGGACTTTCGGTCCCGACTCGGACTTCACAATCGACTGACCAAGTCAAGAGTGCATAATAAAAATTGTCACTCTAGTGACTGGCACGCCAAAATAACTCTAACCAATGAAACATACAGACGGAAAAGAATCCGCGTCCACAAGACTGGCACGCACGGTGGGACCAAGTCTCCCTTCATCTCTACGCCAAAATAGGAGGCCCGGTGGGCCCCCCCTCAAATATCTGATTTTGTGTGCTCTCTCCATTTTCAGGAAGCTAGAATGACGGCTGGATTCATGTCTATGTGCTTTGACCAGCAAGCAGTCGAGGCACATGTTCGAGAAGGGTACCTGGCGATACCTCTTTCATTCGGATCGATGCCGCCTGCTGTCAGAATGCCCAACTGCCTGGGCCTCATTTTCACTGATCTGCTCGAGATCGACAACCAGGAGCCAAAAGCTGTTGTCGAGACGTCGCCGCAAGCTACCGGTCCCAAGAAGAGCCCGGTGATGAAGAATACTTCTGGGGTCGTGTCCTGCTTTGTCCATCACGAAGCAAGGGGGAGCGTACCCTCTGCTGCTGCTGGAAAAGGAAGAAGATCCGACCGGAGAGTCCGATCCACTGCTGCGGGTCGTCGGATATCCAATTCGGGGAAGACAATGCTGATTGGAGATATCCAGGCGAACCTCACTTGTCACGCCCCGAGCGCGGAAGATTACCCGGAGGCGTGACGCGTCTATATAGATCGTGTCAATCATGTAAATATCAGAGTGCACAAATAACTAAGATTTAACTTGAAATTTAATACAAATAGTACGAGCTGACAATTGTCACAATTAATCAAAGGATAATTACATTTGTTCCCAGAGTCCAACGACTAGGCTTCAAATATTGAGCAGTTCTAATCAAGTTGACTAATACAAATGACATAGATGAATTGATACAACTGACATAAGTGAACTAATACAATAACAAAAGGGACATGACAATTTGATAACTTCACTCTAACACTCATCACTCAGTCTCATTCCCTTCCGAGTGTTGGTTGGCATCCAAATTACCTGAAAATATTAGAAAATAACTAGATGAGCGAATCACTCAGTAGGAATTACATCTCAAGATTTAACAGGCTTTAGGTGGTTTACAAGTTCAATTAATGTCAGTAAAACTATGCATGTAGATGAGTAGATATCAAGGATTGTAAAAATCGACAAGAGTAGTGAAGGAATAACAAGTGAGAGTATAAGGATTCCAACTTCAATGCAGCAATAGCAAGAGATTCAAGCAAGTAATAACTGGAATTAACGAAATCTTTTCAAGAGAGTAAGAACTCATGTCAAGCAAGTAATAGAAAGTAATACAAATTCAAGCATGTAAAATTAGAATTGGCTATTTATCAATTTCATTCAAGCAAAACTTTACCCTTCTGCGGGTCTCAAGTCAAATCAATCAAGTAATATCACGAGAATGAGTGGAATGTCTAAAGCCTAGCAAGCAAGTACTCCGGTGCAATGCCAAACACCGTGGTCAATAAACTCCCATGGGCACAAGTACCTTCGGGTGCTCCTCCCAGGACCAGACCGGGCCCTATATGCACAGCATTAATCATGTTTGTTGACATCCACTCTCATTTATAGCCAATAGGGAATTTCAAGGTTTGACCAGTATGATATATAAGGTGGAATTATGGAATGGAATCCAAGGGCACATTGATGTGTAGGGATGAACTAGGAGTGGAAACCAGTAACGTTTGATACACAGAAAAAACTAGATAGGAGAGGTGCCTTATGGGCCACCTGACAATTTTAGAAATGACACCCTCACTGTGGGATGCCCTTCCTGGGAATTATACAGGATTTAGAGGACCCTGTCATGAGTTAAATATCACCTCTCAGGCTGCCATCTATCAGTGGAGATGACAAAAGTGAAAGCCTAACGATCAGGTTAACGCAATGAGCCAGTTGTGTTGACTCAACAGTTCATCGCGTAAACCCTGCAGTTCATCGCGTCAACCCTACGAACAGGCTGGGTCGACCCTGTGAACAGGCAGGGTCGACTCTGCAGTTCATCGCGTCAACGCGGTGAACAGGCAGGGTCGACTCTGCCAATAGGCAGGGTCGACCCTGTCAACAGGCAGGGTCGAATCTGCCGTTCACTGCGTCAACGCGGTGAACAGGCAGGGTCGACCCTATCAACAGGCAGGGTCGACCCTGTCAACATGCAGGGTCGACTCTGCCGTTCATCGCGTCAACGCGGTGAACTAGCAGGGTCGACTCTGTAGTTCAAATCTGCTCAAAATGGCTTAAGGTATTAATCTTTGATTAAGCTAGGGTATTAACCTTTGATTTAAGTTTATTTAGGTAAAACTGATGACATGGATAGATAGAGAAAACTGTAAGGATTATAGATCTTTATTTATGCACTCGTTTCATGCTTTAGTTGCTTAAATATCAGATTTTTAACATGACGTATCATACAAGTTTTCATTTTTAAAGGAACTAAATGGAGACAAGGTTTCTAGATAGGCTACCTAACAGATTAATTAGGTATGCTAATTAGTTAGTAGATCAACTAACATGTTAATTAGGCATGTTAACAGGTTAGTTAAACTAATAAGTTACATAAAAACACGATAAAACTTGCATTAGACGGATATATCGTATGGATATGAAGCTAATACATGCCATTTATCCTAGATTGAAGCTAATACATGCTAATCAATGCTAATCATCTTGGGTATAAGGCTACTACATGCTAATTATCTTAGGTACGAGGCTAATACATGCTAATCATCCTTGATTTAAGCTAACACATGCTAATTATTCTAGGTATGAGACTAATACTTACTAATTATCTTGGGTATGAATCTAATACACGCTAATCATCCTAGATTTAAGCCAACACATGCTAATTATTCTAGGTATGAGACTACTACTTGCTAATACATGCTAGTTATTCTGGGTATACGGCTAATACATGCTAATTATCTTAGGTATGAAGCTAATACATGCTAATCGTCCTAGATTTAAGCTAACACATACTAATTATTCTAGGTATGAGACTAATACTTGCTAATACTTGCTAATACATGTTAATTATTCTGGGTATAAAGCTAATACATGTTAATTATCTTAGGTATGAAGCTAATACATGCTAATCATCCTAGATTTAAGATAACACATGCTTTATAAACACTAAATATCGCATGGAAATGAGCATAAGACTAAATGCCTAGACTAATCATCCTAGATTAGCTACTAGTTTAGTTAAAAGTTGAGAACACCTACCTCTGTGAAGTGGCAGTAGTTGTAGCAAATGGAAGAAGCAACTCTTCCCTTCTCTGCAACCCTTCAGAAGTGTCTCCCCTTCTCAACAGCAAGTCTTCTAGCCAACGATGGTTTGCTTCATTAGGAGTATAATATAAGATTTGAGTTGGCAAGAGGGGAAATAAGATCCATGAAAATCGGATCTCAGTGGGATGCCAGCTTATACAGGCTGTTGGGGATAAGGAAATCGAAAGGTTGTCCGGTGGATTGTAGCTCCTATGAGAGGGTGGTTTTTTATTTTAAACTTCCCACTTAACTTTCATGATTTTTATCTTTAAAATTTGATGGAGTTAGTTAATGAAATTTCATGGATAAGATCCTTATATTTTTCTCTATTTTTACATATAATTTTTTTTGAAAAATTCTTTTTAAATAAAAAGTGATACTATTCATGGCACTATTCATGTATGAAAAGGACAGATGCCAACGCAGGTTTGTCAAAAAAATCACAAGCCTGGAGGGGGGTCGTGTATTGCTAGCCTATCGTATATAATTATTTGGCACAAAAAGTAAATTGTGGATGCTAGGATTTGAACCCTGGTCATTGGATTGAAAGACAAGTTACTTAACCAACTACACTAAGAAGCCACTTGTTAAGTGAATACTCTTTACATATGATAACTACGTGTTCCAACTTCTTACTTAATCTAGAGTTTATCTAATATATTTTTTTTGGGAAATATTATTAATATATATATATATATATTATACGGGATGCTACATCAATGGTTGCTCAAGGGAGGTCAAGCCGGATGTGATCGTCCCAATGGTACCTACCACCAATAGGTTCCGAGTACTGGCTACTAGGAGGGCCGGCATGGAACATGGAGATAGAAGGCCACTGGCACCAAAGCCGCTCAAATTCAGGCAGATCTGGC
Organism: Amorphophallus konjac; assembly: GCA_022559845.1. Taxonomy (NCBI): domain Eukaryota; kingdom Viridiplantae; phylum Streptophyta; class Magnoliopsida; order Alismatales; family Araceae; genus Amorphophallus; species Amorphophallus konjac. The sequence goes on along the minus strand of CM040118.1, from coordinate 340,250,548 downwards.
AGCCGAAGAAAATCCAGAGCTGGACCCCAGCTCAAGATGAAGAAAAAATTACTGATGCTGCTATTGCCCGCTTTAGAGCAGGGAGCAGAAGAGGAGAAAGAAAAGATGAAAGAGAGGCTGTTGCTGTTCACCCCAGGGCTCGGGGTAGGAGAGATGAGAAAGAGAATGATTAAGGAATATGACTGCTACTCGCCCCAGGATGAGGGGCAGAAGATATGAGAAAAAATAAGACCTCATGGTCACCCACCCCATGGCCGGGGGCAAAAGATGGGAAAGGAAGAACTATGCTGTTGCTACCAACCGCCGCCAGGATGGGAGCAGAAGGTTCAGGGAGGAAGAAAAAATGAGAATAAGTGAACCAGTCGCTGTTACCATTTCAAGAAGATCGAGAGCCTGTGCTAGACAGGCCTACATATTCAAATATTCCAAAGCCGAGCATCTTACTGCTCAGGTGGCGAGACTGGCTTCTCAGCAGAAAGGCCAGGAAAGACTGATGCCCCGACCGGAGTGGCGAAGGCACAGTCAAGAAGAAATGAAGCAGGTGGCTCAAGACTATCTTCATTACCTGGGGAATTCCTCCCTCGGGCAGCGAAGACTATCTCATGCCTTGGGCACCATGGATGAAGAAAAAGAAGAAACCTTTCAAGAACCAATGCTCGGAGTTTCCTCCTCTGATTCCAATGACTATGAAGAGGGCCACAAAGCCAGATATGAGGAAGGGGACCTGCACAGGGAAGAAGCTGAAGTAAGAATATCGATCTTCGACCGGCTTAAATATCCCGACCAGGTGAAAAGGAAAGTCTACAGGCAGAGGGAGAAGATGCAGATCTTCGCCTACAATATGGCCGGACTTGTCAAAAGGCGGGACATGTTACCGACTCCGCCAGATGAACTGCTCAGACTGGCAACCAGACCAGGCCCCGTCACAAGGAGAAGTCAGGCGGCCAAAGAGAAAATAAAGACTGATGATGAAGCCTGCAAGATCACCACCATGACAGTGAATGTGGTGACAGCAGAAGAGGAAGACAATCCCTTCGTCGATGACGTTGAATGGACTTCAGAAGAGATACAGATCCCGTCAACCCTGGATCCCATGATCCAGATGATGTTTAGAAGATATCAACAAGAGATCAGTGCTCTCAGAAGACAGCTGAATGAGAGGCAGGAAGCTACACCGGTCTCCAAGCAAGCCGAGCCTGTGGGGCCGACTTCCAGCTCAACAGAAATGGCTATCCCAGCTAATCCTCTCCCTGCCGATAAGGGCAAAGCACCGAGCCAACCTGTTCTACAGCAAATAGCAGCTCAGCCCTCTGTGTCTCAGACACAACCCACCGTGCCCACCTTGCGCGCAACGGTGATGACAACTACTTACAGTCAGCAACAAGCTCACTTCTTCCCGGAGAACATAGATCCAGCCATAGCCCACAAGCTGATGATTGAAAAGATTATGGAGATGAAGCTGTCTGAAAAGACTGGTGATGATGCTGGTACCTATGATGTGTACAAGGTACCGTATCCTCCCCAGTATGCTGCTAAGAAACTACCGCCAGGCGTCAACAAGCCGCCGAAGTTTGAAAATTTTAATGGCCAGGCTCCCCCAAGGAGCACATAGCTTACTATACCACAATTATGGGCGACTTGGCAGTTGATGAAGCTTATCTTCTTAAGTTCTTTGGCTCATCCCTCACTGGGTTAGCCTTTGAATGGTATTCAAGCCTGCCGACTAGATCAGTGGCCGATTGGCCTGATATGCAAAGGAAGTTCCGTGATAGATTTCATGTCACAGAAAGAGAAATTACAATAGCAGAGCTATATGCAACCAGGCAAAGGCAAGATGAAATAGCACTGGATTACATCAAAAGGTGGAGGAACTTAGCTATGAGATGCAGAAGACCTCCTCATCAAGAAGATGTAGTGCAAATATGTAAGCAGAGCCTCAGGAGAGAGGTACTAGAAAAGATGATCGGTGCAGATGTCAGAACATTTGACCGGCTAAACAATATAGTGGCAGAAGTTGAGACGTTCCTGTCGAAGCGTCCGACTACCAATGGTCCCACTATGCCGAAAGGTAAATCTAATGATCGACGACCATCGCACTCTGAGGCTAACACCGTCGATTTCAGAACCTTCGAACAACAGAAAGGGAAAAAGGGGGCAGATGAAGTTCCCCTGCCAGCAGACACAGTAGAAAGAAAAGATAAGGTCTCTTTGAGAAACAAAATGAGAAAGGCATACTCTTTCCCGAAAGATAAGGCAGCCGCGCTATTCAATTGGGCATACAAGTTCAACAAAGTAACATTGCCTGAGCCAAAGAGACCCGAGGACGCGGCAAAGAAAGGTGATCCACTGTTCTGTCCATATCACCGTGCGCTGGGGCACGCAATTGAAGATTGTTACGTCTTCAAAGATATTATGAAAGGCATGATCAAAAAGGGCGAGCTACAGTTGGGAGATTACCAGGTAGAGCCACCTCGTCCACATGAGCCTCCGGCCTTAAAAATGGCCGCCAATATGATTTCAGTCTACCAACAGCTGCCTAAGGAAGCCGTCAAATAATGCACCAGGCATACTTATGAAGCTTGCTTCCTCACCCCACTGAAGGATCAAGAAGGGTGGCACATGAAGCCAATAAAGAATAGAAAGAAAACTCCCGCAGCTAATACCAGTGGAGCAGTTATTCGCGGTGTCACACCAAGGCCCGAACCACCTCCAGTAAAGCCAGTATGGCATACAACTGAGACAGGGCCAGTCATCTGGATCCCCACTCATAACCAGAGAAGACAAGTCCCCCTACCTGCACATAAGGAAGTAAGTCCTGCAGCCAGGCGTTTACAGCAGTATATTAATGGGCTCGATGAATATGAACAGAAAAAGCCCGGGCACCTGCTGGTGAAAGACTGTATACTCTGGGAACAACTCGAAGAATTGAAAATTAAAGAGCAACCGGGGCATAACAGGGAGAAGATGAGGCTGAGCCTTTCTGGGGGCAAGAGCCAAAGAAGCCAATTTCCCAAAAGAAGAAGAGACGGTCCAAATGTAAAAAGGAAAAGGGAGTCATGACAGTACAATGTAACACCCTGTCGGTACTCTTTACCTTGCCCGGGGAGAATGATGAGGCTGAAACATCAAATGCCCCGCTAGAAGCCAACCATGCCGAGGCCTCAACCTCAGCACATGCAACACGCTCCGGAAGAAGGTGGGGGCGCCCACCGCCAGCCAATCATAACATTATGTTCAGAGGGGAACAACCCTATCAGATTCCTGAACCAGAGGTGCGGGGTGTTCAGATTCCTCCCCCTGCTAGCTTGTACCAGGAAGATAAGAAAGGAGGTCAGGCTCCAACATTTCTGGAATTTTTGTCCAGTCTGGAAAATGAGCAGTCAACGCAGGATAGGCCGGATAAAGGCAAGAGGCCTCAGCAGTCAGCATCTGTAGCCTACAAGCAGAATGAGAAAGAGGAGGATAGCCCTCCAACAACACCAGGGGCCATTGTCACAGAAAAAGTCCCCCAAGAAGCCGGTCAAGAGAATGAAACCAGCACTGGGCAACAGAGGCCACAGGCACCACATGAACCTCCAAAACCCCGATGGGCGGAAGAAATGAGACTGTCTAATGTCCGGGTGGGCAGTCGGATCATGAAAATGCTAAAGAAGCTCCCTACCAAATTCTCCATCTAGGAGATTCTCTCTCTGAGTGAAGAAGCTCGCCAAGCGATTGTTGATGCCTTGCAGTCGTCGGCACAGTATGAAGCACTCTTGACAGAAGTGAATTCTGGGCCGTCAGTCACATTCACAGAGGATGATATGCTGATTCCAAATTCCGGCCATAACAGACCGTTGTATATGAGGGGCTCCCTGAACTGTTAGCCACTGAGCAGGATACTGATAGATCCCGGGGCTACTGTGAACATTCTCCCATACCGTATTTACCAAAAATATTACTTTGATCTGCAGCTTACCAAGGTCAGAGACATGAAAATTGCGGGATTCAACCAGAAATGTGAGACGCCCCTTGGGGTGGCTGATTTCAACCTCACATTGGGGGACCTCACTACCGTGGTGCGATTCTATGTAATCGACTCCAACACCACATATAAGGCCCTGCTGGGGAGACCGTGGCTGCATGAATATCAGATAGTGTCGTCCACGCTGCATCAGTGTATTAAATACTGCCACGAAGGAAAGGAAGAAAGGGTGTTTACGGATCTACATCCCTTCGAAGTATTCGAGTGTCACATGCTCGATGCATCCTACTACACGGAGGTGTCGCAAAAGGGTGAAGAGAAAGAGGCTGTGGTCAGCCAGAAGAAGCTGGTGACGAAGGCAAGAAATTGGTCTCCACCGCCACCAAGGGGCTACATTAAGAAACATGAAGTATCTCACATTTCTTATGTTGGTGACTTTGCTCGGATCACCCCTCCTAGCATCCACCCAGATGATACTGACGAAGAAATGAAAGAAAAGTACATACAGGTGGGGGTTCCGCAGGGTTTAGTCAAGCCCATTGCTAGCATAGAATACCAGACGGTGCTACCATTAAAGACTATGAAGGTCCCTCGCTTCTGCGAGCCTCCTATCATATTCTACACCGGGGAGCCAGTCGAAGACGATGATCAAGACTGCATGGTCCCTGAAGAATCTGCAAACCGGATGGTGCTGATCACGGGCCTGGACTATACTACCTAACAGGTTTTGCAGATGTTATCTAAGATGCAGATGCCATCATTACAACCTGTTGCCCAAAAGAAGGCGTTCTAGGAGCTATGGGATCCGCCCCAGGATAATAAAGAACTGAGGAAGATCACTCAGCACCCGGGATTGGGTTATACCCTTCAAGAATACTATGAAGCCGAGGTGGACGTCATCTCTGTCTCCTACCAGCATGAAGACCCTCCCGAGGTGGGATATGACAAGTACCCCTCGGAAGATGAAGAAATCATTTATCAATCCGTAATGAACAATGAAGCCCCAGACAGTCAGCCAGAGACGGGGACATCTGATGAAACAAAGAAAGGTTGGTACTGGGAAGACCTACCTTGCAAAGTGGATCTGTTCCATGCTGAAGCAAAGTTTGATATGGGAACCCCGGATGAAGACCAAATAGCCAACGAGCTAAGAGAATACTTGGAGTTTGAGCGCATTCTAGAAGAAGTCCGGGCCCTACAGAATGATGATCTCTCAGGGGGGCCTGCACCAGAAGAACCTCTAGGGTCGGAGGAGTCCACCTTTGGGTTTCCTGCTGAACCGGTCACATCCTCGAGGCAGACCGAACAGAATCCAACAGTATCAGCCTTATATGATGAGCCAACATCCGCCGATGACCAGTATGACGGAACCAAAAATCATGAGATCGAAGAGGATTATATCCCGGGAGGCTTTATTGACTTGCAAGAAGCCCCGCCCGAAGTCGAAGATGGTGGCCAGGCCACCGTTGATGAGCTCGTGGAAATAAATCTAGGGACGGCAGATGAGCCCAGGCCGACATTCCTCAGTGCACTGCTAGAGCCAGCTGCCAGGGAACAGTATATACAGTTCTTGAAAGAATTCCGAGACTGCTTTGCATAGACATATGATGAAATGCCGGGACTGAGTTCTGATGTGGCACAACATCGGTTAGCAATAAACCCAGAGGCTAACCCTGTAAAACAACCGCCCAGGAGAATGCGCCCTGAGTTGATAAATCAAGTTAATAAAGACGTCGACAAGCTGATTGATGTAGGCTTTGTTGAAGAAAATCAGTATACTACATGGCTAGCCAATATAGTGCCCGTAAAGAAGAAAAATGGGCAGATCAGAATATGTGTCGATTTTCGGGACCTTAATAAGGCTTGCCCGAAAGATGATTTCCCAGTGCCAATCACTGAAGTGATGATTGATGCGACTACTGGTCATGAAGCCCTGTCATTCATGGATGGGTCATCCGGATACAACCAAATCTGGATTGCTGAAGAAGACAGAGTGCACACTACATTCCGCACTCCGAAGGGGATATTCCACTACAAAAGGATGACGTTTGGCCTCAAGAATGCCGGCACTACCTACCAAAGAGCTATGACAAAGATCTTTGATGATTTGCTCTTCAAGAAAGTAGAGTGCTACATTGATGATCTGGTAGTGAAAACCACCAGAAGAGAAGACCATTTGTAGGACCTGAGGATAGTATTCCAGAGGCTGCGCAAATATGAACTCAAGATGAATCCTATGAAATGCGCCTTTGGGGTGTCCAGCGGGAAGTTCCTCGGGTTTATTGTCCAGCATAGGGGCATTGAAATTGACCTATCCAAGATTAAGGCTATAAAGGAGCTCCCTCCACCAAGGAGTCTGCCCGAGCTAAGATCTCTGCAAGGGCGTTTGGCCTATATCCGACGATTTATATCGAATTTGTCGGGAAGATGCCACCCCTTTCATAAGCTCATGGTGAAAGATGTACCGTTCCTCTGGGACGATGGATGTCAGGAAGCCTTTGGGAAGCTGAAAGAATATTTCAAGACCCCTCCAGTGCTGGGGGCACCAGTTAAGGGAAGGCCCTTGATACTGTATATCGCGGCCACACACTGTTCCCTGGGGGCAATGCTGGCACAGATAAATGAAGAAGGCAAAGAGCAAGCCTTGTACTACTTGAGTAGGAGGCTGATTAGAACTGAAGAGAGCTACAGCTACATAGAAAAGACATGCTTGGCACTAGTCTTTGCCGTCAAGAAACTCCGGCACTATATGTTGTCACATGAAGTCAGATTGATATCTGCAGCAGATCCGCTCAAATACATATTGACTCAGCCAGTACTGAAGGGCCGGTTGGGCAAATGCGCAGTGATCCTGATGGAATTCGATATTACCTATACACCCCAGAGGGCGATAAAAGGACAGGCCGTGGCTGATTTCTTCGCAGAGCATCCTGTGCCGGAAAATGACATGCTAGGGACTGAGTTACCCGATGATGAGATACTCGAAGCTTGCCAGGCTCGGCCAGTTATGTGGCAGCTATTCTTTGATGGAGCATCTAGACCAGATATAGACTCCGATGGAAAGACCAGAATACGGGCCGGGGCCGGTATTGTGCTGAAGTCGCCAGAAGGGGAGGTCGTGCATACTTCCTGTTCTATAAACAAGCCATGCACCAATAATGAAGCTGAGTACGAAGCTCTGATAATCGGTCTGCATATAAGCCTCAACATGGGTATCCAGACGCTTCAGGTATTCGGGGATTCGATGTTGATAATAAAACAAATCCAAGGGGAGTTCGAAGTGCGGAAGCCAGAATTGAATCCCTACCACCAGAAAGCTATGCGCCTTATCGTGAAATTCTATCATATTGAGCTCAAGCATGTGGGCCGTAGGCACAATGCCCAAGCTGATGCACTGGCAAAGCTGGCCAGCTCACTAGCAGTCCCACCAAATGAGACACTGAACATTATTGTTATGAACTGGCGACAAGTCCCCAGCATGCTAGAAGGGTGCCCCGAAGAAGGCGAAGTTGCTACTGTCAGCACGGTACAGGCGTCTGATTGGAGACAACACTTGCTGCAGTGGTTTCTGCACCAACAGCTGCCGCAGAAAAGGGAAGAAAAGGTGAAACTTCTGAGAATCAAAGATTCTTATGAGTTCAGGAATGAAACTTTGTTCCGAATAATGGCAGATGCACGCAAGAAGATTCTACTCCGCTGCCTGTCCACTGAGGAAGCTTGGCAAGCAATGAAAGAAATACATGCCGGAACAGCAGGTGCCCACCAGGCTGGTCCCAAGATGAAGATAGAAATCAAGAAGCTGGGCTATTATTGGCCTACCATGTTTGAAGACTGCTGTAAATTCACAAAGTCATGCCAGAAATGTCAGGAGCATGCTACCGTGCCTAGAAGGCCTCCTACGACTCTACACCCTACAGTTCCCAGTTGGCCATTTGCACAATGGGGAACCGATGTAGTCGGGCCACTGCCGACTTCCTCGGCTGGACATAAGTACATATTGGCCATAACAGATTACTTCTCCCGATGGGCCGAGGCTATAGCATTAAGAGAAGTGACTGGTGAGCTGGTCGCCAGATTCATCAAGCAGAATATTATCTTCCGGTTCGGGATCCCCAGCCGAATAATATCTGATAATGGAAGCCATTTCAGAAATCAGAAGGTCTATCGGCTTGCCGAGAAGTATAAAATCGAGTGGAGGACTTCCACTCCTTACAATCCACAGGCAAACGGGTTGGCGGAAGCATTTAACAAGCCTTTGTGCACCTTGCTGGCCAAGGTCGTCAGTTCCAACAAAAAGGACTGGGAAGAAAAAATGTATGAAGCTCTGTGGGCGTACCGCACCGTCTTCAAGACACCTACAGGATGCTCACCATACTCACTGGTATACGGCTCAGAGGCAGTGGTTCCGCTAGAGCTAGAAGTCCCGTCACTCAGAGTGGCAGTCCAATATGGCCTGGCCCGTGGCGAACAGACCAACGCAGAAAGAAGATTAGAGGAATTGGCTGAATTGGAAGGGAAGCGCCTCCGAGCTCAGAAGAATATCCAAATGTATCAGGCCCGCATGGCTAATGCATTTAACAAACTCGTAAGAGGACGAGAATTCAAGAAAGGTGACCTCGTCATGGTCAAGAAGAAAGAAGTCATGGCGTCCAACCCAAAAGGGAAGCTGAATGCTAATTGGGAAGGTCCTTATGTGATACAGAGGGTCTACGAAGGAGAAGCCTACGTGGTTGTCAACCATCGAGGGGAAATTCAATTCTCATCGCTCAACGGAAGGCATCTAAAGCTGTATCATACAGCACAACCGACATTCCCCGAGTAATAGAGCGAGCTACCTTTTTCATGGTCTAGTGGCACTCCGCCCTAACCGAGCTACCCTTTTCTTGGTCTAGCGGCACTCCTCCCTAGCCGAGCTACCCCTTTTTTGGTCTAGTGGCACTCCGCCCTAGCCGAGCTACCCTTTTCTTGGTCTAGTGGTACTCCGCCCTAGCCGAGCTACCTCTTTCTTGGTCTAGTGGCACTCCGCCCTAGCCGAGCTACCCTTTTCTTGGTCTAGTGGCACTCCGCCCTAGCCGAGCTACCCTTTTCTTGGTCTAATGGCACTCCGCCCTAGCCGAGCTACCTCTTTCTTGGTCTAGTGGCACTCCGCCTGTAACGCCCAGTAATTTTGGAATAAGAATAAAAATATACATAATAATAAATACATACTCTTATAAGTATATAATGTTTAATAAGTTAAAATTTATTCAAATAAATAAATGGTCAAGTGATATTCCTATAGGGTTGTTCAGATCGAACCTGTCTCTGATACCTAGGACAAGGACTAATAAAAGTTAAACAAATTATGAGGAATAAAATCCCTATATACATACAAATTATTATTAGGTATATGAGGGTCAGAAAATAATAAATATGTTTATATATATATAATGCAATATAAATAAATATAATACAACGTAAATAATCAAGGCCAGACTCGGTACACGACCCCCTGACATCCTGAGAAATCTCACAAAAAGAACTCATGGACCCTACCATTGTATTATAATAAATTTAAGAATAACATGTTATATTTTTCTAGGCATTTAATGGATAATATAATTTTATTTGAATTTCGAAAATTTAATATTACACATTTACTGTATCATAACTTTATTAGAAGGGAAAAGGATATATATATAAGATTTAAATGCATCCAAGATATATAAAGGATAAAAGAATGGACATATATACCATTTCGGTCTTCTCAAGGGCAATGAGAAATGACCAAAACTTAAATGACGCCTCTTAGTATAGGCGTATATAATATGAAAAATGACTTAATATAAGTTGTTAATTCTAAATGAGTAAAGGTCAAATAAAGTATATAGTTAAGGATATTATAAAAGAATAGAGGTATATACACGATATCGACCTTTTGGAGGTCAAATTGAAAAGCCAAAAATGAATGGACGCCTATACATACGGACGTCAATTTCGTAAGAAGTGCCTTCAACTAAGTCGTTAATTAGTATAAATAGCATAAGAGGATAGAGATTTCTAGAGTATAAACACAATTTTGCTTCTTCCAGGGGCATGAAGAAATGCCAAAATATAAGAAACGCATATGACAATGTCGTGAATTCAAAAAGAAACGACTTGATATAAGTCGTTATTTTATTCTAAAATGAATAGTGTCGATTTTTCCATTTAAGAATTTTTGAAAAATAATTATATGTAAAAATAGAGAAAAATGGAAAACTATTACCCCTAGAATTTCATAACTAAACCTAATCAAATAAAAAAGATAAAAATCCTCAAATATTGTAACTAGCATAAGTTAACGTGAAATCGTGAATAGCGCCCGACGGAAGGGCGTTATTTCTTTAAAAACGACGTGATGCAAGACGTCAATTAAAAATTAACGACCTAGACTAAGGCGTTAATTACATTTTGAGTTCCGTTCGACCTGGGAGACTATCTAGGGCAAGTCCTGGATAACTACGAGGAAGATTGAATAGGGTAAGAACTCTATTAGGGAAATATTACTTCCAATACAATACTAACTCCCTTAGGATCGTAAAAACCCTATAAATACCCTCCTAATTCACCCAGATCGCTACTTTGGCGATCCAACCTTCGTTCTGCTACTATCGACCGTGAAGAACCAGTAAGTTCTTCTTCCTGCTCTTTCGGATATATATATTATAAAGAATAATGTTCTTCAATCTTTTCCTTCTGTAGGAAGTAGTAACTTCTCATCCACCTGAAGAACGTGGGTTCTTCATCTTCCTCTTACAGCAAAGAAGGAAGCTGGTTGCTGCTTACAGAAATACTACTGAAGGAAACTCTATATCATCTTCTCCACCCTTACATCCTCCAGTAGCTGAATTACTCGGGGATTTTTGCAGGTCATAGCTCTTCAGAAGGCTCTGTTTATAACAGAGTACCCTTTCTCTCTTCACAATCTTCACGAGTCATCAATTCAGATTATCCTAAGGTAGGTTTTCTCAAGGATTGTAGCCCAAAGTAACTTATGAAATCATATTAATATCATATATTCATCCATGCATATAGTTTTATTGTGGTTTCGAATGTTTTCTGAGAGATTTTAAAGAAACGCCCTTGACCAGGGCGCTAATTTAAAAGAAGCGACCCACACCAGGGCGCTAATTGTAGTTTTGACGCCCTGCCCAGGAGTCGTCAATTTCACCTAATTGTTAATTAACCGTGTTTAAAATTTAATATCTATGAAACTAGAATCTAATATGATGCATGATCATACCTGTTGAATCTTGCTATTTTTCTTGTCCTAACTCTGTAATTTGTTTTCCTGAAATTTTATTATCTAGAAACTCTACTGTTCATATGAAAATTTGATAAATCCTGAAATAACGACCTTCTGTAAGTCGTCTCTTATAAAACTGACGCCCTGAACCAGGGCGCGAATTTGAAAGTAACGCCCCTGTCCAAGGTGCATTTTTATTAAATTCCAGAATATAGAAATTTCTGCAAAATAGAAATATATAATGGACGACCCTTGTATAAGTCATCAAATCATAAATAAACGCCCCTATAGAAAGCGTTAATTTGATAAAGCAATGACTTAGATTAAGTCGCTATTTTCCTGTGTTAATATTTTGAACTATTTTCTGTTAATCGAGGGTTTTATATATATAATTATCTTGCACTATATTTCCATTCCGTGAATATAGTCCCATGTTTCACGATGGTTTATCGCCTTACCCCTCAATTCTCGGTGACATACAAGCTCTCCATTGGACATTTCGTTCCTTTGGACTAGCGAGTTAGTCATAGAGACCTCCGTAAGACTCCTCGAGCCTTGGATTCCCTCAAGGCCGACTGAGCGGGTTGTACCATAAAAACCTATCACACTATTTTGCCATGTCACTCTATAGAGACATGGTATACCGGCCCTCATGTTATGCTAAGTGGATATCATGAGAATATTCTTAATGGGATGAGGACAGCATGCCATTAATATGCTGTTCTTATGGACCCCAATTCTATATAAAAAGAGTGACCATCTATATATGGGCACTTATTTGTTATGGTACCGGTTAGGGAACCAATTTCACCCAGTTTATCGACATGTCATGGTTTATATGCTTTGCGTGAATTTTAACGCCAGTATGTCCTTACTCAAGGGCCTTGCCCTTGAATTTCATGAAAATCTTATCTTATCATCCTATTAAAGCTTGTTCTTGAAACTCCTTATTGGCTATAAACTATCGTTGATGTCTAGATCTATCTTTAATGCTGTGCATAGAAGGGCCCGATCTGGTCCTGGGAGGAGCACCCAAAAGTACTAGTGCCCATGGGAGTTGTAATGATCACGGTGTCTAGCATTGCACCGAAGTACTCTTTCTCTTGATCTTTGGCATTCCACACACTCTCTCTCTTTCTTGCGTGCGTGACTCGACTTGCGTGACTTTACTAGCATGGTCCTATACGGGCAAAGTACTTGCGTGAAATAGCCAATAATCTATAAAGTCTCTTATGAATACCTTTTGTTTAAGACTCACTTGAAAGCTTTGCACGACATGTTATTCTATTGATTAGTTTTACTTGCTCAGTTCTTTCTACATGCATAGCCATATTGCATTTACATGTGAAAAATTGTAATTACTTAAACCCATTGCTAGTTCTTGAGATATAATTCCTACTGAGCGTTCGCTCACTCCGTTTTATTCCAACATTTTTCAGGTAATCAGGTGGCTAGCGAGACCGAGACTCACACGGGCGGGACAAGTGTGCAAGCGAGCTTCGGAAACTAGTGAACCCGGGTCTTTTATCTTTCTTGAGTCTAGATAGTATTGTCTAGCTAAGTTAGCTTATCGTCTCTTATCCAGTTATCTTGTCTAAGTCTGTAGTATGTCGTTCCCTTCCTTTCCATTGTGTTGGAGTCTCTAAGTTGGAAAACAAGTTCTTGTAAGAGATTTATATTAGAAATAAAATTTCTATTGTTGTTCAAAATTATTTTTGTCTTATGCGATTGCTCTTGATCATTCACGACTGTTTAACTGCCACGTTCCGAGCAAACGACACGTTCCGCTGCTATCGGTTCGGGGCGTGACAGAGGTGGTATCAGAGCTTCGGCTTTCATATCCTCCAGTTATTAAGTCCCAAGGATGGGTCATCCTTGTTAGTCATATCGGAGCTTCGGCTTTCACATCCTCAAGTTATTAGGTTTCTGTGATAGGTCAAGTATCCCTGTCAGTCATATTAGAGTTTCGGCTTTCAAAATCCTCAGATTGTTAAATCAAGTTATAGGTTGAGTATATCCTTGTCAGTCATCCTATAAGGATTCCGTGAGAGATGGGTAGAACTTGGGGTTAAAGTTATAAAAGAAAGATAAAGTATTTACATTTTATTAACATTAATTCTTGAGTCAATAAATTATCTCCCCACTCATCTTTGCAGGAACCTAGATAAAATGGAAGCATCTAAGCCAAGCTTTGTTCATGAGATGATCTTAGTAGATATCTAAGCTTACGCGGACCTTGTCAAGAGAGTTCAAGAGCTAGAGAAAATGGTGGAAGAAAAAGAAAGAGTTGAAGGGAAGGATCAAACAGATGACTCTAAAAAGTTCACCGTTACTAAGAAAAGGATAAACGAGGGTGATATTTCACAAAGGTGTAAGAAATGCCAGAAATGTAAGAAGTGTAATAAGGAAGCTTCGGCAGATCGCTCGCAAGATAAGTGTAAATCTTGTGGAAGATATGGTCACAAATCGAAGAAGTGTTGGTGGAGTACGGGAGCGTGTCTCCGTTGTGGGAGCTTAGATCATAAGATAGCAGAATGCCCTATTCTAACCAAGAAGCCTCCAAGAGGAGTTCAACATTTAACCAAACTTGCCAAGAAACAAGTTGTGGAAGGTAACCCTCACCCGTAATCCTAAACTAGCTCTTAAGATTTCTTCTGTATAAGTTCATAATAGTTCTCTGTTAGGAATGGAAGATAATGTGAATTTGGGGACCAAATTTTTTTAAGTGGGGGAGGGTGTAACACCCGGTAATTTTGGAATAAGAATAAAAATATACATAATAATAAATACATACTCTTATAAGTATATAATGTTTAATAAGTTAAAATTTATTCAAATAAATAAATGGTCAAGTGATATTCCTATAGGGTTGCTCAGATCGAACCTGTCTCTGATACCTAGGACAAGGACAAATAAAAGTTAAACAAATTATGAGGAATAAAATCCCTATATACATGCAAATTATTAATAGGTATATGAGGGTCAGAAAATAACAAATATGTTTATATATATATAATGCAATATAAATAAATATAATACAACGTAAATAATCAAGGCCAGACTCGGTACACGACCCCCTGACATCCTGAGAAATCTCACAAAAAGAACTCATGGACCCTACCATTGTATTATAATAAATTTAAGAATAACATGTTATATTTTTCTAGGCATTTAATAGATAATATAATTTTATTTGAATTTAGAAATTTTAATATTACACATTTACTGTATCATAACTTTATTAGAAGGGAAAAGGATATATATATAAGATTTAAATGCATCAAAGATATATAAAGGATAAAAGAATGGACATATATACCATTTCGGTCTTCTCAAGGGCAATGAGAAATGACCAAAACTTAAATGACGCCTCTTAGTATAGGCGTATATAATATGAAAAATAACTTAATATAAGTCGTTAATTCTAAATGAGTAAAGGCCAAATAAAGTATATAGTTAAGGATATTATAAAAGAATAGGGGTATATACACGATATCGATCTTTTGGAGGTCAAATTGAAAAGCCAAAAATGAATGGACGCCTATATATATGGACGTCAATTTCGTAAGAAGTGCCTTCAACTAAGTCGTTAATTAGTATAAATAGCATAAGAGGATAGAGATTTCTAGAGTATAAACATAATTTTGCTTCTTCCAGGGGCATGAAGAAATGCCAAAATATAAGAAACGCCTATGACAATGTCGTGAATTCAAAAAGAAACGACTTGATATAAGTCGTTATTTTATTCTAAAATGAATAGTGTCAATTTTTTCATTTAAGAATTTTTGAAAAATAATTATATGGAAAAATAGAGAAAAATGGAAAACTATTACCCCTAGAATTTCATAACTAAACCTAATCAAATAAAAAAGAAAAAAATCCTCAAATATTGTAACTAGCATAAGTTAATGTGAAATCGTGAATAGCGCCCGACGGAAGGGCGTTATTTCTTTAAAAATGACGAGATGCAAGACGTCAATTAAAAATTAACGACCTAGACTAAGGCGTTAATTACATTTTGAGTTCCGTTCAACCGGGGAGACAATCCAGGGCAAGTCCTGGATAACTACGAGGAAGATTGGATAGGGTAAGAACTCTATTAGGGAAATATTACTTCCAATACAATACTACCTCCCTTAGGATCGTAAAAACCCTATAAATACCCTCCTAATTCACCCAGATCGCTACTTTGGCGATCCAACCTTCGTTCTGCTACTATCGACCGTGAAGAACCAGTAAGTTCTTCTTCCTGCTCTTTCGGATATATATATTATAAAGAATAATGTTCTTCAATCTTTTCCTTCTGTAGGAAGTAGTAACTTCTCATCCACCTGAAGAACGTGGGTTCTTCATCTTCCTCTTACAGCAAAGAAGGAAGCTGGTTGCTGCTTACAGAATTGCTGCCGAAGGAAACTCTATATCATCTTCTCCACCCTTACATCCTCTAGTAGCTGAATTACTCGGGGATTTTTGCGGGTCATAGCTCTTCAGAAGGCTCTGTTTATAACAGAGTACCCTTTCTCTCTTCACAATCTTCACGAGTCATCAATTCAGATTATCCTAAGGTAGGTTATCTCAAGGATTGTAGCCCAAAGTAACTTATGAAATCATATTAATATCATATATTCATCCATGCATATAGTTTTATTGTGGTTTCGAATGTTTTCTGAGAGATTTTAAAGAAACGCCCTTGACCAGGGCGCTAATTTAAAAGAAGCGACCCACACCAGGGCGCTAATTGTAGTTTTGACGCCTTGCCCAGGAGTCGTCAATTTCACCTAATTGTTAATTAACCGTGTTTAAAATTTAATATCTATGAAACTAGAATCTAATATGATGCATGATCATACTTGTTGAATCTTGCTATTTTTCTTGTCCTAACTCTAGAATTTATTTTCCTGAAATTTTATTATCTAGAAACTCTACTGTTCATATGAAAATTTGATAAATCCTGAAATAACGACCTTCTGTAAGTCGTCTCTTATAAAAGTGACGCCTTGAACCAGGGCGCGAATTTGAAAGTAACGCCCCTATCCAAGGCCCGTTTTTATTAAATTCCAGAATATAGAAATTTCTGCAAAATAGAAATATATAATGGACGACCCCTGTATAAGTCATCAAATCATAAATAAATGCCCTTGTAGAAGGCGTTAATTTGATAAAGCAATGACTTAGATTAAGTCACTATTTTCCTGTGTTACTATTTTGAACTGTTTTCTGTTAACCGAGGGTTTTATATATATAATTATCTTGCACTATATTTCCATTCCGTGAATATAGTCCCATGTTTCATGATGGTTTATCGCCTTACCCCTCAATTCTCGGTGACATACAAGCTCTCCATTGGACATTCCGTTCCTTTGGACTAGCGAGTTAGTCATAGAGACCTCCGTAAGACTCCTCGAGCCTTGGATTACCTCAAGGCCGACTGAGCGGGTTGTACCATAAAAACCTATCACACCATTTTGCCATGTCACTCTATAGAGACATGGTATACCGGCCCTCATGTTATGCTAAGTGGATATCATGAGAATATTCTTAATGGGATGAGGACATCATGCCATTAATATGCTGTTCTTATGGACCCCAATTCTATATAAAAAGAGTGACCATCTACATATGGGCACTTATTTGTTATGGTACCGGTTAGGGAACCAATTCCACCCAGTTTATCGACATGTCATGGTTTATATGCTTTGCGTGAATTTTATCGCCAGTATGTCCTTACTCAAGGGCCTTGCCCTTGAATTTCATGAAAATCTTATCTTATCATCCTATTAAAGCTTGTTCTTGAAACTCCTTATTGGCTATAAACTATCGTGGATGTCTAGATCTATCTTTAATGCTGTGCATAGAAGGGCCCGATCTGGTCCTGGGAGGAGCACCCAAAAGTACTAGTGCCCATGGGAGTTGTAATGATCACGGTGTCTAGCATTGCACCGAAGTACTCTTTCTCTTGATCTTTGGCATTCCACACACTCTCTCTCTTTCTTGCGTGCGTGACTCGACTTGCATGACTTTACTAGCATGGCCCGATATGGGCAAAGTACTTGCGTGAAATAGCCAATAATCTATAAAGTCTCTTATGAATACCTTTTGTTTAAGACTCACTTGAAAGTTTTGCACGACGTGTTATTCTATTGATTAGTTTTACTTGCTCAGTTCTTTCTACATGCATAGCCATATTGCATTTACATGTGAAAAATTGTAATTACTTAAACCCATTGCTAGTTCTTGAGATATAATTCCTACTGAGCGTTCGCTCACTCCGTTTTATTCCAAAATTTTTTAGGTAATCAGATGGCTAGCGAGACCGAGACTCACACGGGCGGGACAAGTGTGCAAGCGAGCTTCGAAAACTAGTGAACCCGGGTCTTTTATCTTTCTTGAGTCTAGATAGTATTGTCTAGCTAAGTTAGCTTATCGTCTCTTATCCAGTTATCTTGTCTAAGTCTGTAGTATGTAGTTCCCTTCCTTTCCATTGTGTTGGAGTCTCTAAGTTGGAAAACAAGTTCTTGTAAGAGATTTATATTAGAAATAAAATTTCTATTATTGTTCAAAATTATTTTTGTCTTATGCGATTGCTCTTGATCATTCACGACTGTTTAACTGCCACGTTCCGAGCAAACGACACGTTCCGCTGCTATCGGTTCGGGGCGTGACACCGCCCAAGCCGAGCTACCCTTTTTCTTGGTCTAGTGGCACTCCGCCCTAGCCGAGCTACCCTTTTTCTTGGTCTAGCGGCACTCCGCCCTAGCCGAGCTACCCTTTTCTTGGTCTAATGGCACTCCGCCCTAGTCGAGCTACCCCTTTCTTGGTCTAGTGGCACTCCGCCCTAGCCGAGCTACCCCTTTCTTGGTCTAGCGGCACTTCGCCCTAGCCGAACTACCCTTTTCTTGGTCTAGTGGCACTCCGCCATAGCCGAGCTACCCCTTTCTTGGTCTAGCGGCACTCCGCCCTAGTCGAGCTACCCTTTTCTTGGTCTAGTGGCACTCCGCCCTAGCCAAGCTACCCTTTTCTTGGTCTAGTGGCACTCCGCCCTAGCCGAGCTACCCTTTTCTTGGTCTAGTGGCACTCCGCCCTAGCCGAGCTACCCCTTTCTTGGTCTAGCAGCACTCCGCCCTAGCCGAGCTACCCTTTTTCTTGGTCTAGCGGCACTCCGCCCTAGCCGAGCGACCCCTTTCTTGGTCTAGCGGCACTCTGCCCTGGCCGAACTACCCTTATCTTGATCTAGTGGCATTCCGACCTGTCACCCTCGAAAAAAAAAAGAGAGAGAATAAAAGAAAGTAAAAATGGGGTTAAAAGTAGTGATACCCCGCCAGACTTGCTCCTATATTAGGAACAAGTGCAAAAATGGCCCAAAACCCAGCTGTGGTGAAAACCCGAAAGGGCACTGCATGCAAAATCGGGTACCCCGCCACGTGAAAACCTGAAAGGGCGCGTGGGCAAAAGCAAGAGGGGGCTGGCTCCGGCGAAAACCCGAAAGGGCGCTTAAGCCAGTAATGTGGTAATTTAAAGTTCCCTTTTTCACCCTTCCTGATAAAACTCTGAGAAGGACGATCATCATAAAGTCCCACCGGAAATCATGTCCAACAATTTCTTGTCCCTTGTCATCATCGACAAGATCGGCCGGTCTATTTCTTTAACCTGGACTCTTCGTCCCTGTTAAGCTAGTCTACATTCCTGGCAGCAGCTTCATGCCTGGGCCACCATCCACCGCATGTCCCACTGATGATGAAACCCCGTTGGTCATGGGGCATATCGTCTCGATCAATGCTAAAGCCCATCTCAGAATGGACCTTCCGTCTGTTCTGATAAAACCCTTCCACTTTCTGCCTGAGACCCACCACGGTAAAACCTATCCAGTCTAGATCTTACATCTATTGTGATAAAACCTACCATACATCCCGCCGAGATGAAACCTGCTGTTGATCGATTAGCGCACTGCCCGATCAACGATGAAATCTGTCCGGTTTAGACCTTACGTCTATCCCGATGAAACATATGAAATCCTTGCATTGGTATAAACCCAATACCGATGATGAAACCCGCTATTGGTCGATTGGCACACTGCCCGATCAATGATGAAACCTATCCAGTTTAGACCCTACGTCTATCCTGATGAATCCTATGAAATCCTTGCTTCGATATAGACCCAATATCGATGATAAGAGCAGCTACTAATGGTGCGGTACGTCACCTGACCAATGCTAAAACCCGTCCGGAGTAGACTTTCTGTCTGCTCTGATGAAGATGCTACCCACATTCTCAAAGTCAATCTGGACCTTCTATCTAGATGGATGATGAAATCCTATTCCCTTGCGTTGATGGTAATCCCCACATCAACGATGCAGCCAGGCTCCTGGCAAACGGCTTCGCGCCTAAGCCGCAAAACACACTCAAGTCGACCCAGGCTTTCCGCTTAGGTGGACGATGAAACCATATGCCCCTTGCATTGGTGTTGGCACCCACATCAATGATGATACATACACAAGCTGAGCACATGGATTACAAAGCCAAAGTCAAAAAAAGAAGAGACAAAATGGGGGCTAAAAATAGAGATGTCCCGCCAGACTTGTTCAGGCACTCTGAGCAAGGGCAAAAATGGCCAAAACCCAACTGTGGTGAAAACCCGAAAGGGCACTACAAGCAAAATCGGGTACCCCGCCACGTGAAAACCTGAAAGGGCGCGTGGGTAAAAGCAAGAGGGGGCTGGCTCCGGTGAAAACCTGAAAGGGCACTTGGGTCGGTAATGTGGTGATTCAAAAGTTCCATGACAACCGGCACGCTGCCTTCACCTCCCCTTCACTTATGAAGACTTCCGTCGGTCAGCTGGCTCCACGCCCCACCGATGATAAAACCTTTCCAGGGCAGACCTTACGTTTACCCTGATGAAATCTACATACCCTCTTGCAAATGTCCCATCGATAATGAAACCCATCACCATTCTGATAAAGCCTGGCCAACTCAGACCTTACGTCTGTCCTGATGAAACTCTTAAACCTTCCCTTGATCGATCGGCATCTCGCCCGATCAGTGATGAAACCCTATCCAGTTTAGACCTTACGTCTATTCTGATGAAACCTATGAAACTTCTTTGCATCGATATAAACCCAATATTGATGATGAAACTAGCTATTGATCGAACGGCACCTTGCCCGATCAATGATAAAACCCTACCCAGTTTGGACCTTACGTCTATTCTGATGAAACTTATGAAATTCCTTTGCATCGATATAAACCCAATATCGATGATGAAACCAACCGTTGATCGACCGGCACCTTGTACGATCAATGATGAAACCCTATCCAGTTTAGACCTTACGTCTATTCTGACGAAACTTATGAAATTCCTTTGCATCGATATAAACCCAATATCGATGATGAAACCAACCGTTGGTCGACCGGCACATTGCCCGATCAATGACGAAACCTGTCCAGGTCAGACCGTACGTCTTTCCTGATTAAAACCACATATGCTCTCACGTCCCACCTGCGATAAAGCTCACCCAGTCTAGACCTTACGTCTATTCTGATGAAGCCTATAAAACTTCTTTGCATCGATATAAATCCAATATCGGTGATAAAATCAGCCACTGGTCGATTGGCACATTGTCCCGATCAGTTTTGAAACCTACCCGGGATGGACCATTCACCCGTTCCAGATGATACTCTAAACCTTTTCATTCACTGTCTGCAAACAACCTCACTTGCGGCACATGCTGCCGAAAAAGACATCCGCTACTACCTACAAAATTCGGTTTGAGCACCCTCCGGATACCGTCACATGGTGGAGCGAGTTCCCCATCCTTTCTCTGAAAGGGTGGACGCTCTCCTGCTAAATACGGGCTATTCGCATGAGGATTGCTGAAACTGCTACCAAATCACCATGAAGTAATGATAATACAGCAAGTAAAGAGCAGCCACATATGAGACCAGCATAAAGATTCATTTTCACTATATAAATAAGAAAAAGAGTACACAAAGGGCCTCGAGGGGGCATTGTATCACAAAAGAAGACAAAAAAAGGAGAGAAAAAAAAGAGATAATTCAAGGCCGCCGAAAGATATCTTCAAAGGCCAAAAGACCCACATGAGGAGCGGCTCCCAGCTCATAAAGGCGTGTCTCCTCCTCCTGAAGCCTCACGAACGTACCCTGTAGAGACATCACCCGTCCCTCCAACAAGGCCACCTCCTTGGCGGACTGCGGCCGAATGAAGGATAATTGTTGCAGCTCGGCTCGAAATCCGGCGAGTTCCACTTCCAGAATGGCTACCCGGTCCTGGACAGCTTCCTCCCGCTGAACAACACTCTGTAGCGCGGCCCGACGTTCATCAAGTGCAAGCGTCAGCTTCTCCAGCTCAGATTTACACTCTGACCTCTGCAATTTCAGTGCCGTCAGCCTGTCGGCCATGGTCAGTGCTAGGAAGTCTCTCCGATGCACGAATTTAGCAGAAGCAGGACCCGCTGAGCCCATATGTCCAAAGGGCAGCCCATGGCTTGCAGGCCAGCGGTGAAGCGACTGGCAATTTCCTTCAGTTGCGGATATGTCAAGCCAGGCTGGGATTCAACTAACTGGCGTAGCATGTCCAAATGTTGCCAGACGAAGCTTTCAGAAGAAGCAAAGCCAAAGGAGGCAGATGAGACGACCTCAAAAGTCACCTCGCCGTCAATATCTGCCCACAGTGCAATATCCGGTTGAGAGGACGAAGATGGCAGATCTGTTGAAACAATGGACTGGTCTCTCTCCACGCTTTCCTGTGAAATTAAGGACTCCTCCGCTACCGCCATCTCGGGAGCTATGGCCTGAGCACCCACAGGTAGAGGGTCAATGAATGTTGGAACTGTCTCTTCATGGGTCTCCTGAGCAGGAGCTTCATCTCTAGCTTCTCCTTCTGGCAATGGGAACGAAGGTGCTCCAGCTGGTAGAGGCAGAAATCTGGTCTCCGTAGCCGCTGTGGCAGGGACTGCTGACTCGGGAGCAATGGACATTACTGCGGCCGGTATGAAAGCAGAGCTTCTGGCCGGGTCCGCCTCAGTCCTAAAATCTGAGGCCCTGACAGAGACAGAACTTTCTCTTGAGGCCCCCAAGTCCAATGATGTTAAGTCAGTTGAAGATTGTATCCTCACTGGCACAGGGCGAATAACCTCAGAAATTCCCATGCAAGTTAAAGGTAAAGCAGGGATAATGGCCAAGTCTGCGGATGAAATAGCCATAGAAACTACGGCTGCGTCTGAGCTGGTGATGACAGGGTCTTAAGGACAAAGCATAATGACCTTCAGCAATGAATGAAAGAAAATAAATAGAACAGCAAACAAGAAGAGAAGCCGCCCAATCCTCGCGCCGAGAAACCCATGAACGTAATGCCGAGAGGGCTCCAAAGTGCTGAAAACAGAAAAAGAATTAGAAGAATATGGAAAATAAAAATTATGCATGTCGAATGATGCTACAGCAATATGATCAAGCTGAAGGACAATATCAAATAGAAATTGAAGAAGATAGCCTCGAATGCTAAAGAGGCACCTGCAAACCCCGTGACGCTGTTCCTGTGCTTACGTCGTCCGCAGGTGGGGGGCATTTGTTGACACCTTGAAAATGAGCAAGGGGGGAAACAGAATTGAAAAGAAGATTAGACTAACAATGAAAAAATAATGGTGAAGCTCGTCAACCATCTACCCGGCTGAAGCCTTTTCCGGCCAAGCTGATGTCTGATTTCGTTGTCAGCCAGACGGCGACACTGATGAAATAGCAGTCACTTAACTGATGAGACCTCCTATCATGCTTTAACAAGAGCTATATTACTGCCTCGTCCGGAAGTCTACAGGTAACATATCCGACTAAGTCAGATGTTAACTTGTTGACGGATGAGATATGAGCAAAGACAAAGATGAAATCAGAACCGGTAAATGAAGATTATGAAAACCTCTGCAAAGTCGTAACGGAAGAAGAACCTTCTCCATGGGCTATATATACCTAGCTGAAGTCTTCTCAGGCTAAAGCTGATATCCGGTTTTGTCATCATGCGGGTGACAATGCTGATGAAATGATGTCTTATTCTGTCATCGTTCAGGTGACGATGCTGATGAAATCCCAGTCCACTGACTGATGAAGGTCTCCATAATCCCACTAAGACCCGGGTCCACCAACAAAAGGCCTGTTGCGGTTCTAGTATATTCAGGGAGACAGCAAGTCCATGTGAAGCCTTAAAAAAGGCCCTAAATGGGCCTATGAAATGGGGTCACGAAGGTGGCGCCGGGATACTCTACGGATGTCTAGCGCGCCGGGAGCTGCTGCACTCGACAGATGCGCGCCGTGAAGATGAAAAGTCACGCCGACTCCCATCTGCCGAGAGGTGAGGAGGGGCTGGGTCTATATAAACCCACTCACTCGAAGAAGAAAAGAGAAGGCCGGCAACCTCATCCAGAAAGAAAAAGGGAAAAAGAGAATAGAACGAGAGGAAGAGAAGGGCTTCGAAGAAAAGAAGAGACCAACAGAGAGAGAGAGCCTCCTCCGCTGAGAAAAGAAAGAAGAGATCAACCCGAAGAAAAAGGGAGAAGAAGCTCCAGGTGGGCAGGCAGCTGGGGAGGGAGAGGAGTCAATGCTCCGCCCTCCCCCATGTCTCTTTTCTTTTCTCTTTATGTATTCCTGTGAGTTTCATCTTGATTCACCGGATGTAACCGGGATATCTCGGCCTCTATTTTACCTCCTTTTCCCTCACTCCCTTCTTGTGATTGGTGTGAGTTTTGGAATGATGTAATGAAACGAAATACTACGATGGCCCATTTGGGTGCTGGGTGATTGAAATATCTACCATCTGTCCCTCCCCCTCTGTATCTGCTGTTCTTCAAAACATTTATCTACTTAGATGCTCTGGATTTTTGGTTTATGCTTCACATCTTCGGGTCCGTTCTCTCGTGAAAGATGAAGACGGAGCCACAACCCTCGTTCAATGGGTCATTGGGCTCTATCCCCTCCTTCCCTCCCTTTGATGATGGGTTTCTCGCATGTCGTGGATTTCTGCCGAGCTCCCAGCTTGTTCAGGGTCAGAGACATCAATCTCTTGATCGTCTGAACAGCAAGTGACAAAAAAAATCCCCATATATCTCCCGAGGGTTTAATGATGGATGATCCTATCCTTCGACTGATGCTACCCTCCCTTAAACCCCTGGCCTTCACGCCTATAAAACCCTTTAATCCTCCTCGTCTGTGCTAGAAAATCCAGCCTGAATCCTTGTCCAAAACCAGAAGAACCAAGAACAGAGACCCGGAACCTTCCCGGCGCCAAGAATAGTAGTCCCTGAAGAGACACTCCCGGCGCGAGGATGGACGCGCCGGGAACCTCCCTTGCCAGCTTCCCGGCGCCCAGAATAGTGCCCACGAAGAAACCTTTCCGGCGCGGCTATTTGCGCGTCGGGAACTCCCTATGCCAGCTTCCCGGCTCCAAGAATAGTGCCATATGAAGAACCCTTCTCGGCGCGGTGGTTCTTGCGCCGGGAACTACCCCCTTGTGCCATAAGCCCCTTTATGCTATGAATGCTCCATCCCTTGAGCCCCAGATGAGAACCCCTGCTACCAATCAAGAAACCACACAGATACCCCTATGATCCACTCAATGTAACCCTGTATTCTGTCGAGGGACACCCAGGGTCACCATATACCCTTCAAAGATAACAATAAACGGGGACAATCTCCCCTACACGCCCCCCCCCCCAGGGCTAGATTTAATCATAACCCCGCTAACCAAAGGAGCTCTGCCACTGCATGCGCTCTGATGGCCTTAAGGGGATATTAAGATAGTGCTGCAAGCACGTACATGGGTCAGGGGTCCAATACCCCTCTACTCTTGGCTTTCCTCCCGGCACCCTATGGATGATTGTCTATCATTCCCTGGCAAATGTTAAGTCCGGGGGAGGTGCTGCCAAAATTCTTCCAGGAGCAGGCACTTGAAGACGACATTAAGCTGTCCCTGGGGCTCTGCACGAACACTGGTGACAGGGATCCTCTAGACCCTGATTTCCCCAATTCCTCTTCGATCTTGGCCTTCCTTCGGAACCCAAACCCAATCCAGTTCAGATCTAATGAACTG
Source organism: Amorphophallus konjac (assembly GCA_022559845.1). Classification (NCBI taxonomy): domain Eukaryota; kingdom Viridiplantae; phylum Streptophyta; class Magnoliopsida; order Alismatales; family Araceae; genus Amorphophallus; species Amorphophallus konjac. Next base: position 340,225,231 of record CM040118.1, on the reverse strand, counting down.
ATCCACTTTGACCTCACAGAATCCATCTAACTTGTCCTGAATCGCCAAGAAACCCAAAAGCAGGGTGTCGTAAACCCTTAGAAACCATCTCGGCGCTATGATACCTCTCGGCACCATGCACAGTAGAATATGTAAAATGCTCTCGGCACAAGCCTTCTTGCGCCGAGAACCCATCCATCCCAGGTCGTGCCGGGAACCTTTTTTGCCACTTTACCCTTACGCCGAGAACCCCCCTGGCCTTCCTGCCTTCGCGCCGGGAACCCCCCTGGCCTCTTTGCCTTGCGCCGAGAACCACCTGCGCCATTTAGCCCTTGCGCCGAGAACCTTGCGCCGAGAACCCCCTTGGCCTCTTAGCCTGCGCGCCGGAACCCCTGGTCATCTTGCCCTTGCGCCGGGAACCCCATCCACCTTGAGCTGCACCGAGGACTTACCCTGCCATCCAGTTGAGCCTCCGATGGTTTGATCAGATCCATCCAGGGGTACCCATGAGTCACCATACCTGCCCCGGGGATAAATCCAAAGGGAGACCAACTCCCTTATGTTCCACCGTCCCGCGTCGGATTTACAAGTAACCCCTTTAGCTCTGGAGGTCTCTGCCACTGCATGAGTTCCATCGGCTTCCTTAAGGGAAAATCGAACGTTGCCCCCATGGCAGACATATGCAGCTCGGGAGGTCCGGCCTCTCTTTCTCTCGGCTTTCATCCCGGCACTCCGTGGGTGATAGCCTATTTCCCCCTGGGCATGGTCCAGATAAAGGGGAGATGCTGTCGAAATATCGATTGATGCTTTAACCCCGATAAGCCCCGGGAAACGTGTATCATATGCCTCCCGTCTGGCTCAATTCTTCGGGGGATACAAATACTTCGAGGCCCTTGGCCGGATGAGAAACGTGAAAGGGGACATGTCTCCGATGATCGTCCAGGCCCCACCCCGCCACTGCGTGGACGGTGTCCTATCTCTGCCCGATACGACCCACACAAAGGGGTCATGCTGATCTAATAATTTGTCGTTTATTCAATTACCTTCTTAGAATAACAAGAACTTCAATGTTATGCACTGTCATTTTCAACCGTCCAAAGTGGCCTCCTATTTTGGCGTTTAATCAAGGGTTGTTCTTCTTAGGAAGGACGTAATTAACGTCATAGCCTTTATGGTATGACGGACTTCCGATCCCGACTCGGACTTCACAATCGACTGACCAAGTCAAGTCGAGCGCATAATAAAAATTGTCACTCTAGTGACTGGCACACCTAATAAATCTAACCAATGAAACATACAGACGGAAAAGAATCCGCGTTCACAGAGGCATCGATGAGCATTGTAGAGGACGAAGTCATTCCCGCTGATCAATCGAAGCTCTATGCCGGAGGAGAGTCTTGAGCGAAGTTCTTAGGTCTTGAGAAACCCCGGTGTGCAAGTGAAGCCGCTCTTGGGCATAGTCTTGAAGTAGTTCCTCCATTCACTTCTTTTCTTGAGCTTTGGCACCCGATTAGTCACCGTCTCACATAGGCCTAGAGAATCCATCATATATCGAAGAGGGCTTTTAGAGAAGATTTTTGAGGCCGGTTGAGTTTCTTGCTATGGGTCAAATTTTAGGTGGAGGTCCACCCAACAAGAAAGGAGTAGCATTGACCCATATAGAGGCCGCCCCAAGGAAACCGATGTGAGTCCATTATATAGGTTGGCTAGTACCGCCGGTCCTATTCTTTTGCCTTCCCATATGCTAGCTATGGTGCTTAAATGGCATTCTTTTAAGTGGTCTTCTATTGAAGGGAAGAGGAGAGCTCCAACCATGCATAATGTAAAGCCTTTCATCACTCTCTCCAACAAGTTTTCCTCCTTTTGGGCTTTGTCCATGTTCTTGTATACCCATGAAGCTAATTTCAAAAGATTGATTCCTTTGTGGGCTTTGATTTGGTTCACTAGATGTGGGTTTGGTACGAGGCTAGTAAGCATGTCATTGGCATTTATTGGTTTGATCATAGTAGCCATCTTTGACTCTTCTCCTTGCTTCATCTTTCTTAATCCAAGGAGCATCTCTACTTCCTCTAAGAGAATGGTGGTTTCAAAAGTGGGAAAGAGGAAAGTGTGAGTGTTGGGGTGCCATAACTCTATAAGTGCTCCTATGGAGGCCCAATCTAGGTGGATATCATCTTAGTGGGTAGCATGGGTTATAAGGCCAAGTAGGTGCCATCTACTAAGAAAAGATCTCATGTCTAAAGAGAGTTTATGGAGGAGTAAGGGGAGCCACTTAATTCTTAAGAACCTCCTTGGTCCCGGTACATTTGGGTAGTCCTGAAAAGCATAAAAGAAGAGAAGAAGAGAAGAGAATGAGATCAAAGTTTTAAAAAAAAAAGAAGAGGAAGAATGAAATATAAGTGTTAAATTAAAAATAAACTTACTTGGCCTTTGGCTATCCTCCCGCTAACATGGCTTGCAACTTCAAAGATCCTAGGAAATCCCATCCTAGGCTTCTTAGAAGGCCTCTGCATCATCATCATCTTGTCCATCCCTTCTTTCTGTTTGAAGAAATACTTGCGGTTCCCCTGTTTACTATTCTTTAGTTCTGTTGTTATTGACTGTTTGGCTGATGCAGTGATCGGTCAGTCGATAAGTGTAGCAGAAGACGCATCACCTTTTATAATGATCCGGATCTTTGGCTAGCCGTTTAGAACAGCACAGTTTGAGTTTGAATTCGAATCAGTCGCTAGAAGTTTGATTCCGAGTAGGGAACGGAGCGCCAGTAAGACCGTTAATTGACGACATATAGATTGGCGTCATTTATTTGATTGAAGACATTCTCAGTGTTATCATTTATCCAACGCCTCTCTTGAGGGTGTCAATTTCAGTCTGATTCCAAGTCTTGATTAACGCCCCAATAACCGTCGTCATTTATGCTTTTGACGTCGCTGCATAGGGTCGTCATTTTCTGGGTTTATGTCTTTTGAATTGCTTTACAGCATGATGATTGTTGATGAACTTAAGTGCTTTATTTCTTGATTAGATCATTTATGGCACACACTTATGATCATAGTTTGAGCTGAGCTAATAATTTTTGAGCATAGATTAGCATAGGTTATTCAGATCTTGAGATGATTGGATTTCTTCCGCTGGTAACATCATTCCATCTTTGTATTCTCTCCTGTACGCATTTTTACTATATGATATCTACGCTATTATAGCATATCAAGGACCTTGTGGTTCTGATGAACCTAGAATTTGAGTTCCCCTCCATCAAAAATAGTGATAATTCCAGGGGAGTTTTGATTACATGGATAGGCCGTTGAGTCATCTAAGGTTTGGGACGATGGTTCCACTTTCTGAGTTGATGCGTAGATAAACGGGCTACGGCTTAGTGTCAGCTTAGAGATCTGGATTCTTGACCAAAACTTGATAGTTTAGCAATATTATCCTTGATTATCTTCTATTTTTTTAGTTTGTTTTAATTTTTTTCTTTTAGCCCAGCATGCATCATGAAGGACTTTGAGCTCTGATGATGAAAATCCTCATATTACGCCAATAATGAAGGCCATCCGCTTTTATTTGAGTTAACATGAGATATTCCATTCAAAATCCAGTACCTTATTCTCCTTGAAGTCGCTCAGGCTGGTTCCTTAAAAAGCATTCATTCGCTGGTTCTTTATCTTAATTCACTTTATTTTCTGCAAATCCACCTTGGTTGTAGCACATCCACATTGGCTGGTAATCGCTCTCCAATGGTGTCTTTCCTTCTGTGCCCTCGCGCACATTTTTTGTTTATTAGATTAGTCCCCTCATCCAACTGATCATTGCTTTCCAGTAATCATCCGAAGTTGTTTCATTTAGAATCTTGGAAAGATTTCCAACGCTTAGCATCGGAGGCGTGTCACATCACACCTTGGCATCTACTTATCAGTTCGTTCTCACTTCATTTCACTCGTTACACTTTCGCTTCATTTCGTTTCACTCCCTTGCAAAGCAGACGCCAAGGCGGGGCAGCTATAGACACGCCAAAATCGATGCTATATTGAGTAAATCTCATGTCACCATGTGACGCCCCAAAGTGGACTTCAATATTGGCTTAATATGAAGTTTTTCTAATTTCTCCATATTTAATTGTAATTTCTTAGCTTTTTTTCCTTTAATAATTAAAATTAACGCCTGGGGGGAGGGCGTCATTTAATTGATGACCTAATGAGGGGCGTTTTTCTTAAATAGACGACTGTTCAAACGGTCGTCGATTCCTGGATTTAATAAATGCTAAAGAAAATAAAAACTCAAGATAATTGACGTCCTAATGAGGGGCGTTGATTATTTGACGCCCGTTCACATAGGCATCATTTAATGATTTTAAATAAGGAAAGTCCTTTATTTCTATAATTAAATTCAGTAATTAACAACTGTGTGAATGTCGTCATTTCAATTGACGCCCCTAGTTGGGTCGTCATTTTCACTTCCGTCTCCCTTTCGCCTGCTTCTTTCCAGTAGTAATCCTTTCCCCATTTTACACCTTGTGTTCGATTGGGAAGAGGGTTCCTTTTTGAGGATCCATTACCTTGTTTTAATCCTATTGACACAAGGATTTTTTGCCCTATAAATACCCCTTGAATTCCTCACGCGCGAGAGTGAACGCAAAAGAGAGAAAAAAAATAGATAATAGAGAGAGAAGAGAGTTCTTTTAATTTCCTTGCAGGTTCTTCCTCCTTGTGGCGTTCTTCTCCCATGGGCGACAGTTCTTCCTCCAGCATAATCTTCATCCATTATCGCAGCCGAAGCTCTTTTTGTTTTCCTCCCTTTACTGCTGCACACACAGCAGAAGGGCATCCCCTTTTTTTAGTCTTTTAGTTTGTTAGTTATATTGATCTTATCACACACGCACCCTTTCTCTCTAGCTCTCTGCTAGAGATACTCTTTAGTATAATTACTTTCCATAATCATATCATTGCATCCATTATTCCCAACCTTGTTACTCCTCTTAAGGGGTTTTAAACCAAAACACACAAGGTATGTTCATGCTTAATTTGATTGATTTCATATTTTTAGAGCATTTATACTACACACTTTGGCTAATCCATATCTTTGTTCATTTTGTGTGTTTTCTTGCAAGGGTAATCAAGCTATAAACCCCCATCGTCGGTCGGCCAATAGAAGGAGGAAGGAAGAATCCCCAATCTCACCCGCTCAACACAAGGTACATGCGATCATCCTTCTTCTTTTGAGGTAATCCCTCTGGCGATCACTCTCTCTAGAGCATCTCATGCTCATCCCCTTTTCCTTCTTGTCCCACTTATTTTAGCATAATCATTCATCCCTTAATCATTGTTATTTCTCTCTTTAAAGATGTGTATGTGACACGTTCACAACCGTGACACTCCAGTGTTGGGCCGTTAGATTAGTTTGACTCCAGAAACAGTAAAATAGACTCAGTGAAATGTCACGGTCGTATATTGGGCCGTTAGATGATCCTAACGGTCCAGTACAGATCCGTTACATTGCCAGAACCATAAAACATCGATAGTGCTTTCTAAGCAATTGGGTTTTAATGGTACAACTAACTCGGCGTCCTAGTGGGAATCCCAAGCTCGCAGAGAATTACGGAGGCCTTGAAACAAGATTTCCTAGTCCATTGGAAGGAATATCCAATAGAGAGGTCCTCATGTCCAAGAATAATATTCCTATAGTGCAAAGTGAACTAATGGACATATACCTGAATATATGCCATATACTTAGAGAAAGGACTCTATTGATAGAGAGGATGTGTAACAATAGGAAATCATGATAAAATTCCGTCAATACATCTTTGGAAAATCATGATTTAGATACAAAACTATAGAATTTTAGCACATGAAATTAACATAACTTAAAATAACTTAAGATACCTTAATCATGCAATTTCTATTATGAATCAGTAAATAAACTTAAAGTCATGATAACATGTCAAAACTTAGATAACTAGGCTTATTTATAAGTTAAATTAACTAGTTTCCCATTCTATCTACAGTTACCCTGACGGTCTAGAATGGGTGCATCACAGTGACTGTGACGGTTTATTGTGAGGCCGTTACAGTAATGTAACACTCCATAGATGGTGCGTCAGAGAAAACAGAGAACTTGAAACACCAAAGAAGGTGTGACAGCTTATAGTAAGGCCGTTACAGTTTGTGACGGTCTAAGTATGATGCGTTAGAGTCCCTGCTAACAGTATAAAGAAATTAAACGACTATGATTTAAAACCATGTCATGTTTGAAAAAGATTTAACTACTCCAATCATGACAAAATGAAGTGAAGGTCATCTAGATGCATAGGTTGCAGTGAATTGACAAGACAATATCTTTAATCTTTCATTATGGCTAAGAATATGTATGTATGCATGAACCCACTAAAACATGGAATTCATAGTCTATAATGCATGAAATCAAGTCAAATCAGAGGGCTTTTATCTCTAACAAGATATTTTTGCCAATCATGAGATAACCTACCTCTTAACTAGGCTTTAAGCTTCTAATTTGAATCTGAAAATCGAGCCCTAGCTCTCCTTTCCCAGCGATTTTCCAGCAACTTCCTGCTGCTATATCTCTCCAGCCTCTTGTCCTAAAGATGTGAATATTTGAGGGTAAGAATATGAAACTAAGGTGATCAAAAAGTTATAAAGGACTAAACTCTAATTACCTCGTTTAGACGTCCTAATCTCTTGATCTTCAGGGGTCTTGCGTTCAGTTTCTTGGGTTGCTATGACTGAATCAGCGACTTTGGAAGCCCCTATCTCCTTGGTTGGTTGATCTCCTAGCATGAAATTTGGAGAGCTATTAATCTAATGTATTATAAACAAAATCTTCTAAAGAACTTAACCGAAATTGTGACTCCTTACCTTATTTCTTCACGAGCCAAAAGTAAGGGTTGCTCAAGTCAAAACTAGGTCCTATTTATAGGGTTTTCGCTAGGGTTTGAGGATTAGATCGATTCTAGAGTCCTTGTTAAAGCTTTGATCGACTTCTAAGAGTCCTTAACACCTCTATTAGTATTTCCATCTCGATCCCTAAGAGATAAGCTGGTAAAAATCCAATCTTTTTGCTTGTTCTTCCTCTCACGGAACTGACAGGATGTAATGCATCAAGACTGGTGCGTTACATGGCTGTGGCGGTCGCACGATAGACCGCTACATCCAACGTGCACAGAATTCAACATAAATCAAACTCATTTGTTAATTAACCATTTTATTATCTATAAAATTAGTATTTATCCTTAAAATACGTGAATAGGCTAAATAACCTTCTAGAATATGGGCCAAACTTATTGGGCTTGGTCTTTTAACCTATTGGGTTTCAATTATCAAAGTTAGATTAATTACTTAACATAAATTGGGCCTTATAATGATTTATTTAATCCAATATTTATTTATTAATCCATTTGGGGTCTTTAAAATTCCAAGAAAATAATTAAATATACCAAAAATACCTTATAAAAATTCTGGGGCCTTACACCCTCCCCCACTTAAAATAATTTGATCCCCCAAATTCAATATATATGAGTTTTTTATGGAGAGTGTATGTATTTTAAGGTATTAAAATTTAACGTAAGGCGAATGGGTTAGGAGAGTACCTTTTAACATCTCACCTCCCTCGTCTAGAATGGCATTTAATCGACCTCGCTTCCCGCGTTCGTTGATATCCCTTGAAGATTGTTCATTTATGAGAGGACATAGGGGCAAGCGATGTTCCTGGCTTCCACATTTGAGGCAAGCGCCGAGACGCTTCCAACATTTTTCTGCCGAGTGCCCAAATTTTTCACAAAATGAGCAAGGTGCCACGGCTTGCTCCTTCTCTTCTTTAACTTTCTCATTCTTTCCATTTCTTTTTCCATTTTTTTTCCATTACTGTTCCCATTACGGAACCTCTTAATGTGATGATTTTCATCCTCATCTACTTCTTTCTCTTCTTGCCTATCATGTTTTCGGCTTGACCTCTCCCCTCGGAGTCTCTCCACCTTCTCCATAGTTCTTTCACATAGATGCGCTCTTTGTACCATCTCGGTATAGGTGCAGATATTCTGGGTTCCAAGTTGTTGGATAAATTCGGTCCTTAAACCATCCATAAATCGGTTCGCTTTCAATAAATCTGTGCTTACCAAGTGAGGAGCATAAGGTGCTAGTCGAGAGAATTGTAATTCATATTCTGCTACGGACATCATGCCTTGTTTTAAGTAGGCAAATTCAATAACCTTTCTCTCCTTTACATGCTTGGAAAAGTACTTGGCACGGAATAGGGTAAGAAAACCCTCCCATGTATGAGGTGCATCTGCAGGTGGCGTTGGAATGGATTTCCACCATGTACGTGCATCCTTGTTGAGTTGGAACGTGCCAAGTCGAACCTTCTCCTAGTCGGTGCATTGCATGACATCGATTATTCGATTCATTTCGTCGATCCAATTTTTCGCTTCATCCAGGTTAGAAGATCTAGAGAATCGTGGAGGATTTAAACTTCAGAAATTACCGTGCAAGTTACCCGCGCCAGCCCTTCCACCGGCTTGGGCCACTGTTTGTAGGGCTTGAGTAAGTCCCGCAACAGTTTGCTGCATCTCGTCCCAGTTTATACGATGAGCCATTGAGAATCAAGGTACCTGAGAATCATGGACATTTTAGTTATTTAGAGTCGGGAAGATTTATCCTAAGATAATTTCTATATAACTATCTCATCCCGGGCTCTACCCAATCCTCGCATGGGTAAGGAAATTTATTCCTTAGTTAATAGGTAGGGGTCCTTAAACCTTGGACTTATCCTATGGCAAGACTCTTCTTCCTAAGTCCTGAGACTTAGGCTCTGATACCAACTTAACTGTCACGCCCCGAGCCTTTATGACAGCGGAAGACTCGCTCGAGAAACGTGAACAGCCGGCATGGTAAGCCTCTTGCAAGAAAGAATTGTCAGAGCGCAAGACAATCACAGACATATATGCTATTGCACAATAACTTTAATCAAACTCCAACTTATTTCATTGATAATCAATATTCAAATACAACCCTTAATTCAACTTATCTTCATCATGCTAGACTCAAGAAATGAGAAAATTACATAGACTCAATCTAAACATTGTAGACTTCCTAAGTCTTCACTCTCATCTTGACAACACTTTCATTCGCTCTCAGACCCGCTACTTGTATAACCCGAATCCGAATTCGAATCACTTTCATTTCCTGAAAAAGATTGGGAATAGGTAATGAGCACACTTGCCCAGTAGGTATCTTCGCATCAATATGAAGGCATCATTAAAGTAATTAACATTTTTACTCTAGAGGAATAAGGTAAAATCATGCGAATGCGATCAATCATGCGATCAAATCAAAGTAACAAGACATTCATGTAAGATAAGATGAACGAGTATGAGCTAGCAAGAATGTAACAAGTATGATCAAGAATGTAGCATGGCCTTTCATGAACAAGAATGTAACGAGAATGCACTTTCACTTTTCACTTTCATAACCATAAAGGTTACGCACGAGAACGTCAATCATGTAGTAATTCACTAGATTTTCACGAGTGCTCATGGATTTCACTTATTTATAATAAAAGTACTCCCAGTACATTGCGATGCCAGTAGCATTATACCTCATGGTTTATAATAGTATGTTTCCCGCAATCAGCCGAGGGGACTAGCATAGATCCCTTGGACACAATCAGCGCCCGAACTGCATCTTCACGTATAAATTAAGCTACTTCCATGAGTGTATCAATAACGTATGGCCAGGAATGTAATAAGTTCAATCAATAAGCTTATGTCAATAATTATCAAAGAATGAATGCTTCAATTAAGAGTATGAGAGATCTAGAATGACTTAAACAAGGTTATGCTTATGGAAATAAAGCGGCAGCATAACGGTACGTTCTTTATTTTCCATTCATTATATTAGGTTTCTTGATCAATATGATAAGTTCTAGATCATCAAGACTCCATCTAAAAATCTTGGAAAATCAACCCTTGCGTCAAACCTTGGATTAACATACTTAAGCTTTGTGACGGCCTTGTACGGAGCCGTTACATAACGTGATGCTCCAGTGTTGGGCCGTTACATTAGTCTGACTCCAGAAACAGTAAAATAGACTCAGTGAAATGTGACGGTCGTATATTGGGCCGTTAGATGATCCTTATGGTCTAGCATAGATCCGTTACATTACCAGAACCATAAAACATCGATACTGCTTTCTAATCAATTGGGTTTTAATGGTACAACCAACTCGGCGTCCTAGTAGGAATCCCAGGCTCGCAGAGAATTACGGAGGCCTTGAAACAAGATTTCCTAGTCCATTGGAAGGAATATCCAATAGAGAGGTCTTCATGTCCAAGAATAATGTTCCTATAGTGCAAAGTGAACTAATGGACATATACCTGAATATATGCCATGTACTTAGAGAAATGACTCTATTGATAGAGAGGACGTGTAACAATAGAAAATCATGATAAAACTCCGTCAATACATCTTTGGAAAATCATGATTTAGATACAAAACTATAGAATTTTGGCACATGAAATTAACATAACTTAAAATAACTTAAGATACCTTAATCATGCAATTTCTATTATGAATCTGTAAATAAACTTAAAGTCATGATAACAGGTCAAAACTTAGATAACTAGGCTTATTTATAAGTTAAATTAACTAGTTTCCCATTCTGTCTACAGTTACCCTGATGGTCTAGAATGGGTGCATCACAGTGACTGTGACGGTTTATCGTGAGGCCGTTACAGTAATGTAACGCTCCATAGATGGCGCGTTAGAGACAATAGAGAACTTCAAACACCAAAGAAGGTGTGACGGCTTATAGTAAGGCTGTTACAGTCTGTGACGGTCTAAGTATGATGCGTTAGAGTCCCTGCTAATAGTATAAAGAAATTAAACGACTATGATTTAAAACCATGTCATGTTTGAAAAAGATTTAACTACTCCAATCATGACAAAACGAAGTGAAGGTCATCCAGATGCATAGGTTGTTGTGAATTGACAAGATAATATCTTTGATCTTTGATTAGGGCTAAGAATATGTATGTATGCATGAACCCACTAAAACATGAAATTCATAGTCTATAATGCATGAAATCAAGTCAAATTAGAGGACTTTTATCCCTAACAAGATGTTTTTGCCAATCATGAGTTAACCTACCTCTTAACTAGGCTTTAAGCTTCTAATTTGAATCTGAAAATCGAGCCCTAGCTCTCCTTTCCCAGCGATTTTCTAGTAACTTCCCGCTGCTCTATCTCTCCAATCTCTTGTCCTAAGATGTTAAATTTTGAGGGTAAGAATATGAAACTAAGGTGATCAAAAAGTTCTAAAGGACTGAACTCTAATTACCTTGTTTAGACGTCCTAATCTCTTGATCTTCAAGGGTCTTGCATTCAGTTTCCTGGGTTGCTATGACAAAATCAGCGACTTTAGAAGCCCCTATCTCCTTGGTTGATTGATCTCCTAGCACGAAATTTGGAGAGCTATTAATCTAATGTATTATAAAAAATATCTTCTAAAGAACTTAACTGAAATTGTGACTCCTTACCTTATTTCTTCACGAGCCAAAAGTAAGGGTTGCTCAGGTCAAAACTAGGTCCTATTTATAGAGTTTTGGCTAGGGTTTGTAGATTAGATCGAATCTAGAGTCCTTGTTAAAGCTTAGATCAACTTCTAAGAGTCCTTAACACCTCTATTAGTCTTTCCATCTCGATCCCTAAGAGATAAGCTAATCCAATCTTTTTGCTTGTTCTTCCTCTTACGGAACTGACAGGATATAACGCATCAAGACTGGTGCGTTACATGGCTGTGGCAGTCGCACGATAGACCGCTACATCCAACGTGCACAGAATTCAACGTAAATCAAACTCTTTTGTTAATTATCCATTTTATTATCTATAAAATTAGTAATTATCCTTAAAATACGTGAATATGCTAAATAACCTTCTAGAATATGGGCCAAACTTTTTGGGCTTGGTCTTTTAACCTATTGAGTTTCAATTATCAAAGTTAGATTAATTACTTAACATAAATTGGGCCTTATAATGATTTATTTAATCTAGTATTTATTTATTAATCCATTTTTGGTCTTTAAAATTCCCAAAAAATAACTAAATATACCAAAAATACTTTGTAAAAATTCTAGGGCCTTACACCCTCCCCCACTTAAAATAATTTGGTCTCCCAAATTCAATATATATGAGTTTTTTATGGAGAGTGTATGTATTTAAGGTATTAAAATTTAACGTAAGGCGAATGGGTTAAGAGAGTACCTTTTAACATCTCACCTCCCTCGTCTAGAATGGCATTTAATCGACCTCGCTTCCCACGTCCGTTGATATCCCTTGAAGATTGTTCATTTATGAGAGGACATAGAGGCAAGCGATGTTCCTGTCTTCCACATTTGAGGCAAGCGCCGAGACGCTTCCAACATTTTTCTGCCGAGTGCCCAAATTTTTCACAAAATGAGCAAGGTGCCACGGCTTGCTCCTTCTCTTCTTTAACTTTCTCGTTCTTTCCATTTCCATTTCTTTTTCCATTTTTTTTCCATTACCGTTCCCATTACGGAACCTCTTAATGTGATGATTTTCATCCTCATCCACTTCTTTCTCTTCTTGCCTATCATGTTTTCGGCTTGACCTCTCTCCTCGGAGCCTCTCCACCTTCTCCATGGTTCTTTCACATAGATGCGCTCTTTGTACCATCTCGGTATAGGTGCGGATATTCTGGGTTCCAAGTTGTTGGATAAATTCGGTCCTTAAACCATCCATAAATCGATTCACTTTCAATAAATCTGTGTTTACCAAGTGAGGAGCATAAGGTGCTAGTCGAGAGAATTGTAATTCATATTCTGCTACAGACATCGTGCCTTGTTTTAAGTAGGCAAATTCAATAACCTTTCTCTCCTTTACATGCTTGGAAAAGTACTTGGCACGGAATAGGGTAAGAAAACCCTCCCATGTATGAGGTGCGTCTGCAGGTGGCTTTGGAATGGATTTCCACCATGTACGTGCATCCTTGTTGAGTTGGAACATGGCAAGTCGAACCTTCTCCTGGTCAGTGCATTGCATGACATCGAATATTCGATCCATTTCGTCGATCCAATTTTCCGCTTCATCCGGGTTAGAAGATCCAGAGAATCGTGGAGGATTTAAACTTTGGAAATTACCGTGCAAGTTACCCGCGCCAGCCCTTCCACCGGCTTGGGCCACTGTTTGTAGGGCTTGAGTCAGTCCCGCAACAGTTTGCTGCATCTCGTTCCAATTTATACGATGAGCCATTGAGAATCAAGGTACCTGAGAATCATGGACATTTTAGTTATTTAGTGTCGGGAAGATTTATCCTAAGATAATTTCTATATAACTATCTCATCCCGGGCTCTACCCAATCCTCGCATGGGTAAGGAAATTTATTCCTTAGTTAATAGGTAGGGGTCCTTAAACCTTGGACTTATCCTATGACATGACTCTTCTTCCTAAGTCCTGAGACTTAGGCTCTGATACCAACTTAATTGTCACGCCGCGAACCTTTATGACAGCGGAAGACTCGCTCAAGAAACGTGAACAGCTGGCATGGTAAGCCTCTTGCAAGCAAGAATTGTCAGAGCGCAAGACAATCACACACATAAATGCAATTGCACAATATTTTTAATCAAACTCCAACTTATTTCATTGATAATCAATATTCAAATACAACCACTAATTCAACTTATCTTCATCATGCTAGACTCAAGAAATGAGAAAATTACATAGACTCAATCTAAACATTGTAGACTTCCTAAGTCTTCACTCTCATCTTGACAACACTTTCATTCGCTCTCAGACCCGCTACTTGTATAACCCGAATCCGAATTCGAATCACTTTCATTTCTTGAAAAAGATTAGGAATAGATAATGAGCACACTTGCCTAGTAGGTATCTTTGCATCAACATGAAGGCATCATTAAAGTAATTAACGTTTTTGCTCTATAGGAATAAGGTAAAATCATACGAATGCGATCAATCATGCGATCAAATCAAAGTAACAAGACATTCATGTAAGATAAGATGAACGAGTATGAACTAGCAAGAATGTAACAAGTATGATCAAGAATGTAGCATGGCATTTCATGAACAAGAATGTAACAAGAATGCACTTTCACTTTTCACTTTCATAACCATAAAGGTTACGCACGAGAACGTCAATCATGTTGCAATTCACAAGATTTTCACGGAGATAGGGGCTTCTAAAGTTGCTTATTCAGTCACAGCAACCTAGGAAACTAAACGTAAGACCCCTGAAGATCAAGAGATTAGGACGTATAAACGAGGTAATTAGAGTTCAGTCCTTTAGAACTTTTTGATCACCTTAGTTTCATATTCTTACCGTCAAAATTTAACATCTTTAGGACAAGAGGTGGAGAGATAGAGCAACGGGAAGTTGCTGGAAAATCGTTGGGAAAGGAGAGCTAGGGCTCGATTTTCAGATTCAAATTAGAAGCTTAAAGCCTAGTTAAGAGGTAGGTTATGTCATGATTGGCAAAAATATCTTGTTAGGGATAAAAGCCCTCTGATTTGACTTGATTTCATGCATTATAGACTATGAATTCCATGTTTTAGTGGGTTCATGCATACATACATATTCTTAGCCCTAATCAAAGATCAACGATATTATCTTGTCAATTCACTGCAACCTATACATCTAGATGCAATTCACTTCGTTTTGTCAGGATTGGAGTAGTTAAATCTTTTTCAAACATGACATGGTTTTAAATCATAGTCGTTTAATTTCTTTATACTGTTAGCAGGGACTCTAATGCATCATACTTAGACCGTCACAGACTGTAACGGCCTTACTATAAGCCGTCACACCTTCTTTGGTGTTTGAAGTTCTCTGTTGTCTCTAACGCACCATCTATGGAGCGTTACATTACTGTAACGGCCTCACGATAAACCGTCACAGTCACTGTGACGCACCCATTCTAGACCATCAGGGTAACTGTAGACAGAATGGAAAACTAGTTAATTTAACTTATAAATAAGCCTAGTTATCTAAGTTTTGACCTATTATCATGACTTTAAGTTTATTTACTGATTCATAATAGAAATTGCATGATTAAGGTATCTTAAGTTATTTTAAGTTATATTAATTTCATGTGCCAAAATTCTATAGTTTTGTATCTAAATCATGATTTTCCAAAGATGTATTGACGGAGTTTTATCATGATTTCCTATTGTTACACATCCTCTCTATCATAAGAGTCATTTCTCTAAGTACATGGCATATATTCAGGTATATGTCCATTAGTTCACTTTACACTATAGGAACATTATTCTTGGACATGAGGACCTCTCTGTTGGATATTCCTTCCAATGGACTAGGAAATCTTGTTTCAAGGCCATTAAGCTACCTCTTAACTAGGCTTTAAGCCATGCTAGGACGCCCATTAACTCAGCGTCCTAGTGGGAATCCCAGACTCACAGAGAATTACGGTCTTGAATTACGGGTTTTAATGGTACAACCAACTCGGCATCCTAGTGGGAATGCACTTTCACTTGGCCATTAAGCTTCCAATGGACAAGAATGTAACAAGAATGCACTCTCTGTTGGCGTCCTAGTTTTATCCCTAACAAGATATTTTTGCCAATCATGACATAACCTACCTCTTAACTAGGCTTTAAGCTTCTAATTTGAATCTGAAAATCGAGCCCTAGCTCTCCTTTCCCAACGATTTTCCAGCAACTTCCCGTTGCTCTATCTCTCCACCTCTTGTCCTAAAGATGTTAAATTTTGACGGTAAGAATATGAAACTAAGGTGATCAAAAAGTTCTAAAGGACTGAACTCTAATTACCTCGTTTAGACGTCCTAATCTCTTGATCTTCAGGGGTCTTGCGTTTAGTTTCCTAGGTTGTTGTGACTGAATAAGCAACTTTAGAAGCCCCTATCTCCTTGGTTGATTGATCTCCTAGCACGAAATTTGGAGAGCTATTAATCTAATGTATTATAAATAAAATCTTCTAAAAAACTTACCCGAAATTGTGACTCCTTACCTTATTTCTTCATGAGGCAAAAGTAAGGGTTGCTCATGTTAAAACTATGTCCTATTTTTAGGGTTTTGGCTAGGGTTTGAGGATTACATCAATTCTAGAGTCCTTGTTAAAGCTTAGATCAACTTCTAAGAGTCCTTATCACCTTTATTAGTCTTTCCATCTCCATCCCTAATAGATAAGCTGGTAAAAATCTAATCTTTTTGCTTCTTCTTCCTCTCACGAAACTGACAGGATGTAACGCATCAAGACTGGTGCGTTACATGGCTGTGGCGGTCGCACGATAGACCGCTACATCCAACGTGCATAGAATTCAACATAAATCAAAATCTTTTGTTAATTATCTATTTTATTATCTATAAAATTAGTATTTATCCTTAAAATACATGAATAGGTAAAATAACCTTCTAGAATATGGGCCAAACTTATTGGGCTTGGTCTTTTAACCCATTGGGTTTCAATTATCAAAGCTAGATTAATTACTTAACATAAATTGGGCCTTATAATGATTTATTTAATCCAATATTTATTTATTAATCCATTTTGGGTCTTTATAATTCCCAGAAAATAATTAAATATACCAAAAATACTTTATAAATATTCTGGGGCCTTACAAAACTATTAATATATTTATTTATTTATTTGTGCCGTGCCGAGCCGCATTGAACTGAACTGTGGTTGGTTTTGAAATTGTTTTGTCTGACCCCCTTTATTTATTTGTGCCGTGCCAGTGCTAGCGCGATCTGTACATATAGCTTCTGCTGGCGCGATATGAAGATCGCGCTACCCTCGGGTAGCGCATTTTAGGGCATATTTTAGAGCTATGTCTTTGACCCCTGAGGGCAGGAAAATACTCTGTATGAACGCGCTATGTCGGGGCAGCGCGTTCAGAACACGCTCCTGAGGTATAGCACGTTCTGGTTCTGATGAAAAACGGGAATACCCCTCCAATAAAAAGATCATAACTTGCTCATTTCTTAACGAAATTTAGGGAAACATGTAGCAATGGAAAGAGCACTGAAAAACGAACAAGATGACATACTTTAATTAAAATTTGGCCTGAGATACACCTACCTTTGAGCAGATCTAAGGAGAGATAGAAATATAGGTCGAAATAAGAAAACCCTTGATTCTTCCTTCAAATCTCCTCCAATCACTGCAGCAGCATAGCCGTGACTTCAAGGGATGATTTGAGGGTCGAATGGGGCTTTATTTATAGCAAAAAATTGGCCAAAATTTTCAAGATTCTTTGCTTAACAATGCCAAACTTTCCAACTCCGAATTGGTAGAAAATTCTAATTTTTCTTTTTAATCTAGCCTCCATTTGGTGTGAAACCAATGTAAAAACGGCTGGTCTAAGGTGGCTAGTAGGTAAGGGTTGATTTTTGTGTCAACCTTCAAGAAATTGTATTATTATAATCCCTTAAATGCCATATTAAACACATGTTACGAATTTAAGGTTAATTTAACCTTTATTGAATCCTTTAACCATTTATTCAGCCCATTATGGATTATCGAATGGGCCAATTGTAATCCTAATCCATTATATAGATTTTTATTGGGCTTACTATGATTTATCTAAGGGTTAAAGCATTTAATTTTCTATTTACTTCAAGTAAATTCAAGTAAATTTAATAAACTAGTTTATTTCATATAGTAAATATGTAATTTAATTATTTCATGAAAATTTTAATTACATAATGAAATTAAAAAAAATTCTCATTTTTAATTATCGGGTTTCTAAATCCTCCCCCACTTAAAAGAATTTGGTCTTCCAAATTCACATTATATAACTAAAAGTCAAAGATTCGAGTAGAAAGGTCGAATTTCTAACCAGAGATTAAATCCGGGTATTTCTTCTTGATGGATTCTTCAATTCCCAGGTTACTTCCTCGAATCCACGCTTGCTCCATTGGACTTTCACCATCGGTATGGCCCGATTCCTCAGTTGGTGTAATTTCTGATCTAATATTTTGATCGGTCTTTCTTTATATGATAGGTCCTTTTGGAGTTTCAACTCTTCAAATTGAATCACATGCGAAGGATCATAGATGAATTTCCTTAGCATGGATACAATGAATACGTCATGTACACCGGTCAGTTGAGGAGGTAAAGCCAGCTTGTATGCTACCTCGTCGTTTCTCTCCAGAATCTTGAATGGGCCGATAAATCTCAGACTTAGCTTTCCTTTGATGCCGAATCTTCTAATTGCTCGTGTGGGTAAGATCTTTAAGAAGACATGCTCCCCCACTTGGAATTCAAGGTCTCTCCTCCGGTTGTCGGCGTAGCTCTTTTGCCGTGATTGAGCGACCTTTAGCCTTTCTTGTATCAACTGAATTTTGTCAGTTGTGTCTTGTACAATGTCGGGACCAATCAATCCTTTGTTACCAACCTCGCTCCAACATAGAGGCGATCGACAACTTATTCCATACAATGCTTCGAATGGTGCCATTTGTATGCTAGACTGATAGCTATTGTTGTAAGCGAATTCAGTCAGCGGTAAATGTTCATGCCAGCTACCACCGAAGTCAATCATACATGCTCTCAACATATCTTCGATAATTTGATTTGTCCTCTCGGTTTGTCCATCCGTTTGAGGGTGAAAAGCTGTTCTAAACCTTAGTCTAGTACCCATAGATGATTGTAAACCCTTCCAGAAATGAGAGGTGAATCTCGGATCTCGGTCTGAAATAATAGAGCTTGGAATACCGTGCAGCCTTACGATCTCCTTGATATATAAAGTTGCTAGAACATCCACGGTCCATCTAGTCCTGATAGGTAAAAAGTGAGCGGACTTTGTTAGCCGATCCATAATTACCCATATAGCATCAAAACCACTTCGGGTCTTCGATAATCCAACAATGAAGTCCATACCGATACTATCCCATTTCTATTCTGGTATTTCGAGAGGCTTGAGTTTACCAGCCAGTTTGAGGTGTTCAGCTTTGACTTGTTGACATACCAAGCATCGACTTACGAACTCAGCTACCTCTATTTTCATGTTAGGCCACCAGAAAGTTCTCTTGAGGTCTTGGTATAATTTTGTAGCACTGGGGTGAATAGTGTACCTTGACCGATGTGCTTCGTCCAAGATTTTACCCTTGATGGTAGAACAATCGGGTATGCAAGTTCTTCCTTTGAATAATAACCTTCCATCATCAGCCAGAAGGAAATCCAATCGCTGATCTAGTTTCTCTTTAATTTCAACGATCATCGGATCATCAACTTGGCATTCCTTGATTTTCGAGAGAAACTCGGGTTGGAGTCGAATATTGGCAATAAGGACTCCACCTTCCTTCTCCTCCATATTGAGGTCTAGACTTGCCATTTGTTCAAGTAGATGCTATTCTTTAACCATCAAACTTGATAATAAGGCCATTGGCTTCCGGCTAAGAGCATCAGCTATGGCATTGCCTTTCACATGGTGGTATTGTATAGAGAAATTGAAATCCTTTAAGTATTCCAACCACCGTCTTTGTCTCATGTTGAGCTCCTTTTGAGAGAATACATATTTGAGACTCTTGTGATCTGAATACACAATAAAGGCTTCGCCATAGAGATAATGTCGCCAGATCTTCAAAGCAAAGACCACAGCTGCCAGCTCTAGGTCATGCACGGGGTAATTTTCCTCGTGTTTCTTTAATTGCCTTGAAGAATAGGCTATAACCTTGCCATGTTACATTAATACGCAACCTAGGCCAATCCCGGATGCATCAGTATAAACTTCGAATCCACCTCCTTCCGTAGGTAATGTGAGAATAGGAGCAGTCGTCAGACAATCCTTTAAAGTTTGAAAGTTTTTCTCGCATTCCTTGGACCATATAAAAGGATTCTCCTTCCTTGTCAATCTTGTTAAAGATACTGCGATCTTTGAGAAATCTTCTGTAATATCCAGCCAATCCCAAGAAGCTTCGAATTTCCGTCACACTAGTAGGTCTTTCCCAGTTCTTTACAGCCTCGACCTTTGAAGGATCGACAGCGATACCGTTCTGGGAAATTATGTGACCGAGAAAAGAAACTTCCTCCAACCAGAAATCACATTTTCTTAATTTGGCATAAAGCTTGTGATCTCTTAATAATTGAAGGGCGTTCTTGAGATGTTCCTCATGTTCTTCCTTCGACTTGGAGTAGATCAAAATGTCATCAATGAAGACAACCACAAATTGACCGAGGTATGGCCTGAATACGCTGTTCATTAATTGCATAAATGCGGCAGGCGCGTTTGTTAGGCCAAAAGGCATAACGGTGAACTCGTAATGTCCATACCTACTCCGAAATGTAGTCTTGTGAATATCCCCTTCCTTGATCTTTAATTGATGATAACCAGATCGAAGATCGATCTTTGAGAAATATCGAGCTCCAGAAATCTGGTCGAATAATTCATCAATCCTCGGCAATGGATATTTATTCTTGATGGTGAGTTGATTCAATTGCTGATAATCAACACATAGTCTCATCGAACCATCTTTCTTTTTAACAAAGAGGACCGGGACTCCCCAAGGTGAAGTACTTGGTCGGATAAACCTCTTTTCCAATAACTCCAATAGTTGTTCCTTTAATTCCTTCATTTCAACAGCAGACATCCGATATGGAGCTTTAGAAACTGGTGCAGCTCCCAGAATTAAATCAATAGAGATAACACTTCTCTCTCGGGAGGAATACCAGGCAACTTGTCCGGAAATACATCAGAATAATCCCGAACGATAGGAATGTCCTCTAGAACGGGTACCGTGTGCTCGGTCATAATGATAGAAACTAAGAAACCGGCACAACCCTTCCTTAATAATTTCTCATCTTTGAGGGCCGAAATAAGAGATATGTGCTTGGAATGCCTGGTGCCAGAAAATAGAAGGTCGGGGTAACCCATAAAAGTTACCGTACCCAACTTGCAATTGACACTAGCTTCATGAGCAGATAGCCAATCGACACCCAATATACCATCATATCCGTCCATCTCCATGCATACCAAATCAGCGGGTAAGTTATAACCGCTAATTAGAACTTCACTAGTAGGATAGAAATGTTTAATCTCCGTTCCCGTTCCAATAGGAGTAGTAATAGTGAGTGTAGAATCTAATGGAACAGGCTTCATAGGTAAACGACCAGCAAATCTTCTAGATATAAATGAATGCGTAGCTCCGGTGTCAAATAAGACAGAGGCATGCCTTGAGTACACATAAAGAGTACCTTCCACGACGCCTCCTTCCTTGGTAGGTTCCGCATCCATAAGAGCTTGAAGTCTTCCTTGTGTTTTGGCAATAATAGGAAGTTTTGCCAGTGGTGGAGCTTGCTCGTTGAGAAGAGGATAATTCGGGATCCTATGCTCCCGACTCCCGCATCGAAGACATGCGCCGAGCTTTCTCCAACATTCCTCGGCTGTGTGTCCGGGTTTCTCGCAGAATTTGCATAATTCCTTTGATGACGTAGAGAAAGGAACAATTTGCTTGTCAAAGGTTCTTGTCTTCTTGTCCCCTTGAAAGTTACGTCCACCCTTGTTGAAATTTCGCTCATCCTTATTGAAGTTACGCCCGTCATTGGGCCTTTTCTTCCCGAAGGAAGGTTTGAAACTTCCTGACCCAGTAACTTGCTCTCTCTTAGCTTCCCTTCCGCGGATGCGATCCGATAACTCCATTGCATCTTCTAAGAGTTGTGCTCTCCGTACCCCATCAGAATAAATTTGGATATCTATCGAGGCGAGTTGAGTAATATATTAAGGCCTTAAGCCATTTAAGAACCTCCTTGCCTTCATTTTGTCAGTACCCACGATATGTGGAGCGTACCGAGATAATCGTGAGAATTGAGCTTCATATTCGGCTACCGATAAACCCCTTTGCTTTAAAGCGGCAAATTCGGCGGCCTTCCTTTCTTGCACTCGGTCGGAAAAATATTTACTATTGAAGTGTTCCACGAACTCTTCCCATAGAATTTGGTCGTGCGGTAAAGTAGCTTCGACCGATTCCCACCAGGCACGGGCATCCCTTTCTAGTTGAAAGGTAGCGAGTAGGACCTTCTCCTCGTCAGCGCATTGCATTACTCGAAATATCCTCTCAATCTCCTTAATCCAGTGTTCGGCTTCATCTGGATCCGTAGATCCAGCGAACTTGGGAGGGTTCATGCTTCGGAAATTCCTATGCAAATCACCAGCTCCTCGGTTTGCTCCTCCCTGAGCAACCTATTGGAGGGCTTGGGTTAAGCCTTGAACGGTGCACTACATCTCGCGCAATTGAGCTCTCTCGGCGGCCATTTGCGAGAATTAGCCATAAACCATAATTCCAAGGTTTATTATTTTTGTTTTGGTATTTATTTCCTGGTAATTCCCTTTTTCGTAAAACTTAACCCGTGTTTCTACCCAAATCTTACCAGGAAGGTTTTGAGACCTATCTAATTTCTAGATATTGATCTAAAACTTAACCTAAGTTTAAGAATCCTAGGTTTTACGTAAAGATGGTCCCACATTTGATCGAGGTTTTATTTATAAAGATTTGAATCCTATTAGGTGTATGGATATCACGCCCCGACGCGGAATATCAGGATGCGAACTAGTCGTAAATAAGCGTGTCGATCAGAGCATGTATAATTTTATTTCTAAAGATAGAAATGAATGGGAAAAATGATACTCTTATTCCATCAAAATGAAGTTTACATCACTAATTCATAAGCCATAAAAGTAAATTACAACTTCCAATCCCAAAGTACATCATTCTTGTAAAAACACTAATGATCTACATAAATCCTAGGGAAAAGAAAAACACTCTTTCACTCTTATCCATTCCCTTGTTCATTTTCATTTCTTGCAACAATTAACCAAAACGTAGGGTGAGCTAAAAGCTCAGTAGGATTTTATATCTCTAAAAACTAGGCAATCTTTAAGTATTTACAATTTAAGTGATTTTTATTTCAAGTTGTATCGGAAAGTGTATAACATGAATGGAATTTCCAAGTAATTGAGATCATATGATATCAAGATGAATTTTCAAATAATAAGCAAAGAATTTCATGTAATTGGTCATTTCACGCAAGTCAAGTAATTCATGTAATTTTCAAGTAATCATGTAAACAAGTAACAAGTACGAATAGTGGAATGCCGTAAAAATCTAGCAAGTCATGCACTTCGGTGCAATGTCACACCGTGGTCAATCAACTTCCATAGGCACAAGTACTTTCGGGCACTCCTCCCAGGACCAGATCGGGCCCCATTAATGCTAGGCATTGGGTCGGTAGATCATAAGATCCCAAATACGTTTAGACATCCACTTAACACTATGGCCAATGAATTTCAAGAATAAGCTCTTTTGCAAAAAGTACAAATCTAGCAAAAATCTCAGAAGCAGTAAGAGGATTGAATAATAATTTTAAGGCATCATGTTTAACGACATTAAGTCGTGGAATTCAAGAAAGAACGGTAACTATGAAGAAAATTCAAGTAATTAGAGTTTAATAGAATTAATTTAATTCCATAGTTTAATCTTGTGTGCATTTGGTTTACAAGTGTTTAGACATGTTTACAAGAAGTTTTTTGTACATAAGAGATGCATTAGTTTAGCCATAACGGTGATTTATTATAAAAATCAGAATTTGGTTATGAAAATAAGTTTTTATGTCGAAAATAATTCTAACTTGCTGAAATTAATTTTAACATGCTAAAAATAATTTTGATACGTTATTTTACTGATAAGATGATAAAAATAAATTTTCATGTTGGATTTAATTTTTACATGCTAAAAATTAATTTTTAACATGCTAAAATTAATACTTAACATGCTAAAATAATTCTCACATATTAACTTACTGATAAGATGACAAAGATAAGTTTACCATGCTGATTATAGAAATTCTCTGATAACAACATAAATTTTATCATGCTGAAAATTATTTTTCTATATTTATTTACTAATTATTTAATAGGAAAATAGAATTATCATGCTGAAAAATAGTTTTAATATACTGAAAATAATTCTATTATGCTAGAAATAATTTTATCATGCTAGAAGAAATTTTATCATACTGGAGGTAATTTTCATGCATCAATTTACTAATTATTTAATAGGAAATTAGGTTTAGCATCTACAAAACAATAATTTTAAATAGATTTAACATGCTGAAAATAGTTTTTATATGTCAATATGTATAAAATAATTTTATCATGTTGGAAGTCATTTTTAACATGCTAGAAATATGTTTTATGCATTAATTTACTAATATGGTTAAAATTAGATTTTTAAAAATAATTTCATTCTACAAAAATATTTTTTTTAACATGCTGTAAGAATTAAAACATGCTACTATTGTCTTTTCATTACTTCTGGTGGCTAAATACTTATAATTATTGGAGATTCCAAATGTTATAATTCATATTGTGTAGTGACTAATCTTTAGTCCCACATTAGAAGTTTAGAAAACTTTCATGGCTTTATATGTTGGAGAGCTCACCCTTGGGTCCGGACCCAAGGGGCATAGGATGTGGGCTCGAGTTGTGTGTGGATACAAAACTATTAATATATTTATTTATTTATTTGTGCCGTGCCGTGCCATGCTGGGTTTGAAATTATTTTGTACGACCCCCATATTTTTTTTGTTTTTTTGAACGCACTAGCCAGTGCTAGCGCGATCTCAACATATAGCTTCTGCTAGCGCGATATGAAGATCGCGCTACCCTCGGGTAGCGCGTTCTGGGGCATATTTTAGAATTATGTCTTTGACCCCTCAGGGCGAGAAAATACTCTGTATGAATGCATTATGTCGGGGCAGCGTGTTCAGAACACGCTCATCAGGTATAGCACATTCTGGTTCCGATGAAAAATGGGAATACCCCTCTAATAAAAAGACCATAACTTGCTCATTTCTTAACGAAATTTTAAAAAATAGGTATCAATGGAAAGAGCATTGAAAAACGAACAAGATGGCATACTTTAATTAAGATTTGGCTTGAGAGACACCTACCTTTGAGCAGATCTAAGGAGAGATAGAAATATAGGTCGAAATAAGAAAACCCTTGATTCTTCCTTCAAATCTCCTCCAATCACTACAGCAGCATAGTCTTGGCTTCCAGGGATGATTTGAGGGTCGAATGGGGCTCTATTTATAGCCAGAACTTGGCCAAATTTGTCAAGATTCCTTGCCTAACAATGCCAAATTTTCCAACTCTGAATTGGTAGAAAATTCTAATTTTTCTTCTTAATCTAGCCTCCATTTGGTGTGAAACCAATGTAAAAACAGCTAGTCTAAGGTGGCTGGTAGGTAAGAGTTGATTTTTGGGTCAACCTTCTAGAAATTAGATTATTATAATCCCTTAAATGCCATATGAAACACATGTTACGAATTTAAGGTTAATTTAATCTTTATTGAATCCTTTAACCATTTATTCAGCCTATTATGGATTATCCAATGGGCCAATTGTAATCCTAATCCATTATATGGATTTTTATTGGGCATACTATGATTTATCTAAGGGTTAAAGCATTTAATTTTCTATTTACTTCAAGTAAATTCAAGTAAACTCAATAAACTAGTTTATTTCATATAGTAAAAATGTAATTTAATTATTTCATAAAAATTTTAATTACATAATGAAATTGAAAATTTTATTTCTCATTTTTAATTATCGAGTTTCTACAATGGATTCCTAGTTTGCATATAATTCCCTAAGATAAGCTCTATCTTTCTAAATCAGCAATCGTCTTCCCCACTTGAAGATAAAAACCCTAGAGTCCTTTCCCATGCAAGCTCCGAACGTGGTAAGATTTTGGGTTTTATAACACAACCCTTCATTATATATATATATATATATATATATATATATATATATATATATATACATATATCCCATGCATCTTTTTAGGCGTGGGAAAGTTCATGGGCTAAAGGCCCACCCCTTTAAAGTTCTTTGGCCCACCAGCTATTGGTTAAGGCCCTTTAGCTCTTAGGCTAAACTGCCATACGAGAGGCCCATATGTCTTAAGTGAGGGTGTTTATGTTTAAGGCTCATATAAAGGTTAAGCCCTTTTGGTTAATCTTTTGGGTTTTATAATTTGTGTGACTTGGGCCTTTGACTATAAGATTTCTTATGTTTAATTCATTTAGGATATTTTATTCCTATAATTTATACGGGGTGCTACATGTAATCCAGGCAAATCTTCCGGGAATACATCGGGAAACTCCCGAACCACTCGGATGTCTTCTATCTTAGACTCCTTAACTTCCGTGGCAGACACAAATGCTATGAAAGCCACACATACTTTTCTTAAGAGCTTGCTAGCTCGGAGGGCCGAAATAAGGGGTAACTTGCTTCGACTCCGGGGATGAGTGTAGACAAGCTCCGAGAATTCCTTAAAAGTTACCTTGCCGTTTCGGCAATCTATTACTGCCCTGTGTGTGGATAGCCAATCTGCTCCTAGTATGACATCATACCTGTCCATATCTAAGCATATCAGGTCAGCAGGTAGATTTTTACCTTTCACCATAACTTCACAATTTAGATAATGGTGTGTGATTTCAGATTCGTTTCCGAGAGGAGTTGAAATAACTAGATCTATCCACTCCGGTTCCATAGGTAATAGATCAGCAGATCTTTTGGAAACAAAAGAATGAGTCGCGTTGGTATCGAACAAGACACGAGTAGACTTGGAACAAATCTTCAATGTACCTTCCACGAGTCCACCTTCATCTTGCTCTGCCTCTTGAAACACTTGGAGACGGGCTTGCTTCTTGACTGGGTGCTTCTCGACTCTAGCTTGATAATTAAGTAGAGGGCAGTTGGGAATCTGGTGATCACGGCTCTCACAACGGAGACATGCTCCCAATCTCCTCCCGTATTCTTCGGCCTTATGGCCGGCCTTGTCACAATGTTTGCACACCTCTTTGGAAGCTGTGGTAGTAATGGAGAAGGGCTTGCTATTCTTCTTAAATTTCTTCTCTTGGGAGGAATCTCCTCCATTGCCTCCCCTTTTCTTGTTGAAAGTAGGTTTGAAAGTACCGGAGCTTGTGACGTGCTCCTTCTTGTCCTTCCCACCGATCCGGTCGGACAGCTCCGTTGCATCTTCTAGCAGTTGTGCGCGCCTTATTATCTCCGAGTAGACTTGAATATCCATCGGCGCTAGTTGAGTTATATACTGCGGCCTAAGTCCGTTGAGGAATCTTCGGGCCTTCATCTTCTCGGTACACACTAGATGCGGTGCATACCTTGACAGACGGAAGAATTGTGCCTCATATTCGGGCATATATAGAGCTCTTTGCTTGAGCGTGGCAAATTCCATGGCTTTCTTCTCCTGTATCTGGTCCGAGAAATATTTGTTGTTCAAATATTCTACAAACTCGCCCCACATGACGTGGTCATAAGGCAAGGTGGCTTCTACTGACTCCCACCAAAAGTGAGCATCCCGCTCTAGTTGGAAGGTTGCTAATGAGTCCTTTTCTTCATCCGTGCATTGCATGACACGGAATATACATTCGATCTTCCTAATCCAGTGTTCAGCATCATCGGGGTCGGTCGAGACAATAAACTTTGGTGGGTTCATATTGCGAAAGCTACGGTGGAGATCTCCTACTCCCCAATTCGCTCCGCCCTACGCCACTTGTTGTAGCGCCTGAGTAAGGCCTTGTACGGTATGTTGCATATCGCACCATTGAGTACGTTCCGCGGCCATGATCCTACAAGATTTAAGTAACTATATTAATATATGATTAATCCAAGGGCTTAAGTCCCTAAGTTAACTTAACCCATGGCTCTACTTAATCTCACTGGGTGAAGGTATAAACCTATCCTCGGACTTAGTTTTCATATGAATTAAATATCCTAGGCTCTGATACCATAAAAATTGTCACGCCCCGAGCACGGAAGGAACCCGGTACGCGTGATGAGTTTATATCAATCATGTCAATCAGAGCATAAGGAATTCGACTTTATAGACAGAGTGCGCAAAAGTAAAGATAACAAACCAACTCCTTTATTCATTAATGACACCAATATACAAAGGCATAACCATTACATAATCCATTGATGACTAGACTCAATAAAAGAAATAATACAATAATTGACTCAAGAAAATAGGAAAAAGATACTACTAGGTAGACGCTTCAATAGTCGGGTGGCTCTATACTCTTCACTCATGTCTATTCCTGTCCGAATGAGCTTCGTCATCGGAGTTACCTAAAAAATAGAGAAAATTTTGGGTGAGCGAACGCTCAGTAGGAATTATATCTCAAGATCAAGCTTGTTTTAAGTGAATTACATGTTACATGAACTATGCAAGTACAATGATGCATGTATGCAAGATAAAAAAAATGAGAGTAGAGTATCAAGAAATATCGTAGATGAACTAGCAAGATTTCAAGATGTTCATGTGAAGTATATCAGGATTGTCAAGCGTGTAAATATCAAGTCATGTCATGTGAATTGGCTATTATAATATCAAGCAAGTAAATACCCATTCTGGCCACACAAGTCATGTCAAGTCAAGTCAAGTACGAGTCAAGCACGAGTCATGGAATGTAAAAAATCAAGCAAGTCATGCACTTTGGTGCAATGCTACATTGTGATCAATATAGCTCCCATGGGCACAAGTACTTTCAGGTGCTCCTCTCAGGACCAGATCGGGCTCTATATGCACAAGCATTGAGTCATGTATATTTTTAGACATCCACTATAGTTTATAGCTAATATAGAGTTCCAAAGGAATAAGACATTGTAGGATCATAAGGTAGATTTCACGAAGTTATGAGTTCAAGTACAGAACTTTGGACAAGGAAGTCATACCGATAAATCACATGAAAAACCAAGACATAACATGAAACTGGGTAATTGGCGTCCACTCAGTTGCCATCAATTACATAAATAGCACCCACTATGTGGTCGCTAATTCCTGTGAATAGTGCAGGCACGAAGAAATAGCGTCCACTTTTCGGTCGCTAAATCAGTGATATAGCTCCACTGGCCTAGTCACCGATTCCTTACGGCGTCCAAGTCATGGTCGCTAATTATTGACAGAGACATACTTCTCAAAAGAGGCCAGAAACAACGCTCTATGAGGGCTAAATCATCACGTTTCTTCAGAGCGACGTGACAAGTAAGGTTTCCAGGGTTATTAGGGTACAACCTACTCGGCTGCCTTGAGGGAATCCAAGGCTAGCGTAGACTTACGGAGGTCTCAATGAAGAAAGTACCAGTCCGAAGGAAGGAATATCCCGCGGAGGGTCCAATGATCACCAAGAATTGAGTGTAATCGATAGAAAATAAAATAGACTCCATCTACAGATGTGAGATGAGAGTGTCAAGTAAACCCGCGATACGGGCCAGAAAACGTGATAAAATCAGAGAGAGAAGAATTGGCGTCCATTCAGACAGGCGCTCATTCATGAATGTGTGTCTGTGTGAAGTGTTGCTCAAACAATATTTAACAGAATATTCCTAAAAATACTAAGAATTAGCGACTCTGTGCATGGGACCTAATTCTTGAAATTTTCCAGAAATTGATATAATTTTAGATTAAATTGGTGACCGTTCATAATGGTGCCCAAACTTTAAATAACGCCCACTTATTGTGTCGCAATTCATGATTTTCATAGATTTCTATTTTTTCTAAAATTCTTACAAAACAATGCCTACTCACATGGGCGCTTATTTATTAATGTGCGACCATTTGAACGGTCGTCCATTCTATTGTCTATTTTTTTCTAAATCTTTACAAAAGAACGCCTTCCTATAGAGGCACTTATAGATGAATTGGCGATTGTTAGACAGTCGATCATTCTTTTAACTTGATACGCATCGGGCAGGTACATTCTTAGACACATAACACTATTCATCCCTTTTGAGTTTATGAAATCAGGAAAGTGAAGACATGAACAAGTAGAGAAAAATCTGGGGAATCCAGAAGTATGCATAACATGTTTTTTATACATAGAGTTCCATAGTTATTAAATTTTAAACATGTGTTATTTATTAACTGTGCTAAAAGAATTAGCGACAGAGTCAATGGTCATACAATAATTTGCGCCTGGGGGTCTGTCGTAAATTTTAAAATTTGCGCTTGCCCACACGGTCGCACATTAAACTGTGACTACTGCTCTGGTCGCACATTCTTATACAAATAGAAAGTTAAAAACTACGTAAGACATGAAGAAACAAGGTTCAAGTACATGAGATATGTCATGATTCCTAACCATGCAAGCTATTACTTTGATCTTGGGTGATTGTTCTTGAGAAACCTACCTTTTTGGCTTGATCTGGACGTCGGATAGAGAACAATAAGAGTAATAGCAATAGCAGGAAGACAACACCACAACTACGACTGTAATAATCACAGTAGCCGAAGCAACTTCAGCAGTAGGAGCACTAGTAGAGGGAATAAGATGGAAGAAGTAAGGCTTCTTCACAGTAATACGACAGCCTCAATAACAGCAACTACAGCGAGGGGAGAAGGAAGAAGCAGTGGCTTCTTCACGCTCCATGTTCAGCAACCGTATGAATATGAAGAAGGAGGAGAAGCTGCAGGGCTACAATACGGAGAGGGGAAGATGACGACAGTTGGGATTTCCTTCGAACGCAGCAGCAGTAGTAGCCAGAGCTCGTTCGAGAGGGGCTTCTATTTATAAGTCCTTGGCTTCGATGACCCAATTGCATCCTATTGGGATTTAAATTCCCACGTACTAATCCTAACAGGTTCAAACTTTCCCCTGCAAGTCCCTTCATTGCTATATCCTCAGCCGTCTTTCCTAGTTAGAATAAAACCCTAGAGCCTTATGTAAAGCTCGAACGTGGGTTGAAAAGGCCTATATATATATATATCCCTTCTATCCTTTTGGCGCGGGAAGGGTAAAAAGAGCCCTTTAAATCTTTCATCCCAAAGCCCCATTCATGTGGCCCATTAAGGCCTCTCCTGGGTTATTGGTTTGTAGGACAAATGTGGGTTTTTAATTATTTGAGGATTTATTATATATACATAGCCCGTAAGGCCCATCTGTGTATATATAGATTCCCAAACCAATAAGGTCCCTAATACCTAAGAGTCTCAGCGGAAGCCCATTTGAGTCTCTAAGTGTTGGGTTTCAATGGTGATGGTTTGTTTTATAGTTTGTTTGATTTGGGTCTTTGTTGGATTTATTAATTTATTTAGGAAATGTTATTCCTATTATTCATATGGGGTGCTACACGGTCCAGACCAATCCCTACTAGAATCCATCAACAACAATTTGCCAATCCCATCGGTGTCAACCAGTGGCTTCAAAAATCAAGAAATACATGAAACCGACACCGATGATGAGGATTTCATCGACTTCCAACCTGCTCCTCCTGAGCTGGAGGACGGTGGCCAGGCAACCGTTGATGAACTCATTGAGATTAACTTGGGTGAAGATGAAGCCCACCAGCCAAAATTCATCAATGCTCTTCTCACCGAAGCAGAAAGGTAGGATTACAAGCAACTCCTGCTCGAATACAAAGACTGCTTTGCCAGGACATACAAGGAGATGCCAGGGCTAGACCCCACTGTAGTGGAGCACAAGCTAGCTATTTCTCTCTCGGCCACTCCAATCAAACAATCACAACGGTGCATGTGCCATGAGCTGTTACTCTAAGTTTCGGCCGAAGTCAACAAAATGGTGGAGGTTGACTTCATCGAGCCATGCATCTACCCGATCTGGCTCGCCAACATAGTCCAAGTAAAGAAGAAGAATGGTCAAGTCCACATCTGCATTGACTTCGGGATCTCAACAAAGACTATCCAATGGATGACTTCCCAGTCCCAATCACAAAAACCATGGTCGACATGACCACCGGACATGAAGCCTTATCTTTCATGGATGGGTCATCCGGTTATAACCAGATCCAGATGTCCCTCAAAGACAAGAACCATACTGCCTTCTGATCCCCCAAAGAGATTTTCAACTATAAGCACATGCCCTTCAGTTTGAAGAATGCTGGCGCTACTTACCAAAGGGTCATGACCAAAATATTCGACAAGATGTTGCACAACATCGTCGAATGCTATGTCGACGACCTCATCATCAAGACTAAAAGGCGAGAGAACCATCTACATGATCTACGCCAAGTCTTCAATCAACTCCGGCAATATGGGCTCAAGATGAACCCTATTAAATGCGCCTTTGGCATATCCAGCGGCAAGTTTCTCGGTTTCATCATTAGATACCGAGGAATTAAGGTGAACGCCTGCAAGATCAAAGTGATCCGGGAGCTTCCACCACCCAAGAACCTTACCGAACTCAAGTCCTTTCAAGGAAGACTGGCCTACATTCGAAGGTTCATCTTGAATCTCTCCGGCCGATGTGTGCCTTTCAGCAAACTGATGAAGAAAGACGCCCCATTTGTATGGGACCCAGAATGCCAGACTACTTTCGAGTAGATCAAGGAGTACCTCCTCACTCCCCCTGTCCTGGGGGCACCAGTCAAGGGAAAACCCCTTATACTCTACATCACTACCATGGACGCTTCGTTAGGAGCTCTACTAGCGCAAATCAATGAGGAGGGCAAAGAGTAGCCGCTCTACTACCACAACCAGAAACTAATCGGTGTGGAGTATTGCTATTCCCCCATAGAGAAAGTTTGCTTAGCACTGGTGTTCGCCGCCAAGAAATCCCTAACCAATAATGAAGCCGAGTATGAAGCTCTAATCATCGGGCTCTAGATGGCTCTCGACATGGGCATCAAGTGCCTTAAAGCCTACAGGGACTCCTAGCTCATAGTCCAACAAGTACTTGATATTTACAATGTGTGTGATGCGGGACGGGACCACGGACACGACAAGCTCGCGATCGTCCCTTAACGAGGGAAGCGTCGGACGTGCGCGGTTGAGAAATCAGCAGTGAGCTAGGGTGGTCGGCTCTCTCTTTCGTGCCCGGATCGGGTCACGGGACGGTAACACTCTCTCTCGCAGCAGCGGTGATATAAATAGAAAGCAAGCTAATTACCCTATCATGCTCTCTAGCAGCGGCATAAACTAGCATACATGAAATTAAGCAAAATGCCAAGTAAGGAGCGAGGACGATACCTCCACGCGCTCGGCGTGGGGACGACGGACCCGGCCGAAACTCGTACTCCCGGAACAATAATACACAAGATTACAGCAATACAAATCACTGCCCACTCGACGCAGGGAGGTAAAGGGCTACACAATGGGGTCCGGGAGGACCGAATTCGGGTTGACGGGAGGCTTCTCGCGTTGATTCGGCAGCACCCGAACACGTGACAGTGGGGCCCACGTGCTGTCCGGAGGGACCGTGCGGGACCCGGTATCACCACTGTGGTGGGGACACTTGTGGAAGTGTTCCCTGGGCTGGCGGCACGCTGGTTCGCCGGCCGGAGGCCAGGCGGCTCCGTTCGGCACCGGTCGGAATGACCGGCCACGGATCTGCCGGTTCTGTTTTCTGACGCGCGCTCCGGCGAGAACGGACGCTGCGATCAGCCCCGATGTCGGAATGCGACGAAACGGGCACCGTTGGAAAGCTACTTTGAAGGGCTTAAACTATCTATGATTACAGAAAATAATAAAGCCTGCACTTCCAATTGGCGAATTTTGAAGGTTGCTGTTGTACAATGGCTTAACTCTCAGATCTGCAGGGTTGTCCTCTGAGAACTGTCATTGACCATAGGGTAGATGTCCAATTCAGCTCTTGAGGTCTTCATCAAAGGTGTGGGAAATTGAGCTAGGAAGACGGCAAAACTAGTTTGGACAAGTTTGGATGTGGCTACGAATTGATAGGAGTTTTTAACTAACAGTGGATCGGACCTGGAATCTGACTAAAGGCACTGTAGCAGAGATAGAACACGAATTTTGAAAAATGGATAGAGGGCAGATCGAAAATCAGGAAAAATGGTGGATGTACGGGATGATGGAAAGAACGCCCAGTAAAATTGGGAGGGTTTGGAAAAATCCAAAAGGTGGTCGGAGATGGGAAACTCAGAGCTATTGTCACTATAGACAGAGACAAAACACATCTGGGAATGCAAAATGAACGAAAATGGAAAATTACTAAATGGAGGAGTTTGGACGTGAAAATTTATTTGGAGGTGGGGATTCAAGGCAAGAACACACCCTCAAAATTTTAAATCCATATGAGCTCGTGGATGGCAGCAAGAATTCACGAACTACACCTCTATCCAGCAGGAGAGAAACTTGAAGACGGCTCCAAGGCGGCTCGAAGGCGGCACGAACGGCGGCGGCGGCGGCACAGATGAATATCAGAGGTTGAGAGGGGGAGATAGAAGATTGATACACTCTAGAACTAGAGGTTTGAGGAGAGGAAACCAGGGGGAGAGGGCTGGGGCGCAAGAGCCTTCTTGGCATTCAACAAAATTTCTGAATTTTCACTAATTTTCACATGAAAATACAAGCTTATATATGATTCCAACTAAATCCAATCTCAACCCTTGGATCTAGGGGTGGGGATTGAAGGGCTAGGATGAGGTGTGAATAACACACAAAAACTAATAAAAAAATCAAGGGGAAGGGGGCGGCCTATTGACCATGTGTAAGGTTGAATGGGGTAGGTGGCCAACCTATTAGAATGTTGACCCCTTTAACCCCATGTGTCCATATGACCAGCCCACCATTCTAGATGTCCACCTAGGAAGGTTGACCAGGCCCAGTAGGTGACATGGACCAATGGAAAAGGGCTGAGGGCCCCCTTGCTAGTCCTACTGCATAATTACATAAAAACCCACACAATCCATGGGAATGACTCCTTGGCTTATAAAGCCTTACATTTGCGTACATACTTTCCCAAGGATATAAACACAATCTAAAAGGACATAAATGCAAAAGAAAAAGTACAGGCTCGGCGTCGATTCCCATCAACTCTCCCCGGGTGGGAGGAACTCGACCCCGTCGAGTAGGGGTAGGGATGCTCGAGTATTCCGGCGGATCCGTCACCGTGCCAAGTAACGCGGGTACGCTCCACTCCAAGTGATCGTCACCTGCTCATTCCATATATAATCGATATGCGCGAATTGCTATGGGCTAGAGGTGGACACTCCGGGTGGGGCACTCTCAAAAGGGAAGGGAGCAGGCTCGAAGACTCACTAGGATTCACCGCTGAGTCCCTATAGGTGACTGATCTGGGTATAGATGTGGAACCGATCCCATACTCATCGAATGAGTCCACTCGCCCCTTACGCATAAGAGAACGACAATGAGCTTGCACAAGACACATGTAGACTCACCAAACACTAACACACATATGCAAACAACACAAATAAGAAACGGACTCATGCATGACTCTAGACAAAACTAGTGTTAGTCAGACCCGTACATGGATGACGTCGGACCAGGACACCCGAATATGTGCCATACATGCATTTGACGTAATCGGAGATGGGTGGCATGGGGTACACCTAAATGTCCAAGTATGACCCAGTCATGCATGGACGGCCCTTTAGATTTAGGAGACTTGAGTGGGCTAGGAAAGCCGGGTGTGGAAGAGCCGGGTGTAGGTGTATCGTGGACGGGCTTGGTGGGTATGGAGGACCCGACCCGTAGGAAAGGGGTATGAAGGTGGACTTCCCCGAAGAAGTGAAGGGAATATGAAGGGTCTAAGGATCCACTAGGGAATGGGTCAAATGGATCAAAGAAGGTATGACCCCTTGTGGTGGGTTCCCACAAGTCACGGTCCCACGTGTAGAAGTTTTGAAGGTGTGGATAGTCACCTTCTTGAATTGTGACGGGTGGGACGGGGATCGTAGGCAAGAAGTATGATTCCTCCCTCGGACAAAAGGGTATGAAGTCGGGCTCGTCCGGTAGCGGAAGAAGTAGAAGAACCTCCGTGGTGACACAACCTACGGTGCACTCGGAGGTAATGGACCCGAAGGCCGGATGGGTGAAGCTACGACTAGCGGGTTGGTCAAAGCCTCGGGCCAAAAGATGTGTCAACTCCCATTGTGAATCTAATCCCATGATAAGATAGTCCAACGTATCAACATGGTGACGAGATCGAAATGTGGTATGGAATGAGTTGACCGGCACTATAGGTAGGATGGGATCCATTGATGGAAAGGGAGGTGGGACGAAGCCATCCTTGAGCCAACTAAAAAGCGTCTCGGTGATGTATAGTGTACCCGTTAGAAATACGGGTGGCTTGGGCCTTGGTGGCTCCAAATGAGATGGTGCCGAATCACATTCAGACATAGAGGGTGGTGGCATTGGAGCTCTCATGGGTGAGGAAGGAATGTCCTTCTCGTGGTGAAGGGGTCCTTGCGGTGGCTCCGGGAACAACCAATCTACCCCGATAGACCGATCTAGGCTAGTACTAAACCTATCTAGGCTTGTACTAAACCTTTGCACTTGTCCCATCATGGCTTGGAACATTGCGCCCACTTCATCGGCACTATAGAATTGGGGTGTGGCCATGGTGGCTAAGATGGGGTTGGGTCCCCTAGGAATGGATATGCAAGGCCTTTTTTTTTATTTGAAAAGCAAAATGTGATGCTAACTAATGTACCTAGACATAACCAAAACTCGGTACGTGGCGGAGACAACCGATCCGAAGATCACTCGCGCAAGTGTGCGGCCTTCCCGATAGGCGTAGCCTAACGTTCGAACAACACCTTTTGATATACTGACTAATGGTATACAAATGCAACTCTTAAGACCGACTTAGACACTTAGACTTAAATGACACTCTTTTTTTTTGACACCCTAGACTCAACCTCGCTCTGATACCAAATTGATGCGGGACGGGACCACAGACACGACAAGCTCGCGATCGTCCCTTAACGAGGGAAGCGTCGGACGTGCGCGGTTGAGAAACCGGTAGTGAGCTAGGGTGGTCGGCTCTCTCTTTCGTGCCCGGATCGGGTCACGGGACGGTAACGCTCTCTCTCGCAGTAGTGGTGATATAAATAGAAAGCGAGCTAATTACCCTATCATGCTCTCTAGCAGCGGCACAAACTAGCATATATGAAATTAAGCAAAATGCCAAGTAAGGAGCGAGGACGATACCTCCACGCGCTCGGCATGGGGGGGACGGACCCGGCCGAAACTCGTACTCCCGGAACAATAATACACAAGATTACAGCAATACAAATCGCTGCCCACTCCACGCAGGGAGGTAAAGGGCTACACAATGGGGTCCGGGAGGACCGAATTCAGGTTGACGGGCGGCTTCTCGCGTTGATTCAGCAGCACCCGAACACGTGACGGTGGGGCCCACGTGCGGTCCGGAGGGACCGTGCGGGAACCGGTGTCACCACTATGGTGGGGACACTTATGGAAGTGTTCCCTGGGCTGGAGGCACGCTGCTTCGCCGGCCGGAGGCCAGGCGGCTCCGTTCGGCACCGGTCGGAATGACCGGCCACGGATCTGCCGGTTCTGTTTTCCGGCGCGCGCTCTGGCGAGAACGAACGCTGCGATCAGCCCCGACGTCGGAATGCGACGAAACTGGCGCCGTTGGAAAGCTACTTCGAATGGCTTCAACTCTATGTGATTACAGAAAATTACAAAGCCTTCACTTCTAATTGGCGAATTTGGAAGTTTGCTGTTGTACAGTGGCTTAACTCTCAGATCTGCAGGGCTGTCCTCTGAGAACTGTCATTGACCATAGGGTAGATGTCCGATTCAGCTCGCGGTCTTCATCAAAGGTGTGGGAAATTGAGCTAGGAAGACGGCAAAACTAGTTTGGACAAGTTTGGATGTGGCTACGAATTGATAGGAGTTTTTCACTAACAGTGGGTCGCACCTGGAATCTGACTAAAGGCACTATAGCAGAGATAGAACACGAATTTTGAAAAATGGATAGTGGGAAGATCAAAAATCAGGAAAAATGGTGGATGTAGGGGATGATGGACAGAACTCCCAGTAAAATTTGGAGGGTTTGTAAAATTCCAAAAGGTGGTTGGAGATGGGAAACTCAGAGCTATTGTCACTATAGACAGAGATAAAACAGATCTGGGAATGCAAAATGAACGAAAATGGAAAATTACTAAATGGAGGAGTTTGGACGTGAAAATTTATGTGGAGGTGGGGATTCAAGGTAAGAACATACCTTCGAAATTTCAAATCCATCTGAGCTCGTGTCTGG
Organism: Amorphophallus konjac; assembly: GCA_022559845.1. Classification (NCBI taxonomy): domain Eukaryota; kingdom Viridiplantae; phylum Streptophyta; class Magnoliopsida; order Alismatales; family Araceae; genus Amorphophallus; species Amorphophallus konjac. The sequence goes on along the minus strand of CM040118.1, from coordinate 340,187,209 downwards.
CATTAAGAATTCACGAACTACACCTCTATCCAGTAGGATAGAAACTTGAAGACGGCTCCGCGGCGGCTCGAAGGCGGCACGAACGGCGGCGGCGGCGGCACAGATGAAGATCAGAGGTTGAGAGGGGGAGATAGAAGATTGATACACTCTAGAACTAGAGGTTTGAGGAGAGGAAACCAGGGGGAGAGGGCTGGGGCACAAGAGCCTTCTTGGCATTCAACAAAATTTCTGAATTTTCACTAATTTTCACATGAAAATACAAGCTTATATATGATTCCAACTAAATCCAACCTCAACCCTTGGATCTAGGGGTGGGGATTGAAGGGCTGGGATGAGGTGTGAATAACACACAAAAACTAATAAAAAAGTCAAGGGGAAGGGGGCGGCCTATTGACCATGTGTAAGGTTGAATGGGGTAGGTGGCCAACCTATTAGAATGTTGACCCCTTTAACCCCATGTGTCCATATGACCAGTCCACCCTTTTAGATATCCACCTAGGAAGGTTGACCAGGCCCACAAGGTGACATGGACCAATGGAAAAGGGCTGAGGGCCCCCTTGCTGGTCCTACTGCATAATTGCATAAAAACCCACACAATCCATGGGAATGACTCCTTGGCTTATAAAGCCTTACATTTGCATACATACTTTCCCAAGGATATAAACACAAACTAAAAGGACATAAATGCAAAAGAAAAAGTACAGGCTCGGCGTCGATTCCCATCAGTGTGGAAACAGGAGTTAGTTCCATACCACGCCGCCGTCACCAGACTCACCCAGAAGTTCTATTTCCTTGAAATAGATCATCTTCCCAGGAGCAGCATTGCTCAGGCAGATGCCCTGGCCAAATTGGCTACGGCCATCAAGCTTCCGCCCGAGGGAGAAGTCAACATCACTATCAAGCACAGAAGGTTGATGCCGAGTACACTCGAGAATGAAGCCGGCCTCACCATCTACGAGATCCATGGCCTCGATCCAGACACTCATCCAGAAGAAGAAGATTGGCGCGAGCCTATCATCAAATTCAAGCAAGGTTGGCTCCCTCCTGACCGAGCTCAAAGAGTCCAGCTACTTTGTCGGGCAACATTATATGAGCTGATCGGTGACTCTCTGTATAGACTGGTCCATAAAAAGGACAAGTCGGTTCTTCTGAGATGTGTCTCCCCAGCCAAAGCTCGAGCCATCATGCGCGAAGTCCATTCAGGACTATGCAGCGCTCATCAGGCCGGGGATAGAATGAAGAACAACATCAAGCTCAAAGGCTTCTATTGGCCAACCATGTACGCGGACTGAACTCAGTATGCCCGTACATGTCATCAATGCCAAGCCTTTGGCCCAGTGCCCATAAGACCTCCAAACCCGCTGCGTCCCACGGCCCCCACGTGGCCATTCGCGGAGTGGGGTATGGACATCGCGGGACCCTTCCCGCCATCTTCCAAAGGCCATAAGTACATTCTGGCTGCCACCGACTACTTCTCTCGATGGGCTGAGGCCCTCCCCCTGCGGGAGATCACTAGCGAAGTGGTAGCCAAATTCGTTCAGCACAACATCATCTACCAATTCGATACCCCCAGTCGCATAGTGTCAGACAATGGCACACCAATCAAGAATAGGGCCATATTTTAACTAGCGGCCAAATTCCATAACGACTAGAGAACCTCTTTGGTCTACAACCCTCAAGCTAATGGCCTAGCGGAGGCCTTCAACAAAACCCTCTGCAAGCTTCTGGCTAAAATGGTTAGCCACCGGAAGTGAGATTAGGGTGAAAAGGTGTTCGAGGCGTTATGGGCCTATCGAACAATCTACGAGACCCCTACAGGATGCTCACCATTCTCTTTCATTTACGGAGCAGAAGTCATCATCCCCATCGAGATCCAGTTAGCCTCTTACTGCATAGCGGTTCACACTGGCTTTGCCGGCCCAGATACAGATGAATACCAGAGAAGGCTAGAAGGGCTCGCCAGCCTAGAAGGCAAGCGGCTCGAGGCCTACCGGCACCTACAAGTATACCAAGCTCGCATGGCTCGAGCCTATGATAAGCTCGTCAAGCAGAGAGCCTTCAAACAAGGTGACATTGTCATGATCAAGGAAAAAGAAGTATTGGCAGGGCGCTCCAGTGGAAAATTGCAACCTAATTGGCGAGGTCCATAGATCATTCATGATGTCTACGAGGGTGGGGCCTACACGGTTGTAGACCTCAAGGGTAATAAGCCATTCCCACCTCTCAACGGTAAACACATGAAGTTGTACCATTATCCAGAGCATGAGTTCGTGTGCCACCCAGACTAAGGTGCGCACCTCAACCCTCACCAGCCACCTCTTTTGGCCTTTCCTCCAAGTGAAGCAGTAGGGCCAGCCAAGCCCTCCCAGAGCCACCACTACGCACCTGTGGAGGTTGGCATCCCAACTTCGTCCCCGCGATCACAAAAGTGAGGACGCCCAGCACTAGCAACGATTCAACTGTCAGGCTCCCAGGTAAGCAAAAAAAGGGGGGATTAAAAATAGAGATACCCCGGTGGACTTAGTCGCCCTCTTCGCAAAGAGACGACTGGGGGCAAAAAGGCCAACAACCAGGCTGAGGTGAAAACCCGAAAGGGCGCCTCAAGCAAAATCGGGTAACCCCTCGACGTGAAAACCTGCAAGGGTGTGTCAGAAAAAGCTAAAGGCTGCCGGCTCTCGCGAAAACCCGAAAGGGCAGTAGAGCCGGTAATGAGAAAAAAAAAACCTCTCTCCCCCAGTCAGGTGGACTATCTACCCACCTCTCAACAAATCATAGGCCTCTCCAGTCAAAACATACTAGTCCCTGACCAATACATGTCTCTAATTCATTGACCATGCTCTTCCCAGTTAGGTTTATATCACCCAGGTTGGCTCATTTTACACTCGGCCTCTGCTCCGTTGTAGCGGGCCTGCATACCCCAGTATCCACACGTTATTCCAATCATTTATCCCAGTGAACCTTAGACTCTGCCAATTCCTAGACCCCCTTCATTCTATGACCATACACCTTAAATACCTTCAACCCAGAAGCTCCAGTCACCAGTTCGTCATGGTTCACCACCATGATCCCAGTCACCATTTCAATGTCTACTGATTCCCTGACCCACCAGTTATAACTCCAGTCACACTCTACCAAGATATAATGACCCTTTGGGGCCATGACTCAATACCCTGCAAAATTCCTAACCAGGGCCATAGCGATATCAAGTCTTCAACAACACAAACCTCATGTCATGTCCCCTGACAGTAGTATGCTGCAGATGATAATCCCCAGATTCAATAATAATAATAATAATAATAATAATAATAATAATAATAATAATAATAATAATAATAATAATAATAATAATAATAATAATAATAATAATAATAATATGACAAATTATGGGGTTAAAAATAGAGATATCCGCACGGCCTCAGTTAGCTCTCTCCACAGGACTACTGAGGGCAAAAATTGCCACCACCCCAGCTGAGGTGAAAACCCGTAAGGGTGCTTCAGGCAAAATTGGGTAACCCCTTGGTGTGAAAACCCGCAAGGGCGCTCCGAAAAAAGCTAAAGGGGGGCAGCTCTGGTGAAAACCCGCAAGGGCGGTAGAGCTGTTAATGAGAAATTTTTTTCCTCTTCCTCTCTACTCCTTGCTGATGAAGGCCTTCGATCGCGAAGCCCCGCCGACAGCAAGCTTAAAACCATTACGCCGTATGATGGCTGTCACACCCCCGAGGGTTGGTCATCACCAGCCCTCAGTTCTAGTATTCGACTACCCACGTCAGCGGTCAGCCGACTAGTTCAAATCTCCAGGTCCAGCATTTGGCTACACACCTCAGTGGTTAGCCGACCAATCCCAGTACAGGTCCCAGTATCCAGCTACAACACCTTAAACAGTCAGCCGGCCAGCTCCACTCCCAGTCTTAACACCAGTTCCAGTCCCAGATCCAGCCCCAGTCCCAGCCTCCGGCTACAACACCTTAAACGGTTAGCCGGCCAGCTCTAGTTCTGGTGTCAATACCTGTTCCCATCTCAGACCTAGCTCCAGTCCTGGCCTCCAACTACAGCACCTCAAACAGTCAGCCGGCCAATCCCATTCCCCATTCTAACACCAGTTTCAATCCTGGTCCCAGTTTCCTGCTACGTCACCATGGCAGTTACTCGGCCAGCCCCAGCTTCAACCCTACATACCAAACAACTCCAGCAATACAGGCCGAAGTTATAGCACCCCGGATATAATTTCCTAAATAAATTAAACATAGTAGGTTCTCCACTTAAATAAGATAAGGGCCCAACATAAAACAAAGTACAAAGCTCAAACCTTAATTCATAGGAGGCCTTAACCCATATATAATAGGGGCTTGGTCAATAACCAAAGCGCAAATGGCCCAAACCATGGGTTTTCCCTAATGGGCCTCAACCCTCTCACATAACATATATAAATATATATGGGCTCAACTTAAAATTAATAAACCCTAAACATAAATGGGCTTCTCATGTACCTTCTGAGCCTAAGAACCAAGGGGCTGGGGATATAAACTTAAATACACAAATACGTAAGGGCTTCCCATAAACACACACAACTTTATCACGATCGAACAGGTGTTGGCTTTTAGGGTTTTTCATTAGAGAAGTGGGTGGCGGCTGGTGTTTTAGCAGTAAGGATATGCATGGGGAATTTTAAACCCAATAGGATTCTTTACGTGGGAACTTAATTCCCATTAGGAATCTAAAAACCTCGTTAAGATTCCTATCTATAAAAGCCCTACCCCATCGAACGAGCAGAACCTTATTTGCTGCTGGGTCAAGCCTTGCGTCGATGTCGTCATCCTCTCCTCCCTATACTGCTGTGCTAGTGCGTGAGGATGAGAAAATCTACAGCAGTTAACATGAAGAAGCTTTGCTTCTTCTGCCACGATCGTTGCGGCAGTTCCTACAGTTGCTATTATTTCCTACTATCGTGCGGGAAAAAGAAGGGCTATGTTCTTCTTCCGTCTTCCACCTCTACGATTGTGTTGCTGCTTCTTGGCGAGTGCAATTGCTACCATCGAGTTGTTGCAGCTGTAGTTACTCTTATTTCCTTATTCTTTATCTCTGTTCGTCATCCAAATCAAGCCGAACAAATGTAGGTTTTCTCTAAATCCAAGATCAAATCCTGTAACATGTGAAAATAAGGTTCCATGCATGTATAGATCATATTCTGGTAATGTTCTAGATGTCGTTCTTTCATTTTCTGCATGTAAAAGAATGTGCGTCCAACACCCTGGGCGTAGATTTCATGAATATGTGACTCATCACAGAGACGCCCATTAATTAGACACCCAGAAACCAAACGCCAATTTATTTGGTGAATTAATAAATACAGCATGTTTGAAATTTAATAACTATGTAACCGAACATCTAAAGTTCATGTTCTACATGCATTTAGATTTCTCTTATTTTTCTCTACATGTCCATATGATTAGTTTCCTGAAACTCTCCATAAACATCAAAGGTGCACTGTTCATCCCCTAAATGAACAGTAAACTCGAAAATGAATAGAGACTTGTATCTGTGAATGCACCTGCCTGGTGTCCATTAACTTGTAACTCAAAAAGAATGAGCGTCTGCATACACAGACACCAACTCTTGATTTATATAACACAAAGGTGGAAATAAAGAATGATCGTCTGAATAGATTGACGCCCATTAATGAATAAGCACCTTTGAGAAAGGATGCCTATTCCTGTTAAAATATTATGAATTTTAGAAAATTATTAATTGACGCCTCTGCACTGAGATGCCTATTTTTAATGGGCACCCACCAGTATAGACGCCAATGTCCTGTATCATGTGATTTATCATGTTTTGGCCCATAACCGCGGGTCTATTGGCACTCTTATCCCAGTCCATGGATAGTGTCCCTATTTTCTCACGTTGTTTCACGCTACACACTAACTCTTGATGATGATTGGACCCTCCGCGGGATATTCCTTCCTTCGGACCGATACTTTCTTCATTAAGACCTCTGTAAATCTCCTCTAGCCTTGGATTCTCTCAAGGCAGTCGAGTTGGTTGTACCATAAAAACCCTAGAACCCATATTGTTATGTCACTCTGAGGAAATAAGACAACTAGCCCTCATAGAGTGCTATTCTGGCCTCTTTTGAGAAGTCAGTCCCTGCCTGGAATTTGCGACCAGTCCAGTGGACATCAATTGAACGAGCGACTGAGTAAATGGATGCGAATTCTTTATGCTCATACTGTTTCCAGAATGGGCGACCACATTAGTGGAGAATATTCTGAATTGGCAGCGACCTGATTGGATGCCATTTTCCGAGATTTTGTGCATGTCCCGGATTTTTACTTGAGTTTTCACCGAGTCATCCCAACATGAACTTCGGTCTTTGGAATCCAAATTTCGTGAATCTACCTTATTATCCTACAAGGGCTTATTTCTTTGGAATTCTATTGGCTATATAACTATAGTGGATGTCTAAATATTACATGACTCAATGTTGGTGCATATAGGGCCCGATCTGGTCCTGGGAGGAGCACCCGAAAGTACTTGTGCCCATGGGAGCTATATTGATCACAGTGTGGCATTACACCGAAGTGCGTGACTTGCTTGATTTATGGCATTCCACAAATCTCTAAAAGTGCTTGACTTGATACATGGCATGACAGGACTGGTGTGGCCCGAAACGGGTATTTACTTGCTTGAATGAAATAGCCAATATCTCATGACTTGACTTTATATTACATGACCTGATACTTGATACTTGAATCACATGAAATGATTGCTTATCTAGCTAGTTCTTGATATTCCTTTCTCGTTATTCTCTTGAGTTCTTGCATACATGAGCATGCCACATTATTGAATTAATTAATTACGTAAAGCAATATCTGGAATAGCGATATAATTCCTACTGAGCATTCGCTCACCCTTATTTTTCCCCTATTTTTCAAGTAACTCCGATGACGAAGATCATTCGGATGGAGATGGCCACGAGTGAAGAGATTAGAAGCCATCCAAGATTATCTAGTCATGTCTTTTTGTCTTTCTTGAGTCATTATTGTATTTTCCTTCTTATTGAGTCTAGTATCTTTACTTTAGCAATAAAGAGTATGTAATTGAATTATCTTTGGAGTTATGAATGAAATAAAGGATTTGGTTTATTATCTCTACTTTGCACAATCTATCTATGTGTTGAATTCCTTATGCTCTGATTGACATGATCGATATAAATTGGTCACGCGTACTGGGTTCCTTCCACGCTCGGGGGCGTGACAATTTTTGTGGTATCAGAGCCTAGGATATTCAATTCTTAGGAAACCAAGTCCAAAGATAGGTTTATACCTTTCTCCCAGTGAGATGGGTAGAGCCATAGGTTAAATTAGCTTAGGGATTAAGACCCTTGGTTAAACATATATTAATATAGTTACTTAAATCTTGTAGGATCATGGCTGTCGAACGTGTTCAATGGCGCGATATGCAATGTACCATACAAGGCCTTACCTAGGCGCTACAACAAGTGGCCCAGGGTGGAGCAAACCGTGGAGCAGGCGATCTCCAACGTAGTTATCGTAATACGAACCCGCCAAATTTCACTGGCTCATCCGACCTCGACGATGCCGAACACTGGATCAAGGAGATAGAAAGGATTTTTCGTGTAATGCAATGCACGGATGAGGAGAAGGTTCTATTAGTGACTTTCCAACTAGAACGGGATGCTCACTTTTGGTGGGAGTCGGTTGAAGCTACTTTACCATATGACCATGTCACGTGGGGTGAGTTCATGGAATATTTCAATAACAAATATTTCTCAGACCGTATACAAGAGAAGAAAGCTGTAAAGTTTGCCGCACTCAAACAAAGGACCTTATTAGTGGCCGAATATGAGGCCCAATTCTCTAGGCTATCGAGGTATGCACCGCACTTAGTGTGTACCGAGAATATGAAGGCTAGGAGATTCCTTAATGGGCTTCGGCCGCAATATATAACTCAATTGGCGCTGATGGACATTCAAGTGTACTTGGAGATGGTACGAAGAGCCCAGTTATTAGAAGATGCCACGGAGTTGTCCGACCGGATCCATGGGAAAGACAAGAAGGAGCACGTTACAAGCTCCGACACTTTCAAACCCACTTTCAATAAGAAGAGATCTAGCAATGGAGAAGATTCCTCCCAAGAGAAGAAATTTAGGAAGAGTAAAAAGTCCTTTTCTATCACTACCACACCTTCTAAAGAGGTGTGCAAGCACTGTGACAAGGCCGGCCATAAGGCCGAGGAATACTGGAGGAGATTGGGAGCTTGTCTCCTATGCGGGAGCCGCGATCACCGGATTCCCGACTATTACCTATTAAATGAACAAGCCAATGATGAGAAGCACCTGGCAAGGAAGCAAGGCCGTCTCCAAGCACTTCAAGAGGCAGAGAAAAATGAAGGTGGACTCGTAGAAGGTACATTAAAGATATGTTCCAAGTCTGCTCGTGTCTTGTTTGATACCGGCGCCATTCATGCTTTTGGTTCCAAGAAATTTGCTGCTTCATTTTCTATGGAACCAGAATGGTTAGATCTAGTCATTACTACTACTCTCGGAAATGAATCCGAGCTTACTCACCATTATCCAAATAGTGAAGCTATGGTTAAAGGGAAGAATCTACCTGCCGATTTAATATGCCTAGACATGAAGGAGTATGATGTTATATTAGGGGCCGATTGGCTATCCAGACACAAGGCAACTGTAGATTGTCGGAAGGGCAAAGTAACTTTTGATGATTATTCGGAACTTAATTACACGAGTCCGTAGAGTTGGAACAAGTCACCTCTTATTTCATCTCTGCGAGCCCATAAACTTGTAAGGAAAGGTTGCATAGCCTTCCTTGCTTTTGTAACTGTAAAGGAGGCCGAGGAATCAGGGTTAGAAGACATTCGCGTAATTCGGGACTTTCCTGACGTTTTTCCAGAAGATTTGCCTGGCTTACCCCCAGAGAGGGAAGTGTCATTCACCATCGACCTTGTCCCTGGTGCGGACCCGGTTTCTAAGGCACACTAAATATGCCCCCCGCCAAGCTCAAAGAGTTGAACGAACAATTGATGGAACTCTAGAAGAAAGGATTCATCAGGCCGAGTACTTCCCCGTGGGGAGTCTCTGTGCTTTTTGTAAAGAAGAAGGATGGATCGATGAGGCTGTGCATCGATTATCGACAGTTAAATCACCTTACTATCAAGAACAAGTATCCACTGCCACGGATAGATGAATTATTTGATCAAATATCTGGAGCCAAATATTTTTTGAAAATAGACCTCAGGTCGGGATATCACCAATTGAGAATCAAGGATGAGTATATTCATAAGACAACATTTCAAAGCATGTATGGGCATTATGAATTTACGGTCAAGCCTTTCGCACTAATAAATACCCCTACAGCCTTTATGCAGTTGATGAATAGCATATTCAGGCCTTTTTTAGACCAATTTGTTGTGATCTTTATTGATGATATATTGATTTATTCAAAGACCAAGGAAGATCATGAAGAACATTTGAGGACTGCATTATAGATATTAAGGAAGAATCAACTCCATGCCAAGTTTAGCAAGTGTGATTTCTGGCTCGAGGAAGTATCTTTCTTAGGACATGTGATTTCAAAGGATAGGATTTCTATTGATCCGTCAAAAGTTGAGGCTGTAAAGGATTGGGAAAGACCTTCTGATGCTATGAGATCCATAGCTTCTTGGGTCTAGCTAGTTATTACTGACAATTTATAAAGGACTTCTCCAAGATCACGGTTCCTCTTACTAGGCTGACCTGCAAGGAGATTCCTTATAAGTGGGATGAAGATTGTGAAAGAAGCTTTCAAGCCTTGAAGGATCATCTGACCACTGCCCCAGTCTTGGCATTACCAACTAAAGGAGAGAAGTTCGAGGTATATACCGATGCATCTGGCATTGGCCTCGGGTGTGTGTTAATGCAACAAGGGAGAGTCATTGCTTACTCTTCCTGATAATTAAAGAAGCATGAGGAGAACTACCCGGTGCATGACTTAGAGTTAGCAGCGGTAGTATTTACCTTAAAGATCTGGAGACACTATCTCTATGGAGAACAATTCACCGTGTACTATGATCACAAGAGTCTTAAGTACTTATTCTTCTAAAAGGAATTGAACATGAGACAAAGACGCTGGTTAAAATATCTCAAGGACTTCGACTTCACTATACAATACCATCCTAGAATGAGTAATCCCGTAGTCGATGCCCTTAGTCGAAAATCGAGAGCAATATTGGCCAACTGCATGATCCAAGAGTGGAAGATGCTAGAGCAATTCTCCAAACTAGATATAAGCATAGATAAATGATGTATTATTCTATCACACATGAAGATACAACCAGATTTATTCTTCGAGATCAAGGGGCTACAAGATAAAGACTCAGTGTTAGTTGAAGTAAAAGATAAGTTAGATGAGCGACCAGATTTTAAGCTGGCATCTGATGGATGATTATTGTTCCAAGAAAGGACATGTGTACTGGACTACCAAGAATTGAAGAAGAAAATCTTAGAAGAGGCTCACCGATCAAGGAACACAATTCATCCCGGAACTACCAAGATGTATCAGGACCTGAAGCGAACCTTTTGGTGGCCCAATATGAAAAGGTTGGTAGCGGACTTTGTGTCTCGTTGTCTCGCATGCCAAGTCAAGGTGGAACATCAAAAGCTTGCCGGTAAGTTAAAACCTCTAGACATTCCCAAGTGGAAGTGGGAAGATATCGGCATGGACTTCATCATGGGCTTGTCGAAATCTAAAGACAGACATGACGGAATATGGGTCATCATAGATCGCCTGACCAAGTCGGCACACTTTTTGCCGTTAAAGAGATGATGGTCAGTTGATGTCTTAGCTACTTTATAAATCAAAGAGGTGGTTAGACTACATGAAGTTCCCGTTTCAATAGTGTCTGACCGAGACCCGCGCTTCACTTCCCATTTTTGGAAGGGTCTACAACACTCCTTGGGGACTGTAGACACGCTAAAATTGACACTAAGTTGAGTAAATCTGATGTCACAATGCAATGCCCCAAAGTGGATTTCATCTTGAGCTTGAATAGGAAGGTTTTTCTATTTTCCAGAATTTTTCTTGAATGTGCGTCATCTCATATCGACGCTAATTTTTATGGGCGACTGCCATACCAGACGCTCATTCTTGGGATATTTATCGATTATTTTCCAATTTTTGGGAAATGGCAACTTCTATAGTAGACGCTAATTCTGTTATTAATAATTATTAGATCAAGAATTAGCGACCATTAAGGTGGACGCTAATTAATTAACGACTGCTATAGGAGACGCCAATTCTTATGGAAAGTCTGGAATTACTAAAATTAAGCCCACGAATGAGCGTCCTTCATGGTGGACGTGCATTTAATTAGCGACGTCTATAGTCGACGCCAACTCTTCTTGCATTTCTGATTTTTATCTAGGCTCCTTCCTCTGGTTGTTTATTGCCCATTTTGATCCTTCCATTTCTTGGGGAAGTCTATCCTCTTCCTCACCTTCCTCGCTTGGAATCCTTCCTGAGCTAGGACTCCTCTCCTATAAATTTGGAACCCTTTGAGCCCGCACGAAAAGAAAAAAAAAACAACGAGCACAACGAGAACAGAGAGAACAAAGCAAAAGAGAGAAAAAGCATAAGAGCACAGAGGCCCTCTCTCTGTGGATTGCTCCCATGAGGACTCCTTCCCTGCTGCAGTGTCACCGAGTGGAGGACATCCCTCCATTTTCTTCTCCATCTCTTTTTTTCCCTCATTTACTTCATCTGCATCATTTCATCCATTGATCACACCAGTATCTAGCACTCGCTAGATCTTTTGCACATCACTGCATCACATTCATTTTCCACCCTTACGGTAAGGGGTTTAAAAACACACAAGGTGTGTTAGTTTCCCACTTGCATGCATCTATTTACATTAAAAATTGATACTGCACAAATCCGGCCCTAATTTGGTGTATCTTTCTTTTGTTTATGCTTGTTTTCAAGGTAATCAAGTCAAGAGACCCCCTTAGCCGACCGGCCGGTTGAAGGAGGAAGTACTAGAGGTCACACGCCCCACTGCATCAGGTATTTGCCCGTGATCATTCATTTCCTTATTGTTGAGGACATTCCTCTAGCGATCACATTCATTTGAGCATCACGTGCTCCCTCCTTTTCTTTTCCCTGTCAACTCTACTCACACTTTCATATTTACTATTCTTTCACATATGCACACTAAGTGACGCGTTCATAGATTGGCGATCACGGTGCGACACTATTGTCTCTTTATTCGATTACCCTTCCCATTGGCACCCACGTGTGCCCCTCCTTGGTGCTCCACGCAACACATCATTATTTCCCTTCTTATCTCCTTTGTGCACCATGTGCACGTCCCTGCCTGGTTGTCTGATTAGTGAACCAGTGCTTATGTGCTTGTGCTGGATTTTTTTAATAATTGGCGTTCAACCTTCTGGACGCGTATACCTGATCACCATCTCCCCTCAGAGTCGCCCATTTTATTTATCTACTATTTTTCTGGGAATTTTCTATTATCTGCATCGTCTTAAAGGGACTCCATTTCTTTTATTATTATTATTCTGTGGAATTTGCGTCGCTTAAGAGGGATGCCATTTTCTCTGTGAGATTTTGCGACCTGTGTTTAAGCGTCCAACCCTGTGGATGCTATTTCTTTGTGCGTCCATCATACTGGACACTATTTTTCCTGATTGATTTTTTTTGCCTGTTACTGCATCATACAAGCATTCTAGCCAAGGGACCTCCTCCCTCTCCACTTCTAGGATCCACTACCCCTTCTTGGACTTAGAAAGACCCTCCAATTAAGCACTTCATCCTATTAGATCGGAATTTCTTTGTCCAAGACCTCCATAAGTCCTCGCACCCGTGGATTCCCTCACGGAAGTTAGGCAGGTTGTATCTTGAAGAACCCAGGAGATTAGTTGGCCTAATCACGGTTGAGAGAGTGAGAACTTAGTGATCCTGGTGTTACACCCAAACTGAAACATAGGTTGCTGTCATTGAGAGTTAAACCCACTGTGTTGATAATAAACCATTTCTAATTTCAACAGAGAATCTGTGGAAAATTGGGCATAAAGCATTATAACTTCTCTACAGCAACTTGCTTGAGTGTTTATTTGTTTGAGGGTCTACCCATTTGAGTGGCTTCCTTTCAACATCATTTGCTGCATATTTGATTGTTTCCATTTAGTCATTAGAAGCATGATGCTCAGGTCTGGTAAGGTGGTTAAGATGACCAATCTAGAGCATATTCAAGAAGAGGGTGAGGCCTGTCAATTTGACCATGCCAGCGAAGGTTCACAGGAGCAGTTTCAACCAGAGGGAGCTTATGTCCCTACTTAATATCCAACTTTGCAATATCAGGAAGACCATGTTCCCACTCACTATTTTGCCCCTCAACATCAACCCTCTCAAGTTTATATGGTTGACACTACTCAAGGGGGCGATTCTTCATCTCAAGTGCAACCTACAATTCGATCTACATCTGGGGAAGCTTCCTCCTCGCTTAATGTTGATGATCTCATCAACGTTCTCTCTCAATTGGATGAGGCCCAACGCTAAAATATCTAAGCCACTCTTAAGGGAAAACCTGTCCCTCCTTCCTCTTCAAACCCTCCCCAGGCTGCGGGTGTCTTTCAAGTCCATTCTTCCAATGACCAGGCGATCAACCAAGGGAATCCATTTGGTATTCCCTCCTGTCCGATAACCCCTGTCCCTGTTGCGGCAGGTCATTCTTTTGTCAAGCCACAAAACTTGCTTCCTCCTTTATTCTTGAGAAGGCCCATGCCAAATTAGTTTCCCCCTAATCCGGCCTCGGTTGAGTCTACTACCAACACTCTCCTTCAGAAGATTGCTAGTATGGAGGAGCAGCTCAAGAAGATGTCTATTCCTAAGGATGCTCCGGATGTCACTGTCCCCACACTGGCAATTTTTCACCTGTTGCTGTCAGAAATGCCAAACTTTTAGCGTTATAATGGAACGAGCAATCCATTTATTCATTTGAAAGACTTCATGTATGAAACATCCTTTTGGCAGAACAACAAAACATCTCTGGCCTATCTCTTCAGAAGGTCCCTTGACGGCCTGGCCCTTGAATGGTTTTACTCTTTGGAGCTGGCTGAAGCCAGTGATTTTGATATTGTTTAGAGGAAGTTTTTGCAGAAGTATAGAGATCGTGTGGGTCCCTCTTTGTCGGTTACTGATTTAGTTGCTGAGAAGATGAAACTTGAGGAAGACTTCATTCAGTTCGCTGACAGATGGAGGTCAATGGCCGTGAAGTTGAAAGATACGTTGTCAGAAGCTGAGCAAGTTAAGATGATAGTTTCCAATGCTACTCCTCAGTTCTGTCACATCTTGGCTATGAACAAGTTAAGCACCATGTAGGAGCTTTATGAGAGACCAAGATACATTCAGACTCAAATGAAGGACTCGACCATCATATCTATGTTTGAAAAGAAACCAAGAGTACCGAGGAAAGCAAATGCCGCAAGTAACAATGGTGCCACTACCGAAGGTGTGGTTGTGAATGAGTAGGTGGGCGGTTAGCAATCCCATACAATCCCACAATCCTCCTAACCAAAGGGCACCACAACAATTTCAACAACCCTCCTTCTTTAACCAAGCTCCACACCAACCAAATAACCCTCCTCAGCCCTTTCGGCATCCCCCTCTACAGAATCAAGCTATACCACAAAATCCTCCACCTCCTCAGCAATACCACCAGGTGCCCCCACCAGCAAATTATGACCCCCAGCAGCCGAGAAGACCCGCAAGTCCCAAGAGAGCCCAGTATCCGCCATTACCCGAGAGCCTTCCCGATATTTTTAATGCCCTCAAGGCCACCAACGCACTCACCTTGCCAAAAGAAAGGCCGGCCTGGCCCCAAAATGTGGATACCTCTTGGTACTATGTTTACCACCGACAGCCCGTGCATAATGGTGATCATTGTTTTCATTTTAAGGACAATATATATGATCTGAATGATCAAGGTGGCATTGACTGGGATGAGATGAGACGATTCATCGCAACACTGAAAGCAAGAAGGCCTCCTCGATAGCAGGCACCGCAGCAGGTTCAGCAACCAGTTCAGCAAGTCCAACAACAGCAAGTTAAAGTACCGCAGCCGGACATGGGGATTGTCCAAAATCCGCTGCCGGAGCACCCCGCCCAGAATCAATAGGTGAACCATGTCACTACCTTCCACGAGGTGGAGAGAGGACAGGGATGGCATGTAGAGAGTGCCTCTATCACCTCTTTAAACCAAAATCCTAAACTGTTTCCCCGTTTATTGAGAACACCTCAGCCTTCTCCGTTCCCATAATCTTCCCGACCCCTTATGCGCCCCATCAATCCACCTCCCTTTTCCACCAACCCCCTACCGCAAAGGCCTCTTCTCATTCCCCCTTCCCCCTCTATGCCTACACCACAAACCCCTCCTTTGCCATCCAGGCCACTCCTTATCCGCCCCTCGCCGGCGTTTCCACCCACCTCCGTCAACACTAATCTTGCACCTACTTGGCCTTTGCTGCTTCGTCCTTCACCAAACCCCCACATGCCTACCACCACCAACCCTTCACCTCTAGGGCCCATTTTAGTCCATCCTTCACCTACCCCTTCAACCACAATTCTTTCCAACCCTCTTACCGTTGCGCCTTCATTACCAACCGCACTAGTCCCCACCAACCTTCAGCCGACAAGGCCCCTTATCAGGGTTCCCCAATCGGTTGTTCCTGTTCAACCCGTTTACCCCGATATTCCTTCTTCTTCCACCAACTCACCATCCACCAACAGCCCGATGGAGGCGCAGAATTCTCAAACCATGGTGCTCCGCAGTGGACGGATTTTTCACCATGTATTTTCGCAGCGTCAAGAGCAGGAGCCCGTGTAGGGGCAGGAAGAGCAGTCACAAGAGCTGGAGTCCATACCGGGGACTCAGTATGATTTGTTGAAACACTTAGATAAAACCATAGAAAAGATTTCCATTTTGGAACAAATAATAAGGTCACCAACCCATCAAGAGGCTCTCAAACAATATTTGCAGAAAGCGATGGTCAATGAAGACATCCCAGCTAAGCAGATTACATCAATCCTAACACCGGCAGGGGATCAGCCTACAATTGTCTTCTATGAACATGAGTTAGCTCCGAAGACGGCAAGAAAATTTGCTTTATGCATCACTGTTGATATCAACAAGGTAGCTATCAGCCAGTGTTTGGTGGACACTGGCGCATCCATTAATATTTTGCTGCCTAGCACCTTGAAGAAGTGCGGCATTCCGGAGAGTAAGATTTGGCCCTCACCTATCACGGTGACAGGTTATGATAACACAAAGAAGCCGCCTATGGGAGTTGTTACCTTGAAAGTGGGACTAGGTCCTACATCTGTTACAATTAATTTTCATGTTTTGGATATGGACCCCACATTTAATGCCATCTTCGGGCATCTATACATTCAGGCACTCGATGTTGTCCCTTCCACGAACCATCAATGCATAAACTTTCCACACAAGGGACGCATTATCAAGGTGACTAGTGTGCCCGTTCTGTCGATCGTTGATATTGTCACGCCCCGAGATTTATGTAGTGGAAACAATCGGGAACACGAATAGTCGGCTAGTACGTCTCGAGCAAGCAATATAACTAGAGTGCAAAACAATCACATAAATAGTAATTGCACAAATAGATTTATTCAAACTTTCAACTTTTATTCCTTCGTAAATAATTCCCAAAGTACATAAGGCATTTTTTATTCTCATTTGCTAGACTCAAGAAAATAAAATTACATCATCTTGGCGGATTCATCCCTTGGAAGTTCCGGTATAGATCACCGGTGCCATGCTGTGCCGCTCCTGCCTGAGTTACTTGCTGAAGGGCCTGAGTAAGGCCTTGAACCGTACGCTGCAGGTTCCTCCATTCAGCACGATCAGCTGCCATCTACATGAGAAATAGGTTACTTAGGTCCAATAAGATAGATAAAGCACGATTAAGGAACGAACTTAACCCAAGTTCTACCCAATCTCACAGGTCAGGTCTTAAACTTTCACAAGGTTAGGGATCTAGTGCACCTAGACACGACCAAAACTTGGTACCTGGCGGAGGTAATCAGTCCGAAGACTACTCGCGCAAGTGTGCGACCTTTCCGATAGGCGTAGCCTAACGTTCGGACAGCACCTTTTGATATACCGGTTATTGGGATGCAATGCAAGAAAACCCAAAACTTAGGGAACCTAGGAATGTGAAACCTAGGGCTCTGATACCAACTAAACTGTCATGCCCCGAACAAGACGGAAATATCGGGACGTACAGTTAGAGACACGCTGGCAAGAGAGAGAACTAATCTAAAATAATACACAAGTGCTACAAGATGGAAATACTAAATGATCATTAACAAACCACAACTGATACAATAACCTCATGTTCAACTTAATACAACTGGAATAATCAATCACTAAAGCTCAATAACATGACTGAGACTAAATGCTCTCCAAAACACAACTAAAAGTAAGATAACACACTACTAACACACTAGAACTGATACACTCAAGACATCACTCCTGCCCTTCCCCATCGGTAAGTGCGTCACCTGAACAGCCTAGAAAAGGGGGAAACACAACTATGAGCTGACGCTCAGTAGGAAATAACAGACAGGTATAAGTGATTAACAGTTTAATTACATTTTAAAATGTCATGCTACAAATGATAAAACAATAAAAAGATAACGATGATATCACGAAACAAAATTCAAAGATCTTGCAAGGTCAAGAAATATAATGAATAGAATGGTAAGACAAGAATTTACTACATGAGATAACGATAAAAAGTTGGCCATATCAAGATAATTCAAGTCATGTCAAGCACGTATGTAATTTCATTTCCACGTCCAAGTAATCAGCAAGTAAAGTAACAACAAGTAGAGTATAGAACAGTGAAGGGTGAAAAGTGAAAAGTAGTAGAAAGTAATGTAGAGAGTAGTGGACAGTCCTAGATTTAACACATGTCAAGTACTGGTGCCAAATGCCACACCTAGTCATTCACCTCCCCGGGGGTACACGTAGTGTTCGGGCGCTCTTCCCAGGACTAGACCGAGCCCTTAATTATTTGCCAGGCATTGATTTCTTTGGATCAAAGATCCCACGAATCTAGACTTCCACAGTTTATGGCCAGAATTCCAAAGTTTAAACTAAGTAGCAATAACAACTTCAAGTAGGAAAGAGATTCATTTCCAGAATTTCAAGGTAAGTATAATCATCAAGGAGATCGAAACCAAGTCACAACAAGAGTTAATCGTGCTGCGCTACTGTAAAACAGCAGCAATCAAACAAGCTAATCAACATATTAATCCTAATCACCAAGTTAAGATATCATGATTAACCATTATCATTTGTATTAGCCAAAGTGCCAACAAGCTAGAACAAGTTGTCGAGGTAAAGAACAAGCTCTCACAGCGGTGAAATAGAATGCATTATCAGGGGTTTTAGTTACACCATTAATCATTAATTATGTGAGTTTCTATTTAACTAATGTAAGTGTTGTAATGGAGATGGTAAACATCGTGTTTTGTACTATGTTTGCAAGAAAGGACCAATGCAAATTTGAAATCAAGGGGGGTACATGAATAGGTCAATTGTTCTTCAAAAATATAATTTCAGTGGGTCTAAGTTAAATGGGTTGATTCCCCACTGATTCGGATCCATCTTCGGGTCAAAAAATGATGAAAATCGGGTTTCTGGTGTACGGGTCGACCCCTGGGGTCGACCCCTGAAAAACTGGGGTCTGGAAGCTGAATGGGTCGACCCTTGGGGTCGACCCCCACAAATTCTGCAGGAAGGGTCGACCCTTGGGGTCGACCCCTTCAATCCAGTGCAATGGGTCGACCCCTGGGGTCGACCCCCATGCAGGGCCTGGATGGGTCGACCCCAGGGGTCGACCCTCGCGCCTGGGCCGAATGGGTCGACCCTCGGGCCTGCCAGGGCACCCAGAAAATGGGTCGACCCCTGGGGTCCGACCCCTGCAAGAACAGCAACGAATGTTGCTTCCGGAAACCACATAAACTCATCCAAATGGGGTCCAATTGAGTTGAAATCAAAACCACAAGATCTAGGAATATTAATAGACAATCTAGGGTCATAAAACTACAATTTTGAAACACGAATTGTTACAGAAATTGATTAAATCTCAACTTATATGTGGTTTCCGGAAGCAACATTCGTTGCTGTTCTTGCAGGGGTCGACCCCAGGGGTCGACCCATTTTCTGGGTGCCCTGGCAGGCCCGAGGGTCGACCCCTGGGGTCCAATTGAGTTGAAATCAAAACCACAAGATCTAGGAATATTAATAGACAATCTAGGGTCATAAAACTACAATTTTGAAACACGAATTGTTACAGAAATTGATTAAATCTCAACTTATATATGATAAATTCATGAAAACCCTAGTTCTTGACCTACTCTACTAAATCATGCAATTCTCTTAACATACACAACGGAATTTAGGGCTTTTGGTGTCAAAAGAAAGCTGACTCGATTATGAATCCAACCATATATAATATGTTGCATGAAGATCAGGATACATGACTCAAAATTAGCCCGTAATCAAGCTCTGACTTAAAGGAACACTATATGAATCATGTTCTAGGTATGCTCTTACAAAATTTCAAAATTCACGAGGCATGCTCAATGGAATTTGGGACTTTCTACGTTAAATGAAAGATAATAACATGCTGATTATATCATGTAGGTTAATTAGAGTTTGGTTGTTAGATCCTACCTCAAATCGGAGAGAGAAAACTCAAACCCTAGGATGAAGAACTGATGGGAATCGACGCCGAGCATGTACATTTTATTTTGCATTTGTGTTCTTTAATTTATTTTTATATCCATGGGAAAGTATAAGCGCAATTGTATGGCTTTGTAAGCCAATGCGTCATTCCCTTGGATTATGTGGGTTTTTGTGCAAATATGTAGTAGGTCCAGTTAGGGGGCCCCCTCCCCTTCCCCATTGGTCCACCTCATCCATGTGGGACTGGTCAACCATCCTAGTTGGCCATCTAGAAGGTTTGAATGCTAATTGACCACATGGGAGACAAAGGGGTTAAAATTTCAAAGGTAGGCCACCTACCTTACCTACCTAGTCAAAGGAGTGCCCCATTCATATGTAATTTATTTATTTTGAGTTTTGACCACATGGGGGATGAAAATGACATATTTCCCAAGAAATTATCAGCCCCCCACCCCTTGCCATTTTCTATATAAGCCTATGTATAGTGTCATTAGAGATTAATGAAGAAATTATGTGAAAATTGCTTGAAACAAGAAGGGTGTGCCCTCTCTCCCTCTCTCCCCTGGTGTTCTTCCTTCTCCAACCCAAAATTATAGAGTGGTTCTATCTTCAATCCCCTCCCCTCAACCTCCGGTGATCGTCTGTGCCGCCGCCGCCGCCGTTCGTGCCGCCTTCGAGCCGCCATGGGATCATCTTCAGTTTTCTGTCCTGCTGGACAGAGGTGTGGTTCGTGAATTCCTGAAGCCAGCCCCGAGTTCTGATCGAATTGAAATTTTGAGGGTTGGTTCCTATCTTCTATCCCTTTCTCCACAAAACAATCCAGGTTCAAAAGCCACCGTTTCATATTTTCCCCATTTCGTTCAACTCTCAATCTCAGATCTGTTCTGTCACTATCTATAGTGATAGTAGCCCTGAGTTCTCCTCCTTCGACCACCATTTTGATTTTCTTTAGACCTCCCAATTTAACTGTGTGTTCTGTCCATCGTTCCCTAGCACCACACTTTTTCTTAAATTTTTATCATCCTTCTACCTATTTTTCAAAATTCATGTTCTACCGGAGCTATGGTACTTTCAGCAAGATCCCAGATCCGACCTTTGTCCACTGAACAAATCACAGAAAATCATAGACACCTCCAAACATGTCCAAACCAATTTTTTCATCTTCCCATCTCAATCTCTAACAACTTTGATGAAGAACACATCTTCGAATTCGGACATCCACATCACGGTCAAAGGAAATCAACAGTCAAGTCCTCTGCAGGCCTGAGTCTTCGGTTACTGTACAATAGAAGATTGAAAATTCCATAAGTCAAGATCCGAGCAGATCCAGGCCAGATATTTGGGCCTAGGTTGAAGAACTTCAAGGTATCTTTCCAACGGCGCCAGTCTCGTGTCGATCCGACATCGGGGCTGATCGCAGCGCCCATTCTCGCCGGAGCGCGCGCTGCAAAACAGCAGTAACCAGCCCGTGGACAGCAAACCCGACGGGTGCCGATCGGAGCCGCCCGACCTCCGGGCGACGTTCCAGCATGCCGCTAGCCCGGGGATCACCTCCACCAGTGTCCCCACCACAGTGGTGACACCGGGTCCCACACGGCCCCTCCGGACAGCACGTGGGCCCCACCGTCACTAGTTCGGGTGCCGCCGAAGCTACGCGGAAAGCCGCCCGTCAACCCGTATTCGGTCCTCCCGAGCCCCGTTGTGTCGCCCTTTACCTCGCTGCGTGGAGTGGGCATATTTCCATTGCTGTAATATTCATGTATTAACCATCCCGGGAGCACGAGTTCGGCTGGGCCCGTCGTCCCCATGCCGAGTGCGTGGAGGTATCGTCTTCGCTCCTACACTTGGCATTTCGCTTATTTCATATATGCTTGTTTATGCCACTGCTAGAGAGCATGTTTTAAGACCTAGCTTGCTATAATTTCATATCACTGCTGCTGCGAGAGAGTGAGCGAGACCGTCCCGTGACCCGATCCGGGCACGAAAGTGCGAGCCGACCACCCTAGCTCACAGCCGGTTTCTCAACCGCGCACATCCGACGCTTCCCTCGTTAAGGGACGATCGCGAGCTTGTCGTGTCCGTAGTCTCGTCCCGCATCAATTTGGTATCAGAGCGAGTTTGAGTCTAGGGTGTCAAAAAGAAAAAAAAAAGAGTGTCATTTATGTCTAGTCATTATTCATTGTCTATGTCGAGTCTAAGATCATCATATTTTTAAAACAACAAAAAAGAGTCGTTTTGGGTCGCATACATCCCTTTACTCGGTATATCAAAAGGTGTTGTCCGAACGTTAGGCCACGCCTATCGGGAAGGCCGCACACTTGTGCGAGTGATTTTCGGATCAGTTATCTCCGCCACATACCGAGTCTTGGTTTACGTCTAGGGTCCTTAGTGTGCATGCATTCCAAACTTGCATAGTCGGTCTAGTGTCTTGTCACCGTGTGTATGCATGTCCATGTCCACTACCCATGGCCGATCCCCAAGACCATACGTCCGAGTGGTCAACTTTTGTGGCCAAAATGAATGTCCTCATGGACCGAGCCTTTGGTTTTGCCCCTCTCATTATGAAAGCCGCTCTACCCAACGGGTCCACAACGAAACTCCATTTCACCAATAGGGAGTCGGATAATTGGGTTTCTCTTGACATCGTGGAGTCTCTCTCCAAGACAGGCGAGATTGTCCGCGATGGTGATTTTGCTTGTGTTGAGTTCTATAAGAGGATCGGCTCTGTTCTCTACACCGATGGTGCATGGTGCAGGATCAACACACTTGCTGGTTCATGCATCATTTTAGGGCAAAAGTGGTTAGGAGAGAGAAGGGCCAATCTTGACTGGGACAAGAGGACTTGCACCTTCTGCCCACCATACCTACCCGGTAAGATCACCCTTAGGGACCCCGTATGTCCAGCCACCCAGCCCCAGCGGCCCACTCCACCTTCGGATTCGCGCTTGGAGCCACCTCATCCCGAGCCACCCGTATTTCTAACGGGTACATTATACATAGCCGAGCCGCTTCTTAGTTGGCTCAAGGATGGCTTGGTCCCACTCCCTTACCCGTCTATGGACCCTACCCTACCTTTGGTGTCCGTCAACTCCTACCACACAACTTTTCGGTCTAGTCACCATGTCGATACTTTGGATGATCTTATTATGGGATTAGATTCACAATGGGAGTTGACGCATCTTTTGGCCCGAGGCTTTGACCAACCCGCTAGTCTTAGCTTCACCCATCTGGCCTTAGGATCCATTACCTCCGTGTGCACCGTGGGGTGTGTCACCACGGAGATTCTTCGACTCCTCCCGATGCTGGCCGAGTCCGACTTCATTCTCTTTTGCCCAAGGGAGGAAGTTTATTTTCTTCACATGACCATCGTCCCGTTCACTATGGCGGATGAAGGTGACCATTCACACCTTCAAGAATTTCATGATTGGGACTGTGTCGTGGAGGAACCCATCTCCCGGGGTCATACCTTCTTTGACCCTTTTGACCCCTCCACTAGTGAAGCTCCCGAGCTATCACATTCCATCCACCTCTTCCAAGGAATTCACTATTCCACCCATACCCCTCGGTCTATTCGGCAAGCCGTCTCTACATCTAGGGATGATGACGAGGGTAGTTTTGGATCTCCTACCCCTTCTTCACCCAAATCCCATCGGTCACCAATGCATGAGTGGTACATCTTAGGGTGTCTAGGAGTCCTCCCTTCCATCAACCATCGTGTACATCTAGTATATGCATGGCACATATTCGGGTGTCCTGGTCCGCCGTCACCCATGAACGGGTCGGACTAACAGTGTGCTTTTTCTTTGTGTGGTTTTATTTTGAGTGATTTGTTTGCATGGTTTGTGTGTCGTTTGTTTGTCTGCATGCGTCTTGTGCAAGCTCGTTGTCGTTCTCTTATGAGTAAGAGGCGAGCGGACTCACTTGATGAGTATTGGGTCGATTCTACATCTATCCCCGGATCAGTCACCTATTGGGACTCAGCGGTGATTCCTAGTGAGTCTTCGAGCTGCTTCCTTCCCTTTTGAGAGTACCCCACTCGGAGTGTCCACCTTTAGCCCACAGCAGTTTGTGCATATCGAGTATATATGGAATGAGCAGGTGACAGTCACTTGGAGTGGAGCGTACCCGCGTTACTTGGCACGGTGACGGATCCGCCGGAGTATTCGAGCATCCTTACCCCTACTCGACGGGGTCGAGTTCCTCCCACCCGGGGAGAGTTGATGGGTATCGACGCCGAGCATGTACATTTTATTTTGCATTTGTGTCCTTTAGTTTATTTTTATATCCATGGAAAGTATAAGCACAATTGTACGGCTTTGTAAGCCAATGCGTCATTCCCTTCGATTGTGTGGGTTTTTATGCAAATGTGTAGTAGGTCCAGTTAGGGGGCCCCCTCCCCTTTCCCATTGATCCACCTCATCCATGTGGGGCTGGTCAACCATCTTAGGTGGCCATCTAGAAGGTTTGAATGCTAATTGACCACATAGGAGACAAAGGGGTTAAAATTTCAAAGGTAGGCCACCTACCTTACCTACCTAGTCAAAGGAGTGCCCCATTCATATGTAATTTATTTATTTTGAGTTTTGACCACATGGGGGATGAAAATGACATATTTCCCATGAAATTATCAGCCCCCCACCCCTTGCCATTTTCTATATAAGCCTATGTATAGTGTCATTAGAGATTAATGAAGAAATTATGTGAAAATTACTTGAAGCAAGAAGGGTGTGCCCTCTCTCCCTCTCTCCCCTGATGTTCTTCCTTCTCCAACTCCAAATTCTAGAGTGGTTCTATCTTCAATCCCCTCCCCTCAACCTCCGGTGATCGTCTGTGCTGCCGCCGCCGCCGTTCGTGCCGCCTTCGAGCCGCCACGGGATCATCTTCGGTTTTCTATCCTGCTGGACAGAGGTGTGGTTCGTGAATTCCTGAAGCCAGCCCCGAGTTCTGATCGACTTGAAATTTTGAGGGTTGGTTCCTATCTTCTATCCCTTTATCCACAAAAAACTACAGGTTCAAAAGCCACTGTTTCATATTTTCCCCATTTCGTTCAACTCTCAATCTCAGATCTGTTCTGTCACTGTCTACAGTGACAGTAGCCCTGAGTTCTCCTCCTTCGACCACCATTTTGATTTTCTTTAGACCTCCCAATTTAACTGTGTGTTCTGTCCATCATCCCCTAGCACCACAATGTTTCTTAAATTTTTATCATCCTTCTACCTATTTTTCAAAATTCATGTTCTACCGGAGCTACAGTACTTTCAGCAAGATCCCAGATCTGACCTTTGTCCACTGAACAAATCACAGAAAATCATAGACACCTCCAAACATGTCCAAACCAATTTTGTCATCTTCCCATCTCAATCTATAACAACTTTGATGAAGAACATATCTTCGAATTCGGACATTCACATCACGGTCGAAGGTAATCAACAGTCAAGTTTTCTGCAGGCCTGAGTCTTCGGTTACTGTACAACGGAAGATTGAAAATTCCATAAGTCAAGATCCGAGCAGATCCAGGCCAGATCTTTGGGCCTACATTGAGGAACTTCAAGGTATCTTTCCAACGGCGCCAATCTCGTGTCGATCCGACATCGGGGCTGATCGCAGCGCCCATTCTCGCCGGAGCGCGCGCTGCAAAACAGCAGTGACCAGCTCGTGGACAGCAAACCCGACGGGTGCCGATCGGAGCCGCCCGACCTCCGGGCGACGTTCCAGCGTGCCGCCAGCCCGGGGATCGCCTCCACCAGTGTCCCCACCACAGTGGTGACACTGGGTCCCACATGGCCCCTCCGGACAGCACGTGGGCCCCACCGTCACTAGTTCGGGTGCTGCCGAAGCTACGCGGAAAGCCGCCCGTCAACCCGTATTCGATCCTCCCGAGCCCCGTTGTGTCGCCCTTTACCTCCCTGCGTGGAGTGGGCATATTTCCATTACTGTACTATTCATGTATTAACTGTCCCGGGAGCACGAGTTCGGCCGGGCCTGTCGTCCCCACGCCGAGTGTGTGGAGGTATCGTCTTCGCTCTTACACTTGGCATTTCGCTTATTTCATATATGCTTGTTTGTGCCACTGCTAGAGAGCATGTTTTAGCACCTAGCTTGCTATAATTTCATATCACCGCTGCTGCGAGAGAGTGAGCGAGACCATCCCGTGACCCGATCCGGGCACGAAAGTGCGAGCCGACCACCCTAGCTCACAGTCGGTTTCTCAACCGCGCACATCCGACGCTTCCCTCGTTAAGGGACGATCGCGAGCTTGTCGTGTCCGTAGTCTCGTCCCGCATCAAGAACACTTGGATAGCACCTTAGAAAACCCGTGATAACTCACTCCACACCTGAAGAAAATTGGGGCTTTCAGTCCCAATGGATAGATCTCGACGAGATGCATAACTTGCTATACTCATGATCAAAATTTGGTTGAGAATTCATACCTCAATCGATGGATCAAAGAAGGATGAAGGGAAGCCAACGGCCTGCTGACCCACCTCCACAAATCGAGCTACATCTCCCCAGATCTGAAACTTCAGCAAACCCCACAGCAGCCAAATGAAAGAAGACTCGTAGGGCTTCATTTTGATAGCTCATAGAGCTTCTGGAGCCTTCGGAGTTGGGAGTATTCGTTGCTACAAGCTACGTGTTTAGAAACGGCGCTAAAATCCTTGACTTGACCAAACTATGTCGGCAGCACGTTTTGGGGCTAGGTTTACCTCAAATTGATTGAGGGTAAATGTTCCTTACATTGTGGCCTTCCATTTGCCACTGATTTCAGTTCATTTGGTTGAGTATTCAGGTCGAATTTCGTGTTTTAATCTAAGGGTTAGGTATGGGTCAAAAGTGTGCACTTTTGGGTTTAAACTCTAAATAGATCTTACCACGGATTTACAATGGCTTAATGCCAGAAGGAAAAGTTGTTATCTACCTCGACCTTAACATATTTACTATTTTTACAGATTTTTCTAAGGTAGTCGAATTTTCACTCATACTATTTCTAATGAATTAAATATTAATAAATCTAAAATTCAATTATTAATTCAATAAAATTCTATTCTCAATTAATAAAAGCTTAATAAGAAATATTGGGCTCAATTAAATAATTTGGGATCTTACAACCCTTGGCTGGGCCCAGCCCATGGCCGCCCTCCCTCTCTCTCCTAGTCCTATGAGGGCTAGGAAAAAGGGGGCGCCCCCTTATCTACTCTTGGGCTAGGACTCTAGAGCTCTTATCTAGCCTATTTGGACTCTTTCCTCCCTATCTTTTAGGAATATAATTATCTCTTTTCTTTTTTATTTAGGAATTAGGGTTTTCCCCTCCCAATATATATACTCTTGTACTCTTTTTGGAGAGAATTAATGAATAGAAAAATTTGAAGAGAATTGCTTGAGTGGTTGTGGCCTCCCTCTCCCTCTCTCCCTTGTGGGTGCGACTCCCACATCCCCTCCCCTTCTTCTTCTTCTTGGGTGTGACGCCCAAGGCCCTTCCCTATGATTTTCTGCTGCTCGTGCTGCTGGGAGGTGACCTCCTCGATGTCCTACAGAGCCAGGAATCCCGTTCATGGTCATGCTGTAGCGTGGACGCCTCGTGGTTGTGAGCGACGTCATGCGGAATATGGCGGGGAGTGAAGCGCGCTCGTTTTGCTATAACACAGAAAGAGAGAGAGATAGAGACCACCACGGGAGATTGCTCCGACGGGGTATGCAGAATAGATATGGCGTAAAAAAGATGGGGATTAAACGGCCATAGTGGGAAATGACTCTCCGCGACCTCGAGGGGATAGGGATGGTGTAGAATTTAAAAGACGGGAATTTAAACGGCCATAGCACCGCCACGGGAGATTGCTCCAGTGGGATATAGGCCTCGAAGAGATGAGAATAATGCAAAATTTAAAGAACAGAATTTAAACGGCCATAGCACGACCACGAGAGATTGCTCCAATGGCATATAGGCCTCGAAGACATGAGAATAGCGCAGAATTTAAATGACAGAATTTAAACAGCCATAGCACCACCACAGGAGATTGCTCCAGTGGGATATATGCCTCGAAGAGATGAGAATATGGTATAATTTTAAAGATAGAATTCAAATGGCCATAGCGGGAAGTGACTCGCCGCGGCCTCGAAAATATGATGTGATCGCCAGGGGCTGGAGACCCCAAAAATAAGAAGAGTGATCGAGTTTACCTCAAAAGTGGGAAATGGTGGGTTGCTTCTTCCTTTCCTTTCAACCGGCCGATGGAGAGGTCCTTCTTTGGTTACCCTTTCGAAAATAGACAAAGAGGAAATGAATCAAAAAAATGGCAGTGTAATATTAATCCTTTGTGATGAAAATAGCGAAATCATGGCGAGACACACACCTGGTTGGTGTTGTTTTTAGACCCCTCTCGGACACGAGTAGGAGGAAAATGTTATGATGGATGAAGGATCGTGCAAACGCGCATAAAACAGAAGCGAGATGATAAATGGCGGATGATGCATGCAATAGAAATGGCAAAAGAGAAAGGGGGGAGAGTGGCTTATTGAAGGCGCCGATGACGTGATCTGGCGGAGCTCCGACAGCGTGGGGACGTCGTGGAAGCACGGTGGATGAAGATTGCTATCCTTTCGTGAGCGCGGGCACCCGGAAATTCGACAGAACCTCCTCCTACAAAATCCACGGGTTAGAAAAGAATCCGGCAGAGTTTCCCTCTCCTATGTCGGATCTGAAGCTCCCTGATTTCGAGGGAGGGGTCCCTATTTATAGGGGGAAAATTTATTGGGGCGTCCATGGTCCTGGATGCCTCAATGTTGAGGCGTCTAGCTAACTGGACGCGCCCATTATTTTTTTATTATTTTATTATTGATTGAGGCGTCTAGGACCCTTGATGCCTCAATGAATTTCCATTAAAATAGCGCCGAAAGCCGTCGACAGCGGGGAAAGTGAGTGGTTTCGGTGCCTAACTTTGACTTCTAAAACGCGTCTAGGATCAATGACGTCTTCATGATTGGATTTATTCGAAACGTCAAACTAGCCGGCCGGAACGGCGCCGCCCGCGTGTTGCACGAAGCTCTGAATGAGGTGTCTAGGGTCATGGACGCCTTTAAAAGAGGCATCCAGGTACCCTGCCACTTTCAAAAAGGAAAAAGAAATATTTAAAAAATAATAAAAAATATTTTTATGAAGGCGTCAAGGTACCTTGACACCTCAATATTGAGGCGTCAAAGCAGCTTGACACGTCAAAGATTTTTAATGAAAAAATTCAAAAAAATATAAAAAAAATTCATAAAAATAGGAAATCACCAAAGTAATTAAAAGTGTGAAGGCAACCTTGGGGTATCATAGTGTAATATGAGGTTTACTCACGGTAATGTCAAAAATGGCGTGTCTACAACTACTCCGCCTTGGCGTCTGCTTTGCAAGGGAGTGGCACGTAATGGAGTGGCATAGAGGTGAAATGAAATGGAGTGGGAGCGGACTGAAAAGTAGATGCCAAGGTGTGATGAGACACGCTTTTAACATTATGGTTTAGAATGTTTTTCAGAGTCTCAATGAGGCGACCTTGAAGATGGTCTTTCAAATTCAACAATTGTTTGGACGGAAATCAAACAAGGAAGGGGAAGATGTGCGCTCAGGCACAAGAAGAAAAAAAGGGACCAACTTCTCTGTGTGGAAGTACCTAGGTCGTAAACCTACAGGTTTCACCTTTGGGGAGCAGTTACCAGCCAATGTGGAAGTGCTACAGCCAAGGTGGGTCAAATGGAGTAAAAGTAAAGGAATATTTGAGGATCAGTCCAAACAAGGGTCTCTTTTGGAAGAACTGCCCAGGGCTGTCTCAAGGAAACTCAGTATTTCATTCGGAATGGAATATCTCATATTATAAGAATTTAAGAACATCGGCCTTCACAATCGAATTACTTTGAATGATTTTCTGCAATGGAATCAAAGTCCTACATGAATGCATGCTGGGTTTAAAGAAAAACTTAAACCAAATAAAAATAGAAAATAGCCAAGGATAATATTGTCAAGTTGTTAAGAATGGGTCAGGATACCGATCCGGTGAGCTGATACTGAGCCGGGGCCCGTTTATCCACCAACTCACTAAATGGAGCCATCGTCCCCATGCTTTCACAACTTAATGGCCTATCCGTACAACCCAAATTCCTCTGAAATTATCATTATTTTTTTTAAGGGGAACTCAAACCCTAGATTCGTTCAGGTCGCAAGGTCATTGACATGTTCTAATAGCGTAAATATCATATAATACAATGCATGACATGGTGGGAGCAATCATCGAAAGGTGGCATATGATGGGTCGAGGTGGGATAGTGGTGCCCACTAGCGAAACATGCACTCATTATTTAGCACAACATTATCTCAAAGCAACAGAATTGCACTTCAATTATCACAACAGGAGAATACACAGTACACGGGAGAACACAGACAAAACACCTTTTGCTAAAGTAAACATTGACAACTCATCCTTGATGTGACGTCTTTGACTTTTAAGCCCCTCCCTTCCCATAAGTACCCCCCTTGCTCAGCTTAGCCAAATGCACCAAGGAGAGCTTTGAAGCGTAAGGGGAGGAGGAGAAGAATCTTGGGTTCTTCAAGATGGAGGGTGAATCTTCCCACCCTATGAAGAGGAGAAGGCCCAGCAGCGAATCCAGGCGGCTATCCGACCTCGAAGGACATCTGAGTGGGATGATTCAGTTGCGTATGGTGAGTTGATTCATTTCAAATTTTCTGTATGACCTTTCATTCACCTCTTCCCCTTTTGTTTGTCTTCTTCTTTTCCAGCCGTACCCTCTCTTCCCAGGCCCGAGGAAGTTCTCCAAACTACCGTGGCTTTCAAAGCTAACTTTCAACATCTCTATCGGTATGAGGGCCATACTCACGAGGTGGCATCTTCAGGGGCTCCTGGTTCACGCCAAGCATTACGAAAAGATTCGCATGGACTGGGCGGCTATGGGCGCGTTGGTGGAGATCTGGCATCCTCAGACTCACACTTTCATTTTCCCCACTTTCGAGGCGACCATTCTTCTTGAGGAGATGGAACTCCTGCTTGGGTTGAAAAGATTCAAAAGGGATGGCAAGATAAAGATTATGCCGATGCTGAAGAAGGTGACTTCCGAGGATGTCCTCAGAAGTTTCATGCCGTCTGGTGCAGTTAGAAACGTCCAGACTCAGAAGGGAGTCAACTTGCAGAAGCTCGCGGAATGGGTCATGTGTTGTAGCCCTGGTTTTGATGATGACAACCATGAGATGTGTGTGTATTGAGTTCAACAGAACTGCTGAATTAACTCTTGATTCATTAACGCATGTATATACTTTATTATTGAATGCAAGGAAGAAATAGGGTCTACGCAGGATGCTCAAGGCGTCCACGCAGCGATTTGCATTAAAGGATAGCGTCTACGCAGGATGCTAATTGAGTCTACGCATCAGTACAAGAGGCAGAAGTATCAAATCACTGGCATAGCTCAGTGCGTCAACGCCACAGTTCAGCAGCATCGACGCATCAGTTCAAGTGGCAGAGTCATTGTTCACTGGATGTACCCTGGTGCGTCAACGCTACAGCATGATAGCGTCGACGCAGCAGTTCATTCTGAGATAAAGATCGCTTTGGGTCAGTTCAGTGGGTCGACGCAGTGACCCCATGCGTCAACGCATCTAGCCTTATACTCAAAGACATGTGGGGCATTTCAAAGCTACGTCAACCTCATTATCTCAATGGGTTGATGCCATCTGAACTATCTACGAGATTTGTTGGGCGGACCCCATTCGTACGTGACGTCAAAGGCCACATCAACCAAAAGTGCTTGCGACCTCGTTTTCCCTCGCGATTCCAGAAGCCTCTGTGAGAACAATCATTGGGCTAACCAGAAAATCTGGTTGGGGCCCACTGGATGGATATAACACATGGCTCTGGAAGTGAGCGCGGGAAGGAATATAGAGAAAAGGATAGAAGAAGAAGATTTGGTAGAGCAGTAGTTGAACTTGAGCGAGTCCCTTGAGAAGGATCGTGGAGTCCATCATCTTCTGTTGGTACCGTGCTGCATCCACTGACGATCAGAGGAGAATAAGGGGTAGTGGATCAATGCAAGTTCATCTACCTTTCAGAAGGAGAAGGCCAACTGATCGTTAAAACATCTTCCTCCAGACTTATGAGTTCGAGCTTGAGATCCAGCAGCATCACAGATCTGAAGTTGTTCCTCCATCACTGAGTGATTTTGTTTATTATTTTTCATTTTAGTTTGAACACTGTTACATTGTTTCTCCCTCGTACTGGTTTGAGTAGAGGGAGGGGTTTGCTCCAGCAGATTGTGCTTGGATCAAGGGCGTCTGGGCGTGTTTGCCTGCAAGCTGTTCGTCAGTGGTTTAGAAGATCTATTCCTCTGGTTAAGCCAAGCTGTACTGCTCAGCGTTGTTTGAGGAGGTTGTTCCTCGGTGAAGCTAAGCTGTAAAGCTCAGCAGGGATCCTCACTGGTTTAGTGAGGGGTGGACGTAGGTCTCCACAGGGAGACCGAACCACCATAAAAATTTGTGTTCCTCTTGTGGTTTGCTATTCTCATATAATCCACCTATCGTTAGATGTTTGATTAGGCACGATCTGCATACAGTCTGATTACTGAATTTCTAATCAGCATTCTGCTTTCTAAAGCGAGTGTGATCTGGCATTAATTTTTCAAAGGGTCAACCTATTCACCCCCCCTCTAGTATGACCATCCACTTAATCCAACACGTGGTATCAGAGCTTGGCTCTCTTGTCAAGGGTCTCACAACCCAGAGAGATTTAGTGGAATGGAAAACAAGGGGCTCATGCCTGAAGGGTATGCAGTGAATAGGCCACCCTTCTTTGATGGCACTAACTATGCTTACTGGAAAAATCGGATGCAGGTATTTCTGAGAGCTCAAGACCATGAGATTTGGAGAGTCGTGAGCAAGGGACCCTATCAGTTAGAAGGAGATGAAGAACTGTGGGCGAAAGAGCAGATTCGGAAGTCCAACGTCAATTGGCAAGCTATGAACATCATGCAATGCTCATTGCATCCTAAGGAGTTTTCACGAGTGTCCTCATGTGCAAGTGCCAAGGAAATGTGGGACAGACTTCAAGTCATCTATGAATGTACGTCAGAGGTAAGAGAGACAAAATCTAATATGTTAATTTCTGAATATGAAGCTTTTAGAATGAAGCCAGAGGAAAATATATCCGAAATGTATGCTAGACTAACCCTATTAGTGAATGGTCTTAAAGGTCTGGGAAAGGTTTACACTGATTATGAACTGGTCAAGAAAATTCTTAGATCCCTAACTCCAATTTGGCACACCAAGGCCACTGTTGTTGAGGAATCTAGGAACCTTCCTACCACTACCCCTGATGAGCTTATTGGATCACTGATGGCTTATGAGCTGAATTTCAAAAGAACTGATGAGGATGTGAAAAAGAAGAAGCCACTTGCTTTGAAGGCTGGTCCTAGCAGCAAGGAGAGTTCAGATGACAGTTAGTCATCTACTTCAGATGATGACTCAGGTGAGATAGCAATGCTCACCAGGAAATTTAGGAAGTTTCTAAGGAAGGAAGGTAAATTTAGAAACAACAGAAGACCATAGGTAAGAAAGAGTTCAAAATTCAAATCAGAAAACTCTAGGAAATCTGACAAGGTTGTCTGTTACAAATGTAGGAAACAAGGTCATTAAATCTGAATGTCCAGAGAATGTGAAGAAAGTCCAACCAAAATGGAAGAACAAGAAGCCAAAAGCTATGATGAGTACTTGGAGTGATGAGGAGAAAGATGAAGATGAAGAAGAGAGTACCTCTGAAGAAGAAAGTGATGTTAAGCTGTGCTTTATGGCTAAGGGAGATGATCAGGATGAGGTAACCTCCACTTTTGAAAACTTTTCTTGCAGTGATTGGGAAGAAGCATTTAATGAAGTGTTAGATAAGTATGATTATATGAGGAAAGAAAATAAATCACTGAAGAAGAAGAAAAATTTGACTAGTCAAGATAATTCCTTGAATGAGAAAATCATGTGCTTAGAAGCTGAAATTACTCATCTAAGAGAGTCTCTTGCTGAAAGTGATATGTATAAAGATTAATTAATAGAGATGAAAAGAGAAAATGAATTTTTACTGAAAGTACATGATGACCTGAAACTCAGAATGCAAAAATTGGAGAGTGATGTAAAAATTGCTGAAGAAAAATATGAAGCCATTCAAGGAGTAAATCTAGAACTCCAAGAAAACTTGAAGAGACTGGAAGTTGAAAACTCAAATAAACAAGTTTCCCTTGAGAAATTTACACAAGGTAAAAATAACCTAGAAGCTGTTATGGGAATGAAAAGTAATTTTGGAAAAGAAGGACTTGGATATAATCCAACTAAAAAGAAGAATCTAGGGATAAGGCTAATAAACTTTGTTCCAGAACAGGGCACATCTGAACCAAACCCAATGGCTGCAATGAAGTCCCATGAGAAAAATCAAGAAGGAGTAAAACAGACAGATGAAACCAGAAAAGAAAAGGGCAAAGAGAAAATGAATGTTACCTTAAATGCCAATCACCATAAGAATGTGCCTAAGCTCAGAAGTAAACCCTCAGGTCCGCCTATAGACCCTAGTTCATCAACCCAGCATCAGACTTATAGAAATTTAGGGAGTCATAGGTCTGGTACAAGACAGTTGCGTTAATGCACTGGGTACCCTGCGTCCACTCAACCCATGTCCCAGGGGTTCTACAGAAACAATGCTGGAACAAACCATTGGTCGCGCCAACGTAGTGTCCATACTGTGTCAACGCATACACCCTTCCAAGATGGGTATTCTTTCAGAAATACTAGAGTGAGTCGACGCAACCACTACAGTGCGTCAACGCATCCTATGCACCAGAACCCATATGACAGAAGGGTTAGATGGATGAGTCAACGCAGTCAGGTGAGAGGGTCTACGCAGCGAACCTTCATTCCTTCAAGAGTTCAATATTCTTCTAAAACTTCTCATCCTAGATTGCCCAGTGCTTCTTGGAGTCACAATAATCATTGGAATGGGAACAAGAATAAAACTTCATACTTCTCTAAAAACAGAACTGATTCAAAAAGGTCATTCCAAATGGTACCTCAACCCAATCAGAAAACTCTCAAACCTTTGAACTCCACATATCAAAAACCTCCAAAACAACAAATATGGATTCCCAAAAGCATGTTGTCTTATTTAACACAATCATATGGTGTGATGGGACCCAAGTGTATTTGGGTTCCAAAATCTCATGTTTGATGTGAATTGCAGGAGTGCCTTGCAGCTGTACACAATAGATGGTATCTTGACAGTGGCTGCTCAAGGCATATGACGGGAGATAAGATAAAATTCTATTTCTTGGTTGAGAAAGAAGGAGGGCATGTCACGTTTGGGGGCAACAATAAAGGTAAAATTATTGGAAAAGGTAAAGTTGGCAAAAATCCCTTGAACTCTATTGATGATGTGCTACTTGTTGAAGGACTAGAATACAATCTTCATAGTATAAGCCAACTGTATGACAAGGGACACAAAGTTGTGTTTGATTCTCATGCATGCACCATTCTTGAAATACATTATGAAAATGTTAAGTTCATTGGAAAAATAATAAACAACATGTACATGGTAGACTTGGATGATCCTACTCATAACAATCTCTGTCTTGCCGTTAATAAAAGTGAGCTGGCTTGGCTATGGCATCGTAGACTAGGGCATGCTAGCTATAGTGTCATGCATAAGTTAGCTAAATTCAGCATGGTAAACGGCTTGCCTGATGTCTCATTTAAACATAATGACAAAGTTTGTGATGCATGCACTCAAGGTAAGCACACTAGGAAGTCATTTAAATCTAGAATAGAAAATTAGTCTTCTAGACCTCTTGAACATATTCACATGGATCTGTTTGGACCCACCAAAACAGCAAGTTTAAGTGGGAATAGATATGGCTTTATTTTGGTAGATGACTTTTCTAAGTTTACTTGGGTGTTCTTTTTATCTCATAAAAATGATGCGTTTGAAGAATTTCAGGTATTTTTCAAGAAAGTTCAGCAGGATGGTAAGTACACTATTTCATCTATCCTGTCAGATCATGGAGGAGAGTTTGAAAACTCAGAATTTGATGACTTTTGCAAGGCAAAAGGAATATCACACAAATTTTCGTCACTAAGAACTCCTGAGCAGAATGGAGTGGTGGAAAAAAGAAATAGAACTCTTGTGGAGATGGCTAGAACAATGTTGATCGAAGGACAACTTCCAAGGAAATTCTGGGCTGAGGCAGTAAATACCTCGTGCTACATTGTAAATCGTGCAATGGTAAGATCTCTGTCCAAAAAGACTCCATATGAGTTAATGAAAGGTAAGAAGCCATATGTTGCTCACTTCAAAGTTTTTGGGTCAAAATGCTTTGTTCAAAATAATGACAAATGAGACTTGGATAAGTTTGAACCTAAGAGTGAACCAGCCATTTTTCTAGGATATTCTAATCACTCTAGGGCCTATAGAGTCCTAAATGTCAAAACTCAAAATGTAGAAGAATCTCCACATATTGTCTTTGATGAAATGAATGTTAGATCTGAAAATGAACAATCTTGCAGGGACAAGGATGATGGGGAGTTCCTTGAAGCAAAGGAAGAACAAGATCTTCTGGAGAAAGAGTCAAGGCCAGGTGAGAGTCTGGCAGAATCAAGCACTCAATGTAATGCAGATGCTAATGAAGGTAATTCTCTAACCAATGTTAGAATGATAAAAGATCATCCTTTATCAAGCATTATTGGTAATCTGCATGACCCTACAAGAACTAGATCTCACTTTAGGATGATTGAGGAAATGGATAATTTGGCTCTTGTATCTCAAATTGAACCTAAAAATGTAAGTGAAGCCCTAAAAGATGAATGTTGGATAAATGCAAAGCATGAAGAACTAAATCAATTCAAGAGAAACAAAGTGTGGCACCTTGTACCTAGACCCAATGAACATTCTGTAATTGGAACTAAGTGGGTCTTCAGAAATAAACAAAATAAAAATAGAATTGTGATAAGAAATAAAGCAAGACTGGTAGTACAAGGATATAACCAAGAATTCGGCATTGATTTTGAAGAATCCTTTGCTCCAGTAGCTGGATTAGAGGCCATTAGATTATTACTTGCATATGCTTGCTGCCATGGAATAAAATTACAACAAATGGATGTAAAAAGTGCGTTTCTTAATGGTCTAATAAAAGAAGATGTGTATGTTGAACAACCCCATAGTTTTGAGTGCATAGATAGTCCTAACCATGTTTACAGATTAGACAAAGCTCTCTATGGGCTTAAACAAGCACCTCGAGCATGGTACGACCGACTCAGCTCATACCTCACTGAAAAAGGATATTCAAGAGGTAAAGTGGACCAAACTTTATTCACCAAGGTAAGAAACAATGACATTGTTCTGGTTCAAATTTACGTTGATGATATAGTCTTTGGATCCACTAAACCAAGCATGTGTGAGGAATTTGCATAATTGATGACTACAAAATTTGAAATGAGTCTGATGGGTGAGCTGCAATTTTTTCTAGGACTTCAAATCACCCAAAGCAAAGAAGGGTGCTTTATCAACCAGGCAAAGTATATCTCTGAACTATTGAAGAAATATCAAATGGAGACTCTTAAAGCAATCAACACTCCCATGAGCACCAACACAACTCTGGATGCAGATCTGAAAGGTAAATCAGTGGATGCCAAGACCTATCGAGGTATGATCAGATCACCCGTCTATTTTACTGCATCTAGGCCAGATATCCAATTTTGTGTATGCATGTGTGCTCGGTTTCAATCTGATCCTAGAGAATCCCACTTGAGCTCTGTTAAGCGTATCTTTCGATACCTTGCCGGAACTCGAGATTTAGGGATTTGGTATCCTGCATCTTGCACTCTTGATTTAGTATCTTATTCTGATGCAGACTATGCTGGTTGCAAACTTGACAGGAAAAGCACAAGTGGCTATTGCCAATTTTTGGGAGGGTGTTTGGTTTCTTGGGCATCCAAGAAACAACACTCAGTGGCACTATCCACTACAGAGGCAGAATATGTCGCTGTAGAGAGTTGTGGCACTCAAGTGTTGTGGATCAAACACCAACTCCAAGATTATCAAATTGATCTTGGGTGTGTACCAATATTATGTGATAACACAAGTGCCATTAACCTGGCAAAAAATCCAATTCAGCACTCTAGAACCAAACATATAGAAATTAGGCATCACTTCTTGCGAGATGGAGTTAATAAAGGAAGCTTTAAATTAATTTTTGTAGACTCAGAACATCAAATTGCTGACATTTTTACCAAGCCTCTGAGTAATGAAAGATTTACTTGTCTTAGGAGAGAGCTTGGACTATGTAATTTTCATCTTTTTGCCTAACTTGATTGCTTGATTTCTTCTTTGAAACATGATTGGTTAGCTCTGCCTAAGAATAAATTGACTACTTGCCTTGCTTGATTTGAAAGTGCCTGATTACCAAATAAGTCACAAATTTAGGGGGAGTTTAATTTTTCAGTATTCTTTTCTCTTTTGAAGAACACATGATAGATAAGAGGCCAGCATGTCAATCATTGCATCTTCATTCAAGCTTTCAGTCATGCATGAACTGAGGGGGAGCTTGTATTAGATTTTACTAGCTGAGGAGTGCAATTCAGTACCCTTAGGTTAGTGGGTTGTGAACCTGAAGTGTGGTTCGAGCAGTTGGTTGAATATCAGTACTCGTTAAGAAGGGTTAACACAGCTGTGAGATGAGTCAACGCACTGATTGAAACAATTTGGAAACAGTGCTGGAAGTTGAATTGACTGGTTGAGTGAGTTAACGCAGTCACCTGGTTGAGTTGACCCACTGACAGAAACCTAGTGCAAATCAGTTCTGGAAGCAACTGGATTACTTCAGAAGGGTTAACGCAGCACTTGAGATGGGTCAACGCAACCTGTAAATTTTGCTCACAAAAGATATAATTGAAGTCTTTCACTCATATCTCACAAAACTTGGAGTCTTCTCAACATCTCATCACCTTGTTTCTTCTCTACATATCTCATCTACTCATTTTCTCAGCTTGTAGTGAAGTACCTCTCAATCTTCAGTATGAGGGATGATTCATGAGCTCTGCAATGTGAGTTGATGTCATAGATTCAGGGGGAGTTAAAATGATAATTCCTTTATCAGTGGTGGTGATCTTTATTGACTAGCTCTTTGCAGTATTAATGGTTGGAGATCTATAAATCTTATGATCTTTGAATGCTAAAATTCTTGAACATAAAAGTGCTTCGAAACTATGGAATAGCTATGGAACTATTTAATAAAACTGGGAACTCATCTATTCTAGAACCATGATGATCAAAAGTAAAGGGACCTCGTTGTGCAAATGAATCTAATATCTGTATTGACTTTAAACTCAGAATAGGTTTAATAAGAGCTGAAGAAGTAAACCCTATATAATATATACATGTAATAAATTGCAGAGCAATGGCAAGCTTTCACTGAGAAACTGTCTCTATGCACCAAAGAAGTGCTAAGGAGCATGTCATGATGTGGGTTGTTACCTCTATTTCAAAAGAAAAATAATTCATTGCAGAGCAATAGTAACTTTCCCCTGAGAAACTACCTTCATGCACCAATGAAGTGCTGAAAGGCATGTCATGATGTGAGTTGCCAACTCTGTTTCATTGAAGCAGAATAGTTAGCTATGCTGAGTAACTGGGGTCTCTGGTGTCTGATAAACATGTGTACCCATGTCAAATGACTAACTACACTTGACTGGAAATGACAATTTAAAAAATAAATTAAAAAAAATAGGATGAAAAATGACAATATATATACATATGGGGTTGACATGACGTTCAAACATAAAATCCTATGAGTTCATCCTCAATACGAGTTAAATTCACTTCTATAAGAGTCTCTTGAAATTGAACAATCAGGGGGAAAGATTTGAGAAAGTTCCAAGTGTGCAAATTGTTCTATCCTTATTCCATAATCATGCTCTTCTTATTCAAGGATTTATCTCAAATTCTTAAGATTGTTTTTCTCCACGTCATTAAATGAATTAGGGTTAATCATCAGATCTCTCTTAAGGGAACTTGAACTTTATCTATTAAAAATCCATGAATGTAATTTCATCCTTTCATAATTTCAGTGTCTTTAGAATGCCTACATACTGTGGGTCTTCACTATTCCTAGTGTCTACTCAGCGTTTCCCTCTTATTCCTCTTGGTGGCACCGACTCAGTGTCTCACTGCGTCAACGCAGTCTTGCACTAACAGTCCGGTTCAGCACAGTGAACTGGTTCGCCCTTTTTGAATTGCAAATGAGTCATCGCGTTCTTTAAAAACCCTCCTGTCTACTCGCCTCTCTCAAAAACCCGGTTGTCTCCTACCTCTCCGCTTCTTTCCCACGGCACTTCTCTTCCCTGTTGCCGGGTGATTCACCTTGCTACCATGGCTCCTCCGGCAAAAGAGAAAAAGGACAAGAAGGGTTTAAAGAGAAGAGCTCCCATCTATGCTGAGGGCAAGATTGAGCCTCGAACCAAATTTCAACGTGCTCCAGAGGAGACGCCGTCTCAGTCAGCTCCAAGGAAAAGAATAGGAAAAGAGAAGAGCTCACTGGCAAAGCCAAGAAATTTCTCAGAATCAAGGGCAGTAAAGCAGAAGGAGACTCACGATGTTCCCGTGGCAGATCCTCCAGAGGAGATACCGTCTCCTTCCGCTCTAAGGAAACGGAAAGGAAAAGAGATAGAGCTATCTCTTCGAAAATGCCGTCTCCATCCAAGCCCGCCAACCAAAAAGAGAAAGCTATCTGAATCAAGGGCAGAGGAGCACTCTACATCTTTAGCTGCTGCGAAGGAGAAGCAAGGTGCCGACAGCTCACATGCAAGGTCTTCTGATTCCTCTCTCACCATCAATGTAGAAGAACCTCTGAAAGTCCTTATTCCACGATATATTGTTGCTACCGATGTTGAGATGCTTGAGGTTTTTCCACAATTATTTCCCACTTTGGATTTTCAGGGTTGGTGGTCTTTTGTCACAAATCATAAGATATATTACCCCACCCTCGTTAGGGAATTTTACCAAAATTTGAAATATGTGCCTCAAATCCCTAAAGTTTCTTCAACAGTCTGAAATGTCCGTTTTGAGTTAACAAATAAACTTTTTGCTAGATCATGGAAAATTCCATTGGATGGGTTCAGCTACATAGTTTTCACTTTGATGAACATGAAGCTTATGCTCTTCTGACTGAACAACCTAGTGATCCTACTGTTGTTAAGCAGACATATCTATCTAGTCTGAAAGCCAATCAGTTCCCTCCCTTCAACAGACTGCTACATCATATCTGCACATCCATCATTACACCCCAGAGCAGTGGCAGGGAACGAGTTACTGAGATGCAAAGATTTTTGCTATACTGTATGCTGAAACAGATCAAGATTTCATTGACTGATGTTATTATTCAGACCATGGGTACACGTCTGAAACAGTCTAGGACACTTCCATATGCTGCCCCATTGACTGCAATTTTTAGAAAAGTTGGAGTGAACTTTGGAAATGAAAAGAAACTAAACATTCCCAGAGGGAGTAGATACTCCTTATCATACATTCAGAAGTTCATGGGATTTAAAATTGTGAATGGACAGTCAGTCAGAGTACTGCCAAGTCAGAAGCATGCCTCTACCTCTAGGACTCCTGTTGTAGAATTGAGAGAAACAACACAAGAAAACCCAGAGGCCAGTCCAGCCAGAGTAGACAGACAAGAGGTTAGTCCTGCCAGAACAGACCAACAAGAAGCTAGTCATGTCCAAGCTGATATTGTCACAAATACTGCTCCAAATCTCCCAACTGTCACTAGAGATATTATGATCATACATGGTCCTTTTCAGGAACCCTCTCCTCGAAGGGAATATGAATCTACCTACTTTCCTGAGGAAGAAATGCCAGATAATTCTCATTATGATGCTGGCATGCATGATCAGACTGTTAGTATCAATCCCACCTTGATTCAGTTTCTGGAAATGAAATTCAAGAACATTGATTCTTCCATAATGCACCTGAGCTCAACTATGGAAATGAGGATTTCTCATCTTGAGCAGAAATCAGACAGCAGATGGGAACAGTTCAAGCAAGACAAATTCAATTCAGACAAAAAGCTTCATAACTTCATGGAATCCCTCCTTCAGGTCTGTCAGAAAGCTGGGTCAGTAATGCACAATTTGAAAAGCTTGCATCTACAATTTCTGAACAGGCTACAGGCTATACAGACATATAACCATAATGTCAAGGAAAACCAATCCAAGTTGAATTTGAAATATTCCACTCTGATTGACAAGAACAATGAGTTCAGTGAAAGGTTCAAACCTTGTTTGAAAAGATTACATCTTTTGGTCAGGACCTTGCTAAACTGTTTGAACGAACCACTCTAGTAGGTGATGATGTTGTGGATGTGTTGCATATTCTAAAAGAAAACTTCCCACCCACAATTGAAGATCAGCGTGATGTGTACTGCCCTCCACCAACAGAAGCCTCCTCTTCTACACCAGAATGGGGATCTCAGCAAAAAGCTCAAGTGGACTATCTGTTTGACATCTTACACAGTTGGTTTGGCAGTGTCACTTCAAAAGTACAGGATTATCATAAGTCTATTCTGCAGAGAGATCAGTAATTTTCAGACAGACTAGACAGTTTGGCATCTTCTATAACTCAGCTTCAGCAACAACTGGACAATGTGTCTGCAACCATCCTTCAGTCACACTCTTCCTCAGACATGAGCTCAAGTTGGAACCTGGAATTGCATTGCATCTGCATCAAATGTGATTGAGTGAAAATTTCCTTCTTTTACATATTTTATGAAATGCTCGAAAGAAATTGTCTTTGAGATTGCCCAACTTTTTGTTAGAAAAGTTCTTTTGTTCCTCTTATTGATGTTAAACCTTGGACCTAAATGAAATGAACTGAACTGGTGTTCTGGTCTCTGAAGTGGATTACTTGTTTGACTTGAACAATGCATTTTTATGTAGATGCAATGGCATACACCTCATAGTTGCCATCATCAAAAAGGGGGAGATTATTGTGCCCCTGGTTTTGATGATGACAAACATGAGATGTTTGTGTATTGAGTTCAACAGAACTGATGAATTAACTCGTGATTCATTAACGCATGTATATACTTTATTCTTGAATGCAAGGAAGAAACAGGGTCTACGCAGGATGCTCAAGGCGTCCACACAGCGATTTACATTAAAGGACAGCGTCTACGCAGGATGCTAATTGCGTCTACGCATCAGTACAAGAGGCAGAAGTATCAAATCACTGGCATAGCTCAGTGCGTCAACGCCACAGTTTAGCAGTGTCGACGCAGCAGTTCAAGTGGCAGAGTCATTGTTCACTGGAAGTACCCTGGTGCGTCAACGCTACAGCATGATAGCGTCGACGCAGCAGTTCATTCTGAGATAAAGATAGCTCTGGGTCAGTTCAGTGGGTCAACGGAGTGACCCCATGCGTCAACGCATCCAGCCTTATACTCAAAGACATGTGGGGCATTTCAAATCTGCGTCAACCTCATGGTCTCAATGGGTTGACGCCATCTGAACTATCTACGAGATTAGTTGGGAGGACCCCAGTCATACGTGACGTCAAAGGCCACATCAGCCAAAAGTGCTTGCGACCTCGTTTTCCCTCGCGATTCCAGAAGCCTTTGTGAGAATAATCATTGGGCTAACCAGAAAATCTGGTTGGGGCCCACTGGATGGATATAACACGTGGATCTGGAAGTGAGCGCGGGAAGGAATATAGAGAAAAGGATAGAAGAAGAAAATTTAGTAGAGCAGCAGTTGAACTTGAGCGAGTCCCTTGAGAAGGATCGTGGAGTCCATCGTCTTCCTGTTGGTACCGTGCAACATCCACTGACGATCAGAGGAGATTCAGGGGCAGTGGATCAGTACGAGTTCATCTACCTTTCAGAAGGAGAAGGCCAGATGATCGTTG
Organism: Amorphophallus konjac; assembly: GCA_022559845.1. Lineage (NCBI taxonomy): Eukaryota > Viridiplantae > Streptophyta > Magnoliopsida > Alismatales > Araceae > Amorphophallus > Amorphophallus konjac. Next base: position 340,143,437 of record CM040118.1, on the reverse strand, counting down.
AAACATCTTCCTCCAGACTTCTGAGTTCGAGCTTGAGATCCAGCAGCATCACACATCTGGAGCTGTTCCTCCATCACTGAGTGATTTTGCTTATTATTTTTCATTTTAGTTTGAACATTGTTACATTGTTTCTCCCTCGTACTGGTTTGAGTAGAGGGAGGGGTTTGATCCAACAGATTGTGCTTGGATCAAGGGCGTTTGGGCGTGTTTGCCTGCAAGCTGTTCATCAGCGGTTTAAAGGATATGTTCCTCTGGTTAAGCCAAGCTGTACTGCTCAACGTTGTTTGAGGAGGTTGTTCCTCGATGAAGCTAAGCTGTAAAGCTCAGCAGGGATCCTCACTGGTTTTGTGAGGGGTGGACGTAGGTCTCCACAGGGAGACCGAACCACCATAAAAATCTGTGTTCCTCTTGTGGTTTGCTATTCTCATATAATCCACCTATCGTTAGATGTTTGATTAGGCACGATCTGCATACAGTCTGATTACTGAATTTCTAATCAGCATTCTGCTTTCTAAAGCGAGTGTGATCTTGCATTAATTTTTCAAAGGGTCAACCTATTCACCCCCCCTCTAGTTTGACCATCCACTTAATCCAACATCATGGATGCCCTGAGAGGATCACCAGATGATGATCGTTTGGAAGAAATTATGAAGGGATTCACAATCTGTTTGACGGGTTCTCTCTTATTCCCTCATACCGACAACATAGTGGAGGAAGATCAACTGTGTGCCATTTACAGTATTTGGAATGGCAAAAGGGTGGGACGTGCCGTTCTTGCTTACCTCTATAGTGGCCTTACTACTTGCAGCATGGGTAAGCATCCTTTTGGTTGCGCGCTTTTTCTGAATTGTTGGGTTGATTTACATTTCAAATTTGATCACCGTGAGGGGATGCACACTGCCTCGAGGATCTTTCAACAAAGCCCCCTTTACCACATAGCCGACGTGTTAGGCTTTGGTGGTAATGTAGTGAACGGTGTTCCATGGCTGAGGAAGCGTTAAGACTGGAGGTCTCACTTCAGAACTATGATGCAAAGCTTCTTCACTTGTGCACCGACATGTCTACTCTCTCACGAACTTCTCACAAGGTCTTCCCCCGAAGCTGAACTCCAACTTATTAGTGCGATAGAGTTTATTCTTTACAACGCGCATCGGTGCTGTATTCAAGTCGGCCTTCCCCGCCACTCATTCCCACCGTTATCTGGCATCGCTCCTCTAAGGAAGAGAGAGTTGGGCGCGGAAGGTGATGCAAAGGAGGTGAAGGTCATGAAAGTGCCGTGGAAGACGAGCATCCTGGGTGATGGGGCATCAAAAGCTATACGGGTGGAACGTATTTGTGTGTTATGACTTGTATGGGATTGTACTTGTGTATTTGTTTCATATCTTTCATTTGGACTCCTTGTAAGGCATATAACAAGCCAATGGGCCACTTGTAATGTAAAGTCCATGGCTAGGTTGCCATTAGTAGAGTCCATTAGAAGCCTAGTTCATATTGGACCTTAATAGCCACTTAAGGCCCAAGTGGGCTTTCTCCTCTCATGGACCACCAAGACTTGGAAGGCCCAAGTCTAGACATGGGTTATTGGACTTGAGTGGTTGGCCTTGGACCAGCCTAGGCCCATGAGAAGCCCATGAAGGGGGGCGCCCCATTCTTTGGCCTTATTAGGCTTGGTTGGTGAAAATTAGGTAAGTTTGAATGGAAATGGTCCAAGTTTGATTAGATTAATGGTTAACGTTTTGACCACATGGGAGAAATATTTAGGAACTCCCTAATATGCCCTTCCAAACCTTAGATCTATGGGCATTTAGTGTCTTTTTACATTTATTATATATAGCTTGTATTTTCCAATTGATTGAATTAATGAAAGTGAAAAAAGCATTGTGCAAGAGCCCCCCTTGTGGGAATTTCGACCTCCCCTCTCTCTCCCCCTGGTTTTCTTCATCCCCAACCCCCAATTCTAGAGTGGAACCCTTCTATCTCCTCCCCCTCAATCTCTGAGTTCATCTCCGGTGCCGCCGCCGCTGTTCGTGCCGCCTTCGAGCCGCCGCGAAGTCGACTTCGGTGCTCTGTCCATCCTGGACAGAAGCTTCTTCTTGGAGTTCCTTCTATCAACTCCGACATCCTCTTGATCTTAAATTTTCAAAGGGTGTTCCTATCTTCCACCCCATCCTCCACAAAAAAATTCAGGTCCAAAATCCCTCGTTTAGTATTTTTCCATTTTCGTGCATCTTTCATTCCTAGATCTATTTTGTCTCTGTCTACAGTGACAACAGCCCTGTGTTTCTCACCTCCGACCCTCTTTTTGATTTTTTCAAACCCTCCCAATTTGACTGGGAGTTCTGTCCATCATCCCCTACATCCACCATTTTTCTTGATTTTTGATTCGCCCTCTATCTATTTTTTCAAAATTCGCGTTCTATCTCTGCTATAGTGTTTTCAGCCAAGTTCCAGATCCGACCACCCTCCACTTCAAAAATCAGAACAAATCACCACCACCTCCAAAACCTTCATAAAAAATAGTCCCAGTTTCTTATCTTTATTTCCTACAACTTTTCTGAAGACTATAACTTCATATTCGGTTGTTCACATATCGGTCAAAGGTAGTTCTGAGACAAGTTCTCTGCAGATCTGAGAGTCTGGTCACTGTACAACAGCAACTCAAAAATTCCTTAAAGCCAAGATCCGTGTAGATCCAGGTCTGATCCCCAGGCCTAGGTTGAAGTATTTGAAGAGACCTTTCCAACGCTTCGTGTCCATTCTCGCCGGAGCGCGCGCTGAAAACCAGAAGCTACAGATCCGTGGCCGGTTATTCCGACCGGTGCCGAACGGAGCCGCCCGGCCTCCGGCGGGCGAACCAGCGTGCCGCCATCCCAGGGAACACTTCCCCAAGCGTCTCCACTACAGCGGTGCCACCGGGTCCCACACGGCCCCTCCGGACAGCACGTGGGCCCCACCGTCACTAGTTCGGGTGTTGCCGAATCAACGCGAGAAGCCGCCCGTCAACCCGAATTCGGTCCTCCCGGACCCCATTGTGTAGCCCTTTACCTCCCTGCGTGGAGTGGGCAGCGAGTTGTATTGCTGTAATATTGTGTATTATTGTTCCGGGAGTACGAGTTTCGGCCGGGTCCGTCTTCCCCACGCCGAGCGCGTGGAGGTATCGCATTCACTCCCTTACTTGGCATTTTGCTACTTCATATATATTTGTTTATGCCGCTGCTAGAGAGCATGTGTAGGGACAATTAGCTCATTTTATATTTATATCACCGCTGCTGCGAGAGAGAGCGTTACCGTCCCGTGACCCGATCCCGGCACAAGTGAGAGCCGACCACCCTAGCTCACTGCCGGTTTCTCAACCGCGCACGTCCGACGCTTCCCTCATTAAGGGGCAGTCACGAGCTTGTCGTGTCCATGGTCTCGTCTAGCATCAATTTGATATCAGAGCGCCAGTTGAGTCTAGGGTGTCAAAAAAAAAAGAGTGTCATGTAGTCATTAGTCATTGTCTAAGTCGTGTTTAGGGTCATCATTGTTTTAAAACAAAAAAGTGTCCTTTTGCATTTACATCCCTTTACTCGATTTATCAAAAGGTGTTGTCCGAACGTTAGGCTACGCCTATCGGGATAGTCACACACTTGCGCGAGTGATCTTAGGATCGGTTATCTCCGCCGCGTACCGAGTTTTGGTTATGTCTAGGTGCATTAGTTAGCATCACATTTTACTTTTAAACTTAAAAAAAAATGGTCTTGCATCTCCATTCCTAGGGGGCCCAACCCCATCTTTGCAACCATGGCCGCATCCCGAGCTTATAGTCCCGATAAAGTGGGCGCAATGTTCCAAGCCATGATGGGACAAGTGCAAAGGTTTAGTACAAGCCTAGATTGGTTTAGTACTAGCCTAGATCGGTCTATCGGGGTAGATTGGTTGTTCCCGGAGCCACCCGAAGGACCCCTTCACCATGAGAAGGACATTTTTTCCTCACCCATGAGAGCTCCAATGTCTTCACTATCTATTTCCGAACTTGATTCGGAACCATCTCATTTGGAGCCACCAAGGCCCAAGCCGCCCGTATTTCTAACGGGTACACTATACATCGCCGAGCCGCTTTTTAGTTGGCTCAAGGATGGTTTGGTCCCACCTCCCTTTCCATCCATGGATCCCATCCTACCTATAGTTCCGGTCAACTCATTCCAAACCACATTTCGATCTCGTCACCATGTTGATACGTTGGACGATCTTATCATGGGATTAGATTCACAATGGGAGTTGACGCATCTTCTGGCCCGAGGCTTTGACCAACCCGCTAGTCTTAGCTTCACCCATCCGGCCTTCGGGTCCATTACCTCCGAGTGCACCGTGGGTTGTGTCACCACAGAGGTTCTTCTACTTCTCCCGCTACCGGAAGAGCCTGAATTCATACCCTTTTGTCCGAGGGAGGAATCATACTTCTTGCCTACGATCCCCGTCCCACCCGTCACAATTCAAGAAGGTGACTATCCACACCTTCAAAACTTCTACACGTGGGACCGTGACTTGTGGGAACCCACCACAAGGGGTCATACCTTCTTTGATCCCTTTGACCCATTCCCTAGTGGATCCCTAGACCCTTCATATTCACTTCACTTCTTCGAGGGAGTCCGCTACCACAACCCTTCCCCACGGGCCGGGTCGTCTATGCCCACCAAGCCCGTACCCTTACAAGATACACCATCATCTAGGGGAGATACTCTTGGCCCTCCCACATCCACATCCCATATGCATGCATGGCCCACCTTAGGAGGTCTAGGATTTCCGCATGATGTCGACCACCGGTTACGTCAGATGCATGCATGGCACACATTCGGGTGTCCTGGTCCGCCGTCACCCATGCACGGGTCGGACTAACATTAGGTGTGCCTAGGGTCATAGATGAGTCGGTGTGCTTTTTCTTTGTGTGGTATGTCTGTCTGCATGTGTCTTGTGCAAGCTCGTTGTCATTCTCTTATGAGTAAGAGGCGATTGGACTCACTCGATGAGTATGGGATCGGTTCTACATCTATACCCGGATCTAGTCACCTACAGGGACTCAGCGGTGATTCCTAGTGAGTCTTCGAGCCGCTTCCTTCCATTTTGAGAGTGCCCCACCCGGAGTGTCCACCTCTAGCCCATAGCAGCTTGTGCATATCGAGTATATATGGAATGAGCAGGTGATGATCACTTGGAGTGGAGTAAACTCGCGCTACTTGGCACGGTGACGGATCCGCCCATGTACTCGAGTAGCCGCACCCCTTACTCGATGGGGTCGAGTTCCTCCCACCCGGGGAGAATTGATGGGGCATCAAAAGCTATACGGGTGGAACGTATTTGTGTGTTATGACTTGTATGGGATTATACTTGTGTATTTGTTTCATTTCTTTCATTTGGGCTCCTTGTAAGGCTTATAACAAGCCAATGGGTCACTTGTAATGTAAAGTCCATGGCTAGGTTGCCATTAGTAGAGTCCATTAGAAGCCTAGTTCATATTGGACCTTAATAGCCACTTAAGGCCCAAGTGGGCTTTCTCCTCTCATGGACCACCAAGACTTGGAAGGCCCAAGTCTAGACATGGGTTATTGGACTTGAGTGGTTGGCCTTGGACCAGCCTAGGCCCATGAGAAGCCCGTGAAGGGGGGCGCCCCATTCTTTGGCCTTATTAGGCTTGGTTGGTGAAAATTATGCAAGTTTGAATGGAAATGGTCCAAGTTTGATTAGATTAATGGTTAAAGTTTTGACCACATGGGAGAAATATTTAGGAACTCCATAATATGCCCTTCCAAACCTTAGATCTACGGGCATTTAGTGTCTTTTTACATTTATTATATATAGCTTGTATTTTCCAATTGATTGAATTAATGAAAGTGAAAAAACATTGTGCAAGAGCCCCCCTTGTGGGAATTTCGACCTCCCCTCTCTCTCCCCCTGGTTTTCTTCATCCCCAACCCCCAATTCTAGAGTGGAACCCTTCTATCTCCTCCCCCTCAATCTCTGAGTTCATCTCTGGTGCAGCCGCCGCCGTTCGTGCCGCCTTCGAGCTGCCGCGAATTCGACTCCGGTGCTTTGTCCATCAGAGACAGAAGCTTCTTCTCGGAATTCCTTCTATCAACTCCGACATCCTCTTGATCTTAAATTTTCAGAGGGTGTTCCTATCTTCCACCCCATTCTCCACAAAACAATTCAGGTCCAAAATCCCTCTTTTAGTATTTTTCCATTTTCGTGCATCTTTCATTCCCTGGTCTGTTTTGTCTCTATCTACAGTGATAGCAGCCCTGTGTTTCTCACCTCCGACCCTCTTTTTGATTTTTCCAAACCCTCCCAATTTGACTGGGAGTTCTGTCCATCATCCCCTACATCCACCATTTTTCTTGATTTTTGATTCGCCCTCTATCCATTTTTTCAAAATACGTGTTCTATCTCTGCTATAGTGTTTTCAGCCAAGTTCCAGATCCGACCACCCTCCACTTCAAAAATCAGAACAAATAACCACCACCTCCAAACCCTTCATAAAAAATAGTCCCAGTTTCCTATCTTTATTTCCTACAACTTTTCTGAAGACTATAACTTCAGATTAGGACGTTCACATATCGGTCAAAGGCATTTCTCAGACAAGTTCTCTGCAGATCTGAGAGTCCGATCACTGTACAATAGCAACTCAAAAATTCCTTAAAGCCAAGATCCGTGAAGATCAATGTCTGATCCCCAGGCCTAGGTTGAAGTATTTGAAGAGAGCTTTCCAACGGCGCCAGTTTCGTGTCGATCCGATCTCGGGGCTGATCGCAGCGTCCATTCTTGCCGGAGCACGCGCTGAAAACCAGAAGCTGCAGATCCGTGGCCGGTTATTCCGACCGGTGCCGAACGGAGCCGCTCGGCCTCCGGCCGGTGAACCAGCGTGCCGCTAGCCTAGGGAACGCTTCCCCAAGCGTCTCCACTACAGCGGTGCCACCGGGTCCCACACAGCCCCTCCGGACAGCACGTGGGCCCCACCGTCACTAGTTCGGGTGTTGCCGAATCAACGCGAGAAGCCGCCCGTCAACCCGAATTCGGTCCTCCCGGACCCCATTGTGTAGCCCTTTACCTCCCTGCGTGGAGTGGGCAGCGAGTTGTATTGCTGTAATATTGTGTATTATTGTTCCGGGAGTACGAGTTTCGGCCGGGTCCGTCTTCCCCACGCCGAGCGCGTGGAGGTATCGCATTCGCTCCCTTACTTGGCATTTTGCTTACTTCATATATATTTGTTTATGCCGCTGCTAGAGAGCATGTGTAGGGACAATTAGCTCGCTTTATATTTATATCACCACTGCTGCGAGAGAGAGCGTTACCGTCCCGTGACCCGATCCGGACACAAGTGAGAGCCGACCACCCTAGCTCACTGCCGGTTTATCAACCGCGCACGTCCGACGCTTCCCTCGTTAAGGGGCAGTCACGAGCTTGTCGTGTCCGTGGTCTCGTCCCGCATCACTAGGAAAGGCATTAGTTCATGTAGAGGAAGAATGTGAACTGTGGAGGGCTTATGTAACCGAACTGGGGAGGTTAAGACCTAAAGTGCCAAAGCCCCTAATGTAGCTCACTCCCTTGTTTTAATGAAATAAATGAGAAGTTATTACGTGCAAAGATTTTTGGATCATTGGCCCCCACTTTTTTTATTTATTTTATTTTTTTTTGTTTTGGTTTTGTTTTGTTTTGTTTTTTTGGGACGTCTAGGCGCGAAGACGCATTCTAACCTTTTGAATTCAAATTTAAACCATCGAGAATCGTAGGGCGGCCTTTCTTCTTCCTCACCTCGCCCACAAACAACTCCTCCTCTAGTGGAGATTTGCTCGCCTAGCTTCGTCTTCTTCCATCCTTGATTCATGGAGCACGGCGAGCCAAACCGTGGTGAAGGGAGAGGGGGACGAGGAACTCCTCGCCCAAGGAGGGTCGTGCAAGACAGAGAGAGGCGGCCACGGAAGAGGAAGGGCCTCTTCCGGCACTCGAGGGACCGAGGGGCCCGAAGGCATGGAGGGAGGCGAGCATGGATTGGTAAACTCCTTGATTTCCACTCCTTTTAGTTTGGTAGCAAATAAGTAGAGAGGGAGAAGAGGGCTCGGCGAGTGTTGCACTTGAATGATGAACGCGTCTTTGACAGGAGACGCGTTTTTTTTGATGATGTGGCCTTTCCATTTTTGATGCGCAGGGTATGACAAGGATCCCGGGCTTGGCCGATGAGTGGGCGAGTGAGGATGAGCCGAACCGCGTCGGGGGGGAGAGACGCGGCAAGGCAAAACTTGAAGACCGGCGCATACATCTCCCTGCCCAATTCCAGGACGGGCAGCAAGGTGGTGCGCCAGTGCAGGAGAGTGCCGACTACTTGCGGCTATGCAGGGAGAGCCGAGTGGGGCCTTTTCAACTCGGGAGATAGACAGAGGTGAAAGAAGGGCCCTTTTTTTTTGAAATCCCGGGGCTTAACCGATGGCTGTTGTTTGTCTGTTCCAACGTGCCCGGCAGGCGGCGATGGCAGAGATGGCCGGCAAATCATCTTCCAGCTCCCAGGCTCCTTTTCTGGAGATCGCCTCCCTCCGGGAGCAACTTGCCAGTGCAGTGGCCCGCGCGACCCGGGCTGAAGAGGAGTGTGATGCTTGGGCAGCAACCATAGCAGAGCTGCGGTGTCACGATGAAGAGAGGCCTTCTCCAGACATCCTGGAGTTAAGGGTCCTCCTCCAGGTGGCGAGGAGGGTGGCAGAGAGAGAGAGAGAGGAGAGGGAGAAAGAGAGGGAGGAAAGAAGGGCCAAGCGATAGCAGGATCGGGATGAGAGGAAGGCCTTGGAGGCCCAGGTGAGGGAGCTCCAGCTAGGCCTTTAGGTTATAGGGCAGAGGTTAGGAGTGATGGAGACGTGCTACGAGAGAGCACGAGAGTTCGGGAGACGACTCCGCCAGTCTGGCCACCTTTCTGTCGGTGGCCTCTTTGCCATGCCAAGGGAGCAACAGTGAGCCGCTGCTGTAGAGCAAGTATCACGGGGTGAGGCGAGTACGGCTTCATGGAGTTCCAGGAGGCCCCTGAGGGACCCTCACCTTAGGGGAGAGGAGAGAGATGCCTAGAGGGATGAGCGTGAAGGTGTTGGCGAGAATTAGCGAGCTAGTGGACCCGCCTCCTCTCTTGCGATGTTCATGACTGTGATGTTTATGATAGTTTATGTAGACTTATGAATGGAGTGATTTGATTTCCTGCTGCTTATTTGTTCTTTTGCGCGTTCCTTCTTCCTTACGCTTCTTCTCCTTTATACTGTTTCCCTGTGATGCGCTCGACGAGACCTCACCGTGAAACGGGGAATCGCGTCTCGCCGCGATCATTTTCCATCAAAGTCAACAATGACAGCTTCTAGCTCCTTCTCCCGGATGACCTTTCAACCTTCCTAGACGACCTCTACAACATGACAAGGCATCCCGGCATCCCTAGACTACGTAGGGAGCGAATCGTCATAACGCACCATCCAATCAATTACCCTGCGCAGGCGGTGAAGTGACACATGGGACCGCAGGGAAGGTACTCTATCACGAGGGTTATTGTTAAAGCTGATGGAGGCAGTTGGCTTGCACTTCTCTCATTTCTATAAAGACCTCCCTCCCTTGTTCTTCCAAGGATATCGAGAGCCAATTCGCAGAGTACAAGTTTCCACGAAAGAGGAAGGACCGAGAGTTCTAGGATTCAGAATGGAGGGCGAATCTTCCCACTCCTTGAAGAGAAGCCGGTCAAACGATAGCAATTCCAGGAGACTCTCGGGCCTTGAAGGGCACTTCAGTGAAAGGACCCAATCGCAACTCGTAAAATAAGCCTTCTTGCCCTTTCCCTCAATCTTTCTTCTTTTTTCTCTCTGGACAAAGGCCCCCTTTTCATTTCTTGTGTATGCGCAGAGCATGATGAAATCACACATATCGTAGAAGGTAGTGGTGGCAGCATACAGAGGTCTTCCGGATTTTTAGAAGGCCAGGCTAGACGTAATGGGCTTTGGAGCCTTCCTCCGGATCGAGCCCGTCGAGCTCGACCTCGCCCTCATCCAAGCATTACGTGAAAGGTGGGATCCAATGAGTCGTGCCTTCTTGATGCCTTGGGGGCACATGGTGCTCAGCTTGGAAGATGTGGTCCGAATTACGGGCCTGAAAGTGGATGGCGAGGCGCTGACTGGCATCACGTACTCCGACTACAGGGAGGCTGCTCAGAGGTTGCTAGGAGTGGATCTAGATGATCATAAGAACAGGTCCGTAGCCAAGACGCCTATCATGGAAATGTTGGGACTTACTGACATTCGTTCCCGTGATGGTGAGTCCTTGGAAGAGTTCATGGAGAGGACTGAAAGGGGATGCCGCGTCGTCTACTGTGTAGATGCGAGCAATTGGGAAAGGGCCAACATGGATTTGAGGATATTCCTCTTCTTCCTATTGCGGAGATTGCTACTGGGTTCGAAAGGAGACAACATCCATTGCCGCTTCTTAGAATTCCTGGTAGACCCTAAGAAAGTGGGGCGATATGCCTGGGGAGTAGTCATGCTGGCCCATCTATTTACGGGTCTGTCTGAAAGAGCAGATCGAGAGACAACAGTGAGTGGTTTCACGCCGTTCATCCAGGTACCCCCTCCCTATCCTTTTTTTTCTCTCTTTTTTTCTTCTTTTTTTTTCTTCTTCCTTTTTTTTTGGTATGTTAAAGACACATGATGGTGCAGTTGTGGAGCTATTATTACCTTCCAATGGGAAAGGCCCATCATTGGCGCCCAGCGGCGGTGGCAGCCCCTCATGAGCCCAGCCCCTCTATCCTACCAGTTGATGGTGCTAAGACGCGAGTTGCAAGAGTTCCCCGTAGTGATGGTGGTTATTATTTTTTTGTTGCTTTTTTTATATTTGATGATTTTTTTAATTTTTTTTATTAAGAAGATGTGTGTGGCCTGACCTAGGTGATCTGGAGACCTTATGCGGGCATGATCGACGCCGATCAGCCATGGGTCATGACGAGTCGTGCCCGGTTAAGGCGTGACCTCAGGATGCACTATGTGAATGAAAATCGAGCCACTTCGACTATGATTGGCCATGAGGACCTTAGGGCTCGCCCAGGAATGGGTGGACATAATTACAACACGACATGTTGGGAGGAAGACGTGTGGGCCGGTGATCTCCGTTGATTGGCAAGTGCGGTTCCCCGAGCAATATGAAGACTGGCAATGGGGTGGCACACTCGTAGAGTCACGTGCTCAAGACAGCGAGGATTATATACGCCTCTATAAGGTGATGTATGCAGAGCGACTCCAACCCGAGGGGACAGTGGAGGTGAACACATTTTTTATTTTATTTTTATTTTCTTTTTTTTAAATATGTTAACTTATGCCTTGGCCATAGGATGCTCGCGACACCATGATAGAGAACCTATAAGCTCGCCTGATAGGCACAGGGTGGCAGTTACGTGATGCTCGCACAGCCTTGAGTTCTTCGGTAAGCCTGCTTACTCATGATCATAGACCAAGGTTCCTGGTGCTTGACCCTCAATGCCACCTCATGCGTGTTGCAGCGCGCCCAGCTTGACGCGGCTTCTTCAGCTATGGGGGAGGATGGTGTCTCTTCCAGCTTATGGATCCCCACTTCCGAACTTGATTTGCTCCATGAGCAGCTTGCCTGCGCTATGCAGCGGGCTACGGAGGCAGAAGGAATGCTTTCCACATAGGTGAGAGTTTCACCATTGAAATTCACTTATTTGCGCCTCCACATATCTGAGATGATGGTTATGACAGGCGAAAGAGGTTCAAGATGCACTTACCCGTACTGCACAGGGGGAAGCCAGAATAGCGGAACTAGAGGAACAGTTGCGGCATCGTCCAGACGATGGCTCTTCTCGAGACGCCGCAGAGCTGAGGATTACCCTTCAGCTGAAAATGGAGGACAGAGAGAGAGAACAAGCGGAAAGGGAAAGAGACACCGAACGAGAGAGAGCCGACATATTGGCTGAGAGGGAGGAGCGGAGGGCCATGGAGGCCCAACTGTTTGAACTCCGAACCAGCCTCGGTCCTGCTGAGCAATGGCTGAGAGATGGTGAAGAGTGCTACCGAAGAGCACGAGAGTGCGGCTTTCGTGTTAGTAGCTTCTTTGCCGCTCCTGTCGATCGACGGGGAGTAGAGACGGGAAGAGGGGTACCGAGCAGTAGAGGCACCGCCTTGCATGGTTTAGCAACACCCTCCAGGGTTCCTCGCCTGGAGAGCGGATAGAGGGGTAACTCTGAGAGAGAGGATGAAGCTTAATGTACAACTTCTAGAAGGAAATAAAGGAAGGAATGTTCAATTTCGTGTCTTCTGCCTTCATTCCTGCTTTTCAATCATATACACATTGCTCAATGAAACAAGTCAGTTCTTCCGTTCTGACTTGGCCCCTTGCTCAAAGAGTGGGTGATCATTTTGAGACTGACCTTGATAACAAGTCAAGGGGCCAAGCCTTTATCAATTAAGGCAAATGCAAAGATGATGAATGCAACATACAGGCACACAAATGAGAACAATATGTAAAGATGTAGCACGCAGATGAGATCACACGGATGCAAAAAAAATTTCTTTTTTTGTTTTGTTTTGTTTTTTGTTTTTTTTGGTATGTGTGTATGTTTTTTTTTATTATTTAAAAAAAACATTAGAATCTTCTTTCTTTTTTTGTTTTGTTATTTTTTGAAGGACACTTATTATCACAGCCGACATGGTTCTTGGATTAGGGGTGTTTAAAATCGTTCTTAAATAGCCTAATGCAGGGTTAACATGCTCCAAAAGAATTTCCACTTGGGAACTCAACTGACGACGTCTTCCGAGGGCCACTTCATCACATCACTACCATCTCTCTCTTTTTTGGTTTTTTTTTTTTGGCCAACGCCAGGTGACTGTTCTTATGGCACATGACCTTTATGAAGACAGGGTTTCTTACTAACCTCCCAGGTATCCTGTGTGCACATCTAGAGTGATTTGGGCCCCTAGACTCCTCAAATGATAATCCTGCCAATTAAGACTTAACCTGATGACAAAATCGTCATGCCATGCTTAAGGTCCCAGTTGCTTCTGACCGCAAGGACACACCGAAAGAGTGTTCGCGGTAAAAGATTTGCCCGACCTGGGTCTATTTCCTCACAACTCTAGACGATATAGGATGGAACACCTTGGAACCCTAACGGTCAACCGCGCGATGTTGACCCGGAATCAGATGCCATCGCACCTATAGGTGACGCGCTTGCATTGACCTAAGCTCGAGGTTAAAGTAAGAAGCAATCAAGGTGGTAGATAGAGGTCTTGACCAGCCAGAAACACCGATACTCCTTCGCGGCGATGGCTTTTGCTTTTCGAAGTAGATAATTATATGTGTGTTTTGCTAAAACGAGGTTGCTTGCCTTAGCGGGGCGCGCTTCTCGGGATTTTCGTTGAGCTTTCATCTTTGAGGGGAGAAAGAAGAGTAATGGGGTAAACCTTTCGAGAGGACCGGCAAAACTGTTAACCCGACGAGCTAACCGGGACCTACTCGACCTTTCCCTTTTGAGCGACTTTGGACCGATCCTCGAACAGAATTGTGTTACCCCTTTGTGGAATTTAGCCTTCGTTTTGAGGGGGTTTCACTTGTTGAAATCAGGCACGGCCACGACCAGGCTTTTATTTGACCCCCCCTTTTTTTTCTTTTTTTTTTCGAGGGAGTCGTAACAATTGGATATGTTGAAATCCCTCTTATATGCATGCGGGGACACTGCCCTCTTCTCGTGCTCTGACTCAAGTTCGAGGAGATAAATCCTACTCTCACCTTCAGGGTAATGTATTTCGGTTCCCTTATGCCTAGCGTTTTAAGGGCGCCGGCTGTCTCATTGGGTCGAGAAAAAAGAGAACAAAGATTACGGCTTTTCTGGAGACCTTCGAGTACAGCCCCATAATAGGTAATACCACCAACTTTCTTGGCTAAAACACCTGCGTGTGTGCATGTTGCCTTCTTTTAATGGGCATAAGCCGTCATGACCGGACAGGAATCTCCACGGTTCTGGCAGACCAAGACCCGAGACCTATCGAACCTTAAGGGGTCCTTTCTTTATATGAAGGATAAATGCAAAGGCTTGACTGCATGATGATCACCAGGCATTAGTTTTTTTCCCTTTTTTCCTTTTTTTTTTGAAAGTGTTCCCTCGAGTTCTGTTTTGTTTGATCCCAAAAGTAGGGTGTGGGAGTGTACGGAGGTCAACCCTGAGTTAGACCACAAAGACCGAAGAGTGAAATTTTAGCTCCGATGGTCCTCGTACCATGCCAGTTGTTACACCTATCTAAGGGTAGTATTTCTTAAGATAAAGCACATTCCAAGGGTGGGATAACTCGGCCCCTTTGGCATTGACTAGCTTATAGGCGTTGCCGGGGTACACCTCTCGAACCACATATGGTCCTTCCCAATTGGGTTGAAGTTTAGAACGCGGTCCTCCAGGTTTGACAAAAATTCTTTTTACGACCATCTCACCGACTTTGAATTTTCTCTCAATGACTTTCTTTTGGTAAAAACAAGCGAGTCTATTTTGATAAACACGTGCATGCTCGGCAGCGGCCAACCGCTTCTCGTCTAAGAGTTCCAACTGGGCAAGGAGCGAATCATGACGTTTATCGAGGGAAAATTCCTCATCCAATTGTACCCTGAGAGAAGGAATCAGAGTCTCGTACGGGACTACCGCTTCCATCCCATAAGTAAGGGCAAATGGGGTTTGCCCAGTGGGAGTACGGATTGAGGTGCAGTAGGCCCATAGAGCTTCGATAAGCTTTTCTGGCCAGTCTAAAAACTTACTAGACTTGCAGGTTTTCTTAATGATTTTGATCAATGTTTTGTTGGTGGCCTCTGCCTGGCCATTACCTTGTGGGTAATAAGGTGATGAATGATGCAATACAATTGCGTACCTTTTGCAGAGGTCCTGAAGCTGTGGCCCATTGTCAATGATAATTATGCTTGGGATGTTGAACCTGGTGAGGATGTTCTTCATGATGAACTTGCAGACCATTGATGCCTTGATTTTCGTGTAGGCTTTGGCTTCGGCCCATTTGGTGAAGTACTCCGTCGCAGTGAGAATGAATGATTTCTGCTTGGTGAGGGAGTTGGGATCACCTAGGGGACCAATGATGCCGAATACCCACATGGAGAAAGGCCATGGGGAGGATACTAGATGAAGTGAGGAATATGGCGAATGAATCTTATCGGCGTGAAGCTGACACTTGACACACCTACGGACATAGATAGCATAATCTTCTTCCATAGTGGGCTAGTAAAAGCCTTGCCGAATGATCTTCTTAGCGAGTATTTGGCTATTTACATGGCCACCGCACACACCTGAGTGTGCTTCCTCTACACATTTCCAGACCTCATTATCATCAAGACATCTTAAAAGAACACCAGTAAGGCTCCTCTTATAGAGTAAACCTCCAACCAATGTGTATGTCTGGGCCACCCTTCTTATGGCTTTCTTATCCTCTGTGGTGGCTCCGTCAGGATAAGACTGATCTTTGTAATATTTGACGATTTTATAGAACCAAGGTTTCTCCTCGTCAGCCAGTTCTTCTTCAAATTCTGCCAACATGATTTCCCTATTCTCAAGAATTTCCCCTTCCTGAAGCTTCCGTCGGACTCTTTCTTTGATTCTTAAAAGGTAAGCGTCCTGAACAGTAGGAACGAGGCGCTTGTAGATGGTGATGGATTCAGACCATGCACCTAGAGGGAATTTAAAAGATGACGCCAAGGAGGCGAGGGCATCGGCCAGAATGTTCTGTTCGCGAGGAACATGGATAAAGATCAGCTTGGTGAGTAATTTGGCATAAGCGGAGACCAGCACTTCATAAGGCTTGAGCTTGGGATCAAGAGTGCGATATTTGGTAAGCACCTGGCGGAGAATGAGTTGACTATCACCCACGACTCGCAATTTGATGATATAGAAAGAATGGGCTAGTTCCAGACCAGCTAGAAGAGCCTCGTATTCAGCAATGTTGTTGGTGACTGGGAATGCGAGATGAAATGCCTCTGGGATGGTAACGCGCTCAGGCGTTAGAAGGACAATGCCAATACCCTTTCCTTAGGAATTCAGAGCTCCATCAAAATATAATGTCTACATTGGCTCGTCAGATTGGGTGATGGACATTAGTTCCTCACCTGGAAACTCTGATTGGACAGGATCAAACTTGGGAAGAGGATGGTGAGCGAGATGCTCGGCTATAGCATAGCCTTTAATTACCTTTTGCTAGATGTAGGTGATGTCAAATTGAGATAGGAAACTTTGCCAGCGTGCTAGCCTATCAGTAAGGACATATTTCTCTAGGAGGAACTTGATAGGGTTCATGCAAGCAATCAAATGGACCTCATGGGCCAAGAAGTAGTGCTTCAATTTTTGCACTACCCAAACGAGGGCAGCACAGGTTTTCTCCATGGCCGTGTACTTCTGCTCACAGGGATTTAGGAGTTTGGACAAGCAATAGGTTGCCCGTTCCTTGCCTTCTTCATCGGCTTGTGCGAGGACGGCTCCCACGGAGTCATCCAAGACTGAGATATAAAGGATCATAGGTTTTCCTTGTTTGGGTGGAATGAGAACGGGTGGATTAGCTAGGTATCCCTTTAACCCTTCAAAAGCTTTCTGACATTTAGCATCCCAATGGAATTCTACTCCTGGCTTGGTCAACTCATAGAAAGGTCTACACCTTTGTGAATGCTGAGACACAAACCGACGGATGAATTGCAGCCTCCCAATTAAACCTTGGACTTCCCTCAAATTTTTGGGAGGTGGCATGTCCCTGATGGCCTTAGCTTTGTCGGGATCTATCTCAATCCCCCTTTTGCTCACAATGAAACCCAGTAATTTGCCCGATGACATGCCAAACACACACTTCTTCGGATTCATTTTCAATTGGAACTCTCTTAATCTTTGCAAGACCTTAGCCAAAACCCTTGGGCGTTCCACCCTGATTCTTGATTTCACCAATAAATCATCTACATACACCTCCAGATATATATGCATCATGTCATGAAATATGGCCATCATAGCTCTTTGGTAAGTAGCTCCAGCATTCTTCAACCCAAATGGCATGACCACATACCAATATGTTCCCCATGGTGTAGTGAATGACGTCTTCTCCTGATCCTCTTCTGCCAAACGAATTTGATTATATTCTGAAAACCCATCCATAAATGAGAGGGTCTCATAGCCTGCCGTGTTGTCGATTAACACATCAATGTGAGGCAAGGGAAAATCATCCTTTGGGCACGCGCGGTTAAGGTCCCGGAAGTTGATGCAAATCCTGACTTTTCCATCCTTTTTCGTGACCGAGACAATGTTCGCCACCCATTGAGGATAAAGGATGACTCTAATAAACCTGGCTTTGTGGAGCTTATCGACATCTTCTTTCATTTTCAAAGCCATATGAGGGTGGAAACGCCTTAACCTTTGTTTTACCGAGACGGACCCTGGTATTAAAGTTAAGCGGTGTTCGACTAAGGTGGAATCCAAACCCGACATATCCTCATAGCTACATGCAAACGTGTCCTTATACTCCTTGAGAACTTCAATTAATGCATCTTCTTAAGATGATGGTAAATTATCACTTATGAGGACGATCCTAGGGTCTTTCTCAATTCCCAAGTTGACTTCTTTTGTGGACTCTTCTACGGCGACTGACGGCTCGTCGAATCTCCTCATGCCACTAGCATATGCGCCGGCCGCGTCCTCATATTCTTCATCCTCTTCTTCAATAGGGCATTCTTCATCTGTGATCTCGTAGACTCCATACCCTTCATCAATTGTGCAATTCTCCTCACAATCTATCTCTGGCAGTTGGATGGGATTTTCTAGCAATTGAGGAATGGACAGGCATGCTCGACACCTACTGGCTATATCTAGAAGGAAACGACGAGGGATATGCTTACCCTTGGATTTTCTTTTGGGTACTACCCTTGACCCATTATTCCTAAATTGACTAAGCAGTCCTACGGACGAAGAAGAAGCTGAAGAAGATGCTGAAGAATGTACAGGGAAGGACCCCTCAGAGGAGGGGTAGAAAAGGTCGCTCATAGGACCTTGGATGAGTGACCCGTAGGGCGGGACGCACTCGTGGGAAATGTAGGAGGTTTCCTCAACGAAGATGTGTTGTTGAGGGGTTTGAAAATCGACGTTTTTTTTTTGTTTTCATTTTTAATGACAAAGCAATGAAAAGAAATCGGAGGAGGGAGAAAAGTGGTTATGGCTAAAGGGTTGAGAGGCTCATAGGGTAGATCGTGATTGAAAACCTGGCGCGGGTTGAGAAACCCGCGTAGGTATGTAAGTAGAGAAGGGGACCTGGGAAGATCATCAGACAACCGTCTGGCCCAGGAGGAAGATATCAGCGAAGGTTGAGGCGAGTGATTGGAGAAGACGATGGCTAATGAGCCATCGATGGTAATGTTAATGACGGATGAAGATCCGCCGGTGACAAAGTCCTCTTGGCGAGGATGGTTTGGAACTTTGGCAACAGTAGTGATATTCCCTGGCATTTCGGAGATCAACGACGGCCCTTCCAACTGTGGAGGTGAGAAAATTCTTCCTAGTGCGATGGAAATATCTTGTATGTCAAACCATTTGCTCCATTCGCATTCTGTATTTTTGATCTTGCCTCTCTTAGTGGCCCTTGAACATTTTTCAGCCAAGTATACAACGTGCGATCCCCCATGTGTTTCTTGCAGGTAATCCCCCATCTGAACAACGGGCCCCTTCTTGAAATGAGAGGATAAGGTCCATGTGAGGGGTTTTCCATCCGCCTCAAGCGGTCCTTTAAAGCCTAGACCAAACTTGTGGCTCAACCTTATCTTCTTTGGTGGTTTTAGCCTTCCTTGTAATTGTGCGCCCAAGCCTTTGCCCTGTTGATAGCCGATATTCCTCATAATTTCCCATCCTTTAGAATGAAAAGGGAGACGTGACATTGGTACCGAAAGTAGCTTTTTTGGTGTAATACAGGATGGGTCATACACATCCAGCAGTAACAATATGGGCCGATGAGATGGCCAAACAGATGGCAGAGAGGTATTAATAGCATCCACTGTATGAAGGACAGGTGTACTGATCACTTTAAAAATCCTCCCATTGTACGGGAACTTTAGGCATTGGTGGTTGGTAGAAGGCACAGCATCCATTACTTCAATATAAGGGCGGCCCAGTATGGCCTTGAATGTGGGGTCCATATCGAGGACATGGAATTCCGTGGAGACTGACACAGGGCCTAACTCCGCCCTCAGGATAATCATCCCCTGTGTTGGCCTTTTGCTATTATCATAAGCCGTGACTGTGATTGAAGAAGGTTTTATCTGTTCTTCATCAACCCCACACAACTAAAGGGTGCTCATGGAGATTACATTTATGGATGCACCTGTGTCCACCAGGCACGGGTTTATGGACACTCCATTGACTTTTATCGAAACACACAATGCATGTTTTCAAGCTTCCTCGGGGGCAAGCTCGTGGTTGTGGAACATAATGGCCGGCTGTGTGTTCGTAGGCGTCAGAACGACCAAAATCTTCTCTACAGGGAGATCCTCATTCACCATGACCCTTTGGAGATATTCCATTAAGGCCGCCTGATGGGACGCGGATCTCTGGAGCAACTCAAGGATGGAGATCCGAGCGGGCGTCTTGTCCAGGTGTTTTAACAAATCATACTGTGTTCCTGGGATGGTCCTTTCTGGCTGCTCTCCATTGTCTTTCTCTGGCTGAGACTGCTCGGGGTTCTAACTGTTCTGGGGGAAGACCCTGTGGAAAATCCTTCCACTCCGGAGCACCATTGCTTGCGGCTTCTGCACCTCCATGGGCTTAGATGTGGGTTTTAGTAAGGGTTTGAGGGGTAGTGGTGGAGGAATAGTAGGTGGAGTAGGTGTTATGGCGGGTGTAGCGATTTTGATTAGGGGTTTATTTGGTGGAGGTAAAGCCTCAGATGTATGGTGGATGATAGGGGGTTTGGAGGGTGGAGGCATGGTGGAGGTAGAGGGAATCTCATGTGAGCTATGGAGAGAAAGGGGTCTGGAAGGTGGAGGCAGAGGCAATGTGGAGGTGGACAAGGCCTAAGATGGATAATGGTTCTGAGATGGATGGTGGATAATGAGTGGTTTTGAGGGCGTTAGTGGAGGCATGGTGGAAGTAGGCGGGGTCGCGTACGGTTGACGGATGATGAAAGGTTTGGAAGGCATAGGTGTAGGTGTAGTAGGGGTAGATGGTAAAATGGAGGGGTGAGAGAAGATGAGAGGGTGTGCGGGCATAGTGGAGGGCGTTGGCTGATAGGTCATTGGTGGGTTAGCGGGAGGGGTGCGAATGAGAGGGCGTGATGGCTATGGAAAAGATGAAGGCCGCGCTATAGATTGTGATGCGGGCTGATGAGAGAGAGGTGCTACCCGGGCAAGGCGAGGGGGTTGCCTGATGATAGGGTTGGCGGCTACGAGAACGGAGGTACTTTCTGAGTGCCAAACCTGCTCTCTCCAAACTTCTGGGAAGGAGGAGATGGGGTTGAACTGGTGATTGGGTTGTTGGTGCTCCGGTAGTGGGTCCTGGATTATGCCCATGTTAGGCTGTTGTGGTTGGGCCTGCTGAGGCTGTTGTTGTTGTTGTGGTTGTTGCTGTGGCTGCTGTTGTAACTGCTGTTGTTGTTGGAACTGTGGTCTAGGAGGAGGTCTCCTGACTTTGAGAGTGGCGATGTATCACCTCATTTTATCCCAGTCAATTCCGCCTTCATCATTTATATCATAGATGTAGTCTTTAAAATGGAAACAAGTCTCTATTGTATGTCCTGGCTACCTGTGGTACACACAGTATCTGGAGGTGTCAACATTCTAGGGCCATGCGGGCCTCTCCCTTGGTCGAACGAGTGTGTTTGAGGCCATGAGGGCGTTGAAAATATCCGCTAAAGTTTCTGGCAATGGCGGGTAATGGGCTCTCTTGGGGCCAATCGGCCTTCTCTGTTACTGTGGGGGGGCGTAGTTTCCTGGAGGCGGAACCTGGTGGTACTGAGGTGGTGGTTGTTTTTGCTGAGGTCGGGGTTGTTGCTGGGGTTGAAATGGTTGAGGCATATGGTTCTGGGGTAGATTATTTTGGGGCGGAGGATGAGATGGGAAGGGACCTTGCTGGAGGGGAAGTCGAGGCATTTGTGGATGCCTTGGGTTGGCTGCATAATTGGCGTTATTGACTGCACTCACCTGCTCATTTGTCACGACTCCTTCTGTCGCTCCACCTGGGACACCAGTGCCGGTCTTTTTGACCACCTTGGGCTTTGGCGGCTCAAACATGTGCATAATGGGGGAGTCTTTTAACTGGGTCTGGATATACCGGGCCCTCTCGTAGAGTTCCTCCATTGTGGTAAGCTTGTTCATGGCCAGGACATGTCTGAACTGTGGGGTGGCATTGGACACAATCATTTTCACTTGTTCGGGCTCTGAGAGGGTATCTCTTATCCTCTCTGCCAGAGACCTCCATCTGTCAGCATAGCGAACAAAATCTTCATCCGGCCTCATTTTCTCGGCCACTAGGTCGGTAATGGAAAGAGGGGGACCAACCCTATCCCGATACTTTTGCAGGAATTTTCTTTGCACTGCATCAAAATTCTCGGCCTTGCCCGGCTCCAGAGAATAGAACCATTATAGCGCGGGACCGTCCAACGATCTCCGAAAGAGGTATGCCAGGGATCTCTGGTCATTTTGCCAATAGGAGGATTCATACATGAAGTCCTTGAGGTGAATAAAGGGATTGCCAGTGCCATTGTACCTACGGTACGTAGGCATTTCGGAGGGAGGGAGATGGAATACTGGTAGGATTGGTAGAGAAACCTCGGGGGTGGATTTTACGTCCACCCTTTGCTTTAGGTTGCGAAACTATTCATCCATTTTATTGAACCTATGGAGGAGTGCTTGGGCAAGCTCCTCGGTAGATGAAGGTGGCACCTGCCACTGGGGAGAAAGATGTCTCCCGAAGACTTGAGGAGGGAACCACGAAAGAGAGGGATATAGCGGCCCTCCTGCAGTTGGCCTTGGTTGGAGTGGTGTGTGGGGAACAGCAGGGGTTTGAGATTGTGAAGGGAATTGGAAAGAGGGGGGATGTTGGCTTGCCTGCCCTTGAAGTGAGGGAGAAGGCATGGCTTGTACCAGTGTAGAAGAGGGGATAGCTTGGACCGACTCCTGGAGGGGTGTGATGGCTGGAGTTGACTCCTGGGGAGCGGGAGAAACAGATTTCCCTTTAGAATGGCCTGGAAGGCTCGAAGTTGTTCGGAGGTGAGCTCCGTATTGGCAAGGGCACCTAACAAGGATGAAATGTCATGTGGCGAGGAAGCGTCCCTTGTAGTTGCCCGCACCTCGCGTGGGGGCTCGTTGGAAGGGCCCGAGTCCATAGCATTGACATGTGGCTCAATTGACTGACCACGACCGGGGTGGTTCTCCTCAAAAGACTCGTGAGCCATGCTCAAAGTTCTTCCAGAACGTAAAAACATACACCAACAAGCAAATAGCAGAGATTATCAAACAAGTAGATGCTTTTACGCCCCCCTTTTTTGTTTCTGTTTTAATAATTTTTTTGTATTTTTGACCAGATCTGAAATTCACACAAAAATAGGAAGGACCCTAATTTCAATTTGTTTCACCGCCGTGTCAACTAGGGTCACTCGTCTCACCACGAATGGGTCAACTAACTCCGAGGAACTTCAATGGTACAACCGGCCCAGTGAACGAAGAGGGAATCCTTCGCTGTCGGAGACTTACGGAGGTCCCAGTGGAGGAGATCCTAGTCCGTCGAGAGGAATTCCCGAACGGAGAGTCCTTCCTTCACCGAGAGAGGGTGATCCTTAGAAAAACTAAAAAAATGGGGTGGATGTATGCAATGAAGTGCTGACAGATATATAGAACATGACAAAATAACAAAGACAACAGAGGTATAACAACACCCAAGAGAGATAATAATGCAAACCACAAGAAATCACAAGGGTAACTAAAAGAAAGCGAGAGAAGGTCCCACCGTGATTGCCAAGATGTGAGCGACGTCACGCGGAATGTGGCGGGGAGCGAAGCACGCTCGTTTTGCTGTAACACAGAAAGAGAGAGAGATAGAGACCACCACGGGAGATTACTCCGGCGGGATATGCAGAATAGATATGGTGTAATAAAGGCGGGGATTAAACGACCATAGTGGGAAATGACTCTCCGTGACCTCGGGGGTATGGGGATGGTGCAGAATTTAAAAGACGGGAATTTAAACGGTCATAACATCGCCACGGGAGATTGCTCCAGTGGGATATAGGTCTCGAAGAGATGAGAATAATGCAAAATTTAAAGAACAGAATTTAAACGGCCATAGCACCACCACGGGAGATTGCTCCAGTGGGATATAGGCCTCGAAGCGATGAGAATAGCACAGAATTTTTAAGGACGGAATTTAAACGGCCATAGCACCACCACAAGAGATTGCTCCAGTGGGATATAGGCCTCGAAGAGATGAGAATAGGGCAGAATTTTAAAGATAGAATTTAAACGGCCATAGTGGGAAGTGACTCACCGCAGCCTCGAAAATATGATGTGATCGCCAGGGGCTAGAGACCCCAAAAATAAGAAGAGTGATCGCGTTTACCTCAAAAACAGGAAATGGTGGGTTGCTTCTTCCTTTCTTTTCAGCCAGTCGACGGAGAGGTCCTTCTTTGGTTACCCTTGCGAAAATAGACAAAGAGGAAATGAATCAGAAAAATGGCAGTGTAGTATTAATCCTTTGTGATGAAACTAGCGAAATCATGGCGAGACACACACCTGGTTGGTGTTATTTTTAAACCCCTCTCGGACACGAGTATAAGGAAAATGTTATAATGGATGAAGGATTGTGCAAACGCGCATAAAACAGAAGCAAGATGACAAATGGCGGATGATGCATGCAATAGAAATGGCAACAGAGAAAGGGGGGAGAGTGGCTTATTGAAGGCGCCGATGACGTCATCCGGCGGAGCTCCGGTAGCGTGGGGACGTCGTGGAAGCACGGTGGATGAAGATTACCTTCTTTTCGCGAGCGCGGGCACCCGGAAATTCGGCAGAACCTCCTCCTACAAAATCCACAGGTTAGAAAAGAATCCGACAGAGTTTCCCTCTCCTCTGTCGGATCTGAAGCTCCCTGATTTCGAGGGAGGGGGTCCCTATTTATAGGGAAAAAATTTATTGGGGCGTCCATGGTTCTGGACGCCTCAATGTTGAGGCGTCCAGCTGAATGGACGCACCCATTATTTTTTTTATTATTTTGTTTTTGATTGAGGCGTCTAGGACCCTTGACGCCTTAATGAATTTCCATTAAAACGGCGCCGAAAGCCTTCGACAGCGGGAAAAGCGAGTGGTTTCGGCGCCTAACTTTGACTTCTAAAACGCGTCTAGGATCAATTATGATGGGAATCGACGTCGAGCACTGACTTTTTATTTTGCATTTGAGTCATTTTATTTGCTTTTATATCCTTGGGAAAGTATATGTACAATTGTAAGGCTTTATAAGCCAATGTGTCATTCCCTTGGATTGTTTGGGTTTTTGTGTAAAATGTCAGTAGGTCTAGCAAGGGGGCCCTCACTCCTTTCCCATTGGTCCACCTAAGTTATAGGGGTCCATGTGGGGTTGGTCAAAGTCCTAGGTGGGCTTCTAGATGGTTTGACATTCAACGGGGACAAAGGGGTTTAAAAGTCCAAGATGCCTTCCTTCCTTTCAAAGGAGTGTCCCCTCCTTATGTAATTTATTTATTTTGGGTTTTTGACTACATGGGGGAAGAAAATGACCTCTTTCCCATGAAATTCTCAGCCCGCCACCCCTTGCCATTCTCTATATAAGCCTATGTGTAGTGTCATTAGAGATTTAATGAAGAAATTATGTGAAAATTGCTTGAAGCAAGAAGGGTGTGCCATCTCTCCTCTCTCTCTGGTTCTCTTCTTCTTCCTCCATCCCTCCAGGGTGTGAATCCCTCTCCTATATTCTCCTTAGCCCCTCTGAGCTCCCTCTCTGCCGCCGCCACCGCCGTTCGTGCCGCCATCGCGCCGCCACCGCCGCTACATCGAAGTTATGTCCAAATCAGGATAGAACCTCTCCTCCGAAATTGTATCTCTAGTTCTTGTTATCTAATTGAGCCCTAATTTTAAGGGTTTGTTCTATCTATCTTTTCTAACATCCAGTTAAAAGTTCGTGTCATTTGGAGTTCATTTGATAATTTTCTTATATTTTTGTTTATCCTCTCAGTAATCCGCCCTTTTACAGATCTACGGGATAGAGTCTCCTTGATGCAATTTACCCGCCCACATAGAAAATTTTAGAAAATCCACAAAAATTCCCTAGTGTTCCTCACGTATACCCCCTTCCACCATAATTTTCGTTGAGTCAAAAAAAATCATTTAGCCCTCGGTCAAAGGTCTGTTTTAGGCAGATTCATCTCTGCCCTGTGTGTCTCTCAGTCCGGGTCAGAAAAAAAAGGCAGTTTGTAGTCATTTTTATTTTTAATCCGTTTAATGGATGGAGCCACCAAAAATATATGTTGTAGATCTCTGAGTCCTCTATCCAGAGGTACCTCTTGTGCGTCAATCGGACATCGGATCTGGTCGTATGAATTCGTTTCGTGAAGGTGTGTAGAGTAGATCTGAATTCAGCCAGCACAACTCAGTCCGAGAGAAAATTCAGAAAGAAATATCAAAGGTCAACTTTAGCGACCGCCCCTTCAGACAGTCGATCAGGGACATCCCTCCATCATCCCAACCAAGCGGCACCTCCAGAAGATCTTAGGAAGGTGACGCTCCTTTGGAAATTGTTGTTTGCTGTCCAGCGAGTCAGCAACCGAGGTGGCGCAGCACCGAGTTAGAATAGTGCCGAGTCGGACCAGCAGGCCGAGTTCGTGCCGTACGCACCTCTAGATTGCTGCCCATCAACCTAGGGGCGGTCCACCCGGGTCTCACTTGTAGCCCTTTACCTCCCTGCGTGGAGTGGGTAATAGATTTCACTGTTGTAATTAACTTTTACCGTTGTTACCGGGAGTTACCGTACTTGGTCGGGAACGTCTTCCCCACGCCCGGAGCGTGGAGGTACACTCGCCACCCTCCTCGTAGGCTTTGCTTTACTTGTATTTATTTGTATATGCCACTGCATGTGATAGGTTATTAGCCCGTTATATCAATTTTATCCCCACTGCGAGAGTGAGAGTGAGTGACCATCCCGTGACTCGACCCGAGTTTACGCAGAAAGGCCGATACCCGAGACTCACTACCGGTTTCTCAACCGCACACGGTCCACATCTTTCCTCGCATAGGAACGATCGCGAGCTAGAGTCCCAGGTCGCGTGTCCGTCTCGCATCAATTTGGTATCAGAGCGTCGGTTGTGTCTAGGGTGGTCATTGTGTCTAAGTCCGAAACAAAACACACAAAAAAGAGTCATTTACGTCGAGTCTAAGTGTTAGTCGGTCTAAGGTTGCATCGCATACCATTGATCGGTATATCAAAAGGTGTTGTCCGAACATTAGGCTACGCCTATCGGGAAGGTCGCACACTTGCGCGAGTGATCCTCGGATCGATTATCTCCGCCACGTACCGAGTCTTGGTTGTGTTTAGGTGTGTAGTCGAGTCTCATTTCAACTCGAGTCTCATTTCAACTTTGCATTTACATCACATTCTAAGTCGTGTCTAGGTGCTTCCATTAGTTGGCATAACATTTTGCTTATAAAACAAAAACAAAAAAAAGATGCCATTGCATAACCATTCCTAGGGATCCATTCCCATCTTTTGGCAACTATGGTCAACCCATACCTCAGACCCGACCAAGGCAACCTGTCCATGTTCGAGTACATTAGGGACTTCGAAGTGTACCGGTTAAGATGTGGGGTCGGGCTGGATAACATCGAGGCTGGAACTCAGTTCTGGAAGGGTTCGCGGCTTCACTTCCAATTTGAATTATTTTGTCGCCACGTGAAAATTTTGGGGGATTCCTATAAGGTCGCTCTGGAGGTCGAGCCATTTGAGTCTCGGTTTAATGCTGTCATACGGCAAGCCGATGTCGCCCTTCGGCGAGCATCTACCTCCCAGTCAATTCTCGATTCGATCGAACCCCCACTTGGGCCCCCACCCCAGTCAGGGAATCCTTTACCACCTGAGAGTGCTCCATTGTCACCCTCACCTTCCGATCTTATTTCGGAGCCCTCTCATTTGGAGCCACCAAAGCCCAAGCCACCCGTGTTTATAACGGGTACACTTTTCATAGCCGAGCCGCTTCTTAGTTGGCTCAAGGATGGCTTGATCCCGCCTCCTTACCCATCCATGGACCCCACCCTACCATTAGTGCCGGTCAACTCATTCCATACCACATTCCGGTCTAGTCACCATGTTGACACATTGGATGACCTTGTTATGGGATTAGATTCACAATGGCAGTTGACGCACTCCTTGGCCCGAAGCTTTGACCAACCCACTAGTCGTAGCCTCACCCATCCGGCCATAAGGTCCATTACCTCTGTATGCACCATGGGTTGTGTCACTACAGAGATCCTCTTATTCCTCCCCATGCTGGCCGAACCTGACTTCATACCCTTTTGCCCGAGGGAGGAACCATACATCCTACACATGATCACCGTCCCACCTACAAAGCATGAAGGTGACTATCCACACCTTTAAGACTTCTACACCGGGGACAGTGACTTGTGGGAACCCACCACAAGGGGTCATACCTTCTTTGATCCCTTTGATCCATTCCCTAGTGGATCCCGTGACCCACCATATATACTTCACTTCTTTGAGGGAGTCCACTACCACACTCCTTCCCCACGGGCTGGGCCATCTACGCCCACCAAGCCCGATCCACCTACATTCGGCCCTCCTAGCCCTCCCAAGTCTCCCAAATACCATAGGCAGCCGCATGCTAGGTGTTAGTGCAGCGAGAGTGATATAGAAGGGGGGGGGATGAATAGATCACTCCCAGTTTGCAAAGTTTAGGCGAGAAAATAAATCTACCGCTTATGCCCCTTCTAAACTAGCACACAAAGAATTGCAAATGCAGGTACCAATCAAGATCGAATAAGAAAATGATGATAAGAGTTGAACACACAACTGGTCGAAGAGACAAGCAGATAGAGAGCGCTGATAAAGATCGCAAACCACAGAGAAGACAACCGGTTTTTAGGTGGTTCGACTACAGTCTGAAATCTACATCCACCCCTCACTCCAACTAGAGTGAGGATTCCACTAGCCACTGCTAGAGCACAGCAGACTCAGTCTGCGAACAACTTGCTGCCAAACAGCTTGAAAACCCAAGGGAGACAAATCCCTCAACCAAGCTTTGCTACCCACAGAGCTTGTAACCTGTTCTAGCACCCAGCATGAACAAAACCGGAGAGTGCCTCTCCCTACCTCCACACACCGGAGGGAACCTGCTAATGACAACCCGTCACTAGCAACACCAGAGATCAGCGATCTCTCTTCCTCTGCAACCCAGAGGGAAACCGGAGATAGACTCCCTTCCTCCACACACCGGAGGGGAACAGATCAGAAATAGACGAAGAACACAAAAAAAAAATCAGAAAAGGAACTAAAGACTGATCGAGAAATCATTCGATACTGAGAGTTAATACAAATGTAGCTTCCTGGGAAGCAATTTCAGAAACCCGATACTGCAAACTCTCTTTCTCTCTTCACTGCTATCTCTCTTTTTCTTTCTCTCTTTTTCTTTCTCTTTACTGGTGGATCGAGCTCTCTGCAATACTGCCTTTTCTTTCTTGGCTCTGATCACCTTCATCGGTGGACGAAGGTTTCTATTTATAGCGGGAGCAGGTGGATAGGGCACAAAACGCGTGTGCCTCCCACGCTCGATCCAGAACCTTCCTGCCACGTGACCTTATTGGATTGGTTCCTTTTGTCTTGGATCACGTGCCCCCCCTCTATTAGGGAATAATCTTCCTCGTACCTGTAAGAAGATAAGAACCATTAACACGCAGTATGGCCACTAAAACTAAAGCTGCATGAGGTATATGATAACAGCACGACGTGACCAGTACACGAGATAGGAAAAGAACGACACGAGGTACACTGTAACAGAACAGACACAACGAGGAGAACGACACGAAGTGAAACAAGAACGACACGAAGTACATACGATGACTACAGCACGAAGTAAAACATCATGATATAATAACCAGTAATGAGAACGGCACGAGAACAACATGGAGACAAAACAGTAATCGACACGTGTTGAAAATAACACGAGGTAAAAAGAAGAACGACACGAAGTGGTTGCAACAACAAGCAAGACAAAAAAGATGACACGAGATGCAACTAGAGGACAGAGAGAAGCGACACGAGGTTCACACAAAAATGACACGAGGTGGCACAGACAGCAACACGAGGTGCTGCAATGTTCTACACTCAGTGGAACAAAAACGACACGAAGACACAGAAACAACAATGACCGACACGAAGTGTGGTTACTAAACAGGAACGACACGAGGTCTACAGGGAAACGACTCGAAGTTCATCAGAACTATTAGAGCTGCTTCAGAAACATGACACGAAGACATGATACGGAATGACACAGAGTGTGGTCAAGGCGAGAAGGGCACGAAGTCTAAAGAGTAAAACAACACTAAGACCAAAACTGAAACCTACACGAGGTGAAAATAACACGAAGACAAAAACACAACACGAAGACATAGACACTAAAATAACACGAAGATGAAACACAAGAATTGACACGAGGTGAAGTCACAAAGCGACAAAGAGAAACGGCACGAAGACAGAGACCACAAGGATAAAACAACACGAAGGATTACCTCATACGAGTTTTCCTGTCAAGCATGGAAATCAACACGGAGTGTTGTATGCTCAGATGACACGAAATCATTTCGTGTTGGTGAGGGAAAGCAACACGAAGACAATGATGCTACAGTGCAATGTCTAGACTTGAAGTTCAGTTGAGTGTACAGACTTCACCAATGAATCACTCACTGTACAGACTTACTATAGCAGTCTGATGTACAAACTTTGATGAACAGTCCAATGTATGGACATTGAAATCGAAGACCAATGTGCAGACTTGACAGTGAAGACTAGTGTGCAGACTTCAAGTTTAACTGAGGATGTACAGACTTGAAGAATAAGCCAGTGTATAGACTTAAAGATTGAAAGTGATGTACAGACTTTGATGACCAACACCAATGTATAGACTTAGGAGCATAAGACACGGCTGTACACACTTAGCCTAAGACAATGCATAGGCTTGCACGAGAGTCCAATGTATAGACTTTGCTACCGAGACATGATATATGCAGAGACATGTTATCTGACAGAATGCAACACACATATATAAAGAGCAAATGCCATCAATGCTAGACATCATCATTCATGTTGCTATCAATATGTAGAATGCTCAAGAATAATAATGCATAGAAATGTACTTATAGTGTGAGACATCATCAAAATCATAGGGACACAACAATCTCCCCCTTTTTGATGATGGCAACACTATGAAGCAGGCAATATCAAGGTTTATCAAGATTTAACATGAAATCAATGCCAGCTGCAACAACAGATTAACTTCAAGGCATGCTCATGCAAATGAATTAGACAAACCCTACAACTCACTCTCATTAACTCACTCTCATTTCCCCCACAACTCATAATCAGGAACTTCCCCTAGGCGACTAGCCACAACCAACTGATTAAATCATTGATATAGCAGAACCTCTCTCCCCCTTTGACATCAGCAAAAAGAAATGCAGAAGACATAACAATGCTGGAGACATGAAGAAGAAGTGTAGTAACGATCTTAGTGCAGAAAGTCACGAATAGGTCTTAAGAAAATAAGTGAGGTTCTAACATCAAGAGAAGATTCTTTAAGCTTCAGTACACAATGGAGAGACAGAATTATGAAGAGTATATCAGCATACATAGTGTATGATGTAGAGCAGGAGTTGACAAGTATGGCCAAATGGAGCTGATCATTCAACTATTCCACAAGACAGCAAGAGTCTAAATCAGAGAGGTGTTCTCAAGGTATTGAGGACAAGCAATCCATTAGTTGCATAACAACAAGGAATGTTAGTTGAAGATGATTTCTAAGAAGATCAATGAGTAAGTTGGTAGATCACTTCTTTTGACATTAGGGAGACACCTTGATCAGAGGCCTGAATCCCCAGTTACTCAGAGTGAGTTCCTCATTACTTCCCCCCCCCCCCTTTTTTTTTAAGGAACAGAGTTAGTAACTGTGGCTTTTGACATGAGGAGACACCTTGATTAGAGGCCAGAGTCCCCAGTTACTCACCAGCAAGCCACCATTGCTCTGTCATGACTTTTCATTTGTTTTAAGTATCTGACACCTCATGACTTGGGAGAAATATTCATTTCATTGATGAAGCTCCCAGTTTCTCAGTGATCAAAAACAGAACATGTTTGTTCAGTTAAGCCCTTGAGTTAAAGAGATATAATGATTGAAGACAATACCAAAAGAGAAGGACTTTTCTTGTATTGAGTCTTGAAGTCTAGATTTCAAGTTGATTGGGTCAGATATCAAGACATACGTGTTTTTGGCCTGAACCATAATCAATGACAATGTAGGATGATATACTTTATGCAATTAGTCTAGGTCTCTGTGTGAGTGCCAAAGAAAAGATTCTAATTGGATTTTAGAGACACTGACTTATTGACTTAAGAGATAAGTGACACTCTACTGTCTGAGAGAACTACACTAGATTAGTCATGAAAAACCAGCAGAGATACACATCTGGACACTCCTTTTGAATTTGTCAAAGAACTTCTCTTCTCACATTACAACTTAGCTCCCCCTAAGACATAGCATACCTCAATAAAACATTTCAGCAAAAACTCAAGGCTTCCCTCAAATTAGAGCATTCCTGAAAGCTAACCAGTGAGCATTCCGAACTCCCCCTTAAACCAGCAAGCAAGAAGGCTAACCAACAGATAGACAAACCTCCCCCTCACAACAGGAACATGCTTCATAATTAAGACACTTTGTATAAGCCTAACTCTCTTCTTAATGTAGTGAACTTTTCATTATCCAGAGGTTTTGTGAAAATATCAACAATCTGATTATCTGTTCCTACATGAATTAGTTCAAAGTTATTCTTAGACACCTCATCTCTTATAAAATGATGTCTTATCTCTATATGTTTTGTTCGAGAATGCAAAACAGGATTTTTAGCAAGATTGATGGCACTTGTATTATCACAGTAAATAGGTGTGCACCCCAGGTCTACTTGGTAGTCCTGAAGTTGGTGTTTAATCCATATTACTTGTGTTCCACAACTCCCTGCAGCCATATATTCAGCTTCTACAGTGGAGAGGGCCACAGAATATTGTTTTTTGGAGCCCCAAGATACTAAACACCCACCCAAGAAGTCACAATGGCCACTTATGCTTTTCCTGTCTAGTTTACAGCCTGCATAGTCAGCATCTGTGTATGCTACTAGATTCAATGTGCGAGAAGCAGGAAACCATAAACCAAGGGAGTGACTAGCTGACAAATATCTGAAGATTCTTTTAACTGCAGCTAAGTGTAGTTCAGTGGGTCTAGACTGATATCTTGCACACATTCCTACACTGAATTGTATATCAGGTCTAGAGGCTGTTAAGTAAAGAAGTGATCTAATCATACCTCTATAAAGTTTGGCATTTACTTTTTTACCTGTCTCATCTGCATCCAATGATGTATTGGTGCCCATGGGTGTAGTAATGTGCTTTAAGTTTTCCATGCCAAACCTTTTGAACAATTCCATTGTGTATTTGGTTTGGTTGATGAAGCACCCATCTTCTAGCTGCTGTACCTGCAATCCAAGAAAATATTTTAGTTCACCAACCAAGCTCATCTCAAATTCAGCAGACATCATGGTAGAAAATTCATCACATAGTTCATGGCTAGTTGATCCAAATACAATGTCATCTACATATACCTGAACTATGATGAGATCTTTACTCATGCCCTTGGTGAATAAAGTCTGATCAACTTTACCTCTTTTGTAGCCCTTGCTGATCAGAAATTCAGATAATCTTTCATACCAAGCTCTTGGAGCCTGCTTTAGACCATACAAGGCTTTGTTTAACCTGAAAACTTGGTTAGGTTGAGGAGAAAATTGAAATCCAGGAGGTTGTTCAACAAAGACTTCTTCTTTAATAACTCCATTTAAAAAGGCACTTTTAACATCCATTTGTTGGAGTTTAATGTTCTTTGAGCATGCAAAGGCAAGCAACAATCTTATGACTTCCATCCTAGCAACTGGTGCATAAGATTCATCAAAGTCTACACCGAATTCCTGACAGTAGCCTTTGGCTACTAGTCTGGCCTTGTTCCTCGAGATGATTCCATCTTTATTTATCTTATTTTTGAACACCCACTTGGTTCCTATGACATTAATACCATCTGGTCTTGGGACAAGCTCCCAGACATTATTCCTTTCAAACCGACCTAATTCCTCACTCATAGCATTTACCCAACCTTGATCAGCTAAGGCCTCTTCTACTGTTTTGGGTTCAATTTGTGAGACTAAAGCAATTAGGTCGTCATTATTCACATTTCTAAAATGAGATCTAGTCCTTAGAGGTTCTTCAGGATTGCCTATGACATTATCTAACGGATGGTCTTTAAGGAATCTAATATTTGTTGAAGACTCACCTGTTTCTCTTTGACCTTCCTGATTTTGGGAATTTGTTTCTCCATTCTGCTGAGTCTTCTCTTCTTCTTGTTGGTTTTCCAGAAAATCTCCACCATGATTGGAGTCCCTGTCAAGATTTTCAATATTAGAAACATCTTTCTTTTCACTAAAAAGAATGTGTGGAGATTCTTCCACTTTCTGATCTGATACATTAAATACCCTATATGCCCTTGACACTTCTGAGTAACCCAAGAATATTCCAGGTGAACTCTTGGCTTCAAACTTGTCTAAATCTTTCTTATCATTGTTATGAATAAAACATTTTGCTCCAAAAAATCTGAAATGAAACAAGTTTGGTTTCTTACCTTTTAGAAGCTCATAGGGTGTTTTCTTGTGTATGGGTCTTACCATGGCCCTGTTGATTATGTAGGTTGCTGTATTGGCCGCTTCTGCCTAAAACCTTCTACGTAACTTACTTTCAATCAACATGGTTCGGGCCATCTCCACCACTGTTCTATTTCTTCTCTCCACGATCCCATTCTGTGCAGGTGTCCTGGGAGAGGAAAACCTGTGAGTTAGTCCTTTTTTGTCACAAAGTTCAGTAAACATGGAATTTTCAAACTCACCTCCATGATCAGATTGAATAGAACTAACCTTGAACTTTCCTTCTTGTTTGACCTTATTGAAAAATAGATTAAACTTTTGAAATGCATCACTCTTATTTGTTAAGAATAATATCCAAGAGTATCTGGAGAAGTCATCT
The DNA here is from genome assembly GCA_022559845.1 of Amorphophallus konjac. Lineage (NCBI taxonomy): Eukaryota > Viridiplantae > Streptophyta > Magnoliopsida > Alismatales > Araceae > Amorphophallus > Amorphophallus konjac. The sequence goes on along the minus strand of CM040118.1, from coordinate 340,109,044 downwards.
ATGATGACATAGCCAAACCTGTTACCATTAAGACTCTGAGTTCTGGTTGGACCGAAGAGATCCATATGAAGGAGTTCCATTGGTCTAGAAGACAATGGCTCAGATCTTAATTTGAAAGAGTTTCTGGTCTGTTTGCCTAGGGCACAGGCATCACATGATTTTGAAATGGAATTAAATTTAATTTTAGGAATGCCTTTAACTAAATCAAGTTTGACCAGTTTATTTAAAGTAGAAAAGCTAGCATGACCTAGACGTCTATGCCATTCAAAAGCATCAATTTCAGAGTTAGCAGACAAACAAATAGTAGAGTCAGATTTCTCATTTAAGTCTACAATGTAGACATTATTAATCCGGTTGGCTACAAATTTAACCTCATCAGAATTTATTTCAAAGATTTTGCATGAAGTATCATCAAAAACAACCTTGTGACCCTTGTCACATAACTGACTGATGCTGATCAGATTATGTTGTAGCCCTTCCACAAGTAAGACTTTTTCAATGGAGTTTGTGGAAGACTTACCTACTGTGCCAACTCCAATTATTTTACCTTTGTTCCTTCCTCCAAACTTGACCAGACCTCCTGGCTTCATCTCTATCTTACTGAACTTGGATCGGTCTCCTGTCATATGCCTGGAGCAGCCACTGTCGAGGTACCACTTGTTGTCTTCAGCTGCCAGGCCGACCTACACAAGTATATCAAGCAGAGTGATTTGGAACCCAAGATGAGTTGGGTCCAAGTACATTGTTTAAATCTCTGATCAAGTGTTTGGGTACCCAGATTTGTTTCAGCATGGTTTTCTCTGGCACCCTCCTTTCAGGTTTATTAAAGTTCAATCCAGCTAAACTGGAGAAATGAGTTCTATTCCTTTCATCGGTCTTCCTATTCCTAGGAAATTTCCTGTAGGCTTGTTGATTGGTATATCTTTGACCATGAAAGTTGTTCCTCCAGTAGGTCTTGTTTGGACCCATCTGATTGTTATAATTCCAGCTTTTATTCTGATTTATTTTCTTGGTCCAGCTACCATTTGTGTTCTGGTGAATGGACTTAATGTTATTCTTCATAAAGTTCATTCCAATCTTGAATGGTTGTCCAGTACTGGTTGTTGTGTTCTCTTTAGGACTTTGAGTTTTCTTAGAGCTGTTTGAGCTGGATGGTGTGTCCAGCTTTTCTTTTCCCTTCTCCGGACAGAAGGTGATAGTCTTGAATTGCAAGGGTCTCTTGTTGGTTGGGTCATAGCCTAGACCTTCCTTATTGAAATTGACCCTAGTTCCTAGTATAGCATCTAGGCTAGTCTTTCCTTGGACAAACTTCTCTAAGACTTTCTGTTTGTCTTCCAACTCCTTTTGAAGAAACTCTGAATTCTTTAGAAGTTCAGCATTTACTTTCTTCACAGCTTCATATTTCTCTGAATTCATTCTGATTTCACTCATGCTTTCTTCAATTTTAGTTTTGAATTCATTGAGCTATTTTTTACTTTCTTGGATTTCTCCCCTAAGCTTATCATTCTCTTTCCTTTGTGAGGTCATTTCTTCTAGTTGTTCTTTTAGCTTTGCATTTTCCTCACAGACCAGAGTTTGTTCTTCAACATTTGTGTTAAATTTTCTTTTCAGAACTCTGTGCTCTTTGCTAAGTGAATTAAATTTATCTAGCAAGTCACCATAAGCATCCTCCCAGTCATCAATTGAGAAATTTTCAAAAACGTTTATTACCTCCTCTTCACTGTTTGCCATAAGACAAATTCCTTCTTCATATTCCTCCGAGGAAGTGTCTTCGGGATTCTCTTCTTCCTCGCTCCATGTGCAGACCATCGCCTGTGGCTTTTTCTTCTTCTGCACCTTTGTGAACTTCTTCTGAAGATAGGGACCTTTCTTCTGGAGTTCTGGGCATTCGCCTTTCATGTGTCCCTGTTTGTTACAGTTAAAACAAGTCAGTTTCATAGGATTTCTATCCCTGTAATTGGTAAACTCAGCTTTCTTGTTAAAAGAGTGTGGGTTCTTCTTCCTGAAGGTCTTCCCCTTCGTCCTCAGAAACTTTCTGAACTGACGAGTGAGCATAGCCTGCTCCCCCTGGTCGAGATCTGAAAGACCTTCAAGCTCGGACTCAGACTCAGGGCTACTGCTGGTGCTCCCACTTTTACTACCCTTGTTGCGGGAAGCTCTTAGAGCTACATTTTTACCCTTCCTCTCACTACCTTCTCCACCTCCTTGGAAGTTCATCTCATAGGTCATCAGGGATCCTATGAGTTCATTCACAGTTAAGACAGTCAAATCTTTTGACTCCTCAATCACAATGGCCTTAGTGTGCCATGCCGGGGATAAAGATCTAAGGATTTTCCGGACTATATCTGCCTCAGCAAGATCCTTCCCTAGCCCTTTAAGAGTGTTAGCGATCAAGGATAACCTGGCATACATTTCGGTTATATTCTCATCTGCATTCATCTTAAACATCTCATACTTGGAGGTGTAGAGATTTACCTTCGAGGCTTTCACTTGAGCTGTACCTTCATAAATTAATTGCAGCTCATCCCACATTCGCTTGGTAGTTCTATATGCAGATATTCGAGCATATTCCTCTGGATGAACAGCACACTGGATTATGTTCAGCGCCGTCCAGTTGAGTGACGAGAGCTTCACATGATCATCTGTCCAAGCATCCTCGTTTGGTGGCAGCTCATATGGCCCCACCGTGATTACTCTCCACAATTTATGACTCTGAGCTCTGATGAACACTTCCATCCTGTTCTTCCAAAACAGATAGTTACTACCATCGAAATAAGGAGGGCGACTAATGGATTGACCTTCGGCCATGAAGGTTCTAGGACCACCACCATTTCCTTGACCGTTCGTCCACATGGCGTAAACCTGCTCTGATACCAAATGTTAGCGCAGCGAGAGTGATATAGAAGGGGGGGGATGAATAGATCACTCCCAGTTTGCAAAGTTTAGGCGAGAAAATAAATCTACCGCTTATGCCCCTTCTAAACTAGCACACAAAGAATTGCAAATGCAGGTACCAATCAAGATCGAATAAGAAAATGATGATAAGAGCTGAACACACAACTGGTCGAAGAGACAAGCAGATAGAGAGCGCTGATAAAGATCGCAAACCACAGAGAAGACAACCGGTTTTTAGGTGGTTCGGCTGCAGTCTGCAATCTACATCCACCCCTCACTCCAACTAGAGTGAGGATTCCACTAGCCACTGCTAGAGCACAGCAGACTCAGTCTGCGAACAACTTGCTGCCAAACAGCTTGAAAACCCAAGGGAGACAAATCCCTCAACCAAGCTTTGCTACCCACAGAGCTTGTAACCTGTTCTAGCACCCAGCATGAACAGAACCGGAGAGTGCCTCTCCCTACCTCCACACACCGGAAGGAACCTGCTAATGACAACCCGTCACTAGCAACACCAGAGATCAGCGATCTCTCTTCCTCTGCAACCCAGAGGGAAACCGGAGATAGACTCCCTTCCTCCACACACCGGAGGGGAACAGATCAGAAATAGACGAAGAACACAAAAAGAAAATCAGAAAAGGAACTAAAGACTGATCGAGAAAACATTCGATACTGAGAGCTAATACAAATGTAGCTTCCTGGGAAGCAATTTCAGAAACCCGATACTGTAAACTCTCTTTCTCTCTTCACTACTATCTCTCTTTTTCTTTCTCTCTTTTTCTTTCTCTTTACTGGTGGATCGAGCTCTCTGCAATACTGCCTTTTCTTTCTTGGCTCTGATCACCTTCATCGGTGGACGAAGGTTTCTATTTATAGCGGCAGCAGGTGGATAGGGCACAAAATGCGTGTGCCTCCCACGCTCGATCCAGAACCTTATTGGATTGGTTCCTTTTGTCTTGGATCACGTGCACCCCCTTTATTAGGGAATAATCTTCCTCGTACCTGTAAGAAGATAAGAACCATTAACACGCAGTATGGCCACTAAAACTAAAGCTGCATGAGGTATATGATAACAGCACGACGTGACCAGTACACGAGATAGGAAAAGAACGACACGAGGTACACTATAACAGAACAAACACAACGAGGAGAACGACACGAAGTGAAACAAGAACGACACGAAGTACATACAATGACTACAACATGAAGTAAAACATCATGATATAATAACCAGTAATGAGAACGGCACGAGAACAACATGGAGACAAAACAGTAACCGACACGTGTTGAAAATAACACGAGGTAAAAAGAAGAACGACACAAAGTGGTTGCAACAACAAGCAAGACAAAAAAGATGACACGAGATGCAACTAGAGGACAGAGAGAAGCGACACGAGGTTCACACAAAAATGACACGAGGTGGCACAGACAGCAACACGAGGTGCTGCAATGTTCTGCACTCAGTGGAATAAAAATGACACGAAGACACAGAAACAACAGTGACCGACACGAAGTGTGGTTACTAAACAGGAACGACACGAGGTCTACAGGGAAACGACTCGAAGTTCATCAGAACTATTAGAGCTGCTTTAGAAACACGACACAAAGACATGATACGGAATGACACGGAGTGTGGTCAAGGCGAGAAGGACACGAAGTCTAAAGAGTAAAACAACACTAAGACCAAAACTGAAACCTACACGAGGTGAAAACAACACGAAGATGAAAACACAACATGAAGACATAGACACTAAAATAACACGAAGATGAAACACAAGAATTGACACGAGATGAAGTCACAAAGCGACAAAGAGAAACAGCACGAAGACAGAGACCACAAGGATAAAACAACACGAAGGATTACCTCATACGAGTTTTCCTGTCAAGCATGGAAATCAACACGGAGTGTTGTATGCTCAGACGACACGAAATCATTTCGTGTTGGTGAGGGAAAGCAACACGAAGACAATGATGCTACAGTGCAATGTCTAGACTTGAAGTTCAGTTGAGTGTACAGACTTCACCAATGAATCACTCACTGTACAGACTTACTATAGCAGTCTGATGTACAAACTTTGATGAACAGTCCAATGTATGGACATTGAAATCGAAGACCAATGTGCAGACTTGACAGTGAAGACTAGTGTGCAGACTTCAAGTTTAACTGAGGATGTACAGACTTGAAGAATAAGCCAGTGTATAGACTTGAAGATTGAAAGCGATGTACAGACTTTGATGACCAACACCAATGTATAGACTTAGGAGCATAAGACACAGCTGTACACACTTAGCCTAAGACAATGCATAGGCTTGCACGAGAGTCCAATGTATAGACTTTGCTACCCAGACATGATATATGCAGAGACATGTTATCTGACAGAATGCAACACACATATATAAAGAGCAAATGCCATCAATGCTAGACATCATCATTCATGTTGCTATCAATATGCAGAATGCTCAAGAATAATAATGCATAAAAATGTACTTATAGTGTGAGACATCATCAAAATCATAGGGACACAACACTAGGGACAAAGCAGGGTGTCTAGGAGTCCCACTTTCCGCCAACCACCGGTTGCCACTAGTGTATGCATGGCACATGTTCGGGTGTCCTGGTCCACCACCGCCTATGCGTAGGTCGGACTAACATTAGGTTTGTTTAGGGTCATTGTGGGTCCTTGTTTCGTACCGACTGTCTATCGAGTGCATGTGCATACATCGAGTCGAGTCATTTTGTATGCTCGCGTTGTTAGTCGATTTCGAGTATGAGACTTGTCAAACTATTGGGATCGGTTCTACTTCATATCAGATCTAGTCACATAAGGGACAAGCGGTGATTCCTAGTGAGTCTTCGAGTCGCCTTCCCTCCTTTGAGAGTGACCCCACCCCGGAGTGTCCACCTCTAGCCTCATTCCCATGGCGGCGTGTGCATATCGAATCTATACGGGATGAGCAGGTGTCGATTACTTGGAGTGGAGCGTACTCCGTGCTTCATGGTACGATGACGGATCCGCGGGAGCTACTCTAGTAGCCGCACCCCTTACTCGACGGGGTCGAGTTCTTCCCACCCGGGGAGAGTTGATGGGAATCGACGCCGAGCACTGACTTTTTATTTTGCATTTGAGTCCTTTTATTTACTTTTATATTCTTGGGAAAGTATATGTGCAATTGTAAGGCTTTATAAGCCAATGTGTCATTCCCTTGGATTGTTTAGATTTTTGTGCAAAATGTCAGTAGGTCCAGCAAGGGGGCCCTCACTCCTTTCCCATTGGTCCACCTAAGTCATAGGGGTCCATGTGGGGCTGGTCAAAGTTCTAGGTGGGCTTCTAGATGGTTTGACATTCAAAGGGGACAAAGGGGTTTAAAAGTTCAAGATGCCTTCCTTCGTTTCAAAGGAGTATCCCCTCCATATGTAATTTATTTATTTTGGGTTTTTGACCACATGGGGGAAGAAAATGACCTCTTTCCCACGAAATTCCCAGCCCCCACCCCTTGCCATTCTCTATATAAGCCTATGTATAGTGTCATTAGAGATTTAATGAAGAAATTATGTGAAAATTTCTTGAAGCAAGAAGGGTGCGCCCTCTCTCCTCTCTCTCTGGTTCTCTTCTTCTTCCTCCAGCCCTCCAGGGCGTGAAGCCCTCTCCTATATTCTCTTTAGCCCATCTGAGTTCCCTCTCTACCGCCGCCACAGCCGCCGTTCGTGCCGCCACGGCCGCTACATCGAAGTTCTATCCAAATCAGGACAGAACCTCTCCTCCGAAATTGTATCTCTGGTTCTTGTTATCTGATTGAGTCCTAATTTTGAGGGTTTGTTCTGTTTGTCTCCCCTAACCTCCAGTTTAAATTTCGTGTCATTTGGAGTCCATTTGATATTTTTCCCGTATTTTTGTTTGTCCTCTCAGTAATCTACCCTTTTACAGATCTACGGAATATAGTCTCCTTGTTTCAATTTCTCTGCCCACATAAAATTTTTTAGAAAATTCACAAAAATTCCCTAGTGTTCCTCACGTATACCTCCTTCCACCATAATTTTCGTTGAGTCAAAATAAATCATTGAACCCTCGATGAGAGGTCTGTTTCAGGCAGATTCATCTCTGCCCTGTGTGTCTGTCAGTCCGGGTCAGAAAAAAAAGGCAGTTTACAGTCATTTCTATTTTTAATCCGTTTTTTGGATGGAGCCACCAAACATATATGTTTTAGATCTCTGAGTCCTCTATCCATCGGTACCTCTTGTGCATCAATCCGACGTCGGATCTGGTCGTAGGAATTCTTTTCGTGAAGGTGTGCAGAGCAGATCCGAATTCAGCCTGCACAACTCAGTCCGGGAGAAAATTCAGAAATAAATATCAAAGGTCAACTTCAGCAACCGCCCCTTCAGAGAGTCGATCAGGGACATCCCGCCATCGTCCTAGCCAAGCGGCTCCTCCAGAAGATCTCAGGAAGGTGACGCTCCTTTGGAAATCGTTGTTTACTGTCCAGCGAGTCAGCAACCGAGTTGGCGCAGCACCGAGTTGGAATAGTGCCGAGTCGGACTAGCAGGCCGAGTCCGTGCCGTACGCACCTCTAGATTGCTGCCCGTCAACCCAGGGTCGGTCCTCCCGGGTCTCACTTATAGCCCTTTACCTCCCTGCGTGGAGTGGGCAATAGATTTCACTGTTGTAATTAACTTTTACCGTTGTTACCGGGAGTTACCGTACTTGGCCGGGAACGTCTTCCCCACGCCCGGAGCGTGGAGGTACACTCGCCACCCTCCTCGTAGGCTTTGCTTTACTCGTATTTATTTGTATATGTCGCTGCATGTGATAGGTTATTAGCCCGTTATATCAATTTTATCACCGTTGCGAGAGCGAGAGTGAGTGACCGTCCCGTGACTCGACCCGAGTTAATGCGGAAAGGCCGATACCCGAGACTCACTGCCGGTTTCTCAACCGCGCACTGTCCACGTCTTCCCTCGCATAGGGACGATAGCGAGCTAGAGTCCCAGGTCGCGTGTCTGTCCCGCATCAAATGACGTCTTCATGATTGGATTTATTCGAAACGTCAAACTAGCTGGCCAGAGCGGCGCCGCCCGCGTGTTGCACGAAGCTCTGAATGAGGCGTCTAGGGTCCTGGATGCCTTTAAAAGAGGCGTCCAGGTACCCTGCCACTTTCAAAAGGGAAAAGGAAATATTTAAAAAATAATAAATACTATTTTTATGAAGGCGTCAAGGTACCTTGACACCTCAATATTGAGGCGTCAAAGCAGCTTGACACGTCAAAGATTTTTAATGAAAAAATTCGAAAATATAAAAAAAAATCAAAAAAATAGGAAATAACCAAAGTAATTAAAAGTGTGAAGGCAACCTTGGGGTATCATAGTGTAATATGAGATTTACTCACGGTAATGTCAAAAACGGCGTGTCTACAGTGGTACCGTTACTACCCTAGGTGTGGAGTCTACGCCATTCGATCTAATGCATTGTTGTTGGTCATAGTTGTCCATTAGTCTCGTAGTCACATAGAGTCCTAGCTCGCTTAGCATCCCGCATCAATGTGTAGAGCATTGGTGGATTGGTTCCTCGATATGAGATTGTCTCAGGCTGTGTGAGACTTGTTGTTGCCATGCCGTTGCTTGAGGTATTGCGGTTGTGACACTGGCAAGTGGAGAGTTGGAGAAATATGTTGGCAAGGTTGCCACATGAGTACCCTGTCCATGTGTTAGAAGCCGTGTCAGGCATTTGTGTTCTAGACTTGGATAAGTTTGCTAAGGTATCGCCTGATAGTGGTCGAGGATACGAGTTTTAGAGTCGGTAAGCTATGTGCTTGACTCGCGCTGGAAGTTATGTCCTCGGTTGAGATCGTGATCCTTGAGAAGTGATCTCTGAGAGATTATGAGTCCCAGTTGGAAGCTGTGGGCGGATGGTAATGCTAGCCGTGTGATCGGCTATGGTAGGGTCTGTATTATTAAGTGGCCCTGTTGAGTCTGAGAGCTTCAGAATGATGTGGAGTGGACTCAACTGTGCTAAGAATTTCTATTGTTTGGGGACTCATGCACATTGGTCGCGGCATCGTCGACCAAGATGTCGTGATGATAGGTGGCACTTCTTTGTTCTAGAGACACGCGCCATGGATTGTTCGAGTGTTGTCCCGTGGCTCTGTGGTAAGAGCGGAACAGGGATTGGCAGGCATCCATTTGGAGTAATTGAGAGAAGTTGGGATTGGATAGCGATGGACCATGCTTGTGTGTGGAGGTCCTTGATGGGACGTTGTTGTTGGATGGTGATCCTTGGTCTCGTGCCCAGCATGGGAGGATTTCTCTATAAGTCTAAGTCATGTGAGGTGAGGACTGAGGACTCCGGAATCCTGTCAATTGGTTTTGCCACACTCCCCTGAGAGGATAGAGTTGGCATGGGGATCGGTCTGGATGCGGTATCCGAGTAAGGATTGGCTCAAGGTGCAGTAATGGTCTGTGTGGGAATCAACGGTGGCCTGTCAAGATATGGTATGTGCCCTTCGGATCTAGTGGAGGACCAGGAAAGAAGGAAGAAGTGAGGAAGCAGAGGTTTCCCGTATATGAATAGCTGGTGACCAACGGATGGTCTTTCACAGACATAAGATGTTGGTTGTAGCGAGTCAGAAATGGCGAGAGTCGTGTGCAAGCGAGGTGTTTGGTGGCCATTTCTGTGATGTGCCTTTTCCTACATGGGATCTGAGCTTCGTCGAAGTTTGTGTTCTGACAGAGTTGGTCCTGTGCTGTTGTTGGTGTTCGGCTTGCCAGGTATGAGATGGTTCTTGGCGTGGAGCCGACGGTTGTGCAATAGTCGATTGGAATGACTGTGTGAGCTGGTGGAAGCTCAGCTCTAGCCATCCCTTGTGCAGGGCACGAGATCAGTCAGCTGGTAGAGAGGCTGACGTTGGTTTGGTCCGCCGAGCATGAGATTTTATCGGTGGCTATTTCTCATGACGAGAATTGTGTTTCCTCATTGGGCAAGATGGTGGTGGCGATGCCACGGTTGGATTCCATTGTGGCTGAGGTGATGCCGGACTGTGTCCTTTTGCGCTATGCCTGCTCTAATGATTAGTATGTTGGGTTATGAGCAAGGCGTTGTTTGTGATCTAGGTCTGGCTGTGTCCTGCAGGATCGATGTTTTGCCATAGCCGAGGTTTTGCTGGAACTCTGGGAGCGTTGCCAGCTAGGTGTGTTGTTCTTCTCCTTCAGATCGTGGTTACCTCAAATTCCGAGGATGAGATTTCTATAAGGGGGGAGGGCTATAACACCCCGAGTTTTTCGGATCAGGATCCATGGGTTTTGGATCGCTTTTGCGGGTTCCAGATTGAGTTTTGCGGTTTATGCGGGTTTTTGGGCTGATTTGCCTGTTAAACCCTATGCAGGGTGAACCATCGCATTCTCTAGCTCCAGAACATTTCAGGCATGTTGTGCATTTTTGGAGGATCGTGAGGAGTATTTTTCCCTTTTTTTGTATTTTCCAAAAATTTTGAATTTTCTATTTAACCCAAACCCTTTTTCTCTCTCCCCATCTCTCATTTTCCCCCCCTCTCCCTCTCTCTTCTCTCACATTCTCTCCTCTCCCCCTCTCTTCTCTGACGGGTGACGGAGGCAGACAAGGGCGAGGCGGAGATGTTCGTGAGGCGAGGAACGGCGAGGATGGGATGAAGATCAAGGTTGTGGGGGTGGTTCACGAGTTCGCGAGCCCGGTGGCATTCTAACGGCATTTTCATGGTGGATCGGCGTCCTTGGTGCGCGTAATCTTCGGTGGAGGTAGAGGGATGGATCTTTAACCCCTGTACTTCATTTTCTGCGAGTTTGGTAGCCCGTGGTGAGCCGAGAGGGTTTATTTTTACGTCGCGGTTTAAAAGCATGTTTTTGGGGTGAGCGTCGGATTCTCCCATTTGATTGCATTTTTTGTGTTTAAATGGGTCCTCTCGGTGCTAGAGAGGTTGCGGAATGGTTTCTCCTTGTTTTTCCCTTCACATGGGTGTGAATGGGGCGTGGAATGGCATTTTTCTCGGAGTTCGCCATTTTTGGGCTCGAAAGCTGGTAGCGGTCGTTCCAGAGACCGCCACATGTGAAGACGGTCCACTGGGGACCGTTTCTTGGCCCCCTACTTCAGTTCTAGGTAGTGCTCCCACGACTGACGGCCACCAGATGGTAGCGGTCAGGCCAACACTGCCACTTGGGAAGATGCGGTCAGGCTTTGACCGCATACTCAAGGTTGCGGTCAGGTGGGTGACCGCCTTCTGTCCAATTGTTCCCGGCAGGTAGCGTTCCTGAGGTGACCTCCATATGCTGTTAGTGGTCCTGAGGTGACCGCTACATGAGGGTAGCGGTCTAGGGTGGACTGCCACCAGAGGTGACGGTCTGGGGGAGACCACCACCGGGCTTTCTGGGCCAGCCGTGTTCCATTTGCATTGTTTTGGGCCCCGGTCGGTCCGGTTGAGACCTAGTGACTGACCTTTGGCCTCATTAATGCCCCGAACACCCATGTGTTCTGTGACCGTGCTTTTGGGTGTCCGGAGGTACCGTGTTATGTTGATTAGCGTGCCCATAGGTTTTGGGGGTCCGGGTGACCCCATGTGTTCCAGACTTTTGTGTTCTCTCTAGGTCGAGTCACAGTGTATCGACGTGAGTGCGATGGGCTACTACCGCATGTCGTGAGCTTCTCCGGAGAGCGGTTTCCGTGTGAGCCATGTGTATGGCCTGAGACTGTGAGTCTCATGACCCGGCCTGGGGCTGGAGGGTTTCTCGACTTTCCTTTTATGGAATAAGCTCGGCGGGTATGTTCCGCCTTAAAAGTTATATCGTACTGTGGTTTCTGACCCTAGGGTTAGGACAGATTGATGGCATGGAGCCATCCGATACAACGGTCTAGACCAGAGTCGTGTGACTCGAGGATCGTTGAGTTTACTAGGTCTATAGGACTGTCCAGTGTTCGGTGGCCTCGATCCACCTGTTACTTCGTGTTACTCGCGATTGGTGCGTCCGTGGTTTTCGGTGTTCACGTTTGGTGACTCCCCATTAGTCGTAGCCTTCTTACAGCACGCATGTGCTGACCCACCAGAGAGTGGTGGAGCAGCTTACCCGAGAGAGATGATTTTTAGGCTGGTTACCGTAGGGCCCCTTCGCGCAGCCTGTGTCTGAGCTTTGGGGAAGAATCAGCTAGAGGATCTGACCTAGGGTGCATGGTCTGTGTGTGCACACGTGGTTGGGGGCGTCAGACCCGCGCTGATGAGCGTGACCCTAGCTAGTCCTTGTTTTGTGGTTACTAGTAAGGTGTCTCAGTTCCCGTTGGGCTGGAGGGAGACACCTAAGGCGCACACTAATCTGTGAGTAGATGCATTCGGCCTTGCTTCTTGTGGGCAGGTACTCCCGTCACGTGACGTTAGTTTCTCGTGACTCGAGCTTCCATTTTACATCTGTGAGACGTGATTTTATGTGTAGTTTTTGGGTGTTTTCCCGAGGTAGAGGTCTAGGGTTTCAGTAGGGTTACCGAGGGTTTTCCCTAGACGGTGTATGGTTCACGACGGTGAGGTCGTGATTGTGTTACCCAGACCACGTGGTCTTGGGTTAGGCTTTTGTCTGTGAGATGGGCCTCCACGATAGTGGCATCGTGATGATTCCCCTGGCAGTGTAGCCAGAGGTTTCCCCATTAGGTCGGTGTTCCCCCGACAGGGAGATCGGGGTGTTGGGTTCTGTTCTAGTAGGAGTAGCTGTAGAGTAGAGGTTTTACCGGCCACCGAGTTGCTATTCCTATTGTTGTTGTTGCTTTCCGCTATCGCTGTTGTTTACGGTTGGGGTTCCGCGAGAACCCTACTGAGCCAGTGATAGCAGGCTCACCCTTATTTTTCAGGTGTGGCGGTTCTTCCTCGAGGTTCATGGGAGCAACGCGAAGGTTCTTAGTAGCTTACCGGGCCGAGTGTTCACTCAGTGTTGTGTACATTCCGTGCCTTAGACTGTACTTTATTTGGACTAGACTCTGTAGTTAGTTTATTTATTTCTGTAAATTGTTGAATTGTCCTACTTTATTTCATATTTCTATGTACTCCACACACATCTTTTAGCCCTTCCGAGCCCTCCGACTCGTGGGCAGCGAGTCAGGATTCGAATGGTATCGGGTTATTCCCGGTATCTGGATCTTGGGTCATTACACCAGTACCCAGCACCCAATCTCCAGTACACAGCACTCAGGCCCCAATACCCAGCACTTAGTATCCAGTGCCCAGTCCCCAGTACCTTGCGCTCAGGTCTTCCTGTGTACCCAATATCTGGCAACCACTAAATAATACTCAGTCTCCAATCCAGTACCCAGATTCATGTACCCAGTTCCCTGTCACCAGCACCAGCACATTGTAGAAGAATCAACCACGAGTAACAGTACGTGGTCGGCAGTACCTGTTTCCAGCCTTGTTCCACAAGAAAGAAAAGGGTGGGATGCCACAAGAAATGACAAAAGAAATCCAGAAGTTTGTCATTCATGCTATATCAAAGGAGCCCAAGACATGGCCTTGGGGTAACAAGAGATCTGTATAGGCAGACATACATCATGACAAAAGAGGGCGGGGAACATAGCCGAGTCATGACTCGCTCCTCTCCAATGTCGACACGCAAGACCGAGCAGCAGCGAGCTCCGCCTCAAGAGTGGATAGAAGCTGAGTGCTAGCCTCGACCGTGCTCCAGACCTCTCACCACTCAGCTCTGGCGTGCTTTGTGGTGGACTGCTATTCCTCCAAGGCCTTTCTCAAGGCCTCCATCCTACTCTCGGCCTCCTCCAGTTGAATAGCCCGGTCTCTAAAGAGTGACTCAGCCACATCGGTATGAGTCCTCTGTGTTGCTTCGAATGACTAATAGATCTAGAGGGGGGGTGAATAGATCTACCCCTAATACTAGCCAATTTTGAAGCACTTAAAATGTGGAATTAAGATGCTACGGCTAACACAACCAATTTAACGAAATTTCACTCAAGATTAAGAAACAGTTAACTAGATGAAGCTGTACTAGGTGGAGGTTGGAATCAGAATCTCCTCACACAAGGTTAAGTATTCCAGATAGGTGTACCCTATCTTTCTGACTAAACCTTTTCATATACAACACTGGTAGAAAGTTCAAGCAAAAGTGGAATATCAGGAATTCAGAAATCTGTAATGCGCATTCAATGAATTGCAATATAAAGAAGAAGAAGAGCACAATAAGATCACACACACTGCAAGAAGGTTTTTAAGGTGGTTCGATCTCAATACCGTGATCTACATCCACCCCTTACTTAATGGAGTAAGGCTTCCGCTGACACATAGCTTAAAAACCGTTGATCCACAACTTTGGGGAATAGATCCCAGACAGTTGAGCCTCACAGCTTGCTCTGTTGAGCCTCACAGCTTGCTTCCAAGGAATTACTTCCTTGCCGCTGACACACAGCTTATAGAAATCGTAGCGAATAGAAAATATCAATAACAAAATCAAATGAAAAATTCAAAACAATTTGTAGCTCACTTCGAGCAGAACGGCTTCTGAATTTGATCTAGAGATCGAGACATACAAGACTCCACTTACAGATCTCTTGAACGCTCACAGTTCTCAGAGTATTCTTCCACTTTACAATCCCCTGTTTCTATCTCAGCTCTTAACTCTTACTCTTTTCTCTCAACTGAACTCAACTGAACCCTGGAGATACTCAGACCCTCTCGCCTCTTCACTATGCTTCCACTTTTGTTCTTTTCTTCGTTGTTCCTCAATTCAGGAGATTTGGATCCTAATTATATCCTCGCAAGAGTTGGGCGCATGGGAAACACGTTTCCGCCCAAGGAAATTTGAAACAAGGTGCTCCGCTGGAAGTCCACTTGTCATGATATAAAAGTGAGCTGTCCACGTGTTTGAATCTCTAGGCACGGCTCCTTCTTAGATCATGTGCCTGTTTAAGTTGAGCCTCGAGCCATGTGACTTCGATCTACACTTAAAGTGTTCGATCCTTAGTTATGTAGTGAATTAACCCTTTGCACACTTAAGTTCCTGTCAAAAGAATAAAAGGCATTTTGTCAAACAGATTGTAACCATGAGTGAATAGTCAATGTGCTCTAACTTATAAGAAAATTTGATCTTGGTATTGATCATGGTGTAAGTCAGACAAGTATGCATCAATGTATTTTAGGTCAGTGTAAGAGATGCACTGATCTGTCTAAGCAAAGCAATGCATGTGCACTGACTTGATTATGCAATTTATACATATGCTTAGACTTGTGTATGCACATGCTCGGACCTCATGCAAGCTGGTAATGCACAGACTTGAAAACTGCATATGCATGGACCTTAGTCACTAGACAATGCATGGACTTCTATACATGCGTAGACCTTAATACCCAATGTGCACATACCTATATGTGCACGAGCCTTGCATGTGCACAGACCTTGCTCTATGCAAGATGCAAATGTGCATCGACTTTCCAATGAGTGCTGTCATGCTAGCATCGACCTTATGGTGCGAGAAGCCACATGTGCATCAACTTCAATATGCACGATGCAGTATGTGCATCGACCTTAATGTGCATAATACAATATGTGCATCGACCTTAGAATGCACAAAATCAAATGTGCACCGACCTTCTATGCAGGATGCTAAATGTGCTCTGACCTTATGATGGCTAATGCAGGATGTGCATCGAGCTTAGTATGACTAAGGTAAATGTGCATCGATCTTAGTTATGACTAAGGATGATGTGCATCGACCTTATATGCACTACAGTAAATGTGCACCAACCTGCCTTTACCTAGAAATGTAACATGCATCGACCTTATGTGTGCTACAGTAAATGTGCACCGACCTGCCTCTACATAGAAATGCAACATGCGTCGACCTTATGAATGAAATCTTGAATGTGCACCGACCTAATGTAGCGATAGACATGTGCACCGACCTATGTAAGGCAAAAACACAATAGCCAATCATCAAAATTATGAACAGAATGCATTGTTACCTATATCAAAATTTAGCATAGTATATACTATTGCCAGCATCAAAACACATTAAATTCAGAGGATCATAAATCAGAGAAGACAAAATATTCTTCCCCACAAACTCCCCTCAACACTTTGCTCGACCACGACAGTCATAAGCCGGTCCAGTCACTCCCGCTCCTCCTGGAGAGCGGCCAGCCTCCGAGCCCTCTACTTTTACGCATGACCAAGTCGCATGTATTCCACCCATACCCCAGCCAGCCTGGACATCCAAGGCTCCTGTGGGAAGCCAAGGATGTGGAAACCTTGGGTACCCTCCTCCAGACGCTGCCTCAAGTCCTCCAGAGAAAGAAGGGGGTCGCTCTGAAGGTACCCCTGCGCTCACTGAAGCAGGGAGGCACCCACACCCCCGTCCACCAACGGCTCCGTAGGCAGAGTGGCGGAGGGCCACTCAACCTCCATACCTAGAGAGGAGTTGTCCGTCTCCATCAGCACACCGGTCGAGGCTGCATAGCATTAGAAAGAACAAATGGAAAGTCAGGAATACATGTGAAACTTTCCATGAAAAATAAGGTAGAAAATCTAAGAAAAAAGAATTCTCATTCCTTACCCGGAGCAAGCCCCTCAGCGCCTACGGCATCACTCGCCAGAGTCGGGAAAGGCATAGACTCCTCAATAACTTGATAGCCTTCTCCCATCGCCCTGTCCCCTCCAGAAGCCGCAGGAAGGTCGAGGACCTCCTCCCGACCATTGGCAGTAGGAGCTGGCACACGCTACTCCCCTGACTCTAGCGCTACACACAATACAGAAATATCAGTATTCTGCCGAAAGGAATAAACAAGTGCTAAAAGTGAAGACAAAAGAGCCCCACGCACCTCCAGAAGTAGCTTCCATCTCAGCCCCCTCAGTGGAGGAGGCCCCAGAAGAAGAGGAGCCTGAACTCTCCTCTTTCTCCATGACGAGACTCCCACTACCTGAGGAGCTTGAAGAAGTCTCCGAAGAACTGCCAGAGGTGGTGGAACTAGAAGCCCCTACGGACCAATAAAATAAAAGGGTCAGCACACTGCCTGACCTCATATAAAGAAAGCCATCCAGTCAAGGGTTTCGAACAAGAAGCACACCAGCCGGGGCACTCCCCTCAGAGATCCTCTTTATGTCGATGATCTCTTCATCTTCTCTAGCCGGAGTCTCCGTTGTAGGCTCTCCCCCTGCCACTCCAACTAAGTCATGAGGAAGCTCGCCCTCCTCCAAAGGGGATGGAGTACATATGACCTGTTGTGTCCCTGTGATTTTGATGATAGCAAACACTATAATTCATCATGTGTTTACATGGAAATTAAATGATGATGATATGCATGACTATACCTTGATTACTGTGCATTGGATTCAATAATGTCATTGCATGATAATTTCTCAGGTTAACAAGTTTTGACACAACCTCATGTCTCATAAAACTTTATAGTAAGGTCAATGTTAGATGTCAAGCATGCCATATATAGTCAGCGCATTTTCAGGCCTCAGTCACACCAAAGTTGAAGCATGTTCTGGTGAGTCACAACTAAGGTCGATGCTAGCTTTGGTTTTCATGAAACTAAGGTCGACGCTAGTTTGCATATGTGTTAGAAAGGTCAGTGCATATCCCTGTTAACATGCATATACAAGGTCGATGCATGTTCTTGTCAATGCATATATAACGTCGATGCTAGTTTGTGGATGTGCTAGAAAAGTCGGTGCACATCTACTATTCACTAATAAAGGTCGATGCCAGTTTAGCCTTTAACCAACATTAAGGTCGATGCACATTCTCCTTAGGCATATAGAAGGTCGATGCACATCCAGTTTGTGTAGGACCAAGGTCGATGCACATCTAGTTTGTGCAAAACCAAGGTCGATGCACATTCAGTCTGTGCGAAACCAAGGCCTGTGCAGATTGTTTGAAGTGTATGATGGTCAATGCATGTTCATTCTGTAGTACATAAAGGTCGATGAACATGTTAGTTTATGGCATATAAAGTCGGTGCACAATTTGCTTCATGCTAATAAGGTCTGTGCATGTTTGTTCATAGCATCGAAGGTCAGTGCACATTACTATTCATGCATATATGAAGTCTTTGCACATTTGCATTTTGGCAAACTAAGGTTAGTACACATTTTGTTACACCGCATACAAGGTCGATGCACATTTTGTTAGTATGCATATAGGTCGGTGCACATCTTGATAGTTAGCAACTCAAGGTCTATGCACATTTTCTAAACTGCTTACAAGGGTCAGTGCACATTTTGTTGTTCAACATGAAAGGTCGGTGCACAGTTTGATAGACTGCATTGCCAAGGTCGGTGCACATTCTGTCAAACACATATAGGTCTAAGCATGTTTCAAGTCCAAGCACATATAGGTCTGAGCATGTTTCACGTCCAAGCACATATAGGTCTGAGCATGTTTCAAGTCCAAGCACGTATATGGTCTGAGCATGTTTACATATTACATTAGTAAAGTCAGTGCATATACATCATCCTTCTGACCTATGTGTGACTGATATAATGCTGGCTAAATCTGCATCTGACTATAAAGTGTTTGATGAAATGCTTTGGCAAGAACTTTATCAAACACCTGAAGGGCAGAATGCATCAAGACTAAGGAAGGCACGTGAGGTCAAACTAAAGCTGGGCATGTGTTCCCAGTATGGCTTGAAGCTGGCACATAGTCCTAGAGAGCTTATGATTGGGCACGTGATCTAGGGCTCTATAGTAGAGGAACATTCTCGTCCCTGCCACGTGGGCCAATGGGGCTTCACTAGGTCTATTCTGCCTCATCCATACGGAGGCTCTATTCTATATAAAGACCGCCTCATCCTTCAATGAAAAAGGTAAGGGCTGTTGAAAAGTTGTGAGAGCTCCTGTTGTGAGAAGATCCTATTAGAAAGCAGCGCCAGAGAGAAGAGTAGAGAGTGTAGCCATCTGAAAGAGTGGGCAGAGCAAATCAGAATCCAAGGAAGAGTAAGCCTGCAAAAAAAACAAAAAAGAGAGAGAGAGCCAGTGTGTGAGTAGAAGATAGAAACAAGAAGAAAAAGAAAGAGGGAGAGAGAGTTCATAGAAGAAGGTCGTGAGAAGAAGGAAGAAGTGTGCAGCCAGTCTTAACATTGAAGATCTGTTCATGTATTGACTCGTGGATCAAATCCAAAGTCATTGTGCTCATCGGAGCTATATCTGTTTTGTTTTCCTTTGTCCTTTTTGTTTGTTCTTTTCATTTACTTTAGTGTTCTTCCGATACCCTGTTCTAGGTTCGGGTTCCTTCTGAGCGATCAGAAGAAGGGAGACTTATGTCTCCGGTTGTGAGTGACTGGGTGTCACTCACGGGTTCCCCTCCGGTGTGGAGGAAGGGAGGATTGATCCTCCGGCTGTGGGCAATCGAGTGTTGCTCACGGTTCCTTCTGCGGTTGCAAGAGAAGGGAGAGTTAGACTCTCCAGTCACTGCGGTAGCAGTGAGTGCAGATCTTGTGGGTTGCAAGATCATGTCGAGTGATTTATTTCCCTCAGTCTCAATCTATTTGGCAGCGTCTGTTGCAGACTGAATCTGCTTCTTGCTTTGGCAAGGGAATCCTCACTCGGGTTGAGTGAGGGGTGGATGTAGGCAGACTGGTGTCTGGCTGAACCACCTAAAAATCCTGTGTGCCGTGGTTTGCCTTGTGCGTTTGCTCTATGTCATCCACCTCCTTTCACAGGATTGCTCACGAGGGTTGTCTGCTATGTGATTCCATTAAGTGCATGGATTTGTCTATCATTTTCTGTCACAAGGTTATTCTTTTTGCAGTGCAGCTTAGGCACACTTGTAGTGTTTGTCGTATTGCTTTGATGATAATTCATACTATTTGATTCAGTCATGAATGTTCACATCTTCAATCTGCCATGTGCTTGACAGCAGGTGTGGTTGAATGTTTAAGTGTTAATTTGATTTCTGATTGAGCAGTTTTCTAAAGAATATATCTTGCGTGAGTTTAATTGAGTTTGAGAAATCTCACCCTTACTATACACTGTTTTTATCGTGGACTGCTCGTTGTGGCTTAGGATAATGGTATTGTTGTTTGAGATATTGCTGTGAATTGTTTGTTGCTTAACAAATTGGGTTGTTATTATCATTGAGCTTAAGTTTTTATTGGAGATCTATTCACCCCCCCTTCTAGATCCTAGCTACGCACCTAACAATTGGTATCAGAGCGGGTCTCTGATTGATCAGATCCAACGATATGCAGAGGATCCTGCTATTTTCATTTGGTACATTACTCATCCATTGCTTTTTAGCTAAGTACTTTGAATCAGTTTAACTTTTTTGCAGTCGCTTCTCTCCTGGTTTTTGATGGTTCTAATTTTAGCAGTTGGCTAGGCGGCCTATGCGTTTACATGAATTCCATCAACTCTCATCTATAGAATTTCGTTTCAAAAGGCACACATAAACTGCCTCATGACCAGATCGAGTGGTCTAATGAGGAAAGATTGAAGGAAAGAGAAAACACTATGGCTCTTAACATTTTGAAGACTGCAGTTGATACTAATATGTTTTCTTCAATGTGTAGGTACACTTCTGAGAAGGAAATTCTGGATGCAGTGATTGTTGTTCATGAAAAGTAAGAAGAAAAATGCTTGATGGCTAACCAGAGTGATCACATCAGTAATCGAAATGAGAACTCATTGTCTCTGGTAAGCTCTGAATCAGAAGAATTCTCATTTGATGAATTAGTAATGATGCATGAAGAATTATCTGATAGACACAAGAAGGTAAAATCTGAAAATAAATCTTTGAAAAAGAAACTGAAATATGTCAATCATGCTGAATCTGATCATGTTGAAGATGAAGAACTAAGAGTTGAAATTGACAAACTGAAAATGAAATTACAGGAGTTTAACAAGGAGAAATCTGAATTGAACAGATTAAAATCTGAGAATGATAGTCTTAGAAATAAGCTCCTTGAAGCAGAAAACATATGTTCAAAAGAAGAAAATGATCAATGTGTTTTTCTAAAAGAAGTGATTGAGGATCTTAATTCTGATGTTGATATGCAGAAGAATCTGATTGTATCTTTAAAAGATGAAAATCATTTGATGCGGGATGGACATGCGACTCGAGATCAATTGATATGCGATCCTTGGACTCTAAACAAACTCGCGATCGTCCCTAGCGAGGGAAGCGTCCGGATGTGCGCGGTTGAGAAACTGGCAAAGAGCTAGGGTGGTCAACTCATAATTTCGTACCCGGATCGGGTCACGAGATGATCTCGCTCTCTCTCGCAGCAGTGATAAAATTGAGCAGGCTAGAATTCTTAACTCTCAAACAACGGCATACGAAATATATACGAAAGAAGCAAATGCCAAGTAAGGGAGCGGACACGATACCTCCACACGACGGGCGTGGGGAAGACGACCCCAGCCAAGTATGATAACTCCCGGTAAAAATAATCACAATAATTACAGAATTTAATTTGCTGCCCACTCTACGCAGGGAGGTAAAGGGCTACAAGTGGGCCCGAGAGGACTGATCTTGGGTTGACGGGCAGCAATTTTGACACTCCGTCGGCGCGGCTCAGATGGCACAAGCTGGTGGTTGTGGGGCCCACGTGCTGGTCGGTGGGGCCGAGTGGGCCCGGAGTGGCACCGCTGTGACAGGGACGCCTGGAGGGATGATCCCTGGGAAGGGGTCATACTGGTTCACCTTGTGGAAGGCGAGTCGGCTGGCCGGGCGGTCGTTGTGGCTTGCTGTCCACGGGCTGGTTCTTTTGTTTTGCAGTGCGCGACCCGGCGAGAATGGCTGCTGCGATCAGCCCCGACCTCTGATTGATGCAAGACTGGAGCCGTTGCAAAGCTAACTCGAAGTACTTTGACCCTCTGTGGTTACGGAATTTTTGTTGGGGCCATAATTTCCATGGTTGAATTTTGAAGGGCAGACTGAGATTTAACTGAGAAAGTGTGTTGACCATGACTCAAACTTCAGATCTGGGTGTTGGGATCTTTATGAAAGTTGGAGAGGGGGAAGTAAGGAAGATGGGGATATTTTTTTATAATTTATGGTTGAGGTTTGGTTGGGGAAATGGATTTTCTAACACTGGTGGGTCGGATCTAGACTGCACAGGACAGAATAGACTTAGGCCTGAGTTTTAATTATTTTGAGGGGAAAAAGAACTTCTCAAATCGGGGAAAAATTTGTGGAGAGGGGTTTTGGTGGGAAGAACACGCAGTCCAAATTTGGACTCAATCAGAAATGGGGAAGGGGGTCGAACAATGGAAGAATAGGGTTGTTGTAACAAGATCTGCACAGGGATAGATCTGTGTGGGTCTAGAAACTTAAATGGAAAAGGAAATGATTTGAAGGCCTAAATTCGAGGGATTTTTTTTTGGAGATGGGGGCTCATGTGGGGAACCTACCCTGAAAATTTTAGCTTCGTCAAATTTGGGGTTTGGGAGAGAAAAATCTCGGAGTAGGCCTCTGTCCAGCAAAATAGCAACATGGACAGCACCTCGGAAGAAAGCTCGCGGTGGCTCGTCGGCCGCACGAACGGCGGTGGCGGTGGCAGAGATAGAACTCAGAGGGGCAGAGGGAGAGATAGAAGAGGGCTTCACACCCTGGAAGGTTGGAGGAAGAAGAAGAATTGTAGGAGGGGAGAGAGGAGGGCGCACCCTTCTTGCCTTGGCAATTTCATCAAATTTTCTTCATTAATTCTAGTAAATGGAAAATACATGGTTTATGTATGAAATTGACACCGTTGGAAATTGACATCCCATACCCTCAGATCTAGTGTGGGTGAAGGGTACCTTGGGAATGTCAAATCCCAAATTATCCCATGTGGTCAAAGCATATTACACATGATAATCAAACTAGCCTAATAAGGACAAAATAGGGGGCGCCCCCCTTCATGGGCCAAAGGTGGCACTTATGGGCCAAGACCATCCACTTGGCTCATGAACCCATAATTAACCTATGGACCTTCCAACCTAGATTGCCCATGAGAGGGAAAAGCCCAATTGGGCCTTAAGTGGCTTTAAGGTCCATTATGAAGTATTTAAGGTCCAATATGACATAACCCCCTTAATGGACTCTAATAAATGAAACCCATTAATGGACTCTACATGGTGATGTAAAACCAACCTTGGACCTATTTTGCAAGCATTCAAGTTTGAGCAGCGGACTCACACTAGCGAGCTCACCCGTATGGCGCACACTAGTACCCGATGGCGACTAGGCGATGTTGGAGAGGGTCCGAGGCGGGACCTTTAGGCTCCAATGGTTGGATAGCTTGGGAAGAACCCCAAATGGGTCTAGGATGCCCAAATCATGGGCGGCCAACACACCAAGGGTGTGGGTTAAGTGGATTCACTCTCAACTTGCCCGCGGTGGTCACTCACGGTACTAGCAATTTGGGCCGAGCTCTCACTCTCCGTCCGACGAAGCAATAGCAATAATACTAAGCTAAGCAAGTGATTAAACCAGTCAAGAGAGGGTCCGAGACTCACCTAGCCGGCGTGAAGACGCCGGCTCCGGCCGGAGACGGGGGGCGAGCGGGGAGGCGAGGGTATGCACCCGCACGCCGCGTCGATTGAAGCTTCAAACCTGCGATTTAATAGTGACATGAACTACACCCCATGCAAGGGGGGGGGGATCTCGGGATGGGGATTATGTGAATTACAGCCAAAACTACCTCCACGCAGGGAGGGGCCTTCAGCCGGCCAAGCGGGGTGGGGAATTATGAAGAAAACTCGACGTTCGGATTAATGCCGGTTCTACCAATCTTCAGAATGGCTGGATAGGGGTGCGGTGATGATGCCGCCACAAATTCCAAAGAGCTCAGAACTTGATGAGACTTGCGCAAAAAGCTTGCCAACGGACCCAGGATGATCTCTGAATTTTTTCTGAGTTTGGTACAGTCGTTGCTGGCCGGGGCAGAGTCTGGAACCGGACTGATTGGTTCTGCCTCTATCTGGTGCAGAACAATGTGGCTGGTTGCAGAGGGTGCCACGATCACTACCAAGCTCTGATTGAGACGAGACCTGAACCGTTGGAACCGTGATCGAATCGTCTTTCTGTCGGAGCCAACGGCGGGGTCGGCAGATGTCGGAGAATACCGGGGAGATAAGATGAGTAGAGGGGTGTCGGTTCTGGCTCCTGTAAACTGACCTGACACACTTGTAGTAGAAAATTCGTAACTTCAGATGTCGATGTCCAAATGCATCTCTGCTTCTTGAGGATGAAATAGGACTTGAGAGGGAATAATGTTTCTGAAGAACACTTGATCTGAATCCCAAAAGGTTCGCCGTGGCCGAGCTTCCACTCTCGCTCTGGTTCTCTGCCTGGGGTCTTCTGCGCAGTCGAGGGAGATCGGCTCCTGCGGACAGCTCTGACCTCGGATGTCGACGAAACCACCTCACCTTGAAAGCTCTCTAGACGACCTTTCCAGAGATGTAGGCCTTGCCACCTGAATCTTTAAGAGATAGTTGTGTCTGCCTCTGCAAGTCGCTCCAACTCTGCTGCCTGAAACAGAGGCTGAATGAGAAGAAGATGAGGGGGGTGGGGAAGGGGATGGCCAAGAGAGTAAGAGGTGGAGGGTGAACTTGGCTGGTATGGGGAAGGGGGGCTGCGACTTTGGGTGGTTTGGGAGGTGGGGAGATGGAAGGGCACTACCCTAGGGAGAGGGAAATTCGAATTTGGGCTTAGGGAAGAGCCCTCAACCTTGGGGAGAGGAAGGGGTGCTTAGGAAGTGGTGTTGGGTAGTTGGGGGTTGGGAGGTGGGGTGTGGATTGGAGGATGCCACCTTGGGTTGGGGGGGAGTTACATGGGTGTATGGGGAAGGGGAGAGGTCTTAATGAGGGGTGAATGGGGAGGAGAGAGAAAATTCTGAAAATTGGGTGGAGGGAGAGAGAGAGAGAGAGAGAGATATTGAGAGAGAAATCTAGAGGGATTTGGAGTTTTTTTCTGGAATTCAATATTCATGCATAAGTTGTTACAAATGAGAGAGGGGTGGGGCTATTTATAGACCCCACACTTTTCCTAAGACCAAACTGACCCTGACAAACTAACTAATGACCAAACAGTCCAAGGGAGGGGCGCCCCTGGGCCTAGCCCAATGAATTGGGCCCATTAACCTATCAAACCAACATAATGACTCAATACTTAGGAAAATGACTCAACAACCTAGGTACATGACTCAAATAAAGGGAAAATTACATGATATTGACTCAAAGAAAATGTGAAGATTACATAACTAGACTCAAAAATACATGACTAACATAATGGCGCTTGCCGACGAACAATCCGAGTCCGGAGAAAATGTGGAGGGGCAAGGGATTTCCTCATCATACCCCCGGGGTGGGAAAAACTCGACCCCATCGAGTAAGGGTCCACCAGGGAAGTATTATATCGAACTGCGACTCTGGGCGATCCACGATCTCCATACTCAACCCGCGACCATAGTCGGGGAACGGCGCTTCAGCTCGACAAAGTGGCTCGGTCATACCCTCATGCTGGCGATGGGATCTTGCTTGCCTAGTATTGCCGCTGTGTGCTCACGTCGAGCTCTCAGGCTATTTGTGGTGGCACTCCGAGGGTGTCTCTCACAAGGGTAGGCGTAAGCTCGAGGCACTCACTAAGATCCACCGCGGTGCCCTAAGAGGGTGCTGGATCCGCCACATGAGAAATGGGTAGAATCCCAAAACCCTTTTGAAAATTCAACCCATAAGCCGGGTGTCAAGGCCACTCAGAACATGACAAGGTCCAAGTCCTCGTGCCCTCAAATTGGAGGTGACCCTAGAGTAGAGCCACTCCAAAAATCATCATCATCAAGTCGCCAACATGGAATTTCAAGTGGCGCTCACGAGTTTTTGCCCGCTTTTTATAATTCTCACCGCCTTTTGCTTGATGCATGTTTTGACGCATATGCCATGTGGAGAGGGGGATTTCCGCAGCCCACCACAAAGGCAGCCCAACAAGACCCACAAGGTCCAACCGGGCGAGCCCACTCGAGTGATAGCCCACAGGGCCCACTTAGGGAGAAAAGCCCAATAAATAAGACTCGAGGAACTAACTCTCCCCGGCGGCCTTCTAGGCTCGGAGGGCCCGAGACAACGGTCAGGTCCTGAGGAAGGTCCGGCCTAAAGCCCTCTCCCCGTCCGAGAGAGATAGGCTCCAGCCGACCTATCCGACCCCACCCTCGCCGGGCCATGCCTATCGCTCGGACATGAGCTAGTATCCCCGAGACTCGATAAGGCCGGTTGATTATCTGCAGGTGCAGCCGTTCAGAGTCCTCCGCCAGCGGGAGAGTCAGGGGAGCCGCCGGACTCCAAGGGGATAACGTTCCCATGATCAGGCCATGAAAGCCCCCATTAAAGATGTAACTCCCGCCGGGAACCCCTCAGCTTACAGGACTCCTGAAGGCGACGCACTATTTAAGCAAGGGATCCCCTCCGGAAGATGGTAAGATGAACTAAGCATTCACACACCCTAAGCTCTTGAGCATGATTCGCTTCACCCTTTGGTGGAGAGGATTCTCGCCCATCAGCTCTCCCCTCCCCCCATTATTGCTTCCACCATAGCTCTACTGACTTAGCCATCGGAGGGTTTTGCCCCAGGGAGATCCCCTGGGCCCTCTGATACGTTTCCCTCTCTTGCAGATTCATCTTCTGGTGATCCATAGCCCGCTCAGGATCTTGCGCGAGATCTCGCCTCTTCATCTGGCGCCGTCTATGGGAAACGCACGCAAAGTCGAGATGGTGAGAAGAAGCTCAGGGAGGAGATCCGCCGGTGGGGCAGGTAAGGCTGTGGCGGCTGCGGGAGGCACCCCCTCTAGGGTCTCGCAGAGCCCCCCCTCCAATGCCAGCATCCCCACCAACAGGCCACCACCCCCCCCCCCGGCGGAGACAGGGGCACCCCTCGACGGCAGCGCCAACGCCTTCCAGGCCCTCAACGAAAAGATGGACGTCCTCGTGGAGCTCATGAGGGCCCAGGCGGCCAGGGACGCAAGGTCCCGCGCCCCGTCAGGAAGTCCCCCTCGAAGGAGTGTGACGCAGCACACCGCCGGAGGCCGCTTCACCCTCCGCGGCCGACAGCTCCTCTGCAACGACGTCGGAGGACCCTCGCAAGCTCCGCCTGCGGAGCAAGAGGCTTCCTCCACGCCGAGGAGAGGGAAGCAGGGGGTGAGGCCGCCGCGGCCGGGCACTAGTGCCCCGGGAGATCGCCAAGACGCCCCCCCCCAGCCCCACGGTGCGACTGCAGCCAGAGCTGTCCCTCCGACTGCGAGATTTCAAGAGACGATTCACAGAGCAAGAGCGCGCCCTCCGCGCCCTACAGAAGACCTATCTCCCGGAGGACGAGGAGAAATCCCCTTTCTCCGAGTACATCTTGAAGGCAGAGGTCTCTCCCAGAGCCTCCATTCCAACCTTCAAACTCTACGACGGCCAGGGCGACCCAGCTGACCACTATGATAGCTTCGACGCCCTGGTGACTCTTCATGGAACGCCGGATCCCATCAAATGTCGAGCCTTCGCGGCCACCCTGGTCCAAGGTGCTCAGGCATGGTTCCGGGCCCTCGCCCCTGGGTCCATTCGAGACTTCAGGCAATTCAGGTGAATTTTCAAGGAGAGTTTCACCGGTAGCGCCCCCCCAAGGTCAGTAGCGGGGCTCCTGGCCCTCAAACAGGCGCAAGGGGAGAGGCTCCGGACTTACGTCCACCGATTTAAATCGGAAGCCCTCAGGATCCCCCGCCTGGATGTGGCCTCAGCCACAACCACCCTGACCGGGGGCACCCGGGACGAGAATCTCCACCGCGAGCTTGTCCTCCACCCTCCCTCGACCCTTGCCGAGCTAGTGACTCTGGCACTCCGCCACGCCGAGTGCGAAGAAGTACTCAGCGCCTGCCGAGACGCAACCGGCTCGGGTCGAGAGGGGGACAAAAAGCGGACCCCCGAGCCAAATCCTGGCTCGAGTAAGAAGCGCGATCGAGAAGGAGAGCGCAAAAGAAAGTACGAGCGGTACACCCCCTTGACCGCGCCAGTCTACGAGAGCTATGAAGACATCAAAGACTCGGGACTTCTCCACCAGCCCAAGCCAATGAGGTCGAAGAACCGCAAGCGGGACAGGCATTGCCTATTCCACGGCGACCACGGGCACCACACCGGAGATTGCCATCAGCTCCAGGACGAGATCGAGCGCCTCATCCGTCTGGGGCACCTAGCCCGGTTCACGACCGGGCACAAAGAAGACCGAGACGCCGCAGAGGAGATCGACAACGCCCCCCGAGGGGTCCATATCAACGTCATCTCCGGAGGAGCGGCATCGGGCGGCGACACCAACCGAGGGAGGAAACGTCATGCCGAGCGAGCCAGCCGAGCCTTAGAGCCCCCCAGAGGCCCGCCGATGGAGCCCTAGGTCATAGTCTTCTCCGACCAAGACCTGGAAGGGCTGAGCACCCCGCATGACGATGCCCTCGTTATCTCGGCCACGATAAATCACTGTAATGTAGATAGGATTTTGGTTGATAATGGGAGCGCCCCCGATGTATTATCTTATGACTGTTTTCTCAAGATGGGGGAAGGCCCATCCAAACTCCGCCCGATCCGAACGCCCCTTTGCGGGTTTAATGGCCTGGCCACCTACCCCGAGGGAGCCCTAAACCTGCCGGTCACTATCGGCACCCCACCCAAAACCGTTACGGTCATAGTGGACTTCATAGTGATTAAAGGTATGATAGTGTACAACGCCATTTTCGGCCGAAAAATTCTCAGCCGAATAAAGGCCGTACCATCTACCTATCACCAAAAAATGAAGTTTCCCACCAAAAATGGGTTGGGGGAAGTTCGAGGTAACCAGGCCACGGCTAGAAGGTGCTACAATATCTCGGTGGAAGCCTCAAGGCTGGACGGGAAGGATAAGGGCCCCACGGGAGTCGAAGGAAGAGCCGTGACCACCGAGCCCGGTGGCGAGTTATTAACGGTATTCCTGAACGACGGCCCGGCCCTAGGAGTAAGGATCGGCGCCGACCTACCACCAGAGGAACAGCAACAGTACAAGGAGTTTCTTTCTGAGTATGTTCGGGTCTTTGCTTGGTCCGATGATCAACTCCCTGGTATACCAGAGGAGACTGTGACGCACAAGCTCAACCTCGACACCACCGTGAGACCCGTACAGCAGCGGAGAAGGAAGCATGTGCCCGAGAAACAGGCGATCGTCAAGGCGCAGGTCACCAAGGGACAAGAAACTGGTCTTTTCAGACCGGTCCTGTACCCAACGTGGCTAGCCAACGTCGTCCTGGTGCCGAAGACTACAGGCAAGTGGTGAATGTGCGTAGAGTTCACCGATCTGAACAAGGCCACCCCCAAGGACTGCTATCCGCTACCGAGCATCGACCAATTGGTTGACTCAACCTCGGGCAACGAGATACTCAGTTTCCTGGATGCCTATTCGGGTTATCATCAGATCCGAATGAGCCCTGAAGATGTCGAGAAGACCGCCTTCATCACCGACTACGGCGTGTACTGCTACACCCGGATGCCCTTCGGATTGAAGAATGCTGGAGCCACATACCAGCGACTAGTCAACCACATGTTCGAGGGACAGTTAGGTCGGAACGTCGAGGCCTACATCGATGACATGCTCATCAAGACCCCGAGGGCCCAAGACCACTTCACCGACCTCGTCGAGACTTTCGGCACCCTCCTGAAGTACAGCATGAAGCTCAACCCCGCCAAGTGCGCCTTTGGAGTAAGATCCGGGAAGTTCCTGGGTTTCCTGGTCACTCAGTGAGGGATCGAAGCCAACCCCGACAAGGTCCAGGCCATCCTGGACATGCGCCCGCCCACGTGCATTAAAGACGTCCAGCGTCTAACGGGGCGTGTCGCTGCTCTCAGTCGTTTCCTGTCCCGTGCGGCCGAACGATGCTTGCCCTTCTTCAAGCTGATGAGGGGGACTAAGATAGCATCTACTACGTTCGCATGGGATGGGGAATGCCAAACAGCGTTCACCGAGCTCAAAGAGTTCCTGGCTTCGCCCCCGGTGCTTTCCAAGCCCGTCCCGGGCGAGGTCTTGTTGCTCTATCTCTCGGTGACGCCATCAACGGTCAGCTCGGTCCTAGTCAGAAATGACTCGGGAGTCGAGAGGCCGGTCTACTACACCAGCAAGGTGCTCGGCGAAGTCGAGCGGAGGTACCCCGCAACCGAGAAACTCGTGCTAGCGTTGGTTACCTCCGCAAATCGCCTCCGACCCTACTTCCAGGGGCATCCCATCACCGTGCTAACCGGCGAGCCACTGAAGAAGATTCTGGCCCATCCCGAAGCCTCGGGACGACTCGTCAAATGGGCCATCATGCTCGGGGCCTACGACATCTCGTATCGGCCGCGATCAGCTATCAAAGGACAAGCACTCGCCGACTTCATCGCCGAGAGCACCGTTCCGGTCGAGGACAGGCCTCCGACAGCAACCGGGCCAACCTGGGAGCTATTCGTCGATGGATCGTCCAACTCGGTCGGTAGCGGCGCATGGATCCTCTTAAGGTCCCCCGAAGGAATAGAGTTGCACTACACCCTAAAGTTCAACTTTCTGGCATCCAACAATGCTTCCGAGTACGAGGCCCTTATCTCGGGAGCCCGCATGGCCCGATGGTTGGGGGCCGTGCGAGTCAGGATCCACACCGAATCCCAGCTAGTTGCAAGCCAGGTCAATGGCGAGTACGAAGCTCGAGAGGTACCTATGATCAAATACCTCCAGTTGGTCCGGAGCCTGGCCCAGCAGTTCGAGGAGTTCGAGGTAGTCCGAATAGCTCGGGAGTAAAACTCTCGGGCGGACGCCCTCTCCCGACTGGCCTCCTCCCTAGACCCGGAAGGTACACGCTCGGTCCTCCTAGAAGAGCTAGAGCGCCCGAGCATAGACTCAGAGCTCCTCGCCATTGACTCGACCACTCCCGACGACTGGCGCTCCCCCTACCTGTCCTGGCTACGGGACTCCCGGTAGCCCTCTGACCCTCGGGAAGCCCGCCGAATGAAGTACCAAGCCCGGCGCTTCATCATCCTCGACAACGCTCTCTACCGAAGATCGTTCTCCGGGCCCCTTCTGAAGTGTCTCGGTCCCGACGAAGCAAGCCAAGCTATTGAAGAGATTCATCAAGGCCTGTGTGGAGCGCATTCAGGAGGTCGGTCGATGGCCAGAATCCTGCTAAGACAGGGGTACTGGTGACCGACCCTGCAGCGCGACTGCACGGCCTACGCACAACATTGCGACCGTTGCCAGCGGTTCAACCATTTGGTCCATCAGCCGGCCACGGAACTTATCACCCTTACCGAGCCCTACCCTTTCGCTCGGTGGGGGATCGACATCCTTGGGCCATTCCCAACGGCTCAATCCCAGAAGAAGTTCATCATCGTCGCCATTGACTACTTCACCAAGTGGATCGAGGCTGAAGCAACAGCTAGGATCACCGAGACAGTCGTCTGGGGTTTCGTATGGAAATCGATCATCTGTCGCTTTGGCATCCCCCGAGTGATAGTGAGCGATAACGGGCGGCAATTCGACTCTCGGTACTTCCGAGACAGATGCGCCGACCTAAATATCCGCAACCACTTCACTTCGGTCGCCCACCCTCAGGCCAACGGGCTGGTTGAAAATGCCAACAAGACCATCTTGAAGGGCATAAAAACCAGACTCAGCAAGGCTAAGGGTAGCTGGCTCGAGTAACTGCCTAGCGTACTATGGTCGCACCGAACGACCCCCAGAACGGCAACCGGTGAGACCCGTTTTCAGCTGGTATATGGCACCGAAGCCGTCGTTCCGTTAGAGATCGCCATTCCGTCTCTCCGAGTGATCAGCTTTTCGCCCGAGGCAAACGAGCAGAAGTTGCTCGAGAACCTCGACCTAGCAGACGAACTCCGAGAGATCGCGAACGTCCGAGCTACGGAATACCAGCGCCGCCTCACTCGGTACTACAACACCAAGGTCCGAGGTAGACAATTCCAACCAGGGGACTTCGTCCTCAGGAAGACCGAAGCCTCTCGACCACTGGAGGCGGCAGGCAAGCTATCCCCCAACTGGGAAGGCCCCTACCGAGTGATCGAGACGCTCGGGAAAGGTGCGTACAGGTTAGCCACAATGGAAGGGGAACCCATTCCCCGGACATGGAACGCAACCACACTACGCAGATTTTATTTCTGAAAACTGTATCGACAAATCGGGTAAAATAAACCCCCTTTTTTTTGCATTCATTCAAGATAACTGTTGGTACATCAGAAAGGCAACTGCCAGTACATTACATAGTGAAAGGCAAAAATCCATCTAGCACCGCGGCAAACGGCCATCGCCCGACCGACCCGGTCTTGACCTTCTCGCATCCAGCCACTGACTCTGCCTCGCGTGGAAATTGGCTCAGACAAGAGATGGTCGACCCAGTTGGCTCGGGTGGACCGTGACAAAGGTGACAGAGGGACAGCAAGGAGAAGGCCACCTTTCACGCGAGGAAGGCTACGTTCCAAGTTGGCAACAACCTGGAAAAAGAAGCACCGTGAAGGTCTTTCTCTCTGCCAAACTACCAACTCTTTGGAGGCGAACAGAAAGCAAGCAGCCCCTGAAGAGTGAAAGAAATGAAGAACAAAAGAGAGAGAAAGAGGCTGCGGACAGGGGTGAGGAAGGGACTGGAGCCGCCTCCTCCCCTCCCACGGAGGGGAATGGCGGCCGGCATCCCTAACTCCCCCATCCGCCCTCCGTCTCGACGTCCGCCCGGAAGCCTCGCCGGAGCCAAGAGGAGGCAAACGGCGTACCCCCGCACGTCGAAGCCCTCTCCAGATCCGCGTGGCGACCGTGGGACCGGACCGATATTCCAGGACAGCTGGAATCGGCTGCTCCCTGTCGTCTGCGGCGTCATCTTCTGAAGGGTCCTCCATGCTCCGATCGCGGCGGCGCAACGCAGAGCGAAAACGAGGGAACAAGAGCAAACCGCCGGCGAGAGTCCTAAGTGTTAAGAGGGAAGGAGCACCCTTCGGTCCTTTTTATAGGCCAAAGGAGGCCACGCGCCTTAAATGACTCCCCCCTCGAAAACACGCTATAGGACCTCCCTTGGAAGGTCACCTCTAATTCCTCGGCCCCCGCCCTAGCGGGATTCGCGAAGCGCCTTGACTTTCAAAGCATGGTGGAATGAAAGGACGCCCCGCCAGAAGTCTCCCGAATCGGCATGCGAGAACGGTGCAGAAAATATCGGCACCTTCCAACTTCCCCCGATACGCCAGCCAAATCACGGCAAAGATAATGATCAAACGAAGTAAGTCCTTTATTGCCTCCCATAAAGAAATCCTCTTACAAAAGGAAAAACAGACAAAAAGGGGAAGGGGCAAAATAAAGCATAATACATCAGGCCTCGGGCCCACTTTGAAGCTCGGGAACAGCAGTAGGGGACGCGTCACCCCCGGTGCCTTCGGTGACGGCCGGCCCAGACACTGACCTCGCCTGTGCGAGAACTGTCTCGGTCGTAAGCCCTCCTGGAGCCTCCGGAGTTGGTGACCCCGCTGGAGGTGACTCCTCCTGTTCTTCCCCGGCCGAGGATGAGGAGCTGGAAACTGACTCATCCGAGTCATAACTCTGGCCGTAAGGAAAATCACCCCCGGCAAGGTGCTCATTGGCATAGCTCATCGCCCGGCAATAGCCCTGCCTGAATCCCTTTCGGGCACCCCGGCGGAGCGCTACCTCGTAGTAGGGTAGGGCAGCTTCAATCAGGTCGGCCGAGTAAGCTTCCGAGCCTTTGTAGCGCTCGATCACCTCCGCCTCGACCTGCCCGTCCCGAGCCCGCTCCGCCTCGGCCGCACGCTCTTCCGCCCTCGCCAGACGCTCCTCCAGCTCGGTCATCCTCCACTCGGCTTCGAACGTCCGACCCTCCGCCCGGGCTCGGTCCGCCTCGGCCTCAGCGCGAAGGCGCTCCGCGTCCTCCGCCCGATCCTGCAGCTCGCCGCGCTCAAGCTCCCAGAGGCCGTCCAGCTCGATGTGACGTTGACGCTCGTCCTCTAGACGTTTGCTCTTCCTCTCGAGCGATTCTCGGGCCCTTGCTAGCTGCTCGGCCAGCGCCTCGGCTTCCCGTCGGCTCGATCGCGCCAACTCCCTGAATGCAAGGAACTCCCGCCAGAGCCCCTCGTGCTCCCCCTCGAGCCGGGCTAGTTTCCCCTCGCATCCACCAAGGGTCCAGGCGAGCCTCGACCGCTCCGCCTCCGTCCGGGCGTGCGCCTCTGCCATCACGGCCGCTGTCCGAGCTATGACCAGGCCGCCCTCCATCAGGATATCAAGGACCCCGGTGGGAGTGCTGCGCCTTTCTCCCCCCCTCATCCTCTCGGCGATCGACCGGCAGAGCCGGTACAAGTCACCCGAGATACCGAGCCTGACCAGAGGTTCCGGCAAAGGGGACTGCTCCACCCTGGGCACCCCGCCAGAAGACCCTGTTCGGGCAGCGAAGCTGACCGCCCCGCTCGCCACAGTCGGTTGGGGTTGCAACGCCTCCCCGGGCGAACCCCCACCCTCGACCGGCGCCGCGGGATCAACCGCACCAGCAACTGCCGGCACTTGGGGTTGCGACGCCCTCGCGGGTGAACCCCCATCCGCGCCGACCAATCCCTCGGTCCCAGCGCCGACCGCACCGGCATCGGCCCCCTCTGCCCACACAGAGGGGAGAGCCGACCCATCACCTCCCTCTGCGGGGCCCCTGGTCTCCTCGGCCCCCTCTCGCCCGGCGGATGGGAGAGCCGGCCCGGAGGGGTCGGCCCCATCCTGCCCCCGAGGGGGGAGCACCGCCGAGCCAGAATCGCCCCCGACGGCGGTAGGAAAACCGGCTTTCTTGGCCCTTTTCCTGGCCTTCACGGCCTCCCGCAACTTCCCCGCCAGGGGATCTTTGCGCTTCAGGCCGGTCGATCGAGAAGTCCCCTCGGGGGCCGCCCCCTTGCCCTTATCTCGGGCATGGACGCGACCCGCCGAGACATTGGGCTCATCGGCTGCCGAGTCGTCTCCCAGATCGATGACCTCGGCCGCCTCCTCCAGAGGCTCCCGCCTTACGTCTGCAACAAGAAGAAGCCCCAGTCAAGAGGAGGAAAAGAGCTACCACCCCCGAAAAAGAGCCGCAAGAGCCATACCCATCGACGTCAGTCGCGAGAGAAGACACCGTTCGATGTTCTCCGGCGTCACCAGCTCCTCAGTCGATTGACGGTTCTCCAGCAGACGGGCAGCCTGCTGCTCCACGTGGGGAGGGAACTCCTCCTGGCGAGGGGGCAGATTCGGGTGAAAGTTGGGCGAGGTCCGGCATCTCCAGATCTCGTCCGTCGCCACCGCCTTCACCCAGAAGAATTGGGTCTTCCACCCCTTGTGCGAGGAGTCCTTCGCCGCAAGCGAGATGCAGCTCCTATTCCTCCACGCCTGAATGAAGTAGAAGCCTTTCCCCGCCGACGGGTGTGCCTTCAACTCAAAAAAGAAGTGGAAGAGGTCCAAAGAAGGAAAAATGTCGCGCTGACGACAAAGAATCCCGAAGGCCGAAAGAAGAAGATAGGAGTTGGCCACCAACTGAATAGGCGCCAATCGGAAAAAATTAAGAAGCTGCAGCACATAAGGGTCGAAAGGAAGCCGAAATCCACTCTTCCAAGCCAGAAGGAAGGTGCAAATGAGCTCATCGCGATCATCCAGACTCGTCTCGTACGGAGTGGCGGCGATGAAGCTGTATCTGAGAGGCAGGCGGAAACGATGCTCCAGCCTCTGCACCTCCGCTTCCCCCAACTCACTACAGTTGGGGACGGGTTCCCGCCTCACCGGCACAAGCTCCGGACTCTGATCCGCCATGGAGTCGGGAAGAGATCCCTCGTACGAGCTTGAAGACTCCGGAGGAGAAGGAAGTTGCTGGACCGCCTCTGCGGTTATCCTCACCAACTTCTCGAACGCCGCCGCAAGGCTC
This sequence comes from Amorphophallus konjac, assembly GCA_022559845.1. Classification (NCBI taxonomy): domain Eukaryota; kingdom Viridiplantae; phylum Streptophyta; class Magnoliopsida; order Alismatales; family Araceae; genus Amorphophallus; species Amorphophallus konjac. Next base: position 340,073,269 of record CM040118.1, on the reverse strand, counting down.
CGCGTCTCCGCTGTGCTCTCACGGCGCATCAAGAAGCAAGGAAAGCCCAAAACCCTGGAAGCCTAGAACGATGAACAGCGCCCCCTATAAACCCCTGAGGGTGGCGGCGCGCCGTTCCGTGCTCCGAGAAAAGGGGGGCCCCTTCGTTTCGAATCCGTCAGGATCATCATTACGGGCCTCGGCGACCGCTATAAGCGGCTCCATAACACCAACGGAGTTCCACCCACCTGAGCCACGCCGGTCCAAAGCCTCGAAAAAATACTCATCCGAGCCTCCTTGGCTCGGGAGTAGGAGGGGGACAAGTGGAGAGGGGGATTTCCGCAGCCCACCACAAAGGCAGCCCAACAAGACCCACAAGGTCCAACCGGGCGAGCCCACCCGAGTGATAGCCCACAGGGCCCACTTAGGGAGAAAAGCCCAATAAATAAGACTCGAGGAACTAACTCTCCCCGGCGGCCTTCTAGGCTCGGAGGGCCCGAGACAACGGTCAGGTCCTGAGGAAGGTCCGGCCTAAAGCCATCTCCCCTTCCGAGAGAGATAGGCTCCAGCCGACCTATCCGACCCCACCCTTGCCGGGCCATGCCTATCGCTCGGACATGAGCTAGCATCCCCGAGGCTCGGTAAGGCCGGTTGATTATCTGCAGGTGCAGCCGTTCAGAGTCCTCCGCCAGCGGGAGAGTCAGGGGAGCCGCCGGACTCCAAGGGGATAACGTTCCCACGATCAGGCCATGAAAGCCCCCGTTAAAGACGTAACTCCCGCCGGGAACCACTCAGCTTACAGGACTCCTGAAGGCGGCGCACTATTTAAGCAAGGGATCCCCTCCGGAAGATGGTAAGATGAACTAAGCATTCACACACCCTAAGCTCCTGAGCACGATTCGCTTCACCCTTTGGTGGAGAGGATTCTCGCGCATCAGCTCTCTCCTCCCCCCATTATTGCTTCCACCATAGCTCTACTGACTTAGCCATCGGAGGGTTTTACCCCAGGGAGATCCCCTGGGCCCTCTAATACGTTTTCCTCTCTTGCAGATTCATCTTCTGGTGATCCATAGCCCGCTCAGGATCCTGCGCGAGATCTCGCCTCTTCACCATGTACTAAGATGCGGTGTGAGTGAGTAGTGCGTGGTATGCAAAGGTGGTCCAGGGCAACCACATGTAGACCTATCATGCATTGATGTTATGATGATTTTGAAGGATTTGGGAGGACCGGGGCATCCATAGGTGTCCCTCTTACAAGTGAGTGTGATGAATGTTGGGGGACCCAGACACCCATGTAGGCTCCTAGCATACATAAGACCAATGGTGAATTGGGGAGGACCGTTACACCCAAATAGGGACCACTCATGCTTCCTACTTGACATGTGGGTGATGTGAATGAATGGACCCGTCTTTCTAATCATGCCATGTGGTGTGTGGTACCAAGACTTATGCACTCCTATCCTAGAGATGACTTCTATGTGCATGGGTATGGGGTGGCCCTTGAGCTTCCACTCGTATGGATCAAATGGATCTAAGAAGGGGAAAATCATGGAGTGGGGCAAATCATCAATCGCAAGGTGTATGTTGCCGAAGGTCAAGGTTCCCATGGTGTAACCCGAGTCTAGGAAGGGAGGGGTTTGGTTCAACATGGGTGGTAATGGTAGGGTAAGGTGGGTGGTTGGTAAGATGGTTGGGTCATATGAGTCCCTTGACTCCCATTGGAATAGATCATATAGATCATAAAATGGGTCACTAAGGGGAAGGAGCTCCATGTCCTCAAGGTCCTCAAAAGGTGCTAAGTCATCCCTCTCAATGATAATTGGGTCAATGTTCTTGGTGAGTGGGTTGGCCATGAGGGGAGGGCTTGGCTCTCTACCCGATATAAAAAGCTCCAATTGGAGGAGAAGGTCGGGCTCATCGGGTGTGGGGAGGAATAGAAGGAGGTCGCTAGTGTAGCAACCAATGGTGTAAACCGAGGTGATAGACCCGATGCATAGGTGTAGGAGGCCAAGGCTCCTAGGTTGTTCGGCCATAGGGGTCAACATGCTAGTGAACTCAATTTGCCATGCTAGGCCCTTAAGAAGATCCCCTAAAGTTTTCACTTGGTAGGATGATTGGATGGTGGTGTGATAGGTGGAGAAGGGTACTATGGGGAGGTTTAGCTCCATGAGAGGGTAGACATTGGACGTGATGGGGTGAATTGGTTTCTCCTTTAGCCATGTAGCTAGGGGCCCATCTATGATTATGGTGCCATTTGTGAAGGTTTGTGGCTCTTGAAGACTCGGACAATTTGAAGTGGTAAAGGGTTGAAGCTCTTCCTCACCATTGGTGTGAACTTAGGTTTCCTCATGGGTGGGGAGAGGGTCTGGGCTAGCAACTATTCCTATGTGAGTGGGTGTGGCCTCTTTTCTTAAGGGAATGGGAGGGTCTTTTGGAGATGGGGTGATGATGGTTGGGGCATGGTGCACCCGGGGTGGTGAGTGAGGTCGAACTTGGGTTGGGATAGGAAGGGGAAGTAGAGGAGGTCTAGGTTGGGGAAAGATTGGTGTAGGAAGCGGGAGGTGGGTTGGGTGAGAGATTTTGGGTTGATTTATTTTGGGAGATGTGTCCCTTTTTGGGGATGATGGTGGGTTTGTGGTGGGGGCTTGTGGGGTACGGGTTTGGTGAGGGGTTTTGGGTTTGGGGGTGGTGGCTATTATGGGCCTCGGTGGATGGGTGGACACGGGGTCCAATTGGGTTTGTGGACATATGGTTGTGGTGGGAGTTTGTAGGTAGGGTGCTGGTGTGGTGGTTGGGGTAGGATAGGTGGGAAGTGATGTGGAATGGGGAATTAGGGTCATGGGTTGGCAAGGTGGGGATGAAGGAGTTGAAGTGCTCCTTAGGTCTTGGTGATTTGAGTATGAGAGGAAAACATATGTAGCCCTAAGTTGTTCCTTCATGTCCCCCCATGTTGTGAGGGGAGCTTCCCTTCTAATTATCCTTAAGCCTTCAATTTTCAACCAATGAGTGTGGGCCCGTTTGGTAAGTTGCAATTTGGCAAATCGGACTTTCTCATCCTCGGACATGGGATACAAAGTGAAGTAATGGTCCATCAAGTTTTCCCAATCTAAATAGTCATTAGGTTGATTTCCATCAAATATGGGAGGTGGGTTGCATGCCCTTCTATCGTCCGTCCTTGGGGCGGGCCCATTTTCTCCAAGTTGGTTGAGTCGACCCGATATGTTATCAAGCCGCTCATTGGCATGGGTCAAGGCCTTCATGAGGTAGTTGACATGGCCCAGGAGGTTATGTGTGTTAGTGGTAGGCATCCTTTGGTGATTTGGACTTATGGAGAGGACCGATTGGTGAGGTTGGTAAGAGGTGGCCATGCTAGGGACCAAAAAGATGCAACCGATGACTCTAAATGCATAAACATGCCCTAGGACCAACTTGATAGAGACAAGTTGTGAACTTGCTCTGATACCACTTGATGTAAAACTAACCTTGGACCTATTTTGCAAGCATTCAAGTTTGAGCAGCGGACTCACACTAGCGAGCTCACCCGTATGGCGCACACTAGTACCCGATGGCGACTAGGCGATGCTGGAGAGGGTCCGAGGCGGGACCTTTAGGCTCCAATGGTTGGATAGCTTGGGAAGAACCCCAAATGGGCCTAGGATGCCCAAATCATGGGCGGCCAACACACCAAGGGTGTGGGTTAAGTGGATTCACTCTCAACTTGCCCGCGGTTGTCTCTCACGGTACTAGCAATTTGGGCCGAGCTCTCACTCTCCGTCCGATGAAGTAATAGCAATAATACTAAGCTAAGCAAGTGATTAAACCAGTCAAGAGAGGGTCCGAGACTCACCTAGCCGGCGTGAAGACGCCGACTCCGGTCGGAGACGGGGGGCGAGCGGGGAGGCGAGGGTATGCACCCGCACGCCGCGTCGATTGAAGCTTCAAACCTACAATTTAATATTGACATGAACTACACCCCATGCAAGGGGGGGGGGGGATCTCGGGATGGGGATTATGTGAATTACAGCCAAAACTACCTCCACGCAGGGAGGGGCCTTCAGCCGGCCAAGCGGGGTGGGGAATTATGAAGAAAACTCGACGTTCGGATTGATGCCGGTTCTGCCAATCTTCAGAATGGCTGGACAGGGGTGCCGTAATGATGCCGCCACAAATTCCAAAGAGCTCAGAACTTGATGAGACTTGCGCAAAAAGCTTTCCAACGGACCAAGGATGATCTCTGAATTTTTGCTGAGCTTGGTACAGTCGTTGCTGGCTGGGGCAGAGTGTGGAACCGGACTGATTGGTTCTGCCTCTGTCTGGTGCAAAACAATGTGGCTGGTTGCAGAGGGTGCCACGATCACTACCAAGCTCTGATTGATACGAGACCTGAACTGTTGGAACCGTGGTCAAATCTTCTTTCTGTCGGCACCAACAGAGGGTTCGGCAGATGTCGGAGAAGACCGGAGCGATCAGATGAGTAGAGGGGTGTCGGTTCTGGCTCCTATAAACTGACCTGACACACTTGTAGTAGAAAATTCATAACTTCAGATGCCGATGTCCAAATGCAGCTCTAATTCTTGAGGATGAAAGAGGACTTGAGAGGGAATAATTTTTCTGAAGAATACTTGATCTGAATCCCAAAAGGTTCGCCGTGGCCGAGCTTCCACTCTCGCTCTGGTTCTCTGCCTGGGGTCTTCTGCGCAGTCGAGGGAGATCGGCTCCTGCGGATAGCTCCGACCTCGGATGTCGACGAAACCACCTAGCCTTGAAATCTCTCTGAACGAACTTTCCAGAGATGTAGGCCTTGCCACCTGAATCTTTGAGAGACGGTTGTGTCTGCCTCTGCAAGTCGCTGCAACTCTGTTGCCTGAAACAGAGGCTGAATGAGAAGAAGATGAGGGGGGTGGGGAAGGGGATGGCCAAGAGAGTAAGAGGTGGAGGGTGAACTTGGCTGGTATGGGGAAGGGGGGCTGCGACTTTGGGTGGTTTGGGAGGTGGGGAGATGGAAGGGCAGTGCCGTAGGGAGAGGGAAATTCAAATTTGGGCTTAGGGAAGAGCCCCTTCAACCTTGGGGAGAGGAAGGGGTGCTTAGGAAGTGGTGTTGGGTAGTTGGGGGTTGGGAGGTGGGGTGTGGATTGGAGGATGCCATCTTGGGTTGGGGGGGAGTTAAATGGGTGTATGGGGAAGGGGAGAGGTCTTAATGAGGGGTGAATGGGGAGGAGAGAGAAAATTTCGAAAATTGGGTGGAGGGAGAGAGAGAGAGATAAAGAGAGAGAGAGAGAGATATTGAGAGAGAAATCTAGAGGGATATGGAGTTTTTTTCTGGAATTCAATATTCATGCATAAGTTGTTACAAATGAGAGAGGGGTGGGGCTATTTATAGACCCCACACTTTTCCTGAGACCAAACTGACCCTGACAAACTAACTAATGACCAAATAGTCCAAGGGAGGGGCGCCCCTGGGCCTAGCCCAATGAATTGGGCCCATTAACCTATCAAACCAACATAATGACTCAATACTTAGGAAAATGACTCAACAACCTAGGTACATAACTCAAATAAAGGGAAAATTACATGATATTGACTCAAAGAAAATGTGAAGATTACATAACTAGACTCAAAAATACATGACTAACATAATGGCGCTTGCCGACGAACAATCCGAGTCCGGAGAAAATGTGGAGGGGCAAGGGATGCCCTCATCACATGGAATGTGGCCCAATGGCTTATTAAAATCCTTACAAAGGAGCCCAAATGAAAAAACCAAACAAACACATTAATACAAGTCAATACAAGCCATAATACACAAATACGTTCCACACGTATAATGATATAGTCTTTGATGCCCCATCAATTCTCCCCGGGTGGGAGGAACTCGAACTCGTCGAGTAAGGGGTGCGGCTGCTCGAGTAGCTCTGGCGGATCCGTCTCTCTATGGTGCGGACACCAGAGCGAGCGAGAAGCACGAACAGACGAGCCGTCGGTACCGTACGCGGAGCACCACTCGAGCTACATCGGCTTCCATCTGGCTTGGAGACAGTCTGGAGACTCCCCCTTGAGTCTTAGTATTTATCATATTTATTGGGATTTTATTTGTGTGTAATGTGTATTTATTTGGTTGTTTTCAGATGGTAATCGGATTGTAAAAGGGGTTTATTTATAATTTGGGACCACCTGGGTCCCACGGGCCCCCATCCCTTCTCCCATTGATCCACCTCAGCTCTTGGGCCCATGTGGGGTCAATCAACCCTCCAAGGTGGGCTTCTAGAAGGGTTGGACCAAGGGGGGGACAAAGGGTAAACAAATTCAAAATTGGAAGACCATAAGTCAAGGGGGCACCCCCCCATATATAGTATTAAATTAGGATTTGTAGTTTATTTTATTTAGTTTCAAATCACATGGGAGAATAAAATGTGGACTCCCTCTTTTACCCCTCCCCAACCCTAGATCTAGGGATAGAATTAGTCTTTTTCATTTTCTATAAAACCCTTGTATTTCCATTTTGATTGGAATTAATGCATAAAAAATATGATTTTTGTTGGAGCCAAGCAAGGACCACCCCTCTCTCTCTCTCCTCTCCTCTTCTGGCAGCTAGGAAGGCTGTGATCTGAGGTGTGAACCCTCGTCTATCTGGTGTGGAGTTCGTCGCCGTCGCCGCCATCAAGCCGCCGTTGCACAGCCACCGCCTTCATCGATTTTCTGCCAATCGCGAGACAGCAGGCCATTCCAAGAATATCTACTCTCAACCTTGAGATCTTTTGGAGCCCAAACTTTCAGGGTGAGTTCTAGAGGTTCAACCCACGTCCCAAAAAAATTGGTGAAAATTCTAGATTTTATTTTCCATTTTCGTGCTCCCCCTCCTTCCAGATCTGCCAGTTCTCTGTCCTGAGTCATAGTAACCTTGTGTCTCCCCATTACGACCACCTTCCCATTATTTGTTTGAATCCCCAATTTAATTGGAGTTTTTTTCCACTACCACCATCACCCACGAATTTTTTTGGTATTTCTGGAGTCCTCTACCTATTTTTAAAAATCATGGTCAGATCCCAAATTCAGTTATGTCTCTATTGTCCAGATCCGACCACCCGGTGCTAGAAAATACTTTTCCCCATCCACATCTCCACCTTAATTTTCACAACAATTACCCCCGTCTTCCTCTCTCTCCCCTCTACAACTTTAATGAAGATCTTACGATCTACATAGCGGTCAATGCATGTTCTAAGTCAGATCTCAGTCTGTCTGACCAGATATGAGACTGAGCACAACCCTATTAAAAAATCTGCCATCAAAATTACGGCCGCGATGAAATTCTTGAAACCATAGAGGGTCGATGGATTTTGAGTCAGCGTTCCAACGGCGCCAGTTTCACACCGATCCGACGTCGGTGCTGGTCGCAGCAGGCCTCTTCGCCGAAGCACGCGGGTCTGAAACAGAGTTTTAGATCCGTGGACAGCAACTCCGACAAGTGAAGATCGGAGCCTCCCGGCCCCCGACCGGCGTTCAAGCCCGGTCGCCGTCCAGGGGAGCGCACCACCAGGTGTGACCATCACAGCGGGACCCACCCCGTCAGATCCGGAGGACAGAGCAGTACGTGGGCCCCATGAACCCACAGATCACGCCGTCCGGATAGCACCAAAACGTGGGTTTCGGTTCCGACGGAGCGACATCAAGATGCTGCCCGTCAACCTAATTCCCGTTACTCCCGGGCCCCACATGTGACCTATTACATCCCTGCATGGAGTGGGTCGACACTTTGTACCACAGTAAAAATTTGTTAACCGGGAGTACGGATTTGGCCGGGGTTGTCTTCCCCATGCCGGGATCGTGGAGGTAGGGTCTTAACTCCTTGGCATTACACTTGCTTACCTAGTATATGGTCATATGCCATTGTGAGTGCGTTAGGAATCTAGCCCGTGAGTTCATGTCACCGCTGTGAGTGAGAGAATGACCCGTCCCGTGACTCGATCCGAGCACGGAAGTGAGTCGACCACCCTTGACTCTGTCAGTTTCTCAACTGTGCGGGTCCACGCTTTCCCTCGCTTGGGATGACGAGTGAGCTTGCGTTTCTGTTAGCGATGTATAGCCCATAAGAACTCTTAGTGTCGTGCCAAAGTGTCTCTATTGTTCGTATGTTGCTGGTCGTGTCTGCACTTTGAGTCCGAGGTCTGCATTACTTAGAGTCGGTCCCTATGTCTGTCCCGTATCAGTTTGGTATCAGAGGGAGTCGAGTCTAGGGTAGTCGTTGCATAAGTCTTCAATGGTCTAAGTCGAGTCTAGGATCATCATTATTTTAAAACAAAAAAAATATTTTTGGGTTGCATTTCATCCCGATAACCCGGTATATTAAAAGGTGTCGCCCGAACATTCGGCTACGCCTATCGGGAAGGCCGCACACTCTCGTAGAGGAGATCTTCGGGTCGACCCTCCGCCACATACCGGATATTGGCTAGGTCTAGGTGCATCATCTGTGCATTAGTCTATGTTTACATTAGTCTGTGTCACCTAGTCCGTGTGTCTTTGCATGCCCACCCGTAGAGGCACCCAATACTCGCCACCACCAGCTGTGGCAGATTCCCGAGCCCGTAGTTCCGATGAGCTCTCGATGGTCGAGATGTTTCGAGCCCTCATGGATCATCTCGATGCGCATATGGATGGCCTTAGTACGCGTCTAGATGGCGTAGGAATGCGTCTAGAAGGGAGAATGAAAGCCCTAGAGGATCGGTCCGAAGCATCAGACCAGTCCATCTAGGGTCTTGTAGGGAGGATTGCTGTCCTTGAGAGGGCCCCAATGGCGGCGCAATCTGCGCCGACGAATGGCCAACAAGAGCCGGCTCAGCAACCTACTGCGCCAAGGGCTCATGGGGTAGATGTTGGGAGGCAACAGGTGCACGAGATGGATGACTATGCATCTGATAATGAACAAGGGGGTTATGGTCGTCGAAACCAATGACGAAATTGTGATGATGACGATGACCGCGTTCTTAGGGGCGTGCGTGCGGACCCTCCCTTATTTGACGGGTCTCTGGTCCCGAAGGTCTACTTAGATTGGGAGGGCGGCATGGATCGGTACTTCGAGTGGTTTGAGATGACGGACCACCGAAGAGTTCGGTAAGCGAAGATGAAGTTGCATGGGCAGTCCCAAACTTATTGGATAAATGTGGAGAGCCTGTTAATGCAGTGACATTAACCCCCGATCGGTACTTGGGATGACATGAAAATCAACTTGAGGCAGAAATACCTTCCTGCCACATACCGCCAGCGTCTCATAGACAAATGGCAAAGTCTCACCCAAGGGAGCCGATCTGTGACTGAGTACACCGCCGAGTTTGATGAGTATTATTTGCGGTGTGGAGTTACGGAAGAGAGCACCATGACCATTTCGCCCTTTCGAAGAGGTCTGTGGCCGAACTACCAATATGAACTTTTCTACCGCAATGTGACCACTTTCGAACATGCGTATCAGGTTGCTCTCGAATTGGAGTAATTCGAGGCCGAGTTTGATCCTACCCATCGGTTGGGCCCCTTTCCCATTCGTAGTGTCGAGCCCCGTGGCTCTTTAGGCACATATCCGAGGGCCCCCATGGCTCGACCTCAGAAGCCCACTCGTCCCAAGCCATTCGCTCCTAGGCCTCACCCTCCACCTCTGAGGGATATCCCTCCTCGTCCCCAACCCACGGCACCAACGGCCCGTCCACCGGCACCCGCACCCATTGCTCATCATTGTTGCCTACTCCTCCTATCCGTCGGGAAGATAAGGGTAAGGGACCTTTTATCAGGGAGCCTAGTGAATCACGGTAGCAGTGTTATCGCTACAATGGGTTTGGCCATTTCACCAACCAGTGTCCCACTCACCAGTCTCTTGTCATTGGGAACACACAGGTCGGGGACACCACCTCCTCAGATCTTGTGTTAGTCAGTTATGAAGCAGATCCGGAGCTAGGTGACGAGTTCTATGAGATTGAAGGTGATGGCCAGGATGCCCAGCATTTGGATGATACCCACTTGGGGGTCATCAGGTGTATTCTCACCCTGCCACAGGCCAGTGATGATTGGCGTCGGACCACCATCTTTCATACATACTGTAGGCTGGGCGGGCAAGTGTGTAAGGTGATTATCGATAGTGGGAGTTGTATCAATGCAATCTCCACGGGTGCTATCTCACGCCTTGGTCTTACTCCCGTGGACCATCCTTGCCCCTATCGAGTATCATGGGTGGATTCCACTTCCATTCTAATCAGGCTGTGGTGTTTGGTCCCACTGCAGTTCCATGCCTATCGTGACGAGATCTGGTGTGATGTCCTCCCCATGGAGGTGGGCAGTATTATTCTTGGTAGGCCGTGGTTATTTGATCAGGATGTTATACTCCATGGCCGGTCAAACACCTGTAACTTCGACCATGGCGGCCAGCGGATTACCCTCCACCCCTCTCAGCCCAAGAAGCCTTCAGTTAGGGGTCCTACTGGTCCTACTACTCCGGAGCCTTCCGTCCCGGGACCCAGTACCCCATCCTCAGCTAGGGCCATGACCGTTACATCGAGCACAGGCGAACCCTCTTCTAGGAGGTTGATGATGATTAGCACCTGAGAAATGGAGTGGGAGGCTAGTAGGGGCAGCCCTGTGTTTGCTATTACGGTCCAAGAGGTGGAGCCAAAGTCCGAGGGTGAACTCCCACCCAATGTCATTCCTATTCTGCATAAGTTCGCTGATATTTTTCCCGAGGAGCTTCACGAGGGACTCCCACCTATGCGGGATATTCAGCATGCTATCGACCTGATTCTGAGCTCCTCATTGCCCAATCTTCCTCATTATCGCATGAGTCCCACGGAACATGCCGAGCTAAAACGGCAGGTCGATGAGTTGATGCAGAGAGGGTCTGTTCGGGACAGCATGAGTCCATGTGTTATTCCCGCATTACTCACCCCAAAGAAGGATGGCACGTGGAGAATATGCATTGATAGTCGTGCCATCACCAAAATCACCGTGAAGTACAGGTTCCCTATTCCCCGCCTAGATGATATGCTAGACATGATGGTCGGTGCCACTATCTTCTCGAAGATCGATCTTAAGAGTGGCTAACACCAAGTGAGGATTAGGCCAGGTGATGAGTGGAAGACCACATTTAAGACCAAGGATGGTCTATATGAGTGGTTGGTTAAGCCCTTTGGGTTGACCAATGCCCCTAGCACCTTCATGCGACTCATGGCTAAGGTCCTTCGACCATTCATTGGAGTCTTTGTGGTTGTGTATTTTGATGATATCCTTATATATAGTCGCACTAGAGGGGACCACTTAGACCATCTACGGAAGGTCTGTCTACTTTTGAGGCGAGAGCAGTTGTTTGCGAACCCACAGAAGTGTGCCTTCATGACACCTCAGCTTACCTTCTTGGGTTTTATTGTATCTAGTACTGGGGTCTCTGCTGATCCGGAGAGGGTCCGGGCCATTATTGAGTGGCCGGAACCCCGTACGGTCCATGATGTCTGCAGCTTCCATGGCCTCGCGACGTTCTATCGTGGTTTCATCTGTGGATTTAGCTCCGTCACTGCCCCGATCACGGACCGTATTCGGAAGGACACGTTTATATGGACGAAGGTCGCTGCTGCTGCCTTCAAGGACATCAAGGAGTGCATGACCCAGACACCGATCCTTCGATTGCCAGATTTCTCAAACGTGTTTGAGGTCTCTTGTGATGCGTCGGGTGTAGAGATTGGAGGAGTGTTGAGTCAAGAGGCCCACCCGGTCGCATACTTTAGTGAGAAGCTGAATGACGTGAAACTGTGATACTCCACTTATGATAAAGAATTCTACGCAGTTGTTCAGGCTCTTAGGCATTGGAGGCACTATCTTTTACATCAAGAGTTTGTCTTGTACTCCGATCATGAGGCTTTGAGGTTCCTTCATTCCCAAAAGAAGCTTAATGCGCATCACAACAGATGGGTTGAGTATCTCCAGCAATACACATTTGTGCTTAAACATAAGGCTAGAGTGAAGAACATGGTCGCTGATGCCTTGAGTCGGCGTGCATGTCTGCTGACTACCATGAGTGCTGAGGTCATAGTGTTAGAGAAGATGAGAGAGGCCTATGTTGACTGTCCTGACTTTGGTCAGTTTTATACCACTCTCCAGGTCGGACCCTCAAGAGACCATGATGATTATGTGCTTCAGGAGGGTTCCCTCTTTCGAGGAGGCAGGCTTTATGTTCCCCGAATTTTGGTTCGAGACTTCTTAGTCTAGGAGCTATATGCGGGAGGTCTAGCTGGCCACTTTGGTCGGAACAAGACTATCGAGGCTGTTGAGCACAGATTTTATTGGCCGAGTTTGAAGAGAGTTGTTGCTCATATTGTGGCCCAGTGACGTACATGTGCTACGGCCAAAATGAAGAAGCAAAGCTCGGGACTCTATACGCCTCTTCCCGTGCCTGATGCTCTGTGGCATGATGTTAGCATGGATTTTGTTTTGGGATTGCCATGTACCTCTAGGAAGCATGATTCGGTCTATGTGATGGTTGACCAGTTCTCGAAGATGGCCCTTTTCATTCCCTGCTCGAAGACTTAGGATGCTTCGAGGGTAGTCTGCCTTTTCCTTACTCGTGTGGTGTGCAAGTTCGGGTTGCCTCGTACCATAGTGTCTGACCGTGATGTTAGGTTCACCAGTTATTTTTGGAAGACACTGTGGCATATGTTGGGTACTCACCTCAAGTTTTTCACTGCATATCATCCCCAGACAGATGGTCAGATCGAGGTGGTCAATAGGAGTATGTGTGACCTTTTGAGGTGTCTTGTTAGGGACCGTGTAAGGGATTGGGATCTCATATTACCACTGGCAGAATTTGCATATAATGATTCGGTTAACAGGTCTACCGGTATGAGTCCATTCGAGATTATCACAGGTCGTAGGCCTAGGAAGCCAGTGGATCTTGTCCCCATGCCCATTCATGCTCGAGTGTCTGAGTCTGCCGAGTCTTTTGCTAGGCATGTTAGGAGTCTGCATGATGACATCCGTCGTCACATTAAGGCCAGCAATGCACGGTATAAGGAGTTAGTCGATGCCCATCGACACCACCGTGAGTTCCAAGAGGGTGAATACGTCATGATCAGGGTAAGACCTGAATGGTTTTCCTCTGGAACCGTAAAGAAATTGTAAGCTCGCGGAGCCGGTCTATTTAGAGTGTTGAAACGCGTTGGATCCAATGCGTATGTTGTGGACCTACCTGAGTAATATGGCATAAGCTCTACTTTCAATGTGTCGGATCTAGTTACATATAGGAACCCAGCGGTGATCCCTAGTGAGCCTTTCGAGCCATCTCCTCCCATTGAGAGTGATCCCACACCTGAGTGTCCACCACCAGCCCCCTTTCCACGGCAGCGAGAGCATATAGATCATATACTGGATGAGCAGGTGACTGTTACCAGGAGTGGATCCTACCCACACTACCTAGTGCGATGGAGAGGGCGACCCACCACCGAGAATACTTGGATCACCCGTGGAGAGTTGCAGAGGATAGATCCAGACTTACTGGAGCGCTACCAGAGCGATGTAGACCCCTACTCGACGGGGTCAAGTTTCTCCCACCCGGGGAGAATTGGTGCGGACACGAGAGCGAGCGAGAAGCACGAACGGGCGAGCTGTCGGTACCGTACGCGGAGCACCACTCGAGCTACATCGGCTTCCATCTGGCTCGGAGATAGTCTGGAGACTCCCCCTTGAGTCTAAGTATTTATCATATTTATTGGGATTTTATTTGTGTGTAATGTGTGTTTATTTGGTTGTATTTGGATTGTAATCGGATTTTAATATTGGTTTATTTGTAATTTGGGACCACCTGGGTCCCGCGGGCCCCCCATCCCTTCTCCCATTGATCCACCTCAGCTCTTGGGCCCATGTGAGGTCAGTCAACCCTCCAAGGTGGGCTTCTAGAAGGGTGGGACCAAGGGGGGGACAAAGGGTAAACAAATTCAAAATTGGAAGCCCATAAGTCAAGGGGGCGCCCCCATATATAGTATTATATTAGGATTTGTAGTTTATTTTATTTAGTTCCAAATCACATGGGAGAATAAAATGTGGACTCCCTCTCTTACCCCTCCCCAACCCTAGATCTAGGGATGGAATTAGTCTTTTTTCATTTTCCATAAAACACTTGTATTTCCATTTTGATTGGAATTAATGCATAAAAAATCTGATTTTTGTTGGAGCCAAGCAAGGGCCACCCCTCTCTCTCTCTTCTCTCTTCTTCTAGCAGTTGGGAAGGCTGTGATCTGAGGTGTGAACCCTCATCTATCTGGTGTGGAGTTCGTCGTCGCCGTCGCCACCGCCATCGAGCAGCTGTTGCACCGCCACCGCCTTCATCGGTTTTCTGCCAATCGTGAGACAGTAGCCATTCCAGGAATTTCTACTCTCAGCCTCGAGATCTTTTGAAGCCCAAACTTTCAGGGTGAGTTGTAGAGGTTCAACCCACGTCCTAGAAAAATTGGTGGAAATTCTAGCTTTTATTTTCTATTTTTCCATTTTCGTGCTCCCACTCCTTCCAAATCTGCCAGTTCTCTATCCTGAGTCACAGCAACCCTGTTTCTCCCCATTTCGACCACCTTCCCCTAATTTGTTTGAATCCCCAATTTAATTGAAGCTTCTGTCCACCACCACTATCACCCACGAATTTTCTTGGGATTTCTGGAGACCTCTACCTATTTTTAAAAATCATGGTTATATCCCAACTTCAGTTCTGTCTCTGCCCTCCAAATCCGATCACCCGGTGCTAGAAAATACTTTTCCCCATCCACATCTCCACCTTAATTTTCACAACAATTACTCTCGTCTTCCTCCCTCTCCCCTCTACAACTTTCATGACGATCTCGACACCTAGATCAGAGGTCTGCATAGCGGTCAACACCTGTTCTCAGCCAGATCTTAGTATGTCTGACTAGATATGAGACTGAGCACAGCCCTATTCAAAAATCTGCCATCAAAATTACGGCCATGCTGAAATTCCTGGAACCACAGCGGGTCGAAGGATTTTGAGTCAGCGTTCCAACGGCGCCAGTTTCACACCGATCCGACGTCGGTGCTGGTCGCTGCAAGCCTTTTCTCTGGAGCGCGCGGGTCTGAAACAGAGTTTCAGATCCGTGGACAGCAACTCCGACAAGTGAAGATCGGAGCCTCCCGGCCCCCGACCGGCGTTCCAGCCCGGTCGCCGTCCAGGGGAGCCTGCCACCTGATGTCACCATCGTAGTGGAACCCACCCCGTCAGATCCGGAGGACCGAGCAGTACGTGGGCACCACAAACCCACAGATCACGCCATCCCGACAGCACCGAAACGCGGGTTTCGACACCGACGGAGCGACATCAAGATGCTGCCCGTCAACCCAATTTTTGTTACTCCCGGGCCCCACATGTGACTTGTTACCTCCTTGCGTGGAGTGGGTCGACACTTTGTACTGTAGTAAAAATTTTTTAACTGGGAGTACGGATTTGGCCGGGTTTGTCTTCCCCACGCCGGGAGCGTGGAGGTTCGGTCTTAACTCCTTGGCATTACACTTGCTTAGCTAGTATATGGTCATATGCCGCTGTGAGTGCGTTAGGAATCTAGCCCGTGAGTTCATGTCACCGCTGTGAGTGAGAGAGTGACTCGTCCCGTGACTCGATCCGAGCACGGAAGTGAGTCGACCACCCTTGACTCTACCGGTTTCTCAACCGCGTGGGTCCACGCTTTCCCTTGCTTGGGACGATGAGTGTGCTTGCGTTTATGTTAGCGACGTATAGCCCATAGGAACTCTTAGTGTCGTGCCAAAGTGTCTCAATTTTTCGTATGTTGCTGGTCGCGTTTGCACTTAGAGTCCGAGGTCCGCATTACTTAGAGTCGGTCCCTATGTCCATCCCGCATCACTGTACCAAGTAGCGCGGGTATGCTCCACTCCAAGTAATCGTCACCTGCTCATTCCATATATACTCGATATGTGCAAGCTGCAGTGGGAACGAGGCTAGTGGTGGACACTCCGGGGTGGGGTCACTCTCAAAGGGGATGAGGCGGCTCGAAGACTCACTAGGAATCACCACTGGGTCCCTGTATGTGACTAGATCCGCGACATGGACGTAGAGCTGTTTCCATACTCCTATGGCAAATCCACTTGCCTCTTACTCGCAAGGGACTGACATCTATGAGCTTGCATAAGACACATGCAGACTCTCACAGACTGTACGAAACAAAGACTATCACACATGACCCTAGTCCATAAATGACCCTAGGAAAACATAGACACTCATAGTACTACTATGATTGACGACAAAGAAACACCAACATAAAGGAAATACTAAGGAAGACTCGGTAAAAATGACGGACACCGTCTGCATATACCAAGTGTAAGGATAAGCTGACCCACAACTTGATGCCGTGAGTCTCATCACTCGTCAACCGTTGCCGGCTTGAGAAGACTCTCCCTCGGGTATGAAAGTGCGGGAGGATCAGGAGGCGGGTGACGGGAATGTAATCCGGACGTGTGATGTGAAGTACGACAAGAAGGAAGTCCGGATGCGGTCTCTCGTACGCATGGCAAAAATCAAACCATACCCTATCTACAAAAGGTGTCGACAATGGTTTGGTAGTCAATAACTGCTGTGCTACCATAGGAGAGATGGGTATAAGTGCGATGGTGGGGTCCTCTGAGGACAAAGTGGGAGGGACAGACAAATCTGGGATGACCGGTGGAATTTGGGTGACTAACAGTCCCTGGCCCTCTATTGGATCACTCTCTAACCCCAAAACATCAGCGAGGTACTCCTCGACTAACTCTTGGTCAGCCTTATAACTTACTAGAATAGGCCCGAGTGAGGCTTCCTCCGACTGGTTGTCCTCTAAGGTAGGGGATTGTGAAGGACATGGGTCAGAGAAATGGCTAATCCCACTACAGGGGGCCACATGGTTGGGCTCCGGGAGAGATGGTGGGCATGAGTCCGGAGGCAAAACGAGCCACTGGGGCTGGGTGGTTGGTGACACGGAGGTGGTCGGCTGAATGCCATCGTGGAAGATGAACTCGCCGAGTAGGTGAGGTGGGTATAAGGTACAGATCCTCCTATCCTGGTCAAAGGTCGCTCTCCTTTCTTCCAACCATTCTTGCCCTAAAATAATGCATAGTCCTGCTAGCGTACCAGTTTTGCACCATGCACCATCGAAGTAAAGGTCGAAACCGTTCGTCCTTTGGAACTCAACAAAGGCTAAATCACCCTCGTGGATAATCTCGCCAGTCTTGGAGAGGGACTCAACGATATCCAGAGAAACCCAATTATCCGACTCCATGTAGATGAAATCTAGTTCCGTTGTGGACCCATTGGGTAGAGTGGCAGTAGAAATGATCGGGGTGAAACCCGATAGTCGGGCCATGAAGGCATTGAATTCGGCCACCAAGGATGACCATTCGCATGCATGGTCTCGGGGAACGGCCATGGGGATGGCGGATAGGGGACATGCAGACACGGGACAAGACCGACTGACTCTTATTGGACTAGACACGACCCTATACAACGATGCAAGGTTGGAGTACCAACTCGGCCACAGACCTAGACTCAACCCATATCCGGTACCTGGTGGAGTTACGGGATCCGAAGATCCTCTCTTGCAAGTGTGCGACCTTCCCGATAGGCATAACCTAGTGTTCGGGCAACACCTTTTGATATACCGAATAATGGTATGCAAGTGCAACCTTGGACCAACTTAAATGACTCTTTTTTTTTAACACAAAGACTACCCTAGACTCAACCTCTCTCTGATACCAATTTGATGCGGGATGGACACGCGACTCGAAACCAATTGATATGCGATCCTTGGACTCTAAACAAACTCGCGATCGTCCCTAGAGAGGGAAGCATCCAGACGTGCGCAGTTGAGAAATCGGCAAAGAGCTTGGGTGGTCAACTCACAATTTCGTGCCCGGATCGGGTCACGAGACGGTCTCGCTCTCTCTCGCAGCAATGGTAAAATTGAGCGGGCTAGAATTCCTAACTCTCAAACAGCGACATACGAAATATATACGAAAGAAGTAAATACCAAGTAAGGGAGCGGACACGATGCCTCCACGCGCCGGGCGTGGGGAAGACGACCCCAGCCAAGTACGGTAACTCCCAGTAAAAATAATCACAATAATTATAGAATTTAATTGGCTGTCCACTCCACGCAGGGAGGTAAAGGGCTACAAGTGGGCCTGGGAGGACCGCTCTGAGGTTGATGGGCAGCAATTTGGACACTCCGTCGGCGCGGCTCGGATGGCGCAAGCTGCTGGTTGTGGGGCCCACGGGCTGGTCGGTGGGGCCGAGTGGGCCCGGAGTGGCACCACTGTGACGGGGATGCCTGGAGAGATGATCCCTGGGAAGGGGTCGTACTGGTTCACCTTGTGGAAGGTGAGTCAGCCGGCCGGGCAGTCGTTGCGGCTTGCTGTCCACGGGCTGTTTCTTCTATTTTATAGTGCGCGACCCGGCGAGAATGGCTGCTGCGATCAACCTCGACCTCTGATTGACGCGAGACTAGCGCCGTTAGAAATATAACTCGAAATACTTCGACCCTCTATGGTTACAGAATTTTTGTTGGGGCCATAATTTTCATGGTGGAATTTTGAACAGGGCTGTTCTCAGTCACAGATCTAGCCGGGCAGACTGAGATCTAATTGAGAAAGTGCGTTGACCGCTACTCAAACTTCAGATCTGGGTGTTGGGCTCATTATGAAAGTTGGAGAAGGGGAAGTAAGGAAGACGGGGATATTTATTTTGTAATTTATGGTGAAGATTTGGTTGGGGAAATGGATTTTCTAACACTGGTGGGTCGGATTTGGACTGCACAGGACAGAACCGACTTTGGCCTGAGTTTTAATTATTTTGAGGGGAAAAAGAACTTCTAAAATTGTGAAAAAAATTGTGGAGAGGGGTTTTGGTGGACAGAACACCCAGTCCAAATTTGGACTCAATCAGAAATGGGGAAGGGGGTCGAACAATGGAAGAATAGGGTTGTTGTAACAAGATCTGCATAGGGATAAATCTGTGTGGGTCTAGAAACTTAAATGGAAAAGGAAATGATTTGAAGGCCTAAATTCAGGGGAATTTTTATGGAGATGGGGGCTCATGTGGGGAACCTACCCTGAAAAATTTAGCTTCGTCAAATCTGGGATTTGGGAGAGAAAAATCCCGGAGTAGGCCTCTATCCAGCAGAACAGCAACCTGGACAACACCTCGGAAGAAAGCTCGCGGTGGCTCGTCGGCAGCACAAACGGCGGTGGCGGCGGCAAAGATAGAACTCAAAGGGGCAGAGGGAGAGATAGAAGAGGGCTTCACACCCTGGAAGGCTGGAGGAAGAAGAAGAATAGTAGGAGGGGAGAGAAGAGGGTGCACCCTTCTTGCCTTAGCAATTTCATCAAATTTTCTTCATTAATTCTAGTAAATGGAAAATACATGGTTTATGTATGAAATTGACACCCTTGGCAATTGACCTCCCATACCCTCAGATCTAGGGTGGGTGAAGGGTACCTTGGGAATGTTAAATCCCAATTTATCCCATATGGTCAAAGCATATTACACATGATAATCAAACTAGCATAATAAGGACAAAATAGGGGGCACCCCCCTTCATGGGCCAAAGGTTGCACTTATGGGACAAGACCATCCACTTGGCCCATGAACCCATAATTAACCTATGGACCATCCAACCTTGATAGCCCATGAGAGGGAAAAGCCCAATTAGGCCTTAAGTGGCTTTAAGTTCCATTATGAAGGCCTTAAGGTCCAATATGGCATAACCCCCTTAATGGACTCTAATAAATGAAACCCATTAGTGGACTGTACATGGAATGTGGCCCAATGGCTTATTAAAAGCCTCACAAAGGAGCCCAAATGAAAAAAACCAAACAAACACACTAATACAAGCCAATACAAGTCATAATACACAAATACGTTCCACACGTATAATGAAATAGTCTTTGATGCCCTATCATCATTTGTTGTTTGAAAAGAAAAAGGAAGTCGAACAATCTGAAGAAACTCTGATGGATGAAAACAAGAATGTGAAAGAGCAAAATAAGAAAGTAATAGTCTTGAACATTGTTATGTCTGGAAAATGGTTAGCTATTGAAAAAGGAAAATCTATTTTAAAAGAAAACGAAGCTGACTGTGAAATAAAGTTAAAACAAAAAATAAACAATCTCAAAAGTTTGAATGATGCACTGCATCAACAAGTAATTTCTTGTGAGAATGATATTGCCAACTATGAGATGAGCATTGCTTCTTTACAATCTGAAATTCATGATCTGAATAATTCCATGTCTAAATGTGTTGAAGGGAAAAAAAATTTAGATAAAATTCTTGGAACAAAAGTGAACTTTCAGAGAGAAGGACTGGGTTATAATCCAGTTAAGAAGAAGAAATTTGAAACCAAACTCTCAACTTCATTTGTGAGCAATTCTAAAAAGTCCAAAACATACTTCTCATATGTTTTTCAATTCAATGCTCAGAAAACTGAAAATTTATCTAAAAATTTGAAAAAGATTGAAAAGAAGAAAAAGAATTTGAATCTGAATAAATTCAAAGCTGTTCCTTCTAGTCCTGTTAATTCTGTCAATTATGTGGATTCTGGTAGTTCAGTGCATGCTGCTCATAGGTCTCCCACTCACTCACATGCACATAGAAAAACTGTTTCATGTCATTATTGTGGTAGAGAAGGGCATGTAATGCATGACTACCATGTTATGAAATCTGATGACATGTCTGCATCTAAGAAACTAAATGAATTTAAAAATGTCAATAATCATGTTGTGCAGAAAAAGAAAATTCAATGCTTTCACTGTAAAAGATTTGGGCATATAATCCATGAATGCTGGTTTCTTAAAAATGTTGAATTAATAGCTCAAAGAAACTTTACTAATCAAAGAAGGCCAAATCTGTTCTCAAACAAAAGGCCACATTGCTTAAATTGTAAGAGAATTGGCCACACAGTCAAGGACTATTGGCATGCTCAAGGAAAAAGAATTAACTCTAAACCTATAAATTTCCATGGAAATCAAAACATGTTTGATAGAAACAAATCTGTTGTTAAAAGAAAATTTAGTGCATGTTTTAATTGTGGAAAGTCAGGCCACAGAGCTGCTAACTGTTGGCTGGCTGGTAATGAAAAGATAAACTTCCATGTTAATAACAGAAACAATCATGTTCACTCACACCAATTTCATGCTCATGCTAATCCATATAAGAAGAACATGAAATCTGTTATTTTTTGTCATTACTGTGGACAGTCTGGACACTCGATGAATGATTGCCCTTTAATGATAATTGATGATTTGAAAGCTAAAAAATTTGTAAGTGCACCATTCAGAGGTGCCAATGTCATTTCAGGACCCAAGACATCTTGGGTACCCGTGTATGCAAAATGAAGTTCCATTTTTACAGGTGTGCCTTGGAAGGAAATAAAAAGGGGGTTAAATAAACCCAGACACCCAAGTAAGGTAAAACCCCATCTCTGCTGGTTACAAGTTTGTTCATTTAAACCTTTCAATAATCTTTTTCAGATAGCTGCATTTCATACTTAATTTGTTAATCTGAACCTCATCCATACATGTTCACATCTGAATCTGTTCTTTGCATTTTAGGTCTATACCAGTTTAAGTTTGAATTGAACATCATATTATGAAAATCTGAATTGCATGTATCTAATATCCACATATAGGACTGCATTGGCACTACATTATCATGCATGACCATTATGGTATATCAAATGGTAATTTACTAAAGGGCAGATGCAATCTGTCTGGAAGTTCTTACTATGTGTGAGGTGGTCTTTAGACCAAGTATGTTGCCTGGTACCATAGGTCAAAATTGCACATAGGGCAGTCTAAGGCATTCATGTGAATAATTCATTCTATGACCATTGCATAGCTATTTCCAGCATTGACTTCAATTGCACATAAAGTCCACTAAGAATTCAGTCATATAGTGTTTAAAGTCAGGGGGAGTTTGTCAAAGAAAATATTGCATTTCATGCTTATCAGATTAAGTCCCCTGCATGGTCTTCATGTCTCACATAATTGTTACAATGCATTAAGTTAGGGGGAGTCAATGCATATATATACATTTAGTTCATTGTATATCACTCTCACAGAAAATACCAAAAAGATAGACTAATTGCATAATTCTAAGGGATGCATCTCTGTCCAGTTCAGTCGACCAACATTTCCCATTCTGGTCAACCGAAGCTCAGATTTTTTATCTGAATAACTACTGTCTTTGCTTCCTGGTTTCAGTCTCAACTGTTAAACTCTGAATGATGACTCTCTCCAAACACTGCAAATCATTGACCTAAATTGTTGCACTTCTTAATAATTCTCATTAGAAGTGTCGACACCATGAGTCGACATTATTTTGGAAATGGTCTATTTTATGGAGTTTGTGAGTAGATGTCGACACAAAGAGTCGACACCTTCATTGATGTATGTCTGATCACGTATCTGCCTTGATTGGTCAATCGAAGTCTTCACTATTTCATAACTTCAATTCTGTGACTATCTCTCTGAAATTGTCTGCTCTTGCTCTATTGACTACCATTGTCATACATCTGAGGTTGTAAGTTTCTAATCAATGATGGTCATTTGCTTGGAATTCTTGTCATATTCTTAAACTTGTCTGAAAACACTGCTTATCTACTTATGTTTGAACTTCAAGTCTCTTTCACATGGTGCATCTTCTTGCTACTGCTTCTATTGATAAATTCATTGTTTCTTTAAACATTCTTACATATCTCTGAATTTCAGGAGGATTTCAATCTATGTACCTTGCTCATAAATCTGAAAAACTAATTCAATGAGGAATCTTCTATTATACATATTTATGAATGTCTGAAAGATCATATTGGCTTAAGTTTAATGTATTCATTAAGGTTGGTTATAAATGCCTTGAAAATATATGAATCAACTTTAATAAACCTTAACCAACTGCTTCATGTTAAATCTTGTCAAATCTGCTGAAATCTGAAAATGTTGAAATCATGACTTCATTTGGTTGAAATACATGAAATATGTATTATCTTTAAACATCTGACTTTTCTAAAAATGTCTAAGGGTCAAATCTTGTAAGAGCATTGACTTTGGTCACTGAGAAACACATGTCCAAAGGGCTGTGTCATGAGGTGCCATAGTTTACTCTGCTTAAAAATGATTGAAAAACATGCAGAGCAATGGCTTGCACACTGAGAAACACATTACACTCATCAAAGAAATGAGTTGAGGTATGTCATGAGGTGAAAAGTTAACTCTGTTTATTTTAAAACTTGACTGTTAGTCACACTAAAAACATAGGATATTGGTGTCTAAACAACGTATATCCTTTAGTTACAAGGTGTGTACTGAACTAGATTGCTCGCAATATTTGATAGCCAAAAATTATCTGCTTGATTAAATGAAAAATCTGAAAATGAATGCAAAGGATAAATTGCTATAACCCTGGACAAAATCAAATAATGTCATGACTGTTTAACCTCAATACTTATGATTTTAATTCCTAAAGAAGTCACTGGAATTGATTGAGTAAGATGAAGGGAGATTCATCAAGATGCAAATATGAGAGATTGGTTCATTTTTATTAAATCTTGATATTAGATATGAGTACAGAACTTTATTGTCAAATCATGTATACATCATATTTAAATCATGTAGTTCAATAAAGTTCAATCATAAACCATTATAGTAGAAGACTCTGAAAAATTCTTATCTTTGGATTTATGAAACAGGTATCTCTTTGAAAATCTTGTTGAATTTCTCATATGTTTGAAGAATCATTTGACCATCATGTGCTCAGTTTGTATTTACTGTTGAAATTCAAAACTCAGATTATGCACACTGTTCTTCATACATTCTATCATGACCTGAAATCTTTCTTGACTACACGTGTGACCTCTTAAACTGAATGTAAAATTTGCATGTCCAACCATTGGTATCAATCTGACTTGATTGCCCCATCCGATTGTTTGAATGTCTACTTCAATTTGTGTCCTTGTGGTTCACTGATCACTTATTCCACTTCATCTGCTCTGTAGAAAGGAAGAGCATCTGTTCAGGGGGAGTTTAGTCCACAATGAATCATTTTGCTTAATAGCACATAAAGGGGAGATCTTGTCAGCATCCTTAATGCTCCTTCCTTTTTGATGTTGTCAAAGGGGGAGAATTTTTATGAGTCATTGGTTGATTATTCTATTCTGACTATTTCTGACTGTTGGTTATGTTGGTTATTTGTCATCTATGTGGGTGATTAGTCATTCATTTTGATGCATGCTGTTGCATCCTTGCTTTCTTTAAAGGGGAGTCTGATAGCATTCCCATCATCCTCATTATGTAAATTGATGACTCATAGTGTTTCCATCATCAAAAAGAGGGAGATTGTTGTGTCCCTGTGATTTTGATGATAGCAAACACTATAAGTCATCATATGTTTGCAAGGAAATTGAATGATGGTGATGTTTTCTTTTTGTTACTGCACTATGCATGACTACACCTTGATTATTGTGCATTGGATTCAATAATGTCATTGCATGATAATTTCTCAGCTTAACAAGTTTTGACACAACCTCATGTCTCATAAAACTTCATAGTAAGGTCAATGTTAGCTGTCAATCATGCCATATAGAGTTAGTGCATTTTCAGGCCTCAGTCACACCAAAGTCGAAGCATGTTCTGGTTAGTCACAACTAAGGTCGACGCTAGTTTGCATATGTGTTAGAAAGGTCAGTGCATATCACTGCTCACATGAATATACAAGGTTGATGCTAGTTTGTAGATGTGCTAGAAAAGTCGGTGCACATCTACTGTTCACTAATAAAGGTCGATGCCAGTTCAGCCTTTAACAAACATTAAGGTCGATGCACATTCTCCTTAGGCATATAGAAGGTCGATGCACATCCAGTTTGTGTAGGACCAAGGTCGATGCACATCCACTCTGTGCAAGACCAAGGTCGATGCACATTCAGTCTGTGCAGAACCAAGGCCTGTGCACATTGTTTGAAGTGCATGAAGGTCGATGCATGTTCATTCTATAGTACATAAAGGTCGATGCACATGTTAGTTTATGGCATATAAAGTCGGTGCACATTTTGCTTCATGTTAATAAGGTCTGTGCATGTTTGTTCATAGCATCGAAGGTCAGTGCACATTACTGTTCATGCATATATGAAGTCTGTGCACATTTGCATTTTGGTAAACTAAGGTCGGTGCACATTTTATTACACCGCATACAAGGTTGATGCACATTTTGTTAGTATGCATATAGGTTGGTGCACATCTTGATAGTTAGAAACTCAAGGTCTGTGCACATTTTCTAAACTGCTTACAAGGGTCAGTGCACATTTTGTTGTTCAGCATGAAAGGTCGGTGCATAGTTTGATAGAGTGCATTGTCAAGGTCGGTGCACATTCTGTCAAACACATATAGGTCTGAGCATGTTTCAAGTCTAAGCACATATAGGTCTGAGCATGTTTCAAGTCCAAGCACGTATATGGTCTGAGCATGTTTACATATTACATCAGTAAGGTCAGTGCATATACATCATCCTTCTGACCTATGTGTGACTGATATAATGCTGGCTAGATCTGCATCTGACTATAAAGTGTTTGATGAAATGCTTTGGTAGGAACTTTATCAAACACGTGAAGGGCAGAATGCATCAAGACTAAGGAAGGCACGTGAGGTTGAACTAAAGCTAGGCACGTGTTCCCAGTATGGCAAGAAGCTCGCACGTGGTCCCAGTGAGCTTATGATTGGGCACATGATCCAATGCTATATGGTAGAGGAACATTCTCATCCTTGTCACGTGGGCCAATGGGGCTTCACTAGGTCTTTTTTGCCTCATCCATACAGAGGCTCTGTTCTATATAAAGACTGCCTCATCCTTCGATGAAAAAGGTAAGGGCTGCAGAAAAGCTGCAAGAGCTCCTGCTGTGAGAAGATCCTATTAGAAAGCAGCGCCAGAGAGAAGAGTAGAGAGTATAGCCATCTGAAAGAGTGGGCCGAGCAGATCAGAATCCAAGGAAGAGTAAGCCTGCAGAAAAACAAAGAAAGAGAGAGAGAGAGCCAGTGTGCGAGCGGAAGATAGAAAAGAGAAGAAAAAGAAAGAGGGAGAGAGAGTTCATAGAAGAAGGTCGTGAGAAGAAGGAAGAAGTGTGCATCTAGTTCCAACATTGAAGATATGTTCATGTATTGACTCGTGGATCAAATCCAGAGTCATTGTGCTCATCGGAGCTATATCTATTTTGTTTTCCTTTGTCCTTTTTGTTTATTTTTTTCATTTACTTTAGTGTTCATTCGATACCCTATTCTAGGTTCAGGTTCCTTCTGAGTGATCAGAAGAAGGGAGACTTACATCTCCGATTGTGAGTGATTGGGTGTCACTCACGGGTTCCCCTCTGGTGTGGAGGAAGGGAGGATTGATCCTCCGATTGTGGGTAATCGGGTGCTGCTCACGGTTCCTTCTGCGGTTGCAGGAGAAAGGAGAGTTGGACTCTCCGGTCACTGCGGTAGCAGTGGGTGCTGATCTTGTGGGTTACAAGATTAGGTCGAGGGATTTGTTTCCCTCAATCTCAAGCTATTTGGCAGCATCTGTTGCAGACTGAGTCTGCTTCTTGCTTTGGGAAGGGAATCCTCACTCGGGTTGAGTGAGGGGTGGATGTAGGCGGACTGGTGTCTGGCCAAACCACCTAAAAATCCAGTGTGACATGGTTTGCCTTGTGCATTTGCTCAATGTCATCCACCTCCTTTCACAGGATTGCTCATGAGGGTTGTCTGCTATGTGATTCCATTAAGTGCACAGATTTGTCTATCGTTTTCTATCACGAGCTTTTTCTATTTACAGTGCAGCTTAGGCAGACTTGTAGTGTTTGCAGTATTGCTTTGTTGGTAATTCATATTGTTTGATTCAGTCATGAATGTTCACATCTTCAATCTGTCATGTACTCGACAGCAAGTGTGGTTGAATGTTTAAGTGTTAATTTGATTTCTGATTGAGCAGTTTTCTAAAGGATATATCTTGTGTGAGTTTAATTGAGTTTGAGAAATCTCACCCTCACTATACACTATTTTTATCTTGGACTGCTCATTGTGGCTTAGGATAATGGTATTGTTGTTTAAGATATTGTTGTGAATGGTTTGTTGCTTAACAAATTGGGTTGTTATTATCATTGAGCTTACGTTTTTATTGGGGATCTATTCAGCCCCCCCTTCTAGATCCTAGCTACGCACCTAACATGACCAACACCAGAAGAAGCTTAGCACCAGCGGGTGATGTAAAAGCCCACAATGAATGGCTAAGTCCCAATCACATACATGAGGGTCCCATGGTCGAAGACCCAGCCAGCCCCACCATGCAAGCCGAGACAACAACTGGAAAAGGAGGGTGGGGCGGCCCTTCCGACGGTTGTGGTAGCGACCCCGACACGGCTCCAGCTACAAGAGCGGCCAGGCCACCAGTCACTCTCGGCTCGGCATCGAACGAGGGGAGATCCACTGATGGTCCAGTGCTCACTAGCTCCTGGACCATCTCTAGGGTAGCAGTCGGGTCCTCACCTGGCAAACAAAATCACAAACATAGTCAGCAATCTCAGTCCGCCAGACTCCAGATAAAAGGGGAGATAACTCTCCTTAGAATGGCTCGGCACTTATCGGAGCCGTCCTGGGTGGCCACAGGTTCTTGCTCCTCGACGGGGGTGGGCACCTCATCTCTTGCCTAGGGAGGGGCCATGGCCCCCGGCATCCCCACCGTCTATGCATAAAGTACTTGTCTATGTCAGTTTCCACAAGCAAGCACGGTCGTAAACAGAACATTTCCAGTCCTACGTGCCCTACCTGGCTGAATACCCTCAGGGACCTGCCATGACTCAAAGTAGTGGAACATCTGGTTGTAAGGGCCAGTCTCATCCATCATCCAAAAAACCTCATCGACATCGATATCGCAACCGATCTCTTCATCCAGCTGAGGGTCCGCCTCCATGGGTGGTGAGAAAGCCACCTCTACCCCAGCCTCTAGTGGAGCTATAAAACCCAATCAAGTAATGCAAAGTTTGTCAACCATCATGACTAAACTTGAAAAGTCAAAGGGTGGGCATGACAATTACTCAAAGCAGGCTTCGCCTCTATATGCTCATCTACCTTAGGCCCTCGAGAGGACCTGCCAACCTCCATCGCTCCAGTATCCACCCGGGGTCACCTCCGCCTAGGCTGAAGACCCCCGTCCCCACTCCCAGAGGACACCTCCGCGGAGGGATGATCTTCCCCTATCGGTGGGCCTGTCGAAGAAACACACCAGTAAACAATATCTCAGTTGCATGCACAAGGAAGTAAGACCCAGACAATACAATAAAGACAATGTCTTACCTATAGCCCCGAAGGGAGCCAACGAGAGACCAGTTGCTCTAGCTTCGACCCCAGCACGCGAGCAGCCTTCGCAGCCGCCTCCCTGACGTCTCTCAGCGTGTAGGCAGGCTCGATATGAGAGATGAACTCCAGCGGCCTGGCTGGCCCAATCGCATCAGCAATGTGGCACCTCCAGTCGCTGACGACAGTGTCAGCAAAGCTCCCCTCCGGGAGCGCTCCGTCTACGGCGGTACCCTTCCCGAAGCTGCAGTCGGACCGGAACTGAGTCCACCAAGTCTGCAACATCCTCGACCGAGACATCCCAGCACTAGCTACCGCACACCTAGCCTGTACCAGCCTCAGGGGCTTGATATCCCCGTTGTAACCCCCCACTAACGACAAAGAGGCCTGAGCCTCTCGGGGCCGCTGCTGTGCAAGCCGCTCCACATCCTGGAGAATCTGGGAGAAGTGGGTCCTCATGTACTCGCTGTCTAGCGAAATAGGAGGCTGGTCATCCCGTAGAAGTCGACTCTCCTTAGCCTTCTGAATCGCTGAGGCCTTCTGGCGATACAGATGGCTATGCTCGAACCACCATTGGGCATAATGAATGTCGAATCTCCAGCGACGATCCAACTCTGGTGTTTGCACCTGCTCTAGCTCCCTGCGGCAGCAGAAGTCCCACCAAGTTGCAGCTACCAGATGGCTATCCCGGCTCCTATACAGTCGACCCGCCAAAGAAAACTCTTGGTTTGGCGGGATCGCCTGGTCGTACCTGAAGTTTTGGGCAAATCGGTGCGGGTAGTAGGGCTCCAAAACACTCACAGTAGACCAGTGTAGCACCAGCACGGCCAGTCGTGTGCGGATCACCCACTCTATGTATAACGCAACGTCCAGCTCCCATTTATGTGGTAGGGTGCAGGCCGCCCCATCCCCCGACGGCACCAAGACCAGGCGATAGCCTCTCGTCACGCCGTCAAACGGGAGCCCATCCTCCCCTCTGCCTGGAAACCCTCCTGGCCCCCTCTAGCTGTGCAAAGGCATCTCCGTCCGACTGACCTGTGAAACTGAACATTGTTGTGCCCCTGGTTTTGATGATGACAACCATGAGATGTGTATGTTGAATTCAACTTAAAATGTTGAACTAAATCTTGATTCAGTAACGCATGCATTTGGTTCATTTTTGATGCAAGAAAGGAACAGGGTCGACGCTGGGAGTTCAAGGCGTCCACGCATCAGTTGAAGACGCAAAATCATAAGTCACTGATATAATCTAAGTGCGTCAACGCCACACTATTGTAGCATCGACGCATCAGCTTAAGAAGCAGAGGCACTCACAGATCTACTTCACTACGTCAACGCCACAGTAGAGCAGCGTCGACGCAGCAGTTCAAAAGGCAGAATTATGGTTCACTGGAATACCCCAGTGCGTCAACGCTATAGCATGATAGCATCGACACAGCAGTTCACTCTGAGATGAAATTAGCTCTGGGTTAGCCTAGTGGGTTGACGCAATAACCCAATGCATCAGCGCATCCACCTACGAACTTAAAGCTTTGTGGATAGTTCAAGGCAGCGTAAACCCCTTGGTCACCATGGGTTGACGCCATCTGAATTCTTTCATATAATTAGTTGGGTGGACCCCAGTCATTAGTGACGTCAAAGGCCACATCAGCCAAAAATTGTTTCGATCTCGTTTTCCTTCGTGATTCCAGAAGGCTCTGTGGAGATCAATCAGTGGGCTAACCAGAAAATCTGGTTGGGGCCCACTAGATGTATATATTACATGGATCTGGAAGTGAGCGCGGGAACCTGAACATCGAAGAAGGTTTTTGGAGATTTCGAAGCTGCTGCAGACTAGGCTGAGCAAGAGAAGCTCACGAGAAGAACTGGGGAGTTCACCTTCCTCCTGATGGCGATCTGCTGAAGACCTGAGGAGATCTAGGAGCAGTGATCTATTACAAGTCCATGTACATTTCAGAAGGAGAAGATCAGCTGATCGTTGAAGCTTCTTCTCCCAGACTTCTGAATTCAAGCCTGAGATCCGACGGCCTCATAGATATGAGATTGCTCCTTCATTTCTGAGTGATTTTGTTTATTGTTTATCTTTTCAATTTGAAATCTGTTACATTGTTTCTCCCTCGTACTGGTTTGAGTAGAGGGAGGGTTTGATCCAGCAGATTGTGCTTGGATCAAGGGCGTTTGGGCATGTTTGCCTGCAAGCTATTCGTCAGCGGTTTAGAGGATCTTTCCTCTGGTTAAGTCAAGCTGTAATGCTCAGCGTTGTTTGAGGAGATACTTCCTCGGTGAAGCTAAGCTGTAAAGCTCAGCAGGGATCCTCACTGGTTTAGTGAGGGGTGGACGTAGGTCTCCATAGGGAGACCGAACCACCATAAAAATCTGTGTTCCTCTTGTGGTTTGCTATTCTCACATTATCCACCTATCGTTAGATGTTTGATTAGGCACGATCTTCATACAGTCTATTTACTGAACTTCTAATTAGCATTCTACTTTCTAAAGCGAGTGTGATCTTGCATTAATTTTTCAAAGGGTCAACCTATTCACCCCTCCCCTCTAGTTTGACCTTCCACCTAATCCAACACGTGGTATCAGAGCTTGGCTCTCTTGTCAAGGGTCTCACAACCCAGAGAGATTTAGTGGAATGGAAAACAAGGGGCTCATGCCTGAAGGGTATGCAGTGAATAGGCCACCCTTCTTTGATGGCACTAACTATGCTTACTAGAAAAATCGGATGCAGGTATTTCTGAGAGCTCAGGACCATGAGATTTGGAGAGTCGTGAGCAAGGGACCATATCAGTTAGAAGGAGATGAGGAACTGTGGGTGAAAGAGCAGATTCGGAAGTCCAACGTCAATTGGCAAGCTATGAACATCATGCAATGCTCATTGCATCCCATGGAATTTTCACAAGTATCCTCATGTGCCAGTGCCAAGGAAATGTGGGACAGACTTCAAGTCATCTATGAAGGTACGTCAGAGGTAAGAGAGACAAAGGCCAATATGTTAATTTATGAATATGAAGCTTTTAGAATGAAGCCATAGGAAAATATATCTGAAATGTATGCTAGACTAACCCTATTAGTGAATGGTCTTAGAGGTCTGGGAAAGGTTTACACTGATTATGAACTGGTCAGGAAAATTCTTAGATCCCTAACTCCAATTTGGCACACCAAGGCCAATGTTGTTGAGGAATCTAGGAACCTTCCTACCACTACCCCTAATGAGCTTATCAGATCTTTGATGGCTTATGAGCTGAACCTCAAAAGGACAGATGAGGATGTGAAAAAGAAAAAGCCTCTTGCATTGAAGGCAGGACCAAGTAGCAAAGAGAGTTCAGATGACAGTCAGTCATCCAGTTCAAACGATGATTCAGGTGAGATAGCTATGCTCACCAGGAAATTCAGGAAATTTTTAAGGAAGGAAGGTAAGGCTGTATAGAGTCGAAGATCGCAGGTAAGAAATAGTTCAAAATTCAAATCAGAAAATTCAAAGAAATCTGACAAGGTTGTTTGTTATAAATGCAGGAAACAAGGACATATCAAATCTGAATGTCCAGAGAATATGAAGAAAGCTCAGCCAAAGTGGAAAAAAAAAAGCCCAAGGCCATGATAAGTACGTGGAGTGACGAGGAGAAAGATGAAGATGAAGAAGAAAGCACTTCTGAAGAAGAGAGTGATGTTAAGCTGTGCTTCATGGCTAAGGATGATGAGCAGGATGAGGTAACTTCTTCCTTCAAAAACTTCTCTTGCAGTGATTGGGAAGAAGCATTTAATCAATTGTTAGATAAGTATGATTATGTTAAGAAAGAAAATAAATCACTCAAGAAAAAGAAAAATCTGACTAGTCAAGAAAATTCATTGAATGAGAAAATCAGGTGCCTAGAAGCTGAAATTACTAGTTTAAGAAAATCTCTTGATGAAAGTGACCAATGTAGAGATCAATTAATAGAGATGAAGAGAGAAAACGAATTTCTTCTGAAAGTGCATGATGAACTGAAACTCAGAATGCAAAAATTGGAGAATGAAGTAAAAGTTGCTGAAGAAAAGTATGAAGCCATTCAAGGAGTAAATCAGGAACTCCAAGAAAATTTGAAGAAACTGGAATATGAGAATTCGAGTAAACAAGCCTCTCTTGAGAAATTAACACAAGGTAAAAACAATCTTGAAGCTGTCATGGGAATAAGAAGCAATTTTGGAAAAGAAGGACTTGGTTATAATCCAACCAAGAAGAAGGATCTAAGAACTAGATTTATAACATTTGTTTCTGAACAAGGTACATCTGAGCAGAGCCAAACGGCTGAAAAGAAGTCTTGTGAGAAAAATCAAGAAAAATTAAAATAGTCTGATGAAATCAGAAAAGAAAAGGGAAAAGAGAAAGTGAATGTCATCTTGAAAGCCAATAACCACAAGAATGTGCCTAATTTCAGAAGTAAACACTCAGGTCAGCCTATAGACCCTAGTTCATCAACCCAGCATCAAGGATATAGAAATTTAGGGAGTCATAAGTCTGGTACAAGACAGTTGCGTCAACGCACTGAGTACCCTGCGTCCACACAACCCATGTCCCATGGGTTCTACATAAATAATGCTAGAACAAACCATTGGCCGCGTCAACGCAGTGTCCATACTGCGTGAATGCATACACCCTTCCGGGATGGGTATTCTTTCATAAATATGAGAATGAGTCGACGCAGCCACTACAGTGCGTCGACGCACCCTATGTACCAGAACCCATATGACAAAAGGGTTGGGTGGATGAGTCAACGCAGTCAGGAGAGAGGGTCTACGCAGCGAACCTTCATCCCTTCAAGAACTCAATATTCCTCTAGAACTTCTCATCCTAGGTTCCTTAGTGCTTCTTGGAGTCATAATAATCATTGGAATGGGAACAAGAATAAAACCTCATACTTCTCTAACAACAGAAATGGTTCAAAAAGGTCATTCCAAAGGGTACCTCAACCCAATCAGAAAAATTTCAAATCTATGACCCCCACATCTCAAAAACCCTAAAAACAACAGATTTGGATTCCCAAAAGTATGATGTCTTACTTGACACAATCATATGGTCTGATGGGACCCAAGTGTATTTGGGTTCCAAAATCTCTTGTTTGATATGATTTACAGGAGTGCCTTGCAGCTGTACACAATAGGTGGTATCTTGACAGCGGCTACTCAAGGCACATGACGGGCGATAAGGCAAAATTATGTTTCCTATTTGAGAAAGAAGGAGGACATGTCACGTTTGGGGGGAACAATAAAGGTAAAACAACTGGAAAAAGTAAAGTTGGCAAAAATCCCCTGAACTCTATTGATGATGTGTTACTTGTTGAAGGATTAGAATACAATCCTCTTAGTATAAGCCAACTGTGTGACAGGGGGCACAAAGTTGTGTTTGATTCTCATGCATGCACTATTCTTGAAATGCAGTCTGAAAGTGTCAAATTCACTGGAAAAAGAATAAATAACATGTACATGGTAGACTTGGATGATCCTGCTCATAACAATCTTTGTCTATCTGTGAATAACAGTGAGCTGGCTTGGCTATGGCATCGTAGACTAGGACATGCTAGCTATAGTGTCATGCATAAGTTAGCCAAATTAAGCATGGTGAATGGTCTGCCTGATGTTTCATTTAAGCAAAATGACAAAATTTGTAATGCATGCACTCAAGGCAAGCATACTAGGAAGTCATTTAAATCCAGAATTAAAAATCAATCTTCTAGACCTCTTGAACTTGTTGACATGGATCTGTTTGGACCCATTAGAACAGCAAGTTTGAGTGGCAATAAATATGGATTTGTTTTGGTAGATGACTTTTCTAGGTTTACTTGGGTATTCTTTTTAACTCATAAGAATGATGCATTTGAAGAATTTCAGGCATTCTTCAGGAAAGTTCAGCAAGATGGTAAGTATATTATTTCATCTATCATGTCAGATCATGGAGGAGAATTTGAAAATTCAGAATTTGATGGTTTTTGCAGGGCAATGGGAATATCTCACAAGTTATCATCTCCAAGAACTCCTGAACAGAATGAAGTGGTGGAAAGAAGAAACCGAACCCTTGTCGAGATGGCTAGAACAATGTTGATCGAAGGACAACTCCCAAGGAAGTTCTGGGCAGAGGCGGTAAACACAGCTTGCTACATTGTAAACCAGGCAATGGTAAGACCTCTGTCCAAAAAGACTCCATATGAATTGTTGAAAGGTAAGAAGCCCTCTGTTATACATTTCAGAGTTTTTGGATCTAAATGCTTTGTTCAAAATAATCACAAACGGGACTGATAAATTTGAACCTAAGAGTGAACCAGCCATATTTCTAGGATATTCAAATCACTCTAGGGCCTATAGAGTCCTAAATGTCAAAACTCAATCTGTTGAAGAATCTCCACATATTGTCTTCGATGAAATGAATGTCAGGTCTGAAAATGAACAATCTTGCAGGGACAAAGGTGATGGGGAGTTTCTTGAAGAAAAGAAAGAACAATACACTCAAGAGGAAGAGCCAAGGTCAAATGAGAATCTAGCAGAATCAAGCACTAGAGGTAATGCAGATGCTAATGAAGGTAACTCTCTGACCAATGTTAGAATGTTAAGAGACCGCCCTCTATCAAGCATTATTGGTAATATGCATAACCCTACCAGAACTAGATCTCATTTTAGAACAATTGAAGAAATGGATAATTTGGCTCTTATATCTCAAATTGAACCTAAAAATGTAACTGAAGCCTTGAAAGATGATTGCTGGATAAATGCAATGCATGAGGAATTAAATCAATTCAAAAGAAATAAAGTGTGGCACCTTGTGCCAAGACCCAATGAACTTTCAGTAATTGGAACTAAGTGGGTCTTTAGAAATAAATAAAATGAAAATGGAATTGTGATAAGAAATAAAGCAAGACTAGTAGCACAAGGATATAACCAAGAATTTGGCATTGATTTTGAAGAATCCTTTGCACCAGTAGCTAGATTAGAAGCTATTAGATTGTTACTTGCATATGCATGTTGTCATGGAATAAAACTCCATCAAATGGATGTAAAAAGTGCATTTCTTAATGGTTTAATAAAAGAAGAGGTGTATGTTGAACAACCCCCCGGTTTTGAATCTATAGACTACCCTGACCATGTTTACAGATTAGACAAAGCTCTCTATGGGCTCAAACAGGCATCTCGAGCATGGTATGATAGACTCAGCTCGTACCTCACTGAGAAAGGATATTCAAGAGGTAAAGTGGACCAAACCCTATTCACCAAGGTAAGAAATAATGACATTATTCTGGTTCAAATCTGCATTGAGGATATAGTCTTTAGATCTACTAAACCAAGCATGTGTGAGCAATTTGCAAATTTAATGACCACAGAATTTGAGATGAGTCTCATGGGTGAGCTTCAATTTTTTCTAGGTCTACAAATCACCCAATGCAAGGATGGATGCTTCATCAACCAGGCAAAGTACGTCTCTGAACTATTGAAGAAATATCAAATGGAGAATCTTAAGGCAATCAGCACTCCCATGAGCACCAATACAAGTTTGGATGCAGATCTGAAAGGTAAATCAGTAGATGCAAAGACTTATCGAGGTATGATCGGATCACTCCTCTATCTTACTACATCTAGGCCAGACATCCAATTTTGTGTATGTATGTGTGCTCGTTTTTAGTCTGATCCTAAATAATCCCACTTGATTCCTGTCAAGCGTATCTTTCGATACCTTGCTGGAACTCGAGATTTAGGGATTTGGTATCCTGCATCTTGCACTTTTGATCTCGTATCATACTTAAATGCAGACTATGCTGGATGCAAACTTGACAGGAAAAGCACAAGTGGCTATTGCCAATTTTTGGGAGGGTGTTTGGTTTCTTGTGCATCCAAGAAACAACATTCAGTGGCACTATCCACTGCAGAGGCAGAATATGTCACTGCAGGGAGTTGTGGCACTCAAGTATTGTGGATCAAACACCAACTCCAAGATTATCAAACTGATCTTGGATGTGTCCCAATATTGTGTGATAACACAAGTGCCATTAACCTGGCAAAGAACCCCATCCAGCACTCTAGGATCAAACATATAGAAATTAGGCATCACTTCTTGCGAGATGAAGTTAATAAAGGAAGCTTTAAATTGATTTTTGTAGACTCAGAACATCAACTAGCTGACATTTTTACCAAGCCTCTGAATAATAAAAGATTTTCTTGTCTTAGGAGAGAGCTTGGATTGTGCAATCCTCATCTTGATGCCTAAATTGATTGCTTGTATTCTTCTTTGAAACCTGTTTGGTTAACTGTGCCTCGGAATAAATTGATTACTTGCCTTGCTTGAGTTGAAATTGCCTGCTTTCTAAATAAGTCATAGATTTAGGGGGAGTTTAGTTTTGAGCATTTTCTTTAAGGAGCACATGATAAATAAAAAGCCATCATGTCAACAATTGCATCTTCATTCATATTTTCAATCATGCATGAATGGAGGGAGAGTTTGCATTAGTTCTTACTTGCTAAGAAGTGCAATTCTGTCCCTTTAGATTAAGTGATCTGGGATTCTGAAGAGTGGTTAAAAAGGCTGAGTTAACGCTGTTGCAAGACTGAGTCAACGCACTGACAGAAACTTTCTGGAAACATGCTGGAAGTTGAACTGACTGGTTGAGTGAGTTAACGCAGTCACATGGTTGAGTTGACGGACTGACATAAACCTGGTGCAAATCAGTTCTGGAATTAATTGGATTACTTCAGAAGGGTTAACGCAGCACTGGAGTTGGGTTCTCACATATCTCATTATGTTGAAATCTTCTAGTACCTCAGTTTGTCTGAAACTTGGAGTCGTCTTCTCAACCTCTCATCAACCTTGTTTCTTCTATACTCGGTTCTTCAGCTTGTAGTGAAGTACCACTCAATCTTCAGTATGAGGGAAGTTTTTTGAGATCTGAAATGTGAATTGATGTCATAGATTCAGGGGGAGCTAAAGTGATAATTCCTTTATAAGAGGTGGTGATCTTTATTGACTGGCTCTATGCAGTATTAATGGTTGGAGATCTATAAATCTTTTGTTCTTTGAATGCTAAAATTCTTGAACATAAAAGTGCTTTGCATATGGAATAGTCATGGAACTACTTAATAAAACTGGGAACTCATCCATTCTTGAACTATGATGATCAAAAGTAAAGAGACCACTTTGTGCAAATGAATTTAATATCTGTATTGACTTTAAACTCAGAATATGTTTAATAAGAGCTGAAGAAATAAACCCTATGCAATGTATATAAATATCTACATGGAATAAATTGCAGAGCAATGGCAAGCTTTCGCTGAGAAACTGTCTCTATGCACCAAAGAAGTGCTAAGGAGCATGTCATGAAGTGAGCTGTTATCTCTGTTTCAAAAGAAAAATAATTCATTGCAGAGCAATGGTAACTTTCCACTGAGAAACTACCTTCATGCACCAATGAAGTGCTAAAAGGCATGTCATGATGTGAGTTGCCAACTCTGTTTCATTGGAGCAGAATTGTTAGCTATGCTAAGTAACCGGGAACTCTGGTGTCTGATAAACATATGTACCCGTGTCAAAAGGCTAGCTACACTTGACTGCAAATGAGAATTTAAAATATATATATATATATATATATATATATATATATATATATAT
Source organism: Amorphophallus konjac (assembly GCA_022559845.1). Classification (NCBI taxonomy): domain Eukaryota; kingdom Viridiplantae; phylum Streptophyta; class Magnoliopsida; order Alismatales; family Araceae; genus Amorphophallus; species Amorphophallus konjac. The sequence continues at coordinate 340,035,294 of CM040118.1, read as the reverse complement.
ATGGGTGGTTGACCTGAAGCTCATATAAAAACCTATGGAGTTCATCTTCAATACTGGTTAAATTCACTTCTCTAAGGGTCTCTTGAAATTGAACAATCTAAGGGAAAGATATGAGAAAGTTCCAAGTGTGCAAATTGTTCTATCCTTATTCCATAATCATGCTCCTCTTATTCAAGGATTTGTCTCAAATTCTTAAGATTATTTTTCTCCACATCATTAAATGAATTAGGGGCTCTCATCATTTCTCATCATATCTCTCATAATGGAACTTGAATTTTATCTATTAAAAATCCTTGAATGTAATTTCATCTTTTCATAATCTCAGTGTCTTTAGAATGCCTAAATCCTATGGGTCTTCACTATTCCTTATGTCTTCTTAACACTACATTCAGGACTCACTTTGGTGGCGTCGACGCAGTGCCTCACTGCGTCAACGCAGTCATGCAATAACTCCAAATTCTTCCCAGTCCGGTTCAGCACAGTGAACCGATTCACCCTTTTTGATTTGAACATGAGTCGTCAAGTTCTTTAAAACCCCGCAGCGTAAACGCTGCCGTCTCCTCAGCTCTTTCCAAAACCTAGTGGGCTTCTACCTCTCCGAATCTTCTCTCCTGTTCCCGTTTGATTCTTGCTGCCATGGCGCCTCCGGAACAAGTGAAGAAGGGGAAGAACAAGAAGGGTTTAACGAGAAGAGCTCCCATCTTTGCTAAGGGCAAGATTGAGCCTCGAACCAAATTTCAACGTGCTCCAGAGGAGATACCTTCCCAGTCAGCTCCACGAACATGTAAAGGGAAAGAAAAGAGCTCTCCGGCAAAGACAAGGGCAGCAAAGTAGAAGGAGACTCACGATGTTCCCGTAGCAGATCCCCCAGAGGAGATACCGTCTCCTTCAGCTCCAAGGAAACGGAAAGGAAAAGAGATAGAGCTATCTCTTCGAAAACGCCGTCTCCATCCAATCCCGCCAACCAAAAAGAGAAAGCTCTCTCCCGTAAGGGCAGAGGAGCAGTCCACATCTTCAGCTGCTGCGAAGGGGAAGCAAGGTGCGGACAGCTCACATGCAAGGTCTTCTGATCCCTCTCTCACCCTCAATGTGGAAGAACCTCTGAAAGTCCTTATTCCACGGTATATTGTTGCTATCGACGTTGAGATGCTTGAGGTTTTTTCACAACTATTCCCCACTTTGGATTATCAGGGTTGGTGGTCTTTCGTTACAAATCATAAGATTTATTACCCCCACCCTAGTTAGGGAATTTTACCACAATTTGAAGTATGAACCTCAGATCCCCAAAATGTCTTCAACTGTCAGGAATGTTAGTTTCGAATTGACAAACAAATTGTTTGCCAGAGCTTGGAAAATACCAATGAATGGGGTTCAGCTACACAGTTTTCAGTTTGATGAACATGCAGCTTATGCTCTTCTGATTGACAAACCCAGTGATCCTACAGACGTCAGGGAGACTTTTTTATCTAGTCTTAAAGCAAATAGGTTCCCTCCATTCAATAGACTGCTCCACCATATTTGCACATCCATGATAACACCTCAGAGCTGTGGCAGGGAACGGGTCACTGAGATGCAGAGATTTTTACTGTATTGCATGCTGAAAAAGATAAACATTTCATTGTTAGATGTAATCATTTAGACTATGAGATCTTGCTTAACACAATCTAGGACACTCCCATATGCTGCTCCATTGACTGCCATATTTAGAAAAGTTGGCGTAAAGTTTGGAGATGAGAAGAAACTGAATATTCCTAAAGTGAACGTATACTCCCTCTCTTACATTCAGAAATTCATGGGATTTAAAGTCATAAATGGAAAGCCAGTCAGGGTTTTGCCAAGTCAGAAACCTGTATCTACTTCAGTGGAAGCTGGTCAAGAAGTGAGAACTGAAACACAAGATCAGCAAGAGGCCAGTCTAAACAGAATGGAAAGACTAGAGGCTAGGGCAGATAGACCTGAAGCCAGTTCAGCCAGAATGGACTACCAAGACTTCAGCAATATCCAAGATGATTACAATGTACAAGATGATACTCCTGTGTTTCCAGTTATTTCCAGAGAGCTTGTCATTGTACAAGGTCCTCTTCCAGAACCCTCTCCACCAAGGGGACCTGCATCTACTTCTGAGGAGATTCCAGCTAACTTTCAGCATGATGCTGGTATGCCTGATTTTTCTGGCATCAATCCTACACTCATTCAATTTTTGGAAATGAAATTCAAGAGCATTGACTCTCCCATAATGCACCTAAGCTTAACAACGGATATGAGACTGTCACACCTTCAACAGAAATTAGACAGCAGATGGGAAAAGTTTACACATGATAAATTCAAGTCTGACAAGAAGCTTCATGAATTTATGGAATCTCTTCTTCAAGCTTGTCAGAAAGCTGGTTCAGGCATGCGTAATTTACAAAGCTTGCATCACCAATGTTTGAACAGGTTACAGAGTGTATAGACATACAACTATGATGTCAAGGAAAATCAGTCAAAGTTGAATCTGAAATATTCTACCCTGATAGACAAGACTTTGATGTTCAGTGAAACGATTCAAAACTTGTTTGAAAAGATTACATCTTTTGGTCAGAACCTTGCTAAACTGTTTGAATGAACCACTCTAGTCAGTGATGAGGTTGTGGATGTGTTGCATATTCTAAAAGAAAACTTCCCACCCACAATTGAAGATCAACGTGATGTGTATTGCCCTCCACCAACAGAAGCCTCCTCTTCTGCACCTGAATGGGGATCTCAGTAGAAAGCTCAGGTGGACTATCTGTTTGATATATTACACAACTAGTTTGATGGTATCACTACCAACGTCCAAGAATACCACAAGTTCATGGTGCACAGAGATCAGCTACTTTCTGAAAGGATGGACACTATGGCAGCATCCATGGCTCAGCTTCAGCAACAGTTGGATATTGTATCTGCAACTGTCCTTCAGTCTTCCTCATCTACTCCCCTTCCTAATGATGTCAAAGGGGGAGAGAAATGAACTCAAGTTGGAGTCTAGTCTAGAATTGCATTGCATCTGCATCAAAGCTGCATCAAATGTGATGATTGAGTGAAGTTTTTGTTTCTTTTACATATTTTGTGAAATGTTCAAAAGAAGTCGTAACATGTGAGAATCTCCAATTTTTGTTAGAATTAGTCTCTGTTTTTCTGTTTGATGTAAAACCTTGAGCTTAACTAAATGACAAAAACTGGTGTGTTAGCCTCTAAAGTGAATTCTTTGTTAGATTTGAACTTCCTTGTTTGATCTGAATAATACATCTTTATTTAGATGCAATGACATTCACCTCATAGTTGCCATCATCAAAAAGGGGGAGATTATCGTGCCCTTGTTTTTGATGATGACAACCATAAGATGTGTATGTTGAATTCAACTTAAAATGTTGAACTAAATCTTGATTTAGTAACACATGCATTTGGTTCATTTTTGATGCAAGAAAGGAACAGGGTCGACATTGGGAGTTCAAGGCGTCCACGCATTAGTTGAAGAGGCAAAATCATAAGTCACTGATATAATCTCAGTGCGTCAACGCCACACTATTACAGCGTCGACGCATCAGCTTAAGAAGCAGAGGCACTCACAGATCTACTTCACTACGTCAATGCCACAGTAGAGCAGCGTCGACGCAGCAGTTCAAAAGGCAGAATTATGGTTCACTGGAATACCCTAGTGCGTCAACGCTACAGCATGATAGTGTCGACGCAACAGTTCACTCTGAGATGAAATTGGCTCTGGGTTAGCCTAGTGGGTTGGCGCAATAACCCAATGCGTCAACGCATCCACCTACGAACTTAAAGCTTTGTGGATAGTTCAAGGGAGCGTAAACCCCTTGGTCACCATGGGTTGACGCCATCTGAATTCTTTCATAAAATTCGTTGGGTGGACCCCAGTCATTAGTGACGTCAAAGGCCACATCAGCCAAAAAGTGTTTCGATCTCGTTTTCCTTCGCGATTCCAGAAGGCTCTGTGGAGATCAATCAGTGGGCTAACCAGAAAATCTGGTTGGGGCCCACTGGATGTATATATTACATGGATCTGGAAGTGAGCGCGGGAACCTGAACATCGAAGAAGGTTTTTGGAGATTTCGAAGCTGCTGCAAACTAGGCTGAGCAAGAGAAGCTCACGAGAAGAACTGGGGAGTTCACCTTCTTCCTGATGGCGATCTACTGAAGACTTGAAGAGATCTAGGAGCAGTGATCTATTGCAAGTTCATATACATTTCAGAAGGAGAAGATCAGCTGATCGTTGAAGCTTCTTCTCCCAGACTTCTGAATTCAAGCCTGAGATCCGGCGGCCTCACAGATCTGAGATTGCTCCTCCATTTCTGAGTGATTTCATTTATTGTTTGTCTTTTCAATTTGAACTCTGTTACATTGTTTCTCCCTCGTACTGGTTTGAGTAGAGGGAGGGGTTTGATCCAGCAGATTGTGCTTGGATCAAGGGTGTTTGGGCATGTTTGCCTGCAAGCTGTTCATCAGCGGTTTAGAGGATCTTTCCTATGGTTAAGCCAAGCTGTAATGCTCAGCGTTGTTTGAGGAGGTAGTTCCTTGATGAAGCTAAGCTGTAAAGCTCAGCAGGGATCCTCACTGGTTTAGTGAGGGGTGGACGTAGGTCTCCACAGGGAGACCGAACCACCATAAAAATCTGTGTTCCTCTTGTGGTTTGCTATTCTCATATTATCCACCTATCGTTAGATGTTTGATTTGGCACGATCATCATACAGTCTGTTTACTGAACTTCTAATTAGCATTCTACTTTCTAAAGCGAGTGTGATCTTGCATTAATTTCTCAAAGGGTCAACCTATTCACCCCTCCCCTCTAGTTTGACCTTCCACCTAATCCAACAAACATCAATAGGGCTGCCAGATTCGCTACCGCCATCCTCGTCACCATCCTAAGGAACAGTAAACTAGCCCACAGTTTGAGGTAGTGGGTCGGTAGAAGTAGACTTCGCTCACGTGGTTCCGGGTGTATTGACAATGCCCCCAGCCCATGGTAAATGTTGGCTAGTGCCGCCAGAGCCAACGCCAGCCGTTGACCCTCCGCCAACAAACACGCAGGCCATAGCAGCTCGGCCAGCAGAAGACTGTCCTCCCCGTGAGGGACCACAAACGTCACCAGCCAGTATGCCAGATATGCAGCCAAGTGGGTCACGTCTGGCAGTCCAAGGGGGTTCCACCGCTCTCGTGGTGCATTGATGTATCTGGAGTAGGTCCTGAACCGCAGCTCCACCTCTATATACTTTTCCCACGGGGTCTGATCTCGTGCGAACTCCTGGTAAAAGCAGGACGGCCCGTTGTAGAAATGACGGACACATGCCTTCAAAGTCACTCGTGAAGTATGTGCCGCCTTCTCCCTTCCGGCTAGGGCTAAGTCCCTCCAGGTCTTCAACAAGAAGCGATAGCTGTGGGGCACCCTGTAGTGGCCCTGCCTGTCAGTATGGCTATGATGGAGGTCTTCCAACACCACCTCCTCATAATCCTCGCCGCAGATCGGCAAGCCAGAAATCCAAAATAGAGACCACAAGTCTAGCGAGGTCTCTCCCTTGGCCGCCGCCACAGTGTTCCACTGGTGGTTGAAGCGCTCCGCCAGTGCCTAAATCAACCCCATATTGCAGGAGTACCCATATAGCTCTATTGTCATGGCGTATCTAATCCCAGTTCGGTCCGAAAGCACCCTATAGTGGTGCACAATCTCCATCAGCCACTCAGTCGCACCCTGGTGGTACTGATGGGAGGAGATCACTGCCCAGTGACCATACCAGCTCATGACCGTCTGGAAAAGGATACCGTCCAGCAGACTGTGGTCATCATATCCTTCACCAGCAAACAACTGCCCTGAAGGCTCCAACTGTCACGTCCCGAGCTTTTAATACAGCGGAAGGAATTTCGGGAACGCAAATAGTCGACTAGTATGCCTCGAGCAAGCAATATAATCAGAGCGCAAATCATTCACACATAAGATGAATGAAGACAATAATTGATCAAAATCTAAATTCTATTGATAATAATAATCAAGTACATGATCTTGACTCATTGACTAACTAGACTCCATAAAGTGAAAATTACATAAGTGACTTTTGACTAGACTAACTACGGCTTCTCTCGAACCATCAATCACTCTCAGATCCATCACTTGAGTAATCTAAATCCGACCCGTTAGAATTTCCTGAAAAAGATTGGAAAATAGGGTAATGAGCACACATGCCCAGTAGGTATCTTCGTAACAACACGAAGGTAATTTAAGTGATTAGCATTTTAACTCTAGAGAATAAGATACGTCTTGCAGATATGGTAGAACGTGTGAACAAAATCAAAGTAACAAGATACGATCAAGTGCTAGATATGATAATAGGATTTATCAATCAAGAAAGTAAATTTGACATTTTCATGAACAAGAATGTAATAAGAATGTACTTTTCATAACCATGAAGGGTATGCACTAGAAAGTCATGTAACAAGCAAGAAAGTACTCTTCACTTAGTAGCAAGTACTTCGTGAATTTACGTGGCTCTTTACTCATGTCTCGTGGATTTTCACTTATTTATAAAGAAAGTACTCCCAGCGCAATGCGACGCCAGTAGCATCATATCCCGTGGTTTACAGTATGTTTTCGACAATCAGCCGTGAGGACTAGCATAGAGTCCCTGAACACAATCAGTGCTCGAACTGCATCTTCAAGTATAAATCAAGCTACTTCCATGATTATAAGAATAATGTGTCCAATAATGTACAAGTTCAACAATAGTTCCATGATAAAGTAACCAAGGTATAGAAAGTACCAATAATTTGATATGAGTTCAAAGAATGACTTAAAGTATATTATGCCACGGCGGTGATCCGGTAGCATAACAGTATATTCATTAGATTTCATAACTCAAGTTTAACTTGGTTAGACTTAATTTAGGCTCTAGATAATCCTAAGATCATCTAGGAACTCAATAAAACTAACCCCAAAGGTCAAACCTCGGGTTAGACACAATCAGGAACCAGGTGATCTATTACTAGGTTGTTTAGCACGCCTGGCGGTCTATTCATGGACCGTTTCAAAGAATACAGGCATCGATGTAATAAAACTATATGGAGCTTTAGCGGTCTAGCGGATGGCCATTTCGTATCCCTTAGCGGTCTAGTGAATGGCCGCTTACAGAAATCAGACGGTCGTCCAGAGGGCCACTATGTTCCAGAATACACAAAACACCAGTAAGTGCTTTTCCAGACAATGGGTTTTAATGGTACAACCAGCTCGGCGTCCTAGTGGGAATCCCAGGCTCGCGGAGTCTTACGGAGGCCTTGAAACAAGATATCCTTGTCCGTTGGAAGGAATATCCAATAGAGAGGTCATCAAGTCCAAGATTGTGTACTTAATATGCAAAGGTGTAACTAATGACAACATACCGGGATATGTGCCATGTACTTAAGAATATGACTCTTAGAAAAGAGAGAATTATGTAAAATAGTGATCAAGTTAAATCGTGCATCCTTTATCATTTGAAACATATATTTATTACAATAGTATATGATTTTGGTCACAAATTAACATAAGTTAAAATATTACCAACGTGTATAAAAACATGAATTCCACTATGATGAATAAGAAAATTAACTAAGTATACGAAACCAGTACTCAAACCATGAATAAAACTTAGTTAACTAGACTTTTCATACAATAATTATGGCTAATATGCAATATGTTTCGGGTTAACAATATTATAGAAATCAGAATACAAAAACGGTCTAGTATAGGACCGTTTCACTAAGCCAAGCGGTCTATCGTGCAACCGTTTGGGATTCTGGCGGTCTACAAGAAGACCGTTTCTTCCTGTATTACAGAAAACTTAAATATAGTGAATACCACACTAATCTAAGACACATCATGGCTGGAAATGAACATATATAAACATGATAGAACCTGGATAGGCCAACAATATGTGTGGGTTTGTGTAATAATCAAGAAAATTTCCTTTTATCTTAATTAGGGCTAAGAATAATGTATGAGGAGTATACTAGATGCATAGTCCCAATAGATCATCAAATTCGTGATGTATAATGCATGAAATTGACTAAAACAAGAGGGCTTTTATTCTTGACTTCAAGTTTAATCCTTTCATGAGATAACCTACCTTTGTCCTAGGCTTTAGACTTTGAATTTAAGACTCGAAGTTAACCCTAATTCTCTGCTCATCCTGAACCGAATCAGCAACTTCATGTTCTTCTATCTCTTGATTCCCTTTACTTATGACCACGAAATTTGGAGGGTGAGAAGAGGGTACTAAAAGGAACAAATAACTCTAAAGAACCTCTATCTAATTACCTTTTTTAAAGCTTCTAATTCCCTGATCAACTTGGGTCGGTTGCACAGTTTCTTGAGTTATTGGTGTATGATCAGCAAATTTGACAACTTCTAACTCCTTGTAGGCTTGATCTCCTAGAACGAAATTTTCAAGAAAGTTAAATTTTACTAAAACGAACAACTTCCTAGAAGAAACTTACCTCTGATTCTACGCTTTTACCTAAGTTCACGCGAACCAAAAGTAAGGGTCGCACACGTTGGTTTTGGGGTCTATTTATAGGTTTAGCTAGGGTTTTGAGTAGTAGAACAAACATAGAGTCCCAATTAGGTCTTCAATTCGATCCTCAATCCTTCTAGACTTATCTAATTAGTAGATAGCATCGATCCCAGTCGATTTGGATGTCAAAAATCTAATCTTTTCACGTTTTCTTCCTTTCACGGAATCTATAGAGGCTAGCGGTCTAATGCTAGACCGTTTCATACCCCCATGCGGTCTTACGATAGAACGTTTTCAATGTTGGGCACCGAATTTTGAATTGGTTCAAACTCTTCATTGCTTTATCCCTAGTATTATCCCCATTTAATATATTTATCCTATTTATCCACTAAAATTCTGACATTCCAGAAATTAAGCTTCTAGAATATGGGCCACCCCTTTTGGGCTTGGATTTTAGGTCCTTTGGATTCAATTAAATGGGCCTAATCTATTTGTTAGTAGAAAGCCTTCACTTAATGAGACTTAATTAATAGTAATTTATTTAATAGCTCATTTAAATGTCTAATAATTCTAATTAAATCTATAAAATTTCTAGAAAATTCTTGGGCGTTACACCCTCCCCCACTTAAGAGAATTTGGTCCCCTAATTTAATTCATGGACTTATGGAGAGTGTAGTTACATTCAAATATTTCTAGAAATCTTTTGCGCATGGCTTCTTCAGTTTCCCATGTTGCTTCATGTGGACATGACTTGGTCCATTAGATCTTGACCATAGGAATAGTCTTATTCTGAAGTTGACGAACTTCTCGTTCAACGATTTTGATTGGCCTTTGCTCGTATGTCAAGTCCTTTTTAATCTCTAGATTATCGTAAGTGATGACATGGAATGGATCAGGAACATACTTCTTGAGCATTGAGACATGAAATATATTATGAACTCCTGCTAATTGAGGGGGTAAAGCTATTCGATATGCAACTTCGCCAATCCTTTTGAGAATTTTGAAGGGACTAATGAATCTTGGAGTAAGCTTGCCTTTGATACCAAATCTTCGAATACCTCAACCTGGAGAAACCTTAAGGAATACATGGTCTCCTACTTGAAATTCCATGTCGCGCCTTCGATTATCAGCATATGATTTCTGTCTGTCTTGTGCCATTTGAAGTCTTTCTCGAATAAGCTTTATCTTCTCGGCAGTATCCCTGATGATGTCGGGACCGAGAAATTATCTTTCTCCTACTTCATTCCAGCAAATAGGTGATCGGCAGCTTCTACCATACAAAGCCTCGAATGGTGCCATTTGAATGCTAGCCTGATAGCAATTGTTATAGGCAAATTCCACTAGAGATAAATGGTCATGCCAACTTCTTCCAAAGTCAATAGCACATGCTCTGAGTATATCTTCCACCACTTGATTTGTCATTTCAGTTTGACCATCAGTTTGTGGATGGAACGCAGTGCTAAAATTAAGTCGGGTTCCTAATGAATGTTGAAGACCTTTCTAGAATTATGATGTGAATCGAGGGTCTCGGTCAGATATAATGGTGACAGGGACACCATGCAGTTTGACAATTTCCCTCATATATAATGCTGCTAGTATATCCACAGACCATCGACTTTTGATTGGTAGAAAATGTGCAGATTTAGTTAATCGGTCTATGATCACCCATATACCATCATGTCCTCCTCTTGTCTTAGATAAACCCATGATAAAATCCATCCTTATACTTTCCCATTTCCACTCGAGAATATTCAAGTGGTGTAATTTCCCAGCGGGTTTTAAATTATCTACTTTTACTTGTTGACAAGTGAGACATCAGAACACAAAATCGGCTACTTCTCTTTTCATATTGGGCCACCAAAAGTTCCTATTCAAATCTTGATACATCTTGGTAGCACCAGGGTGAATAGCATACTTTGATTTGTGAGCTTCTTTCATGATCAATTTCTTAGTGTCATCATGATTCGACACACAAATTCGATCCTTAAACAATAGTCTTCCATCATTTGAGATAGAAAATTCCAGTCTCTTCTCCCTTGCCTTTAAGTTTTTCAACCTTCTCCAAGGCCCTTTCGCATAGATGTGCCCATTGGACCATCTCCGCATATGTACAGATATTCTGAGTCTCAAGTTGTTGAATAAAGTCGGGCCTTAAACCATCCATAAATCGGTTGGCTTTCAATAACTCCGTACTAATCAAGTGAGGAGCATAAGGTGCCAGTCGAGAAAATTGGAGTTCATACTCCGCAACTGACATCATGCCTTGGCGTAACGAAGCGAATTCCATAGCCTTCCGCTCCTTGGCATGTTCAGAGAAATATTTGGCTCGGAAGAGCGTAAGAAAACCTTCCCAAGTATGTGGTGCATCTGCTGGCAGTGCCGCGACAGACTTCCACCATGTACGGGCATCTTTATTTAGTTGGAACGTAGCAAGATGAACCTTTTCTTGGTCGGCACATTGCATGACCTCGAATATACGGTTCATTTCATCGATCCAATTCACTGCCTCATCTGGATTAGAGGATCCTGAGAATCGCGGGGGATTTAAGCTCCAAAAATTTTGGTGTAAGTCTCCAGCTCTTGCCCCAGCACAAGCTTGGGCCATATTCTGTAATGCTTAGGTGAGACATGCAACGGTTTGCTGCATACCGTTCCAGTCAACACGATGAGCCATTGTAAGAATAAGGTACCTGAGAAGAGTAATGAATTTTGTTAATTCTAATGGAATGAGTGGGGTTAATTTTAAAAATAACTCTAATTACTATCTCATCCTAGGTTCTACCCAATTCCTCTCATAGGTTGGGAGTTTCTTTCCTAGTTTCATAGGTATGGATCCCTAAACCTTGGACTTAGCCTATGACATGTCCTTTCCCTAGGACTCCTAGTCCTAGTGCTTTGATACCACTCTAACTGTCACATCCTGAGATTTTAATACAACGGAAGGAATTTTAGGAACGTGAATAGTCGGCTACTACGCCTCGAGCAAGCAATATAATCAGAGCGTAAATCATTCACACATAAGATGAATGAAGACAATAATTGATCAAAAATATGACTTTTATTGATACTAATAATCAAGTACATGATCTTGACTCATTGACTAACTAGACTCAATAAAGTGAAAATTACATAAGTGACTTTGATGTGACACAACCCCTTGGACCTAAATTTGCAAGCAAGAACGACCCGGTGATTTCACTCGAGCGGACTCACCCGTGTAGTGCACACTCGGATCCGTAGACGGACCGGCGATGGTGGAGAGGGGCCAATATGGGACCTCACCTTTTCGGGGATTTGATCAGCTCGGGCTGAACCCCTAAGGGCCTGGGATGCCCAATTCCGTGGGCGGCCAGCACGCCAAGGACGTGGGTTGTAGGGTTGCTCTCTCAACTCACTCCGCGGTGGTCGCTCAATTGGATGGTAGATTCGGGTCAGGCACTCGCCTCACCGCCAACGAGCAACTTAGAAGCAATACAAATTAAGCAAGGAATGCCATCAAAGAGAAGTGACCAGAAGCTCACCTGATCGGCGTGAATACACCGATCCCGACCGGAGACGAGGGCGAGCGGGGAGGCGTGGGCTGCCCGCACGCCGCGCCGATGACGCTTCAGCCGATGACCTGCTAGTACAATCACTACGCCCTCGCAAAGGGGGTGGACTAGGTGTAGGGGCAATCCAATTACAATCAAAACTAACTCCACGCAGGGAGGGGTGGTCAGCCGGCCAGGCGGGATAGGGAGGAAAGCTAAGGAAGAAGCAGATTGGTCCCTTCGCCGGTTATATCTGCTTCTGTGACTGCCTGACAGGTACTCGCTATTGACGCTGCCACGGGTTCTCCCAAACTTGGAATTCGTCAAAACTAGTGCTGAATCTTCGCTGACTGAGCTGGGAGGGCTCCTGAATTTGCTTGTGAGTTCTGGATCTCACCGACGATCGGGGCCAAATCTGGAACTGGACCGTCTGTTCTGGCTCGGACTGACTCCAGAACTCTACAGCAAGAAGAAGAAGCCGCCACAAACACTCCCGAGCTCCGAAGGTGACGTAGCTTATGTCGATACGACCGCGGGAGGGTCCTATTCGAGCATCAACCAGAAAGAATGCAAGAGGAGGTCAGAGCAGAGAGATAGAGCCCGTGGAGTGAAGGAGCATCCGTCAGGACCTGACAAGACAGACCTGCGCACTTGGGGTAGGAAAATCAGAACTTTGTGCTTCGGGCTTCAAATGGCGCTCTGTTTTTTGGAAATGCTAGGGGACTTGTAGGAGGAGACTTCAGCCAAAAAATAACATCCAAACTCTCACAAGATCTGCCGTGGTCACACTTTAACTGGTCCTCTGGTCTTCTGCAGGAGTCGGGTTACGCAGTCTAGGGAGGACGGCTCTCACGGGCAGCTCGGTGCTTGAACGATGACGAAACCACCTTGCTTGGAAAGCTCTCTGGACGACCTTTCCATAGGTTTATTATTTTCCACCATAATGTTCGGGGAAGGGCCGGATACGACGTTGCTTCCAGAACCCTGATTTGCTGCCTGCGAACTGGGTTGAGCAGGTTGGAGAAAGTGGTTGCTAGTGGTGGCAAGAGGTGAGGGGTTGCGATGGGGTGAGGTCTAATGGCTGTGGAAGGTGTCGGGGGATCGATTAGGGGGTGGAATGGGATGGTGGAGAGGCTGGAAAGAGGGCTGGGTCGCAGCTAGCAGGTGAAGGGGGAGAGAGGGTGGAGGGCGCAGGTTGGCCTAGGGGGAAGGTGGAGGCTTCTCTCTTGGTTTGAATGGGTGGTTAATGGGGGTTAATTTCGGTCTTGGGAAGGGGAAGGGGTGCTTGGGAGAATGAAAGGGTGGCTTGGGAAGAGGAAGGGTGGCTTGGGGAGATGGGATTCTACCTTGGGAGAGGGAAGGGTGTATGGGGAGTGTCAAAGGTCACCTAGAAAGGGGAAGGGAATTGATGGGAGGAGTTATTGCTTCTAGGGAGGTGTAGGGGCAGGGTGATGTGGCAAGAGGAGATTGGATGAGGTGGAGCTTAGGTGGAGGAGAGAGGAGAGAGAGAGGGTGGTGCACCCTAGAGAGAGAAGGGGGGTCACCCCTTTAGAGAGAGAAGGAGAGAGAGAGAGAGAGGGAGAGAAAGAATCTCACACAATTTTGGGGCAATTCAAACTTTCATTCAACAATTCATTAGCTCTCAAATGAGGGAATGGGGTCCTATTTATAGGAAACCCACAATTTACAAAAAGTCCTCGACTTTTGGACTAATGACAAATAACCAAGAAGGGGGGGCACCTGGGCCTAGCCCACCTAATTGGGCCCATAAACTAGTCTAATCAAACTAAGGACACTTAACCTAGGTAATTGACTGTCTAACCTAGGGACTGGACTCAAATAAAAGGAAAATTACATGATAAGAAAATGAAAATTACATCATATGACTCGAAATAAAGTGGCGAACAAGATGTAGCATTGCTGGCGATCATCAGGAGCCCCAAAAAATGTGGAGTGGTCGGAGATGTCCCTATCATACCCTCGGGGTGCAGAGAACTCGACTTCGTCGAGTATGGGTCCACCGGGGAAATGGTCCTCTAAAGCAGCTCGGGGTGAACCTCGACCTCCAAACTCAACCCTGCGGCCGCAACCAGGGGACAGCCCTTCATCCTCTCAAGGTGGCTCGAGCTCACCCTCTTGCTGGCGATGGAACCCTACTTGCCTAGTATTGCCTCCGTGTGCACACGTCGGACTCTCAGGCTAATATATGGAGGCTCTCTGAGGATATCACTCACAAAGGTGGGGGTAGGCTCAGGTGCTCACTAGGTTCCACCGCGGTGCCCATATAGGGTGCCGGGTCCGCCACGTGAGAAGTGGGGTATATCTCATAACCTATAGGTAAGTCCAATCCATAAGCTGTGTTGTCACAACCACTCAGAACTTGGAAAGGTCCAAGTCCTCGTGCCCTCGGTTTGGAGGTGACCCTAAGATAGAGCCGCTCCAATGTCACCATTGCCAAGTTGCCAACTAGGAATTCCAAGTGGCGCTCGCGAGCTTTTGCCCGCTTCTTGTGATTCTCACCGCTCGTTGCTAGATGCTTGCATGAAAGCGTATGCCATGCACTATGATGCGGTGTGGGTGTGAAAAGCATGGTGTGTAAAGGTGGATCGGGACAACCATATGTAGACCAGTCATGCTTTGACGCCAAGAAGACTGTGGTGGAATTGGGAGGACCGGGGCATCCATAAGTGGACCTATCATGCAATGCTACCATGTAGACTTGGGTGGACTTAGGAAGGCCTAGGCATCCATATGTGATCCAATCGTGCATGGGGGTCACAAATGTCGGGGGACCCGGACATCCATGAATGCTCCTGTCATGCCAATGACCCATGATGAATGAAGGAGGACCATTACAACCGAATACGGACCACTTATGTTTCCAACTTGACATGTGGGTGTTATGAATGAAAGGACCCGACTTACTAATAATGTCAAGTGGTGGGAGGTGCCAAGACGTAGGCATTCCTACCTCAAAAATGATTTTTATGTGAGGGGTTGTGGGATGACCTTTGAACTTCCATTTGAAAGGATTGAAGGGATCTAAGAAGGTGGATAGCACGGAGTGAGACACTTCCTTAATCCCTATGTGAATATTGCCCAAAGTCATGGCTCCCATGGTGTAACCCGAGTCTAGGAAGGGGTGGATTTGATCCATTATGGTTGGTTGGGGTAGGGAAATGTGGGTGGTGGGTAAGGTGGTTGGGCCACATGGGTATCTGTATTCCCATTGGAATGGGTCAAAGGGATCAAGGTAAGGACTACCTAGAGAGAGGCACTCCATGTCCCCAAGGTCTTCACAAGGTGGTGAGTCATCCTCGTCCAAAGTAATTGGTCCAAGATCTCTAGTGAGTTGACCGTTAAAGGCATTCGGGGTCTCAATGGGTGGGGAGTACACCGGAGTGGGTTCTTCCTCCAAGGGGAGAAATAGAAGAATCTCAATAGTGCAATGCCCACTCGTGCAAATGGAAGAGATGGAGCCAATGGTGGGGTGGGCAAAGTTAATGGTGCTAGGCTCCGAAGGTCCCATGGCAAGCAAGCCGGTCAAGTGGACTTGCCAATATAGGCAATCCACTACGTCTCCCAAGTCTCCTGCGAAGTAGAAGGTTTGTAAAGTGACATGGGGAGGCCGAGTGGGAACAATTTGGGATTGATATCCCAATGGTGGTGAGCTTAGGAGGGTGGGACTTTGCTTGAGCCATTGGAGTATGGACTCATCTATGGTGAGGGTGTATGGCTCATGAGGACCCGGACTAGGAGGGGTGGGTGAGTTTTGTGGCTCCTCCTCCTCAACGGTGTAGGCTTGGGTTTCCTCGAGGGTCGGGAGGGGGTCTAGGTCGGTCTTTACTTCCAAGGGATCGGGTGTTTGGATCATGGGCTCCTCTTCCAAGGAAAGGAATGGGTCTTTTGGTGGAGGAGTGGAGATAGCTGGCTCATGGTACTCCCGGGGTGGTGAAGATGGACAGGCTTGGGTTGGGCTTGATAGGGGAAGTACTTGGGTTGGAGTTGGGGTTGGGGGTGTGTTGTGCCCATGTAGTTTTGATGATGGTTTTAATGGTGGTTTTGATGATTGGGTTTTGAAGTGAGTTATTCACTGTGAGTCATCTTGTTGTGTGTGTCATCATGCTATTATTCAGTCATTCTCTGATCATAATGCAGTTCTTCATAAGTTCTGATATGGCATTGCATATTTGATTATGTTCAGTCATGTTACTGTTGCTCCTGAGACTGAAGTTTGATACTGCAGCGTCGACCCATCGAACTGCAGCGTCGACGCTGCCAAGGCACTTCAGAGGTAGCAGTAAGAAATTTTTGTACTGCTGCGTTCACGCTGCTTGGGCAATGCGTTGACGCTTGGTGTCTCTTTAACTGCATTTATTCATTGGTCTGGTCTGTAGTGCATCGACCCCTTGTGGTGATGGGTCGACCCCTCAGTTCATTCATCAGATTTATACAAGTCCATACATTGGTCTTCAGGCATTCCAAGTATGCACATTGATTCAGGTTCTCCAAGTCTATACAATGAAGTCTGATCATTGCATTTGCATTTACAATGTCTTCACACCTGAAGTCTGTACATCCACAGTTAAACTTGAAGTCTGCACACTGGTCTTCAAATCCAAAGTCTACACATCGGCCTGTGGCCCTCTTAGCTGAAGTCTGTATAGCGTCCGCTGTCTAGAGTTCTTGAAGTCTGTACATCGGACTGCTTCTTTTGAAGTCTATACATTGGCTCGTTCACTTTTGCAAAGTCTGTACATTAGACTGTGGCAAAGTCTATACATTCGTTTCCTTGGGCAAAGTCTATGCATCGTGGCCTTGAACTTTCAAGTCTGTACACTCTTTATTTCAAAGTATGTACATTGTTACCTTGAAGCCGTTCCAAGTCTATACAACGCCCAAGTCTGTACAGCCATCAGTGAACACTCCAAGCCTATACATCCAGTTGAACGCAAAGTCTACACAACGCCTCACATCTTGCAAGTCTGTACATTGGCGTCATTACACCAAGTCTATACACTGCACTCATGCACTGTCCTTTACGGTAAAGTGTATACACTGTCCATGTGCTAATTGTTCAAATGTATATACACTCGCTGTTATAAGAGCCTGAACTAACTAAGTATATACATTCCTTCTATCTCTGTTTGTAGACGATTCAGACTGATGAGTGGGCCAACGCAGCATGCTGAGAGCGTCAACACATCACATCTATCTGCTGAAGACCTGATCACTGGATCACCTACGCGTCAACGCAGCAGTGGAGCAGCGTCGACGTAACAGTTAAAAAGGCTAAGCTGGTTGCTCACTGGAACGCATCAATGCGTCAACGCCACGGGTTGGAAGCGTCGACGCAGCAGTTAAAAAGGCTAGGCTGTTTGCTCGATGGAACGTATCAATGCGTCAACGCAGCAAACTGATGGAGTCAACGCAGCAGACTTGAGTTTCACAGGGCACGTGATCCGAGGTGCCTGGCTCGTGATCCAAGGATGGACGAGATACCAGGATGCTACCACGTGGTCCGAACTTCTAGGGCAGGAAATGTGGAAGCCACACGCGCCCAGTGTGCCTGCTGTTGCTATATATACGAGTCTTCATCCTCTGTAGAAGACCGATCGAAGAAGAAGCCTGGAGAGCAGAAAGCCGTTCGATCCAGAAAAAGAAAAGAAGAAGAAAAAGAGTTGAAGAGAAGAAGGAGAGAACATCGTGAGAGAAAAGGAGAGCAGAAGAGAAAGAAAGAGAGATAGAGAGAGATAGTGTTCGTGAGAAGTGAGAAGAAAGAGAGAAGAGAGAGAAGCAGAAAGAAGAGGAAGAAAAGAAGAGGAGGAGAGAGTCTATTGCAGATCAGTTTAGTCTGTTCGTGGATCAAATCCAGAACGACTATTGTGTTTCATTTCCAACTTTTGTTGTTGTGCTTTTTATGTTTCTGTATTTTTTCTTTTGTTTCTTTTGTTAGTCTTGTTCTTTCGATTGCCCTGCTGGGGATCGAGTTCCTCCTGTGGATTCAGGAGAAGGGAGACTTGTCTCCGGTTCTGGGCTTGTGGCTTACAAGTCCAGGGGTCCCTCCGGTTGGAGGAAGAGAGGTCTTCGACCTCTGGTTTGCTGGTGACTGGAAGTCACTGGTTGGGTCCCTCCTGCTCTGGAGGAAGAGAGGTCTTCGACCTCTGGTTTCCAAGTGACTGGGAGTCACTTGGGGTGTCCCTCCGGTTGGGAGGAAGAGGGGAGTTTGTTCCCCTGGTCAAGCTGTGTGTCAGCAACTGTTCGCAGACTGAGTCTGCTTGGTTCTAGCATTGGCTAGTGAAGCCTCACTCCGGTTGGGAGTGAGGGGTGGATGTAGGTCTAGAGGACCGAACCACCTTAAAATTATTTGTGCAGTGGTTTGCCTTGCGTTAGCTCCATATCTTCTACCTCCCATTCACAGGTTGTGCATGCTTGGCTAGTTGCATTATCTAGAGAGTTATTTTTGAGCATTGTATTCTGCTAAGTGTGTTTGGGTTGTTTAGCTCTGCCTTCGTTTCTGGTTGTTCAGGTGGCTGCATTGGTGCAATCCAACTATTTGTTCATTTGTTGCCTTATCATTTCATCTTGGAAAGCTCATTAGTATTTATTCCGCATATCTGAGCTTTAGAGTTTTAATTTGGGCTATATTTTCTAGAGGGATACATTCACCCCCCCTCTGTATCCGGGCCTAGCACCCTAACAGTTGGTATCAGAGCGGTGTGTGCATACAAGGTCCAGCGACCTGCAGATCCGATCTTGTAGTCTTCGGTGCTTATTTATTTTTAGTGCATCAATATTCCTGTTGCATTTTATCTGATCTGTTTTCATGGGTGAACCACCAGTTTTCAACGGTTCCAATTTTAGTGTATGGTTTGCTAGTCTGAAAAATTATGCTAAATCTGTTAATCCAGACCTGTGGAAAGTGATTTCACACGGTCCTCATGAACTACCAACGAAAAAGTCCAAATGGACTGACAGTCACAGATCAATGCATGAAGAGAATCAAATAGCTATAAATCTAATGAAGGCAGCTACTGATAGAGCTTTTCATTCATGTTTCTTTGATTACAGATCTGCAAGGGATATGTTGGAGATGATGAAGAGAGCCGGGAAAGGAAATCAAACGAGCTGCATGATGGCTCGAGGAAGTGGACAAGGCAGCCAAAATGAAGAAGATGATGATAATGAGGTGAATCCCTTTGAGAACTATACTTTGGATGACTAGGAGAATTCATATGCTGAATTATTAGAGTCTCATGAACAGTTAAGAAAATAATACAAAAAATTGAAGAAGAATAGTAGGTCAGACAGTTTCAATTCTCCATGTGAAAATTGTGCTGAACTAAAAAATGTTCATGATACTTGTATGTCTGATATTCAAATGCTGAAGAAACAAATTTCATTGCTGCAAATTGAGAATCAAGAGCATGTAAAAGAAAACTCTGAACTTGAGAAGAAGCTTAGCCAAACTTGTCATGAGTCTGTTCAGAGTAAGGATTTGCTGAAAGAAGCTGAATGTGTTAAATCTGATCTAAACAAGCTGAAAAGTGAGAATGATTCTCTCAAAAATCTCTCCAAAGAAAATGAAAAAAGTTTAGAGAAACTTAAAAAGGAGAACACATTGCTGATTGAAAAATTGAATGCCATAAAATCTGTAAACTTACAATTACAGAAAGACTTTGAAAAACAACAAAAAGAATTGAAGGAATTTGAGGCTGGAAGAAAACATGAAGCCAATTCAGAAGATCACCTTCTAATAAATGAATTGGTTCAAAATGATAAGCTTAAAGAAGAAGTTGAAAAATTAAAATTGTTAAACAGTGCCATGTCTGAAAGACTTCTCACATTGGAGAAAGGAAAAGTCATCTGTACAAACGAAACTGATGAAGTAGATGAGCTGAGAAAGGAAATTGAAAAATATAAAACAACTAACAAAGTTTTGAATGAAGTTGTCAACTGCAGTGAACAAGAGATTGCAAGCTATGAAATAAATATTGTATCTCTCGAAAATGAGATTCAAGACTTGAGAAAATCTTTGTCTAAATTTGTTGATGGACAAGAAAATATGGACAGGTTGTTAGGAGTTAAGGCTAATACTCAAAAGGAAGGGCTAGGCTACAACAATGTCAATAAAAAGACTTTCAAAAACAAGCTAATGACATCTTTCATCAAAGCTTCAGATGTAGCCATCACCTCAGAAAATAAACAACCAAATGTTCAGAAGAATCAGAAACAAATTGGAAAAATGGAAAAGGTCAGTCATGTGAAGAAAGGATTGAATCACATTGAAAATGTGCATGCTGTAAAACACACTGATACACCTAGACATGCACATAAAAGGGAAATCATGAAATGTCATTACTGTCACAAGATTGGCCACTTGATGCATGAATGTAATTTAATGAAATCAGATGATCTGAAAGCTAGAAAAATGCATGGTAGGGATTCGCAGGTCAAGTTCCCTGTCCCTCAGAAAAAGAATGTCACATGTTTTAATTGTGATAAAGTAGGACACACTACTGCTCATTGCTGGTTTGCAAGTGGTAAGAAAAAATCATGTTCATTTCATAAAAAATACTTTGCAAATCAGCTTGTTTTTAATAAGAATAAATCTGTTTCAAAGGACCAGCACATCATCTGTTTTAACTGTAACAAAAATGGTCACAAGGCCTTTGAATGCTGGTCAGGTTCCTTTAGAAGAAATTCTCTCAATTGCTCTCACTGTAGAAAGCATGGCCATACAGTCAAGGACTGTTGGCATATTCAGGGTAGAAATGTGAATCTCGAACATGCTAAATTCCCTGTAAGACAATTTGTAAAACTTTCATGTTATAACTGTGGGAAGCTAGGCCACAGAGCTGGAGATTGTTGGCATGTTCAAAATAACTCTGCTAAACTCCATGTTGCGAAATTTACATGCCATCATTGTGGGAAGCCAGGTCACAGGGCTGCAACCTGTTGGCTGGCAGGATATCAAAACCAAACTGGTTTTGGTAAATACAATCTTTATTCCGTTAACAGAAAATCTCATGCATATACACATGGATTTCATGCTAACAAGAATGTGCATAGATTAAATCTGAAATATGGTGCATCTTACTATCATTATAGTAAACGGAACTCTCTCTCTGCAAATAAACTTCATGACAACAGTAATGTGCATAAGAAGAATTTGAAATCTGATAATTCATGTCATTACTGTGGTCAAATTGGTCATTCAATGAATAATTGCTACTTGATGAAATCTGGTGACCATGTTGCTAGAAATGTGCTGAGAAAACCTGCTAGAAATAATACTGTCATGTCAGGACCCAAGATTTCTTGGGTGCCTGTTTGTGCAAAATAAACTTTACCTTGCAGGTGTGCCTTGGAATGGAATAAAAAGGGGTATTAATCCAAGGCACTCAAGAATGAAAAACCCCTTCTGAACTGTTCAGGTAAATTCTCTGCATTTCCTGTTGTGAAATTCATTGCATATCTTGTTTGATGTGTTCTTGCACATTTGTTATCTATTGAACACTATGAATATTCTTGTCTCTTAATGCTCATTCTGAATTGTCTATTTAGACATTGAAACGAGAATAAACTTGCATTCTGAAAAATCTGAAAAGCTGAAATTTGATCCATGTATGCATGCTCACATTTAAAAATCTGCCTTGTTTCTCATGAGCACATGTTGAGATATCAGTGCATAATTCAGATTGATAATTGATTGGAAATCTGGACTGCATGTTGCATTATCATGCATGACCACTATGGTATATTAAATGGCAAGCTACCAAAAGGTAGGGAAATCTGTCTGGAGGTTCTTACTATGTGTGAGGTGGTCTAGTAGACCAAGTGCCCCGCCTAGTACCATGGGTTCATTTTGCTTAATAGGGAAGTCTAATTGAACTTGAGTAACAGTGTCATATGTTCAGTTTTCAGTGCAAACATTGCATGTTTTCAGGGGTAGTTAATTGCATGTCTTTGCATAGCATTCAGTGTTGAGTCTTTGCATGCATGTAGTTAATTGCATTGCATTTCATGAAAAATGCCAAAAAGATTGTCTGAATGCTTGTTGTCAGGGGGAGTCAATGCATTACATATAGGTTGTCAAATGCATACATTTGTCAGAATTCATTGCATATCCCTTCTTATTGATCTTGTTGACAAACTTTAATCATATTCTGAAAATCTTGAGCTTCAAAATCTCTCCTATCAATGTGTATCATTTGGCTTCAGATTTCGATCAGTCTTTCATGAAGATTTCAATGGGCTATCTCGATCATAAATCTGAAAACTTTTGAACTAGAAATCTTCTATTATACGTTTTTATGAATATCTGAAATAACTCAGGTGATTTAAGTTTAATGTACTCAAGGGTTGACTTTAAAATCTCTTAAAAATATCTGAAGCATGTTTAATAAACCTTAACCATCTGTTTCATGTTGAGTCTTGTGAAAACTTCTGAAATATGCACTCTTGAATACATGACTTCAACTGATTAAGTACATGAAATTATTATTGACTTGAAGCAAATGAATTTTTCTGAAAAGTCTAAAGGGTAATATCTATCAGAGCAATGACCTTGGTCACTGAGAAACACATGTCCAAAGGACTGTGTCATGAGGTACCATAGTTAACTCTGATTAAGAATTCATTGAAATTCAGGCAGAGCAATGGCATGCACACTGAGAAATACAACTCACTCATCAAGAAATGATTTGGAGTGTGTCATGATGTGTAAATGCTATCTCTGTTCATATATAGCATGACAGTTAGTCACACTAAATGCTTAGGGATATTGGCCTCTAATCAAGGTATATCCTCTAGTTACAAGGTGTAGTGCTCGTAAAATTTGTAGCATGAAAAATTGTTGAACGAATTGAAATATCTGAATATTGATGCTAAAATCAAATTGCTACAACCCTAGACAAAATCATATAACTTCATAATTGCTTGATTTCAATACTGATGCATGTAATTCTGAAAGAAGTCAATAAATTTGATTGTGTAAGAGAAAGGGAGTTTTATCAAGATAAATATGAGGGCTTGGTTCATTTTTATTAAACCATGGTTTTAGATATCAATACAGAATTTTATTGATAAACTCTACATACATCATGTTTAAACCATGCTGTCCAATAAAGCTCATTCATAAGCCCTTATAATGGAAGACTTTGAAAAACTTATGTTTTGGATTTATGAGATTGATATCTCTCTGAAAATCTGACTAAATTTTCTGAGATTGGAGCTTCTTTAAAAATCTGCTAATTGAACCTCTTCTGCTCATTGACCTGAACTTCTCCTTGTTTACCCCTGTGGTCTCCTTTTCATTAATTTCATAAGGTTCCATTTATTGAGGGGAAGCCTCCTTGTCATATGCATCATGCTGCATAGAAGGAGAAGAATTATGCTCTTGCATTCATATCTCTGATATTTGCATCTACATTCATACCCCTTCCCATGGTTTATTTTGATTATACCAAAGGGGGAGATTGTTTGCCAAAGAGGGAGAATATCTTTCAATCATTGCATGCAGGTTCCTTTTGATCATCTCTAACTCATGCTCCTGCTGACACTCTTAAAGGGGGAGAATCATGTTCTTGCAAGGGGGAGAAATTGACTGAATTTTTATACGTGCGTTAATCTCTCAAACTATTTTCTTTTTGATGAAGTCAAAGGGGGAGAATAGCTTGAGTCATCAGACTGACTCACTGTGTAGTGTTGCCATCATCAAAAAGGGGGAGATTGTTGTGCCCATGTAGTTTTGATGATGGTTTTAATGGTGGTTTTGATGATTGGCTTTTGATGTGAGTTATTCACTGTGAGTCATCTTGCTGTGTGTGTCATCATGCTATTATTCAGTCATTCTCTGATCATAATGCAGTTCTTCATAAGTTATGATATGGCATTGCATATTTGATTATGTTCAGTCATGTTACTGTTGCTCCTTAGACTGAAGTTTGATACTGCAGCGTCGACCCATCGAACTGCAGCGTCGACGCTGCCTAGGCACTTCAGAGGTAGCAGTAAGAAATTTTTGTACTGCTGCGTCCACGCTGCTTGGGTAATGCGTTGACGTTTGGTGTCTCTGTAACTGCATTTATTCATTGGTCTGGTCTGTAGTGCGTCGACCCCTTGTGCTGATGGGTCGACCCCTCAGTTCATTCATCAGATTTATACAAGTCCATACATTGGTCTTCAGGCGTTCCAAGTATGCACATTGATTCAGGTTCTCCAAGTCTATACAATGAAGTCTGATCATTGCATTTGCATTCACAATGTCTTCACACCTGAAGTATGTACATCCACAGTTAAACTTGAAGTCTGCACACTGGTCTTCAAATCCAAAGTCTACACATCGGCATGTGGCCCTCTTAGCTGAAGTCTGTATAGCGTCCGTTGTCTAGAGTTCTTGAAGTCTATACATCGGACTGCTTCTTTTGAAGTATATACATTGGCTCGTTCACTTTTGCAAAGTCTGTACATTAGACTGTGGCAAAGTCTATACATTCGTTTCCTTGGGCAAAGTCTATACATCGTGGCCTTGAACTTTCAAGTCTGTACACTCTTTATTTCGAAGTATGTACATTGTTACCTTGAAGCCGTTCCAATTCTATACAACGCCCAAGTCTGTACAGCCATCAGTGAACCCTCCAAGCCTATACATCCAGTTGAACGCAAAGTCTACACAACGCCTCACATCTTGTAAGTCTGTACATTGGCGTCATTACACCAAGTCTATACACTGTACTCATGCACTGTCCTTTACGATAAAGTGTATACACTGTCCATGTGCTAATTGTTCAAATGTATATACACTCGTTGTTATAAGAGTATGAACTAACTAAGTATATACATTCCTTCTATCTCTATTTGCAGACGATTCAGACTGATGAGTGGGCCAACGCAGCATGCTGAGAGCGTCAACGCAGCACATCTATCTGCTGAAGACCGGATCACTGGATCACCTACGCGTCAACGCAGCAGTGGAGTAGCGTCGACGCAACAGTTAAAAAGGCTAAGCTGGTTGCTCACTGGAACACATCAATGCGTCAACGCCACGGGTTGGAAGCGTCGACGCAGCAGTTAAAAAGGCTAGGCTGTTTGCTCGTTGGAACGTATCAATGCGTCAACGCAGCATGTTGAGTACGGACTGAATAGATCTAGAGGGGGGGTGAATAGATCTAGCCCCTTTTTTCAATTAATAAACCAAGGATCAACTAGACCTTAAGCAAACGATGGATTGCAAAGATAAAACTGATAACTATAGCGATAGCAAACAATAGGAAGAGCACACACCACAAGCAAAACCACAAGACAGGATTTTTAGGTGGTTCAGTCTCTTCCTGAGACTTACATCCACCCCTTGCTCAACTTGAGCAAGGATTCACTAATGAGAAATCTTGATCTCAATCAATACACCGCTGATACACAGCTTCTTCCTGCTGACACACAGCTTGTACCCGCTGCTACACAGCTTGACACTAGTTGTAAAGATGAGTAGAAAAACTTGTAACAGAGCTGAACATAAACGTTTGAAGCAGAGTAATTAAGGAGTTCAGCTTGGGACTCAATCACATAGAGAACAAGGCAAGACTCCCTGTAGGACTTCCAGCAGGATGCCTTCAGCTGCCTTGCTGCTGGAACTTGCAACGCCTTGAGCCAGGTCTTCTTTCTGCAGCACCGAAGAGCACTTCTGTCTTCTGCAGCTTTTTGATTGTAGGAGAGCCACTCTTCCTCTTCTGATTAGAGAAACTTCTGATCCTGATCTTCCTTAGCTTCTTCTCTGTTTTTCCATATTCAGTTCTCTGTGTTCTCTTCTCCTTTTTGCACCAGTTCTTATCAAGCTCGGAGCTGTTTCCCTCGCAAGTGCAAATCTGTTCGATTACCCGCTAAAAAACAGGGAGAAGATTAAGTAAAATCTAGAAGAGGTTTGACCGGTTCTTAGCACGATTCTCTCCTTGAATCCCGTGCGGAATCTTATCCTCTGAACAGCCCAACAACCTGCAACAACAACCTGCAGGTTTTTCTCAACAGAAACTAAATTCGGTTGGATTTCGGTTCTGGACGCGGTTCCGCTTGTGGTCGACAACGACCCTGTCTCTGGTCGACAATGAGCATTGTCCAGACGGCTGGTTCTTCAGGCTGACGCTCGTATCGCTCATTGTTGACAATAGCCCTGTCGCTGGTCGACAAGGGGCAATGTCCAGATGTATGGCAGTTCTGTCTGATGCTCTGTCTGTTCCGTGGTCGACAACGAGCAGACCTTTGGTTGACCACCGAAGTCTGTACAGCGGAAAAGTAACTGGTCGACCACCGAAGTCTGTACAGAGGAGAGTCTGTACAGAGGAAAGTCTGTACGGAGGAAAAGTCTGTACAGAGTTGGATTCTCTTGTATTGCTTCGTGGTCGACAACGGGCAGGGCTCTGGTCGACAACCAGAGCGCGTACAGAGAAAACATAGCTTGAACTGTGTTTGGTTGGATTCGTTGGTCGACAATGACTACTTCTCTGGTCGACAAGCAACCTTTGACATTTCTTCTGATTTACTGATTTCACTTATACTTCAGTAGACCTGAAATTACTTGAACTATCAGAAGTGACTTGAATTATCATTTTTACATTGAATTAGTCAAACATATCTTTTGTTCATCATCAACTTGCCATGAGTTCATTGCTTTATATTGAAGGATCAATCAAATGACTTGCACGTGTTATGAAGATAGTAGATTGTTGATTAGTCAAACATATCTTTTGTCATCATCAAAACTAAGGGATGCACAACATTCTCCCCCTTTTTGATGATGACAACCATGAGTCATTGTGATCATCAGGAGATTATTTCAACCAGAAAATGCATTTGATATGCCATTCAGAAACTATCAGAACATGTATCATTATCACAGATTTCAGCCAAAAAATTCATTTGATATGCCTTTCAAAAGTATCATAACATGAGTTACATGAATGACTCAAAAACAAAGGCAAGGACACCTAGACACACAATGACACACAAAGACTCTCTCTCCCCCTTTGTCAACAGCAAAAAGAGGAGTATCCAGACATTCACTCTAAGGAGGACGAAGAAGTCTCGGGCTTCACATTCTCTGCCATCCGATCCAGCTTGTCAACTATGTGGGCATAAGAAAGCCTAAGCTTCTGGATCTCTGAGATAGTAGCATGGTGATTCTGTTTAATCTGCTGGTTGGTGAACTCAATGTGTGTCCCCATCTCTGCTGACACTTCAGCTAATGTGGCAACCAGTCTGTTAAACCGAGAACTAGCATGTTTTGAGTGTTCCTGTTGCTTGATGAACCTGGTCTCCATCTGCTGCTCTAGTCTTTGGACTTTCAGCTCCAAGCGCCCGGTTGCAGCATTCATACTTTCTTGAAAGGATTGGAATTGAGTTGAGAGGGAGGTCAGCTGAGATGCTATCTGGAGAAGCACTCCGTGAGACTCAGTGTTGGAGGTGGAAGGAGGTGGTGGAGCAGAAGTAGACGTAGGTGGAACAGACGTAGATGGAATATGAGTGGCTGCAGTGCCTGGTAGCCATGGCACAGTAGCGAGTGAAGGTGGAGGATGGGTAGCAGTGGTGGTAAAAGTGGGAGTGTGAGTGGGAAGCACCATAGGTGGAGGGGTTGCAGCAGGGCTAACATGAATTGATGTCTGTGGTGGAGAAGAGGGAGGCAATGGTACTGTGGATTTACCCTTGGATGGTAGGGTGCGCTGGACTTGATCTCCTATCTTCTTATAGCCCAAAAATGTGGTCACGTAATGGAACAAATATACGTGCCGTTTGGGAATGACAACGCGCGGAGCGTGAGGAATGGGTATAGCTGCTGCTTCCAAAATGGCAGTTATGTGGGCAGCATATGGAAGAGAATTCAGGGGATAATGCAAGAGGGTTTTGAAAGTGTTCTGCATGAGCTTGGGAAGGCAGATTGGTTGATGTGTGATGAGGCCATGGAGAAGAAATAGGTGAAGTCGACTGACATGTTCCCTGGCGCCTCCTCGTGGTTGGATTATGGTGGTAAGAAGGTGATGGAGCAACCGATGAAGAGGAGGAAAAGTGTTGGCATTGAGGGATTTTGGGAGAACCTCAGGAACTGGTTGGCCGGTGACCACGGCATAAGCTGCTTTGAAGTCAAAATCCTCAGGATTGAAGGCAGCACCATGCCGGGAGATGTGCAGCGCCTTGTGGAGTAGCTTGAAGTCGAGGCTGACGACGACACCTTGAACTACTGAATAGACCTTATCATCCACGACTTGCAGGTTGTGGTAAAACTCTTGCACAAGCTGTGGGGAATACATAGTATGTGCAGAGACAAACTCTGTCCAGCCTTGGGCGTCCAAAACTTCCCGCAGCTCCGGGAACATCTCCATCAGCTGCTGATCGGAGAAATCTACTATTCTCGGTGGTAAGATGGTCCGGGGCTTCAGTGAACCAGATACGGGATGGACGATGGGCATATCTGAAGTTGCGGTCGCATCCGTTGTCGACCGCTGAGGGGTCGATGGCTGACCCTGCGTGACCGTCTGCTTGGAGTGCTTGGACGGCGGCGGCGCTTCGGCAGGAACCTTATCCCTTGCTCGCTTGGACGACCTCTGAGCACGCGGCGGAACCATGGTGGAGGGATGCGAGAGAACGAGTTGAGGCGAGAGAGGGATGCACAAGGGGTCGAAAAGGGGACTGGAGACGGAGGACGACCGTGAATGGTGAAAACGGTGAGGGTGAGAAGATTGGGGACCCAGTCGGTGTAATTTATAGGGCAGGATATCAGAGAGTAGGACCGGGGTCTTAAAACCTAGGGTAGTGGAACCAACGCGATGTGGAAAACGAGAGGACAGGAATAAATCAGCCGAAATAAAATTGGGGGTTTAATTAAAGTGTACACCCTTTCCTTAATGAAACATTTATTTAACCCATCCACTCATAGCAAAGACCACCTTGTAAACAAGTAGAGTGGGCCTTGTGGTTCATTGAATTTGAAGGTATTGCACCAATAAACTTGCGCCCCATATCTAATTTTCCTCCATATGACTTCTCAAACTTATAATAGAATTCGTGAGGCTGTTTTACTAACTCTGCTAGCTGAATAGTGTTTTCAGTTTGTCTTTGCATGTCATGCCTTTGGTCAACCATGTTCCTCTGTCATTTTGGATAATTTTGAGTTTTGCTTTTTGAAGTATTTTGAAAGCTGTGGTCAGGTTTATCACATGCTTTTCTACACGAGGAGACACGCTTTTTACACGCCAGAAACCTCGGCTACTTAGTATGTCTAACCATTCCACTTTTAACTGGGACACACCTTTTATCCGTGAGGATATACGTTTATCAGACGCCAATATCCCCAGTTACTCAGTATGCCCAATCTCAATAATTTTTGAGAGCAGCAGAGATAGATTGATTCTTCATGACACACATGCCTCTCACTTATTTTTCATCCAATTTTTTCTTTAACATGGGAGGCAATAGTTTCTCAGAATCCAATCCATTGCTCTACCATGAAGACAGAATTATGGCGTATTCCACGTGCATTCATGCTATATTATTGGATTTATATTAACTGTTCAGAATTAGCACAGGTAGAGAAACCGACTCACTACTAAAAATCATAAGTCTTCAAAATCATGTGACAGAATCATAGTTATGGCTTGACTTTATTGAAGTAGTACAGTCCAAATCCTCATTACTACACTCAACCGCTACTCTTATTGATTACTTTGGTGATTTTAGTGGAAGATATGGTTAGGTTATTCAATGTTTTACCAAGGAATGAGTTTACACTTTTTCTCCCCCTCAATTTGAGAATCCATGCTGAAATAAACAATTATGTTGGCCAGGATGAGATAGAAAGACACAAGGAATGGAAAGTATGGATGAAGATGATTGAGTGAAGACGGATCAGTGCCCAATTTAGTTTAATCAAATCAGACGATTTTCTACCTTCCATTGTCGACCATGGAGCTGTCTCTGGTCGACATCTGCGCAGTCACAGATCCTGCCTGAAATTGACATCTGCTTGCTGACAAGTCTGTTGTCGACAATGGGACCGCCTATGGTCGACACCTGCATAATCACAGAACCAAACAGTCTCCTGTCCTGATGTCTTGGTCGACCAATGCCTTGTCTTGGGTCGACCACCAGAGCTAACCAGTAGCAAAGCCAGGAATTTGCAGAACTTGCTGGAGTAAACAGTTGAACCCCCAATCCTACCGGTAGTAGACATTTAACTGACACAACTACTTGCAGAAATGACAGAAAGCCATAAACAGAACATATCAATATTTCAATAATTTTCAGATAATGTTCTGCATAAACCCAACTCCCTTCTTAAAGTGGAAAATCTGTCATTGTTAAGGGGTTTAGTGAAGATATCTGCCAATTGTTTTTCAGTTTCTACAAATTGAAGCATGAAATTTCCTTTGGATACCTCATCTCTCAGAAAATGATGACGGATCTCAATGTGTTTTGTCCTAGAGTGTTGAATGGGGTTTTTAGACAAGTTAATAGCACTAGTGTTGTCACATAAAATGGGTGCACAGCCAAGATCTACATTGTAGTCGTGGAGTTGATGTTTTATCCACATAACCTGTGTACCACAACTTCCTACTGCGACATACTCAGCCTCAGCAGTGGAGAGTGCCACAGAGTGTTGCTTCTTAGAAGCCCATGATATTAAACAGCCACCTAAGAATTGACAATATCCACTAGTACTCTTCCTATCAATTTTGCAACCAGCTTAATCAGCATCCGAATATGAAATCAGATCTAGTTTGCAATAGGTAGGATACCACAAACACAATTCTTGGGTGCCGGCAAGGTATCTAAAGATGCGCTTGACAGCTCCTAAATGTGATTCTCTAGGACTAGACTGATATCTAGCACACATGCATACACTGAACTGAATATCTGGCCTTGATGCAGTTAAGTATAGTAGGGATCCGATCATACCTCTGTATTTCTTGGCATCTACCATGTTACCTTTTGTATCTGCTTCCAAGGTTGCACTTGTACCCATGGGTGACTCGATTGGCTTGCAGCGTTCCATGCCAAATTTCTTCAACATTTCTTTTATGTACTTGGATTGATTTATAAAATATCCTTCTCTGCATTGTGAGATCTGCAATCCAAGAAAGAATTGTAACTCACCCATTAGGCTCATTTCAAACTCATTAGTCATTAAATTTTCAAATTCAGTACACAAAGAGGTTTCAGTAGATCCAAACACAATATCATCCACATAGATTTGTACAATCAGTATATGCTTACCTTGGGTCTTGGAAAATAATGTTTGATCAATTTTACCTCTTGAGTATCCCTTTTTGGTGAGGAAGGAGCTCAACCTTTCATACCAAGCCCGAGGAGCTTGCTTTAATCCATACAAGGCTTTGTGCAATTTGAAAACATGATTAGTAAGTTCATCATTTTCAAAACCAGGGGGTTGTTCCACATAGACCTCTTCATCATTTTCAAAACCAGGGGGTTGTTCCACATAGACCTCTTCTTTTATAATGCCATTTAGAAAAGCACTTTTTACATCCATTTGTTGTAATTTGATTCCATGAGATGCTGCAAAGGCTAACAATATCCTGATGGCTTCTAATCTAGCAACTGGAGCATATGATTCTTCAAAATCAACCCCAAATTCCTGGTTGTACCCTTTAGCCACAAGCCGAGCCTTGTTTCTCATTACAACCCCTTCTTCATTCAACTTGTTTTTATATACCCATTTGGTTCCAATTACAGGGTGAGATGTAGGTCTAGGGACAAGGCTCCACACCTGATTTCTTTCAAATTGATTTAGTTCTTCATGCATAGCATTTATCCATGATTCATCTTTTAAGGCTTCCTCTACAGATTTGGGCTCTATTTGGGACACAAGAGCAAGTTGATCCAGTTCATTTATGGCCTTAATTTGAGATCTAGTCTTCCTAGGATCATATATTCCACCAATAATGTTATCTAAGGGATGATCTCTAAGAAGTCTCAAGTTTTCAAGATTGTTACCTGAGATGATCTCTCCTTCGGTCTGATCATTAGAATTACCTTGGTTTCTTTCTTGATTCTGTGCTTCTTCATTCTCCTTCGGTTCTTCTTTGTCTTTCAGAAATTCTCCATCTTCTTCCTCCTTGCTGACCTGTTCATTTTTAATAAGATCATTGACTTCATCAAATGAGATATGAGGGGATTCTTCAACAATTTGATCTTTGGTGTTAAAAACCCTATAGGCTCTTGATCGGTCAGAATAGCCCAAGAATATTCCAAAGTCACTCTTTGGTTCAAACTTGTCCAACACTCTTTTATCGTTGTTATGAATGAAACATCTTGCACCAAAGATTCTAAGATGAGCTAGAGATGGTTTCTTACCTTTGAGCATTTCATATGGAGTTTTTGCACTAGATGGTCTTACCATTGCCCGGTTTACAATGTAGCATGCTGTGTTGACAGCCTCAGCCCAAAACTTCCTTGGAAGATTAGCTTCAACCAACATGGTTCTAGCCATCTCGACAAGAGTGCGGTTCCTCCTCTCTACAACTCCATTTTGCTCCGGTGTCCTTGGTGAGGAGAATATGTGGGATATGCCCTTGTTTCTGCAGAATACATCAAAATCAGAATTTTCAAACTCCCCCCCATGGTCAGATATGATTGTACACACTTTGGACTTACCACCCTGCTTCATTCTTTTGTAAAATTCCTGAAATTCATGAAAGGCATCACTTTTATGTGATAAGAACATTACCCACGTAAATCTGGAAAAATCATCCACTAGAGCATAACCATATTTCTTACCACTCAGACTGGCAATTCTGGTTGGGCCAAAAAGGTCCATGTGTACAAGTTCTAGGGGTCTAGATGACTGACTTTCAGTTCTACCTTTGAATGATTTTCTTGTTTGCTTTCCTTGGGTGCATGCTTTACATACTTTGACATTTTGAGCAAACGAAATTTCAGGCAAACCAAGAACCATTTTATTTTTCACAAGTTTGTGCAGCACCCTATAGCTAACGTGCCCTAGCCTTCGGTGCCACAACCAGGTTAAGTCCTCCTTCTTGGCGGTTAGGCACAAGTTGGAGTGGGCTGGATCATCCAAGTCTATCATGTAGACATTGTTCACTCTCTTGCCCATAAACTTGGCTGTATCTGAATTTGGTTCAACAATCTTGCAGATCTTGGAGTCGAATATCACTTTATGGCCTTTGTCGCACAGTTGACTAATGCTCAATAAATTGTATTCCAGTCCATCCACCAGTAATACATTTTCAATACAGTTTGAAGGTTCCTTACCTATCTTACCTATCCCAATGATCTTTCCTTTGTTATTTCCCCCAAACGTCACATATCCTCCATCCTTTGAGCTCAGCTGGGAGAACTTGGTCTTATCTCCCGTCATGTGTCTTGAGCAACCACTATCTAAGTACCACTTGTTGTGCATGGCTGCCAGACATTCCTGCATGATAAATTACACAGAAACTTTTGGACCCCAATGGTACCCGGGTCCAAGATAGCTTGTGAAATCATGAAAGTGCTGTAATAACATTTTGGGAACCCACATTTTGTTAGAGCAGTTCATTTGTTCATTTCTTAACTTGTTCAGGTTGTGTTCCTTTTGATTTAATGTTCCTCTATTTTGAGTCCATTTTCTTAAATTCCAATTGCCATTTTGTTTCAGCTGAGAGAAGTTGTGGTTTCTGTTTGTGTGTCTGGTCGACATCTGGTATGTCTGTGGTCGACCAGGGTTTCTCCAGAAGCCAGCGCCTGTTCTGGCAGATCCTCTGGTCGACATAGGAGGATTCTGTTGTCGACCAGCCTGTTTCCAGACACCTTGTTTTACAGGTTTGGGTTTATTAACATGATTTAATGCTCTGTTTGTCTGGTTACTTCTGTGAATTTGAACTTCTCGTCTGATATGGCTGTTGTTTTTAAGTTGATGTAGATTGACCATTTTCCCTTTAGAATTCCTCTCTTCCAAGGTGACATTAGTCTGTTTAGAGGAACTTTCAGCTATATCCTTTTGTTTGTTTTGATATAAGTTTATTAAGGGGCCTTTTCCTTTAGAGTCAGCTGTTTTATTTAAAGTTTTTACTTGGAATTCCTTTTTAGCCGCTGGGTTGTACCCTAACCCCTCTTTCTGAAAATTTACTTTTATTCCTAACACAGCGTTCAAGTTTTCTTCACCCTTAGTCATTTTTTCCAATGTTTCCTGTTTGCTTTTCAGTTCACTTTGGATTCTTTCTATTTCTTTCAGAAGTTGACTGTTTTCTTCCTTGAGTGAGTTGTTTCTTTCTTGAGTTAGCTTAGTTTCCTGTTCATATTCTTGAGTCTTTAGTTTTAACTCATCAATTGTATTTTTTAGTATCTCATTTTCTTCTAATAGCTCTTTGACATTTTCTTCATCTGTCTTGTGTTGATTCAGCTTATTTTGTAAGGTGGTGATTTCCAATTCTAGTTTAGTTCTGTTAGCAATTAAGTTGCTGTCATCATTGAGCTGATTAACTTTCTTCTTCAACCTTTTATTTTCCTTTCTTGTTGTTTCATATGTATCAAGTAAGTCTGAATAGGCTTCTTCCCAATCTGAGCTAGAAAAGTCTTGAAACTGGGAGGTTACCTCAAGGTCGTTGCTGTCTCCTTTGGCCATTAAACATGTGTTTCCTTCTTCTTCTTCGGAGGTTGTTTCCTCTTCGCTGCTTTCCTCCTCCTCGCTCCATGTGCTTATCATTGCCTTTGGTCTCTTGCCTTTCCACTTGAAGCTTGATTTCTTAGGAGCCTCTGGACATTCAGCCTTCATGTGTCCTGGTTTCCTGCAGTTGTAGCAGACAAGCTTGTTAGATGAAGCTTTGTTTTTGTCATACTTAAACTGGGATGATTTCCTTACCGTGCCCTTAGGATTTTTAAATCCCTTACCTTCCTTCCGCAGGAACCTTCTGAACTTTCTTGTTAGCATGGCTAGCTCGCCAGTTTCCTCACCTATGCTAGATGAGTTATCAGTGTCAGATAATTCAGAGGTGCCTATTTTAGTCTTCAGGGCGAGCTGCTTCTTTTTCTTGCCCTCGTCTTCCTTTCCTTTTAGATTGACTTCATAGGCCATTAGGGATCCTACTAGTTCATCCACAGTCATAGTAGTGAGGTTCTTTGAGTCCTCAATGACTGTGGCCTTGGTATGCCACATAGGAGTGAGGGACCTTAAAATTTTTCTCACTACCTCTTGCTCCTTGTAGGTTTTTCCTAGACTCTTTAAGCTATTTGTTAGTTGCACTAGTCTAGCATACATATCAGAAATGTTTTCATCAGTTTTCATTCTAAACATTTCATATTCTGAGACTAACATATTTGCTTTTGACTCCCTTACCTCTGACGTACCTTCATAGATGATTCCGAGTCGATCCCACATCTCCTTGGCTGTTGCACATTGTGAGACTCTTGAGAACTCCGTGGGATGAAGTGCGCATTGCATTACGTTCATAGCTCCCCAGTTGATGGTTGATTTTCTGACCTGTTCTCTGGTCCAGGTATCCTCGTCTTCGGGCAGCTCATAGGGTCCGCGGCTCACTACTCTCCACATCTCATGATCTTGTGCTCTCAAGAACACCTGCATACGATTTTTCCAGTATGAGTAATCATTTCCATCAAAGTATGGTGGTCTAGTCACTGAGTGTCCCTCAGCCATTAGACTTCTAGAGTTCAGTCCGCTAGGTCTCTCCTGGTTGTTAGACCACATTTTCGGAGAGTCTGGCTCTGATACCACGTGTTGAGTACGGACTGAATAGATCTAGAGGGGGGTGAATAGATCTAGCCCCTTTTTTCAATTAATAAACTAAGGATCAACTAGACCTTAAGCAAACGATGGATTGCAAAGATAAAACTGATAACTATAGCGATAGCAAACAATAGGAAGAGCACACACCACAAGCAAAACCACAAGACAGGATTTTTAGGTGGTTCAGTCTCTTCTTGAGACTTACATCCACCCCTTGCTCAACTTGAGCAAGGCTTCACTAATGAGAAATCTTGATCTCAATCAATACACCGCTGATACACAGCTTCTTCCTGCTGACACACAGCTTGTACCCGCTGCCACACAGCTTGACACTAGTTGTAAAGATGAGTAGAAAAACTTGTAACAGAGCTGAACATAAACGTTTGAAGCAGAGTAATTAAGGAGTTCAGCTTGGGACTCAATCACATAGAGAACAAGGCAAGACTCCCTGTAGGACTTCCAGCAGGATGCCTTCAGCTGCCTTGCTGCTGGAACTTGCAACGCCTTGAGCCAGGTCTTCTTTCTGCAGCACCGAAGAGCACTTCTGTCTTCTGCAGCTTTTTGATTGTAGGAGAGCCACTCTTCCTCTTCTGATTAGAGAAACTTCTGATCCTGATCTTCCTTAGCTTCTTCTCTGTTTTTCCATATTCAGTTCTCTGTGTTCTCTTCTCCTTTTTGCACCAGTTCTTATCAAGCTCGGAGCTGTTTCCCTCGCAAGTGCAAATCTGTTCGATTACCCGCTAAAAAATAGGGAGAAGATTAAGTAAAATCTAGAAGAGGTTTGACCGGTTCTTAGCACGATTCTCTCCTTGAATCCCGTGCGGAATCTTATCCTCTGAACAGCCCAACAACCTGCAGCAACAGCCTGCAGGTTTTTCTCAACAGAAACTAAATTCGGTTGGATTTCGGTTCTGGACGCGGTTCCGCTTGTGGTCGACAACGACCCTGTCTCTGGTCGACAATGAGCATTGTCCAGACGGCTGGTTCTTCAGGCTGACGCTCGTATCGCTCATTGTTGACAATAGCCCTGTCGCTGGTCGACAAGGGGCAATGTCCAGATGTATGGCAGTTCTGTCTGATGCTCTGTCTGTTCCGTGGTCGACAACGAGCAGACCTTTGGTTGACCACCGAAGTCTGTACAGCGGAAAAGTAACTGGTCGACCACCGAAGTCTGTACAGAGGAGAGTCTGTACAGAGGAAAGTCTGTACGGAGGAAAAGTCTGTACAGAGTTGGATTCTCTTGTATTGCTTCGTGGTCGACAACGGGCAGGGCTCTGGTCGACAACCAGAGCACGTACAGAGAAAACATAGCTTGAACTGTGTTTGGTTGGATTCGTTGGTCGACAATGACTACTTCTCTGGTCGACAAGCAACCTTTGACATTTCTTCTGATTTACTGATTTCACTTATACTTCAGTAGACCTGAAATTACTTGAACTATCAGAAGTGACTTGAATTATCATTTTTACATTGAATTAGTCAAACATATCTTTTGTTCATCATCAACTTGCCATGAGTTCATTGCTTTATATTGAAGGATCAATCAAATGACTTGCACGTGTTATGAAGATAGTAGATTGTTGATTAGTCAAACATATCTTTTGTCATCATCAAAACTAAGGGATGCACAACACAGCAAACTGATGGAGTCAACGCAGCAGACTTGAGTTTCACAGGGCACGTGATCTGAGGTGCCTGGCTCGTGATCCAAGGATGGACGAGATACCAGGATGCTGCCACGTGGTCCGAACTTCTAGGGCAGGAAATGTGGAAGCCACACGTGCCCAGTGTGCCTGCTGCTGCTATATATACGAGTCTTCATCCTCTGTAGAAGACCGATCGAAGAAGAAGCCTGGAGAGCAGAAAGCCTTTCAATCCAGAAAAAGAAAAGAAGAAGAAAAAGAGTTGAAGAGAAGAAGGAGAGAACAGCGTGAGAGAAAAGGAGAGCAGAAGAGAAAGAAAGAAAGATAGAGAGAGAGGTAGTGTTCGTGAGAAGTGAGAAGAAAGAGAGAAGAGAGAGAAGCAGAAAGAAGAGGAAGAAAAGAAGAGGAGGAGAGAGTCTATTGTAGATCAGTTCAGTCTGTTCGTGGATCAAATCCAGAACGACTATTGTGTTTCATTTCCAGCTTTTGTTGCTGTGCTTTTTATGTTTCTGTATTTTTTATTTTGTTAGTCTTGTTCTTCCGATTGCCTTGCTGGGGATCGGGTTCCTCCTGTGGATTCAGGAGAAGGGAGACTTGTCTCCGGTTTTGGGCTTGTGGCTTGCAAGTCCAGGGGTCCCTCCGGTTGGAGGAAGAGAGGTCTTCGACCTCTGGTTTGCTGGTGATTGGAAGTCACTGGTTGGGTCCCTCCTGGTCTGGAGGAAGAGAGGTCTTCGACCTCTGGTTTCCAAGTGACTGGGAGTCACTTGGGGTGTCCCTCCGGTTGGGAGGAAGAGGGGAGTTTGTTCCCCTGGTCAAGCTGTGTGTCAGCAACTGTTCGCAGACTGAGTCTGCTTGGTTCTAGCATTGGCTAGTGAAGCCTCACTCCGGTTGGGAGTGAGGGGTGGATGTTGGTTTGGAGGACCGAACCACCTTAAAATTATTTGTGCAGTGGTTTGCCTTGCGTTAGCTCCATATCTTCTACCTCCCATTCACAGATTGTGCATGCTTGGCTAGTTGCATTATCTAGAGAGTTATTTTTGAGCATTGTATTCTGCTAAGTGTGTTTGGGTTGTTTAGCTCTGCCTTCGTTTCTGATTGTTCAGGTGGCTGCATTGGTGCAGTCCAACTGTTTGTTCATTTGTTGCCTTATCATTTCATCTTGGAAAGCTCATTAGTCTTTATTCCGCATATCTGAGCTTTAGAGTTTTAATTTGGGCTATATTTTCTAGAGGGATACATTCACCCCCCCTCTGTATCCGGGCCTAGCACCCTAACAGGGTGGAAAAGTGGTTGGTTGAGGAGGTCCGGATTGGGGTGCGTAAATCTTTCTAAGGTCGGCCCTCATTTCAACCCAAGATTCAATGGGTGCTTCCCCTTTGGCTTATCTCAAACCTACAATGTGCTCCCATTCTCTCCTAGCTTGGCGCCAGAGTAAACACTTGGCATAATTGACTTAGATAGGCCCTGACAGGGTGAACCTCCCAAAGTGTCGGTCTATGGACTTCTCTCATTCTAGATATATGCTAGGGCAGGATCCATCAAACATAAAAGCCGGTAATGGGTCTTAGCACGAAGAATAGGCTAAGTAGGAAGTGGTCATGATGAATGGGTGATGAATGCAATGGCCCTATGACAAGACTTAGTAAAGATAAGTCTAGAACTTGCTCTGATACCAAATTGATGTGACACAACCCCTTGGACCTAAATTTGCAAGCAAGAACAACCCGTAAATGACATACGCATTCACGCAAGCATCTAGCAACGAGCGGTGAGAATCACAAGAAGCGGGCAAAAGCTCGTGAGCGCCACTTGGAATTCCTAGTTGGCAACTTGGCAATGGTGACATTGTAGCAGCTTTATCTTAGGGTCACCTCCAAACCGAGGGCACGAGGACTTGGACCTTCCCAAGTTCTGAGTGGTTGTGACAACACAGCTTATGGATTGGACTTACCTATAGGTTATGGGATATACCCCACTTCTCACGTGGCGGACCCGGCACCCTATGATGGGGACATCGAAGCAAGACCGCTCATATTTTGTTTGCCTTTATGTCCTTTTATATTTGTATGTATACCCTTGTGTTATATGGGTACGCAATTGTAAGTCTTAGTGGGTTTATGTGCAAAATACCAGTAGGACCTACTAGGGGGCCCCCACTCCTTCCCCATTGGTCCACCTCATCCATGTGGGGCTGGTCAAACCATCCTAGGTGGCTTCTCGAATGGTTGAATGTCAAATAAACACATGGGAGACAAATGGTGTAAAATGTCAAAAGTTGGCCACCTACCTTACCCCTTGGTCAAGGGGGCGCCCCCCATTAGAATTAATTAAAAATTTTATTTTTTTTGTTTGATCACATTTAAATGTGAAGTCCCTTAAATACCCCTCCTAACCCTAGATCTAAGGATAGATTAGGTCATTTGTCATTTATTATAAGTACCTTATATTTCCATTTTTGAAGAATTAATGAGAAGAAAAAAACTTGTGTAAGCTTGGAGATTCCTGCGCCCCTCTCCCTCTCCTCTGGTTCTCCTTCTCCATCCTCTATATTTCAGGGTTGTGAACCCTTCTATCTTAGCCCCTCCACATCTGAGTTCATTCTGTGCCGCCGCCGTTCGTGCCGCCATCGAGCCGACGCGAAGCCACTTCTGAAGTTCTCTCCAAGGGTCTGTTTAGCTGGACAGAGTCCCACTCCGGGAATTTTAAATCCTAACTCCGACCTCATATGGAGTTGATATTTTCAAGGTTGGTTCCTCTCTTGATTCCCAACCTACAGTAAAACATTCACATCATTCAGAGTTCATTTTATATTTTTATATTTTTGTGTCTTTCTGTCTTTCTGATCTGTCCCTTTTCAGATCTGTGTAGTAGAAGTTCAGTTCTTCCCCCTTTCGACCCCCTTTTTGATTTTTGTTGGAATCCCCAAATTTATTGGAGGTTCTGTCCACCATCCTCTTCCTCCACAATTTTTTTCCGAATTTTACAAGCTCTCTACATATTTTTAGAAATTCAATATTTCTCTCAAAATCTGTGGAGTCACTGTTGTCCAGATCCGACTCAGGCTCAGTATAAAATCCATAAAAAATCAAAACTTCCACCAAACCTTTCATAAGATATATCCCCGTTTCCTCTCTTCGGTCTCTACAACTTTCATGAAGGGCTCAAAACCTGAATCGAAGGTCTACAATGTGGTCAATGCCAACTCTCAGAAAACATGGTTCTGCCCTAAGTTTTCTGATCCTGAGAGCCAGCAACTTTAATATTCGATAAAGGCCATCAACGCGAAATTTAAAATTATTTCTCTGGCTATAGATCAAAGGATTTTAAGTCAGCTTTCCAGCGGTACCTCTTGTGCGTTGATCCGATGTTGGGAGTGACCGCAGCAGCAGTTCTCGTCTGGTCGCGCGGGTCTGAGACAGAACTCAAATTCGTGGACAGCAACTCCGGCGGGTGACAATCGGAGCCGCCCGGCCTCCAGCCGGCGAACCAGCGCTCCGCCGCCCCAGGGAGCGCCCCTCCAGGCATCCCCACCACAGTGGTGCCACTCTGGCCCCACACGACACCACCGACCAGCACGTGGGTCCCACGACCGTGAGTACGCGTGCCGCCGAAGCTACAAGAAGCCGCCCGTCAACTCGAACCCGTTACTCCCGGGTCCCACTTGTGCCGCCCTTTACCTCCCTGCGTGGAGTGGGCAGTAATTTGTTGCTGTAATTATTGTGTAATATTTGTTTCGGGAGTACGAGATCGGCCGGGATCGTCTTGCCCACGCCAGGCGCGTGGAGGTATCGTATTCGCTCCTTTACCCGGCATTTGCTTTATTCGTATATACTTGTTTATGCCACTGCTAGAGATCATGCTAGGATCGTAGCCCGCTTTACTTTTATATCATCGCTGCTGCGAGAGAGAGAGAGATACCGTCCCGTGACCCGATCCGGGCACGAAATTGTGAGTTGACCACCCTAGCTCTTGCCGGTTTCTCAACCGTGCACTTCCGACGCTTCCCTCAAAAAGGGACGATCACGAGCTTGTTTAGAGTCCAAGGATTGCATATCCATTTGGAGTCGAATCCGTGGTCCATCC
Organism: Amorphophallus konjac; assembly: GCA_022559845.1. NCBI lineage: Eukaryota > Viridiplantae > Streptophyta > Magnoliopsida > Alismatales > Araceae > Amorphophallus > Amorphophallus konjac. Next base: position 339,993,776 of record CM040118.1, on the reverse strand, counting down.
TGCATCAGTTTGGTATCAGAGAGCCAGTTAAGTCTAGGGTAGTCCTTGTGTCTAAATAAATAAATAAAAGAGAGAGTGTCATTTATGTCTAGTCATCGTCTAAGTTGGTCAAGATTGCATTTCATCCCAATAACCCAGTATATAAAAAGGTGTTGTCCGAACGTTAGGCTACGCCTATCGGGAAGGCCGCACACTTGCGCGAGTGATCTTCGGATCGATTAACTCCGCCACGTACCGAGTCTTGGTGTGTTGTCCTTAGTGTGCATGCATCCCAACCTTGCATAGTCGGTCTAGTGTCTTGTCCAAGTGTTGGCATGTCCATTCATTAGTGTCCCCGTGTCCCATGGATGACCAAGGGGCCGCATCTTCTGCATGGTGGCGATACTATCTAAAATGGAAGGACCACCCGAACCACCCCAAAAGGCCCGAAGCCCGGGACTTCTACGGCTCCGAAAACCCGAGTGACTACTTAGAGTGGGAAGCCGTTATGGACGACTACTTTGAGTGTTACCTTATGTCCGGTCCCGCGTAAGTCGACTTAGCCAAAAGATGACTTTTCTATGAAGCCGCCGAAACATGGAGGGACATCAAGTACTTCCGAGAAGATAGGAGGCTAAGGCCCATCGAGTCATGGTGGGATATGAAGAGGGCGCTTAGGAGGGTCTACCTTCCCCGTCCACCTACCTCCAACTACGGGGGTCATATCACTAGCCATCCCCACCAACTCACCCGCAATCAAGTGGGCCACACCTCCAACCAACCCCGCCCCTTCACCCCCATCCAAGCCCTCCAAAGCAACCCCACTCAAGTGGTCCGCCCAGTCACCTCCAACCAACCTCCCCTTGGCATCTCCGTCCAATCCCACCCTGTCGCTTCCAACTAAGTGGAAGCCCCACTTCTAGTTGAGTCTAGGTCCACACCCGTGCCGAGAGCCGAGGAGCAAGTCCATTCCGAGGTCCCCACTCCAACCCGCTCCTTTGAGGAAATCGAGAAAATGTTTTATGATTGGATGGAAAAGACACGTGCTTCTTCACCACCCGTGAGTGCTCCATTACCACCCTCTACTTCCGAACCTTATTCGGAGCCATCTTATTTGGAGCCACCAAAACCCGAGCCACCTGTGTTTCTAACGGGTACGCTTTTCATTGCTGAGCCACTACTTAGTTGGCTAGAGGATGGCTTGGTCCCACCTCCTTACCCATCTATGGACCCTACCCTACCTTTGGTGCCCGTCCACTCCTACCATACTAAATTCCGATCTAGTCACCATGTTGACACATTGGGTGACCTTATTCTTGGTTTAGGTTGGTAATGGAAGTTGACGCATTTATTGGCCCGAGGCTTCGACCAACCCACTAGTCGCAGCTTCACCCATCCGGCCTTAGGGTCCATTACCTCCGTATGCACAGTGGGTTGTGTCACCACGGAGATTCTTCTATTCCTCCCGATGCCAGCCGAGTCCGACTTCGTTCCCTTTTACCCAAGGGAGGAATCCTATTTTCTAGACATGACCGTCATCCCACCGATCACTATGTATGACGGTGATTATGAATTCTTAACTTGGGACCGAGTCATGGGGGAACCCACTTCATGGGGTCATACCTTCTTCGACCCTTTTGACCGCTTCACTAGTTAACCTCCTGAGCTTTCATACTCACTCCACTTCTTCCGCGGAGTTCACTATCCCCCCTTTTCCACTCGGGCCAAGCAACCTCTACATAGCCATAAGTACAAACCATCATTTGGGGATAATGAAGACTTTGGTTTCCCCGGCCCACCTAAGCCCATCCTCGATACACCCACACCCGGCTCTTCCACACCCGGCTCTCCTAGCCCTCTCAAGTCTCCCAAATCCAAAGGGCCGTCCATGTATGACTGGGTCATACTTGGACATTTAGGTGCTCCCCATGCCACCCATCTTCGGTTACATAACATGCATGCATGGCACACATTCGGGTGTCCTGGTCCGCCGTCACCCATGTACGGGTCGGACTAACAATAGGTTTGTCTAGAGTCATGCATGAGTCAGTTTCTTGTTTATGTGGTTTGCGTACGTGTGTTAGTACATTGTGAGTCTGCATGTGTCTTGTGCGAGCTCGTTCTCGGTCTCTTATGACTGAGAGGCGAGTGGACTCGCTCGATGAGTATGGGATCAGTTCTACATCTATGCCCCGGATCTAGTCACCTACAGGGATCCAGCGGTGATTCCTAGTGAGTCTTCGAGCCGCCTCCTTCCCCTTGAGAGGGACCCCACCCCGGAGGGTTCCACCACTAGCCTCTTCTCATAGCAACATGCGCATATCGAGTATATACGGAATGAGCAGGTGACGATCACTTGGAGTTGAGCGTACACGCGCTACTTGGTACGGTGACGGATCCGCCGGAGCTACTCGAGCAGTCACCCCCTTTACTCGACGGGGTCGAGTTCTTCCCACCCAGGGAGAATTGATGGGGACATCGAAGTAAGATCGCTCATATTTTGTTTACATTTATGTCCTTTTATATTTGTATGTATACCCTTGGGTTATATGGGTACGCAATTGTAAGTCTTAGTGGGTTTATGTGCAAAATGTCAGTAGGACCTGCTAGGGGGCCCCCACTCCTTCCCCATTGGTCTACCTCATCCATGTGGGGCTAGTCAAACCATTCTAGGTGGCTTCTAGAAGGGTTGAATGTCAAATAAACACATGGGAGACAAGTGGTGTAAAATGTCAAAAGTTGGCCACCTACCTTACCCCTTGGTCAAGGGGGCTCCCCCCATTAGAATTAATTAAAAATTTTATTTTTTTTGTTTGATCACATTTAAATGTGAAGTTCCTTAAGTACCCCTCCTAACCCTAGATCTAAGAATAGATTAGGTCATTTGTCATTTATTATAAGTACCTTGTATTTTCATTTTTGAAGAATTAATGAGAAGAAAAAAACTTGTGTAAGCTTGGAGCTTCTTGCGCTCCTCTCCCACTCCTCTGGTTCTCCTTCTCCATCCTCTGTATTTCAGGGTTGTGAACCCTTATATCTTTGCCCCTCCACATCTGAGTTCATTCTGTGCCGCCGCCGTTCGTGCCGCCATCGAGCCGCCGCGAAGCCACTTCTGAAGTTCTGTCCAAGGGTCTATTTGGCTGGATAGAGTCCCACTCCGGGAATTTTAACTCTGAACTCCGATCTCATATGGAGTTGATATTTTCAGGGTTGGTTCCTCTCTTGATTCCCAACCTACAGTAAAACATTCACGTCATTCAGAGTTCATTTTATATTTTTCTATTTTTGTGTCTTTCTATCTTCCTGATCTGTCCCTTTTCAGATCTGTGTAGTAGAAGTTCAGTTCTTCCCCCTTTCGACCCCCTTTTTATTTTTTTTGGACTCCCCAAATTTATTGGAGGTTCTTTCCACTATCCCCTTCGTCCGCAATTTTTTTTCCAAATTTCAAAAGCCATCTACCTATTTTTAGAAATTCGGTCTTTCTCCCAAAATCTGTTCAGTTTCTGCTGTCCAGATCCGACCCAGGGGCAGTATAAAATCCACAAAAAATCGAAACTTCCACTAAACCTTTCATAAGATATATCCCCATTTTCCTCTCTTCAGTATCTACAACTTTTATGAAGGGCTCAAAGGTTGAATCGAAGGTCTACAACGCGGTCAATGCCAACTCTTAGGAAAACTTGGTTCTTCCCTGAGTTTTCTGATCCTGAAAGCCAGCAGCTTTAATATTCGATAAAGGCCATCAACGGGAAATTCAAAATTCTTTCTCTGGCTATAGATCGAAGGATTTTAAGTCAGCTTTCCAGCGGTACCTCTTGTGTGTCGATCCGACGTCGGGAGTAACCGCAGCAGCAGTTCTCGTCTGGTCGCGCAGGTCTGAGACAGAACTCAAATCCGTTGACAACAACTCCGGCGGGTGACGATCGGAGCCGCCCGGCCTCCGGCCGGTGAACCAGCGCACCGCCGCCCCAGGGAGCGCCCCTCCAGGCGTCCCCACCACAGTGGTGCCACTCTGGCCCCACAGGGCACCACCGATCAGCACGTGGGTCCCACGACCGTGAGTACGCGTGCCGACGAAGCTACAAGAAGCAGCTCGTCAACCCGAACCCGTTACTCCCGGGTCCCACTTGTGCCGCCCTTTACCTCCTGGCATGGAGTGGGAAGTAATTTGATGCTGTAATTATTGTGTAATATTTGTTCCGGGAGTACAAGATTGGCCGGGATCGTCTTCCCCACGCTAGGCGCGTGGAGGTATCGTATTCGCTCCTTTACCCGGCATTTGCTTTATTCGTATATAATTGTTTATGCCGCTGCTAGAGATCATGCTTGGATCGTAGCCCACTTTACTTTTATATCATCACTACTGCGAGAGAGAGAGAGAGAGAGATACCTTCCCGTGACCCAATCCAGGCACGAAATTGTGAGTTGACCACCCTAGCTCTTGCCGGTTTCTCAACCACGCATGTCCGACGCTTCCCTCGAAAAGGGACGATCGCGAGCTTGTTTAGAGTCCGAGGATTGCATATCCATTTGGAGTCGAGTCTGTGGTCCATCCTGCATCACCCTATATGGGCACCGCGATGGAACCCTACTTGCCTAGTATTGCCTCCGTGTGCACACGTCGGACTCTCAGGAAAATATATGGAGGCTCTTTGAGGCTATCACTCACAAAGGTGGGGGTAGGCTCAAGGTGCTCACTGGGTTCCACTGCGGTGCCCATATAGGGTGCCGGGTCTGCCACGTGAGAAGTGGGTATATCCCAAAACCTATAGGTAAGTCCAATCCATAAGCTGTGTTGTCACAACCACTCAGAACTTGGGAAGGTCCGAGTCCTCGTTCCCTCGATTTGGATGTGACCCTAAGATAGAGCCGCTCCAATGTCACCATTGCCAAGTTGCCAACTAGGAATTCCAAGTGGCGCTCGCGAGCTTTTGCCCGCTTCTTGTGATTCTCACCGCTCGTTGCTAGATGCTTGCGTGAATGCGTATGCCATGCACTATGATGCGGTGTGGGTGTGAAAAGCATGGTGTGTAAAGGTGGATCGGGACAACCATACGTAGACCAGTCATCCTTTGACGCCAAGAAGACTGTGGAGGAATTGGAAGGACCGGGGCATCCATAAGTGGACCTATCATGCAATGCTGACATGTAGACTTGGGTGGACTTAAGAGGGCCTAGGCATCCATATGTGATCCAATCATGCATGGGGGTCACAAATGCCAGGGGACCCGGACATCCATGAATGCTCCTATCATGTCTATGACCTATGATGAATGAAGGAGGACCATTACAACCGAATACGGACCACTTATGTTTCCAACTTGACATGTGGGTGTTATGAATGAAAGGACCCGACTTACTAATCATGTCAAGTGGTGGGAGGTGCCAAGACATAGGCATTCCTACTCCAAATATGATTTCTATGTGAGGGGTTGTGGGATGACCTTTGAACTTCCATTTGAAAGGATCGAAGGGATCTAAGAAGGTGGATAGCACGGAGTGAGACACTTCCTTAATCCCTATGTGAATATTGCCCAAAGTCGTGGCTCCCATGGTGTAACCCGAGTCTAGGAAGGGGTAGATTTGATCCATTATGGTTGGTTGGGGTAAGGAAATGTGGGTGGTGGGAAAGCTGGTTGGGCCACATGGGTATCCGTATTCCCATTGGAATGGGTCAAAGTGATCATGGTAAGGGCTACCAAGAGAGAGGCGCTCCATGTCCCCAAGGTCTTCACAAGGTGGTGAGTCATCCTCCTCTAAAGTAATTGGTCCAAGATCTCTAGTGAGTTGACCGTTTAAGGCATTTGGGGTCTCAATGGGTGGGGAGTAGACCGGAGTGGGTTCTTCTTCCAAGGGGAGAAATAGAAGAATCTCAATAGTGCAATGCCCACTCATGCAAATGGAAGTGATGGAGCCAATGGTGGGGTGGGCAAAGTTAATGGTGCTAGGCTCCGAAGGTCCCATGGCAAGCAAGCCGGTCAAGTGGACTTGCCAATATAGGCAATCCACTACGTCTCCCAAGTCTCCTGCGAAGTAGAAGGTTTGTAAAGTGACATGGGGAGGCCGGGTGGGCACAATTTGGGATTGATATCCCAATGGTGGTGAGCTCAGGAGGGTGGGACTTTGCTTGAGCCATTGGAGTATGGACTCATCTATGGTGAGGGGGTACGGCTCATGAGGACCCGGACTAGGAGGGATGGGTGAGTTTTGTGGCTCCTCCTCCTCAACGGTGTGGGCTTGGGTTTCCTCGAGGGTCGGGAGGGGTTCTAGGTTGGTCTTTACTTCCAAGGGATCGGGTGTTTGGATCATGGGCTCCTCTTCCAAGGGGAGGAATGGGTCTTTTGGTGGAGGAGTGGAGATAGCCGGCTCATGGTACTCCTGGGGTGGTGAAGATGGACGGGCATGGGTTGGGCTTGATAGGGGAACTACTTGGGTTGGAGTTGGGGTTGGGGGTGGAAAAGTGGTTGGTTGAGGAGGTCCGGATTGGGGTGCGTAGATCTTTCTAAGGTCGGCCCTCATTTCAACCCAAGATTCAATGGGTGCTTCCCCTTGGCTTCTCTCAAACCTACAATGTGCTCCCATTCTCTCCTAGCTTGGCGCCAGAGCAAACTCTTGGCATAATTGACTTGGATAGGCCCTGACAGGTCGAACCTCCCAAAGTGTTGGTCTATGGACTTCTCCCATTCTAGATATATGCTAGGGCGGGATTCATCAAACACAAAAGCCGCTAATGGGTCTAAGCACGAAGAATAGGCTAAGTAGGAAGTGGTCATGATGAATGGGTGATGAATGCAATGGCCCTAGGACAAGACTTAGTAGAGACAAGTCTAGAACTTGCTCTGATACCAAATTGATGTGACACAACCCCTTGGACCTAAATTTGCAAGCAAGAATGACCCGGTGATTTCACTCGAGCGGACTCACCCGTGTAGCGCACACTCGGATCCGTAGACGGACCGGCGATGGTGGAGAGGGTCCAAAGTGGGACCGCACCTTTCCGGGGATTTGACTAACTTGGGCTGAACCCCTAAGGGCTTGGGATGCCCAAATCTATGTGCGGCCAGCACGCCAAGGACGTGGGTTGTAGGGTTGCTCTCTCAACTCACTCCGCGGTGGTAGCTCAATTGGATGGTAGATTCGTGCCAGGCACTCCCCACTGCCGACGAGCAACTTAGAAGCAATACAAATTAAGCAAGGAATGCCATAAAAGAGAAGTGACCAGAAGCTCACCTGATCGGCGTGAATACACTGATCCCGGCCGGAGACGAGGGCGAGCGGGGAGGCGTGGGCTACCCGCACGCTGCGCCGATGACGCTTCAGCCGATGACCTGCTAGTACAATCACTACGCCCTCGCAGAGGGGGTGGACTAGGGTTAGGGGTAAACCAATTACAATCAAAACTACCTCTATGCAGGGAGGGGTGATCATCCGGCCAGGCGGAATAGGGAGGAAAGCTAAGGAAGAAGCCGATTGGTCCCTTCGCCGGTTCTGTCTGCTTCCGTGACTGCCTGACAGGTACTCACTGTTGACGCTGCCACGAGTTCTCCCGAACTTGGAATTCGTCGAAACTAGTGATGAATCTTCACTGACTGAGTCGGGAGGGCTCCTGAATTTGCTTGTGAGTTCTGGATGTCGCCGACGGCCGGGGCCAAATCTGGAACTGGACCGTCTGTTCTGGCTCAAACTAACTCTAGAACTCTACAGCAGGAAGAAGAAGCCGCCACAAACACTCCCAAGCTCCGAAGGTGATGTAGCTTATGTCGATACGACCGCGGGAGGGTCCTCTTTGAGTAACAACTAGAAAGAATGCCAGAGGAGGTCGGAGCAGAGAGATAGGGCCCGTGAAGTGAAGGGGTGTCTGTCAGGCCCTGACAAGACAGACCTGCGCACCTTGGGTAGGAAAATCAGAACTTTGTGCTTTGGGCTTAAGATGGCGCTCCATTTCTTGGCGATGCTAGGGGACTTGTAGGAGAAGACTTCAGCCAAAGAATCACATCCAAACTCCTATAGGAGCGGCCATGGTTGCACCTTAACTGGGCCTCTGGTCTTCAGCAGGAGTCAGGTTACGCAGTCTAGGGAGGACGGCTCTCACGGGCAGCTCGGTGCTCGAACAATGACGAAAGCACATCGCCTGGAAAGCTCTCTAGATGACCTTTCCAGAGGTATATGATTTTCCACCAGAATGTTTGGGGAAGGGCTGAAGATGATGTTGCTTCCAGGACCCTGATTTGCTGCCTGCGAACTGGGTTGAGTAGGTTGGAGAAAGTGGTTGCTAGTGGTGGCAAGAGGTGAGGGGTTGCGATGGGGTGAGGTCTAATGGCTGTGGAAGGTGTAGAGGGATCGATTAGGGGGTGGAATGGGATGGTGGAGAGGCTGGGAAGAGGGCTGGGTCGTAGATAGCAGGTGGAGGGGGAGAGAGGGTGGAGGGCGCAGGTTGTCCTAGGGGGAAGGTGGAGGCTTCTCTCTTGGTTTGAATGGGTGGTTAATGGGGGTTAATTTCGGTCTTGGGAAGGGGAAGGGGTGCTTGGAAGAATGAAAGGGTGGCTTGGGAAGAGGAAGGATGGCTTGGGAAGATGGGATTCTCCCTTGGGAGAGGGAAGGGTGTATGGGGAGTGTCAAAGGTCACCTAGAAAGGGGAAGGGAATTGATGGGAGGAGTTATTGCTTCTAGGGAGGTGTAGGGGCAGGGTGATGTGGCAAGAGGAGATTGGATGAGGTGGAGCTTACGTGGAGGAGAGAAGAGAGAGAGAGGGTGGTGCGCCCTAGAGAGAGAAGGGGGGGTCACCCCTTTAGAGAGAGAAGGAGAGAGAGTGAATCTCACACAACTTTGGTGCAATTCAAACTTTCATTCAACAATTCATTAGCTCTCAAATGAGGGAATGGGGTCCTATTTATAGGAAACCCACAATTTACAAAAAGTCCTCGACTTTTGGACTAATGACAAATAACCAAGAAGGGGGGCACCTGGGCCTAGCCCACCTAATTGGGCCCACAAACTAGTCTAATCAAACTAAGGACACTTAACCTAGGTAACTGGCTATCTAACCTAGGGACTGGACTCAAATAAATAGAAAATTACATGATAAGAAAATGAAAATTACATCATATGACTCGAAATAAAGTGGCGAACAAGATGTAGCACTGTTGGCGATCATCAGGAGCCCCAAAAAATGTGGAGTGGTCAGAGATGTCCCCATCAGGCTTTTGACTAGACTAACTACGGCTTCTCTCGAACCATCAATCACTCTCGGATCCATCACTTGAGTAATCCGAATCCGACCCGCTAGAATTTTCAAAAAAAGATTGGAAAGTAGGGTAATGAGCACATATGCCCAGTAGGTATCTTCGCATCAACACAAAGGCAATTTAAGTGATTAGCAATTTAGCACTAGAGAATAGGATAAATCATGCAGATACGGTAGAACGTGTGAACAAAACCAAAGTAACAAGATACGATCAAGTGCTAGATATGAGAATAGGATTTATCAATCAAGAAAGTAAATTTGGCATTTTCATGAACAAGAATGTAACAAGAATGTACTTTTCATAACCATGAAGGCTATGCACTAGAAAGTCATGTAACAAGCAAGAAAGTACTCTTCACTTAGTAGCAAGTACTTCATGAATTTACGTGGATCTTTACTCATGTCTCGTGGATTTTCACTTATTTATAAAGAAAGTACTCCCAGCGCAATGCGACGCCAGTAGCATCATACCCCATGGTTTACTGTATGTTTTCGACAATCAGCCGTGAGGACTAGCATAGTGCCCCTGAACACAATTAGTGCTCGAACTGCATCTTCAAGTATAAATTATGCTACTTCCACGATTATAACAATAATGTGGCCAATAATGTACAAGTTCAACAATAGTTCTATTATAAAGTAACCAAAGTTTAGAAAGTACCAATAATTTGATATGAGTTCAAAGAATGACTTAAAGTATATTATGCCACAGCGGCGATCTGGCAGCATAACAGTATATTCATTAGATTTCATAACTCAAGTTTAACTTGGTTAGACATAATTTAGGCTCCAGATAATCCTAAGATCCTCTATGAACTCAAGAAAACCAACCCCAAAGGTCAAACCTCAGGTTAGACATAATCAGGAACCAAGCGGTCTATTACTGGGCCGTTTAGCACGCCTGGCGGTCTATTCATGGACCGTTTCATAGAATACAGACATCGATGTAATAAAACCATTTGGAGCTTTAGCGGTCTAGCGGATGGCCGTTTAGTATCCCTTAGCGGTCTAGTGAAGGGCCGCTTACGGAAATCAGACGGTTGTCTAGAGGGCCGCTACGTTCCAGATTACACAAAACATCGGTAAGTGCTTGTCTAGACAATGTGTTTTAATGGTTAAACCAGCTCGGCATCTTAGTGGGAATTCCAGGCTCGCGGAGTCTTACGGAGGCCTTGAAACAAGATTTCCTAGTCCGTTGGAAGGAATATCCAACGGAGAGGTCATCAAGTCCAAGATTGTGTACTTAATGGGCAAAGGTGTAACTAATGACAACATACCGGGATATGTGCCATGTACTTAAGAATATGACTCTTAGAAAAGAGAGAATCATGTAAAATAGTGATCAAGTTAAATCATGCATCCATTATCATTTGAAACATGTATTTATTACAAAAGTATATGATTTTTGTCACAAATTAACATAAGTTAAAATATTACCAACGTGCATAAAAACATGAATTCAACTATGATGAACAAGAAAATTAACTAAGTATATGAAACCAGTACTCAAACCAGGGATAAAACTTAGTTATCTAGACTTATCATACAATAATTATGGCTAATATGCAATATTTTTTGGGTTAACAATATTACAGAAATCAAAAAATGAAAACGGTCTAGTATAGGATCGTTTCACTAAGCCAAGCGGTCTATCGTGCGACCGTTTGGGATTCTGGCAGTCTATAGGAAGACCGTTTCTTCATGTATTACAGAAAACTTAAATATAGTGAGTACCACACTAATCTAAGACACATCATGCCTGGAAATCAACATATATAAACATGATAGGACCAGGATAGGCCAACAATATGCATGAGTTTGTGTAATAAATAAGAAAATTTCCTTTTATCTTAATTAGGGCTAAGAATTATGTATGAGGGGTATACTAGATGCATAGTCCCAATAGATCATCAAATTCGTGATGTATAATGCATGAAAACCAGATGGCTTTTATTCCTGACTTCAAGTTTAAGCCTTTCATGAGATAACATACCTTTGTCCTGGGCTTTAGACTTCGAATTTAAGGCTGGAAGTTAACCCTAATTCTCTGCTCGTCTTGAACCGAATCAGCAACTTTGTGGCCTTCTATCTCTTGATTCCCTTTACCTATGACCACAAAATTTGGAGGGTAAGAATAGGGTACTAAAAGGAACAAATAACTCTAAAGAACCTCTATCTAATTATCTCGTTTAGGGCTTCTAATTCTGTGATCAACTTGGGTCGGTTGCATAGTTTCCTGAGTTATTGGTGTAGGATCAGCAACTTTGAGAGCTTCTAACTCCTTGTAGGCTTAATCTCCTAGAACAAAATTTTGAGGAAAGTTATATTTTACTAAAAGGAACAACTTCCTAGAAGAAACTTACCTCTGATTCTACGCTTTTACCTGAGTTCCATGTGAGCCAAAAGTAAGGGTTGCACATGTTGGTTCTGGGGTCTATTTTTAGGTTTAGCTAGGGTTTTAAGGATTAGAACAAAGTTAGAGTCCCAATTAGGTCTTTAATTAGATCATCAATCATTCTAGACTTATCTAATTAGTAGATAGCATCGATCCCAGTCGATTTAGATGTCAAAAATCTAATCTTTTCACATTTTCTTCCTTTCACGGAATCTACAGAGACTAGCGGTCTAATGCTAGACCGTTTCATACCCCCATGCGGTCTTACGATAGACGGTTTTCAATGTTGGGCACCGAATTTTGAATTGGTTCCAACTCTTCTTTGCTTTATCCCTAGTATTATCCCCATTTAATATATTTATCCTATTTATCCACTAAAATTCTGAAATTCCAAAATTTAAGCTTCTAGAATATGGGCCACCCCTTTTGGGCTTGGGTTTTAGGTCCTTTGGATTCAATTAAATGGGCCTAATATATTTGTCAGTAGAAAGCCTTCACTTCATGAGACTTAATTAATAGTAATTTATTTAATAGCTCATTTAAATGTCTAATAATTCTAATTAAATCTAGAAAATATCTAGAAAATTCTTGGGCGTTACACCAACACCAGCCCCATGGTCCCCTCGAACTCGACTCGATGGTGGCCATGCAAGTCCCAAGAAGCGGGACCCAGTGCTATGACATGAACTCTGAACTGGTCCACCTTGCTAAAGAAGCCCAGGCAATCCGCACTGGGAAACTGGCACTACCTCCAGTAGTCCGCAGAAAAACTTGAGAAGCTGTAGTAGGCGACCCACTGTAGGCTGTCCCTACCCAGCAAAATGGCCCGCTCCAGTCGGAGGTGCTCTCCAGCAACAAGGGGATCTCCACCTTCCATACCATTGGGGACGAAGCTCCTCATTAACTCAAACAGATGCCAGTCTAGAGGAAACTCTCTTGGGTAGCCACCCGAGCTGTCATAGGTGTAAATCCCGCCAGTCTCAAAGAGCCTCGCTAGCTTCACATCCCCTGCTCAACTCGTCCCCTCGCCAACGGGACCCTCAGCCACCAGTGAACGCCCCAGGTCGAGCTAGCCAATGTTGGCCGCAGTGACGACGGGCGGGCCCAAGGGAGGCAAAGTCCGCCCAGTCCTCCTCACCCAGTGGTCCTCCTCACGGGCCGTACGCCTCTGAGCCTTGTCATCCCTGCCGAATCACGCTATAGCTGCAAAATAATTGCAGAAAAATGGTAAGCATACGGGGATCAACATATACTACAGTGCCAACAAAAGCACATACGAAGTGCCAAAATACAACTACAACGACACAAAATGAGGAGCTCACGGGCCGCCCGCCCTCATCTTTGCATCCGACGCATGCCCCATGGGGGCATTTGTTGTACCAAGATAATTTTCCCAACAAAATATCAAGAAATAAGGGTTCGAGAATTTCCCCAAACACCCTTAGGGCGTGGTTTACCTAGCCCTTCCTATGACACTACGGGCCCAACCATGGGTCCTAACCAGCTCGTCGTGACCAACGGCGTCTTCAACAATTGATTGGGGCCACCCTCGATCAATTGAGCCACCCGGGCCAACCCGGGGGCGCCCCGACCTCAAGCCACGATATGTGGCACCCAGCAGCAAGGCCGGGGTTTACCCCCAAGACGCCTTCCTCCAGCCCTCCAAAGTCAAAGGGAGACCTATCTAAGTCAACCATAGGCTTTGGGGACCCGTAGCACGCTCATGCGGCCCATGCATGTGTGCCGGGAATTTCTCCGAACACCTCGCAGGCACGCATATTCCAGCCCCTCTACAACAAGCCGGGGGCCAACCCACGGCTCGAACACTCTCCCATGTCCCATGGCGACTCTCTAGCAAGTTAAGGCCACCCCCGACAGTGAGATATGCGGCGACAAGCTATTTACTTTCAGTTCCCGGGCCAACCCGGGGCTGCCCTGTCAACCGGCCGTACAATGCGGCGTTCGACATGAGGCAGGGCCCACATGCCTGAAATGCGTCCGCTCAACTCCAACAACCTCTCACTCTCAGTCCGGGACCAAATCCAAGGCCCGCCAATCAATTACCCAAGCCGTTCGACAACCCAAGGTGTATCGGGCATTTCCCCGCTCAGCCCCAGTCAGCAATCGCCCCAGTCCCGTTCAAGGTCCATCGACGTACCAGCTTTAAGGTGTTCGCAAAGACGGAATCCGAGGGTCACAAAGTCAACCTCCTCATTTCACATGGGCAAGCGGCCAGCCAACCAATCCAACACCCGTATCCTTTTGTCTTCTTACGGTCACACAGAGTCAACGTGGGCCCAAAATAGACAAAGAATGGGTTTTTATAGATATTTAAGGGAAAAACCCCTATTTCACCCCGTGTAAACCCCCCAAGGGGGGGTTTACGCGGACCAGGCTGATGGGTCATCCTGGTCCTCGTAAACCCCCAGCAAAGAAAAAAACATTTTTTTGCATTGGGGGCGAACCCCCCCCCCCATCTAGTCCGCGTAAACCCCCCTAGGGGGGTTTACGCAGACCAGGTTGTCCCCTTCAACTTGGTCCACGTAAACCCCCCAAGGTGGGTGTGAACGTGTCACATAGACATTTAAAAAGAAAGAAAAATTAACATAAGCATAATAATAAGGGGAGGAAGTATATGCTGCTACTAAGGAGTGTGATCGCCAGAGGGGTTACCTCAAAAGAAGAAAGATGATTGCGGAGAATACCTTGTAAAGCCGGTGAGATGTAGATCCAACTTCCTCCTCCAACCGGCCAGTCGACGAAGGGGGTTTTTATCTTGATTACCCTTATAAGACAAGCAAAAATAACAAAGAGGTATGGATTAGCCAAAAGTGAGTGTAGTATCAATGCTCTATGGAAATTAAGCCATGCAACAAAGGCATGAACACACCTTGTGTGTTTGTTTTAAACCCCTTAAGAAGGGAGCAAAAGGTGGGGGAGAATATGAATGCAAATAAGCTAACAAATAATATGTCAAGATGACCTTAGCCAACGCACTGAAGATGATGATATGCAACTAATAAAAAGAAAACAAAAGGTATAAGAAGGGCTGGCCCCTTCTGCTCCTACAAGCAGAAGAGAGAAAACAAGCTATTACAGAAATCCGGCGATGGCAGCGGCAGGAAGAGGGAAGCAGCAGAGCAAAGACACCACGGCAGCAGTGGGAAGGTGAGAGGAAAAAAATAGCAGGCGATGCTAAGGCCAAATTCTCCCTTTCTTCGTGGCTATGGCACTCTCTATGTATCAAAATGATGACTACCGAAGGAACTCCCGCGGGATTGAACAGAAGGGTATTTATAGGGTTAAAGATCCTTATTCTAATGGAATTTAAACAAGGAAAGATAATTTTTGAGCAGGGATCTCCCTTCCACAATCAATCACGGCGTTGAAACGAGGATGAACACTATCTGGGAAGGTTGCAGGTGAAGCGGAGACAGAATGGAAATGGCGACCTAGAGACTGTCGGTTTTCTAAACAGTGCCCCTGGGACTGCCGCTATATCCTGAAAATTATGGACTTTCCAGAAATTAAGAAATTCATGATTAGCGGAGGCATTCATTAAAGGGCTCCCTTCCATAAGGGCGTTAATTCATAGAAATTAATTCCGAGTGGAAATTGGAAAGAATTAAAAACAACGCCCACACACATAGTCGTTTATTCAAGTAAGAGGAAATAGCAACACCTCCAAGGGCGTTATTTAAATAGCGACCAGACAACGGTCGCGGTATCTAAAAATTGAAAACACCCACTTATTAAACCAGTAATGAAGTCTACTTTGGGGCATTACATCGTGACATGAAATTCACTCAACAAAGTATTGATTTTGGCATGTCTACAGCTGCCTCGCCTTGGCATCTGCTTTGCAAGAGTGTGAGACGGAATGAAGCGTAATGGAGTGAAAGTGAAATAAAGCGGAATGAGGGAAAATGGATTGAAAAGTAGATGCCAAGGTGTGATGTGACACGCCTCCGACACTAAGCGTTGAAAATCTTTCCATGATTCTTAATAAAATAACTTCGGATGATCTCAAAAAAGCAACAATTGCCTGGATGAAAACTAAGCTAAGAAAATGTGCGCGAGGGCACGAATGGAGAAACACCATTGGAGAGTGATTACCAGCCAATATGGACATGCTGTAGCCAAGGTGGATTTGTAAGAAAAAAAAGGAAAGGAGGTAGGAATCCAGTCAAAGGATGCTTTCGAGGAACCAACCTAAGCGGCTTTAAGGAGAACATAGCACTTGATTTGGAATGGAATATTTCATGTCAACTCAAATCCAGAGTGAGTGACCCTCATTACTGACTTAATACGAAGATTTTTCGACGTTAAAGCTCAAAGTCCAACATGATGCATGCTGGGCTAAAAGAAAAGGTTAAAAAAAATTAAAATAGAAAATAATCAAGGATAATATTGCTAAGCCATCCAGACTTGGTCAAGAATCCAGATCTCTAAGTTGATACTAAGCCGAAGCCCGTTTATCCACGCATCAACTCAAAATTGGAACCATCGTCCCAGACTTTAGACGACTCAACGGCCAATCCGTGCGATCAAGACTCCCCTGGAATTATCACTATTTTTGATGAAGGAGAACTTAAATTCCAGGTTCATCAGGACCACAAGGTCCTTGATATGCTATAATAGTGTAAGTATCATATAGTAGAAATGCATACATGAGGAACACAGGGAAAGAAACGTCACCCAAGAAACATCCCGGGCGCTTTGACGGTTTGCATAGCTTATTCTTTCCTGCGCTCAAAGATTATTAGCACCACAAGAAATGATATGATTATAAAAATGTGATAAATGCAGGCTTCAAAATAATAATAATTATAGTATATAAAGCCCATTATCATAATCCACATGAAATTCAAAACAGCACTGCTCACAGAAATAGCGACCGTGCACACGGGCGCTCCATGAAGGATTTATATGACTTTCAGACATAAAAATGGCGACCGTATGGACGGGTGCTCCATGAAAGAATCGCGACATTCTTACGGCCGCTCTTTTAAAGAATAACGGATCAGTGGTAGTCGCTATTTACCTGTGTTTCCAGAAACCCGCATTCTAACCGGAAACTGAACGCTCAATCCTCAACCCACTCTAACTTCAATCGGGCAGAGACTTCTCTATAAAAAGAGCTCCAGAGCTTTTAAATCAATCCAAAACAATCTTCTGCACATGGAATCAAAATCGGGAGCTCTCCTATTCAACAGAGAACATCAAAGAGCTAATAATGGAGAAGTTGATGCAATGTCTATTGAAGAAAACCAAAACTGGATTCGCAAGGATTACCGAGGTGAAGGAGCACATCAGTGAAAGGATTGCACTGAACCAAGTAAGTGTTTAATAAAAACCTTAGTTCTACTTAGTTCTTTTTTTTCATCTCTCTCAAATTCTAATGGAATCCTCTCCTTTCTTCTCTTCTTCTCTTCTTTTTTTGATTTTCAGGATTACCCACTTATCTCGAGGGCTAGAAGATACACCAAAATCCAATGGCTACCCCCTTCTTCTCTCAAAAATTACCTTAGACGTGAGGTCCTATCTCTCAAGATGGCACCTTTTAGGCCTAGTCACCCATGCTAAACACTACCATGATGTACATTTTGACTGGGCCGCCATAGGAGCTCTTATAGAAATATGGCATCCACACACCCATACTTTCTTATTTTCGACCTTTGAAGCCACCATCCTACTAGAAGAAATTGAGATGCTATTAGGATTGAAGGGCCTAAAGCAAGGAGATGAAGAGAAGATGGCGGTTATGCAAGAACCAATTAGTGCAATAGAAATGCTAGCAAGCTTAATCCCAAGCCAAAAGATGATAGACCAAATAAGAGTCACCAAAGGGATTAACTTGATGAAGCTTGCGGCATGGGTGTACAAAGCTTTGGGAAAAGAGAACAAGGAAGATGAGATGGAGATAATCATGAAGGCCATGGTGATTTGCCTCACGGGAGCTATACTATTCCCCTCAGCGGATGATTTCTTAGAAGAAGAGAAATTGAGTGTCATATGCGGGATATGGGAAGGAAAAAGGATTGGGTTGGCGGTCTTAGCCTATCTCTATAGTGGGCTTACCTCGGCTTCCATGGGGAGGCCCCTATATTCACAAGTTGGGTGGACCTCCACTTCAATTTTGATCTATGTGAAGAAACCCAACAAGCCTCAAGGATAATTTCTAAGAGCCCACTCCACTATATGACGGGCACTCTAGGATTACATGAGAGAGTTACCAACCGGGTGCCCAAGCTCAAGAAATGGGTGGATTGGTGCGGACACTTCAAGACAATGCCACAAAATGCCTTCACATGCGCGCCGGGCTTCCTCAAGACACAAAATCTCCATGCAAGGCTCTCCTTCGGAGTGGAGCTAAGGCTAATCGGCACCACCGAGCTCGTTCTCTATAATGCTCACCGGTGCCTCACTCAACTCGGCCTTCCCCGCCATCTCTTTGAAGAGGCTTCTCATCTTCCACAAAACAAGAAGAGAGAATTGGGGTCAAGTGGTGACAAAGAAGAGATCAAGACCATTCAAGCATTGTAGCGGGTTAGCAAGCCACACCGGCCCATGGAATGAGTGGAAGAATACAAAGAGCAATGGAAATCATATGTAATAGCTCTTAGGAATTTGAGGGTCAAGGTGGCTTATTAAGCATGTAATGATTACTTCCTTTCAATGAATAAAGAGATTTTTCCTTAATTGAGCCAATGAAAGTGTATAATAATGATCAAATACTCAAAAATTCCTTGATTCTGTCTAAAACACAAGCTCTGGAGGAAATAGTGACTGCCACAGGGTATAGGAATTCCATGAACTGCGCCTTTCTCCTAGACGCTAATTCCTTTAGCATACTTAAAACAAAATAATAAAATCCAGAAATAACACCTCCATGAGATGTCGTTGTTCCATGAACGAGCCCTCCAATAGCTGTTTATTATTTCGGTTCTCTGCTTTCTTTTTTAGATTAAAAACAAACCCAAACCAAACTGCACCTCCGTCCGTTGTCGTTTATTCATAAAATAGCGCCCTTAACAATGTCGTTGTTACTCAATGACCTTTGAATGACGTGCTCATTATTACCTGATAGTTTTCATTTCCCTAATACACGCAAAGAAATAGCGCCCGTCCTCCAGAGCGTTATTTGATGATACTGCGGCTGCCTTCCAGTCGCCAATACCATATATTTTCCACAAATAAGAATTTCCATTAAATAGCGCCCTCTTGAATGGGCGTTTAATCTTGGAACCACGACCTTACTTTAGACGCTATTTCTTTTGAAACCGCAAGCACAAAACCGTCTGTTAAACCTCTGTCCTTCCAACTCCCTCCCATTTCTCTATCTCTCACCCTCCCCATCCCTCTGCAACCCTTTCACCGGCGGCAACCACCGTCTCCATCTCACTTCCTCCATTCTCAATCTCTCTCCCATGGCCTATGTTAGCGGCTCATGTGGCGCCGGGAAAAGACGGCGTGTGATGGCGGCCGACGTCGTCCACCTTGACGATGAAGAAAGGGGAGGTCCCCTTTCCCGCGGTGGTGGACGCTCCGGCGGCGGGGCACGACGGCGACGAGGAGGAAGGAGAGACCGAAGAAGGAGAAGAGGGAGAAGAAGAAGAAGACGAAGAAGGCAACGAGGAGGAAGAGGAAGGTGAAGGCGACGGTGAAGAAAGAGAAGGAGAAGAAGAAGGAGAAGGTGGTTGCAACGGTGGTGGTGATGATGGCAACGGCGGCGATGACGACGATGATGACGAAGTACCCCCACCTCTCCGCTGGCCACTGTGGGGAGGGTTCATGGACCCTGCGCCCAGCAAGGTGAGTGCAGCACATTTTTTTTTTGAATTTAAGAAAAAACAAACACCATGAACACCGTAGCGGTAGGAAGGCGATAAGGAAATGACGACCAGGGCACTGGCGTCACTTCCTGGAATAGCGACCAGAGAAAAGGTCGTAGGAACAAAAACATTTTTTTATGATTTTATAATAACAACAGCATGCCTGGCATGGTTTTGAAACATTTTTTTAAGTTTTTTTATTAAAGTTTTTTATATTTTTATTATTACCTAAACTTGGAATAACCCGAAGGAATTGGCGCCCTGACCATGGGCGTCCTTTCAAAATCAGAAGAATGATCGACCGAGGTCAGGTCACTAATTCATAAAATAGAGACCCCTATGTAGTCGCCAATTAAAATCAGTGAAAATTTTGACAAATTGATATGCTGACCATTCATTTGCTTATTCAGTTGTTCTTTTTGTGTTGCAGGGACTGATATGGACCCGCATCTCTTTGGTCCAGGTGCGAGCCACCTACCATGGACTGTCCGACATCTAGAGGGCGAGAGTGGAGGCAATGGGCTTCGGTCCCTTCCTCAGCATAGAGCCGGTACGTCCTAACCTAGTCCTTATCCAGGTGCTGAGGGAGAGATGGGACAGGGCTAGTCAGGTATTCTTGATACCCTGGGGGCACATGGTGCCGAGCTTAGAGGATGTCACTAGGATCACCGAGCTGAGAGTAGACGGTGAGGCAGTGATCGGAGTGACCACCTCGGACTACGGTGAGTTAGCCCAGAGACTCTTAGGCATAAATACAATTTACGAGCCCCTGTGCTGGATGATCAGCCGCACTGCCCTGACGAGAGCTATGGGGTTGGGAGACTCTCGGCATAGGTCAGAAGAGTCACTCACGGAGTATGCAGAGCAGCTGATTGGGAGAGCCCGAGCCGTATACTGTCAGGATCCGGCTCAGAGAGAGAGCAGACATGGATCTTAGGAGGTTCCTATTTCTGATGCTCGAGAGGTTACTACTGGGGACGAAGGGAGATGACATCAACTGCAGATTCCTGAGCGTCCTGGAGGACTTAGAGAGAGTGAGGCGGTATGATTGGGGAGCTACCCTGCTGGCACATTTAATAGTCGACCTGTCTACGGGGACAGGTCGTGAGACGACCGTCAGCGGCTTTTCACCTTTCCTTCAGGTATGCATTTCTTTTATGTTATTGTCTAAATGATTATGATTATGACTATGTTTATGCATGCGACTAATGAATGCTAATGAATGCAGGTGTGGAGTCATCTCTACATGCCGATGGATCGAGTCGGCCCCCGACCCGGAGATGAGGCTGCCTACACACTAGCTCGACGGTGGCTACCGCTCGTGACTGGAGCTCCTCACGCCTACGAGCCGAGGGTCCTGCGACGGGAGTTCAGAGACTACCCCCCTTCACTGGTATGCGTGTAAATATGATGCATTCTTTTCCTTTTATTTCCTGCTATATAAATGTGATAATATGATGACATGCATGCAGGTTGTATGGAGACCATACGAGGCGATGCTTGATGAGGGCCAGCCATGGGTCGTAGCTGGCCGACCTCATTTCGGGCGTGACCTTTGGGTTCACTGCCTGAATGAGATCGAGACGCTACGGCTTAGGCTGGTAATGAGGACGCTTGGCCTACACCAGGAGTGGGTCGAGGCAGCTGAGCCACGAGGGATCGGGCAGAAGACCCGAGCGCGGACGAGGGCGACCGACTGGAGACTGCGGTTCTCGGAGCAGTTCGCCGACTGGTAGCGGGACAGGATCTCAGTCTTCTCTCATGCTCCAGACAGCTCGGCGTACCTTCAACGCTACTGGGAGATGTACGCGGACCAGATGAGGCCAAGAGGGGTATGTATGAATGCTTTTTAAATTTAAATGATATGCTTATGAGATATGCAACTGATAATGACGAATGCAGGATGTACGGAATGCAGCGACAGTGGACCTACATGCCCATCTCCATAGCCTGGAGGCCCAGTAGGCGACCACGCGAGTAAATTTGGAGACTTTGGTGAGTATGCATTATCTATATGTTGTTGATTATCTCTGAAATTATGATGTTCAACCACTGACGGTCTCAATAAATGCAGCTCACCCAGCAGGGAGCAGTAGTTGGAGGAGCTGGAGGGGCATCTAGTTTGAGGGACCCGAGTGCCGAGGTCATTACCCTGGAGGAGCGACTCGCGGGAGCAGTAGCACGGGCGGAGGCGGCGGAGCGCGACCTAGCAGAGCGGGTAAGCATTCAAATGATGTTCAAGTTATTCAAATATTTATGGAATTGATGCATGAGACTAATAATTTACTGAACAATGCAGGTTGCAAAGCTGCGAGAGGCGCTCACTCGGGCCGCTTTGGCCGGCACCGAGCTCGCGATCTGCGACCAGCAGGTCGCTGAGTTAAAGGAGGCTGAGGGGAGGCACCGAGAGGCCGAGGCGCTTCCCCGGGACATGATGGAGCTACGGATCCTCCTCGAGGTGGAGAGGAGAGAGCTGGCCAAAGAGAGGGAAGAGCAACGGAGAGAGCGAGATGAGCGGCTTGAGCGAGAGCGAGAGTTGTCCGAGCTGAGACTCCGACTTGGCGCAGCCGAGGAGAGGGCTAGAGTAGCGGAGGAGCACTACCGGAGAGGCTGAGAGCGAGCACGGGCCGAGGGGCGACCCAGTGCTTATTCGAGTACGAGCTACTTGGCGGGTTCCTCTACTCAGCAGAGGAAGGAGGCAATCGAGCGGGCTCAGGCTGGGAGGTCAGCAGCCTCTCAGGGGTTGATGAGGCCCCTACGGGTTCCTCCCAGGGACAGGGGTGAGGCAGAGAGCCGTGAGCGACCAAAGGAGAGTGGTGGTGAGAGCTAGAGAGATCATTATATACCACCTCCTCACTTTTGTACACAAACATTTATGCATATATATATATATATATGAGATTTTAATGTTACCTGAGTTGCTTCCTTACATATTTGCATCCTTTCCTGTTCCTGTCTTTCACATTCAAACAAATAGATTAATTTATCAGCCCAGCTTGGCCCCTTGCTTAATAAGCATGGGGAATGTCCTTTTTGACCTTGACAGAGGGTCAAGGGGCCAAGCCTTTAATCAATTAAGGCGAAACAACAAAGAACATAGGAAAATGCGACATGCAGGCAGGTAAATGCAAATTGAAATTGAAAAATGTCCACACATAAATGCAAGTAAGCATATGATATGGCAATAAGAAGAAACAAAGCTCTCTGTGGGAATTGACGACCAGACAGTTGTCACCAATTAAGTGAAAGGCGACCGTTGAATGGTCGCTAGTTAATTTTCTTTTTTAAATGACGACAAGGAAAACATCACTGATTAATAAAATAACGCCCCTATAACTAGGTATTAAATGAAAATAATTTTTTTCTTTTTTTTTTAAATGACGACCAGCAGAACGTCGTTGATTAATAAAATAACGCCCCTATGACTAGGCGTTAATTGAAAATAATTTGTTTATTTTTTTGTTTGCTTTTGAAAATGACGACCAGTAGAACGTCGATGATTAATAAAATAATGCCCCTATAACTATGCGTTAATTGAAAATAATTTTTTTTGAAAATGATGACCCGGAGAACATCGCTGATTAATAAAATAACGCCCCTATGACTAGGTGTTAATTGAAAATATTTTTTTATTTTTTTTATTTTTTTGTTTGTTTTTGAAAATGACGACCATGAGAACGTCACTAATTAATAAAATAACGCCCCTATGACTAGGCGTTAATTGAAAACAATTTTTTTGGTTTTTTTTGTTTATTTTTTTTATTTTGAAAATGACGTAGCATAATACATAGGCTCCAAAATCTTATACATTCACCATCCAAAATTCACTAGCCATCCTTAAATAATTTTAACAAAGGGTCAAAGTGTTTCAAGCTTTGCTTTCACCCATGACTTCTTACGGCACATCCTCCTAAGTCTGTCTCTACCATTCTTCAAGCTTACGACATACCGTGGATGGAGAAATGGAAAAAAAATGTTGGGGAAGTCCACAAGGGGTTCTGAAAAATCGAGGAAGACTTTCCTCCCTTACCCTATTGCCTGTTGGGGTTCAATCTTTGGCTTAGGGTAATTTTTTTTGTCTTTTGCCCTTTATTCATGCATGTTTATGACCAGGGTTTTCCCTGTAGTGACTTTGCCCTCTTGTCATGCTTTTCTTTTGTATTTGATTTTTTTACTTTTTTTTCAAAAATAAAATCCTTATTGTACTTGGGATTTTGCAACATATTGTTCCCTTTTGGGCCCTGTGTAAGACCCCAGAATTTTTATAAATTATTTTAAGAATATTTAATTATTTTTTGGAATTTATAAAGGCCTAAATAAATTAATAAATAGAATATTGGATCAATAAGTCATTATAAGGCCCAATTAGGTTAAATAATTAACCTAGCCTTTTTAAAGATAATTCAAAAGGTTAATGGACCACGCCCATCAAGTTTGGCCCATATTCTAGAAGGGTAATTAGCTTATTTACGTATTTTAAGGATAAATACTATTTATATAAGATAATTATGTGGATAAATGAATAAAAGAGTTTTATGAAATTGAAACTCTATACACGTTGAATGTAACGGTCTATCGGGCGACCGCCACAGACCTGTAACGCACCAGGCTGGATGCGTTACACTCTGTTAGTTCCGTGAAAGGAAGAACGAGCAAAAAAATTAGAATTTTGGGATCTTATCTACAAGAGATCGACTTGGGAGAGCTTATAACATTACTAAGGACTCTTAGGGATTAGGTTCTGGCAAATTAAGGACTCTAGAATCGATCTAATCTTCAAAACCCAAAAAATAGGACCTAGTTCTGAACTGAGCGACCCTTACTTTTGGCTCGTGAAGAATCAAGGTAAAGAGTCATAATTTTGGGTAAGTTCCTTACGAATTTTTGTTTGTAATACATTAGACTAATAGCTCTCCAAATTTCATGCTAGGAGATCAAGCAACCAAGGAGATAGAAGCTTCCAAAGTTACTGATTCAACCTTAGCAACCCAGGAATCTGAACGCAAGTTCCCTCAAGATCCCAGGATTATGACGTCTAAACGAGATAATTAGAGTTCAATCCTTTAGAATTTTTTGTTCCCAATAGTTTCATCTTCTTACCCTCAAAATTTTACATCCTTAGGTCAAGAGGCTGAGGAAATAGAGCAGATTGAAGTTGCTAATTTATCACAAGAAGTACAAGGGACTAAGGGTAGCACCTATCATCAAATTCGAAGTTTAAAGGTTTTAGAAGAGGTAGGTTATCTCGTGATTGGCAAAAACAACTTATTAAGAATAAAAGCCCTCTGGTTGTGCTTGATTTCATGCATTCTAGACTAAGAATTTCATGATCTAATAGTTCTATACATTCATGCATCTCTTAGCCCTAAATGGAAATTAAAAGATATTATCCTGTCTATTCACTAAACCCATGCATATAGTTGGCCTATACTTTGTTATCATGACTAGGACAGTGGTAGTATTTTGATTTCCAGGCATGGTATGTTTTCATAAATCTTTACTTAGTTTACTATCAGCAAATTCTCTGACGCACCAACGTAAGACCGTCACATGAATGTAACGGCCTTACGATAGACCGTCACACCCTGTTGTGTTTTATTATTCTATTGTCTCTGACTGATGTGGCACAGCCCAAAGACCACTAAATATGATAAGGTGACCCTAGGACTTAGACCCGCAAGCATACAAGCGCTCAATGATTCTCACAACGACGATTTCTGCTCACTCGGTTCACACGTTCACGTGATACCACTTGATGTGGCACAGCCCAAAGACCACTAAATATGATAAGGTGACCCTAGGACTTAGACCCGCAAGCATACAAGCGCTCAATGATTCTCACAACGACGATTTCTACTCACTCGGTTCACACGTTCACCCGGTGGGTCCGGGAGATGATGGTGAGGGTCCGAGGCGGGACCCAATTGTCCTAATGGACTTACAATGCTAAGGCTGACCTCCAATGGGCCAGGGAGTCCCAACTTTGTGGGTGGCTGGCCCGCAAGGCGGGGTGTGGGGTGGCACTCACTCACGGGCCGCGGTGGGCACCATATTGCTTAAAATGAATTCCGAGCACTCTCTTACCGTCCGACGGGCATTCAAGGCAATACTACATTTGCAGAAATGAAGCTACAAGGGTGTGATCAGAAGCTCACCTGATCGGTGTGAAGACACCGATCCCGTTCGGAGACGAGGGCGCGCCGGGAGGCGAGGGTATACACCCGATCGCCGCGGCGATGGAGCTTGACCTGAAAATGTGAAGAGGTACAGCACTACGCCCCTTGCAAGGGGGGGATCTTGGGGTGGGGGTTAATGTATTACAACCAAAAATTACCTCCACGCAGGGAGGGGCCTTCAGCCGGCCAAGCGGGGAGGGGAACGAGCGAGATAGAGTCGACTTTCCGAGCTTTGCCGATTCTGCCTAGCTTCTGTAATTCTGGATAGAGGGCCGATGTCGATGCTGCCAATAATTCCACCGAACTTGGAATCTCATGAAACTTGCGCCAAAAGCTTGCTAACCGGAGAGGAGTGTGGCTTGAATTTTTTGGACGACGTTCTGATCTGGGGGCTGACTGCTCCAGCGACTGGAAGATGGATGCAGCTCTGGTCTCTGGCCGAGCTCAGTCTGAAACAGCAGGTTGCAGAAGCGGCCACGTTCGCTCCTGAGCTCCAAATTTGGCACCGCTAGACTCGTTGGAATCGTGGACGAGTCTACTTTGCAGCAAAACAAACGGCGAAGTCTTCTGATGTTGGAGATGAGCTGGGAGTCCAGAGAAGTGGACGGTGGTCGGTGCAGACTGTGAGGAGGCAGACCGGCGTGGGTGTGGTAGAAAATTGGTATCTCTGGTTGTCGGATGCCGAACGGGGTTCCGCCTTCTGTTCCTGGACGCTGACAGGGGGAGGAAGAACTTTGTAGAAGACCTTGAAGACTGGTTCCTTCAAGGTTTGTCGTGGGAGAGTCTTCTCTGTCGCTCTGGCTCCTGGTCTGAGAGGTTCTGCGCAGTCTGGGAAGAACAGCCTTCACGGACGGCCACGAACTCGGAATGGAGTGATTCCACCTCGCCTGCGAAGAGCACAGGGAGGCCTTTCCAGAAAGTTAGGCCACGCCACCAGAAGAACCAGGATGCAGTCGTGGATGTCGCTGCAACAGAGTGCTAAACTGCAGGTCGGCCTGCACACAAAGCTGGAGTGGAGAAGAGAGGAGGGGGTGAACTTGGCTTGAGGGGAGAGGAGGGGTGCGACCTAGGGAGCAAGGAGGGAAGGGGAGATTCGAATTTGGGCTTTGGAATGAGTTAATTCAGCCTTGGGAAGGTGGAGATATGCTTAGGGAAGTGAAAGGGGTAGGTGGTGGTTGGAGGGTGGGATTTTGAGTGGTGGAACTTCCTTGGGACTAGGTGAGGATTAAAGAGGGGTTGTGGGAAGTTGTGGGGAGTTAATGGAGGTAGGTGGGGGTTGGAAGTGGTTGAGAGGGGGAGGAGAGAGAGTGAATTTCGAAATTTAGAGAGAGGAGGAGAGAGAATGGAGAGATAATGAGAGAGAGAGAGATATTGAGAGAGTTTGAAAGGGTTTTCTTCAATATTCATCAAAAGTTGAATACAAGAGGAGAGATGGGGCCTATATATAGGCAACCATTCTTTACATGACCAAAATACCCTTGACAATAAGATAAAAGACCGAGCATATCCTAGACTCAATCCTATGGGCCCATAACTAAAGTAATAAGGCCCAATTAAACATAACAAGGGAAATGGATTAAAACCATATGACTCAATAAAGGAAAATACATAAGATAGGACTCAATAAAAAGAAAATACATAAACTGAAACTTGGGAAATGAAGATAACAAGTGTAGATCATGATCAATCCATATCAAGAGTGTGTAGGCGATCAAAGCTAGAGGGGTGTCGGGAGATGCCCTCATCAAATCCCCCGGGGTGGGGAGAGCTCGACCCTGTCGAGTATGGGTCTGCCTGGCTGTCGTACTGCTCCATCATGTCGGGATCCAAGCATATCAAATCCTCCCTGACTCACCCATGTATCCTCGATCGGGGGACGGCTCTTCCACCTAACCAGATAGCGCTGATACACCCTGTGCCTCGTAATGATACTCTGCTCATCCAGTATTGCCTCTACCTGCTCTCGTCGGTCTCTCAAGCTAGAAAGTGGAGTCCCTCCGGGAGTGTCTCTCATAAGGGGGGGGTAAAGGCTCAAGCTCCTCACTGGGTTCCACCGCGGGGCCTTTGTAGGGTACCAGGTCCACCACACTGAAGGTAGGGTGCACCCCATAGCTTTCTGGTAGGTCAAGCTCATAAGCATTGCTGCCAAGTCGTCGTAGAACTCGAAAGGGTCCCGAACCCCGTGCCCTCAACTTGGAGGCAGGTCCCGGAAGGAGCTGCTCCGTCCTCACCATCACCGAGTCTCCCACTTGGAACTCGTAGTGGCGCCGATGAGCATCTGCCCGCCTTTTGTAAGTCTCATTGATCCTTCCTATATGCTTGCGAGAATGCGTATGCTAAGGTGGACCTGGGCAGCCAAATGTAGACCGATCACACTTTGATGCTATGAAGACTGTGGTAGTCTTAGGAGGGCCGGGACATCCATAGATGAACCTTTTATGCATGGGTGTGATAAATGTCGGGGGACCCGGACATCCATGTATGCTCCTATCATGCTTAAGACTCATGATGAATGAAGGTGGGCCAATACATCCGAATATGGTCCACTTATGCTGCCTACTTGACATGTGGGTGATGTGGATGAATGTATCCGACTTATGAATCATGTCAAATGGTGTGGTAGGCCTGGACACATGCATGTTTATCCCAAAGGTGACTTCCATATGCATAGATGTGGGATGACTTTTGAACGTCCACGTGAATGGGTCGAAGGGATCTACGAACGTGGTTATGGGGTGGGGCACTTCATCAATCCCAAGGTGTTTGTTGCCTAAGGTCAAGGCTCTCATGTTGTAACCCGATTCTAGGAAGGGAGGAGTTTGGGTCGACATGGGCGATGTGGGTAAGGTGAGGTGGGTGGTGAGTAGGGAAAGTGGGTCACATGGAGATTTAGGCTCCCATAGAAAAGGGTCAAAGGGATTATGGTAAGGGTCACCTAGGTAGGGGTACTCCATGTTCTCAAGGTCCTCAAATGGTGAATCATCTCTCTCTAAGATAATTGGGCCAAGGTTGCTAATGGGTTGGCTAATCAAAGTACTTGGGATCTCAATGGTTGGGGAGTAGACTAGGATGGGTTCCTCCTCCATGGGAAGAAGGAGTATGATCTCACTTGTAAATTGGCCATTGGTGTAGATGGAAGTGATGGAGCCAATGGTGGGGTAAGCTAAGCTAATGGTGCTAGACTCTGATGGCCTCATGGCTAGCATATCGGTCAAGTGGATTTGCCAATGTAGGTAGGCCACTAAGTCTCCCAAATCTTCTACACAATAGGAGGTTTGATAAGTGACATGAGGCTGAGTGGGAATGAGTTGGGATTGATGTCCCATGAGTAGGTGGCTTGGTTGTAAACTAGGAATGGTGAGGCCTCGCTTGAGCCATAGGAATATGGACTTATCTATGGTGATGGTGTCATGGGGAAGGGTGTATAGCTCTTGATGAACTAGGTTAGGAGGGGTGGGTGAGTTGTATGGCCCTTGGATTTCCTTGATTTTGGGAGGTGGATCCGAATTGATATCCCTCTCCACTTGGGTAGGTGTGTGGGTTGCAACTCCTAAGGACAATGGGGTAGGAAGGTCTATGGTGGGTGGGTTGGTGTTAGTCGAGGCATGGCGCACTCGAGGAGGTGAGCAAGGTCGGACATGGGTTGGACTTGGGAGTGGAAGTAGTGGAGGCCTAATTTGGGGTAAGATTGGTGTAGGAAGCGGGAGGTGGATTGGGTGAGGGGTTTTGGGTTTTGGGGTGGTGGCCATTATGGGCCTTGGTGGAGGGGTGGACATGGTGTCCACATGGTTTTTAATGGTGAGGGTTGGATGAGTGGTGGTCAGCATGGAGGGAATTGGGTTGGTTAGGGGTCTCTTGCCCTTGGGATCACTTGGGGTGGAAGTGGGGGCTAAAGGGGCTTGACTAGTGTAGGTTAGGGAAGGGGGTTTTGGTTGGGATGTGGGGGACCTCATGGGGTTAGGTGGGGAGGTGGAGGTCTTAGGTACTTGGGTTTTAGTGATAAGGGTTTAGACGGGTGGGGTGGGAGGAGTGGGAGTGCTCCTTGGGTTTTGGTGATCCGAGTGGGATGGGGACACATACCTAGCCCTTAGTTGATCCTTCATGTCCTCCCATGTGGTGAGGGGAGCTTCCCGTCTAATTATCCTTAAGCCCTCAATTTTACACCAATGAGTTTGAGCCCTTTTGGTTAGTTGTATTTTGGCAACCCATGCCTTTTCATCCTCGGAAATATGATACCAATTGAAGTATTGGTCCATTGTAGCTTCCCAATCTAAATATTTGCTAGGAGAGGTCCCATCAAAGGTGGGAAGTGGGAAAGGGGCCATCCTATCGTCCGTCCTTAGGGCGGGCCTATTTTTTCCAAGTTGGTTGAGTCGGCCCGATATGTTATCAAGTCGCTCATTGGCATAGGTCAAGGCTTTCATGAAGTAGTTGAAGTCATGAGTGTTAGTGGTAGGCATCCCTTGGGGTTTTGGATTCATTGTGGGATTGGAAGATGTAGTATTGGGTTGAAAGCGAGTACCACTACGAGTGGTCATGCAAGGTTGGGTGGGCTATGCAAGGGTGTGCGGATGCACCTATGAAAGACTTAGTGTGACCCAAGACTAGACTTGTAAGGACAAGCCTATGACCGCTCTGATACCACTTGATGTGGCACAGCCCAAAGACCACTAAATATGATAAGGTGACCCTAGGACTTAGACCCGCAAGCATACAAGCGCTCAATGATTCTCACAACGACGATTTCTGCTCACTCGGTTCACACGTTCACGTGATACCACTTGATGTGGCACAGCCCAAAGACCACTAAATATGATAAGGTGACCCTAGGACTTAGACCCGCAAGCATACAAGCGCTCAATGATTCTCACAACGACGATTTCTGCTCACTCGGTTCACACGTTCACCCGGTGGGTCCGGGAGATGATGGTGAGGGTCCGAGGCGGGACCCAATTGTCCTAATGGACTTACAATGCTAAGGCTGACCTCCAATGGGCCAGGGAGTCCCAACTTTGTGGGTGGCTGGCCCGCAAGGCGGGGTGTGGGGTGGCACTCACTCACGGGCCGCGGTGGGCACCATATTGCTTAAAATGAATTCCGAGCACTCTCTTACCGTCCGACGGGCATTCAAGGCAATACTACATTTGCAGAAATGAAGCTACAAGGGTGTGATCAGAAGCTCACCTGATCGGTGTGAAGACACCGATCCCGTTCGGAGACGAGGGCGCGCCGGGAGGCGAGGGTATACACCCGATCGCCGCGGCGATGGAGCTTGACCTGAAAATGTGAAGAGGTACAGCACTACGCCCCTTGCAAGGGGGGGATCTTGGGGTGGGGGTTAATGTATTACAACCAAAAATTACCTCCACGCAGGGAGGGGCCTTCAGCCGGCCAAGCGGGGAGGGGAACGAGCGAGATAGAGTCGACTTTCCGAGCTTTGCCGATTCTGCCTAGCTTCTGTAATTCTAGACAGAGGGCCGATGTCGATGCTGCCAATAATTCCACCGAACTTGGAATCTCATGAAACTTGCGCCAAAAGCTTGCTAACCAGAGAGGGGTGTGGCTTGAATTTTTTGGACGATGTTCTGATCTGGGGGCTGACTGCTCCAGCGACTGGAAGATGGATGCAGCTCTGGTCTCTGGCCGAGCTCAGTCTGAAACAGCAGGTTGCAGAAGCTGCCACGATCGCTCCTGAGCTCCAAATTTGGCACCGCTAGACTCGTTGGAATCGTGGACGAGTCTACTTTGCAGCAAAAGAAACGGCGAAGTCTTCTGATGTTGGAGATGAGCTGGGTGTCCAGAGAAGTGGACGGTGGTCGGTGCAGACTGTGAGGAGGCAGACCAGCGTGGGTGTGGTAGAAAATTGGTATCTCTGGTTGTCGGATGCCGAACGGGGTTCCGCCTTCTGTTCCTGGACGCTGACAGGGGGAGGAAGAACTTTGTAGAAGACCTTGAAGACTGGTTCCTTCAAGGTTTGTCGTGGGAGAGTCTTCTCTGCCGCTCTGGCTCCTGGTCTGAGAGGTTCTGCGCAGTCTGGGAAGAACAACCTTCACGGACGGCCACGAACTCGGAATGGAGTGATTCCACCTCTCCTGCGAAGAGCACAGGGAGGCCTTTCCAGAAAGTTAGGCCACGCCACCAGCAGAACCAGGATGCAGTCGTGGATGTCGCTGCAACAGAGTGCTAAACTGCAGGTCGGCCTGCACACAAAGCTGGAGTGGAGAAGAGAGGAGGGGGTGAACTTGGCTTCAGGGGAGAGGAGGGGTGCGACCTAAGGAGCAAGGAGGGAAGGGGAGATTCGAATTTTGGCTTTGGAATGAGTTAATTCTGCCTTGGGAAGGTGGAGATATGCTTAGGGAAGTGAAAGGGGTAGGTGGTGATTGGAGGGTGGGATTTTGAGTGGTGGAACTTCCTTGGGACTAGGTGAGGATTAAAGAGGGGTTGTGGGAAGTTGTGGGGAGTTAATGGAGGTAGGTGGGGGTTGGAAGTGGTTGAGAGGGGGAGGAGAGAGAGTGAATTTCAAAATTTAGAGAGAGGAGGAGAGAGAATGGAGAGATAATGAGAGAGAGAGAGATATTGAGAGAGTTTGAAAGGGTTTTCTTCAATATTCATCAAAAGTTGAATACAAGAGGAGAGATGGGGCCTATATATAGGCAACCATTCTTTACATGACCAAAATACCCTTGACAATAAGATAAAAGACAGAGCATATCCTAGACTCAATCCTATGGGCCCATAACTAAAGTAATAAGGCCCAATTAAACATAACAAGGGAAATGGATTAAAACCATATGACTCAATAAAGGAAAATACATAAGATAGGACTCAATAAAAAGAAAATACATAAACTGAAACTTGGGAAATGAAGATAACAAGTGTAGATCATGATCAATCCATATCAAGAGTGTGTAGGCGATCAAAGCTAGAGGGGTGTCGGGAGATGCCCTCATCACTGA
Organism: Amorphophallus konjac; assembly: GCA_022559845.1. Taxonomy (NCBI): domain Eukaryota; kingdom Viridiplantae; phylum Streptophyta; class Magnoliopsida; order Alismatales; family Araceae; genus Amorphophallus; species Amorphophallus konjac. Next base: position 339,961,191 of record CM040118.1, on the reverse strand, counting down.
CGCACCCTAGCAGGAGCGTTACACCACTGTAACGGCCCCTTGATAAATCGTCACAAGCACTGTAACGCGCCTATCCTAGACCATCAGACTCATGTGTTCTGCCAGCCCAAGACAGAATAATAACCAGTTAAGTTTACTTATAAATAAGCTTAGATAGCTAAGTTGGACCTGTTATCATCACTTTAAGTTTAGTTACTGATTCATAATCAAATTGTATGATTAATGTGTCTTAGGTTATTTTAAGTTATGTTAATTTCATGTGCCAAAATTCTATAGTTTTGTATTTAAATCATGATTTTCCAAATGTTGTATTGACAGAGTTTTCTCATGGTTTCACATCGTTATACATTCTCTTTATCAATAGAGTCATTTCTTTAAGTATATGGCGCATATTCCGGTATGTTGTCCATTAGTTCACATTGCACTATAGGAACTTTATTCTTGGACATGAGGACCTCTCTATTGGATATTCTTCCAATAGACTAGGAAATCTTGTTGCAAGGCCTCCGTAATTCTCCGCGAGTCTGGGATTCCCACTAGGACGTCGAGTTGGTTGTACCATTAAAGCCCATTGATTAGATTACACTATCGATACTTTTTTGTTATCAGTAATGTAACGGCTCTATGTTGGACCGTCAGGCACAAGTAACGGCCCAATATACAACCGTCACATTCAACTGAGTCCGATTTCTTGGTTCTGGATTCAGACTAATGTAACGGCCCAATACTGGAGCGTCACATCATATAACGGCCCAGTACACGACCGTCACACTGCTTGAGTATTTTAACCCAAGGTGGACCAAGGGTTGATATTCCAAGGTTTCTAGATGGACTATTAATGATCTATAACTTATCATATTGATCAAGAAACCTAAAATAATGAATGAAAAATAAAGAATGTACCGTTATGCTGTCGATTTATTTCCATAAGCATAACCTTGCTTAAGTCATTCCTAATTTCTCATGATTCTTATTAAAGAATTTATTCATTGAATTATTGTTATCATGAGCTTATTGAACTTATTACATTCTTGGCCATACTTTATTGTTACATGCGTGGAAAAAGCTTGATTTATACTTGAAGATGCGATCGAGCACTGATTGTGTTCAAGGGGTCTATGCTAGTCCCCTCGGCTGATTGACTATTATAAACCATGGGGTATGATGCTACTAGCGTCGCATTGCGCTGGGAGTACTTTCTCTATAAATAAGTGAAAATCCACAATACGGCATGACATGACATTCTTGTACATGACTTTCTTGCTTGATATTCCAAAAAAATTCACGAAGTACTTGCTCATCAGCAAAAGATAATAGAGTGATGATTATGTGGCTTTCTAGTACATTCTCGATACATTCTTGTTCATGAAAGGCCAATATCATGTTCTTGTTACATTCTTGCTAGTTCGTACTTGCTCTCATTCTAACTTACTTGATCATCTTATTACTTTGGTTTAATCGCGTGATTAATTGCATTCACATGATTCTTACCTTATTCTTTAGAGCTAAATTGTTAATTACTTTAATTGTGCCTTCATATTGATGCGAAGATACCTACTGGGCAAGTGTGCTCATTACCTATTTTCAAGTTTTTCAGGAGATGGAAGTGATTCGAATTCGAATTCGGGTTATACAAGTAGCGGGTCCGAGAGCGAATGAAAGTATTGTCAAGGTGAGAGTAAAGACTTAAGAAGGTCTATATTGTTTAGATTGAGTCTATGTAATTTTCCTATTTCTTGAGTCTGATAGATTGGAATAAGTTGAATTAGTGGTTGTATTTGAATACTTGATTATTATGAAATAAAGTTGGACTTTGAGTAAATATTGTGCAATTACATTTATGTGTGTGATTGTCTTGCGCTCTAATCATTCTTGCTTGCAAGAGGCTTACCATGCCGGCTGTCCGCGCTCCCCGAGTTAGTCTTCTACTGTAATAAAGGCTCGGGGCGTGACAGTAAGTTGGTAACAGAGCCTAAGTCCCAAGACTTAGGAAGAAGAGTCATGTCATAGGAAAAGTCCAAGGTTTAAGGACCCCTACCTATGAACTAAGGAAGAAATTTCCATATCCATGTGAGAATTGGGTAGAGCCCGGGATAAGATAATTAATTAGCTTTAAGATTAATTTTTTTTCATTCTAATTTCATGAGAAATAACAAGTTGTTATTTTCTCTCTGGTACCTTATCTTACGAATGGCTCATCGTGTAGATTGGGATGGCATGTAACAAACAGTTGCCGGCCTTACTCCAGCATTACAAACCATAGCACAAGGTGGCGCAGGGGCAAGGGCTGGTGACCTACATCACAATTTTCGGAGTTTAAATCCTCCGCGATTCTATGGTTCTTTTACTCCCGACGAGGCAGAAAATTGGATAGACGAAATGAATCGTATATTTGATGTTATCCAATGCACCGATCAGGAGAAGGTGTGTCTCGCAACCTTTCAACTTAACAAAGATGCTCGCACATGGTAGAAGTCGGTTCCGGCACCTCCGGCCGATGCACCTCATACATGGGACGGTTTTCTTACCCTATTCCGAGCCAAGTACTTTTCGGAGCACGTAAAGGAATGAAAGGCTATGGAGTTCGCCACTCTTCGGCAACGAATGATGATGGTTGCTGAATATGAACTACAATTCTCAAGGCTAGCACCGTATGCATCACATCTAATCAGTACTGATTTATTAAAGGCGAATCGGTTTATGGACGGGTTATGTCCCGGTTTCATCCAGCAGCTTGGGATCCAAAACATCTGTAATTATGCGGAGATGGTTTAGCGAGCGTATTTTTGTGAAAGGACCTTAGAGAAGGTCAAAAAATTAAAAGGGAAAGGAGAAGAATTAAGCCGACGCTCAGATCAGTGTTATAAGAAAGAAAAGTTCAGCATCACGGAGCCTTACAAGAGCCGTGATAGTAAGAAGAGATCCAGGAATGGGAATGGTGGAAGTTCCCATAAGCAAAAGAAAGTCAAGGAGGAGAAGGAGTAGGTCCACACGGCTTGTACATTTTGTGAAAAATTCGGCCATTCGGCTGAGGAGTGTTGGAAGCGCCTTGGGGATTGTTTACGTTGTGGAAGCAGGGAGCATCGCATGTCGGAATGGCTCCTTATGAAGGACCAGTCATCTGGTAATGGACGCAGGAGGCAGGCTCGCCTCAATGCTGTTCTAGAAGAAGAGGAAGTGCCCAGGGATGATGGGCTTATGGAAGGTACTCTTCAAATCCGTTCTCATCCTGCATTTGTGCTATTTGATGCTGGTGCCTCTCATTCTTTTATCTCCACTACTTTTGCTAAAACATTACCAATCGCATCAATTCCCTTACCTTCAGATCTTACTATTTCCACACCCTTGGGTTCTGGAACAAAGCTTACCAACTATTATCCTAATAGCAAAGTGATAGTAGAGGGTCACAATCTCCCCGCAAACTTAGTATGCCTTAACATGAAAGGTTATGATGCCATTTTAGGGGTAGATTGGCTTGTAGATCATGATGCTTATATCAATTGCCGAAATAGGATTATATCCTTTCGAAAGCCCGGTCTTCCGAGATTCTCTTTTCTTGGCATCAAGTACAAGAAGCATCCTATTATCATATCTTCTCTTCACACTTTCAAACTTATCTCGCAAGGATGTGAAGCTTTTCTTACTTCTATCATTGTTGCCGAATCCAAGGAGATTATCTTAGCAGACATCCCTATTGTAAATGAGTTCCCAGACGTGTTTCCATCTGAATTACCCAGTTTACAGCCCGAGAGGGAAGTGAACTTCACTATTGAACTCATTCTAGGAGCAGCACCTATTTCTATAGCCCCTTACAGGATGTCCCCCATAGAGCTTAAGGAATTGAAGAGGCTGTTGGCTTTAATGTGCCCCTTGTTTTACGAGATGGGCTATAACGCCAACTACGAACAGATAATGAGCCAAGTAATGAAATCAATCAACCTATGAACATGCGAATCATGAACCTAGGCAACCAAAACAAGCTCTAGCATGGGCATGCTGTCTCAATCAAAACTAAACTAAGCAAGGAAAGAAAAACACACGCCGGAGCGTGGAATAAAGAATAAGGAAAACACACCGTAGAGGTGGAACAAGCAAAAGTAAAGAAGAGATAGGACGAAAGAGAAAGCTAATGCCCAAACTAAGGAAAGATGTGATCGCCACCAAGGTAAAAACAAGCCAAAGACCTGATAAATACCATGGAATAGGAGGATGATGCACCCGCCCACGAGAGAGAAAAATAATCAGGAACTGCAGCTCCGTCAGATGTAACGGTCAAAGTATGGTGCGTCACAGGACTGTGACGGTCCCACGATAGACCGCTACAACACTCTAACGCGCCTGTGATAGACTGTCAGAGCTTCTGCAGAATAAGGTTGGGAATCTTTTAATCTTCAAGCTTTCCAGTCGGCCAGAGAGCCTGGGCCTCGTGCTAGGGAAACTGTAAACCTGCAAAAGAGTGGAAGACACAAGAAAAATAACCCGAATTAGCCCTTTCACAAAGTAGTATCAATAATCCAAAGAACTTATGAACATGCAAAAGGAGAGGGAAATACCGGGGAGATTGGTTTTTTTTTAACCCCTCTGGGGCATTTTTTAAAAGATGGGAGGATGTTTTGAAATGTATGCAACCGATGAAAGAACATGAAAGATGGATAGGGACAATGCTATGATTGCTTAGAAGAGGGAAAAGCACTAAGAACAATGACTTGACTTAATTAAACCCTTGAAACCGATACTCCCTGAACTTTGGAAGTAGATGGACATGGGAAGCAGCTCTCCTTGGTTGGTTCTAGCTCCAGGATGCGGCAGCACTTCGACGCAAACTCCAGATTTCTCCCCCTCAAGCCATGAAGTCAGGGGTTCTATTTATAGGCCCTCAAAGTCTAGGTTCTAGTTGAGGATAATCCAGCTAGAAAGTAGGACGTTTCTTAGCAAACTCTTGAAGATAATACTCCCAAGAGTCCATAGAAACAAACAGAAGGTTCTGAGGATCAGATTTGGAAGAGAAATCAAGGAATCAAAATCTCAAGTTGGTCAAGGAGCAGCAGAGAAAAGACCAGGCTTGGCAGGACTCTCTGTTGGATGTAACGGCTGCACGATAGACCGCCACAGGGATGTAAGTCTCCAAGAAGAGACCATCACACAACCTTATCCCTTAAGAAGATAAGATCAACGGGGGACGTTTTCAAATGTTGGACTCTAGATGGATGTAACGGTCAAGTGTAGATGCGTTACAACAAGGTAACGGTTGCACGTAGACCGTCACATTCAATGGGTAAGCAAAAAGATAAGTTTGAAAGAAGCCTGAAGCTTAAGGACTCTGCAAGGATGTAACGCACCAGGGAAGATGCATCAGAGATCTGTAACGCCCCATCAAAGGACCGTTAGAGACAATAGAGTGCCAAAAAAATGAAAGCTTGCTAAGCTTCATCCAACGGAAAAAAGGCAAGGAACCAGACTCAACCAAGGAGACATGACTCAAGAAATGGACCTCAAATCGATCAAGAAGGCTCAACAAAGGTGAACAACTCGGAGAATCATATAGAGTGAACAAGGAGATGACCCAACTTATTGGTCATAAAACGGGTGTCAACAGATGCCCCTCCTTAACGTCCTCTTTGTAGGGGAGCGAGTGGAGGTGAAGCGAAAGCGAAATGGAACATGGAGATGAAGCGGAGATGAAGTGGAGTGGACTAAAAAGCGGACGTTAAGTCAAACGACACCCGTTCTAAACCAATAAGCAATAGGAATTTTCCAGAAAGCTTCGAACTAATCACAAAGAAAGGCAACCAAAGGACGCATGTCTGGAGGAACTAGCAACTAAGGAAAGGAAAACACGGCCAGCGGCCGGAGCAACGGAAAGGAAAGAGACAATTAACTAAACTCCAAACAGGAATCTTCAGCTAACCAAATCAAGTGAGCAAACTGAAGGAAACCTTCCAATTCAGAGTGGAATGACTCTCCTTATTCGAGATCATAGCTATTCACCATCACTGAGACACCTGGACAGATGAGGCTCATGAATGCTCAAAGATGCGTATGATGCATGCTGGGCTAAAATAAAGAAATCATTAAAACAAATGCAAAGAAAGATAAAATAATAAGATACTCGAGAATAGTATTGCTAGACCGGAGAAACCAGGGTCAGGACACCATCTGCAACCACGGCGTGCAAGATAGAACCATCGTCCCCAAACTTTTCCAACCTAACGACCTATCCAACGATTAAACATGTGCACTTAGATCATCATCATTTTTGTTTAAGGGGAACATCAGATCCCAGAACACATGAATGATCAGCCGGTTCTCGAGGTAATATATCATATATAACATATAGTAATGCAATAAGGGATAAAGGAATCGGGATACCGTACCTGACTCACTTGCCCGACGAAAGGCGAGGCATGATGACTTAAGGGCATGAGCTTCAACAAAAGAGGTTTAGCCATCAACAATAAGCATGACTTGCATTGATAAGACAAGGCATGGCCTTTCAATGAGCATCAAAGCAATATACTTAAACAATCATGAAAATTCTGATAAATATAGCATCATCATTCATCAAATACTTTGAAGAATGTAACGGTCTGAGAAGGGTGCGTTAGAACACTCTAACGGATCATCCTTAGGCCGTTAGAGTATGGTGGTTCACATTCTTCAAGACATAGTTTCAAATGACCTAACGGTCCATAAAGGATGCGTCAGAGATATGTGACGGTCTTACGATAGACCGTTACATTTCCTGAGCGTTCAAAAAAAAACCAAACCAAATGGTCATTCGTTCATTCAACACTCAATCGCCCAAAACATCAAAACCCACCAAACCACCGAGCAAACCCTCCCACCGGTGAAAATGACCGGCGACGAGCTCCCCCGGCCACCCATCGCAAGGGAAAAAGGGAAGAAGGTGAAGGCGATCAAGCGCCTCCGACGCCAGATAGAACGAGAAGAAAGCCCACCGACGGTGAGCCCTTCGGCGGCAACAGTAGAGGCAATGGCGGAGGAGGACCCTCCTATAGCCGAGGAAGCCGTTGGTGATGGAGAGGAAGCCATAGCCCCAGAGAAGAAGAGGAAAAGAGCGCAAGACCATGAGGTAGGCCGCCCACCCTAAACTCTCAAATTTTAATTTTTATGTTCATGTATGCATGAATGGGGGGTAGAAATGGGTATGAGAACCCATTAGGAACGATTGTAGGCCATTTGGCCATTTTGGGAAGCCAAGGGAACCAAAGGGGAGAACGCCCCTTTGCAGGCGATGTTTTCTTTCGTTCCGCCTTTTCATTCGCGTATCGATCAACCATTTGACTAACTGGTAGTCAACTGACTGATTGACGACGCGGGCGTGCCAGTCACATGAGTGACAATTTCATTGTGCGCTCATTCTGACCCATGTCGGGCGAATGTGAGGTTCGGTCGGGACCAGCAGTCCGCCATACCGTAAAGGTTATGACGTTAATTACATCCCCCACGAGGAGGGAACACCTTTGATTAATTGCCGAGATATCGGGCTATCGAAGCCGGATTAAAAGGAGCTACATGATGATCATGAGGAAGGCATGCAGGATGCACATATTTGTCGTATAGCAGATGTATAGTTCATGGAATTATGGACCCTCGGTACGTGGCGGAGGATGTAGGTCCGAAGACCACCATCGCGCATGACGAAGACTTTCGGCCGGGCGTAACCCGGTCTTCTGCCGATGCCATTTGATCTACCCGAGGATCTATGCATGCATGCACACAAGACATCCACACCTAGATTGCACATGAAGATAGTGTTGTGAAACGGTGGCGATCGGCCCCATTTAATACCCCTCGTCGAGAAGAGGAAGAGCAACACAAATATGCTAGCGAAAGCGAAATGCTAACGGATTATGATGGTGAGTATGATGATGACATGACTCGGGCTTGCTTGACCCTTCTTTATTCAATTCACTGCCTTCTACGACTTGTCGACATTGCCCCCGAGAGGCGAGGCTTGCCCCGGGGTAAATGAACCATCAGAGCGGCACGAGGCTTCAAAACCGGCGTGACTATGTAAGAAAACTTATGCGGCGCGCTAAAGCGTAGGCATAGTGGCTAATACGGCGCGGTCTTCATGCATTTGAAACGGTGCGCAAGAGGGTTGGGACGCGCCGGTTTAGGGCACGTCGGGAAGGCGCAAGAAAAATTTTTAAGGAAATGAGTGTGGGGTTAATCCGGCGCAGGGGGGTACCGCGCCGGTTTAGGGCGCGCCGGTTAAGACCGCGCCGTATTAAACCTGTTTTGTTGAATTATGAACTTTTTTAAGTTTATTAGACTTCATGGGACCCTTTCTTGAGTTGTTGGGCCAGATGATTGTTTGATTGGAGTCCATGGCCTTCTGGAAATGAAGGGGAGGTCAGTGCGAGGTTCATACTCGAGCACTGAGTTGATTCGATTCGGAGCGATCGTTTTATTGACATAATTATCTGGAGTCTGTCAGGAATTTGACAGCATCTCCCCTGAACAAACAGAGTTACAGGGGAGAATCGGGGTCATACTCACTAATGGAGCAAGCCCCTAAATCACCGGTCTGCCCAAAGGCGGCCAGCATACCCCACTGGATAGGATACCCCGAGGACAAGCCTGCTAGGGGCACCAAAGCTCCATGGGGGAAGAGACAGAAGGGCGAAGTCACTGATGATGAGGACGACACCCCGAGGGCTAGCCTACGAGGGGTGAAGGACTCGCAGTCAGTGATTCGTCCCATGGAGGGACTGACCATTGGGAGAGTGGGACTCCGAGGACTAGCCTACAAGGAGCACACACCCCCTGGTCTCGATCGGGCCCTGGTCTGTCGGGGTTGAGTTCGTAGACCCAGGCTCCCCTTCATTATTAGCCATGGCTTCGAGAAGACGCCCACCATGGAGAGGTAGGGCCCTCGGTCGCCCGGCAACTGCAGGAACTAACAGGGGAATGTTCCCCCTCCCCGGGTGATCGAAGTGACGGGGAAACCTCGGAACGATGCAGATGGCCATGAAGAACAAGTGATGAAGGCCTAAGTTAGACAGACCCTCGGCAGGGACATATGCTCGAATAGTTAGAAAATAATACTCAAGGGGATAGACCCTGTACGCGGCAGGCAAAGGCGCGCGCAGAGGCAGGGTTCCATCCGAGAAGAGAAAGGGATGCAAAGTCCTTGAACTAAAAATAAAAGAAATGAAATGAATGGAAGCCCCCGGGGAGGGGTGTTTCTGTAGCCCACGATGATTCGGGGCATGATATGAATCTTGAGGAAACCGGGATCGAGACTACGCAGAGAAGAACCCTGACGCGCATGTCAGCATAGATAAAGATAGAGAAAGGGAAGATCGTTCATCCAATTTATTGATTCAAGCATCCACAGGCATGCATACATATCACCATCCCTAAGACGGGGAGGATTTAACACTTGCACGGTGAGATTACAATTCCGGCACCATTATTTGGTCGTTGTTTAACGATATTAGAAGCAGAGGACGCCCAGATCACGATAACAGAGAGAAGATGGCAGAAGAAATCGTGAAGAGGGGGGAGGGGAATCGACTCATATCATCGTCTCCCCTCCCCTCTATCGCTTACATTCGATGGGTAGCAGCTTAGAGGAAAAGGAAAAGAAAATGCGGAAAGCAGGAAGAGAAACGACCCCTGCCCACCTGTTCCTCAAAAACAGAGTATCGTAGCTGCAGGCCGACGATCGCCCCTTCAGAGAAGAAAACCCTCGCTCTCTGTATCTCTCGAGAAAAGAAGAAACTCTCCCTCATTTTCCAGTTACCCTCTTCTTCTCAACTGCCTCCCTCTCTTTTTTTTACTCTCTGCACCGAGCGCTCTCTCTTTTCAATCGAACCTTGCCCATATATATAACAGGTTGGAGGCTCTTCATCCGGCGTGAGCTTTTTGCGCGCTGAGAGAGTCTTCACCAATTTATCGCGCCGGTTTAAGGCGCCATTCGATAGGGTACCTGGCGCGCCGGGACGAGGACGGAAGGTAGGGGCGCGCCGAGATAAGGACTGAAGGTAAGGGGCGCGCCGGGATAAGGGCATTGAGTGAGGGGCGCGCCGGTTTAAGGCGCGCCGGGCTAATGCCCCTTGTACGCTTCAAGCCAGTCGATGAACTCGGGGCCATCGTGAACATGTACTCTGCCACTGCTCACTAAGACTTCGACGATATGATCTGTCGAAACTCCTAGATTGGCGTACGGCCATTCTCGAGGTTCTGGATAGCTTTATCTTGATCGTACGGGCTTTCTACCGGCACGGCCTTCGGCTCTACGCTCCATGCTGTTGGTCCGGCCTGGCTCGTACTCAGAGCTTTCTAGGAGGTTAGATATCCGGGAGATAGTTCCGCCTGAGCCGGGCGATCATTCGGCCACTAATGGGCCCATCTTGACGGGAAGTCGTGCCCATGCCGGGCGATCGGGATCTTCCGCCGTCAGATCTTTTGGTTCTCTGTTTCAGGAAGCCGGGGGGGACTCCTTTATCCTCGGGAGAGCCTTTCATGAGGTGGGTAGCCACCGGGTAGACCGTCGACCTTGGTCGGACAACGGGTGTAATGGATGCAGCACGACAAAGTCGATGCCGGTTCATTGGGCAGGCTTGGTCGCACTGCCGGTTGGTTGTGGATTCATCTCGGCTCTCCTGAGGTGAAGTCCCCGTATCCATACGAAGTGACTCGAGGCTCTGGCAGCTTGAGAAGTCTTCAATATGTTGATCTTTATCGGCTTCCGTGCTTCGGTGGACCGGGTCATTCGTCTTTATGGCTTGGTTGCCGACGATCATATTTTGAGTGCCAACAAATGCCCCCCAGACGTGGGTGTTGCGAGCGAGGTACGAGTGCAGCAAGGCCGACGGATGAATTTCATCCGGACTGACCCCTTCCTTGATTAGCGGGCGCCTGGGATGGCCCTTAATTCGGCACTGACGTCGACCCGGCACCGTTTAGATGTTAGTACGGCGCGGCCTATGACCCTTGAGCTTTTAATCCAGCACGGCCGTTAGCTTTTGGGCTTTAATCCGGCGCGCTATTCTCCCCTTTTCCTTGCCGACTCGGTGCGGTCTTGACGCCGTGGGGTTTTAATTCGGCGCGCCTTTTCCCCGGCGTGCCTTTTCCTTATGGGGTTTTAATCCGGCGCGCTAAATAGCGCGCCGGTTTAATGGTCGGGGGCTTCCCTTATATATTTCCCCCTTCTTTGTTTTTTTCTTCATCCCCTCTCATTCGCACCGACTCTTTCTCTCTCTTCCCCTTTTCTTCTCTCTTTCTGGCGCCGAGAGCGGCGGTTTCTTCCTTCGGGTGAGTGGAGGTGCCGTCAATTTGGGTTTCAAAACCCTTTCTTTGGGCCCCGGGAGGCTTCTAGCAGGGCTTGCCCTCGGAGCTGTTTCCCCGGGTGTTCCTCTGGCCTCGGTGTAATGCCGATGGCTGCTTTTTAGGGATCGTTCCTCAGTGAACACGTTCCCGCTTTTCTTCGGCAATTCCCTGTGCTGGGAGACTCTGCCGAAATTTTGTCAGAAGTTCGCCTTTGATTAGCCATTTCCTGACGTTGTTTTTTGTTTGATATGCTCTTTTTGCAGCTGTCATGGCATCCAGCTCTTCCTCTCGTGCCGTGGTGACATGGGAGAACGTTAATTCTCTCGACTGGGGTCACGGCCAGGTGGCCATAGTTGCGGAGTCTTCGGATTCGGAGACGGACACTGTAGACACCGGTCGTCTCCTTATTCTCGGGGGTGACTCCTTTCATTATAATAGAGAGGGCATGACCAGGAAGGATTATCCCAAGGACAAGCACCTGATGTCCCTTCTTCGGCGCTTCAACCTTCAGGGGAAGCGGGATGTGTTCGCCGTCCGGAAGGTCGAGCAGGCCCTGCTGGTGGAGAGAGACAGCTTGGCCGAATGCGTAATGCGAGGACGACCCATCTATCTCCCTGGGGAGGTCAGGAAGTGGAGCGTTGTGCTGGGGCTACAAGACCTGGATCCGGCAGACGGACTATTGACCAGAGCTCCCGAATTTGTACCTGCTCGGTGGAATGACTCCGCGGGCAGAGTAGATCGGGAGAAGCCGATCTTTGGTTTATTCCTTGCCCCGTTGAGATGGGGATATAGAGATGAGTCATTCTTGCTGGATTGCTTGGCGATTCGCTTCAAGCACCAGATCTCCGTGGGGTGGTTTGCTGAGTTGAAAGTTACAGACGCCCACGCATTCAGGCCTGGAGCAGTGGAATTCACAGACTATGTGCTGCATCATTATGCTCCTCTTTTGACCAGGGCTGGTGTTTATCACAGCGTGTACGCTTCAAGGTATCGGTACCCGATTTCCCGAGGCTTGTGCTGTGGCATGATCGAGGTGTTTTGCCCTGAATACAACACCTTCTATACTTCAGAGGGGGAGACCTCCTTAGACTTGTGGAGTCTATCTCAGCTCAGCGGCCTGCCCATTGATGGAGAGCCGTATGAAGAAGTTTGTTGGCCTGACTGGTTGAAGGACCAGACCGACGGTGACGGCTGGTATTTGGCGGGCTACGCCTATCGATATCTAATGAAGGCGTATCGCACCCTCTTCCATTCGTCGCATGACACGAGAGAAGCTCGAAAGACGAGCGAGAAGCGAAGAGTGCGGATGGGCGCTTGGCTTCAATATTTCTTCCAGGGGAAGAACAAGTATGAAGATTTTCCTCTGATAGCACCGGTGGCCCAGAAGCGGAAGAAGAGGGTACGACGCTCGGCCGCTTCATCATTTTCTTCGAGAGGAGGGCAGGGGGAAAACCCAAACCCTACTGGTGTTGATGCAGTGACTCATTGTGCTGCATATTTGGTTTATTGGCTTTGTTCCTTTGCTCTCCCTCAAGGTGACGAGAGCGTGATCAGGGCGGAAGCCATATATCCAGCCTGTCTTATGGCTTGGGGTACCAAGCTGTCTCTTTGCCCAGTGGCCCTGTGCCTCATTTACAAGATGTTGGGAGACTTGCATAAGACGCGCCTCCCCAGAAGCCTTCGGACGGTTGGTCCGTTACATTTCTTTAATGCGTGGGTCTGCACCCTGTTCCCGGAGGCAGCTCCTCGGCCGTTACAAGCAGTTCCTCTGGTCCCGCGCATGATAGAGTTTGCAAGTGCCGAGCCATCATCGCTAGCGGAGCAACTCTATGCCATTCGGGGTAAATTGACCCGTCTTCCCGTGGACTCGCCCGGGGTTCTTCATTTCTGGAGCTTAGCTGCTCACTCGAGCCCGTTGACGAACAGGACGAGGCAATGCAAGCTCTTTAAAACTGAGGAGTACATCCATCCGATTTCCCAGGCCAATTATACCAGGCCTATTCTAGAGCCGGAGTTGGTTGATTGGGCACTGGCCATCAGGCATAGTGTCCTCGTATTTCACAAGAGCGGCATTCTGTGGCTGGAGCCGTATTACCCGTTCCGTTTCAGTAGGAACTTTGGCTACGACCAGCAGATTCCACATTCCTCTTCGTAATTTGCATTGCCCAACAGGCACAGGGCCGGGTAAACGTCCAATGATGACGCCCGGATATGGTGGGACTTTTTTCATCGTCGCAAAGATGTTTCTTTCCGGGTGCCCGCTCCCGCATGGTTCCCTCGCGTCACGCCTGAATACGTCAAGTGGTGGAACGTGCGGACGGGATTTTACAGGACCTCCCGGAGAGAGTGCTGGGCCGTGGCGGAGCACAGGTTCTTAGCTTCCCAGCCGGAGCCAGTTCTTGATATTGACGCTTCTTATTTGAAGAAGTTGAAATCTTGGACTAATACGGACGTGAAGGCCTATCTAGAGGCCCGCAAGCTCGTAAAAGGCCGCAAGATGAAAGTTGAGCTGAAGTTGCCCCCGATCAACAAGGATGATTATGTGAAGACCCTTCGGGGTTTATGCCGGGTAAGTAGTGAGAGGGTGATTCTCCAGCAACTCCCTTTGCCAGTAGAGGAGCCCATCGCGGCCGTGGCCGACTGGCGTCCCGAGGTGGACAGGTTGTATCCCTACCGGGCTTTCATTCGCAAAGAGGACAGGCGGGCTGACTTATGTGCCAACACCCCCTGGCTGTTCGCACTCCTTCGGTCTCACGGCCTCTCGGTGGGTAGCCCCAGTGAAGCCATACTGGACCATCCTCTTCAGATCTCCTTCAAATATGCAGACAGGTGGGGGCTGGACCATCTGAGCCTGTATTATCTACTGTCCTCCCGTGGACACGAGGACCTGGCGTTGCTAGCTGAGCCGAGCGAAAAGTTCGGGGATCTATGCTGGCTCATTCGCGAGGCGGCTTCGAGGGACAAGACGCCATCGCTATTTTATTGGCCTCTCTTCCCCTTTTACACGGGACCGGCAAGTAAGTTCTATCTTTTCCTTCAGGCCCTTCGGCCAGCTTTTTCCTTTCATTGTGGTTGTGTCATTCTCACCCTTGTGCGTATACAGTCCGACCGACTTCGGAGGAGACCCGGCACTTCAGGGAGCTGATCATAAAAGCCAAAAAGCCGGCATATTTTGAAGTTCCTGAGCCGGCCCCGACCACGACGCCACTACCTCCTGGAGATTCGAGGAAGAGGACTAGGTCCCAACTACGGGAGGCCGTCGGGAAGGCGAAAGCGGCGGTGACCCGAGTGACACGGGCGCGCCGGAAAAAGCCGCAGAGAAGGAATCGGCAACCGTCCTTCCTCCTGTTGTATCTTTTGAAGAGTTTGAGGCTTCTCGCGCACAAGGGCTAGAGGTCGAAGGTAGGCTCTTCTTTTCTTCAGAGTGCATTAGCTTGTTTCGACCGCTTGGGGTGGCCCATGCTGACAGTTGCCGATACAGCTACCGCGGTCGTCGGATCGGAGGCGACGGTAGATGTAGCGGCTAGGGACGGGGCAGAGGAAGTCCCCACTGCTCCTGTAGAAAGGGATTTGCCCTCTCCAACACCCTGGCGGGAGATGGAAGGTAATCTATAGTTTAGTTGCGATAGCAACGCAAATCTTCGTATCTTCAGCCGTCTTGACCCCTTTTTTTGCTGTGAATTGTAGTCGATATACAACCACCATTGTTTCCGGGCTCGGAGAGTGCAGAGGAGGTGGTCCCCTCAGGGCAGGGAGAGCCCACCCCTGAGGTATCATCTATTGCTGCCCTTGGTGTGGAGAGCACCGGGAAAGCTCCCGCCGAGGGTGATGCTCCTACTGGCGAGGCTCCTACTTCGACGGCGGAGCGTCCTGAGAGAGCAGAGGGGTCTTCCTCCTCTGAGCATGTAGATTATGGTGGCGGCTCCAGTGACGAGGAGCCATCACCGCTTGATTTTGAGACCGACGATGCTGGGGTGTCCTCGGCCTATGAGAGTGACTATCCGACTTTCAGCCCGGCCCGGTTATCATGGGGCGGTCCTGTGCTGTCATTATCGCTTACGGGTGAGGAGGCTGGCGCTGGGGGAGCTGCTCTTAAAGATTTGAGCTTAGTCCCGGCCGAGGTAAGGACCTATCCAGGACCGATGCTTACCATGCTTCTTTTCTCCTTCTTCTAGCCAGGTTTTAACTGTATATATATCTCCGATGCAGACTGAGGTGGCGCTGCCAACTATGACGGTGCAGATACCACTCCCGGCCCTGGGAATAGGCCAGGCGACTTTCCCGTCCGTCTTGCGGCCCATCGCATTGCGGTACCCAAAGGATCATGCAGCAGCGATGGTTCCAGTTGGTCCCAGAGCGCTCGTGGAAGTTGATAGTTCGGCAGTAGCCGGAGATTCTCCGCCAAGGGAGGCTGCACAGCAGTCAGTTCTGGAGAAGGGTGGCTCTGCTGAGATAGAAGCCGGGGAGATTATTGAGGGACGGACGTCCTCGGTGCTCGAGGTTCTTGTTGGACTCCCACCCCAGGGGACCGGCAAAGAGATTGTTGTTGTTGAGGATCTAGCCACCGCATCTGCCGGTGCGGTTGTTCCCAGTGGTAGTGGGCTGCAGCTTATGCCATCGTCATCCTCCGGGACGGCTGATGATATATGGGCTGCCGTGGATGGCAGAGTAGAGTTCGAACTGCCCGAGACATCGCCACTTGGTCTTCAGTCCTCGAGTGATGTCGTGTGGCAGTTCCTGGGGACCCTCCAACAGACCGTAACAGCCAGTAGGGATTTAACTTATATTCAGCTGAGGGGCTTGATAGAGCATCTGTCCCGCTCGCTGCTGGCCCTCGGTTGTCCCATGGACGACTGGACTCCACGGGTAATCTTGCTCCTGAAGTATGTGAACCGGAGGGAGTTCTTGGGCCGGGAGGCAGCTGACCAGCAGGCGGCCATATCATTGGAGCGGGCTAAAAAAAAGACGGCCCTTATTTCTCTGCAAGAGACCGCGGCGAGGGTGAGGGACGAAGCCAACGCCTCTTTACAACGCCGGAGCTCCCTGACAGCCCGGATGACGGCATTGTGGGCCGAACTTTCCAGGATAGAGGCTGAACTTGAAGAAGTAGATCGCCTGGGGGTCCAAAAGGTTGAGGATGCTGAGATGGCTGAAGGACAAGCTGCTTCCCTGGAGATGAAGCTATCCGAGCTGGAGGCCACCGAGTTCAGATTGCAAGAACTGATCTGTCATCCGTCCCTGGGTATTCCTGTGCTGGAGGACATCTTCCGACGCCCTTTGCCGTAGTCTCTTTTCTTTATGTGCTCCCTTTTAATGCACCTTATGTATTCCAGGGCATGGCCCATGTAATCATGTGCTTTTTACTTCATAGTAATGAAAAATCTCCATCCTGATTTTGAATGAAGACTCCATCTTGTCATTGTTTTTTTTTCTTTCATTTGCCCATTGATTCTAGTCCGAGTGTATGAGTCACTAGGGCAGGAGAGCGCTCACGCCTTCATGGTGAGGACACGCGCCACAGTTTACGACGGAGTACACGGATCTCGCCGGCATCCCTTTGGCTCGGCGACCAGTTGGCAGATTAGCGGAGCTATCATCACTTATTTTATGCTTTGGGCCATGTTGGGCCTTGGTTTAGTCCATGTGTGGACATCTTTCTTTCAGTCATGGACCTTTGTAGGCCAATTAGGCTTTTATTACGTTTGGTAGGCTTGCTAGGAGGCTAAGGAGGTTAATGGGCCACTTCTTGGTTCACTCCTCTGGCCCACTTGGGCTTGGCCGCACCCTTTTCCCCTAGGCCCACTTTGGGAGGCGCACCCCACCCTAGGGTTAGGGTTGGGGGCGGGCCATTCCCTCCTCCTCTTGGAGAGGATAGCAGCCGCCCTTCCCCACTTGCCCTCTCCCTCTTTTGGCCGCTCCCACCATTCACTCCTAGATTCTAGGAAGTGTGATTTCCCTTCCCAAGGTGTGGCCGCACCCCTCCTCCCTCTCTCCTTGGCTAGGGTTTAAACCTAGCCTTTCCCCTCCCCCTATAAGTACTCATGTATTTGGAGAAGAAAAGGCTAATGAAATTTTGAATCTTGAGAGCCATTTATTGAGTGCCCATTGTGTGTAAGGGGCGACCCCTTGCTTCTTCTTCTTCTTGAGGGTGCGACTCCCTCTTCCCCATCTCCAGTCCTTGGGTGCGACGCCCAGGGGTAGGAGACCTCCTCCAAGGATCCCAACGCCAGCCCTCTTCTTCCAACATTCACGGCGACGAGTTCGGTGAAGCGACGGCGCACGCGGGATCTTTATCCTCTTCCCCGGGCGTCCCTGTGCTGACAGCAGATTTGGTGTCCAAAGATCGGTCTGGTGCGTCTACTTCCGGGCGGCTTCTCTCTCTAAGGTCTTCACGACTTTTGTACCCCTTCCTGTCACCGTTCCAACCCCACTGGTTTCGTCTCAAAACTCCACCCACAGCGAAAGTTCCCTTCATACCTACTTTCGGTGCGCTGGCTGTCACCCTGACAGTCTCACCTGAACTAGAGCCTTCTTGCCCGCCTGTTTACGCCACCTTTCCACCGTTTCTAGCCCTATTTCCCTTCATAAGAGTTGTTCCTCTGCCAGTTACGAATCCAACCTAAGTGGTCTCGCCTCAATATTCCATCGGGGCTGAGAGTTCCCTTTGTACACACTTTCTGTGCGCAGTTCTATGCTACAGTACCCGTGTGGGACCAGTCAGCAGGGACCTCCAAAGGGACCACCCTCTAGCCACCTCTGATTGCCATGAAATTTGGTAGGCCACCCCCTCACACCATACCCCATCTCCAGTAAACGCCACAGACCCGGAATCCACATTCAACCCCTCGTCATTACTGCCCTTCCGGGAGTCACAGTTCTGACTGCCCTGAATTGCAGACTGTGACCCCAACTTCCTTCGCCACCCACGCCCGAAAGTCCCATGGTACCCCACCGGCCACCACAACCCACCATTAGCCTCCCCTGTCAGCCATCTACCAGAGAAGACCCTGCCACATTTGCTGTCCGGAGGGTCACGTACCGGCCGTTCTCGCGGCCTCTATCACTGTGAGCAGACAGGCCGGTCGACTGCACGCCAGGTGTTCGACGAATTGCCACAGCCACCAGCGGCCTCAGCAGCGGCTCTCCTTCCACGGGCGCCCCTGGGGTATCCCCATCAGCGCCCCCGCCGAGTTTTGCAGGTCCCGGACGTGATTAAGGGGACCTATCGGTGTCGCCATCCAGCTGCGGGACAGAACCTGCGCAGGGTGGCCAGCTAGTCGCCCCCTTCCCAAGTGCACTCCCGACGCGTCTCCGGGCCCAGCGACGTACCTCTTCTTCCCGGAGGAGCGTCCCCTATTACAGCGAGGCGCCGGAAGACTCCTTCCTTGCAGCAGCCCGAGGCGGACCTGTGGACATCGAGCTGCCCCGACCCGGTACCCGTCACCCCACGCCGCACGCTACCGGATTGAGCTTGTAGCCCGTTACCTCCCTGCGAGGAGTGGGCACCATTTGGTTATGTAATATTGTTTGTTTGATGTACCGGTGGGTGTGTGGCATGGCCGGGGTTCCTTCCCCACGCCTAGGCGTGGAGGTACGCATCTCGCTCTCATTCGTGGTTCTTGCTTATCACGTATACGGTTGATTGTGCCGCGCATGAGTGTAGGACCTAGCTAGTTTCTACTTATCATTGCTGGTTCGAGAGACGAGAGCGCCCATTCCCCTTGGCCCTAGTCGAGCACCGAGCTCGGACTAGATCCCGTGTCGTCCAGCGGCTTCTCGCCCGTTGTGACCTCGTCGCGCCTCCCTCCTTGGGCCGGCCGTGTTCGGAGTTCTGTTGAGAGACGCCTCCACCCGGAGGGAATTCACGTTAGTCGGTCACGCCGGCTTGCCTTGTCACGTGCGCGTGCTGGTCGCACTCTCTAGTGTCGTAGGTTAGCTAGCGAGTCAGGTTGTCCCGCATCACTTCAGGGAAGGGGTGAGGTGTTCACTCCACCGCACCGCGACTTTTTCTCAAGACTAGAAATGGCTTATGCCGGCCGAGAGTTCGGGGGACTCAGGAGGGCATAGTGAAACTGATGGATACACGGTCCTGCCGAGAACGGCCAGAACCGAGAACGGGTAGCGACCGGTCTTGCCGATGGTGACAAGGGTCGAAAAAGGGTAGACGGTCTTGCCGATGATGACAAAAATCGGATAGGGTAGCGACCGATCTTGCCGATGGTGACAAGGGTTGAAAAAGGGTAGACGGTCTTGCCGATGATGACAAAAACCGGATAGGTAGCGACCGATCTTGCCGATGGTGACAAGGGTCGAAAGGGGTAGACGGTATTGCCGATGGTGACAAAAACCGGATAGGGTAGCGACCGATCTTGCCGATGGTGACAAGGGTCGAAAAAGGGGGTAGACGGTATTACCGATGGTGACAAAAACCGGATAGGGTAGCGACCGATCTTGCCGATGGTGACAAGGGTCGAAAACAGGGGGTAGACGGTCTTGCCGATGGTGACAAGAACCGGATAGGTAGCAACCGATCTTGCCGATGGTGACAAGGGTCGAAAGGGGTAGACGGTATTACCGATGGTGACAAAAACTAGATAGGTGGCGACCGATCTTGCCGATGGTGACAAGGGTCGAAAGGGGTAAACGGTATTGCCGATGGTGACAAAAACCGGATAGGTGGCGACCGATCTTGCCGATGGTGACAAGGGTCGAAAGGGGTAGACGGTATTGCCGATGGTGACAAAAACCAGATAGGTGGCGATCGATCTTGTCGATGGTGACAAGGGTCGAAAGGGGTAGACAGTATTGCCGATGGTGACGAAAACCGGATAGGGTAGCGACCGATCTTGCCGATGGTGACAAGGGTCGAAAAAAGGGGGTAGACGGTCTTGCCGATGGTGACAAAAACCGGATAGGTAGCGACCGATCTTGCCGATGGTGACAAGGGTCGAAAGAGGTAGACGGTCTTGCCCATGGTGACAGAAACCGGATAGATAGCGACCGATCTTGCCGATGGTGACAAGGGTCGAAAGGGGTATAGACACTAGACGTGTGTAAGTGGGATATCGGATGAAGACCCTCGCCCCGACCTCGGAAATGGCCTTTGGTCGACGGATGGTTCATCACTATTCAACATTCATTTTTATTCACATTACTGACCTAAGCGCCCTTTTGGGTTTTCGCTGAAGCCAGCCCCCTCTTGCTTTTGCCCGCGCGCCCTTTCGGGTTTTCACGTGGCGGGGTACCCGATTTTGCCTGCGACACCCTTTCGGGTTTTCGCCACAGCTGGGTTATAGCCATTTTTGCACTTGACCTGATATAGAAGCAAGTCTGGCGGGGTATCTCTATTTTTCACCCCCTTTTTTTTCTTTTTTTTTCTTTTCTTTTTTTTTCTTTTCTCTTTTTTTTGTTTTGAATCCGAGGTTCAGAAGAACTGGACCGCGGGAGCGCTGACCGTCCTTGTCGATGAGGACAAGGGTTGGTCTTAGGTTTATCTCGTCAACACTGGTTAAATGTCGAAGCAAGGATGTGGCTTATTAACAAGGATGTAGGATCCAAGTTCAAGAGTAGAGATCGACCGTTCTCGCCGATGATGGTGAGAGTCGAAAAGGGTTTATTCGTCGGCGTATGCTACTGCCGAAACAAGGATGGGGTTGTTAACAGGGACGTAAGGTCCAAGTTGAGGGTAGAGATCGACCGATCTCGTCGAGGATGACGGGGGTCGAAAAGGATTTGTTCGTCGGCATATATCACTGCCGAAACAAGGATGGGGTTTGTCAACAGGGACGTAGGGTCCAAGTTGAGGGTAGGGATCGACCGATCTCGCCGAGGATGACGGGGGTCGAAAAGGATTTGTTGAAAGATTTCGGTGGGACTTTGATGACTGTCCCTTTCGGAGCTTTATTGGGTGGAGAATAGGAGAGGCATTTGGAAAATTACCACTTTACCGACTCAGGCGCCCTTTCGGGTTTTCGCCGAAGCCAGCCCCCTCTTGCTTTTGCCCACGCGCCCTTTCGGGTTTTCATGTGGCGGGGTACCCGATTTTGCCTGCGACGCCCTTTCGGGTTTTCGCCACAGCTGGGTTACAGCCATTTTTGCACTTGTCCCGATATGGGAGCAAGTCCGGCGGGGTATCTCTATTTTTAACCCCATTTTTATTTTGACTTCTTTCTTTTCTTCCCTTTTTTTTATTCGGAATGCGAACCGAGAGAGGGTAGCTTGATCGGGGCGAAATGCCGCTAACCAAGGAAAGGTAGCTTGATTAGGGCGGAGAGCCGCTAGCCAAGGAGAGGGTAGCTCGATCAGGGCAGAGTGCCACTGACCGATGAAAAGTAGTTTGATCAGGGCGGAGTGTCGCTAACCAAGGAAAAGTAGCTTGATTAGGGCAGAATGCCGCTAACCAAGAAAAAGTAGCTTGATTAGGGCGGAATGCCGCTAACCAAAGAAAAGTAGCTTGATTAGGGCGGACTGCCGCTAACCAAGGAAAAGTAGCTTGATTAGGGCGGAATGCTGCTAATCAAGGAGAAGTAGCTCGATTAGGGCGGAGTGCCACTGAACCAAGGGAGAAGGTAGCTCGGTTAAGGCGGAGTGCCATTAAACCAAGGAGAAGGTAGCTCGGTTAAGGCGGAGTGCCATTAAACCAAGGAGAAGGTAGCTCGGTTAGGGTGGAGTGCCACTAACCAAGGGGGAGGTAGCTCGGTTAAGGCGGAGTGCCATTAAACCAAGGAGAAGGTAGCTCGGTTAGGGCGGAGTGCCACTAACCAAGGGGGATGTAGCTCGGTTAGGGCGGAATGCCGCTAACCAAGGAAAAGGTAGCTCGATTAGGGCGAAATGCCACTAGACCAAGGAAAGGGTAGCTCGATTAGGGCGGAATGTCGCTAACCAAGGAAAGGGTAGCTTGGTTAGGGCGGAGTGCCACTAGACCAAGGAAAGGGTAGCTTGGTTAGGGCGGAGTGCCACTAGACCAAGGAAAGGGTAGCTCGATTAGGGCGGAATGCTGCTAACCAAGGAAAAGGTGTTCCGACCGATCACTCGGGGTGTGTCGGCTGCGCCGCATGATACAGCTTAATGTGTTTTCCGTTGAGGGGAGAGAACTGGATGACTCCTTTGTGGTCTACAAGGACGTAGGCACCCCCTTCATATACTCGGCGGACGATATACGGTCCGACCCAATTTTCGACCAGCTTCCCTTTGGGATTAGAGGCCATCACTTCTCTTCTTTTGACTATCACCAGGTCTCCTTTCTTGAACTCTCGACCCTTGACTAACTTGTCAAAAGCACGGGCCATGCGAGCTTGGTAGAGTTGGATGTTTTGTTGCGCCTGGAGGCGTTTTCCTTCGAGCTCAGCGAGATCTTCCAATCTTCTTTCTACATTGGTCTGCTCACCACTAACTAATCCGTGCTGGATGGCAACTCGCAATGAAGGAACTTCAAGTTCAATCGGCACTACAGCTTCCGACCCATAGACAAGGGAGAAGGGTGAACAACCGGTTGGGGTCTTGTAGACAGTACGATAAGCCCAAAGTGCTTCATACATCCTTTCTTCCCAATCCTTTTTGTTAGACTAGACAGTCTTTGCCAATAGTGTGCACAAGGTCTTGTTAAAGGCCTCTGCCAGTCCATTGGCTTGAGGGTTGTAGGGGGACGATGTCCTCCAGTCAATTTTGTATTTGTCGGCTAGCCGGTAAACCTTCTGATTTCTGAAATGGCTGCCATTATCAGAGATGATTCGGCTGGGGATCCCGAACCGAAATATTACATTCTGCCGGAAGAATCTTGCAACTAGTTCTCCGGTCACATCTCTTAGTGCTACTGCCTCCGCCCATCTGGAGAAATAGTCTGTAGCTGCTAAGATGTATCTGCATCCTGATGAAGATGCTGGTAGTGGACCTACCACGTCCGTGCCCCACTGAGCAAACGGCCAACTTGGTAGAGTGGGATGCAGTGGCACTGGAGGTCTTCTCGCCACATTAGCGTGTTCTTGACATTTCTGACAAGCCTTGGCAAATTTGCAACAATCATTAAACATAGTGGGCCAATAATAACCCAGCTTCTTTATCTCAATTTTCATTTTCGGGCCAGCCTGGTGTGCTCCAGCTGATCCTTCATGAACTTCTTGCATCACCTGTCCCGCCTCTACTGAAGACAAGCAACGGAGTAGGACTTTCCTTCGGGCATCTGCCATAATTCGGAACAAGGTCCCGCTTCTCATCTCGTAAGAATCCTTGATCCTCAGGAGCTTCATTCTCTGTTCCTTTTCTTTTGGAAGTTGTTGGTGTTGAAACCAGCGTAGGAGATGCTCTCGCCAGTCGGGCTGCTGAACCCCTTCGATGACTGCTACTTCCATCTCTTGTTCGTCGGCCAGAACCTCTGTTACGCTGGGGACCTGTCGGCGGTTGATCACTGTTATATTCAGGCTTGTGTCTGGTGGGACCGCCAATGAACTGGCCAGCTTAGCGAGGGCGTCTGCCTGAGCATTCCGGCCTCGATTGACGTGTTTGATGTTGATGAAGTAAAATCTTGACATCAGGTGAGTTGCCAACTGGTGATAGGGGAGGAGCTCTTGCTTTCGCACCTCGAACTCTCCTTCCAGCTGTTTTATAACTAGCATGGAGTCTCCGAATGCTTCCAGCATCTGAATTCCCATGGACAGCGCAATCTGCAACACAATTATCAGGGCTTCATATTCTGCCTCATTGTTTGTGCATTGTTTGTTTATGGAGCAGGAAGTGTGCACCACTTCTCCTTCCGGAGATTTCAGGACTATACCTACCCCTGCTCTGACCCTGGATGACCCGGTAGCAGAGGTGTCAATTCTGGAAGTGCCATCAAAATATAGCTGCCATAATGAAGGCTGTACTGGGGCGGCTTCTAGGGTTTCATCCTCGGGGAGTTCCGGTTCCCACGGGCTTTCCCCGGGCACGGGGTGCTCAGCGAAGAAGTCTGCAATAGCTTGACCTTTGATGGCCTTGCGCGGTACGTAGGAGACATCAAACTCCATAAGGATTACCGCGCACTTGCCCAGGCGGCCTTTGAGTGCCGGCTGGGACATAATATATTTCAGGGGATCCTCCTTGGACACCAAGCTGATTTCATACGACAACATATAATGCAGGAGCTTTTTGACTGCGAAGACCAGTGCCAGGCTGATCTTCTCAATATAAGTATATTTCTCTTCAGTTCTGACCAGTCTCTGACTGAGGTAATAGAGGGCTTGTTCTTTCCCTTCTTCATTATTCTGGGCTAGCATTGCCCCCAGAGAATTGTGTGTAGCTGCTATATACAGTATCAACGGCCGTCCTTTCACCGGTGCGCCCAATACTGGAGGAGTCTTCAGATAGTCTTTTAGCTTGTCAAAGGCTGTCTGGCAATCTTCATCCCAATAAAAGGGAACATCTTTCATCATCAGCTTGT